>OY728129.1:1610461571-1612861571 GCA_963277665.1 Viscum album
TACTTTCCATAGGCCAAGGGATGCAGACTAGCACTGAATTGGAATATCCCAAAAAAGGGAAGGCATTTTCCTTTAAACATTCACCCACACACCAAGCTCAAAATATGGAAAGGTAAACACTAAGTAAACCACAACTTTCACTAAGACAACTACTAAAAGTATAGAAAAAACTAAAAAGTAAAAAGGGTCCAGAATACAAGCCCAAATCCACAAAGGAAAGTACAACTACCAAGTTCTGTCTGCTCAAACCCTACCTGAAGGTTAGGTGTGGGTAGCTGTCTATAGCCATAGAAGTACACCCGTTTGTCCCGTCTCACTAAGCACCACCTGGTCCCGGACCACCAAGGTCTCTGTTGAAGTGTCAATCACCTGCACGAGACATGACACATGAGGGTGAATCCAGTGTAGGGGTGAGTAACACAATACTTAGTAGGGACCCCAAACCACAGAGGAAAGACCACAAAGAAAGACCACAGAACAAGATCATACAGCAAGACCACAAAAAAAAGGAAACTCACACTAGGTATAACTCAAAGTATAGAAAGTATTATTTATCATTATTAAAGCTGGAACATCTTTTACTACTGAGGAACTCATCCCTGATGAGCCACTGAGGTCTGTTTGACTACTAGACCACTGAGGTCCGCTCGGTTGTTGGACCACTGAGGTCCGCTCATCTGTTGGACCACTGAGGTCTGCTCGATTGTTGGACCAATGAGGTCCACTCATATGTTGGACCACTGAGGTCCAATCATCTGTTGGACCACTGAGGTCTGCTCGTCTTCTAGACCACTGAGGTTCGGTCATCTACTACACCACTTAGGTATGCTCTTCTGTTGAACCACTGAGGTATGCTCATCTGCTGAACCACAAAGGTATGCTCATTTGCTGAACCACTGACGTATGCCCGTTTACTAGACCACTGAGGTAAACTCATATAATACACTAATGAGGTACGCTCGTCTTCTGCACCACTAAGGTACACTCATCTGCTAAACCACTAAGGTAGGCTCATCTGATGAACCACTGAGGTACGCTCATCTGCTGGACCACTGAGGTCTGCTCATCATATCCTTCGTGTCATAGCCAGCCATAGGATTTCTGCTCTCAAATTCACTTGATTCTGAGAAAATATAATCCTCAATCCATCATTCATATCTTGAATATCATGGAATCTCACTTATAGTACTCCCAAAGGACCATATTATTACAAGAGTCCCAACGCCAGAGATGACGCATCAATTGGATGCCCAATCTAAAAGATATTGGTGTTTTAGTAAACAGGGACCAGTTGCATTCAGGCCTGGTCCAACATAGTCGGACCGACCCGACCTATATGACCCGACCCAACCTAGTTGGGTTTGGGCCGACCCAGTCCGGCCTGACCCATTGGCCAGGCCCTTTGGGCTTTACTGGACCTGACCCGGTTTGGTCATCGGTCTAGCCCACCGAGTCGCCTAGCGACCTGGTCTTCATTCTCTGTCTTGGTCTGACTTCGTTGTATCGGTATTGCCCCGTCGGGCTACCCAGCATCCCGGTTTTGCATCTGGCCCGACCCGCAATGGTGGGCCAATTTTCCTCCATCCCGGTCCACCTAGCGGCTCGATTTATTCTGTCAGCTCGGCCCGTTTCAACGGGCTGGATTTTTCCAAACGATTTGCTCAGTGGCCCGACCTTATCCTCATCCCGGCTCGTTGTCAGGACAATTCATTCCATCCCAGACACAACGTATCTGTATTTGGCTCCACGTCACACGGACGGTTAAAATCGACCTCCTCCTGCACACAGTCAGCGGACCACGTGCCACGTCACCCGTGGACTGCTCATGGGTTGACTGGCCAGACGCGGTGCCCCACTGGTGTCGTGAGTCTCTACCACCACAGCTTGATCTGTCTATGGATTCCACCGCCTCAATATGCTTCCTCTCACCTTCTATCGGCCTTAGTGCTGGCAGTTCCTACTACTACTGTGGCCTCCTTCCACCGTTGCGGCCTTGTGCCGCAACCTCTCACTGATAATGCAGCACACCAGGCTGCGACCCTTCTCGCTTGGCATCGTGGGCCAATGAGCCACCGACCGTTGTGTTACAAAGAACAGGAAGAATGCAATGAGAGTATAGGGGAAGGATTCACACATAATAACACCCAAAGAATGATCCGGGTCTTTTTTTTGTTGACCCAGATGCGTTCTTATTAGGAGGATCATGAAGAACCAAAATAGGGAAGAATAATCACTAAGATAAATATCCCCTGTATCCCTCATCATTAGTTATCCCACATGAACGATAAATCTGCAGGTTAACTTGTTCGTGAGTTAACTCGTGTTCATCATTTAAAATAAATAACAGGGAAAAAATTCACATAGAAAAGAATCAAACCCCTACCTGGGAAAGGATTGTTAGTAGAGGAAGAACGGGATCACGCACCTTCGTTCTTCATTCTTGATCCATAGCCCAATATTGCTAGAAATTATTTGAACAGTGGAAGAAAGTGAATTCATTGTTTCCACCCACCAAATCCTCATAGAAATCCCAGGATTATGCCAACAATCCTGCATTTCTTTAAGGCTATTAATTGATGAAACGTGAATCTGTGTTTCTATTATGATTCTTTTCAGCGTTGTTACGCTGACTCATTAATGAGGTTCATTAATGATATTCATCATCACCTCGTCGCTGCACCACATCGCTAACATTCCACTTCTCAACGATGGAGAAAAAAATAAAATAACTTTTTAAGTTATTTTATTTTTATTCTAATAAGTCTAAAAATTAAATTTCACCCTCAACCTGCGCTAGTAGAGGTTAGGCTCTGCCTAAGGGAATCACGCCCTCACGAGATCAATGGTACTCCTAGATTTCTAATCCAAGTTACCATTTAAGAGTTATAAGGATTTTAAAATAAAATAATCATTATTCAATTATTTTATTTATGGACAAAAACTACTTTCTACACTTGGACCGCGCCAGCCAATGTTAGGCCCTTTCTAGGAAAATTCTGATGCTCTAAGTTCAATGGTTCCCTTATATTTTTTATTCTGGAGTTGGTTTAAAAGTTAAAAAAACCCACTCACATGTTTATTTAAGGAACCTTAAATAAGGTTTAAAAATACGTTTCGGCCACTCTAGGCCTCAGAATTACATGCTGCCTTAGAGCCTGGTCTCGAAATAATCCCATTTAATTTTTAAAAAAAATTACATGGAATTACAGGTTATTAAATCATTCCCCCCCCCTTAGGGATTTACGTCCTCGTAATAAAAAACAAGGGCTAATCAAACAAATGGGGGTACTGAGAATGAATATGATCCTCATGATCCCACATGCTCTCCTAGAGTTTCCCATGCTGCCAACAAACACGCACCAGATGAATCAACCATCCACAAAGGATCCTCTCCTATTGATCCTCTATCTCCACCAAGTACTTCGCAAATGTCGCTCCGTCATCAATCTCCAGCTCACTGTGGTCAATGATTTGAGAAGGGTCATGCATGAGTCTCCTCAGATGGGATACGTGGAAGATGTCATGTACCCTCTCTAACTACAGCAGTAGAGCCAAGTGGTATTCCACCTCTCCCATTCTACACAGTATTAGGAAAGGTCCAAGGAACCTCGAAGATAACTTGCCTCCCAAGACAAATATTTGTATCTCTCATTGAGGAGAGACTCGTAGGAATATGTGGTCCCCCTCTTCGAACTCCAAGGGTCTTTATCACCTATCAGCATAGGAATTCTATCGGCTCTGTGCAGTCTTCATCTGCTCTCGGATGACCTGCACCATCTTAGCGGTAGCCTGTACCATCTCTGGACCCATGAGTGTTGACTCCCCTGGGTCTGTCCAGCATAATGGTGACCTGTATGGTCATTAGTACAGTGCCTCTAATAGTTCCATACTGATGGTGGATTGGTAGTTTTTGTTGTACACAAACTCCAACAGTGGTAGGTGGTCCTCCCAACTACGATCAAAATCAAGAACGCAAGCACGAATAATGTCCTCCAAGGTACATATGGTCCACTCCATCTGAACATTCGTCTGTGGGTGAAAGGTTGTGCTCAGGTGCAACTGAGTCCCAAACGACTCCTTTAATCCCTTCCATAACCGGGATGTAAAGCATGCATCACGATCTAAGACTATCATAGATGCGACTCTATGGAGTCGAACAATCTCCTTCATGTAGAGGCATCCTAAGCTCTCTACTAAACCTTGTTCTCAAATGGGTAGAAAGTGGTCCGACTTGATGATTCGGTCTATGATCATCCATATGTTACTATTCCCCCTGGACGTATGTGGTAAGACCATTAAAAAGTCCATAGATATCCCATCCCACTTCCACTCCAGTACCTTGAGGGATTGTGTCAAACCTACTGGAACCTGGTGCTCAGCCTTCACTTGCTGACAAGCGAGGCATCTCAAGACAAACTCTACCATTGCCTTCTTCATCCCTGTCCACCAGTACTAACGTCAAAGTTTATGGTACATCTTTTCCACAACTAGATGTACTGCAAAAGGGGGTGTATGGAACTCCCTCAACACCTCCACCTTAAATTACACTAGTACTATGGTGCATCCTCTAAAAATGATGGCGTGCTCCCTGCATTTAGAATATCCATCAGGGGAATGCCATGTGGACATCTGGGAACATGTAGTCTCATAGCTGGCATCTCCAAGTTGCACCTCCCTGACTCGCTATAAGAGTGGAGGGGTAACCACCATCGAATGAAGATAAGCTGCCTCATCTCTATCCACAAAGGATATCTAAAGTGAGGAAAACTGCTTTGAGGCCTCATTCAGTATTTGTGAACTCGATCTCATACTGATAGCATTTTCCACCACGTTCCCCTTAACAAGAGTATAGACTATCTTAAAGACATAGTCCTAGAGGAACTCTATCCAATGCCGTTGTCTCATATTTAGATCCTTCTAAGAAAAGATATACTTGATACTCTTATGGTCATAGTAGATGATGAATTTTTCGCCCATAAGGTAGTGTCACCACATCTTTAGTGAGAAGACTACCGCTTTAAACTCAAGGTCATGAGTCATATAGTTCTTCTCATGCGTTTTAAACTATTTTGATCCACAAGCAATCACTGCTTTCCCTTTCATCAGGACACAACCAATCCTGGTTCTTGATGCGTCACAGTACACCATGTAGTCAGCGCCCTCCTCTGGAAACCTTAAGATAGGAGAACTCGTCAAGCTCTGCCTCAGCTGCTGAAAGCTCTGTTGGAATCCTTCTATCCGTACGAAGGGTTTTCCCTTATTCTTCAATGTCATCATGGGTGATGCTGCTCTGGAGAAGTCAGGTACAAACCTCTAATAGTACCCAGCCAACCTAAGGAAACTCTGAAACTTGGTAACACTCTTGGGTGGTTCCCAAGAAAGTATCACATCAATCTTTTCTAGATCCACTGAAACTCCAGTCTTTGAGATAACATGTCCCAGGAAGTGGAACTTTCAAATCTAGAAATCACACTTCAAGAGCTTTCCATAAATCTGGTGCTCTAGGAGTGTTTCCAAAACCATCCTCAGGTGTATCGTGTTCTCCTCCTCAGACGCTAAATACACTAAGATGTCATCAATGAAGACCACTACAAACTTTCCTAAGTACGACTGGAAGATCCTATTCATGAGTCCCATGAACAATTCTAGGGAATCCGCCACACCAAATGACATCACTAAGTACTCGTGGTGGTCGTAGTGACATCTAAAATTCATCTTCGAGATGTCCTCATATTGTACTCGAAGCTGGTGATAGCCTGATCTAAGGTCTATGTTCAAGAACCATCTCGCTCGCTTTAGCTGATTGAAGAGGTCATGAATCCTCGGTATAGGATACTTGTTCTTCACAGTCACTTGGTTCAGGCATCGGAAGTCCATGCATAACCTCAAGCTTATGTCTTATTTATTGGAAAACAATACTGGGGCTGCCCATGGTGAAACGTTGGGCCTTGCGAACCTCTTCCTATGCAATTCCTCCAACTATAATATCAGATCTCAGAGATCTATGGGGTCCATACAATATTCAATGGTAGATATAGATTTCGTCCTGGGGTATAGATCAATGCAGAAGTCTACCTCTCTACGAGGAGATAGTCCTGGAACATCCTCTGGAAAGACATACTCATACTCATCCACCATTATAGGAAACTATGGACTCATCTCATCCATTACAATAAGGTTCATGCTAGCCAACTGATGAGTGATCGGCTGCACCCTCCTGTGTGTGAGTCCATCCTGTACTGCTCTAATTTCCTTTTCATTGATAAAGGAAAACCCGGTCCCATCTCCGTAGATACATTGTACTGTGCATCTAAAATAGTCAATCTAGTCATGGACTACTGATAGCCAGTCCATACCAAGAATGACATCGTAAGGCCTCAACATCGTCACTAGGAGATCCCAGCTAAAGCTCTCACCTACAAGAGTAAGCTCACACTATCGGAACCGGTGCGTGATCATCGAATCCATCCCTGTATGAGTCTCTAATCATAAGAATTGAGTAAATGGATTGATCAGAATCTCTAAGCTCTGAATAAGGTTTGTGGCAAGGAAAGAGTCACTACAACCTGTGTCTATAAGAACTGTATCTAAAGTAGAGAAGACACAGATCGTACCATGTATCATCTCTGGGATATCTGGATCGTAGGCCTCAAATACCTGAATCTGAGCCTTCCCCTATCCACCTACTTCTAGAGCCCGTGGAAGACCACCTGGGGGGGGTGGTAGTACCTCATACCTACACCTACCTTCTTCTGCTCGACCTACTCCTCTACCACATCCACCGCCCAGTAGACCACCTTGTTCCTATCTCTATCGTTGCCTTGGTGGTCCCTCAATTGTCTATCATTTCTCTGCGCGGCGAGTCAAAAAATCCTGATCTAAGTGCCCCTACCCGCCACTTTCTCTAATGACTCCCTTTTCCCTGGGGACCTCACACCGCCAACCCTGAGTCTTGGGGTCGTTCTCTAAAAGGTCTAGCCCGTTTGGGCCTCTGCATCATCTGTCGGCTACCCACCACAGATGACTTTTCCACCCATATCCTGGAGGTAGATCACACCGTCGGTTCCTTCTCAGCGAGGAAGTTCTATACTAGTAGATCTCTCTATAACACCCTATCCTACATAGTGATCCTGAGAGAAATCATTGATGCCCTAATCTCTCGTCGGAGTCCCTGCTCAAAGGTTTGGACCCTGAAGAAAGGGTCTCTCACAATATCCATAGAGTGACGAGAGAGGTCTTTGAACCTCATAGAGTACTCAGCCATTTTCAGGATGCCCTGCTGTAAGTGACACATCTCCTATATGCGCAGAGAGTGAAATGTTGAGGGGAATAACTCCACCCTGAAAATTCACTCGAAGTTAGACCAGGTGAGGGTCGCCTCCTCGTGATTCTGGATAGTCAAACTCCACCATATCCCCGTCGAGCCATGCAGAAGGATCACTACTAGAACCGCCATCTGGTCAAGTAGAATCTTCACTAAGAGGAAGACTCGTGTCACCGACTCTGGCCAATCCTCAATGACCTGAGGATCTATCTCTCCCCTGAACCTGGGAGGCCTATGTCACTGGAACTCATGTAAGGAACTGAGCCTATGTGAATCCTCTACCAGTAGTGCCAGTAGTAACTGCTAACCAATAGGTAGTGGTATTGCTGGGATACTGCCTGAAGGTTACATCTTGGGAAACAGTCCATGTACTGAAGCCTCATTACTCTATAGACTATCCTCATGGTTACGAACTGGAATCATAGCTAAATTTCTGCGTGGAGGCATCCTAAAAGAGATCAATATGAACCATAGTCAATAGATTATACCTGGTGAGCTGACTCTGACACAAAAATATCGTGGAAAAACACTCAAAGACATATGCAACTAGTGTTTTCATGTACCGGGTTGAAAAACAAAATTTAGGGTCCTAGTGTGTGGATACGTTAGCCACCGCACCAAAGCTGGACTCCCTGGCCTAAAATATGAACTCGAAACACTTACCACTATTTCCTCATCAAAATTTACATAATCTTAGTTCTTTTAGTAGAACTGACATCCTATGATACCACTTTTTCATGACCCATCCCTCCGGGCCCATGTCGTGACTACCCCAAGCCCACCTTCCATAGGCCAAGGGCTGGTGACTAGTACTGAATATGCATATCCCAAAAAGGGAAGGCATTTTCCTTTAAACCTGTACACACGCACCAAGCTCAAACTATGGAAAGATAAACACTAAGTAAACCAAAAATTTCATTGAGACAACTATTATAATTATAGTACAAACTGAAAAGTAAAAAGGGTCCAGAATACAAGACCAAAACCATAAAGGAAAGTACAGCTGCCAAGGTCCATCTGCTCAAACCCTAACTGAAGGGTAGGTGGAGGGTAGTTGTCTGTAGCCATAGAAGTATGCATGTCTGTCCTGTCTCACTGAGAACCACTTGGTCCCAAAACACCAAGGTCTCCGTCGAAGTGTCGATCACCTACACAAGACACAACACATTCGTGTGAAGCCTGTGCATGGGTGAGTAACACAATTCTCAGTAAGGACCCCAAACCACAAAGGAAAGACTACAAAGAAATACCACACAGTAAGATCACACAACATGAACACAAAGAAAAGATAGTTCACACCATGTATAACTCAAAGTATAGAAAGTAAGATTTATCAGTTGTAAAGATGAAACATATTGTACTGCTGAGGAACTCATCCCTGATGAGCCACTGAGGTATGCTTGGCTACTGGCCCACTAAGGTCTAATCGACTGCTAGACGATGAGTCAATTGGACATCCGGTCTGAAAGATATTGTTGTCATAATAAACAGGGACCGATTGTGTCTGGGCCCGATCCGACTTGGTCGGACCAACCCGACCAACCCAGCCTAGGGGTCCCACATGGCCCGATCTGTTTTGGCCGAACCGAATAGACCCGATTGGGTATGGATAGACCCAGTATGGCCTGACCCATTGGCATGCCCATTGGGATTTTCTAGACCTGGACCGATTTAGCCATGGGTCTAGCCCGTCGGGTCGTCCAGTGACCCGGTCCACATTCTCTGGCCTGGTATGACTTGGTCGGACTGATACTGCCCCACCGGGCTACCCAGCGGCCTAATTTTACATCCAGACTGGCCCGTAATGGTGGGCCAGTTTTCCTCCAGCCTGGGCCGCCCATCAGCCCGGTTTATTTTTTCATTCATCCCATTTCGGTATGCTAGATTTTCCCAACCAGGCTGCTTAGCAGCCAAGCCCTATCCTTAGCCCGGCTCGTTTCTAGGCCAGTCTATCCTCACATGGATGTGGCGCAACTATGTCTGGCTCCACGTCATGCAGTCGGTTGAAATCTTCCTCCTCCCGAATGTGGTTAGCGGATTGCATGCCACGTCACTCGCGGACCGGTCTTCAGGTTGAATGGTCAGACACGGCGCCCCACTGGCACCGTGCGTCTCCACCGCCATGACCCGAGATGGCAGCGGCTTCTTCCACTGGGGCACGACACCTCCCGCATGCCGCCGACCTCGGTGTCGGTGGCTCCTACTACTGCCGCAGCCGGGGTGTCGCGGCCTGGTGTTGCCTCTGCGGCAGGGTGGCGCGGCCTTGTGTTGCCGACACGACCTTGTGCTGCGGCCTCTTGATGATGTCGCGGCATGACTGGTTGTGGCCCTTCTAGCCTGGCATCATGGGATGATGCGCCAAAAACTATTATTCCACAAATAATGGGAAGAACTCAAGGATAGGAGAGGGTAAGGAGTCACACATACGAACACCCAAAGAATGATTTAGGTCTTGTTTGTGTTGACCTGAATGCGTTCTTGTTAGCAGAATCATGAAGAACCAAAATAGGGGAAAATAATCACTAAGATTAATATCCCCTTTATCCCACATCATTAATCATCCCGTATGAACGATCGATCTGCGTTTTAACTTGTTCGTGAGTTAACCCACGTTCATCGTTTAAAAGAAAGAATGGGGAAAATCAATTCACACATAAAAGCATCAAACCCCTACCTAGGAAATGATTGTTGGTCGAGGAAGAAGGGGACCGTGTGCATCCGTTATTTGTTCTTGATCTATAGCCCACCATTTCTAGCGATTCTTTGAAGGTTGTAAGAAAGTGATTTCATCGTCACCACTCACCAAAGCCTCACATAATTCCCAGGATTGTGCCAACAATCCTGCATTGATTGTTAGGATATTAATTGACGAAACGTGAATCAACGTTTCTGTTATGCTATGTTGTGGTGTCATTACACTGACTCATTAATGAGGTTCATTAATGAGATTCATTTTTGCCTCATCGCCACACCACAACACGGACGTGCCACTGCTCAATGATGGAGAAAACAAATAAAATATCTTTTTAAGTTATTTTATTTTTCTTCTGAAAAGTCTGAAAATTATCTTTCACCCTCAACCCATGCTGGTCGAGGTTAGGATTCTCCTAAAGGAAGCACACCCTCATGATCTCAATGATACTCTTGGATTTCCAATCTGAGTTACCATTTAGGAGTTATAAGGATTTGAAAATAAAATAATCATTATTCAATTATTTTATTTACAGATAAAAACTACTTTCCACACTTGGCCCGCACTGACCAATGTTAAGCCCTTTCTAATAAAATCACGATGCTCTGAGTTCAACTGTGCCCTCATATTTTTTTATCAAGGAACCATTTTAAAATTTATAAAAACCCGCTCATACATTTATTTAAGTAACCTTAAATAAAGTTCAAAAATATGTTCCGGCCACTCTAGGCCTCAAAATTATGAACCATCTCAGAGCCTAGTCTTGAAATAATCCCATTTAATTTAAAAAAATACATGGAAATTTTGGGTATTACAACATATTTAAGTGTTTAGAGTTTATATCTTGAAGGTTGGGAGAGTAACATTTTAGATTTTGGATAAGTTTATTTTTGTACTGGTCATTTCTATAGCAGTAGTGGAATGTGTAAAAGGCCTATAGTTTTCCCTTGAGTATATAAAGATCATTTAATAGAAAAGATAAAATTTGTATAGATAAAGGTTACTTGTGTAATAATATTTTTTGGTTTATCTATGCATTATATTGGGTTGTGTGAAAATCATCAGTCTTGTATAAGCATGAATCTAGATCTACATAATGATAAAGGGTTTACCTAAACATCATTTTAGTTCTTTGTAAGGATCATATGCTCTACATAAGCATTATTTAGATCTATGTAAGGATGATTAGAGGTTTTTATTGGGATCATATAGGTTTCATCATTTTCCCCACCGTTGGTGGTGGGGTGGTAAGGGCTTGGGTGGGGTGAGGGGCAGGTCGCGGGGTCAAGTCCTCAGGCTTGCGATTTATTGTAATTTTCTTCTTTGTGTCGTGTGTCACTTTCGCGGTTGTACCCAATTTTTCATATAGGTTTCATAAGAATCATTTCCTATCTTCAAAAAGATTATCTAGATCCTATTTAAGGATGTTTTTTCATAAAATTATTTTAGTTTTGTGTAAAAATAATTCATATTTGATTTTTTATAGAGTTTGACATCAGCTGTTAAGGGTATAATTTTATAAATCATAAAATATGATTAATATATCAACCATATTTGAGTGGAATAAATCAATATGAGCTTCAAGATATAATTATTCTATAATATTTTTATATTTTAAATCTTTATTAAGGTAGATTCTTCGAAACTGGTTTGAAATATGAAAACTACATCATGTAAAATTGAGATAGAGACATTAAGGTTGAAGCAACCTATAATGGGAGTATTTTAAATACGTGATTTGGATGATGTTTGAGGATCAAACCACCTTTAATATTTTAGGTGATTTTTTTGACCTTTTATGTTGGATAAAATCTTGTTGTTGACCAATGATGTTCTATGTTTTGAAATATGGAAATATTTTATCAGGTGAAAACTAGAAAAATATATTGAAGGGTATAAATCATCAATTAGAATCCCAATCTATTTTTTATAAAAAAATATATAAAATCATATTAAATAAACACTATTAAATAAATGAATAAACATAAAGAATAAATATATAGTAGGAAATAACACTTAGAAAACCGACCTTAGGTTCATAGACAACCAGTCATCCAACCCTGACCTTTCATTCAAGCCAAAATGAAAAAATCAAAAAAAGAGAATAACTCTCTATAAATATAACTCGTGAGACTTAGAAGAAGGGAAATAACCAAGCTATGAATCATCAAGAAAATATAATGGAATAGACTCATAAACTTACCCATGTATTTAAATTGAAATAAACAAAACTTCATATAACATCCCGTCTTTTTATAACATAACTTTCATTCCATTACACGGAACTGAGGATCGTTAAGGTTTAGTGTCTTGGAAACAAGGAACATAATACAAGAAAAAAACATAAAACATTCTTCTTAAACACTTGAAAGGATTCTACTTTAGTTCATCCTAGGTTCATTACTGCATCTCATAACCTGGGGACATACATCAAAAGAAAGGGTGAGCAGAAGGCCCAGTAAGGGAAACAAGAGAAACATTTTTCATGTGAACTTGAGATACTTCAATAAGGACATGAAAAGAACTTTAAGGCATGAGGAAGAAATCATGAGATACATCATAATAAAAATAACATTTTTCATAACTTGAAGATGTGGCTACAACATTTAATATTGACAATCGTTTCGTTTCACCAAGGTCCATCCCCAAGGTGTCGTTAAAAATTACCAAGGTTATTCACCAAGGCGTCGTTAAAATGGTTATCTCTAGAGATTAAGTCTTTACCCAATGCATTGGAGCGCTATCAGGGCGCACCCTTAAATTTGCCTTTATTATCATATGAGCCACATATATCATCATCAAAAATTTCATAAATAACCCATATAGCATAAAATAAATGAGTTTCATTTCATAATCATAACATTTTAAAAACTGCTTTAAAGACATGATCTTTACATTACTTTAAACCCACGGAAAGGGAAAGCGGGTATCGTGTATGTAAATCCCAGAATTTAAAATAGAACATTTTCATATATATATGAATACCCCTATAGAAATAGGAGCTTTGAGTATTCACTTTATAACATAAAATAATTTTGAGAAAAGAGAGGCATTTTGAGACGAAAATTCTGCAGCATAACGGCTATGTTATAAGGTTTTAGAAAACTTTGAAAAGAGAGGGAACATGGGTCGAACAATCATAATTGACCCATAAAACAGTATAGGGACAGAATAAGAAGGATATATGGACATGGTGATGCAATTTTAAGGACATACCATTTGAAATGAAAAACATGGAAGGAAGAAAAAAATTTGATTTCTCTTATGAAAATTCGGCAGCCTAACGACGTCACTTAAACTTCAACAAAAATGAATTGAACAAATAAAATAGGTTCTCTCATAATATGATCATAAGAGATAAGTATGATAGATATAGAGATCATACCCCAACATAATAAAAAGGAACTTGAAAGATTTGACATGAAAATCGAACTTGAAAAATGAGAAGGGTGAAAGAACCACTTAAACATTCGGCAGCCTAACGGCGTCACTTAAACTTTCATAAAATGAAATGATGAGAGTAAGAGGGGATCTCTCATCATATAAAAATGAAAGGGGCAGTAATAGGAATATAAAAGAACATCCTCTCACATAATAACATGGAGCATAAAAGGAATGACATAAAAGAGATTACATGAAAAGAAAGAGAGGGGTCGGATCCCTTACCTTAAAACGTGACTCTTGAAACTCAAAGTTTTGGACCTTGAGGGCTTGGGGGCACCTTGGGAGGACTCCTTGGGAGGTACGGAGACCATAAATTCGTTGGGGGAGAGTTGGGAGTGAAAACTAAAGGAGGAAAGGGTGGGTATTTATAGGGAAAGTGAGGGGACAATGCATTAATGGCCAAGGGACACCTCACTAGTGGTTTTGGCAAAACCATGGGCTTGCCCATGGTATTTTCCCATGGTATTGGCCACTTGGGACACCTCACACCTTATCTTACTATTCATAATTCGACCATATTGAATATATACTTAATACATCATTTAATAATGTCATTAAACACCCGTAACTTAAAAACTATATTTTCACTATTCATCAAAAATTCAACTTTCTCAGAATAATCTCAAAATTTCACCTTAACCAAATATCGATGCTCTAAATACATTTATGAACTCCATTTTATAAAAATAATTTTCTAAATAATTTTAATTTAATTTTTAAATAAAAACACTATTCATCAAAAATTCGTTTTTTTCAGAAAATCCCCAAAAATTACCATAACATAATATCGATGCTCTGAGTTCAAAAATAAAGTCATTTTTATAAAAATAATTTTCTAATTATTTTTAATTAAAAAACACTATTCATCCAAAAAAACTAATACTTGACTAATAATTTATGAAACCGTTATTTACCCATTTTATTGAATCACATTACTTAATCTAGGTGTCTGAATTATATTAAAACTTTCTTTGAGTGAAATTACTAATCCATTTGGTCACATTACTAATCCTAAGCGTAAAATCACTATTCATAATTTACTATTCATCAAAAATTAAGTTGATCTTATTAGACTCCAAATTCCTTACTGAACACTTTTGTAGAAGACCATTTTTTGAAAATCATTACACATCATTAGTTATTTAGGGTTTACATAAATATTTTAAAATATCTCTTTCAAAATTCATCAATAAAATACATTCTAAAATTATCTAGACATTTGAAATTTCACAAACATCACTAAAGGAAGAAATCTCAATTTATTCACCCGAAAGGATTACACAAGGAAGTTAGGGTCTCGTCACATAGCCCCTTATAACATCGGCATAAGACCTAAGTGTAAGGTGTGCTATGGTGAGAGAATATGAGGGAGGCTCAGATAACATTGCCCTAGTAGTAATCTCTACTAACTTGAACTTCTCCCGTAGGCGTTTCCGTTCAAGCTTGACACGCTGGAGTTCGGCTTGGGCTTGGTCCAAAGCGAAGCCCACAGATGCTACCTCCTTCCCAAGCTCTGATAAGTGGGATTCATAAGGGTCGAGTCTACTGGATGAAGCCATCGACTCCTCTTTCTGCATTAACCATTAACATCTTATTAAATCATTAAGAGTAAGTTAATATACTACTCAAAAAGATTGGGTCGTTACACTTCAAACACCCTAGAATTGAAGGAGATCCACCCATGGTAGAGGAGGGAGAATTTGGTTTGCAACTTGGTTGATGGGAGTGAAATAAGAGTAAAAATAGTGTAATATAGATATAATATCAGGATAGAAAATCATAAAATTTCCACTTTTAATGAGTTGTATCATTTGGCCTCATGGTTTCGCAAAACTGCACCAACCATGTGAACTTCTCTATCTATGGGTAACTCATGTCCCTAGTTTTATGGGAAACCCTCATGGTCTAGAAAACTATGGGGAAGCCATAAAAATGGTTATGGTCTTAACCCACATATTTTCTAGGCCACCTTTCATGGGTTTCTTAACCATGATTCCCCCTTCCATGTGTTTCATTATCATGGTTCATTATTATTACTAACCATGCGCTATTGGTGTGCCATGAACTGTAAGATCCATTTTCCATATTTTTCAAGTCTCAAACCCTTGAGATGATCCCGATACATTTCATAATCCTAGGATTCATTACAAAATCCATTTAAAAGAATTTTAACTAAATTTAAAATAGAAACATACATTAGTATCATACAATATACCCACTATATAACAACTAGTCATCAAGCAGAACTCACCAGCATCACTAATCCTCCAAGGTAAATAGTTCAAGCCATTGGTCCCACATGTCAGTTTCCCTCTCCTAAGTTTCCTACTAATCATAGACATGCTACCACAACACTTGGATCAATGGAATGGTTATACCCTAAATAAATTTCTCACTATTCTCCACAATATGACTCAAATTCTCATCAAAGGACACATCATCCTTAAGCTAAAAATCATCAACTTCAATCACATAAGAAGGGTCAAGGTGATACTACTAAAGCTATGACACATGAAACATGTCATTCATGGCACTATAACACTCAAAGGAACACGTAGTCACCCACTGAAAACTCAAGAGGTTGACGTTGTAGATCAACATATGACTTTTGTATACTCTGGGTCATACCCATACACTTCTAAATCAATTAGACCTACTATGACATCTCCTGCATGAGACTCAGCCCCAAAAACTCTGATTCTCCAACTTCCTTCAAGTGCAAAGGTGATCTATATAGACTGCCATTAAGTTTCTCATATGGTTCTATATAAATAGAAACTTGATAACTGTTTTTATAGGATAAATCTATAATCATTATATTCTTCTCCCATGTTCCACAAAAAATCAAGATGGACACTCTCAATATTTTCTCTAATAACTGGATAGTATGTTCTGATTTCCTATCCATTTTTGGGTGGAAAGTTGTACTAAAAAACACTTGAGTACCAAGCTCATTTTTAAAACCTTTCCATAAGTGATAAGTAAAATAAGGATCATTATCTAAAAAAGTACATTAAAGAACCCTATTAAACTATACTATCTCTCAAACATATAATTCACCCAACTGATTTATGGTGAAAGTCTCTCGAGTTGGTGAGAAATGGGAAACCTTTTTAAACTTATCCACAATCATCCTTATCATGTAAATATTTTGAGGATTCCTTAATATGACCACCATGAAATCCATGGTAACATCACCCCACTTCTATTTGGGACTTAATAATGACTATAAAAGTCTAGTAGGTCCTTGATTCTTATCCTTCACCTATTGATAGGTATATCATCATGTCATAAAACTTGTAATTTTCTTCTTTATTTCTGGACAACAATTCATTCTATGAAGATCATTGTACATTTTGGTCAAACCAGGGTGAACCACCCACTTTGAATCATAAAACTCATAAATAATCTATTCTCATATACAAGTAGGAACATAGACGCAACCATGAATGTAAATAATCACATCACTATTGATGGTCCATTTTGGGGGTAGATTCCCACCATCAAAGTTATCCCTCAATGCCAGAAACTCTAGATCCTCATACCGACTCCCCTAGATCTAACTCAAAAGGGAGGGAACGACATATAAATACATGAATTTCATCAGTTCCTGATCCTCCTAAACACCTATATACAACTCACTAAACAAGTCCATCATCTTCCACGCGGAACATGACTCATGAACCACTTGAGTCTGTGTATTTCGACTCAATGAATCAACAACACTATTTCCCTTCCCCAATGTATAAGATAGATCAAATTCAAAATATTTCTTGTACTCAACCCACATTAATTATCAGAGATTTAGATCACACTATGTAAAGATATAATTAAGCATCTTATGGTTAATATAAAAAGTAAAACTCTCTCCTAGGATATAATGCTGCCAACATTTTAAGGTGTGAACTACCATAGCTAACTCAAGATCATGTGTTGGATAGTTTTGTTTGTGTGGAATAAACTTTCATCATCCATATTCCATGACTTGATCTCCCTATATCAACACTTCCCTATGTATGATCTCAAATTCATCACAGTACAAAGTATACTCCTTACCTGATTCGAATAAGATTAGAATTGGTGTGGAGGTCAAACACCTATTTAGTTCATGGAAAGAATTATCACATGCTTCATAGATCTCAATACTTATGTACTTTTGGGTAATACCTAATAATGGTGCTTCAAAGTGATTAAAGTCTCTGATGAACCTTTATTTGTAACCTGATAAACCAAAAAATATTTGGATATGAAAAACATTCTTGGTCATCTCCTAAGAAAAAACCACTCAAACCTTCTCAGGTTCCACTAACACACCTTCTTCCATGATGATGTGACCCAATAAATTTATCTTGTTGATCCAAAAATGAAATGTAGGTATCTTGGTGTATAACCTATTCTCTCTCAATGTACTCAAGATGATGTCAATATGTTTGTCATGATCATCTATAGTTTAGTAGTGTACTAAGATGTCATCAATGAAGAAAACCACAAATTGATCCAAGTAAAGGTGAAAAATTTGGTTCATAAAGTCCATAAACACATTAGAAGTGTCATTCAACCCAAACGACATATTGAAAAATTCATTTGATTTGTATCTTCTTTAGAAAGTAGTCTGTGGTATAAAAGAAGGTATCACCCTCAACTGACAATACCATGAACTTAAATCAATCTTATAGAATATAAAGAAAACCATTAGGTGGTAAAAAATATCATTAAGACATAAAAGAGAATATTTATTCTTAATCAACATTCGTTTTAGCTTTCAATAATCAACACATAAATGAAATCCTCCATCAACCTTCTTGTAAAATAGGATCAGAGAACCCCAAAGTGATGTACTCAGATAGATGAAACCTTTATCCTCCAACTCCTCTAGCCAAGTCTTAAACCCTTGAGGATATTATAGTACCATTCTATAAGGTGGAATGTAAAATGGATCAGCTTCATGAATCATATAAATAGTAAACTCAATTTCTCTCACAGGTGGAAACCCTAAAATATCCTCTTGAATCACATACTAAAACTGATCCACCATATGAGGGAAGACATCCTATTATACTCCCCCATCATTTAGCATAAGACATGAAAACCGGGCTATGATATCACCTATTTTATGATGAAATATCCCTATAAAACCTATTTGGATATCCCATTCCCCATGATGAATGTAGTTTCCACCCTTAGGAGACGTGAAGGTCACTCTCCTATGGTGAAAATCAATGTGAGATTGATACAAAACCAACTAGTCCAGACCCAGTATCAAGTAAAATCATGACATATAAAACATGAATAAATAAAAAATAAAATGTTACTCAAAAACCATGAGGGAACACCCCTTATAAAGAAATATTCCCTCTAATTTAACCCCAATGGAATGTAAATCAACATAACTCCATACATGAACTCCATCGCTAGACCCAAACTATTCACAAATAAAGAAGATATAAAATCATGTGATTACCACATATCAAATAATTCATTAGAAAGGGTACAAGCTACAATAATTCTACCTTAGATAGTCAATGTCCCAACCTTACTATTGATGTGTGTAGGCTAAACTATTTGTAGAAGACCTGTCCTGCTACCTTGAACTCATGTATGAGTCCCATAAATTACATTGATCTACTGATATGAATGTTCCTGTCCTAGAGTACCTCATCCACCACCTCGATCGGTGAATCTAGTAGAATTATAACTATCATATTAATATGAGGTAGAAGATCCCCCACCGGTGCTCTGTATTTTCCTAGGTCCTACATCACTACTCATCTATTAAGGGTTCCTGTAGAAACTATGTATTTATCCCATACTTCAAAAAGCTCAAAACTCTACTAGTGGTTAAGGAAAATTACCTTGCATGTGACCAGGTTTACCACACTGATATCAAAAAACATGATGACTTACCTAAGAGTTCGATCCTCTCCCCTAACTACTCTACCTTCAACCACCTTGGTGAAATTTCTCATAACAATACTTATTACTATCTGAGGATTCCCCACTAGATCATCCTATTAATACTACATATCTAACACTAAAATACTCCTTTAGGTTTCCCTCGGAGATGATATCCTAATTTCTTACCTCATTAAACTTCACTAAATGAAAGATATTCACTAGAGACATGATCTCACATATATGTCCACCTTGAAAACGTTTTTCTCTTATTATGTTATCTTTAGTCAATGTCAGGGAAAATGATACAGTTTAGTGAAGAGGCCTGAATAATCTAGCACTGAAATATTTCCCTGATTCAAATTCATAAACTCTACAGCTCTCTCATGTCTTATTGTTTATGGATATAAATTCTCCAAGAACTTCTCTTTGAAGTCCCTCAAATCCATTCCCTCTATATGATCATTTTGGACCAGAATATCCCACCAAATATTCATTTTTACTCACAACATATTAGATATCAACTTAACCCTATTCTTAGAAGGAGTCTCCAAGTGATCCAAAATCATCTAGATAGAATCAATCCAGAACTCAACTACCTTTGTTCCACCCTCTCTGGCGAAGGTTGGAAGGTGTTGAAGATATAACTCCCTAGTCAGTTCAAACATACTCAACACAACCCACATGGGATCTATCTCCATAAATAGTATGATGTGGGAGAAATTCTCATGGAACTTCAATTCCTCCCTATCACCTGGAACAAAAGGGGGGTATGGTTCCAAAACTAGAGGTACATTCTTAGAAATGTCATCCTATCTCCCCACTAGAAAACAACACCATGGAGGCATCCATCAACAATTAAAAACACGCATTTTAGGTTACATAATTCATAGTTTTCACAGTTACAAAAACAGGGGTCACAACTATCCATATCAAGCTACTCAAAATACACTGCCCCAATGGTAATATCTACAACACTTTCACTACGCCCAACCATAACATGAATTTTCTTGTGTGCCAAATATGATGAATTCCATATAAATAATTGAGTGCCTAAAATAATGTAGTCATAAACAATCTAGTTCCATACCATTATATGAGTCATATCTCATAAATCAATAACATCACAAAAAAATTTATTAACCCAAGGTGAAATAACATTCAATTGTAACAAGAAAAAATCATGAACCACAATCCCACCCTGGGAACTTGGTTCCCCCCTGCACATGTATCAGCTACTCCCATGAACAAGATCATTACCACAGATCAACACATCCTAGTCTCCTATCTACCTTTACCAAATTACAAGGAAATATAAAGGAACCACTTTGATACCACTTTGTAATGTCTCGTCCTGGTTCACTCAAAGTAGTAGCTGATCTGGTTCGCCACATGATCTTAGGTGTGCCTCCCCATATGATAGAGGATTACAACTAGTAGTGAGGTTATTATGAAAAATTTTAGGAGACTATAACTTCTTTATTAGAGTAATAAAATATAAAAAATCATATGAAATAATGAGAAACAATATCCAGTAATAACCATACATCATATAACAAAATCCCAAAACTGGGTAAATTCCCACAAAAAATGAAGTAAACATGCCATGCCATAATAGTGTGATGCATCAAAGGAAACCTAAAATAAATAAATAATGATAATTACCAAAATGGTTCCTAACATCACGCATATTACCCTTATCCATGATCCATCCCAAGTCTCAAATCAACCAGCTAACATAGGTACTTTTCCCTTATCAAGACATGAAACCATGAAGTCTCCTCAAGTACTAATGGAATCCCAAGTAGGGTGTGAATACAACACAGTAAGCCACCACCAACCATTCATAAATCAATATATATTCTAATAAAGAGTGTATTTTTGTGTACAATGGATATTATAAAAGGTAATAAAAGTAAAATAGTTTCTTATAATAAATAGTTTTCAATTAATCTCTTTAGCCCTCAGGTTCCAAGTGAAACTCGTGCCAATCAAACCTACTTCATCCCATGCGAGTCATCTAAAAAATATACCATAGGGGTTTGAAAATTTAAGTCATATAGGGGATTTTATTAATTAATTCAATTAAATTTATTGAATTTTGGAGCATCATTTCAAACAATTAGTTCCCACAACATCAGTCCAGCAGCCAAGATATGCATAACCTCGGTGGTGCCCATAACATTATTTTAGCCCACCCCAAATATGAGGATCCTTAGTCCAACATCCTAACCCATATTATTATTCAAATTTACCATGATTATCCGTCATTTACCTTTTAATACGCAAACAATAAGGTTTTTTCATTTCAATAATCATTGTTCACTGTGGTCTAACATACTCAAAAACTTTTATCCCAATTACAAAATTCAACCACGCCATCTTTTATTTGTACATCACATCAATTAAGTGTGTGTTAAAATAATTTTACAATTTAATCATTACACTTTAATAATTTACCATTTATTTATTTATCAAGACATAAACCATTTAATCCCTAAGTTAAACCGAACTACCCCTTATGTCATGCTAACATGTCAAATGATAATTGCAACTGGTTTAATCTCACAACCTCTATTCCATAATTTACAACCCATTTCACATTTTTCAAGGGATTTACACACCCATTTGGTGGCCATAGTCTCAGTCTCGTAGTCTTTTATGGACACAATGGGATCCATGAAGGGTATAAATCATCATTTAGGATCCCAGACAATTTTTCATAAACAAAGAGTTAAATGTGTAGCAAATTAAAACCATTTCACACAATGAATACACATAGAGAATAAAGATAATATGGGAAATAGAACTAATACAACCTACCAAAGGTTCATAGAAAACCACTTTTCCAACCTCATCCTTTGATTCAAGACAAAATGGTTGCAATCACAAAAGATAAGAACTCCTTGAATATAGGGCTCATGATACATAGAAGAAGAAAAACAATCAAGTTGTGAATCTTCTATAAAATAGAAGGAAATGAACTCATATACTTAACCATGGATTCAAATTTCAAGAAACAACACTTCAAACACCCTAGAATCAAATGATATCCACCCTTAAGAGAGGAGGGGGAATTTGGTTTTCACCCTAGGATGTTGGGAGTGAAATGAGGGAAAAAATAAGAAAAGATAAATATAAGATCAGGGGGATCATAAAATTTCAAATTTTAATTAGGTGAATGTTTTGGTCACACAGTTTTCCAAACCATGAATCTACCATGAAAGGTCCCATTTCTATGGGAAACTCAAGTAATATAGTTTTCTAGGCCACCTACATGGTTTGGAAAACCATGTGGAAGCCGTGAGAATGGATCTGATCCCAACCCACATGATTTCCAATCCACCTTGTATGGATTTATCAACCATTATTCCCCTTAAAAGTGAAAAATTTTTATGGTCCATGGTTAACACTAACCATCTATTAACCTCATTTCATGCAATGTAATCTCCTTTTCCCATCTTTTTTCCTCGAACCCCAAGATGCTCCTGAGACCTTTCCTACTCCCAAGAAGCATTCTATAAGTCATTTAAATGGAGTTTAACTCAATATAAATTATAAATTTACCTCTCTAAAGGGTATAAATATTATAAATAAAACCATAAATAAGGGATGGTTGAAAGGTAAAATAAAACACTGTAATAAATTTATTGGTCTATATTAGTTAAATATTGTCTTGCTGATTTTTTTTAGGTTAAAACAATTTATAATGTATGGTACACTATAAATAATGTTTTTCTTCACCATATTTTAAAGAAATTGTCCTATTTTTTATATAACAAAAGGAATTTAAAACTTGGTTACTTTAGAGCTATTAGATGTGATGTATTCATTCCAAATACTAAATATAATCTTCATAAATTTGATATAAAAGATTATTAAGAAATTTTTCTTGCTTACTTCACCACTAGTCAGACTTATCATGTTTTCAAAAATTGAACACGTAATTTTGAATAAATATTATACATTAAGTTTGATGAAACTAATCAATTTATGAATTTAAAACATTCAAATTCTGAGAATAATTCAATTTTTTTTAAAAAATACCCTCCAATTTATTTCTAGTTGTTTAATTGCATACCAAGTTATAATCATTCCAGAAGATAGTATTATTTAATATACTAATATAGTAGATGTGTAATGACATAACTTTTTACCTATAATCAAAATGGTTCTAGGTAATCATCTTAGTGATAATATCATTTGTTATGATGACCGACCAGTTAGAACTAGAAGTTATTTATGGAATCAATGTTAGCATCTTGCATTCTTATCTCAATTTGGACCTAAAATGGAATTTGATTCCTTGGGTGGTGAAATTTGGATAATTTATATTAAAAAATAGCTTAATAAATTTAAACAAAACAATTTTTGGATCTTGGTTGAACATCCTAAAAACCTTTCAGTTATAGAAGTTAAATGGGTATTCAGAAATAAGTGTGATGAAAATGGAACCAAAGTCCATAATAAGGCTAGGATTTTTACTAAAGGTTATAATTAGAAAGTTGTAATGAATGATGATAAAACATTTTCCCTATTATCTAGAAAAAAATTCATTTGTAATTTTGTACCCTGGTCCCACTATACATCATAATAAGGGGGTGAGGAAAATTAGGGTGATGAATTTTCTTCTTCTGTGGATTAAGTTGGATATTTTCTTCATGTTGGAAAAGACACTTTGGATCGAATTTTTTATCCATGAACAAATACAAAAATATAAATATCATTAACATGAAAATTTTATTTGGTTATCCTTTAAAAGGAAACTTCAAGGAGCATATATCAATGATTTGTTGATATGTCGATTAATTAATACTTCACTACTTTATGATTACAATTTTAGGAATATCTCACTACTTCACCAATGTAGAACCCCTGGTTTCAGGTAATTGACCCTTTATTTATGTTTTTTAAGTATATAAAGTGATTGGATTATGTTTTAGGGGGTTTGGAGAAGTTTTGGAATGTTTTTTTTGGGTTTTATGGAGGTGTGTGGTTTGAGAATGTTTGGTAGAAATCGTGAAACACCCTCCATAAAATCATGCAACTAAAACAGTGAGCACTGTGTAGGTGCACAGTTAGGCGCACCGTTTGGCCAAACTTTGTGGATTCCTAGAAGAAACCATGAAGTGATGGATAGAGGGTAATAGGAAGGTTGTAACAAAATTTTTCTGAGCATACAATCCAACCATGTGAAGGGTTTGAGATGGTGGATCTAGCATGGTTAGTGCATGGTTTGCCTAACCATATGCTCTAATCATGCACTGCTAAAACTCAGATCCTAAAACTATAGATCTCGCTCAATTTGGCCCCTTAATCCCCCATTTTCCCCTAAACATTTGATAAACCTAATTCCTCTTCCTCTTAAGTTTTTGGAGACCATTCCTTTCAACCTGGGAGTGATCCCTAAGTGAATCTAAGTGCGTTGGAGGCCCGGTTTCCTCGACAAGTTCTCGTTCTTGGTGGTTTTCCCAAGATTTTGTCTTCTTCCCTCCCTTAGAATTACATATTCAATCTTTTTAGGATAGATCTATGCTTTTTTATGCTAATAATTATGATCTATAGTTGTTTTGGTTGAAGGTAAGAATATCTAAGGTCATATATCAATGTTCTAAGCCAAGTTTTTCAAGTTTTGGGTCATTCTTCATTTTATCCTAAGTTTGAGACATGGATGGCTTCACTCTCGACTTATATTGATTAGAACTTGAAGGATCTATTTCAAGTTTATTGAATTTATTGAATTGGTTGTGAAATTTATGTGTGATTCTTGATGGAAAACCTCTTTAGTGATGGTTTTTTGAAATTGTGGAAATTGGTTTGTTTTGTGGAAATTGATTTTGGTTCGGGATTTTAAAATGATTATTTTAAAATTATGGTTTGGTTTGGATGCATGGAAATTTTTTTATAGAATTGTATTCAATAAAATAAATGTTTTATTGAAATTTATTATCATGAGTTTTGGCATACATGATTGGCATGAGTCCGTTTTCATATACATGACCCTGTGGAAGGGGCAAGTGCCATTGGAGCACTAGTAATTGTTACCTTGTGATGACTTTCTAGATCGGTGAGAGACCACTCATGAGTATGAAACTGTCACCTAGTAATTCATGTGTGTATGTGTGGATGTGTGTAATGGGCATTCCAAATGGATTTTAGAAATGGTTTTAAAATCTTATTTATTTTCTTTCCATAGAAACTTTTTTGGATTTGATATAAATTAATTTAAAATTATTTTAAACTATTTTATATAAATTTTTTAAAATTTTCTATCCTAGTGGTGTGAGTAAGGAAGTCAATGGGGAAATCCTACTTAGTTTTATACTCACCCCTTGCTTGGGCACTTTGGTGAATTTGTAGATGTGATATATCAAGACATAGGTAAAGGCAAGGTATCCCATTTCATTAGTGATTCTTATTGATACCTTGGGATGGGAATGCAGAGTTAGAACTTGGAATAGGTTGGGAGTTTCTGATTTGATGGCTTCCATGTCTTTGAGTTTTGTTGTTCTGGATTTTCATATTGTACTCTGATTTGATTTGGTTTGGTTTGGTTTTCATTGAGTTGTATCTTTCACTCATGAATCATATAAAGGTTATTTATTTATAGTTATCTTGGTTTGATAATTTTATTTTAAAATGGAAAATCATCCCCCAATTCCTTGGGAATACCTTGACATTTATTTACAGCCTTTGGTGTATTGGGGATATCACCTAAGGCCTAGTAACACCCACCACCTCTTCCCAAGCCAATGGGTGAGAGGTTTGATGTTACATATGGTGTCAATTTTTTCGGTCCTGGTGTTGGAAAATAATTCTTTTTTAGTCCTTGAGCTAGGTTGGTATAAAAGATTAGGATCATTGAAACTTGAAATGTATAACATAAAAATTTGTGGCTAACCTATTTATGCTGAAATTCATGTTACCAGGGAGTTTGGGTACATGAGTGTTTTGAGACACTTCTAGAGTTGTAATCTCAACATCATGGGTTTATCCAATGAGAAGAGAAATACATGCATTGATAGAAATTACTTCCCACTATGAGTGGATAATTCATTTTGAGTAATTATTTATGATTTTCTGAAAAAGTGTTGATTTTTTAAAATAGTTGAAAATGGTTTGTTTTTCAAAATCAGGTGGAGGTTTGAAAAAAGAAATTATTGAATTTTGGAAAGCCTTATTGTGATATGTGTGATGTTGTAAATTTTAAATTTCTATGACTTCAGTTGCTAGAGAGGTGGACTAAATGGCATTTTATATTGGTTATAGAAAATGGAACCTAGTAGGTGTTGTAGAAACCAACCGAAATAAGTTTCTCAGACTATGGTTGCACCTAAGCCATAGGTGAACCAACAGTTGGTTCAAAGTATTTTCTAGTCATTTCAGGCTATGGATAGAGGGAATAGAAAGGATGAACCAAGGAAAGTAGATCATTTTCTTTAGTTCCAAAATCCGAATCTTCCCATCTTTCGGGGTAATTCAGAGATGGAAAAATCATAGGTGTGGATAAATAGGATGAATCAAATCTTTGATTTCCTTGGAACAAAAGTCAAGATGAAAATGAAGTTGGAAACATATATGTTGGAAGATCTATAATTACAGTGGTGGGATAAAGTAGTTCCAACTAAATTGGATCAAGGCATAACATGAGAGGATTTTTAATAATTGTTCAATAAATAATTCTATCCTCACATGTTCAGAATTGCTTGAAAAAAATATTCAGTTTAAAGCAAGAGAATCTATCAGTGATAGAGTATGCAGCTAAATTAATGAATTTAGTTCACTTTACACATAAATTTGCTGCAAGTTCATCCTTTAAGGCATTCATTTTTGAATTTGGGTTGACTCCAGAGATTCTATCAAATATTTCCTTACTTTGTATAATGGATTATATAGAGATGGTCAATAGAGTGATGGTGGAAGTATGTTTATACCTATGTGAAATAGTGGGAACTCTAATTCTTGGAATAAGTAGAAGAGGGACACATATTTCCAAGGTGGGAGTATAACTCAAAATTAGATAGTGGGATCAGTGAGTCTTCCTCCTAAACTAAAGAGTAAGCCTGGATGATTTTAGTGTGTCTATTTTGAGCATATGAAATGAGATTGGATGGAACCACCTAGATAATTTTACAATTACAACCAGATGGGACATCTTCAGCGCTATTATCATAGTGCTCCAAGGTCAGGTGCTAGATACATATATCATGTTTTGCATACTTCATATGCTTCGAAAGGATGAGGGTAGTAGAATAAATATCATCAGCATAACTGAGCAATCCATGGAGATTCTAGGAATACCATGACTCTTCAACCAGGGAAATCTCAATAGGATAATAAAGAGCAAGGTGTAATGAGTAAGAAATTGTATATAGCCGATAAAATGATTATGGATGATCAATTTTGACCTTGGACAATGAGAGGTATGATTATTTTCAATTATACCCTTATGATTTGTTTGATATGGGTACATACCATTATTTTATTACTTCTTGTGCTTTTGATCTTCTAGGTTTTCACGTTGAGATGATGCCTTCTGTTTTAAAAATTCAAACTCCTCTTGTCCAAAGAGAATTTTTAGCCTTTATATGAAAATATTGTTCTATAAATATCTATGGGGATAAAATTATTTGAGATTTATTTGTTCTTGAGATAAATTTATATGACTTAATTCAACATATAGATTGGTTGACAAGGTTAAAAGATCACATTGACTGTTATACCCGATGGGTTAGTCTTACAACTGATGATGGAGTTGATCATCTCTTTAGAGGATATTGGAATGAAAAGGCATGTGAAACACATTATTGGCACCAGCGGTTGGAAATATCTCATACTAGTTGGAAACTTTGACCTTGGAATCTATGGATGAGATTGAGAGTAGATATTTTACAACTGTACCGGACCCATTTCTTGGTGTTTTTATTGAAAATTTATCAGGGTTCCTACCCACAAGAGAAGTGGAGTTTATGATTGATCTCTTATTAGTGACTAGTCCCATCTCACTTCCTTCTTATCGGATGGAACCAAAAAAAATAAAGGGATTAAAATTCTAGTTTTAAAATCTAGAAATCATAGGGTTCATTTGTCCTAGTACGTCTCCTTGGGCAGTACTGGGTTTTTTTTTGAAAAATTAGGATGAAACTATAAGGGTTTGTATGAATTATCATAATCTTAATCAAGTTATGATAAAGAATTTTTATCCTCTTCCATGAATTGATGACTTTTTGGATCATTTTAGGGGGTCCTAGTGGTTCTATAAAATTGACTTTCATTTCAGATATCACCAATTGCGAGTTTAGAAGGGTGATATTCTGAAGTCCACTTTCAAAAGTAGATATTACCATTACAATTATGTGGTTATTCCTTTCGGTATTATGAATGAGCCAAATATATTTATGGAATTTATGAATCAGGTATTTCAAAGATATCTACATTTTTTTGGTAGTGTTTCTGGATTATATACTAGTGTATTCAAGGAAAAAGGTAGATCATGAGAAACACTTGGCTATTGTGTTGGGTATGTTGTGGGGTCATCGTTTGTATGCCAAACTTTCAAGGTGTGATTTTGGATACAAGAGGTACATTCCCTTGGCCATGTTATATATAAAAAGGTGTTTTTGTGGATCTAGAAAATATAGAGGTTTTGATCTCTTTGAAACTACCAAATAATGTCTTTAATATACACTATTTCCTTGGTCTGGCTAGTTATTATTTACATTTTATTCATGATTTTTCATGACCAGCTTCACCAATGAAAACTTTGACAATAAAAAATATTCCATTTCAATGGAATGATGAATGCCATAAGTCTTTCCAATAGAATAAAGTTTTCCTTACATCAAAACTGATCTTGATATTTCTAGAATTAGGACAAGGTTATGAGTTGTATGATGATGCTTCGGGATCTGGGTTGGGTTGTGTTCTCATGCAGGGAGATAATGTTGTTGCTTATGGATCCCAACATTTACATTTTCATGATAGGAACTACCCAAAAAAGGATTTGGAATTAGATACTATGGTATATGCTTTGAATACTTGGAATCCTTACCTATTTGGTGAGAAGTTTATGGTGTTTATGGATCATAAGATCTTGAAAAGAATATTCCCACAAAGTGATTTGAATCTGAGACAAAGAATATGGATAGAGTATCTTAAAATGTTCAACTTTGAATTAATGTATACACCAGGTAAAGGTAATTCAATGGAGGATTCATTAAGAAGGAAATGATATAATCAGTTTCAAAAAGAAGCTTCAGATCAGTAGTAGTTGATGTCGGTCATAGCTGACATGCACTTAGATTACAAAGACTAAGGTAGTGTTTTGATTTTCTTTCCAGTTTCTTTTGTTCCTTATTTGGTTGAGTAAGTTAAATAAGTAAGGACATATGATTATGAATGTGTTTCTATGAGGTCAAAACTCAATGGTGGGGAGACCATTGAGGAATGGAATCTTGACAGAAGTTTAGTATTGTTGGTTCATGATCGGATGGTCGTACCTTCGGCTTGTTAGGAACAACTTCTTCATGTTTACCTCCATTAGAGATGAGATATTAACCATGGAATAAAACATTTTTATAAGGATCTTAAAGAAAATTTTTTATGGGATGGAAAGAAAAGAAAAGTGGCTATGTTTTTTTTTGATATGCCTCACTTTTTAGCAGGTTAAGTTAGAGCACCAGCAACCAGCGGGTATGCTGCGGTTTTTACCAATTCCTATGTGGAAATGGGAGTAGATAGCTATGGAATTTGTAATAGGTCTAGCAAGGATGGTTCATAAACAAAATTCCATATGGGTGATAGTGGATATACTCACAAAATTGGTCCATTTCATACCTATTCATGAATACAATACGGTGGAAGACTTGTCAAAAATCTATATCTATGAATTGGTAAAGTGGTATGTCATACTAGTTTTGATAGTATCAAAATGAGATATGAGGTTTATGTATCATGTTTAAAAATCCTTATAGAATTACCTTAGGACTCAGTTGACAATGAGCATGGTTTATCATCCTTAAATGGATGGAAAATCTGAAAGGATGATACAAACATTGGAAGACACACTTACGGCTTGTGTAATGGATTTTAGTGGCTCATGGGATGATCATATATCATTAGTGGAGTTCTCGTATAACAAAATTTATCAGGACTCAATATATATGGATCCTTTTGAAGTATTTTATGGGCATCCTTATTGTTCTCCACTTTACTAGGTGGAAAAAGTGAGAATTCATTGGTTAGACTGAGCCTTGTAAAAGACACAATAGATAAAATTCTGCTGACCAGGAAGAGAATGGTGATGACTCAGAGTCATCAGAAATTGTATGCAAGTCATCATTGACAACCATTTTAATTCAAGATGATTGATCATGTGTTCTTGAGAATCACTTCATGTCTTGGGAATCATCATTTTGGGAAGTAGGGAAAGTTATCTCTTCAATACATATTCCCTTTTAAGTTACATGAATGGATTGGTGATGTGGCATATTGGTTGGATTTTCCACTGAGGTCCAGTTCAATGATTAATGTGATTCATGTATCTCAACTTAAGAAGTATCAACCTAATTTGGACCATGTGATTCAATAGTATCATGTCAACCAAGAGTCGGATTCTACATTAGTTCATGTGCCAGTACAGATTGTGGATAGGCAAGAGAAAGTATTATATGAGAAAATCATCGATCTAGTTCATGTTTTATGAAAACATGGTTGGATCCAGGAAGAAATGTGGGAACATGAGAAGGAAATAGTGGAACAATAGCTATAAATATTTAAATACAACTATGGTTTTTAACTTTTTGGGGATGGAAAGACCAATGGTGGGGAGAATTTAGCACCCCTAGTTTCAGGTCATTAACCATTTATTTATGTATTTCAATTATATAAAGTGTTTGGGTTATGGTTTGGGAGGGTTGGAGGATATTTGGCATGTTTGTTTAGATTTTATAGAGGTGAAAGGTTTTAGAATGATTAGTATAAACCATGAAACACCCTCTAGGAAACCATGCAACTAAAACAGGAGGCACTGGGTAGGCACATGGTTAGGCACACAATTTGGCCAAACCATGTGGTTGCCCAGGAGAAACTGTGTAAGGATTTATAGAGGGTAATATCATAGTTGGAAAAAAAAATTGTAACTATGTGATCCAACCATGAGAGGGGTGTTTGTAGGCAGTGTCTTGTGCATTGTTAGTGCACTATTTTCCTAACCATTTTCCTTAATCGTGTACCGTTAAAGCTTATATTCGAAAATTGTTGATATCACTTTTTTATCCCCTTAATCCGTTATTTTTTCACTAAACAGGTCATAGACCAAATTCCTCTTCATCCTAATGTTATGTAGATCATTCCTTTCGATCTGGGAGTGATTCTTAGGTGAATATAAGTGTGTTGGAGGCCTGGTTTCCTCAGTAAGTGCTCATTCTTGGTGGTTTTTCTTATATTTCTTCTTTTTACCTCTCTTTTAATCATAAATATATTCCATTGGGGATAGATACATGTTTTTTATGCCAATCATGATGATATATGGTTTTTTTGGTTGAAGGGAACAAGATCTAAGGTTGAATCTTGAAGATCTAAGCCAAGTTTTTGAAGTTTTGTAATTTCACATAAGTATGAGAGATATATGGATTCACTCTTGAATCCTCTTTATTATAACTTGATGGATTTATTTAAATTTATCTAATTTATTGAATTAGTTGTGAAATTTATGTGTGATTCTTAATGGAAAACCTCTTTAGTGATGGTCTAGTGAAATGGTGGAAATTGGTTTGTTTTGTGGAAAGTGGTTTTTCTTCATGATTTTAAAATGATAGCTTAAAAATTATAGCGTGGTTTTGATGCATTGAAAAAAATTTATAGAATTGTTTTCAATAAAATAAATGGTTTACTGAAATGTCTTGATATGAGTTTTGGAATACATGGTTGGCTTTAGTACATTTTCATAGACGTGACCTTTAAAAGTGGTGTGTTCCATTAAGGTAATAGTAATGGTTACCTTGTGATGACTTGGTAGATCAATGAGAGATCGCTCATGAGTATGGAATTTTCACCTAAACATGCATGTGTGGTTATGTAGATTTGAGTAATGGGTATGCCAAATGGATTTGAGAAATAGTTTTAAAACCTTATTTATTTTCTTTCCATGGAAAATGTATTACTTGGAAAAATATTTTATCTTTTATATAAACTATTTTATTTAAAAAAAATTATATAAATGTGCTAACATTTTCTAACCTAGTGGAATTATTAGGAAAGCCATTGGAAAAATCCTTCCGAGTTTTATACTCACCCCCTACTCGAGAACTTTGGTGCATTTGTAGATGTGATATATCGGGACATAGGAAAATTCAAGGTATCCCAGTTCTTTAGTGGTACTTCTTGATATGTTGGGATGGGCATGTGGAGTTAGAACTTGGAGTAGGTTGGGAGTTTCTAAGCTATTATCTTCCATGTATTTAAGTTTTGTTGGTATTTGTTTTTGCATTGTACTCGGATTCGATTTGGTTCGGTTCGGTTTTCTTTGAGTTGTATTTTGAACTCATGCATCATATAGAGGTTTTTTTTGTTATGGTTATCTTGGTTTGGTTATTTTATTTTAAAATGGAAAATCATCGCCCAATTTCTTATGAAACCCCTGACATTTATTTCCAACCTTTGGTGTCTTGGGTATGTCACCTAAGGCCTAGTAACACCCACTACCTCTTCCTAATCCAATGGGTAAGGGGAAGGATGTTACAACATGGTCTATGGTCTCTTCCTCTCTTCAACACACTTATTTCAAGAGGGATAAAATTAAATTCAACAAACAGGTTCATGTAAGATTTTAGAAAAATAAATCACCACCAAATGGAAAGGGTGTTCTCCATGATCCTCTATTATTCAATTCTATATTTTCAATTATATGCATTGATGACTCTGATTTCAGTTCCCATCTTCAATTTAATTCATCCTCACACACTTAAAATCAGAAAACCAGATATAAAATGAACTTTTTTATCTAGAATCTTCATTGATGATAACCTTCTATTCTACGTGTGATAATTTTTTTCTTAGACAACAGATACTCTAAAAATAAAAAGATGTTTGAATTTAAAATCATCAAGCTTAAACAACCATTAACTCCCTTTAATTCAAATTAGATTGGTTCTAAGATGATCTCCACTAATGAATTTCAAATGGGTAGTTACAAACTATTAAAATAGCTATAAAACCATCATGCATATTTCACATAATCACTTTAGATTTAAAACTATAGAATCTAGTATTTTCGGTGTGACTATCATCTTTATAGCACAATGGGATAGTTTCTTTATAACTTCACTCCAAATGCTGAATAGGTCATGGTGTGACCTATGTATTCATCGCATGAGGATTCCTAGAAAAAAACACTTAAATATACCTAAATTCCCCATGATGAAACTTTCCTTCTAACAACATGATATATTCTTCTCCAGAAATGCCTCAATCTGTCCAGATTCAATCATAGTGTGAGCCTCTTTTCTATGGAATAGTCACATCCTTTTTAAAATCACTAAGAAACCTTCAATCATCTTCACAACATATCATTATATTTCGTAGTGTAACAAACCAATAGGTATATCATACAAGAAATATGCTTGTTTATACTCTACCATGTGGCCTATTATGTCATGGAATGAACCATTCTTCTAAAGTTCCCAAATTACTCTTATGAAGTTTCTTCATGGCGTGACATAAACTATTGTGGCATGAATCATTCTTATAAAGCCCAAAATGATTGTTATGTGGAATTACTTTTTTAATTTTTTTGACCCAAAACTCATTTGTAGTGTAAAAAAGGTCATCACTAAACTGCCTCTATAATTTATATAATTATCCAAACATTTCTCTAGTAAACTTCCATAAATTTCAAGGATTTTATATAGAGTTCCAAGGTCTCTCAACTTCATAAAAAACCAATCAAACTTCACTTTGAAAAAAAATCCAACCAAAAAAACTTGTCGTTGTTACAATATATCCCCTTGGATTTTATTTTCAACCTTCATTTCATTTATTTTCAATTATAAATATACTCCCCCTGACTTTGATCAGTAGGATACCCCTGAAAGTATACTCCCACTTTAGGGTTTTCAACCATCCTTATCTATATTTTCACCATTCATGCTTTACTCCCCCTTTGGCAATACAATTAAAAGGGTTCATTTATTTTAGTTCAATCCATGATCTAAAATTATTTGATGCTTCTATAGATCCAAATTCAAGTAAGGAGAATTAAATTAATATTAATGATTATGTGAGACAAAGATAAATTTAGGAAACAAGAGGAATAATCATGATGGATTAGTGTCATCCATATTTACCTTGATCAATACCAATTTCTTGTAACTCCTTCCAATTTGTTGTTATACCCTATAAATAATATCTCTCCCTATCATATTACTTTTAATAATAGTTATAAACTTGCAAACACAAATAGTAATGAAATATAACATTAAGTTTAATGGAGATAGGGGAAATAAAAACCTCCTTAGTTTAAGGAGAGTGGTGAAACTCTAAGGTTCAATCTATACATTTAGGTAATATGGGATACCAAGGGTTTTGTGAAAATATCAGCCACTTATTATTATGTTCAAAAAAATTATAGATTCACCATGTTGTTCTCCACTTTATCCTTAATTAAATGGTATTGAATCTCAATGTTCTTAGTGCAAGTGTTGTGCCAGTATTTGGACAACTCAATAATACTTTTTTCGTGTCACATTTAATCATCGTTAGATGAAGTACCACTTCTCCAATGTATTCCAACTATTTTTTCATCCATATATGTTCTATGAAATATTTGGTGACTGAAATATACTCCCCCTATGTTGTGATTAAAGAAACACAATCCTATTTCTCACTTAACCAACCAACACAATTATTCTCAATAGAGAACTTGTGGATTTTTGATCCACTATATCACCATCCCAATTAGTATCTGAATATTCTAATAAATTAAAATTTTCACTATATTTAAATTGTAAAACCTAGTTGGGAGTACCCTGAATGTATATCAAAATTATTTTCACTTCCATGATATATTCCCTTTTAGGTCAACTCTGAATCCTTATTTCCAAATATGTAGCATAGAAAATATCCAACCTAGTTGTGGTAAGATAGAGTAAACATTCAATGATTCTTCTATATAAATTTGAGTCTACTCCCTCAATGCTCTCATACTTACCAAGTTTTGTTCCAACTCTTATTAGAGATGAAACAAGCTTACACTCTTCCATTCAAAACTTCTTTAAAACTTCTTTTTCCTACTTAACATGTGATATGAATTTATTCCCATCATTTTGATGAACTTACAGCCAATTAAAATATGTGTACTCTCTAATTATTGACATTTCTAAATTTGAACTCATTATTTTATGAATTTATCATTAAAATTATTCTTATTACCACTAAATATGATATTTTATATATAAACAAATACCATGAACTGCTTCTCTTCTAAAATTTTCACATAGAGGTTGTAATCAAACCCTAATCTCTTGAACTCCATCTACCACATAAAAACATCCATTCATGCATACCAAGTGTGGGGTGCTTATTTTAGGCCATATAAATCCCTTTTCAATATGAATACTCTAGAACCATAATCCCTATTAAAAAATTTAATTGGTTATTCTATACATACTTCGCCATTCGAGACTCTATTTAAGAATATTCTTTTCGCATCCATTTGAAATAATTTGAACTTTATCTGCATATCTACTGCTAAAAAGTGTAATTGATTCCATTTTTCCACCACTGTAAAATTATTTTCACCATAAATACCTTCAACTAGATCATATCTCTAACAAACCATCCTTGATTTATTTTGATAAATTTTTTATTTTCATCTAGATTATTCTTGAAGACCCAATTTTTACCTATCATATTATGGTTTTTAGGTCTTTCCACAAGCTAGAAAGTCGAATTTTTTCAATTTGATCCAATAACTGCCTAAAAATTGACTTTTTATTATTGGGTGAAAACAACAAAACAAACAAAACAAACCACACAAGGCTACTCCCACACAAGGTGGTCAGAAATGATGAAGGCCAATGGAATCGACCTTCAGGATAATCTTACAATCCTTAGGTAAAGACCCCAAATCATTATAAAGAATAAGGGTTTCACCTAAATTTCCTTTGTTGGAAAGTGCATCAGATGAAAAATTACCTTCTCTCTAGATGTGGGTGAGGTGAATCCCCTGGTTGAAAAAAATGCTACACTTCCTGATAAAGTAAGTCAACTCCCATGTAGATCCACCATTCCCATGAAGGAACCCTGCTGAAACTATGGAATCAGACTCAAATTCTAAAATCTGAATATTGTAGAGCTGACACAGTATGAGATCGGTCACGTTGAAGAAGATAACCTATCATTAATAAGTGCACCCCATTTCGAACACCAGCACCTTTACTCAGACCTGAAGGAAAAGAAAAGAAACCTTGTTGTCATTCCTTTCCTTATTCCTGGATTCCCAAAGGGACCAACAGACCATTGAAAAGGACACTTATCTTGTCTTACTCTCAACCCCATGCTGGACCGCACCCTAAAACCAGTCCTCGCGTATCTCCTACATAGTATTCCTACATCCATGGATGTTCAAGCCATTCCATATGAAATTCCATATCCCTTGGCCCATTTGACTTCAAAAAATACATGTCACGTTGTTTTCTGATGTGGCGAAGCACAACATTGGAATTTGGAAGCCATGACCACACCCTTCTTGATATTTTCATCCATAGGGAGTGAAAGATTACACATTCCCCACATGAAAAAATTCATCTTGCCTAGAAGCTCTTTGCACCAAATCTTGGGTGCCCAGACGTCCATCCCGTTTCAAGTATGGACCAAATTTCTGATATCTTGAATGCTGAGGTTCCCTGAAGTCATGCCTGAGAAGACGCACCGATCCAATTTTTCAACCAGAAAAATTTTCTCATATAAGGTATTTTGTTCATTATTCAGATTTGCATCGATAAACACCAGAAATCTGCTGGCCTCTATGAAAGTAATGTTTGGAATTGGGCACCCCAAAAAGAAAAAGGTTTCACCTACCCAGTTCTTCCAAAATTTTAAATCCCTACGCTCAACGTCCCACCGAGTTTTATCCTTCAACTCCTCCAAATGAGTCATCATGCATCGTGCAAGGTCTGTCATTCTACTGGTTCTCATTGGAAATATCTCCCAGACTTCTCCATATTTGTCCCTCATAAACCTTTCCCACAAGGAGTTCCCTTCAATGGTGTCCCACGCCATTCTAGCATATTATGCATGCATGGTTTCCGAAACATTGTGAATACATATTCCACCTTCATCTTTAAGAACCCGGGTTTTTAGAACGGGTCAAATCCCGCCCCTGTTTGAACTTTTGACTAGTTCCTGAGAAGTCTGGAAAATCTGGGCAGTTCTGGAAATTTCCAGACTACACACCGTGTATGTGTTAACTGAGTGACCGGCCGTGTGCTCACCGAGTACATGTCGTGTGATAACCGTGTAGAAAATTCTTACTACACTGCGTGTATTTATAGGCACACCGTGTACCCTTACCTGTGTGAGGCAAGCACATGTCATGTGGTGCCCAGGTGCAAATTTCCATCTACACGGCATGTAGTCTTCCTTGACACACCGTGTAACCATGTTCCGTGTAGTGGCCGAGTTCCTGGTCGTACCGCATCGGAAAGGCTAACCCCGCACACCCTTCTTCGTACTTGATCCCTCACCTGTTTCTCCGCAGATTCCATCCGAACAGAATTGCCAGGATTTGACGGAAATGAAAATCTACCGCGATTCAGACCGAATCAGAGGCTAGTATCAAAGGAGTGTCATCGTACGAGTACGAGGTGGGTGGTGCATACCTTCTTTTGTGTTTTCATAGACTTTTGGGGGTTGCGACCTTCGGGCGCAACGTTGGGTATTGATCGAAACCTTTGTTTATTTATCTTTGATAGTTTATCTGCATTGTGGGATGCCTTTGGGTATTCCCTGGCCCTTGTTGTGCTTGAGCGAGGCCGGGTGAGAGGTCATAGCTCGTTTGGGGCAATTCGGATGAGGGTGCTGAAATGCGTATGATTTTGGACCAGTATTTAAACTGCTGAATTTAGATTGATTTTGATGTTGTTGGATTAAACTTCTGAGTTGATTTGTTAAAGCATGATAGTAATTTATTTAAGGCATTTGAGACCTTAGGTGCTGGTATGGATTAACACAAGTTAGTGCAATTTGACTGTTTAGTATTTTCCTGTTTAAAGTGATGCTTCCAAGTATGAATATGCAATGTGTGATATTGCCTGTGTTGAACTGCTTGTTGTGTTGGGCGTGGCCCGAATATATTGTTGAGTGATGGGGATCACAGGTTGGGGCTTCGACTCGGGTTACTTAGGGTGGTTGCTACCACGAGATTGGGCGTCATGGACGTCGGTTGAGGTAGTTGGACTGTCGGGTTAGGCTTGACCCGACTTACTTGGATGGCGAGGCCATCAGACTTGAGCGATAGGTTCGTAGGGGCACGAGGTGTCAGATGTGTTGTGTCTTGGGGACATACTGAGGTGATTACCGCTCACCAGGTACTTTTGAGTAGTGTGCACATAGATAAACTCCGAGATGAGGTGGTACGGCCACTCGCTGGGTAGAGGCCCCGGGTAGATGCGGTTAGGTATATTTGGTTTGGGGGTGCTTGTCATAGGAAGCAACGTGGAAGGTGAGGAGTCTTCAGGAGATAGCTTTGAGGCGGTCAGGTTGGGGGCAGAGGCTCGCCGTGATTTGAAGGCAAACATCGTTGTCCCTCCGATTATCTTTTGAGGACAGGTATCGTTGTTCCTCCGGATGTTGTGTCATGGGCAGGTTGAGCTTCTGAGATGGGTTACGATTGTTGGGCGTGCCTTCGGGACGTCGGTACTTGAGACACATGGTGTCAGGTGGCACTTGGTGCTGGGTTAAAACCAAAGATTTTGGCACTGGCTGAAGCAGGTGACACTTCCTGGTGGCCGCTGAGCACTAGTGAAGTTCGTGTTTACTTTTGGGCGTTGTACTGTTTAATGTTTTTCTTATATAAGCATGTCTTCCTAAACACTTATATTAGGTACACACCCTTGGGTGGTATCCTACTGAGACTTGTCTCACACCCTACACGGGCCCTTCGGGACGCGTGTAGACTTTATGAAATTGTGTGCAGGTAAAGGGTCAGCCTCAGGAGCTGGACTTTAGTGCTGTTGGCATGGAGACTGGTATGGACCTTGAGGACATGCCTTGCTGGAGTTACTTTGTTTAGTTTTCCTTTTTGTATCAGCATGCTTACTTTATTATGTAACAATTGTTGGTTAGCCATTGGCACCGTTTATATACTGATATGTATGACTTGCTTTGGATGCATGCCTTGTTTTCTTACAGTAGTAGTTGCTTGTATTCTTCAGCTTGTTGTTCTGTTTACTTTTCGCTGCTGTTGTTTCTATATTGCTTCTGCTGGTTTATTGATATTTGATATGCTTCTGCTATGCGGGTCTGGTTCGAGTCTGCTGAGTCATTTATTTTCGCTGCACTTTTTAGTATTATACTCGGACCAGTACCATTTTTATTCCTCCGAGAGGGTATAGCCTCCCCACTATACCTATTCAGACCCTCACTGCTAGTCGGTAGCCTTTGGCGTTCAGGGGAGGTGCGCCTAAGGTAGTGACACCTGACCCGTTTGGCACTGTTCGGGTGGATACTCGGGTCCGGGTCGTTATAAAGTGGTATCAGAGGAGGTTCTTGACAGGGATTTAGTAGTAGTGTTTTCTAGCTACTAATGAGTTTGAAACTTCTCTTTTTATTTCTGCTGGATTTACTATTTGGGATATGGTAGACTGGAGATAGGTTGTTGTTGGAACTGGATTTTGAAATCGTGCTTGGGTGCCTGCAGCCCCATGTACGAGGGATGGATTGAGTTGTTGAGGGTGGGAATTGTTGTTTTTTTTTGCTCAGATTACAGTTGATATGATTTCCACCTCGGTGGCTCACTTGTTGTGTGATGTTATTGATTATGATATGAAAACCTTGACCGGTACGGCAAGGCTTGTTTGTTTGGCTTTTGATAGGCACATTTTAGGGTATTTCAATTTCATAACTGCATGTATGCTTTGTGAAGTGATAATACCATGTGAATAAAATCAATTGTCATGCTATGTGTGCTCTGAAATGTGAATAGGTGAAACTCCTGATAGAATTGCTTGTTTATTGCAATATGTATGCCATGCTTTGTATTTTGGAGAATTGCATGTGCAGGATATTTGGGTCTGGCTCTTATGAGAGTAGGTAGGTACTATGGGCGAGGCAGTGTAACTGTCAGGATTGGGCGACTCGGTCGTTGGGTTTGAGGCAACGTTGGTTGTTAGGACGGGCTTGGCCCGAGGTACTATTGATACTTGGCTCTATTGAGGGCGAGTAAGGAGGCCGTGAGGTCGGGATGCCGAGGGAATGGGTTGCGATAGGGGAGATTAATGGTAGTTGTTATACACTGCATCTTTACTGCTTTCCTTATCTGCGTAGAATATATTGTTAAATATATATGGTATGTCTGACCATTTATGGTATTCAACGGGTTACTCCTTCACGACTCGATGGAGCGTCAGGCAGGAGATGATACGGTACCGCAGGATCAGGTTCAGAATCTGGTGCAGGCAGAGCATGAGCCGCTGGTACAGGCTCAGGGACAGGATCAGGTTCAGGATCCAGTGCAGGCAGGGCAGCAGCCGGGTTTGGCAGCGTTCGGACCGTGGCTTGACGAGCAGCTCCGAGCTAGCCTGGTACGTGTCTTGCAGGGGATTGACCGAGGCGCGCAGGGTGCAGAGCCTTCTATGGCATATCTGACGCAGGAGTTCCAGTCGCAGCACCCACCGCTTTTTCAGGGTGAGGGTGGTCCGTAGACAGCAGAGAACTGGATAGAAAGTATGCACATGATCTTCGAGCAGCTCGAGACGCCTCCAGGGCGAAGGGTCAAGTTGGCGACGTACATGCTGAGAGAACCGGCGAAGCGTTGGTGGGATGTGCAGGTTCAGGCTCGTAGGCACGAGGGACTGGCATGGAAGGACTTCGAGGACAGGTTCTTCGAGCACTTTTATCCGGAGACGCTGAGGGCATAGAGAGCTCGGGAGTTCTTGAGTCTTCATCAGGGAGATATGTCCGTCATGGACTACGCATCCACCTTCACAGAGTTGTCCCGTTTTGCACTGGGTATGGTGAGCGATGACGCAGATAGGGTAAGGTGCTTAGAGGATGGATTACGACACGCCATTCAGGTTCAGGTAAACATCTTCAGGCTGGGTTCCTTCTCCGAGGCGGTGAACCAGGCGCTTATAGCATAGGGAAACCAGAGGGATAGGCCCCAGATTGGCAGGGCGGCAACTTCAGGTAATGGTTCGGACAACAAGAAGCGAGGTAGAGATGAGTTCCAGCAGGGCGAGCAGGCCAAGGACTCAGCTAGGCCACCTCGTGGCAGTTCAGCGGTGGTTTTCTTTCAGTGTGGGCAGTCGGGACATGTTCGGGCTCAGTGCGATAGGCCTCCGAAGGAGTGCCGGGCCTGTGGACAGGTCGGGCATATGGAGAGATTTTGCAGGCAGCCTTCTCAAACAGCCGACAGGCAGGGACCAGGACAGACTGTGGTGTCAGGTGTTGGTTCAAGTTCGGTACCAGGAGAGGGTAGTCAAGGTTTAACGATGCGCGAAGGACGTGACAGAGATGGTGGGACCCAGCTGAGGGGTCAGTGGCCGGTGACTGGGGCAGCATCACAGGGAGGTCAGGCATCAGGCAGTTGTACTTCAAGGGACTGAGCATGCTGGAGAGCCGACGACGGTGGTAGGTACACCGCGGGTGTGGCCATGATTTTCCTTTCTTTCTTTTGGTATGGCCTTTTAGGCATGTCTGGTTGAGTGCACGGGCTGCACAAGGTACTTGTGGACTGACTAGATGTTAGTTAGTGGGATTGACATCATATCGGATGCGTTATATATTTTATTTATATATTTGAGATGTGTGGCATCAGGAGCATCAAGGATGCAGGTTACTTGAGGTGTCGTGGGCATCGGGGCATCGTGGATGCGGGTTACTTGAGGTGCATGACACCAGGTTTGATTTGAGCATCTATTAGATGCAGGACCTCGGGGAGGCGGACACTGATGCAGTGAGGGTTACGTTGGGTGTTGGAAGCGACACGTGAGCACCGAAGAGGTGCAGGGGTGACGATGCGTCATGGGAGGACCATGGGTCCGGGAAATAGGTCGTTGGGCCTTTCTTGTTTATTTGATTTGCTTTGAGCTTTGTTCGGGTTGAGATCGAGTAGGAAATTTCTAAGGTGGGGAGCCTTTTTGGAATTTATCCAGGACCTTGAGACCGGGGTAGTCCGGGTTGTTTAACCGAGATGGGTGTGTTCGGTGCCATCTCCTGGTTTCGTTCGGTAGCTCGGGGACGAGCTACGTTAAGGTGGGGAGTTTGTAAGAACCTGGGTTTTTAGAACGGGTCAAATCTCACCCCTGTTTGAACTTTTGACTGGTTCCTGAGAAGTCTGAAAAATCTGGGCAGTTCTGAAAATTTCCAGACTACACGCCGTGTACTTTAAGTACACACCGTGTATGTGTTAACCGAGTGACCGGCCGTGTGCTCACCGAGTACATGCCGTGTGATGACCGTGTAGAAAATTCTTACTACACGACATGTATTTATAGGCACGTCGTGTACCCTTACCCGTACGAGGCCAAGTACATGCCGTGTGGTGCCCAGGTGCAAATTTCCATCTACACGGCGTGTAGTCTTCCTTGACATGCCGTGTAACCATGTTCCGTGTAGTGGTCGAGTTCCTGGCCGTGTGTTGACCGTGTACACGGTCCAAGAACGGCGTGTACTTTGAAAATACACGTCGTGTGCTTTTATTTTTATTTGATCATCTGAGACGTCGTCGCGTCTTATTTCTAGAAAACTCTTCTTCTTTCCCATTGGACGAACCCTTCGTCCGAAAACCTCCGAAAACAGAAATCCTCCTAGATCCTCCATACGACCTCCGTTCTGCGATCCGTCAGTGGCAGTGGGACCGCATCGGAAAGGCGAACCCTGCGCACCCTTCGTCGTCCTTGATCCCTCACCTGTTTCTCCACAGATTCCATCCGAACGGAATTGTCGGGATTTGACGGAAACACAGATCTACCGCGATTCAGACCGAATCAGAGGATGATATCAAAGGAGTGTCATCGTACGAGTACGAGGTGGGTGGTGCATACCTTCTTTTGTGTTTTCGTAGACTTTTGGGGGTTGCAACCTTCGGGCGCAACGTTGGGTATTGAGCGAAACTCTTGTTTATTTATCTTTGATAGTTTATCTGCATTGTGGGATGCCTTTGGGTATTCCCTGACCCTTGTTGTGCTTGAGCGAGGCCGGGTGAGAGGTTATAGCTCGTTTGGGGCAATTCAGCCGAGGGTGCCGAAATGCGTATGATTTGGATCAGTATTTAAACTGCTGAATTTAGGCTGCTTTTGATGTTGTTGGATTAAACTGCTGAGTTGATTTGTTAAAGGATGTTAGTAATTTGTTTAAGGCATTTAAGACCTTAGGTGCTGGTATGGATTAGCACAAGTTAGTGCAATTTGACTGTTTAGTATTTGACTGTTTAAAGTGATGCTTCCAAATATGAATATGCAATGTGTGATATTGTCTGTGTTGAACTGCTTGTTGTGTTGGGCGTGGCCCGGATATATTATTGAGTGATGGGGATCACAGGTTGGGGCTTCGGCTCTGGTTACTTGGGGTGGTTGCTACCACGGGATTGGGCGTCATGGACGTCGGTTGAGGCAGTTGGACTGTCGGATTGGGCTTGTCCCGGGTTACTTGGATGGCGAGGCCATCAGACTTGAGCGACAGGTTCGCAGGGGCACGAGGTGTCAGATGTGTTGTGACTTGGGGACATACTGAGGTGATTACCGCTCACCGGGTACTTTTGAGTAGTGTGCACATAGATAGACTCCGAGATGAGGTGGTACGGTCACTCGCTGGGTAGAGGCCCCCGGTAGATGCGGTTAGGTATATTTGGTTTAGGGGTGCTTGCCATAGGAAGTCACGTGGAAGGTGAGGAGCCTTCATGAGACAACTTTGAGGCGGTCAGGTTGGGGGCAGAGGCTCGTCGTGATTTGAGGACAGACATCACTGTCCCTCCGGTTATCTTTTGAGGACAGGTATCGTTATTCCTCCGGATGTTGTGTCATGGGCAGGTTGAGCTTCTGAGCTGGGTTACGATTGTTGGGCGTGCTTTCGGGACGTCGGTACTTGAGACACATGATGTCAGGTGGCACGTGGTGCCGGGTTACAACCAAAGATTCCGATGCTGACCGAAGCAGGTGACACTTCTTGGTGGCTGTTGAGCACCAGTGAAGTTCGTGTTTACTTTTGGGTATTGTACTGTTTACTGTTTTTCTTATATAAGCATGTCTGCCTAAACACTTATATTAGGTACGCACCCTTGGGTGGTATCCTACTGAGACTTGTCTCACACCCTACACGGGCCCTTCGGGAAGCGTGTAGACTTTATGAAATTGCGTGCAGGTAAAGGGTCAGCCTCAGGAGCTGGACTTTAGTGTTGTTGGCATGGAGACTGGTATGGACCTTGAGGACATGCCTTGCTGGAGTTACTTTGTTTAGTTTTCCTTTTTGTATCAGCATGCTTACTTTATTATGTAACAACTGTTGGTTAGCCATTGGCGCCGTTTATATACTGATATGTATGACTTGCTTTGGATGCATGCCTTGTTTGCTTACAGTAGTAGTTGCTTGTATTTTTCAGCTTGTTGTTCTGTTTACTTTCTGCTGCTGTTGTTTCTATATTACTTCCGCTGGTTTATTGATATTTGATATGCTTCCGCTATGCGAGTCTGATTCGAGTCTGCTGAGTCATTTATTTCCGCTGCACTTTTTAATATTAGACTAAGACCAGTACCATTTTTATTCCTCCGAGAGGGTATAGCCTCTCCACTATACCTATTCAGACCCTCGCTGCTAGTCGGCAGCCTTTGGCGTTCAGGGAAGGTGCACCTAAGGTAGTGACACCCGACCCGTTTGGCACTGTTCGGGTGGCTGCTCGGGTCCGGGTCGTTACATCATCAATCGGTTTCACCATTCATTTCCATGATTCCCAGTGGCAACGTCCACTCTAGTTCGTATCCTACAAGAAATTCATCATTACATTCTCTAATTTTGAAATAGTGCCCTTTGGAAGTTTGATAATAGAAAGTAAATGCATTGGCATCGACATTTGGACATTGTTTATCAAATTAATTCAGCCACCAAACGAGAGGAATTTATTATTGCAATTTTTAATCCCCCCATGATCCAATTGGTGATCCCATCAAAAAATTCCTTCTTGATTCTACTGGTAGAGATTGGGGCTCCCAGACATTCCATTGGGAGTTACCATCTCTCCATGCCGAGTTTGTCCTGAATTGTACTACTTCAGCTTCTTTAACATTTATTGGAAGTATACACATTGCTCTTCCTGTAATTAACACACTGTCCACTTAAACTGCCATAAACAGTCATGGTTTTGATGAGCTCTCCAATTGATCTTTGCCTACCATTAATAAAAAACAGCATGTTGTTGGCAAACATTATGTGGGACACCAAGCCATTTCCGGACCTTTTTCTAAATGGAATAATTATTCCTTCTTCCAGAATTCATTTGATGTTTCTAGCAAGTACATCCTGGGCTAGAATAAAAAGGATGGGGGACAGTGGGTCACCTTACCTAACACCTCAAACCGATTTGAAGAAATCAAAACCCCTTCTCATGAGGGTGATTGTGAGCCACATGGAAGCATAGCATCTAAATCACAAGTTGCAGAAGCATTCATGAAATCCAAAATTCCTCGTGACCCTAATAATGAAACTCCATTCTAGCCTGTCATAAGCCTTGTCCATATCCACCTTAATCATGACATTGGATCTAAGTGTTTTTTTATTCAAGTCCTCCACCATTTCTTTTGCAATGCCAATATCTCCCTATATACATCACCCATAAAAAATTTTGTGTTTCTCCTCCGATATCAGTCTTTAGATAACCGAGAAAAACCTTCAATTGATCAGATTATCAAGTATTTTTTAAGTGAAGTTAGACAAGCAAATTGGCCTATAATGGTCCAAGGCAGTGGGGTCCTTCACTTTTGGGATAAGGATCACTTTAGAAGCACACACCACCCTGGTCAGCTCACCACATTTGAATAAGTCCTTAACCAACCTGAGCCTTGAAAAAATCCCATGCCACTATGTAAAATGCTTCTGGAAAACCATCTGGTCCAGATACTCTTTCCTGTTTCATCCCAAACACCACCTCCTGAATTTCTTCAACTTCTAGAATAGCAGTTAACACCTCATTATCTTTGTCCTCCACCACTCTCGGGATACAACTCATGTAGAAATCCTCCTCTGAAGCTAATCTCTGTTTATGTCCATTTCGTTCCATTGGACCAACCGGTATGTTTTCAAAGAACTCCAAGGCCAGCTTCACTGCTACTTCCACATCCTCCGTGTATGACCCTTCCTCGAGCTAAAGATTAATCCTTCTTGAAACATATTTCTCCTTCAGGCATGCCTAAAAATATGCAGTATTCTGATCCCCCTCCTTGAGCCATAGATATCATGATCTTTCTCTACATATCCTCTCTAACCTTGGGAGTTCTTCAGCCAGTAAATTTTGCTTCTCAACCAAAGCTACAAAACAGTCGTCATTCCAGCATGTCTGGAGACACTCCTCTAATCTTTCGATGTCCCCTTTTAATCCCTCTAGACTGAAACCCTACATTCTACTCAAATCCCACTCCTTCGTGTCCTTTTTAAGACGATTCAACCACTGCACAAGCCCCACCCATGTGAAACCCCTCTCTGGCTGCTCCCACGAACTCCTAACCATCTGCAAAAAACCATCTAATATGTTCCAATTGGTTGAATAAAAGAATCAGATGTACCTCCCCTCCCTACTATTAAGAGTCACCAAGAGTAGAGAGTGGCCATAAAGGGATCTGGTGAGGTATGTGACCGAGGAGTTAGCAAACATATTCATCCCTTGAAGATTGGTTAAACACCGATCGAGCCTGCACCGTATCCTCCTCCTCCCTTTACAGTTTTTGCACCATGTATATTTGCTCCCGGAGAATCCCATATCCATGAGACCCTTTCCAGCCCCGAATTCATTAAACTATTATATAGATTTAACTGAGAAGACGTCCCCTCCTCGCTTTTCTAAAGGTTTGCTATGGTGTTGAATTCTCCCCAGATGAACCACAGGAGAGGCCCTAGTTGGAACATGGAAAGGTGTTTCCATAGATCAGTTCTATCATCGCATTTTGCATAAAAAATGTGAATAATATCTCATTTCCTCCAGTGTTAATCTTAGTGGTAATATGATGGACCGAAGCTTCCATAATTTCTACTGAGATGCAATGTTTCAAGAAAACCCAGATATGCGAACTGCATGGATATGCATGCATGAAGTTCTGAAATCCCATTCTCCTGGCGAAGGAATAAATACGCTTGATGCCTTGCTTAGGTTCAGGAACAACAACAATGGAGGTAAGAAGCCAATGAGATTCGGTGGCAATAAAGGCCATCATCACACGCACCCCCAGTCCACGAGAATTCTAGATAAGAAGAAAAATCATTGAGCCAAGGGTGAAGTGGCCTTGCAAACTATAGAAACCGTCTTCGAGGTTGTTGATCTAGGGCGTGTGAAATTCCCACCATCAGCCCGGGAAGGAACAACTTTCGAAAATTTCTGGTCCCTGATACTTGAAGAAACTCGCTCTTTAGGAGGATCTTCCATGTCCTCTAGCACATAGAATATGTTAGAAGAAAGAGCTGCCTGATGATGTGAATCCAGTGGCACCCCCTCTGGAAAAAGATAAATTGTTAGCGTTCTCTCCGGTGATATCTAGGAGGCACGGATCTCCACCAAGACCCCCTATGGTATCATTTGTTTGAGCCCAAAATCTTCCAGAGTGAGAAAATTGTGACTCTGGCACACTAAAACCTATAAGATCGGCCGATGAGACTGGTGGAGCACGAGGCAACCTAAAAGAAGGAACGCCAAGAGAAAAATCCCAGAGAACCGACGAAGGCATACTGATAGGCACATAAGTGACAGGGTCTGCAGGCGGCGAAATGGTCAGGAGGTCAGAGCAGGCCACAGGCGCATGAGGCACCTCCCCCACTTTCGGGAGTCGCACCTCAATTTGAAAATCATCAACCATGCCCGATGGAGGTTCAAGATCCATCAGAGCCGGTGACGATGCATTTGGAACACCAAATTATGGAACATCCAAATCCGACACACCATTAGAGGAAGACACAGCATCAACATTCAAACCACACACCGGATTTGCCACCTTAAAACCCATCATGTGTTTTCTGCAAAAGTCCGATGTGTGCCCCTTAAGGCAAAACCTGGGCAAATTCTGGAAAAACACACGCTGCCACCACGAGAACCCTTCACCGGCCCTGATCAAAATCCTCGATGGAAGATGCGAAGCCAGATTCAATTCCACACAAATACGAGGTCACGACGAAGACTGAAGACTTCAGGTATCTTCATCCAAGCAAAGAAAACTACCAAGAACATTTACCACTGACTGCAGGATAGAGGGATTCTAAAGTGGGAGCAGGAGACCAGGTAATCGGACCCACATGGCCACCATGCTCGACTATTTCCCGAAGTGCATATCCCATGACCAACGTGAAAGTGAGAAATGCCAAGAACCGCATCGGTGATCCTCTCTGGACCACGCCTTCATAAAACCATCCCTGGAAGACAAATGAATACTAAATGCGGATCTAGAAAAAACTGAGACCTTCGCAGGTTGGGGAAGACCCCACAATTTCATGAATGTCCTGAAGAAATAAAGAGAAGGTTTATCCCTCCCAAATCTCACTATCAGCGTCAGATGGTGGGTAGCCAACCCCACCCAATCCACCGTCACAATTTCATGAATGTCCTGAAGAAATAAAGAGAAGGTTTATCCCTCCCAAATCTCACCATCAGCGTCAGATGGTGGGTAGCCAACCCCACCCAATCCACCGTGGGGAGGAATAAATATGTTTCTAGATGCATGTTACGCTAATCTATTTCTTCTATCCCCACAAAAATCCCATTGAACAATTTATTAGTTTTATTCTTTTTTCATTAGAGATTCGTCCAAAATTCGTTAACAAAGGTGAAGCTCGCCTTCTATAAAAGACAGTGGCTTCCCTGGCTTCAGCACACAACAATCACCTTCAACATCTCATTATTATTTAACAGTTCTCATTTGTGTGCGGTATTTGTGAGGCAGTTTTCCCCCGCTTATTCAAGAGAGATTTTACGAGGGTTTTCTCTTTGTAATAATGAGGGAGTGTGTACTCACTTTTACCCATAGTGATCATTTTATTTGTCTGTGGTTTTTTACCCCTTCCATTTGGGGGTTTTTTACGTTACATCTGGTGTTCCTTTTATTTCCGCATTTTGCATTTTATTTTATCTCGTGATTATCGCTGCATCGGTAGGCCAATCATTTACGATCCCTACAAGTGGTATCAGAGCCAAGGTTCTGGCCTAGTGTTGTTCACGTTTTCAGGTATTAATAATTCTCGTAAATTTTAGCATGCTCTGTGATTGCGACTTCGATTGATCTTTCACATCAGAAAAAAAATATTGAGATTATTAAATACACCATTGTGAAACGGAGGAGGTTCTGGACTGACAGTGTGTCCAGATGGCGGTGAAATTCGAGATCGAAAAATTCAACGGGAATAATTTTTCATTGTGGAAAATGAAGATGCTAGTAGTGTTGCGGAAGGATAATTGTCTACTGACAATTGTCGAAAAGTCGACGGGAGTGATAGAGGAGAAATGGAACGATATGGACGGAAATGCTGTTACTAACATCCATTTGGCTTTGGCAGACTGGGTCCTATCGAGTATTGCGGAGAAAAAGACGACAAATGAAATATGGGATACTCTGACGAAGTTATACGAGGCCAAGTCACTGCACAACAAATTTTTTCTGAAGAGAAAATTGTACACACTTCGGATGTCAGAGTCATCATCGGTGACCAACCACATCAACAACCTCAATACTCTGTTCGCTCAGCTCACAACGTTGGGTTATAAAATTGTGGATACTGAACGTGCAGAGATTTTACTCCAGAGTTTGTCAGATTTGTACGACCAACTCATTATCAACCTCACCAACAATATCCTAACAGATATGCTGCTCTTTAATGGTGTTGCAGCTGCGGTTCTCGAAGAAGAAAGTCGGCGCAAGAACAATGAGGATAGACAGACAACTTCGCACTAAGCAGATGCTTTGTCAATGGAGAGAGGAAGGATGATGGAGCGTGGTTCTAGTGGGAGCCAAAATCATGGCATGTCCAAATCAAAGAGTAAGAAGAAGAATGTCACATGTTTCAATTGCGGCAAGAAGGGGCACGTCAAGAAGGTTGTTGGAATAAGAAGAGTGGTGAAAAGAGATCTCAGGGGAATGTAGCGAGTACTTCTGGAAAAGGAGACATACTAGTCAGTGAAGCGGCAATGACTACTAAAAGCAGACAACATCTTGACGATGCATGAATTATCGACTTAGGAGCAATATGACACATGACGTCTCGACGAGAATGGTTTGACCAATATGAAACCATCTCGGAAGGACTTGTGTACATGGGGAACGATCACACTCTGAAGATTGTTGGAGTCGGTACCATCAAACTAAAGATGCATGATGGAATAGTATGGACCATCCAAGGAGCACATCATGTGAAGGTCCTGAAGAAGAACATATTGTCTTTGGAACAATTTGATGACATCAGATGCAAGACACACACCGAAAATGGAGTGATGAGAATTGTGAAGGGCGCGCTTGTGGTAATGAAGGCAAAGAAGATCTCGAAGAACCTGTACGTGCTTATGGGTGAAACGTACAAGGAGGCAGAGATAGTTGTTGCATCAACTACCTCGACGGAAGCATTGACGACGTTATGTCATCGGAAGCTTGGCCATATGTTAGAACGAGGCCTGGAGATTCTTGCGGATCAGCAGTTGCTGCCTGGGCTGACAAAGGTATCCTTACCATTTTGTGAACATTGTGTTTTAAGCAAGCAACATAGGTTAAAGTTCGGGACGTCAATAGCACGAAGCAAAGAGATCTTAGAGTTGATCCATTCTGATATTTGGAAAGCACCGGTTATATCCCTAGGAGGAGCAAGGTACTTTGTATCATTTATTGATGATTATTTCAGGAGATGTTGGGTGTACCCAATCAAGAGGAAGGCTGATGTTTTTGAAGTCTTCAAAACATTCAAAGCACGAAAGGAGCTTGACTCTGGAAAGAAGATCAAGTGTTTAAGGATGGACAATGGTGGAGAATATACTAGCGAGAAGTTTGATACTTTTCGTCAACATGAAGGAATCAAGAGACAGTTCACGGTGGCGTACACTTCTCAATAGAATGGAGTGACAGAGTGGATGAACAGAACCATGTTGGATAGAACAAGGGCAATGCTGAAGACTGCGGGAATTGAAAAAACTTTTTGGGCCGAAGCAGTGAATATCGCCTGTCATGTGATCAATTGATCTCCTTCAATGACAATTGATCTGAAGACACCAATGGAGATGTGGATTGGTAAACCCACTGACTATTCTCAGTTATATACTTTTGGAAGTCCTGTATATGCAATGTTTAATGACCAGGAAAGATCAAAGTTTGATTCGAGATCCAGGAAATGTATCTTTTTGGGGTATGTTGATGGTGTGAAGGGGTATCATTTGTGAGACCCCACTGCCCACAAAATTATCATCAGCAAAGATGACATTTTTGCAAAACACAAGGTGAAAATGACAACTGATCAAGACACGGAGAAGAATAATACAGAAACTACAACAGTTGAAGTAGAAGAAAAATCCAAGGAAGAATGGGTTTCCTCTGAAGTATTACCAGAGCACGATGATCAAGTACCGGTTGAGTCTGGACCACGACGGTCAACTTGGGAGAAAAGAGCACCAGTATGGCACTCAGACTATGTGACTGAGAGCAATATTGCATACTGCTTATTAACAGAGGAAGGAGAGCCATCTTCTTTTGTGGAGGCGACCCAGAGTCCAGATGTATCCTCATGGATGGTGGCGATGCAGGAGGAACTTGAAGACCTGCACCGGAACAAGACTTGGGATCTTGTTCCATTACCTCATGGAAGGAAGGCTATCAGAAAAAAGTGGGTCTTTAAGATCAAGCGGGATAAAAATGATCAGGTGGAAAGATATCGTGCAAGATTGGTGGTCAAAGGATTTTCTCAGAAGGAAGGTATTTATTTCAATGAAATATTTTCTCCTATTGTTATACTGACGACTGTTTGGTTAGTTATAGTGATGTGTGCTATATACAACATACATCTAGAGCAGCTAGATGTGAAGACTGATTTTCTCCATGGTGATCTTGATGAAGAGATCTATATGCTCCAACCAGAAGGTTTTGCAGAAGAAGGAAAAGAGAACTTGGTTTGCAGGTTGAACAAATCTCTGTACGGTTTCAAATAGGCACCGAGGTGTTGGTACAAGAGGTTTGATTCTTATATCATGAGCCTTGGATATGAAAAAATTCATTCAGATCCTTGTGCATATTTCAAGGGTTAAGATGGTAATGATTTCATCATTCTTCTGTTGTATGTGGATGACATGTTGGTTGCAAGCCCCTACAATGATCAGATCCAGGAGACGAAGGCATAGTTGTCTAGAGAGTTTGATATGAAGGACTTGGGACCATCAAACAAGATTCTTGGGATACAGATTTACCGAGACAAAAATAATGGGAATATTTGGATATCACAGAAGAGTCTTGAAACATTTCAATATGCAAGACTGTAATCCAATATCTACCCCTCTTCCCGTTAATTTCAACTTATCCTCCATGATGAGTCCTAGAAGTGAAGCAGAGAGGATGGAAATGTCTCGAGTACCGTATGCATCAGTAGTGGGTAGTCTAATGTTCGCTATGGTTTGTACTAGACCAGACATTGCACATGCAGTGGAATCAGTTAGTCGATACATGGCGAATCCATGACGAGAGCATTGGAGCACAATGAAGAGGATCCTGAGATACATCAAGGAGACCTCAAATGCCAGATTATGTTATGGAGGATCAGATTACACTATCAGAGGATATGTTGATTCAGATTTTACAGGTGATTCTAACCGAAGGAAACCCACTACTGGTTATGTGTTTACTCTTGCAGGAGGATCTGGGAGCTAGATTTCAAAGTTACAGTTAGTTGTGGCTTTATCCACGACAGAGACAGAGTACATGGTAGCTACACAGGCTTGCAAAGAGGCGATTTGGATGAGAAGGTTGTTGGAGGAGATCGACCATAGAAATGAGAATATTCCATTGTTTTTTGATAGTCAGAGTGTCTTTCGTATTGCAAGAAATCCATATTTTCATTCCAGGATGAAGCACATTGGGGTATAGTACCACTTTGTCCGAGATGTGGTGGAGGAAGGAAGTGTGGATATGTAGAAAATTCATACTAAAGAAAATATGGCAGATTTCCAGAAGAAGACGATTAACTTTGATAAGTTCAGATGGTGCAGATCCTCGAGTGGCCTCATAGAGACTTGAGCAGCATGTTTGGTAGATAGAAAGGATGTGTGGAGATATGATTGGTTCTCAATCAGATCTTCAAGTGGGAGATGTGTTATAAAACATCCATTTACAGGACGGTGGCCACCACCCTCTTTTGTCAAAGGGGGGCTGGTGGTGGTAGATGGTGGGTGGACAACCCCACCTAATCCACCAGCGGGAGAAGAGCAACAAAGGTGAAGCTTGCCTATAAAAGGCAGTGGCTTCCCTGGCTTCAGCACTCAACAATCACCTTCAACATCTCATCAGTATTTAACAGTTCTCATTTGTGTGCGGTATTTGTGAGGCAGTTTTTCCCCGCTTATTCAAGAGAGATTTTATGAGGGTTTTCTCCTTGTAATAGTGAGGGAGTGTGTACCCACTTTTACCCATAGTGATCCTTCTATTTGTATGTGGTTTTTTACCCCATCAATTTGGGGGTTTTTCCACGTTACATCTGGTGTCCCTTTTATTTCCACATTTTTCACTTTATTTTATCTTGTGATTATCGATGCACCGATGGACCAATCATTTACGGTCCCTACATCTTCCACTGATAAATCCACAGTGGGGAATCCATCCACCCTATTTAGACACTGGGGAACAAGATAAATTTTCAGGATATGAGGTAAGTGAACCCTAACAGATGAAGCTGATGGACTAGCGAGCACCTCTTTGAATGACAATGCACCCGAGTTTGTCTCTAATGATATTAGTTCGATCAACTGGATCCATTTTCTTTCTTGAATGAGTAATAGTCTGACTCAATTCTTAAATTTTCTCTTACACTAATTTAACCTCAGAATCATCAATATCTTAAGAATTTTGGGATTCTCCCAAATTAGTATTTGTATTTTCACTTTCTTCAAATACTTTTTCAGAAACTGAAATTACAGAATCTTCTTTGACTTCATTATCAAAAACCTTCAAGGAAATTCTCTCAAAAATCATGTTCAACCTCTTAGTAAAACATTTTTTGGTGTTTCACTTTTTTTATTATCCTAATAAAATACTTTAATCCACTTTATCACCATACTTTCCCTAATCTCCCTCTTTATTTTGGATGAAACACTTTCTTCTAAATAATTTGTGCTGCTTCAAATAGGGGTTCCTTCCATTCCACTTTTTGTATGGAATCCTCACTACCCGAACTATGTAATACTATATTTTGAGAATACATTTCCACTTAAACCACTTATTTCTATTAGTGTCATGATATTCCACTATCTATCAACAATTACTTTTCTATACGTTTACCTTGTGATTTCTTCTTTTCACAACCCCATTCTTTTTTGAGGTTCTTATTGATGACACTTCATGGTTAATACCATACTTTTTCAGATAATTTTCAACCTCATAGGATGTGTATTTCATTCAATTATTCCATTTAATATTTCAAGTTTCTTCCATTTTTATTTTATAATTTTTTTTGAAACCTTTGTATACATTCCAAAACTTTTGTTTTTAAATATATGAACATGGAACACACCATACTACTATAATAATATATAAATAGGATAAAATGCCTCTCAACATAAGTTCATGCCTTACTAATTAGACCACACACACCGGTGTGAACCAAATTCAAAAAATCTAGTGCTCTCTATTTCTTTGGAGGACATAGATTTCAAACCATCTTTCTTCACAAACAAGCATCATAAATCTTATCTTAATCTCGCTTCAAGTTAGGAATATTAATGATAGATCTAAATCTTGAATATTTTTCCTTGATTTTTTCATTAACATGGCCTAGCCTATAGTTCCAATGACACTGTAGACCTTTTGATTAAATGTCACTTATATTAGGATAATTCCAAGTGTGAAAACCAATTCTAAGCTAACTAAAAGAGACCAATGGAAGGAGAAAATGTGGATTTCTAAATTAAAGAATCTAATAGTCTAGTAGAATAGTAGAAAAAAGGTTTAGAAAACTCAAAGTTGGGAGAACTAGATGAAAAACCAGAAGATGTTACCATAATTGAAATAATTGAAATATTTTTACTAGTGAAAATTCATGAAAACCTGAGGAATTATGAGATCTCTAGAAGCTAGAAATATTCATCGGGTGGGAAAGTTTAGGTTGTAGAGATACTTAACTAAATAGTGGATTATCCATGAAAATTAATTGAGGAAGACTTCATCCAACAGAAATAAGATAGTGGTGAAAATTGGAGACACTGGTTAGTCGCTCCTATAAAAGGAGGTTGGAAAATTATTGATCTGCATACTAAAGAATTGTAACCATCCTTTGTTTTCTATGAATAAAAGTAAAGAAATATTTACCTAGGGATTATGATTCCTATCTAAACCATCTCAATCTCTTATATTGTTATTTTCCTTTTGTTTCTTTCTATCATTGTTTATGTTGTCCTTATTTGCATTGTTTGGAAGGAGGGTATACCAGTGAGGAGATTTAGGATAAGTTTTACCTTCATGATCCAGATGTTGTTTCAAGAGTTCATTATTTAAAATTTATTTCGCTTTCATATGTTCTGGTGGAGCTGCATATGGTGGCATAATTAGAAGTATACCTCATAAATCGAACAAGTGTTATCAAATTTCATGGTTAGAGTGATCTAGATGATCACGACCTAATTGAGGTGTTTCAAAGATCTGTTCAGTAGTAATATTCTTCCCTTGACCTTATAGAAGAACCACAATAAATAGTTTATGATCTATTTTTGTTACATTGTTTAGAAGTTAGTAGAAGTTCACATATTCTAAAGGAATATAATCAGAATATCTTAAGGTCCTTTTGGAGAAGTTTGACAAAACTAATATTAGATTATGTATAATACAAATAGAGGATAATATACTACAAAAGGATATTGATCTTATGTTAACTAGAGATAAACCATAATTGATATAAAATGAGGAACGATAGAGGATTCATAATAAATAACTCTTGTTTATGTGAATGCCACTATCTTATAACATGGTGTACAACATCTGGGAAGTGAGAAAAGCATCTAAACACATGAATATATTAGCTGATATGTATGAAATTCCCACGGTGATGAGTAAGGTGTTATTACTAAGGAGACTTTTCAATATGAGAATGTCAGAAGGAAGGTCTACAACTGATTTTATAAACAAATTTAATGTGATTCAGATTCAGTTTGAGCCATTAAAGCTGACCTTAAGAGACCCAGTTTGGGTGCTATTACTAATCACTTTTATAACGACTTGAGATTTTAGATCATTTTAAATACATAAAATGATCTATAACTTATGTCACATGATAAACCCAACATAAAAAAACACAAACATATTAAGAATAAATTATTGATATAATATGGTATACCATTAATAGTTATTACCTTTATAAGATAAAAAATTAATAAGAGTTAACATTAAAAATAATATTTTCAATAAAAGTCATTTTCTTTATATTATATATTTTAAAAAAAGGATAAATTTAATTTTTTTAAAATTTAAATTTGATAAATTAAAATTCATTTTTTAATTTCTCACAACAAACTTATATTAGGATATATTTTTGATATTTTTCCAAAATAATTTGTTTTTAGGTGAATAGTGAATAATACTAAATTTTAGTAATACAATCAATTTTATATGACAAAAGTTTTTTAAAACCTTCCAATATAATAAATATATATTATATAGTATAATTAATTATTTTAACATACTATGTTGAATTTATAAACCCATTCTCAATAATTAGAAAATTTATTTAGTGTTTTAATGAACACTGTTTTTTCAACTGGTTTGTTTAATTAATTATAACATGATGAAATAATTTTTTTGATTTATTTTATTGTTAAATAAATAATTTTTTAATGATATTTATTATTTTAAATTCATTATAATATATTTCATTGGAAACACTATCCTAATCATGAATTGTTTTTCTTAAAATGCACTTTTCTTAAAAAAATGGGTTTTATGCACGCTAACGTTAAGATTAATTTCCCTACACATGGAAATTTAATTTTATAAAATTATTCTTATATTTGAGATAGTAATTTTAATATAATTTAATATGGCCAATTTCATTTTTATGTATAAAATTTATATTATTAGGATTAATGTTAATTAGCATTATAATGGTGAAACAATTATTTTAAATTTATTGTTTTATTAATACCAAGAAATTTATATCAAATCAATTTAATTGAAATAATTGAAAAAATTAATATAATATTATTTATAAACACATAAATAAATATATTAAAAATCATTTAATCCATAATAAATATTAAATAAGATTAAGAATCCATAAAGGTCAAAATGTCTTTTTTTCCTAAAAATGCTTTTCTACACATTATTTGTTTAAATTTAAAAGTTAATTTTATAATATATAGAAATTAAATTAGATAAAATAAATTTTAAAATTATTTCCATGACACCCAAATATGGTTATATGTTTTATGCTATATGTTCAATAAAACATAAAATCATATAGTTAAAAACTAGTTACCTAGCTTAAATGTAAAATAGTAAAATATAAAAAACATAATTGTAAAAATACCATAACACATTTAAAAAATTTGTGGAATTTTTTTTACTTTATCGACCCAAATACACCACTCAATAAATAATTTAAAAACTTTTAATCCATTGAACATGGAATGGTGTCATGGAATTATTAAATTATAAAGGTTGTTTCTAAAAGTTCCCTTTTCCTCTTTTATAAAAGGGGATCACTTACACCCCTTCAAACACACACCTATCCATCGGATTCCCCCATGAAACTATAAAATTTTACTCTACCTGTAATCCTATCCATAAAAAATAATCTATATTTCACTCATAGTTATCCAAATCCCTTCTATTTCAAGGGAACTTCTAAGGGAAAAATCAAGTGTCCAACGTAAGTGTTATCTCCTCTTAAGATTTTATTCTAATTCTTACTCTTCCAAATATCATAACACAAAAATAATATGATGAATTAAATATAATTAATATAATTATATTTTGTTATATTAGTGGTAAAACCCTTATTTATTCATTTTACACCACTTATAAAAAACAAAAGAACATCGTTAGTGAGTTGCACAGACTATCACGTCCACAAAGCGACGTCGTTTGTTTTTTGTAACCGATTTTAATGTATGGTATTAATGGTGGAAATGATGAATAAAAATTATATATATAAAAAAATTATGATTATAAAATTTCAATTTAATATCAACCTTCATCCCCTCTCACGCTTTGAGAAATAGGAATGCAAATCGTGTGTATGTGCGGATTACCGCCTCCCCAATGAAACATTTTTCGTTTTTCATTTAGTTTTTCATAGATTATATTATAATTTTCCAATATGGTTAAAAATAATAATAAAATCAAAATAATATCATTATTATTCTATTATAATGATATTTTTTTAGAAAAACACATCCTTAACCATACTTTCCAATCGAGTTAAAGCATGGTCAAGTTTGGGTCGACTTAACCACCTACGTGAACAATGCCTTAAAATATGATTATGGATGAATATGGGAACATGAAAAAAATATTAATGTAATATATTAATAAAATAATGTTTATTTTATGGATCTTTAATTATTATACTATTTATTTAACTTATATTTAAAGAAACATTTTCTTTGCAAAAATTATTAAACTAAGCCTTTATCAATTCACTTTTCATATAACGTAACCAAAACAAATATGGAATGAAATAAGAAAATTTTAAATAAATATAAGTTATATTTTACAGAACCTTATATGATTTCTAAATAATTAACTTTATATCAAATTATGGGTAAGGATATCAAAAGTATTAAACATGTGCAAAACAGTTAAAGTTATTAACACCCGATGGTCATAATATACTATAACTAATTAATGTACTCATTGTAAAAAATTATAATAAGGATTATAAAAGGGTAATATTTATGATTAATTTTCTTAAAAAGGATATTAAGTTATATATGTATGTTTTATATGAGGTTATAGTGTCATCAACTAAGCAAAGAAAAAAGGTAATGGTTTTTCATCTCAACTTCTCTTGAATGACATGTTTTATTATTATACACCAATTCCTTATTTATATGGTGTATATTCATCCAATATGTTGTATTTTGGAATAAAATTACTTAATTAATGGGATTTATATAACCATATTATTTTCAAGCTTCCAATAACTTTTGATTTAAAATTTACTAAAGTTGTAAGGGGTTTTCATGACTCAATTATTCTCCTTGGGTCATAATTACTCATATTTTTTTATTTTTATACACAACTGATATATTATAACCTAGGATAATTTTAGGATTAATTACTCCTTATTTGATAGGGAAATCATGTTTCATAAAAAATAATTCTTCCTTTATGAATTTAATTTTGTATTAAAATGCATTTTGTTAAGAATAATTCCCATTACCTTTAATAGATATTTCTTCTATGTATATATTTTTTACTTCTCACTAATGTTATCATTTACCTAGAGTAAACTAAAAATTTTATATAAAATGATACTTTTATTACCCTTATTTCATTTTAGATAAAATTTTTATTTATCCTTTTTAGCGATGTTGGTTTTCAACGAGGTTATTTCAAAATGTTAAAAAGGGGTTTTATATATTTTCAAAATAAAATGTTTTATCACCCACTATGAATTTTATATTGATAACATTTAATTATTTATAACTGTTAAATTATTATGGATTATTTTTAAATTAAAAGTTTTCAAATTATTTTCAATTCCAATTTTTTAAAACTTTATATCTTTTTCATGTCTCTATTATTAAATATTCTTTTAAGAGTAAAATTTTTCAAAGTATTTTATGTCATTTTCATGTCTCCATTATTAATGAATCTTTTTAGAGTGAAAGTTTTCAAAGTATTTTCACTTTTAATTTTTTAAAAACTTTATGTGTTTTTAAGGAATTTTTATTAGGAACTCTTTATAATGAAGTTCTCAAAAGACTTCCCTTTCCCTTCCCAAATATGTTTTCAAAAGTAATTTTCACTTCAAAATTTAAAAAAATTTTTGTGGAAAATTTTATATTTTCACTTATATTTACCTTCCATGTTTAATTTTCATCAAGTGATGTTTTGATCAAACTTTATATGTTATTATGATATGATGTTTTTTGTAAAATGAGAGTTATGATATTATTCGATTTAAGTTCATATTTTATGATTTTTTTAAATGTTTTATAAAACCCATTATTTTTCCATGTGTACTTTATGAGTTGATGAATGTTTGATTTTTAAGTGGCATTCAAATATATGGATTATGAGATGGGTGGGACCTATATTTCTCTCTAATACATTGGTTAAAGGAATATGTCTCATAAAATAAAAATGTTATGCAAAGAGGTTAATGAGTAGCTAGGTTCACAAATGGAGAGTGTGATGATGTTATGGCCTACTAATAATTTTATGTTTGAATAGGTTAGAGATTAGTTAGGTTCAAAAAGGGTGAGTGTGATGGAATTAACATATACTCACAATTTCATGTGTGAATAGGCTACCCAATATCTTGGTTCAAAAGAGGTGAGTGTAATGGAATTAATCTCTACTCACAATTTTACATGTGAACAGGTTAGAGAGTAGTATGTTAAAAAAGGGTGAGTGTGATGACATTAATCTCTACTCATAATTTTATGTTTGAATGAGTTATCAACAAGTTAAGTTTAAAATGAGTGAGTGTAATGGTTTTTTTCTCTACTCATAATATTACACATGAATAGGTTAGTGAGTAGCTAGGTTCATAATGGTAAGGAATCCTTTGTTTATGATTATTCCACCTTTTCAAGTTGTTATGCCTTGTTTTCATGATTATACCTTATTTTTAAAATTATTTCACAATTTTATATCCTAATAAAATGTTTTATGATTATTGATAATTATTTTTAATCCATGTCATTTCTTTTATGGTTTCTTAATGATCTTATTTTGATCTTATGTTGCTTCATCAAGTTTTATAATAATTATCCATGGTAATTTGAGCTTTTATTATTTTATTTATATATTTCTCATATTCTACTTCATGTTTATGATCTAATGATTTATGATATTTCTTTTTACCTACAATTATTTTGATCTAAACTATTTCTTATTTTTCTAATCCCTAGGTTATGAAGATGATTGTATCATGTGAGATGTCTAAAAAGTGTCTGGTGGTGCACAATTATGTATAAATGTTTACAAGCATTGTAAAATATGTAATTTATGTAGCTAATCTCCAAGACACTAAATCATTAGGTCCTTGGGTTGTGTGACTATTTATGATATGTATTATTAAACCATGAGATTAATTTATTATTTAAGTAATGTTTGTCCTAGGTTGCTTTAATTGGTATCAGAGCAGGGTTTAGCTATTTTGGATATTAGTTTAGTTAGTTTTAGAGATTGGTTTACCTACCTTTGGTGTTAGGGTTGTAGAACCTTATTGAAAACCATAGATATAAGTCTAAATATAAGATGATATCCTAAAATATTGGTAAATTCATGCGTAAGTTGTTTTCTAAGCAATACATACATGTCTGGATACTGGCAAGGTGATGTGACTATGACACAAATTCACCTAGGGGTAATCACCCTAAAAAAAGATAGTTGGGCATTGAATCGATCATCACCCTAATGAATTATGAGTGGGATAATATTTCACACCTCACTAGAAACACCTAGGGGATATTCTTGGTTGATCATATTCTCTTTACGAACCATTGTGAAGGATTGATTTCCTACTTACTTTGGGGTATTATGTTGAGATGTATAAGAGAACACAACTTAAAGTAACCTATGTAGAAGCAAGAGAGTTATATGATTAACCAAATATTAAATAGTTGAAATGAAGGTTTCATTGGAGAAAAAAATTTAGGATTCAAATTTAATATTCACATAATTTATTAATTTTGGATATTATCATTACATTTTTGGTTTTAGTATTTGGTTGAATCAAGATCATGGAAGTGAAGCTGTGAAATGTATATACCTATGAACTCCTAAGAATAATATTTGGTATAATTGTTTTTTTATTCATACCAAGGATAATGAGTTGTGTATCTCAATAGAAGATATTTTTTGAATTTTTCACGGATCTATTAGCATAGGATATATTTTTGATATCTAAAATAATTGGTTTTTAGGTGAATATTGAATAATACTGAATCTTGTTAATACTATCACTTGTTTATAACATAGAAGTTTTTAAAAACTTTTAAATATAAATAATATATATTATAAAGTATAATAAATAATTTTAAAATACTATTTTGAATTTATAAACCCATTCTCAACAATAAAAAAATTTATGTAGCGTTTTAATGAGAACTATTTTTTGACTGTTTTGTTTAATTAATTATAACTTGATGAAATGATGTTTTTTATTTATTTTATTTTTAATTAAGTACTATTTGAATGATAATAATTATTTTAAATTCATTTTAATAAATTTAATTGATAACTTTATCCTAATAAAGAATATTTTTCTATAAAATACACTTTTCATAATAACGTGGTTTTTACGCACGCTAAAGTTAACATTAATTTCCCTACACATAGAAATTTAATTTGATAAAACAATTCTTATAATTTAGATAATAAATTTAATATTATTTTATATGGATTATTTCATTTTTAGGTATAAAATTTTTATTAATAGGATTAATGTTAATTACCATTATAATGAAGAAACGATTATTTTAATATTATTAATTTATTAATAAAAGAAATTTATATCGAATAAATTAATTTTAAATCCTTTAATTAATTAATATAATATTATTTATAATAATTAAATAAATATATTGATACTCATTTAATTTTTAATCAATTCTAAATAAGATTAAGAATCTATAATGGCCAAAATGGATTTTTTTACTCAAATTGTTTTTCTACACATTATTTGTTTTAATTTAAAAGATAATTTTATAATATTTATAAATAAAATTAGATTAAATATATGTAAGATTCATTTCCATCACAACAAAATTTGGTTATATGGTTTATGTTATATATTTAATAAAACATAAAATCACATAGTTAAAAAAAACAGTTACCTAGTTTAAAAGTAAAAGTGTAAAATGAAAAAAACCTAATGGTAAAAATAATATAACATATTTATAATAAGTGTATAAACATATTATTATGGATTTATTGACCCAAAGATACCCCAAACTCAATAATTTTGAAACTTTGGATTCATTGACCTTGGAATAGTGTCATGGAATTATTAAATTATAAAGGGTGTTTCCAAGTGTCATTTCCTCTCTTATAAATGGGGATCACTTACAAAATTTAAAACACAAAAATATCATTAGAATTAATCCTTTAAAATATTATAGTTTACTCTAAATATAACCCTCTCTAAAAAATACAATCCCCTTTTCACTCATTTTTAGCCTAATCCCTTCAATTTCAAGGGAACATCCATGGGTAAAATCAAGTCTCCAACGTAAGTGTTATCTCCTCTTAAACTTTTATTCTGAATCTTACTCTTACAAAGATATTATCACCATATTAATATGGTAAATTATGTATAATTATTATATTTATATTTTGTTATATTATTTTTATAACCCTTATTAATTCATTTTCATCCACTTAGAAAAAAACAAAAAAAACATCATTAGTGCATTGCGCAGACCACCACCACCATGAAGCGATGTCGTTTATTTCTCATTACCGATTTCCATGGATGGTATTAATGATGTAAATTATTAATAAATATGATATATATAATATAATTATGATTCTGAAATTTCAATTTAATATCCAACTCAACCACCTATCACATGTTGAGAAACATGAATACTAATCATGCATACATGTGGATTACCTCCTCCATGATGAAACATTTTTTTCACCTAGATTTTCATAAATTATCTAAAAATATTAAAATATGGTCCATAATTGTAAAAATAGAATAATTATAATATCATTATTCTTCTGTTATCATGATGTTACGTCAAAAGAATCACCTCCTTAACCATACTCACCAATCAACATAAAGTGTGTTCAAGTTTGGGTCGGTTTAACAACCTACACGAACAATGCTTTAAAATCAGATTATGGATAAATATGGGAATATTAAAAATATGATTATTATATTATATTAATAATATAATTATTACCATATTATTATTTAAATATTATATAAAGAATTTAACTTATTATTAATGTAACATTATCACTCGCTAAAATTAGTGAAACAAGTCATTATCAATTCAGTTTTCACATAGAACAACTAAAACACATAAGGATTAAAATAATAAAATTTTAAATAAATATAACTTATATATTACAGAAAATAATATGATATATAAATTCTTAATATGATATAAAATTATGGTGAATGATATCAAAATTACTAAACTTGCACAAAATAGTTAAAGTTATTAACACCCGATAGTCATAAAACACTATAACTAATTAATGAACTCGTGATAAATAATTATAATAAGGATTATAAAAGGGTAATATTTATTAATAAGGTTATGAAATTGGATAATAATTTATCTATGTAAGTTTTACAAGAGGTTAGAATGTGACCAACTAATCATGGAAATAAGGTAAGGGGTTTTCATCTCAACTTCTCTTTATTGAGATATGTTTTGTTGCTATGCACAAATTTCTTATTTATATGATGTATATTCATCTCAAGAATATATTTTGGAATAATACATGATTTAATTCATGGTAATTTTATAACCATGTGATTTTTAAACTTCTCAATTCTCTTCCTTGGATTATAATCACTCACAATTGTCTACTGTATTTCACTCTTGATCTATTCTTACCTATGATTATTTTAGGATATATTACACCTTATTTTATGGGAAAATCCTATTTCTCACTAAATCATTCATTCTCAATGAATTTAAAGTTACATTAAAATTAATTTTGTTAATAATAATTCTCGTTACATTTAATGGGTTTTTATTCCATGTTTATATTTTTAAGTCCCACAAATGTTATCATTTATATAGTGGAAAATAAAATTGTTTTTTTATAAAATTATCCTTTTATTCCCATTATTTATTTTTTATATAAAATGTTTATCTATATTTTTGTATGGTGTGGGTTTTCAATAAGGTTATTTAAAAATATTCAAAAGGTTTTTCCATCTTTTAAAAAATAAAAAGTTTTATCATCCACTCCACATTTTATTTCAATAACCTTTATGAATTTTTAAAGGTTACATTATTATGGATTCTTATAAAATTAAAAGTTTTAAAAGTATTTTAACATCCCCTTTTTTGAAAACTCTATGTCTTTTTCACGTCTCCATTATTAAGGAATCTTAAGAGTAAAAGTTTTCAAAGTATTTACACTTCCCCTTTTTAAAAATTTATGCCACTTTCATGTCTCCATTATTAATAGTTCTTTTATGAGTAAAAGTTTTCAAAGAATTTTAACATCTCCTTTTAAATCCTTTATGTATTTTCAAGGAGTTTTTTATTAAGAACTTTTTTTAACAAGGATTTAAAAAGTCTTCTACTTCCATTCCCAAAAATTCTTTTGAAAGTAATTTATACTTGAATGTTTTAAAAAAGGTTTGTGGAAACTTTTTTATTTTCACTTATATATACCCTCCAGGGTTTATTTTTCATGAATGATGTTTTTATCACCCTTTATATGTTATTATTAAATGATTTATTTTAGAAAATGAGAGTTTTATAGCAGTTTGGAGATGGCTCCCCAATCCCCTAGCTCCCGGCTCTCTCTCGCCTGCTCGTTCCACTAGGTTCTTGCTCCCCGCTTTGATTTCCCCCCTACCTTCTCTTCTTCATTTTGCTTGGTTCTTCTAGGGTTCCCCCTGGTTCCCTCTTGTGGATGGTCCGATCTGGTTACTCTTGTGTCATGTTTTTTCTTTTTGGCTCTGGTGACGGCGCATTGGTTCTTCCCTGACTGCTTCTCCTATGCTCTGAACTCATGGTCAGCTGATCCTTTCCAGGTTGGAATGGGAGTGTCAGATTCAATGAGTTTTTGGGCTTCGCATTTCTGAGGTCATGGATCCCCAAGCGTTCCTTTATTTTTTTAGGGTTTCGATGCCCCCTTTTCCTCTTCACTTTCTTTTGTTCCTATTTTCTCTAGGGTTTTCCCAGTTTCAGTTCCATATTTGATTCCTTCTTCGATGCAACGTTCAATATTTTTTGGATGTTTTTGTGTTTTTGTGATGGGTTTGGTCTAATTCGATGTCTTATGGATGTCAACAATGGTGGTGAGGCGACCTCTACTGCGCAAATGTTGTTTCATGGTTGAATGTGATGGCGACGATGGTGTTGTTCTTCAGTGATGATAGTTCCAGGAGTATTATGCCACTGTTTCGACTTGAAATTGCCCGTTTCTTTCTCTGCTCTAAAAGTAGGTTTCCCCCAATCTCTCCAAGGTGGAGCTGCGAGGTGGGATTCAAGGATCTTTGGGATATAAGTTTGAGCAGGTAGCTTTGGTAGGAAGACACAGATTGATCTTCTACGGTGATGATGAGTTCGGCTCCAACGATCTCAATGATGGTGATTGATAGTGACATGAAAACTAGTGACAGCATGATGCAAGCTAGATCGCGGCCTGATTATGATGCTGTTAATCTGTTTAATTTTTGAATTTCTAATTTTTGAGTGGCCCTTTGTAATTTGAATCTGAATTTTGAATTTCCAATGGGGGGAACTTTGGGTGGTTGAATTTTTAACAGTTTTGGAGTTGTTTTGGTTCACAATTACCCTTTAAAAGTGTCATTAGAAATTAAAAATATGAATTGTGGCCAGAGTTCTGAAATTATATGATTTCTTATGTTCATGTTATGTGATGTTTTTAAATGTTTAATAAACCCATTATTTTTCCATGGATTCTTTATGAGATTATGAATGTTTGATTTTCAATGGGTACCCAAATATATGAATTATGAGATGGGTGGGATATATATATCCCTCTAATTCATTTGGTAAACGCATATATCTCATGAGATATAAATGTTATGTGAACAAGTTAGTGAGTAGTTAGGTTCACAAAGGGTGAGTGTGACAACATTAAGCTCCACTCATAATATTATGTATGTATGGGTTAGTGAGTAGATAGTTTCAAAAATTGTGAGTGTGATGGCATTAATATCTACTCACAATTTTACATGTGAACATGTTAGAGAGTAAATAGGTTCATAAAGGGTGAGTGTAATGGCACTAAGTGCTACTCACAATTTTACATGTAAAAAAGTTATTGAGTAACTAGTTTTACAAATGGCGAGTTTGATTTAATTACAATATAGTAAATTTTTTATATTTGAATAGTGTAACAACTAATGATTTTATGATACATTTCTCTTCAAATAAATTTAATTTCTTCGATAGCTTGCGATATATGCAAACTCAAGTCTAAATGAACCATAGTATAATATAATGTTATAAAATAGATATTAAATTGGTGGAATGAACATGATATTTTTTTTAAATTATGTATAAATTTTATAGATAAAGTAAATATATTAACAAATAAGTAATCATTTTTTATTAAAGTCATTATAAGCTCTAAAAAACATTTTCCTCTTAAATTGTTTTAATTTATTTTTGTGATAGAATAATATAATTAATTTATTCCACTTTTAGAAAATGTAATTGAAAAAAAATAATTTTTTAAATTATGTAAAAATTTGATTATATTGAATTTTTGATAATTTTCTAGAAATATTGATTTTTCGAAAAAGAGAGAAAATTAAAGATTTGTATTGAAAATTATCTTTTTGTTTAAAGCATTTAAAAAGGTGTATTTTGACATAAAATTGTATTAAATTATAATTAGTTCAATTATATAATTAATAAAACAATTTATTTCATTTTAATGAATTTTATATTTAATTTTGATAAAAAAACTTTTGTACTTAAGAAAACATTTTCTTTCAAAAACCACTTTTCGTCCTGATTTTTTGGTTAATTTTAAATTAAATTATGTCAATTCTGTGAGTTAAATTTGGTAAAATAAATTCAATATTTTTAATCATAATAATTAATATTATATAATGATTTTAACTTAATTTTTGGTCATTATGAATAGTAACTGAGGTAAAAATTCATTACCACAACTAAAGTTAAAATGGATTTACGAGGCGAGTTAAACCAAAAGATAATGATAAGTTTTCCAATTAAACATGTATAAATACTATCATCAAAAAATATTTATTGTTTATACTATCCTGAATTCTAATATCTTTCCATTTGGAATCATTTCAATTGAATATGAATTTTTTATTTTTTAATCTTATAAGAAATTCCAAGTGTGTCCTCTTCCCCACTTATAAAAGCACACTCGATTTCACTTCGTTACAAAAATTTGAGTAATCTAGCTAAAAAAACCCTAAAAAATTATATTCTTAACTTCAATAGACACACATTATAGGTGATTGTATACTCAAAATACCATTCCAAGGGTCCTTAAGAAAGGATCTAAAGGAGGTCTAGCGAAGAAGAGGTAATCATCCTACCCAACCCCTTTCAATTTATTTCTTATTCTACCTCATCTAAGTATACGTTATTTATAATTAAATAATAAGTTAAGTATAATAATTATAATAAAATTTTATTATGATTATGGAACCACAAATATCCACCATTTATTCCATCAAATGGGAAGTGAAAGTATCGCTTGTGTGTACTTGTGGACTACCACCACCCATAGCGATACAATTCATTTTCCATTACCATATTTCATGGATGATTATTATGATGAGTTTAATATTTATATATGATAGTTATGATATAATTTTTCTTCTAAAATTATAATATCATATCTACCTTTTTACCTTCCAATCTTATGGAAGACGATAGTGTTTCTCGCGTGTATGTGTGGACTGCCACCTTCATGAAGTGACATAATTCTTTTTTTTATTTTCGATTATCATGGATGGTTATAAGGATTTATTTAGTGATTATATATGATATAAATGATATAATAATTATTCTTTAAAGGTTAATTATTATTTAAATTTCTTTTGTTCCATCCTTTAAAAAGTGAAAACAAATTTATGCATACACACGACCTACCATCTCCATGAATGGTATAATTCATTATTCCATCTCTAAATTTTGTAGATGAATAAATAAATAAATAAACATATATAATAAATATTTTTTTATTTCATGATTAATATTCTGGATATTTTGGAACCATGATCAAAATTTAAGGACTGGAACTGTTGAATTGAAACTCTCAGAAAAAATGAAACAGTTAACACATGGGGCAACGATTTTAATAAGGAATTACTAATTAATGGGTGTTGAAATGTTATAATTAGATAATATATGATATTATAAGTTTGAAAATTATTCTTATATATAATTATAATAAATTTAAATTTATTATTTTAGGAGGTAAGATTACTTTCAAAGAAAGTCTAACTTGAAGAACTGGATTTATGTTACAATCTCATTGTTTATCAGGATTACTAATAATTAAGTTTAAGATGATGAAATTTCATAATCTATCACTCCAAAATATAATATAATTTCTTCTAATCTATTTATTTCTAGGGATTACATGTTTTTTTTTCATTTTACCCTCTTTAAGTACTCAAGAGATTAAAAGACACATTTTAAGGAAAACCAACTTTATTTCCCTCTTCGGTCGAAAATCATTTTTATTCCATGTCCATGTTTTCTAAAAATGTCTTTGAAAATATTTTTAATATTCTCATGTTATTGTTTAAAGTAATTATTACACATGTTTTTTTTAAAAATGGTTTAAATGAAATCTTTAATTTATTTTCCGAACAAGGTACTTTTATTTTTTTTATCAAAAATGTGAAAGGAATATTTGTTTTTATATACATGGATAGAATGGAATTTAAATTCAACATGACCACTCAATGATTTGAATAATCATTTTCAAGTTTCCAAGGTTATTTTAAATTGAAATTTTTTCCTTAATATTTGGGATTTTTTTTATTTTAAATAAATTATTTCAAAATGAAAAGTGTATTTTCCTCAAGAAATATTCAAAATAATATTTTAAAGGAATTTTATTTTATGATAACATCAATTGATGTTACTTATACTTTACTGGAGATATGATAGAATTATATCATCATTATTCTATCTCTATATGGTTCATTATTATGATAATGACATGTTTATGAAACCCATTCATTTTCCATGGTTTATGCTCTGATGAATTGTTGACATGCTTATGAAACCCATTTCTTTTCCATTGGTTATGATATATGATACATGATTTATGATACTGTGGAACACATATGAATGGGTTATGATTATTTGATAGGTGGTCCTAGAATTATATCTCCCTCCAATGCATTGGGTAAATATGGATATCTCATGAGATAATAAGGATTGGAATGGGGAGAGAACCAAGTATATTAAGGGTTTCTATCCACTATGATAGTCTTGGTAGTAAACCTTGACTAAGGATATAATGAAATGTGGAGTGAAGCCAATCCTTTGATAGTCTTATTAGTGATCCTTGACTAAGGAAATGATTTTATATGATTATGTGCATGCCAAAAACTTATGTCTTATACCAATGTTATGCTCTTATGGATCAAACTCATTGGTTCTTTTATGACTTATGTATTATGGACTATCATGATTTATTCCATGACACAAGAATATAATCTTTGATATACATGGTATGGTTTTCAAATGTTTAACTCATGTTTATGATGATGTTATGTTTAAGTGATCATTGTTATCTCCCTTGTTTACCCTTATTGAGCATGTAATCTCACCATTTATTTTGTTTCTTATCCATAAGAGGATTTTTTAGCTATGAAGAAATCATTTGATGTGATATCAAGATAGAAATAGATATTGTATTTATCCATAAATCTCATGATCTTGATAAGAAAATAAAGATAAAATTCAAAGGAAATTATAATAATTAAAACCATAGAGAGAATAAGATGATAGTTTATTTATACTCAATGTGTATAAGAAAACATAGAGTAAATTGTATTTAGGGTAATGTTTAATGTTTTTAGTGTGTAAAGGAAGGTCATTAGGCAATCAAATATCAAAGTAATGGGAAGAAAAGTTTTACAGTGGAGAAAAGAAACCACAAAATGCACCACCAACACTTTAGTGTTTCAAATGAAAGAAGTATGAGAATTATTCTAACCAATGCTCAAATTCCAAGGTTAATGATTATGATCTAAGTTAGAAAACTATTAATCCTAGATACAAAGGAAAATATCATGAAAAAACTATTATTATTGCAGATAAAGAAGTGGTGGAAGGTATATTTACCATATAATCTAGAACTGCTAATATCTTATTTGATTATAGATCTACCCACTCCTTTATATCTAATGAATTTTCAAAGGGTGTCATGATACCACCTCAATGAATAGATGTAAAATTAGTTATGAAAACTGTCAATGGTATGATGATTGCATCTCAAGTATATTATTCTTCTCATGTTGAAGTTTGTGGGAATGTGCTTCATTCAAACCTCATTATTCTCCCATTAGTTAAATTTGATGTTATCTTAGGCATGGATTGGATTTCCTTATATAAATCCCACATTAATTTCTATGTAATTAAAGTAACATTTGATATTTCAAACCAAATTATGATTGTTTATCAGTTTTATGAAAAATATGAACATCCAATGGAAATTACATCCATTATATGAGTCCTCATTTATATTCAAAAGGTGTGTTTATCTTATATGGATGGTGAGAAACTCATCATTGAATATATGCATATTATATTAGAGTTTTTTGATGTTTTTTTGAAATATTTTCCAAGTATTACACTGAATAATGAAGTTGATTTTTCAATATAATGTTTGACTAGTGATACAAGTATATTAAAGAATCCATACAGAATGGCCTTGATTGAGTTAAAGGAAATAAAGAAGAAAATCTAGGATAATATTAACAAGGGATTAATTTAGCTAAGTGCATCGCCTTAAGATGAACCTATTCTTTTTGTTAAGAAGAAAGATCGATCAATATGAATCTTCAATGATTATCAAGAATAAAACATGATTACTATCAAGAAAAAGTATCCTCTACCCTGTATTGATGAATTGTTGGATCAACTACATGGAGTTAATTACTTTTTCAAGATTGAACTCCATTCTGTATATAATTAATTAAGGGTCAACAAGGAGGATATTCCTGAAAAATAATTCCGTACAAGGTATGGACTCAATGAATTTATAGTGATGTCATTTGGTTTGGATAATTCCCCCAATATCTTCATGGATTTAATGAATAGATTCTTTAGAGTTACCTTTATCAGTTTGTGGTAGTGTTTATATATGATATTATTACATATTTAAATAGTAATTAAGAGGATGAAGATCATTTGAGTTTGTTCTAAATACCCTATGGAAGAAGATGTTATATGAAAATTTTACAAAGTCTAAATTCTAGCTATAAAATGTTTCATTTTTGTGTCTTATAATCTCAAGAGAGGGTATATTGGTGGATCCATAAAAGAAAAAAGTTATTTAACGGTGTCCCACACCAACCACTGTGATCAAGATATATATTTTTCTTGGTTTGGAATGATATTATCAAATATTTGTAGAGAATTTATCATGGATTTCTAATCCACTCACCAAGTTAACTCAGAAGGTAGCCAAGTTCCTTTAGAAAAATGAATTTGAGTAAACTTTAAGGCAACTGAAGAGAAGGTTAAATAGTGAACTTAGGATTACACTACCCTATAGTGGGATTCTAATATTTAGTGATTCATGAAAGATGGAACTATAATGTATCCTCATTCAGAATGATATGGTGAAAACTTATGCCTCCTTAAAATTGAAGGTTTATGAGAAAAATTAACCAAATCATGATTTTGAGTTAGCTGACGTAATGTTTACATTAAATATATAGAGACATTATCTTTATTAATAAAGGTTTTATATGTAAACTAATCATAAAATTTTAAAGTATATATTCACTCAGAAAGAGATAAATATACACTATATAAGACGGTTAGAGTTGATTAATGATTTTGATTTCCCAATACATTACCACCCTAGGATAGAGAACAAGGTGGTCAATGTTTTGTGTTGAAATGATTGTGTTAGCATATCTATTATTAAGATTAGAAAAGATAAAATATTTTTTTATTTGTAAAGGATAAATATGTAAATCTTGAAGGAAGGGTAAAAATATTATCTTTCTCAAATGAATGTTCAAACTTCTATTAGGGTAAATATTAAAGAGGAACATAAGGAAAGTCGATCCCTAGGTATATTGGCCCCTTTAAGATTCTTGATCAAGTTGGGATAGTATTTTATCACTTAGAACTTCCACCGAACCTCTCTCAAGTTCATGATGTGTTCCATATATCTCTCCTAAGGAAATACATACCTGATATTTTCTATGTAGTAAACTTAGAGTTCAAACCACTAGAGAATGATCATTCCTTAGAGAAAAAAACTAGTATAAATCTTGGATCATAGAGATAAAGTGCTATGAAATATGAATACTCACCTGATTAAAGTTCTCAGGATGAATCAGAAATTCAAAGAAGTTACCTAGGAACCTGAGGATGTAATGAAGTCAAGATATAATCATTTTTTTGTATTTAAGTGATTCAATTTCAATGATTAAATTAATTTTAAGGGGGATATAATATAACACTATGATATTTTATGATATATTTCTCTTCAAATAAATTTAATTTCTTTGATAGCTTGTGATACAGACAAAACTAAGTTAAAATGAACCATAATAGAGTATAATTTTATAGATTATCTGTTAAATTAGTAGGATGAATAAAAATAACCACATTTTAAAATTTTTTTATAGGTTTTAGATAAATAAAATATATTTACAAATAAGTACTCAATTTTTTTGAAGTAATTATAAGATTTTAAAATACATTTTTCCACTAAAATGGTTTTTATTGATTTCTATGAGAAAATATATAATGAATTTCTACCACTTTTAAAAATTTTATTTTTAAAAATCATCTTCATTTTTTAAATCATCATGTAAAAATAACCTTAGAGTGAATTTTTTATAATTTACTGAACAAATTTATTTTTCAATTAATAGTGAAAAATACTAAGTTTTTATTGAAAACTATTTTTTTTGTTTAAAACATTCAAAAAGATAAATTTTATTTTAAAATGTTTTTTAAATCATAACTAGTTCAATAATTTTATGAATAATCAAATTAATTCACTGTATTCAATTTTATATTGAATTTTGATATAAAAACTTTTTATACTTGAGAAAATGTTTTCTTTGGAAACTGCTTTTCAAAGTGATTTGTGGGTTTAATTTTAAATTAATTTATACCACTTCTATGAGTTAAATTTATTAAAATGGATTCCATATTTTTAATCATAATAAATAATATTATATTATTTGGTCAACTTGATTTTTTTTCATTCAGAATAATAATTGAGGTAAAAAATCATTACCAAGGTTAAGGTTAAAATGGGCTTACCCGGTGGGTTAAACAAAGATATAAGGATAAGTTTTCCTATTAAACTTGTATAAGTCCTATTATATAGATTTTTTTTGAATTTATCTTATCCTGGATTCAAATATATGTCCATTAGGAATCATTTTATTGGTATAATGACTTTATTATATTTTAGTCTTTTAATAATTTCCAATTATGCCCTCTTCCCCACTTATAAAAGGACACCCTTATTTCTCTTATTTACATCACTTTGACCCATATATATGGATAAAAACCATAAATTGTTTTTATAAACTTCCCCATACATGAATTATATGTTCGGTAATTCTTCAAATACCATTCCAAGTTTCTTTAAGAATTGATCTAAAGGAGGGCTACCGATGAAGAGGTAACCATCTTATCCAAACTCTTTCAATTTATTTCTTATTCTACCTACTATAAATCATTGTTATCAATAATAAAATAATAAATTAATTATCCTAAATATAATTAAATTTTATTATTATTATGTAAAAAACAATATCCACCCTCTATTCTATCAAATGATAAGTGAAAGTATCACTCGTGCGTATGTGTGGACTATCACCTCTATATAGTGATACAATTCATTTCCTATTACTGTATTTCATGGATGGTTATTATCATGGATTTAATATTTATATATGATATTTAATATATAATTATGTTTCTATAATTATAATACAATATCTACCTTCTTACCTTCCAATCCACTGGAAGACGATAACGTCGCTCGCGTATACTTGTGGATAACCACATCCACGAAGCGATGCGATTCATTTTTCACTTCCAATTTACATGAATAGTAATAAGGATATATTTAATGAATATATATGATATATATGATATAATAATTATTGTATAAAGGTGAATTATTATTGAACTTTCTTTCATTATATCTATCCAAAAGTAAAAACAACGTTCATGCATACGTACGACCTACCATCTCCATGAATGATGCAATTCAACATTCTATATACAACTTTTAAGGATGAATCCAAATATATATATATATAATGAATATATATGAAATTTATATAATTATTAATATTCTAGAGATTACGAAACCATGATCAATATTAAATAACCAGAACATCAAAACTAAAACTCTCATAAAAACGAAACAATTGACAGTCGAAAAGGGCGATTTTAATAAGGAATTATTAATAAATGCATGTTGAAATGTTATAAGTGGATAATTATGATATTATAATTATTAAAATTAATATCTTATAAAATTATAATGAATTTAAATTTATTATAAATGATGTTAGAGTGCTTTCAATGTAAGTCCAAATTGAGGTAAGGGATTTATGTTGCAATCTCATTGTTTATCGGGATTGTTTATTATTATGTTTCTAATGATTAAATTTCATGATCTACCTCAAAAAAATATCATTAATTTTATTATCTTATATTTATTTATTTATATTAAATGTTTTAATTTTATTTTTTTCTCCTTATGTACTCAAGATACAAAAATAACATTTTTAAGGAAAATTGACTTAATTTCTCTCTTCGGTCGGAAATCCTTTTTCTTCCATTTCTATGCTTTCTGAAAATGATTTCAGGAATATTTTTACTATTATAATATTATTATTTTAATTAATTTTTTTTTGAATTTATATAAAAATGTATTAAATGGAATCTTCTTGTCATGTTCTGAATGAGGTAATTTTGACTTTTAATAGAAAATCTAAAAGAAATATTTGTTTTTATATACACGACATGAAATTTTTTTACCACTATCATGACTAATAAATAATTTTAATATTTGTTTACAATTTTAAAATTTTATTTTAAATGGAAATCCTTTCCTTAATATTTGGTAAATTTTTGTATTTTGAATAAGTTATTTTAAAATGAAAAGTGTATTTTCCTCAAGAAATATTCCAAGTGATATTTTGAAGGAATTTTCATTTATGATAACATCATTTGATGTTACTTATGATGCATTAGGGATATTATCCAAGTATACCATCCTTATTCTTTGTATGTATATTGTATGATTATGATGATGAGATGTTTATGAAACCTATTTATTTTTTACAGGTTATTCTATGATGAATTATTGAAATGTTTATGAAAACTGTTTCTTCTCCATGGGTTATGATATATGATGAATGATTTTGAATCTTGTGGCACACAAATCAATGGATTATTATTATGTGATGGGTGTGAAAAAAATTATATACCCATCCAAAGAATTGGGTAAATATAGATATCTCATGAGACAATAATGCCTGGAATGTGGAGTGAACCTAGTTTAGTAAGGGACTCTTTCCACTATTATAGTCTTGGGAGGTAACCTTGACTAAGGACTTATTGGAATAAGGAGTGAACCCAATTCACAATGATATTTTTGTAAGTGATCCTTAACTATGGATATTATTTTTGATAATTATATGTATTTCATAAACTTATCTCATATTCCAATGTTATTATCTCGTGGATCATGTTCTTTGATTACTTTATAATATATGTCTTATAAATTTAAAATATCTATACCATGAATCAATATGATAAACTTTAAAATGATTGGTATGGTTTTAAAATGTTAAGATCATATTATCATACCCTTATGATCATGTTATGTTAAAGTAATAATTACAATCTCCCTTTTTTACCCTTACTGAGCACTTGACCTCACCCTTTATTATGTTTCATTTTAATAGGTTATGAAGAAATTTTGTATGTGTCATAAGTCTAAAAAGGGTTCTAGTTATAAAAAACTTAGTGGGATATTATTTATATCTCTTATGAACTAGTTATATATATATACAAGTTTCCAAATACACTAAAACTATATGATTATAGTATAGATCATTATGTTATGTATTGAATATCTATCTAATAAGATGTAATATTTATGCATGAAAAGTATGGGTCACTATAGTTGGTATCCGAGAAAGGTTTAGAAACCTTTAGAAACTAGGATGAGAAAAATTTAGTGAGATACCTTAGGATAATCCTATTTATAAAAAAACAACTTATGTTATAGTAAAGGAAAAAATTATAGTTTTCTTATAAAAACACCCCTTTATGGATACTTTAAGTGGATGTGGTTTTGGAATAGATGCATCTAGGGGTAATAACCCCAAAAAGAGTTAGTAGAGTATATCTCATCTACCATTCTAGTACATGGTGAGTGTTCCCTTAACAAAAACATGGTTTGAGACTCTTGAGGGATATTCTTAGGTTAACTCACAATTTATTTATTAAATATTATAAAGGATTTTAATAGATTATGACTATGAATTATCTTGGTTAAACCAAAAAATTTTAGATTAAAAATAAGGTGTCATAATTTAGACATCCTATAAATGAATTTTCAAGATTATGTGTTTTACCACTATGATTATTGTTACCCACACTATGATTTTTGGGTTTAGTCATTGGTCTAAACCTGAATAAATCATATTAATGATAAATGTGATAGAAAATTCAATGAATGCCCTCATGAGAAACAAATTATTTTGGAATATGAAAAATATTTATCAGACAACTTTATCAAGATATGAATCTTATTGATCTTAAAAACGAGAAAAGGAGGGAACAATGTTTTGTTGGGTCCTTTAAGATACAACATCTACCTTATTTTAGAGGGTCCTCTAATCCAATAATTACTGAGTAATGGATCACTACATCAGAAAAAATATTTTTTCTCTAGTGTTCAAAACATGAAAAAATTATTTTACCTATTTATAATTTGGATGGCGATGCAGATCAATGGAGGAATATTACCAAGAACACAAGGAAACATGAATAAATTAACTCAATGGAGTGGTATAGATTTAAGATCTTATTTTTCAATAAGTAATTTCCATTTATTATTCATAAGAAAATGGGGAAGTAATTCCTTGGGATAAATAAGAAGTATGATGAATCCATTGGTACCTATGATGAAAATTTTACCAGACTTGTGAGGTATGGTTATATTATTATCCTCCAACTTTAAATTAAGATTGATTGATTCTTTAGTGCCTTAAAACCAAGTTTTCTAATGGTTTTTCCCATAATATACTTTAATAGCTATGGATAAATTATTTGATGTGATATCAAAGTGTAAATAGATATTAGAGTTACCCATCAATCACATGGTTTTGATAAGAAAATAAATACGGAATTAAAATGAAATTATAATGATAAATACCATGGGGAAAAGAATATGATATTCCATTTATACTCAAAGTGTGGAAGAAAAAATAGAGTAAATTGTCTTATGGGGATTGGTAAATGTTTTAAGTTTGGAAAGGAAGGTTATCAGATAATCGAATACTAAAGATATGGGAAGAATAAGTAAAATAATGATGGAGAAAAAGAATAAAAAAAATGAACCCCCCACACTTGAGTGTTCCAAATAAAATTAGTATGGTCATTATTCTAACTACGAATCAAATAAAAATTATAATGGAAATGATATACGTTAGAAACCTCTTAAGCCCAAAGATAAAGGTAAATATCATGCAATCACTATTACTATTATGGATGATAAAGTGGTGAAAGGTACACATACCATCCACTCTAGAATAACTAATATCTTATTTTTTTTATGGATCCACCCATTATTTTATATTGGATTAATTTTATAAGGGAATCACAATACCACCTTAATTATTAGAAGTTGAATTATCACTAAAAACCATTAATGGTATGATGATCCCATCTCAAGTCTATGATTATTATTTGATTGAAGTTTGTTGGAATTTTATTCCTAAAAACCTCATTATTCTCCCTTTGGTTTAATTTCATGTTATCTTAGGCATGGATTTAGTTTCCTTATATAAATCTCATATCAATTGTTGATGAAAGGAAGTCATATTTGATATTATGAACCAATATATTATTATCTATCAGTGTGATGATAAATATGAAATTCCAATGGGAATTATATCCATTTTATGGGTATTGATTCCTATTAAAAAGGGGTATTTATCTTATATAGTTGGGAATAAAGTCAACATCAAAGATATTCCTATTTTATGAGAGTTTGTTAATGTTTTTATGGAAGATTTCCCTAGTCTCTCTACAAATAATGAAGTTCATTTTTTAATAGAACCAATGCCTGGTGATACACCTATTTATATGACTCCAAATATAATGTAGTTGATTGAGATTCAAGAATTGAAGAATAAAATACAAGAGAATCTTAATATGGGATTCATTCAGCCAAGTGCATCACCTTGGGTGCACCTATTCTTTTTGTTAAGAGGTAAGATGGATCAATGAAAATCTAAATTGATTATCAGGAACATAAGAATATCACTATAAAAAAAGTATCTACTAGTACATATATAAATATTCTTCAATTTATCATCATAAAAATGAGTTTTTTTACTGTATTTAATTTTCAGTGCTCTGTCCTTTTCAAAGCGAGCTGTTTCATCAACTCCTCTCTTAACATTTTTCAATAAATTCACATTTCTTGTCATAAGAGACTAAAAAATTCTCTATATAATCTATCCACTTATATTCTTTATTACTTCATAGGAAATTTCAGCATTTCTTTCCTTCTCATTCTTCTTTATTTCTTACCAAGATAATCCCAACCGAGTGGAGAGTTTTTTGGTCTCCTCTTATTATTTTTTGCACAATCCTTTAGGTAAAATACTTCTTCATCGATGGAGAAAAATTTTATTTGAAGGAATTAAATTTAATTTCCTTTCATCCATTTTACTTTTTATTCCATAAGAAAAGTTTCCCCATATCTACCTATAATAAACTTCATTATGTAAAAAACATAACAATTAAAATAATATTTATAGAAAGTATTTATTCCTTGATATAGAAAGTATGTCCTAAATATTCTTTACTAGATTCCAATATCTTCCCCTCTTAGATATATTTTAAATTCACTATAATAGGACATAGTGTGTATCGATAATCCATATAATTAATACTTCATGAGTATAAAAATATTATTAATATTATCTTTTTGTATATCTATAGCTTTCAAAAATCTTCTTGATCATTGAAAAGTTATATTTGGTTGACAATTTTTACCTTTATCTACTATACTTTATTCTTGAAATTATTTTGATTTTATATTTGATATATCATCCTCATAAATAGTACTAATGTTTCCCATTCCATTTTATCTTTGAGCATTAAGAATTTCTTCAAAGGTTCTTGTGCCTATTTATGCTCTTTCTTCCAAAAAAACTTTTATATAATTCCTCGACTAATGATTATTCTATGAAATGTCAATTTTAATTTTATTTTCAACCTTATTTATCAAATAAAAAATTTATTCATCAAGTTTTTTTATTCCTTTTGAATTTAGATTTGATATAGGTATTAAGATAATCAATTATCTGGATCAGTTCTTTAATTTTCAATATTTAATTCACCGCTTCTTCAAAACTCATATGTTTTTTTTCAAAAACTTCCAAAACATTATCTTTAAGTTCATCATCATATCTTGAAGAATCCTTTAAAAAACCTCTAATTTTAAATAAATTTTATTTATTCTTGAATTTATATTGTTGAAATTCCTTATAGGAGGAAACTTTTCTCTTTTTTTTTGTGTGAGTACACACTCACCATACCCTTAATTGAATCTATTTTGACACTAAGAAATGATGTTTACAACATCCCCATAATAGAAAAAAGCTGGAGGTAGCTTTTCATAAAATCTTCCCTTTTAAATTTTAAACTTTATTTCCATAAGTGATATGAATTCATCACTTACATCATCATTATTTTTAGCCTCTTGAAATTTATACTTCTCAATAGATTTGAATGCTATTTCTTTACATGAATGTTCTAATAAGATTTATGGATTCACCAAAATCTCATATGCAACCAACATATCAGTTAATTAATCAAGATACAAATCAACAAGATTCATCTCTTCAAGTTCCATACTTTTAGATTGTATATTGGAGTTAATATTATATTAATATTCTACATATTTTTAGAATCACTGATTTCCAGACTAAGTCAATGAATATAACCAAAAAATTCACTAAAATAATTAATGAAATAATATATATTTTAATTATAACTCATCTATAGATCATCAAATATATTCTGGAAAATCTATAACATTACCTCATTTACTTTGTTTTAAACCTAAAAAAATTAGTAGTTTGTTCCAAATACATTTATCTAATGAGTAATCCATCACCTTCATATACATATAATTGTAATTTTACCCTAGTAATGTAATTTGATCCTTGGAATCATCATTAAAAATAATTTTTTCTTATTTCATCATATATTAACGAGTGAGATCATTGACATAAATCCCACGAAATTATGCATAAGAAACATCAAGCCCAAGAGACCATATATGAGATCTCGTTTTATTCTTTTATCTCATCCATAAAAAAGGGCACTTCATTTTTCATTTACAAATTTAACAAAATCAAAAGCTTCTCTCCAACATATTCAAGAAATAACCAATGGATCTGATACCACTTGTTGTACCCTGGTCCCACTATGCACCCTAAGAGTGGGGATATAACGATGAAATTTATTTTTATATTTTTATTAAATTGGATCTTTTCTTATTATTTTCAAAGACACATTAATTATAATTTTTTATTCACAACCAAATACTAAAATATAAAAATCTTGAATACACTGGTTTTACTTGGTTCATTTATAAAAGGCTACTCAAGGAGAGCATAACAATGATCTATTGATATTCCTATCAACTACTACTATGCTAGTATGTGATTAAAAAAATTAATCAACACCAAATAGTATGGGAGTTCTCCATGATTCTCTAGTCTTCAATTCTTTATTTTCAATGATATGCACCGCTCAATCCGATTTCAGTCTAGATGTTCAATGTAATTCAGCCTCACACACATCAAATAAAAAAACTAGATATATAATGATCCTTGATTCTATATGATCTTCAATGAATAATTCCCTTCTATTTTTCATGTGATGAGTTTTTATTTCTTGGATAGAAGGTCCTCTAAAAATAGAGGATGTTTGAATTTTAAATTTTAAAATTAAAACTATCATTAACTAACTTTAATTAAAATTTATCCTTCATATTAGTTCCAAAATTACCTCCAATAATTAATTTAAAATGGATAGTTACCAATTGTTGAAATAACTACCAAACCATCACGCACCTTCCACATAACCACTTAGCTCAAAACCTATAGCAACCCATATTTGTGACATGACTATATTCTTCATGGTGTAATGGGATGGTTTATTTAAGAATTATTATAAATTATTTAATAGGTCATGGCATGACCTATATCTTTATTAAATTAGGATTCCTATAAAAAATCACTGAAATATTTCAATAATTCATCATGATATGACTTTCCTTCTCAAAAACTGAGATCTTGTACTTTAGAAAAACCTCAATCCTCCCAGATTCCATCATAATGCAAGATTATTTTTCATGGTGTAGCCAAATACTTTAAAAAATCATATAAAAACCTTTCAATTTTATTAAAATCATGGAATTATATTTTTATCATGGCACACCAATAGATATATCAAATAAGAAATATTTTTAGTTTTTCTTTGGGTGAAGCCTATTATACCATGGTGTGAATCACTATTTAAAACTTCCTAAAGTAATCATATAAAGTCACTCCATGGCATGAAATGAACTATCATGGCATTAATAATTCTTATAAATCTGAAAATGAATCTTATATAAAATTAATTTACTGATTTTTTCAAATCCTAATCTCATTTTCAGTGTGATAAAGGATGTCACGATGATACCCCTATAATTTTTAGAATTCTAAAAATAGTTCTCTAGTTAACTTTTTTAAAAATTAAGGCTCTTAAAGAGACTTCAAAGGTCTCCCAAATTTACAAAAAAATATTATAAAACTTCACCTTGAAAAAAAATCCAACCAAAAACTACTTATGGTTTTAACACATACTCTATTAACCTTTATTTCTCAAATGAATTTTACCCTATCCTTAATGGATATAAAGTATAATTTCCTTAATGGTTATGTTTGGGAGGAATATTTTGTTGATTTTTTTGAGTTTGAAGATAATAATCTTATGTAACATGTTTATAGAATTACCGAGGAACTTTAAAAACTTTAACATGCTTTGAGATCCTAGTATAATATATTTTTTAGATTTTTTACTTCAAAAAAAATTTGTTAAAGGAAACGTAAGATCTTGATATTTTTATCAAGAATGTTTTTAAGCATACCATAGTCATATTAATCTATATTTATGATACAATTTTTGGACCCACCATTAACTCACTTACAAATAGTTTTTCAAAGATGATTAAAGTGAATTTGATAAGAGTATGATGCATGGAGTTAGCTTTATTCTTGACTTCAGAAAAACTCAGAAACTGAAAGGTATTATTTTAACGAAATATAAGTATATCATATATTTAATAATTTTTTTGGTAGTACTTGTAACACCCAAATATTTAATTTTATATTTCTATTTAGTTAAATTTATTTTCTTGGATATATTACATTACTTGGAACACCAAGTTTAAACAAACCACAATATACTATTAAAATAATATTTTTAAATTTGGTTGTTATAAACTAGCCATGAAAATTGGAGGTATGAATAGGAATAAATACCTTATAAAAAATATATATAAAGTTTTTATATAATTAAATTAAATTTATTAATTTATAATAAATATGTGCTCAATTTTTTAGTATAGTCATTTCATGTTTCAAAAATATATTTTCCTCAAAAATGGTTTTTATGAATTTTTTTGTAGGAATATTAAAAATAATTTATAAAAATTTAATTTTTTTTTTAAAAAAATATAATTTTTGGATTGACAATATAAAAAATTAATTAGGATGAAATTTAGAGATTTTTCGAAAAATATTTATTTTTCAATGAATTGTAGAAAATACTGTTTTTTAGTGAAAACTGTGTTTTCATTTTGATATTTTCAAAGTTAAATATTATTTTAAAATTTTTTAAAAGTAAAAAATTTTCATTTATATTATAAATAATATAATTAAGTTCATTGAGATTAATTTAATTTCGAATTTCGGTATAAAAACAATTATACTTCAGGAAACTTTTTTTTTGGAAAACTGCTTTTCGTCACATTTTGTAGAATTAACTTTAAATTAAATTATGTTAATTCAATGAATTTAATCTTGAAAAATAGATTAGATATTTATAATTATAATGATTTTTTTTTAAATAGGTTCCTTTTATTTTTCCCCTTATGAATAATAACCTTGAAAAATATTTTTCACCTCGATAAGGGTAAAACCGGTAAAATAGGTTAAAGCTTTGGGACATAACTTTAAAATTTCTCCAACACTTACTTTTATCATATTATATTAGCTTATTTTGGGTATTTACATCCATATATTTAATATATTACAACAAGGTGTCATTTTTCTTTGATTATGGCCTTTATAATATTTTAAGAAAAGAATTAATATAAAAATGTCACTCTCTTGACTTCAATATCTATAAAAGTTTTACATAAGGATAAAAGGAGGATGAATTTAGTGATAAATATTTATTTTATACATAAATTAATTAATTTTATTTTTTTTAATTTATTATTAATTTTTACTTATTGAATAATTATCTTAAATGATTATGCAATGACAACATAGTATTTATTCAATTAATAGAATCATAAAATAAATGATTTTAAAAATATTATAAATAATACAATTTTGATGAATTACTGTGTTTAAATAATTTTTTAAGATAAATATAATATATTAGGGTTGTTTTAAAGGTTTATATTTGAATTCCAAAACTATCTTGATGGATTTAAAGTCAAAGTAAATAAATAGTTCCCAAAATGACATTAATGCTATTTTATAAAAAACAATATTTTATTAAATGATTTAAAATTCATAAAAATACTATATTCATACAAGTGAATGATATATGGTTAAAATTATCAAACATGTTACATTTATGGGTCAATTTTCCTTTTTAGTTACATTCTTGACCCTTTAATCCTAGAAAACTTCAATATTGTGGTAATTGTCAAAAGGATTTATGGTGTGGGGGGGGGGGGGGTAAAAACTAAGAGATAAGTATTAAAACACTAAATAAAATTGTATAAATTTTATTGGATGATTTTATTTCCAATTATAATCATCCTATAGTCTAAATATTTTAATTTTTGGGTCAAATTACTATAAAAATTAATATATATTAATTTATTACTTTATGTAATTCCAAGAGTACCCCTCCCCTCACTTATAAATGAGAACCTCATCTCCTCACTTCCTCACACATTTTGATCCTTCTAAAATAGAAAATACCTATAATAATACCTTACTAGTTTACTTTACGACATCCTATAGCTTCTATTAATTCCAAAATACCATCCATTCAAGATTTAAGTTCAAATCCAAGAGAGGTTTCTCAACAAAGAGGTATAACTCTTAATTGAGCGTTTTAAAATTTATTTCTTCTTCTATCTCATAAAAATACATGGTATATATTATAAAATATTAAAATATGTATATTTAATATACTTAATTATTATTATGATGATATAATAACCATTATACACCTTCTTTCCATCACACAGAAAGTGAAAACATCACTCCTCTGCACGTACAACTTATTGTATCCACGTAGCAGTGTAATTTGTTTTTTATCAAAATTTTACTTAAATGGTAATAAATATGGAAATAGTTATTATATATGATATTTATTACATAATTATGGTTTTTTAATATAATATATCATTTAACTTCTTACCTTTCAATCTGTTGGAAAATGATAATGACTCTTATGCGTATATTTGGACTTCCACCTCCACGAAGAGATGTGATTCATTTTTCATTTTCTCTTTACATGAATTGTAATAATGTTATATTTAATATATATATATATATATATATTAATAATTAATATAAAAAGTTAATTATTATTTACCTATATTTTTTTTTCCATTCGTCGAAATGTGAAAACAACATTCATGCGTACGTACCGCCTACCATCTCCATGAATGATGTAATTAATTTGTCTATATATATTTTTCATGGATGATAATAAATATATATATAATTAATATATATGAAATTTATATCCTGATTAACATTCTGAAAATTATGGAACCATGATCAAGGTGCAAGGATCTAAACTACCAAACCAACACATTCATGAAAAATGAAACAATTAACACTCAAAAACAAAAATTTTAATAAATAATTATTAATAAAAGAGTGTTGAACTAGTATAAGTGGATCATATATGATATTATAAGTATTTATATGATTCTATTATAAAATTATAAGAAATTTAAATATATTATACAATAGACTAAAAGAATTTACAAAGAAAGTTATACATAAGGTAAGGGTTTTCTTGTCTCACTTTTGTTCCATGAGACATATGCCATATTCACCACTTATTTATTTCATGTGGTATATATATTTCCCATTTTATATGTAATATCATGAATAAATTTATATTTAGGGCATTTAAAGTTTCATTTTAAGTTAATTTCATTCATGGGGATTATGATTCTAAAGATACCAAATCAGTAAGGGATTTGTGTTATAATCTCATTGTTTATTGGGATTGTTTATGATTAAGTTTAAAATGATGAAATTTATGATCCATAACTTAATAAACTCATAAATTTTCTTATACTCTGGTTATTTCTTGATATTGAAAGTTTTCATTTCATTTTCCCCTCTTTATGTATTCAATAGTTCAAAATAATATTTTTAAAGAAAATCGACAATATTTCTTTCTTCTGTCAAAAATTATATTTATTAAATTTTTATATTTTATAAAAATGTTTTTTATATTGTTTTAATATTATACTATGATTTTTTAAAGTAATTTTTACCCATTATTATATTTTTAAAAAATTATTTAAAATTAATATTCTTATCATTTTCCAAATGAGGTACTTTTGACTTTTTACCAAAAATGTGAAAGAAATATTTGTTTTAATATATTATGTAAGCATGAACTTTACCATAATAATGACCACTCAATTATTTGAAGGTTCCTTTAAAATATTTCTTGGTTCTTTTCAAATATTTTTTTTCTATAATATTTATGAAAATTTTATATTTTAATAAGTGGTTTCAAAGTGAAAAGGGTATTTTTCCTCAAGAAAATTTCTAGTGATGTTTTAAAGGTATTTATAACTATGGAAACACCCATTGATGTTACTAGGGATATCATACCATATTTATTATTTCTATATATGGTATTTTATGATTAAATATTGATGTTTCATATTCCTGATTCAATATAGATAATTCTTGACTTATAAAGAATTCTGAGAATGAACTGTATTGATCATTCAAAATATAATGAATGCATTGGACATGAAAAAGTTGGGACCCATAATTATATATCCTCTTGATTAATTGATAGGTATCATGAGAAAAAACATTCTAGAATGATATATAGGATAATGATAAAATATCATTTAATAATATGTGGGTATTTGGTGTATTCCTACTCATAAAATGATTGTAGACGCCGGAAAAGTCCGTTGTTCCCAAACGAAGCTCCGGATGCGGAAAGCGAGGTCATATTTGGAGTCGGAAGCATGTTTCGAAGGACCCGGAGGCCTTGCGCGGAAATTTGGAGGCCCGCGCGCAAAGTTGACGAGCCGCGCGCAAACCTCCCGGGATGCGCGCAATGCGCTGGACCGGCGCGCAATTTTGCGCGCCCGTGGCCCGCGCGGCTCCCTTGCGCGCCGGGCCCGATTCCGCGCCCGCGAAGAGAATTCCACGCCTGCGAACCGGATTCCGTGCCCGGGGTTGCCTATAAATATAAGGTGACCCCCGACGTTTTGAAGGTTGCCAGAATTCGAAAGGGCTCTCGCGCGCGCAATCCAACCCCCTCCGCGCGCAATGCCAATCTTCAGGTAACCTCTTTTCTTTCGCGCAAGAAAGCCTCGGGGTTCGCCTTCGCGCACAATCCCTTTGGCTCCTTTCCTTTGAATAACCCTTCACTCAAGGGCATTTGCGTGCAAAAGAAGCCTCTTGCGCGCAATTGCCCCCGGGTGCGTGCAATCCAGCCCGATTGCGCGCACCCCCCATTTTCAAAGTGGCCATTCATTAAAGAATGAGCCGTTGCCCCCGTGCGCTATCCGAAGCCAGGCGCGCGCAATCTCTATCATTCGCGCGCAAAGTGCTGGCCCAATTGCGCGCCAGCCCGCCCATTTGCGCGCCGACCCGCGGTTTTGCGCGCAGAGCTCCTCTTTTGCGCGCAAACCGCTAGGGTCGCCCCCTTTAACCCCCTGAGGGTACCCGCCTGCGTGGCGCCCGATGATCTTCATCCTGGGTGCCCGCACCGTGCGTTGTCTTCCCGTGCGGCCCTCCAGGCTCGCGCGAAGTGACACGGACCCATCGGCGGAACCACCACGTCCAAGCTGCACGACGCTAAACTGCCTAGCCTCCATCATCCGAGCTACAAGACGTTAAACTGTTCAGCGTTCGTCCTGCATGACGCTAAACTGCACAACGTCCGCGCTGCAAGACGTTAAACTGCCGAGTGTTTCATCCAACATGACGTTAAACTGTACATCGTCCTCAGCACATGACGTTAAACTGTACTTCGTCCGGCAAGACGTTAAACCGTCCGCTTCGTCCTCAACACACGACGTTAAACTGTACTTCGTCCGGCAAGACGTTAAACCGTCCGCATCACCTGATCCCGTGCCCCACACGCAGGGTCCCCCCGGTTTGGATGTGGCCCCCACCCGCTCGTCTCTACAGGGATGTCGGGATTGGAGTGGCCTTCGCCCACGGGGGTAGAGTGTTACAGAAGAACGAACTACGTGGACTTTGATCCCTGTCTTCTAAACAGGGTACGTAGGAAGCCTCTCCGAGGTTCAAGCCCGCCACCTGGTCGTCCCGGTCATATTTACGTCGGTTCGTCCATCAGTGAACCCCTCCCGGGTTCACACTCGCGTTGATTCACCTATGAATCCGCATCTGTGGGGGACTACACGTGTGTATCTCCATTGTGCTTCCCCACTGCCTTTTTCTATTTCTCTCTCCAGAACGAACTACGTGGACTTTGATCCCTGTCTTCTAAACAGGGTACGTAGGAAGCCTCTCCGAGGTTCAAGCCCACCACCTGGTCGTCCCGGTCGTATTCACGTCGGTTCGTCCATCAGTGGACCCCTCCTGGGTTCACATTCGCGTCGATTCACCTATGAATCCGCCCCTGTGGGAGACTGCACGTGTGTATCTCCATTGTGCTTTCCCACCGCCCCTTTTTCTATTTCTCCTTTTATCGTCCAGCATGACGTGAAACTGTGATTCACCCGGCCGTTCCATCCCCCCCTGTGCGAGGTGGTTCGGTTCGATCCTTATCCAGGCAGCCTCGATCTCCTTGTGAGTCGGCTTGCCAACGTCCAGCATGACGTAAAACTGTGATCCACCCGGCCGTTCCATCCCCCTCTGTGCGAGGTGGTTCGGTTCAATCCTCCGCCCGGTGGCCTCGATCTCTTCATGAGTCGGCTTGCCGACGTCCAGCATGACGTTAAACTGTATATCCGAACTACGCTGACTTTGATCCGCGCTACCGCGCGGTACGTAGGAAGCCCCTACGGGGTCCAAGCTCTTCACTCCATCATCCATCCTGATCCTTACCCGGGCCGCCACATCCCGGTGGGGTCATGCCATTTCATTCCACTCCACTTCACTCGGGAAGCCGCCCATGTGCTGGCCCCAGCGTCGGAGGTCCCCCGCAAGGGGTTCTGTCATCTGATCCACTCCTCGTGTTGATCAGTCCGATGCCGTCCCCGCTGGACGTTAAACTCGCGGCATACCCCGTGTTAAACATGGGAAGCTGAGGAAAACCTCAGGTAACACAGTTCCCCGCACCCAGTGCGGGATGCCTCAGGCCATCACGCCTTCGAGAAGCCCTGTTAGGGACGGAAGGCAGACATGCAGAGGCGCAGTGTCAAGACACGCCCCCGACACCCAGAGCCACCCGGTCTCCTCACCGCAGGTTGCTGCCCCGACCAGACTCCTTGGAGCGTCCGGGCGAAAGCAGCGTAATTAACCGGTGTCCATGGAGACATGGCGCCGGGAACGAGATTCACAAAAATTCTTAAATCTATGAGGGAGACCCGGATTAGGCGACGAGTTCCGAGGAGACGTCCACGGAAGGAGGAGCCGACGTCCCATCATCCCGGTTTCGATCAAGGAGCAGACGCCCCTGAATAAGGGACGAATGCCGCCCGCCCTTGGAAAGCGGGACTGCGGGGCCACGAGCCGCGCACGCCCATCCCCTCGGGTCGACGGGTGCACGCGCGAACGCGTCCTGGCGGAACAGCGTAACCCGACGCACATCCGCACCGAAACAGAAAAATGGTGAACCCGACGTGAATCTCTTCTCCTCAATACGAAGACCGATGGCTTTCAGAGGTGTTGGAAGACCAGCATGCTGCTCGACCGAGCATTCAGTTTTACCCGCCAGGGGCTGAGGAAGGGAACTCGGGCACTCCGTCTCGCGACGTCGAGGGCCTGGGTCCCCCCCACGGAAGGCGTCGTGGCACTAATGGTTGGTTGTTGATTCCTTTTCCTGTCAGTGTTAATGGGTTTTTCTCCCTGCTTTCAGAAATCAGGTCGCCCGATCCAGTGACCGATCGCCCCCCGCCCACTGGCGCAGGGGTAGGGGAAACACCGACGCGGCTACTCCGCGCGGTCCCGCCCGTTCCACAGCTGTCCCAGCAGCCGCAATTGCGGGACAACCACGCCCTCTCTCCCCCTCGGAGGTCATCCAAAGAAGGGTGATCAACAGCTTGGTGCGGAGATATGAGGAAGAGGGAGTCATCCCCACCAGGGACATGGCTCGCCTAGACCTCGAGGGAGCTGCACCTTGCCGCCAACGCCGCCCCCGAGGGCCGCGCGGGGAGGCACCGCTGCCTACCTCGACGTCCAACCGCTTTGGGAGCTTATCCCCGGAGCGCTCCGACAACTCCTTCCCCTATGCGGATGAAGTGGAAGATGCCCGGGACTACCCTATCCGAGATCCGCTCCAGGGATCCACGATAAGGGCTCCCGCCAGGCCACGGCGACACCGCCGCCAGGCCCCTCAAGTCGAGGAACAGGCTCTCCACCTGCCCGCGCCGCTCATCCCGACTCGTCTGTCTCGACGCCAACGTCGGGCACGAGCGGAAGAGGATGCCCACCTTGGGGCCCTAGCAACAGCGGCCGCCCCAAAGGCAGGTTGGGTTGACTCTCCCGGTTGCTGGTACAGACGATAGCCATCGCGGACCACCTCGCGGTAGCGTTATTCGCCAACAGGGTCTACTCCGTGTGGCCGATCCAAGAGGCATGGGTCACCCCGCCTTCCGATCCCGGCCCGGAGGCCTGCCCGGAATCATCTCTCCCCGCGTCCCCTTTGATATCTGTCCCGGTGCCCCTCGCACCTTGGTTTCCAGTCCTCTTGGCCCCAGCACCAGTGCGGCCGGAGGACGCCAGGATAGAGATCAGCCATGCCCCGAAGAACCACCCAGGGGCAGGAGGGCGAGGCGTCAACGCCGAGGGAAGAATGTTACGGAATTCCGGACAGAGATCCGACCGGTTCGTTTCTCTGATACAGAGGCGGAGTATGATTCGGCGACAGAACCCTCCCCCCAATCCCGCCAGTCAGGGGCAGGGGTAGGAATGCGGCACGTCAGCCTCGTACTTCCCGAGAGCGAGATCGATATGATCCCCGCTCCTCTCCGAAGGTATATCCGGAGTAGCGAGGGCCTGGTAGACCCCCAAGGATCAAGCTTGCGGTTGGTACCGGCCCCTCTGGAAGCGCCTTCTACCTCGATCGGAGAAACCGGAGACCTTTTCTGGGGACCGACGGTCGAACCACGATTTAGTGCACCCTCGGCGAGCACCGACGCTACGGCAGGATGTTCGCTCGCCGGCCCGTCCTATCGTGATGTGGTAGCCAGGGCACCGCCACCCTCAGAGGGCGGCCCGGGATATGGAGGCCAGTCGGCCTGCTCGCCGTATTCACCGCCGGCCAGCCCGTCGGCCCGGCGGCCCGCCTCGGCACCACTGCCGGTTCCCCGTCTGTTCCCACTCGTTGAAGAGGACCAAGGAGACCTGGGTCCTGAGTTTGAGTCGTGGAGCTTCTGGACCATCCTTGCAGAGGGCCACTTCCCTAAGAAGTTTTGGCCAGTCGCAGGACCGGACTTTGATGCACCCGAATCGCTCACCCCGGACGAGTTCGAATACTTCCGCCGAACTCTCCGGGAGACTCACTCCCGTCTTCACCGCTTACAAATGCCGTATCCCGGGAGTCAAGTGCACCTGGAGGATATTGGTGAGCAGTGCCGTCAAATTGACCTGGCCACGCTCCCCGCGGTTCGGCACCCCGGGTCATTTGGGCACCACGAGGCCCTCCAACAACGATGCGTTGAGTGTTTTCAAGTACTCCGCAAGGTTATCGAGGAAGCCACTCCCCACGTGTATATCCGTGGATGGGGGCAGTACGCTGCCCTACGCTTCAGTGCGATTCGCCGATAGCCTGATTCACTGGGCGGCCCTGAGGGTACATCCCCAGCGACGGAAACAGTCAATATGGCTGACCTGTCGGGGGAGGGGAACGGTTTGGAACTTCTCGACGGGGGCTCTCCCCCCGAAGACAACCCGTTGTTGGATCCATCGGTGAGAGTTACTCGTCATCAGAGGAACCTCCTGGGACTCCCCGCACCCACTGAAGCACTGACGTTGAGCCGAAACGTCAGTAAAGGTAAAGAGCACGGTGAGGCTATAAAGCCCGCCGACCCATCTGCCTCCACGCAGAGGGCAGATGAGGATCCCGAGAAGGCTATGCTACGTCAACAGCTCGCCGAGCAGAAGAAGCTAGTTGACCAGCTTCTCGCCGAGCGCGCTGTAGAGCAGCGGCCTGACTACGGTGATCCTAGGCCAGGACAGCAGGGACAGGAACAACCACTCCTCGATGAGACTCTCCCGGGTAACCGTGATTATGCCGGGTTCGCCGACAGGAGAGAGGCCATCGCCTATGGCAAGAGGGCGCGGTATGTTTCACCACAACCTCCCGAGTGGCGTGACTACCTGAGAGACCCCGCTCGGATTCCTCCCGCTGCCCCAAGGGCCGCTCCGCCCGCCATCCCACGAGCTGCCGAGTTCGACGACCCGGTCGACGACCCGATTGAAGGGCCATGCAATGCGCTCGTGGTTAGAGATCCTCGCCAGGACTGGAACCCATGTCCGGACGATCCGATGGCGGCACTCATCGCCCGCTTGGAAGCCTTGGAGACTCGGCAAGTGGCAATCCCACCGGACGACAAGCCATACCCAGCATGGGTGGATGACATGCCGGCGCCTCCGGGATTCGGGAATCCCACTTTTGCCCCCTTCAACGGGACTGGAGATCCGCCACAGTATTTGGCCCATTTCAACTCGAGGTGCGGGCCTATGTTGGGGACTCCGGCGCAGCAAGAGGCTGCTAAGCTTCGCTGCTTTGTCCAGACACTGGAAGGGACATCATTTGTCTGGTACAGCCAGCTCCCCGTCGGGTCGATAACTAGCTGGGAGGACCTTCGTAGACAGTTCCTCTACCAGTTCAGTTCCACGACCCGGAAGACGAGTATCGCAGACCTCTTCAAGTGCAAGCAGAGGCCTGATGAGCGAGTCGCGGACTTCGTCGCCCGATGGAAGGGTCTCACGTATTCCCTTGACATGCCATTGAATCAGGAGCAGTTGCTGACAATGTGCGTCGGAAACGTCAAGACCGAGCTGGTCCCTTCCCTGATCACTCAGAATTACCCCGGAGGGTTCAGGGACTTCTCAGACAAAGCTCAACGTCTTGAGGAAGCCCTGCAACAGGCCAGCCAGGCACACCCCGCTGCCTCCTATGATTCCTGCAAGGAGAGCCAGCAGGGCTGAGCCCGCTGCTGTCGCCCAGATAGAGGCTCCCAGGCCGTTGGAGCTGCTGCCGGTGAGACCAGCTCCACAGCCTCACAGGAATCCGCCTCCACGGGCTCAGTTCCCGGCCCAGCAGCGGCAGCCTCAGAACCGGTCGGCCCCTCCGCGTAATGTACCGCCACAACCCAGGCGAGATAATCAGGGTCCACCTCCTCGGCAGGCCCCTCCAGCCCCTCGTCAAGACCACGCTCCCAGGGGCCCGCGATACCTAACTTACTCATTCCACGAGGATCAGGTCCCCGGTTACTTCCGGAGCGCCCTGGAGCAGAGGATTGTGCGACTGCCTGAGTGTTGGAGGCCAGAGGAGGCACATCTCACGGATAACCCCCGCTACTGCCCCTACCATCGGGCCCTGGGACACACCATCCAGCGGTGCTATGTGTTTAAGGATTGGCTCCAAGACCAGATTAACAACAATGTAATCAGGTTGGGCCCAGCTCCAGCACAAGTGGCGGGCGTGTTCGTGGGATCAGATGACGATAGCGGCAATGAGGACGAATGGCAGCTGGTCTCCGACCGCGGGTCCCAGAAGTACAAAAACTGGATGGCCCGCAAGACGATCATTCGCGCCCATGGAATCATCCGTGCGCGCTTGAATCAGCCTGAGCCCCCAGAATCTGCGGGTGCTGCTTCGGCATCGTCGTCCCAGCCTGCCTCTTCCAAGAAGAGCAAACGGCGGCGGCGCAAGAAGGAAGAGCGCGCCCCGCCAGTTCCGCCACTATCCTGCACTCTCGGCGATTTCATGCCCCCGGAGATGGGGATCCCTCCTCGGATCCGCCCAGTGGTGAATGATTCGTCCGATGACAGTGTTGGGTACGCTTCGGTTAATACCGTCGAGCTGGTAAATCCCTTTTCGGTTCCCGACGTTGAAGAACACCAGGTGGACCTCCCTAGTGTCCCCGGTCGTCGCCACCGTCGGAGGAGCCGCAACAACAGGAGTCGCCGGGGCACAGCAGTTGGTACCTCCAGCCAGGCCGTGCACGCCACTGAGACCAGACAGCAGGCTCAAAACCGAGCTCAGCGTGCGCAGCCCCCCCCATCCGGGGATGACGGATTCGCCTCCGCCACTGTTTGTGGTGTGGGACCAGGCAGAACCGCCTCAGTCGCGTCGCGACCAGCTCCGCCCTGCCACGAGTCCATCCCGGCCTCCTGACCCCAGTACGGTGACCACTTACCGGGCTTCAACCAATGAACAGCGAGATGCGCCAAGTACCAGCCGGCCGCCAGTTCAACCGGCAAGGCCCGTCATGCCTCCAACCGCAGAGCAACCTCCTGCAACCAGGGGCTCGCGCTTGGCCAAAAAGTATGATGTCCTGAAGCACTTGGCCGACATCCCGGTGAGACTCTCCATCCTTGAGGCTCTGCGCATGTCATCTGAGATGCGCGAGGCACTCGCTGAAGCCCTGAAGAGCCCCCTCCAGTTTGAGACAGAGGTTGCGGCCGCAGAGGCCTTTCACGCCGAAACGATCGAGGACGCCGAATGTCAGGCAGTTATCTCGTTCTCTGGTAAGGATGAAGACCCTCCTATACAGGGTCACATTCGTCCGCTGTATGTTACCGGCCAGTTCAATGGCCTTGAAGTCCGGCGCTGTCTTGTCGACACGGGGTCCGGGATTAACCTGATTCCCACTCGGACGCTCCGGAGATTGGGGTTGTCTGAGGATGACTTGATTCCCTCCGACCTCAGGATCCAGGGATACGACCGCACCGAGCAAACCCCGGTCGGCAAGATACGTTTGAAGACCCAGTTCGGTGACTTGGTTGCCAACACCGAATTCATGGTAGTCTCTCAAGATACTGCGTACAACGCATTGATGGGCAGGCCCTGTCTCCACCTTCATGCGGTGGTTCCCTCATCATACCACCAATGCCTCAAATACTCCCTTAATGGTCGAGTAGGCGTGCCTCAGGGAGATGCCTCTCCTTTTGCCTCATGTGAAGCCCGCTATCTGGACGCGGACTATTACAAGAGCAAGGATAAGCAGATCCTGGCAGGTGAGGTCGAGCCTGTCGCTGTTGCAAGTGATCCCTGGGCGAGTTTGGATGACGCTTACGTCCTCCCGATTCAACGGTTGGACGTAGCCATGGTCTCGACGGCTTGTGAGTCTCCTGATGAGATGACCGCGACCGCCCACGCCAGCACCAGCGGCCCAGCAGGATCTGGTAGCCCCAATGCAGTTGCCAACGCAGTCTCTCCCGTGGACGATACCTCCCCGAGTGGAGAGGACGTGGAAGATGCACCCCCAGCCTTTGAGGAAGGCGTCTCCGCCACGGTCGATGAGTTAGTACAAGTGAACCTTGGAACCGAAGCAGATCTAAGACCCACATTGGTCAGTGCCGCCATGCCCTCTGAGGAGCGGCAGCAGTACGTGGACTTTCTCAGGCAGCACCGTGATGTGTTCGCTTGGGGCTATGACGAGATGCCGGGGCTAGATCCTCAGGTAGCCGTCCACCGCCTTGGTCTCCCGGCGAACCATCGCGGGTTCAAGCAGCCTCCCAGGAAGATGCACCCATTCCACGGTGCCATGGTTGAGGCCGAAGTTGACAAGCTTATCAAAGCCAACTTCGTGAGGGAAGTTCAGTACCCCAAATGGCTGGCCAACATTGTGCCGGTTAGGAAGAAGAACGGGCAGATCAGAGTCTGCATCGACTTCCGCGATCTCAACCGCCACTGTCCGAAGGATGATTTTCCCCTTCCAGTGACAGAGCTGTTGATTGACGCCACGGCAGGGTTCCAAGCCCTCTCCTTCATGGACGGATACTCCGGATATAACCAAATTCGGATGGCCCCTGAGGATGAGGAATTCACTGCCTTCAGGGCCCCCTAAGGTACCTTTTGTTACCGGGTCATGCCTTTCGGCCTGAAGAATGCAGGTGCCACCTATCAACGGGCGATGCACCGCATATTCAAGCCAATCCTCGGCACACTGGTGGAATGCTACGTCGATGACTTGGTGGTCAAATCGCGCCAGCGTCAGGACCATCTCAAGGATCTTGAGAAAGTGTTCGGCTTCCTCTGGTCTCGCTTCCTGAAGATGAACCCATTGAAGTGTGCCTTCGGGGTCACCTCCGGAAAGTTCCTTGGATTTGTGGTAAGATACCGGGGTATTGAGATCGACCCAGAGAAGATCAGGGCGATTAGCCTGATGCCTCCCCCAGGTAACATCCGGGAACTGCAAGGGTTCCAAGGCCACTTAGCCTATATACGTCGATTCATCGCGAATCTGGCCGGCAAGTGTAAGCCCTTTTCTCGGCTCATGAAGAAAGGTGCCACCTATGCATGGGATAAAGAGTGTCAGACCGCTTTCGAGGAAATCAAGCAGTACCTGCTGAAACCTCCGGTTCTGATGCCGCCTGTATCCGGGAAGCCGCTGGTCCTTTATGTGACCGCCCTGGAACGGTCCCTGGGTGCCCTTCTCGCCCAGAAGAACAATGAGGGAACAGAGAATAGCCTCTATTACCTCAGTCGCATGCTCCTCAATGCGGAAGTCAGGTATTCCCCCATCGAGAAGAGCTGCCTGGCGCTCGTATTTGCCGTACAGAAATTACGGCACTACTTGCAGCACCATGAGGTACAGTTGGTTTCTCGGGTAGACCCGTTGAAATATATCATGAGCCGGCCTATGTTGACTGGCCGTCTAGCGCAGTGGGCTGTGATTCTCCAGCAGTTCGACATCAGGTATGTGTCTCAGAAGGCCATCAAAGGGAAAGCATTGGCAGACTTTCTGGCCGCTCACCCAACCTCCGCGGATCAGCCGCTGGATCTAGGCTTTCCTGATGAGGCCATTCTCTCGGTCGATCGAGCCGGTCCATGCTGGAAGATTCACTTTGACGGTGCCTCCCGGAGCCCCACCGGTAGAAGACTCGATAATCCTAAGCTCAACAGAGTGGGCTTGGGCATCGTCTTCATTACCCCGGAGCAGGCCGTACTGCCATATTCTTTCCTGTTGTCAGAGGGCTGTACCAACAATGAGGCGGAATACCATGCCCTCATCACCGGCCTCGAGTTGGCTCTCGAGATCGACGTGCCCCATCTGTGCGTGAAAGGGGACTCCGAGCTAGTTGTTAAGCAGATCAATGGCGACTATGTTGTCAGGAAGCCGGAACTTGTGCCATTACTGGAGTGCACCCTCCTTCTAATGGCCCGGTTCCCTTCTTAGCCAGAAATTGTCCATATTCCCCGGTCGCAGAACGGTCGAGCAGATGCTTTGGACAACCTTGCTGCGTCACTTGCGGAGCCTGAACAGGATAACCTGACCGTCCGCGTGACGCACCGCAGGCTCATCGCTCCCGTTATCCCGGGAGGGAGATCGCAGCCCGTCGGTAAGTAATCTCACCACGGTTGCCCCTACGCCCGGAGCCCCGAGTACCCCAGATATGGCAGTCGAGTCAGCCCCTGATTGGAGGGCGCCTTTGGTTGAGTACCTCCAACATGGCATTCTCCCGCCGGACCGGGCCGAGCGCGAGCGAGTTCGACGCCGCGCATCGCAGTTTGTCCTCCAGAGCAGTCCCGGCCTGGAGCAGATCCTCTATAAACGCGGATTTAATGGTGTTCTCCTCCGTTGCCTTCAGGGAGTTGAGATCCCACGAGTCATGCAAGAGGTTCATGCTGGTTCATGCGGTGCCCATCAGACTGGGCCGAAGCTGTCCCACCAAATTCGGAGGTTGGGATACTTCTGGCCCTCCATGATCCATGACTGCATCGAGTATGCCAGGAGGTGCCATGCGTGCCAGGTTCATGCGAACTTTGTGCATCGGCCGCCGAGCCTCTCCATACCACCAGGTATTCTTGGCCCTTTGCAGTCTGGGGGATGGACGTCGTAGGACCTTACCCGCCGGCGACGGCTCGCCAGTGCCGGTTCATTCTGACCGCCACGGACTTCTTCTCCAAATGGGCAGAGGCGATTCTGCTCAGAGAGGTCAAATCCTGTTCGATCGCTGACTTCGTGACCTCCAACATCATTCATCGATTTGGAGTGCCTCACGCTATCCTCACGGATAACGGAGCCAATTTCCGAGCAGCCGAGTTGAAGAAGTTGTACGCCAAGTACAACATTCGCTCGAACCATACATCTCGCTATCATGCGCAGGCGAATGGACAGATCGAGGCGTTTAACAAGACCCTCTCTAACATTCTGCAAAAAATGGTTGGTCAGAACAAGAAGAGTTGGCCGGACAAGCTCCCCAACGCCCTCTAGGCTTATCGGACGACGACTCGCAATTCCACCCAGATGACCCCTTATTCCCTGGTGTATGGAGATGAGGCCGTCCTGCCCATCGAGATCCAGTTACCATCCTTGCGCACTGCGGTCTACGACCAGCAAGCGCCGGACAGAGCTGCTGAAGCCCGTCTAGTCGAGTTGGAAGCACTGGATGAGAATAGACTTCGCGCCTTGCACAACTTGGAGAGGCATCAAAGCAGAATGGCTCGAGCTTTCAATAAGAAGGTTCGCCTCCGCTCCTTCCTGCGGGGTGACCTAGTGCTAGCCCTAAGAGCGCCAATGATCCCCGGCAGGAAGCCACCCAAGTTGGAGCCCAAGTGGGAGGGACCTCTTGTCGTTCACAAAGTTTATCCCAATGGCGCGTACTCCCTAGCGACTATGGATGGTGAGCGTGTCACTCCTCCCACCAACGCTAGGTTCCTCAAGAAGTACTTTGTCTGAGTGTACCACGTCCTGCACGATGTTAAACTGCATACGTCCAAGCTGCACGACGTTAAACTGCCCAGCACATCGTCCGCGCGGCAAGACGTTAAACTGCCAAGCATCTTCGTCCGAGCTACAAGACATTAAACTGTTCAGCATTCGTCCAACATGACGTTAAACTGTACGATGTCCGAGCTACAAGACGTTAAACTGTTCAGCGTTCGTCCTGCATGACGTTAAACTGCCTCTCAAGAACTACGTGCGGCTTGATTCCCATCCTTATGGGATACGTAGGACCGCCTGAACATTTATGTTTCAGGCCCAGCCCCATCCTTCGGGAATTTCCATCCCACCTCGGGCCCTTGGCCCAGTTGCCTCTGGGTACGTGGCGTATGGTGTGAACGTGGGGCTATGCCCTCATTCACGTCGGTTTGCTCGCCACGCTGTACGCCCCCCACGTTTGGGGATGCCTTCTGCCCCCCCTTTTTTTCTCTCTTTTCGTCCTGCATGACATTAAACTGCACTTCAAGAACTACGTGCGGCTTGATTCCCATCCTTATGGGATACGTAGGACCGCCTGGATGCTTGTGTCTCAGGTCCAGCCCCGTCTCTTGGTTGATTATGGGGATCTACCGTCTTTTGGTTTCTCTCAGGGTGAGTCCTCCGACCCTTTCCGGTGATCTGTTAACATGTTTTGGGTACTTTGGTCTATGACCCGTAGTGTCGGATGCAATCCCGGCAAGTCCTGTGTTGCTTGTCGGGCCGCGCGCTTCCTCTTGTTCGAGCCTTTACTCAAAGGGATCCTCGTTAGCGGTTTGGGTACGATGCCTTAGTGCTCTCCTACCGCTCCGGGTCGATTTACCGGCGGGTCCTGGGCCACAAATCGATATGAATCCTGCGATTGAGCGCTTGATGCTCGTTTGCTTGCCTAGTTCTAGGCTGACGCGATCGGATGTTGTGTTGCGAATATGGTCAGCGACATCCTTGATCGCCATGTCGGCTCTTTTAGGCTCCGAACATTGGTTGCACGGTCCTCATCACACTCCGCCTTTGTGCGTTGTAGTGGAATCTCGACACTCTCTTCATACTGATCTTCAGTACACCTTTACACGTTAGGCAGGCCAACCAGGGTAATGGTGTCTGTCGAGGCTCCCACGATCTGAGCACCAAGGATATATGCTGATGTCCTCCCTAAGGGCCATGTGTAGCTGGACCCTCGTCCCCATAAGGAGGAAGGAGTCGCCCGAACAATCGCGTTTTGGGCCCAGTATATCTGGAGGCTAGCATCTCTGCCCCTCGGGTGATGGACATATGCAGGCCCCTATCCCAGGGTCCTTCTCCTGGAATCGTGCGTGACCGCAGGGCTGGGTATGTTCCCACCTCCGCTGAGTCCGCCGTATCGCGATAAACAGATTCCTCCATGGTCCGAACCACACGACCTTAAACTGTGTTGTCTGGTCCTACCACACGACCGTAAACTGTGATCGTCTTGGCCGCCCGACGAGAAACGGAACTGCATCGTGATGTTCTCCTCGGGGGACACTCACGTTGGGCGCTGGTTAATAACCACGCCATTCATCAATGCCTTTCATGGCTTGATTATTGTGGCGACGCCAGGGATTCCTTAATCACAGGCATGTCGCTGCACGAAAAACCATCCATCTTTAAGGACAAACAAGAAATATCAAATACCGCTTCTTTTGTGTGCGAGGGTCAGACCCGCACCCTTCCCCGCGCTGGTGCCCGATTGTGTTGCGCCGCGCTTCAAGAACTACGTGTGGCTTGATTCCCATCCTCATGGGATACGTAGGAACGCCCGGATGTTTGAAACTTCGGGTCCAGCCCCCTCCTCTCAAAGATTCCCCCCTTCTCTGGGGAATCCGCCGCCTTCAGGCCACCCTCAAGGCGTGTCCCTCGACCCCTTGCAGTGGTCCACTGGTGTCAAGAGTACTCTGGTTTATTGCCAAGAGGGTCAGGTTTAGCTTGGTCAGGTTCCTTCCATTTTCAGGCTTCGTGCTCCCTTTCATTCGGACCCATCACCTACGCCCTAGGTGGAGCCCCCGTGAACGGTTTGGACACAATGCCTCAGTGCTCTCCCACCGACTCGGGCTGGTGCCCCCAATGGCCTCGGGCAGCAAATCGATATGAATCCTGCGATTGAGCGGTCGATGCTCGTTTGCTGCCTCATTCCATCAACGGTTAGTGCGATATTGATGCTGCTTTTTCGCCACGGTCGGCAGTACTCCCATATCGTTACACCGGTGCCCCCAGTCCTTGAGTGAATGGCCGCACGATTCACATCACGTTTCCCACCCCCCATTCTGACCAGGCAAAATCTCGACACTCTTGACACTATCCCTCAGTGCATCTTCGCATATCCAGGGGATAGGACCACGATGCGGCGTACTTTGAGGTTCTTATGGTCCGAGATCTAAGACCTTAAACTAAGATCTACCCTTATGGTCCGAGCTCTAAGACCTTAAACTAAGATCTACCCCTATGGTCCGAGCTCTACGACCCTAAACTAAGATCTCCCCAAACGGGGTTCTGCGTCCTGCATGACGTTAAACTGCACTCGCAGAACTACGTATGGCTTGATCTCCAGCCTGATGGAGTACGTAGGAACGCCCGGGCATTTCGACTCGGGTCCAGCCTCAGGGATCGCTAAGTCCCGCCCCTCCTCATCGCCGGCTGTCTGGCCTGACTTCGGGTAGAGTGGTGCAGTTGTGATATTCTCCCCGATCCAGCTCGGGATGCCCCATTGCAATGGTGGGAAGCGACGGTTTCCTCGTTAAAGAGGTTCTGTCTGAGAATTGGGGTGATTCACGGCCAGGTTAGTGCATCCGCCTAATACGCTTTCCCCACGGTGGCGCAATTTTGAGAGCGTTGGATTCTATCCGAACAAATCGTCACTGCGCCCCATGCTTCGCATGCCCTGTTGATCTGGATTTCCACCCTTGTGCCTGAAGGAACCCCCAAAGCGGCATTGATGATGACATGTGATCCGCCTCCTGCAATATGGATAATGACCTTCGGTCCATCTATCGCAGTAGTATGGTCGATTGATCCATTGTCCGCTTGCCGTCTTGGGCATTTCCTGGAAGGCCAACCGTTGCGGATTTCTGAATTCGGGACGCGCGATTCACCCTTTTTCATTTCCCTATGTTCGGATAAAATATCAACGCCCCTAGCATTGTCCCGCTCGTGTGTCGGAACAAGTTGGGGGGGATGATACATTGATTAGGCTTGAGGTCTCCTTTCCCAGGAATGACCTCCCTCTTTTCTCTAGAAATCCAGGCCCAATTACGGATGCCTGAAGCTTGGTTAACGCTCCCGCAAGACAATGAATTGTGGTCGAGCATGTTAAACCAAAAGATGCAGATAAATATGGTGATTCATACAAATGGATAAAAATATTGAGTAGCGGAAGAAAATGTTTTGGGAGTGGCAAAAACAAAGCCCCTAGGGATTAACGTGCTGGATAAGTCTTTCTAACGCCGCTACCCTTTGGCTGGCGGCCTCCAGAGCTGCTTCTCGCTCTCTGCGTGCCCTCTCCTCGTCGGCGGTCGCAGCACGCAGTTCGTCGATTCTGGCCTGTGCACGCTCCCGCTCGACTTGGATTGTGACCATCTGTTGGCCCGCCTCCGTCAGCTGTACCTGGGCGTCAACCAGCTGGGATGCTAGTTGCTCCACAAGCTCAGTGCACGCTGCGACGAAGGCCTCCTTCTCTGCCGCCTGCCCTTCGAGGCGCCGGACTTCCTGCTCCGCCACGAGGAGCGCCCGCGTGCTCTCCGACATGTCCCGACTTTGTGCGACGTCGGCACGCCGGCAGCTCTCGCGCATCTTTTCGGCCATGAAGTCACGAACCGTTAGATGGAGGCATTGAGCATCAGCTCCCCCGACACACAGGAAGCGCAGCCAGGTTTGGAGTGATCCCATGCGCCCCAGCCACTCCGATGGGTCTCGCTTGAGGAAGCGCTGGATGCACTTCCACCCCCTTCGGCGCGCTATCCGGCTCTCCTCAACCACCTCCGCGTCTGAGTCGTCCATCTCCTCAGGGTCGGCAGGCCGATAGGCAGGGAAGGCAGCCAGCAGGTCTGCTGCAGGGTCCGCCCCTGGGATGTCCTCATGGGGGATGGGTTCCCCAACATCTGGGCGACCTTCTTCTCTCTCCCCAGCGGCGTTGAAACCCTCGTCATCCCCCGACCTCTCTCCGATGTCAGCACCGCCGACGTCCGTAGCCCCTTGATCAGTAGTTGGCGGGGCCAGCTCGGTGTGGGAAGTCTGTTCCGGAGCAGGCGGCATGTCTGCCACTGGTCCACTCGTAGATGGCCCGGGTTCGGTAGCCCGATGGGCCTCCAGTCCTGAGATCACTGCGCAAGGCATGCCGTGGTTAGTCACGGATCGTCAACGGCAAGCACCAGCAGTAAAGTAAGGAGACTTACGGGAGTTCAGAGCGTCATCTTCCGCTATCCCGGCCGCCGCAGGAACAGTTGCAGCAGGGGACCCTTCCGTGCTTATCAATTCGATAATGGGTGCCTGGCCCCCGCCTTGTCCTGCTGGTGCCTCTCCTACTCCCGCTGAGGACGCCTGACCAACATCCGTGTGCTCCTGAGAAAGATGGAGAAATGGGTTAGAAGCTGCATAAGAGAATGGATGAAGCAGGTTGAGTAGGGATAGAAGTGGACCTCGAGGAGCTCAGTGACATCAACATTGTCGGAGCCGGCCACCTCGCCGCTCTCCCACAGGCTCCCTTGATGGGATCTTCCCTCGGAGCCTTCATCCTCCCCCATCTCCTCCTCTTCCTCGGAGTCGTTGCTACTGTCATCTTCCGCCGGCGGCATCTGTTCTGGAGCGGGCTCTAGACCGAGCATCACCTTCACCAGAAGGGATGGCTCCGCACGCTGACCACGTTGGCGCGCGTACTCGTCCATGGCCGTCAGATACGCATACTGCCGGTTGAAGTCCACCCTGTCGGCGATATGGAGGCGCCCGACCTCTGGCAGATAGATTCTTTCTCTGAGTATCTTTCGCCAGATGGCGTCGGTCCCCAGTGATTGCCGCAGGGTCATCCAGGCCGACCACAACGCCGGGAAGACTGCATCATGGGAGGGTTCGAGCAGGCGCCTTACCTGCTTCCCGGGCCGCTCCCCGACCGTCGCACGTGCCCCCTCTCTGGGCGCTGGAGTCGTGGCGGCAGCTTGCGATGTGCCCGCCGCCGAAGTCCCTGCCCGCGCCGGCTCCGCTGCTTGGCACACCTCCGTTCTTCCCCGTGTGGCGGCGCCTCGCCTCCTCCCTTGACGCCCGGTCTCCGCACGGGTGACCTCGAGCCGCCGAACTGGCTTCCGTAGAAGCCCCTCAGGGTACGCGATGGCCCAGTGTTCGGCGTACTCGGTTGCCAAGCCTGCGTCGACCCCGGTAGGAGGAAGAGTGATGACGTCGCCAGAGCCAAAAGCGACGAACATCAGCCACATCTGGCGAAGGACGCCAGGGTTCGTCTCCTCCTGGACAGCAGTGAATACCCTCTTCGGCATCCGTTGAAGGCACCCGAACTGCCTGGCGAACCGGGTTGGCACGTAGGGCTCGCAGATCACCTTCCCGTCGATCCGAGCCACGAGCACCCCGCCCCGCATGTTCAGGAAGTACTCGTGCTGCTCCAGCGGACCCTGCCCGTTGTCGATCATTTGGCTAACGGGAGTGGGGAACGGGCTGAAGTTGAAATTGGCATGATTGCCAATCCGAATCCTCACGCCCTCCTCACTTAGGGTCATCGGAGCGACCCCCGCAATGTTCAGCAGGGAGGGTTGCAGGCCGTTGCCCGGAGGAATGATGGCGTTCGGAAACGTGTACCCACCAAGGTGAGCAGCCACCCAGCCGTGGAGGAATTGGAAGGGCCCACATATCCTTCGTGGCGACCCCCCTCGTGAGATGCGTCCCAGGATGGCGTACAGCTTAGCCAACACTGGGACCCCGAGGTTGTATCTTTTGTTGGCGGCCATAGCGCCCGCCATCGCCAGTGCCGCCGGGCGGACACCCATTCTCGCGTCCCGCACTGGCAGGAGCCACCCACTCAGAAAGGCGGCCAGGAACGCCGCGTACCGGACATTTGGGTCCCGGGCCTCGATGACGCGGTACCCCCATGAGCGGTAGTCGCCCGTCTCCAGGACCCGCCAGTACGACCCGTTCCGGCTCCTCTGAGCTGCGGTCGGGCACCGCTTCCCCCTGCCTGGCATCTTGACCGCCGGGTCATGCTCCAAGAACTAGCCGAACCACTCCTTGTAGGCTATGTCCTTCTGGAAGTCCTTGATCCCGAGAGGCTGCGTAGCCAGGTCAAGCAGATGCCAGGTCAGAATGGGAGTCCGTGACCTGTCTTCCCAGATGTTCTTCGGGGGCAGGAACTCATCGTACTGGTAACCCTCCAGCGGGATACCTCCGATGCAGTGGATATCCCAGAGACCGATGCCGACCTCCCCATGGTGAAGATGGAAGGTGTTGGTATCCGGGGACCAGCGGGTGAACAGCTCCGGCCCGAGCTCGGACTGCTGGTAGAAGTGGAACTGCGACGTCCACACCGCCTCAAACAGGCCGATGTACCGCAGCTCCTCCGCGAAGTGATCGCAGGTGTGACGTACCCAGAACGCCCAGGCCCACTCACTGGTGAAGTTGCCCCCAGACCGCAAGTCCCAGTCCTTCAGCCAGCCCTTGGTGTCGTCAGTAACACTCTGGCGATATGTGCTCGAGTAGAGGGCTGGAGAATTCTCCGCAGTAGGCTCACCCCCGTCAATGGTTCGCGTCCTCGGGTTCAGGACATAGACATCCAAGTGTCTGGTCTCCCTGGCAGGATGCCCATTGTTGGTGATGTTATAGCGGGGAAGCTCGTCCTCCCGAGTCACCCAGGTCCGTGGCGCATCGACCTCGAACCCTGGCACCGGAACCTCATCTAGGATGCCGAAGTTCCAGAGCGGCAGGTTGTCTGACAGTGGATATGTCTTCTGGGCCGGCGTCAGCAAGTCGAACAAGGATTGATTGTTGGAAACAATCTCCTTGGCTCCGTAGACCTCCTCGTTCGTCGCCATCTCAGCTCTGCGAGTGGCGGCATCCCCCTCATTTCCTTGATGCGCGGCCATCTCAAAAGCTTCGGGAGTCGTGCGGGTAAAGGGATGAAGCGTGCGGGAGCGGACGAGGCTGGTAGAGAAGTTTGAGAGTTGGCGCGCAATCCAAGTGGACGACGCGCAATCAGGAAGTCCGTCGCGTAAAACCCCGGGTGTTCGCGCAAAAGCAGGCAGAATTCCGGACAGGTTTGCGCGACGAGCAGGCGAATTCCGCGCCGGAAAAGGCAATTTCATGCACGAGAGCTTAGAGGCTTATCGCGCGGAAGGCCAGTGTACGGTGCGGAGGGACCCAGGGCCCCTATTTATAGGCGAGGCCCGGGTCCGCGCTGCGCGGAAAGCGCTTTGCGCGACCGCACCGGCGAATTTCGCGCCCGACGCCCCTTTTTGCGCGCCACAGTCCCGCGCCACCCAGGACTTCGGCATTCCGGCGTCTCCCTCGGAACCCGATCATTGCGACCCCTCGCCGATCAGATTCCGAGGGGGGGATTTTGTAGATGCCGGAAAAGTCCGTTGTTCCCAAACGAAGCTCCGGATGCGGAAAGCGAGGTCATATTTGGAGTCGGAAGCACGTTTCGGAGGACCCGGAGGCCTTGCGCGGAAATTTGGAGGCCCGCGCGCAAAGTTGACGAGCCGCGCGCAAACCTCCCGGGATGCGCGCAATGCGCTGGACCGGCGCGCAATTTTGCGCGCCCGTGGCCCGCGCGGCTCCCTTGCGCGCCGGGCCCGATTCCGCGCCCGCGAAGAGAATTCCGCGCCCGCGAACCGGATTCCGCGCCCGGGGTTGCCTATAAATATAAGGCGACCCCCGACGTTTTGAAGGTTGCCAGAATTCGAAAGGGCTCTCGCGCGCGCAATCCAACCCCCTCCGCGCGCAATGCCAATCTTCAGGTAACCTCTTTTCTTTCGCGCAAGAAATCCTCGGGGTTCGCCTTCGCGCGCAATACCTTTGGCTCCTTTCCTTTGAATAACCCTTCACTCAAGGGCATTTGCACGCAAAAGAAGCCTCTTGCGCGCAATTGCCCCCGGGTGCGCGCAATCCAGCCCGATTGCGCGCACCCCCCATTTTCAAAGTGGCCATTCATTAAAGAATGAGCCGTTGCCCCCGTGCGCTATCCGAAGCCCGGCGCGCGCAATCTCTATCATTCGCGCGCAAAGTGCTGGCCCAATTGCACGCCAGCCCACCCATTTGCGCGCCGACCCGCGGTTTTGTGCGCAAATCTCCTCTTTTGCGCGCAAACCGCCAGGGTCGCCCCCTTTAACCCCCTGAGGGTACCCGCCTGCGTGGCGCCCGATGATCTTCATCCTGGGTGCCCGCACCGTGCGTTGTCTTCCCGTGCGGCCCTCCAGGCTTGCGCGAAGTGACACGGACCCATCGGCGGCACCACCACGTCCAAGCTGCACGACGCTAAACTGCCTAGCCTCCATCGTCCGAGCTACAAGATGTTAAACTGTTCAGCGTTCGTCCTGCATGACGCTAAACTGCACCACGTCCGCGCTGCAAGACGTTAAACTGCCGAGTGTTTCGTCCAACATGACGTTAAACTGTACATCGTCCTCAGCACATGACGTTAAACTGTACTTCGTCCGACAAGACGTTAAACCGTCCGCTTCGTCCTCAACACACGACGTTAAACTGTACTTCGTCCGGCAAGACGTTAAACCGTCCGCGTCACCTGATCCCGTGCCCCGCACGCAGGGTCCCCCCGGTTTGGATGTGGCCCCCACCCGATCGTCTCTGCAGGGATGTCGGGATTGGAGTGGCCTTCGCCCACGGGGGTAGAGTGTTACAGAAGAACGAACTACGTGGACTTTGATCCCTGTCTTCTAAACAGGGTACGTAGGAAGCCTCTCCGAGGTTCAAGCCCGCCACCTGGTCGTCCCGGTCGTATTTACGTCGGTTCGTCCATCAGTGAACCCCTCCCAGGTTCACACTCGCGTTGATTCACCTATGAATCCGCATCTGTGGGGGACTGCACGTGTGTATCTCCATTGTGCTTCCCCACTGCCTTTTTCTATTTCTCTCTCCAGAACGAACTACGTGGACTTTGATCCCTGTCTTCTAAACAGGGTACGTAGGAAGCCTCTCCGAGGTTCAAGCCCACCACCTGGTCGTCCCGGTCGTATTCACGTCGGTTCGTCCATCAGTGGACCCCTCCTGGGTTCACATTCGCGTCGATTCACCTATGAATCCGCCCCTGTGGGAGACTGCACGTGTGTATCTCCATTGTGCTTTCCCACCGCCCCTTTTTCTATTTCTCCTTTTATCGTCCAGCATGACGTGAAACTGTGATACACCCGGCCGTTCCATCCCCCCCTGTGCGAGGTGGTTCGGTTCGATCCTTATCCAGGCAGCCTCGATCTCCTTGTGAGTCGGCTTGCCAACGTCCAGCATGACGTAAAACTGTGATCCACCCAGCCGTTCCATCCCCCTCTGTGCGAGGTGGTTCGGTTCAATCCTCCGCCCGGCGGCCTCGATCTCTTCGTGAGTCGGCTTGCCGACGTCCAGCATGACGTTAAACTGTATATCTGAACTACGCTGACTTTGATCCGCGCTACCGCGCGGTACGTAGGAAGCCCCTACGGGGTCCAAGCTCTTCACTCCATCATCCATCCTGATCCTTACCCGGGCCGCCACATCCCGGTGGGGTCATTCCATTTCATTCCACTCCACTTCACTCGGGAAGCCGCCCATGTGCTGGCCCCAGCGTCGGAGGTCCCCCGCAAGGGGTTCTGTCATCTGATCCACTCCTCGTGTTGATCAGTCCGATGCCGTCCCCGCTGGATGTTAAACTCGCGGCATACCCCGTGTTAAACATGGGAAGCTGAGGAAAACCTCAGGTAACACAGTTCCCCGCACCCAGTGCGGGATGCCTCAGGCCATCACGCCTTCGAGAAGCCCTGTTAGGGACGGAAGGCAGACATGCAGAGGCGCAGTGTCAAGACACGCCCCCGACACCCAGAGCCACCCGGTCTCCTCACCGCAGGTTGCTGCCCCGACCAGACTCCTTGGAGCGTCCGGGCGGAAGCAGCGTAATTAACCGGTGTCCATGGAGACATGGCGCCGGGAACGATATTCACGAACATTCTTAAATCTATGGGGGAGACCCGGATTAGGCGACGAGTTCCGAGGAGACGTCCACGGAAGGAGGAGCCGACGTCCCATCATCCCGGTTTCGATCAAGGAGCAGACGCCCCTGAATAAGGGACGAATGCCGCCCGCCCTTGGAAAGCGGGACTGCGGGGCCACGAGCCGCGCGCGCCCATCCCCTCGGGTCGACGGGTGCACGCGCGAACGCGTCCTGGCTGAACAGCGTAACCCGACGCACATCCGCACCGAAACAATGATAATGTCTTGGTTGAGAGGCCATGATAGAATGATAATGTATTAGTTTATAGGCCTCAACTATAATAATAATGATTTAATTATTAAGGGCAATTGATCATGAATCTCTAGAGTTATGAATTTACCTTATTAAAAATTTAGTTTTCATTATCCATGTGTTTTTATATTGGTATTATCTATAGATTCTCATTGAACTGAAGTTTTTGATTGAATGGAATGCATTTTAATTATCCACACTTCCATGTTAATTATTCCTTTTATAGACATGGTAGATTCTAATGTATGTAACCCTTACTGATCATCTGAGATCACCCTTTATTTTTTTTCATTCCCCCAAGATATGAATAAGGATACTATGAATGATATCAAGGATGAAAGTTTGTTTCTTATTCTATGTTTTTATATTTCCAATGTAATATGAAAATAATGTTTTTATCTAATTTATCAATACTACAAAACTATTGATTCTTTTGGGATGTGATCACTTGTATCTAGTTCTAATGCAATAAAGTAACCAATGCCTCTGGGCTACCAAGGTTTAGGTCTTTACAGTTGGTATCAGAGAAAGTTTAGTAGAAACTTTGGGAATTATATTTTTTAAAACATAGATTTAGAAACATAACCTTACGAAAGACTATGAGGATATGTATAATTATAATAAAATTTAATAAATGTTTCGATAAGGTAGAGATTATGTAATTTTCCTAGAAATACATCTTTTTTTGAATACTACAAGTGGAAGTGGTTTTGACAAAAATTCATCTAGGGGTAATAGCCACAAAAATAGTTAGCAGAATATATCTTTTCCATCATTACGTTTCCTTGTGAGTGTGTCCTTAATACACACCTAATTTGACACTCTCAGGGGATATGATTGGTTTAATTCAATTTTTTGTTTTGAAATATTATTATAAATGAAAGAGTATAACCTATAAAAACCTATGATATTACATAGTAATATAGGATAAACCTAAAGTGTCACAAGTTTATAAGTCTAAGGTTTATCATAAGTTTAAATTCATAGATAAAAATTAAGAGGTTTTATGTGATTAATGTTTAAGATGATATAGGGTATTTTCAAAGACAATTTTTGGAATACAAACCTTTGGTTTATTATAGGTTTTAGTGAAAATATTATTTGAGTAATAATGATTTTATATTTTGTGGACACAATATTAAATATTTTGATAACATTTATGGTTAATATTTTCACTAATGTTGAGATAATTATAGTTGATTGGGAAAAAAGAGTTAGTAGATTTTGGTACTATATTTTTATTGTACAAATAACCATGGGATTGAAAAGTGATTTGGTGACTAAGTGATTATTGTTATATTTTAAATAAGTCCACTATATTGGGAAACAATATATGATTAAGGTAAATTGAATATTATTTTCTAGGTTGGTTTTTCATTTGAGGGTTAAAATATTGAGTGAATTTTTGGAATCATATATGTTTTTAGTGTATTTATAGTGATTTAGGTTATTTTTGAAAATTCTTAGTATATTCTAGAGAATATATGATCAAGGTATTTACATGTTTGATATGGTACATTATGAGTAACTTTATATTATCTAGGGATTTTTTTATCATATATTTCATATTTTTTGTTTTTTAATCTATTCATACACATATTTTTTTTTCTGAAGATTTATTTTTAACTATTTATAGAATGATTTAATTTGAACTTTGAGGGTTATTATTGAGGTTTTAGTGATTAATGTACTATATTTATCGATATTGGATAACTTGTTTTAACCATTTTGGTTTGTTTAATATTTAGAGAAAAAATAATTAATTATCATTAATTTATAGATATTATGATTTATTAAACACAAATTTTAGTGCTTCAGGCATGAAAAATTTATCTTGAATATTCATTTCATAGAATAAGAGATAAAAGGAAAATTCATTGAAGCAAAACCAAAGGATGAAATTGTTCGTATGAAATGGAAATAAATATCGTAACTAAATTTTCTCATGTTCACTATATTTTTAGTAAAATAATACCTAAATCTTAGGGAAAGGATATTTAAATAAAAATATTATAATTTTATCTTAATTTCTAATGAATCCATGGTCTTTTCATCCCTCATACATTTATGGTTTTTTCATTGTTAACTTTCTCATGACCATGTTCTCTATCACTCTATAGTCCTTGGAGACTAGTTTTATCCTTTATGTCTAAATATTAAATTCCAAAAAATTTTATCCTTATATGGGAGCTCAATTATGTGTTATTTTAGTTAACCTTTATGTTTCCCACTCTTATTTTTAAAGGAATTTTTATAATCCTTCTATATGATAAGGGTTTTCTATAAAGGTTGAACCTTTGATAATAGAGATAATATTATGACAAAGAAATTTATTTATGGGAGTATAATGTAAAAACTAAATATTTTATGTTATATTTCTATTCAATTTAATTTAATTTGTTTAATATCTTATGTTACACATAAAAATGAGTTTAAAAAAACTATGATATACTATTAAAATATTATTATTAAATTGTAGCTGTTATAACCTAGCTGTTAAAATTGGTAGTATAAATAGTAATAACCACCTTTAGAAATATATTTATAAAGGTTTTATATAATTAAAATACATTTATTAATGTATAATAAATAAGTACTCAAATTTTTAATAAAGTCATTTTATGTTTCAGAAATATGTTTTTTCATAAATGGTTTTTATAGAATTTTGTGTGTGAATATTATAATTAAATTCTTCAACTTTTAAAAATTGTATTTTAAAAAATAGAATTTTTTTATTCATAATATCAAAATTAACTTGGGACAAAATTTTAGGACTTTTTTGAAATGATTAATCTATAAGTGAATGGTAGAAAATATATATTTTTATTGAAAACTGTCTTTTCATTTTCAGCATTTAAGTAGTTAAATTATGTTTTAAAATGGGTTCTAAGTAAAATTTGATCATTTAAATTATGAATAATATAATTAAGGTCATTGGGAATTATTTTATGTTTTATTATGGTATAAAAACTTTTATAATTAAAAAATATTTTTTTGGAAAACTATTTTTCGTCACATTTTTTTGGATTAATTTTAAATTAAATTCTACCACTTCTATGAACTGAATCTTGAAAAATTGATTCCATGTTTATAATTAGGAGGATAATTCTTTTTAAAATTTCCATTTTATTTTTAGTTATTGTTAAGTATAACTTTGATAAATATTTGTCACCTTAATAAGGGTAAAATGGGTAAAGTAGGGTGAAAACATTGAGATAAGGCTTTAAAATTTCAATATCACTTGACTTTATTATATTGGATGAGTTTATTTCATCCATTTCCATCTAATTATTGAATATGGACACTTCGTACCATTCTTATTTTATTATGACCTTTATAATATTTTAAGAAATAAATAAATACAAAATGTCACTCTCATGACTTTAATAACTCTATTTTTTTACATAAGGTTAAAAAGATGATAAGTTTGTTTCTAAATGTTTATTTGATAGATAAATTAACTTTATTATTTTTAGGTCCACTAGGTTAGATACCCTGAGAGGGGGGGGGGGTGATTCAGGGTATGAAAGATTAAAACAACTTCCCCTTTTGATCTTGTTTCATTATTAGAAAAAACTCTATTATATCTCCTTTCCATTGTAAAGTATGAATAAATATTAAAGAATACACATGGAATGACAATTTTACTTGGTTCACCCTCATTGGGATACGTACAAGGAGAATACACTGGTGATGTGCCGATGCACCAAATCCATTATAAGCACACTTCTATTTACAAGTTATAAGTGGACTCACTGTCCCTCCTAGTTTACAACCAATCACAATTTGAAAGCTCACTACTATCTCAATTGAAGTGTTCTAACTGCTTCATCAGAAGGTCTAATCACAGTTTATAGACTTGTAGGTCCTTTCATTATCTCTAATGAATGCATCCTTTATTGTATGTAGATGCTCTATTGAAGTCCCACTTTCATCCATTGATGAATACCCCTTTGCCACTGAACACTGGGAAATACCTTTTGAACTTACTTTCTCAAATATCACTACTTCGCGAAGCTCTTAATTTCTTAAATCTCAAACAAGACTTCGCAAAGTTCCTACCTCTTTTCAGAGAACACACCTTCATAGAGAACACTTCTTTGAACAATACACTACTTCGTAGAGCTCAAGACTTCATAGAGCTCAAGCCTTTGTAGAGAAAATCTACCTTTATGGTAACCACTACTGTCGTGAAACACACTGCCTTCACGAAACTTCTTCCTTCACAAATCTCACTGAGCCAATGCGAAACACCCCATCTTCGTGAAGCTTTAAATACTTAGAAGAATTCACTTTGATTAAGACTAGAATAGTCTTTTCTCAAAGCTCCAGCCTCTCTTTGAAACCTTTCTTCATAGTGCACCCCCTTTCTTTGCGAAATCAAAGAGATTATGGATTTTCTCTCTTAAGCTCAAGCAGAATGAAGAGGTGTGGCCTCTTATTTATAGGTGCAGTCGAATGTGAAGATTCACTTCTTCCGACGTGATTTCCAGATCAGTCAATAATGTCTCCGTGGCATTCCTTCCATTTGCAATACACCACTGAAATTTGACGCTTCTGTAATTCTCTCTGTCAAATGCTTCACGCCACCACAATGCTCCAATTCTCGTAATCTTAGGTCCTTCCATAAAAAACTCTATGCCACTACAATTCTCCCTCATAATGATCTTCACCTCTGACATTCAGGAAGATCGTCCTAATTGCAGAGATCATCACCACTATTCTTCATGTCTTTTTAAAATCCACTTCATAAAACCCATCTTCATGAAATTCATTCTTGTGAAATATTTTGATGATATCTTCAAGTAAATACACTTTTTTTGCGATTCTCACCAAATTCCAAATTTTGGATCCCAAAAATTTGGCAAACACTGGAAAACAGTGCCACCTTGTAACTGTTCTTTTTGTACCTTCTACAGATCTTCTATTCCTTTGTCATGGTTCTTTTTCAACATGATTTGTCAACAATATCTTTGGAACTCAACCACTTACCATGGAAACATGATTTCTCAGCAAACAAAACCAACCAAAAAATGATGCAATGTTACATTTGAAGGATTTTTTCCCAATACTTATCATGATATTTTATTTCTAATTTTTAATGATTGAATAATTTCCTTAAATTTTGTTTCAATTTCAATATAATATTTATTAAATTAATAGGAAAATAAAATAATTTATTTAAAAATTATTAAAAGTAATAAAATTTGGATAAATTATTATGGGCCAAGAATTTTTTGGATACATAAAACATATTATGCTTGTGTTAATGGTTTATATTTTTATTCCATAAATATCTTGATGACTTCACATTAAATGTAAATGAATAGTTCCAAAAATTTTATTAATGATATTTTATAAAAAATAATATTTTATTTAATGATTTAAATTTTATAAATTTCATATATTTAACCAACTAAATGGATATGGTTTAAAATATCAACCATGATCCATTTAAGGGTCACTTGTCCTTTTATGGAAACATTCGTGACCCTTAAATATTCTAAAACCTTTTGATGAGCATTGTCGCACATGATTTTAATAATATTTATGATTTTACTAAGTATAGCACAGTGGATAACCTCAGTCATACTATTGAGAAGGAGGTGAATTAAATAACCCTTAATAGGCTTGAAGAAACTAAGAAAATAAGTGAAAAAATGAAAAAACCTAGGGGGGTTGGTTGGTTGTGATTTTTGTACAATAAACAAAATAAACAAAGGAGAATAAATAATCAAAGGCACAACTTCTTTAAAAACATTAAAATCAGAATATGTATTTGATTTAATATACCACATTCACCATTTTTTTTATCATTATCCCATATGATTAGAATTCATTCAACTGTAATCCCTTAACCTTGTCAACCCTTGAAACCTAAAGAAATTAACATGACCACAAATATTGGAAAAATGATCCTGAGGTCAACTTTGGGACTTCCAATCACAACACCCTGCTTAGATTGTGACCCAAAATTCAACTTATGGTCAATGTAAAATTTATAAAGAATATACTACCTATAGTTTATAATTAATTGAGTTTGGAAATGATACTTGAACCCTACAATTCTATCCCAAGTTGATTGGATATTGCGATTGAAGTTTCACTCACATGATTCACACAAGTATGACCTCACGATCAAGTGAAAGTAGATTGAGTTCCATAGAAATTGAAACTCAATTAATTGATCACAATTTTTGAATTACAATTTTTTTATGGATTAAAAGTAAATAAATTAAGGGATTATGGATTAGATCAACTATGAATGAAATCACTTTTCCATGGTTGGAGTTTTCATAGTGGAGACATTTTGCATAAGAAATGGATTGAAAGAAAAAAAAATCTAATACCCACTATTAGACTCTAGAACCATGAAGAAAATTATAATATGAAAATATAAGAACACAAAATATTTATTGATGAAAAAGTCAAGTTACAATCATGAAAACAAAAAAACACAAAGTGGATGTGGGAGAAGAGATCATGCTTGGAAGAGATATATTCACAAATCCTTACATCTTCCAAGAGGTGTGAGGTGTTTCCAGGTTCCAAAATCTATTCCAAACCTTTCAAAATCCTTAAAAAACTCTCCCAAAGAGTAAAAATCTATTTTAAATAGAGTTTTTGAGAGATATGATTTCAAATTATAAAATGGGGTGTATACGTTATTTGGTCTCCAAAACTTACTTCATATTGACCTTCATTTTCGACCACCTTCCACTGTGAACTAAGTGACAATCTAGCTGAATGAAATTATCAAAATTGAGTTATTTAACTCTTAAAAAATTTAGTCTAAATCAAAGATGTAATGAAGGAGTTATGACCACTTTAGTGAGGTGGGGTCCAGTTTCCTGAATTCTGCCCATCCCTTCATTAATTTATATTTTTGACCCTTAAAATGTACAATCCAAATATCATGTTATGCATAAAAAATGTATAAAATTTACAGTTGAATATCACTATAAATTATCAATTCAAAATTAATCACACATAAAATTTTATGATAAAAATAAAATGGGGATATTAAAATGGTAAAAGAAGAATTTCCATGTAATTTCTAAATTCTAGCCCAAAACACATTTTCCTATTAAATATTCCAAATAAGATTAATTTGGGGAAATTATATCAATTAATATAAAATATATTTAACAAAAACATGTATTATCACCTTTATAATAAATATTAACTAATATTAATTTAATACTTTAAGTAATTCCAAGAGTGTCCCTCCCCTCACATTAAAAGGAAACCACGTATCCTCTCTTACTCAAACCATTTGATCCTTATATCTCATAAAATCACTACCATAATATATTACTAGATTCCTTCACCACATCCTAGATATTATGGTATTTTCAAAATACTATCCCTTCAAGTCTTAAGGTGTAATCCAAAATAGGTTCGTCAATGAAGAGGTATAAATATTAACAGAGTGTTTTTAAATTTATTTATTCTTATACCTCCTATAAATACATGGTATCCATTATAAGATAATTAAATTTATATATTTAATACAATTAATTTTAATATGATTATTTAACAACCATTACCCACCTTATTTTCATCCTATAGAAAGAAAAAACATCACTCATGCACACTTACGACATATCGTTTCCATATAGTGGTGTTATTTATTTTTCATAAACATTTTAATTCGATGGTTATAAAAATGGAAATAATGATTATATATTATATTTATTACATAAATATGGTTCTATTAATTTAATATATAATTTATGTTCTTATCTTTTCATCCATTAGAAAATGATAATGTCTCTCATGCGTATGTGCGGACTACCACCTCCACAAAGTGATGAGATTAGTTTTTCATTTCTGATTTACATGGATAGTAATAAGGATATATTTAATGAGTATATATATATATTATATAATAATGGTTATATAAATGTTAATTATTATTTAACTTTCTTTTTTTCCATCCATAGAAAAGTGAAAACAACATTCATGCATACATACGACCTACCGTCTCCATAAACAATGTAAATCTTTTTCTCTCTCCACCTTTAAAGTATGAATATAAATATGTATATAATTAATATATATAATATTTATATAATGTTAGAATTATTAAAAATATGGAATAATGATCAAGTTTCAAGGAATGAAACTAACAAATTGAAACTTATATGAAACATGAAACAATTGACACTTAGAAACGATGATTTTAATAAAGAACTAAATGAGTGTTGAAATTTTTTAATTGGATAATATATGATATTATAAGTTTTTATATGGTTATTATATTTAATTATAATAAATTTAAATTTATTATATATGAGGATAAAATCACTTAAAATACATATTAGATATGATGTTAGGGTTTTCTCATATCACTTTTTGTTTCTGCGAGATATATCACATATTCACCACATGTTTCTTTCATGTGGTGTATATACTATCACTTTGATATGTAATATCATGATTTAATTTATATTAATTGAAATTAAAATTTTCATTTTATGTTATTTATTTCATGGAATTATGCTTCAAAATAAACCAAAGCAGTAAGATATTTATGCTATAATCTCATTATTTACTGAGATTGTTTATGATTATATTTACGATGATGAAATTTTATGATCTATCCCTCAAGAAACTCATGAATTTTATTCTCCTATGGTAATTTATAGAGATTATATTTTTTTCCTTTCATTTTTATATATGTAAGTACTCAAATACCAAAATAATATTTTTTAATGAAATCGACTTTATTTCTCTATTCTAATGAAAATAATTTTCCTTACATTTTCATGCTTTAATTTTTTTTTTCAAGAATGTTTTACTATTATCCTATGATTTTTAATTTTTTTTTTACCCATGATTTAATTTTTAAAAAATATTTTAAAAGGAATCTTCTTATCATTATTTGACTTTGGTACTTTTGAATTTTTACTAACAATGTGAAAGAAGGCATTATTTTAACATACTCAACATGAATGAAATTTCCCATAATCATGAGCGCGCAATACTTTGAATCTTACTTTAAAATTTTTCTTATTTATTTTCAAGGGAATTTTTTTTCTTTAATATTTAGGAAATTTTTGGATTTTAATAAGACATTTCAATGGGAAAAGGGTACTTTTCTTCAATAAATGTTCCAATGATCTTTTAAAGGTATTTTTAAAAATGAAAAAGCCCATTGATGTTATTGGGGATACAATCCAATGATACTATATTTAATATTTATCTTGATGGTATTTGATAATAAAGTATAGATGTTCTGTATTCTTGATTCAATATGAATCATTTTTTTCTTATAAGGAATTTTAAGAATAAATTATATTAATCATTCAAAATACAAGGAATGCATTGGACATGCAGTGATGGGAAGGGCTGAAAATTATATATCCACTTGAAGAAACGATAGGTATCATGAGAAAAAATAGATTGGAATGATGTATAGGATGAGGTTGTAAGATTATGTCATAATAGTTTGGTATTTGGTGTATGCCTTCCTATATAATGATAATTTCTTAGTTGAGCAGTCTTGATGGTAAGAATAATTATTTCTGGATTTAGTGGCCTTGATCATGAATATATAGAAATATTAACTTACTTTATTAAGAATTTAATTTCATTATCCATGTATTTAATTTTTTGATATTATCCATAGATTCTTATTGAACTCATGTTGTTGACTAAATGGAATTTGTTTTGATTACACACTCTTCCATGTTAATTATTCCATATTTAGTCATGATAGCTTCTGCTGTATGTAAAACTTATTGAGCATATGATCTTACCCATTATCTATTTTATTTTACCCACGATATGAAGAAGGATATTATGAATGATATCAAGGAAGTGAGAATGTTTATTATTGTATGTTTTTATAATTCCAATGTAATATGGGAATCATGTATGTATCTCATATACTGAGAATACTAAACTATTTGGTCTTTTGGAATGAAATACCTTACATCTATCACCAAGGTAATAAATTAACCATTTACTATGTTATACTAGGTTTTAGGTATTTAAAATTATTTTAGTATTAATATTTCAATAAGAACCTCATGTAAACTTGACATTGATGAATCTGGGATACTAATAGATAAATTTTTTTATATATGTATAAACAAAATATTACTTGATAGAAAATTGACCAAAAATTATGTACTCTATTTTATTATGTATGATATTCGAAGAAAATATAAAATAATACCATCATATTTATGTTAAGTAGATTTTCAATTATCTTAAGGAAACTTCAAAACATAGAATAATGTATTCTTCTATATCTAATTTTATATTTAATAATTATTCAAATAAATATTTTGAAGGTTCTAAAATAGATAGGAATAATGAATTTAAAATTTTTCATTTTATAAGTGAATATTTAATCTCTTGGTCCAATAATAATTAATATTTAGTGGAACTTTCCACTACTGAAGCTGAATATATAGTATCTAGAAGTTTCTGCATCCTAATTTTTGTGGATGCATCAGACATTCACTAATTTCAAAATGAATTTCACTTAAAATACGATTCATTATGATATTACCAGTTCCATTTCATTATCTATGAATAAGGTACATCACCCATGAGTGAAACACATATATATAAGACACCACCTCCTTTGATACCACAAATATAAAGAAGAAAATATTCTAGATTTTATCATAATTGAAACTCATCTTGATAAAATATTTACTAACAAATTACATTATGAAGTATTAAAATAAATATTACAGAAGCTGGGTATGATCAAATTTAACTTATTATTTTCCTTTTATTTAATATTAATCTACTTACATTTATACACTCCTTTAGAAAGGGGTAAGAATTTTTTATTAATTCTTCACCCACTTTACCTATTGTTTAACTCGATGCATGTTGTCACAATTTCTGTACAGCTATATCATTTTCATCATAACCACTTCTATATAGATAGGATTTATCCATTTTCAAATCCAATATAAATATAATAATTTTTTTAAAACATTATTTATTTTATCTTGAACCTTGATTAGCCTCCTTCATGCCTCAAAAAATAAATTAAGTCACATCATGGAAACTATAATATGTTGTTTCAATAACTACTACAAAAATGGGAAAGGGAAGCACCACCTTTTATCAGCACTAATCAAAAAGTGTTGATAAAGGTAAATCTTTATCAATGCTAAAAATATGCTGATAAAGGAACCCTTTATAAGCGTTAAAATTTTAGCGCTGATAAAGGGATTCTTTATCAGCACTAGAAAAGTGCTGATAAATAGATCCTTTATGAGTGCTAAAATTTTATCATTGATAAAGAGTATTCTTTATCAGTGCTAAAAAAATGCTGATAAAGGATCCCTTTATCAGTGCAAGAAAAGCGCTGATAAAGAATCCCTTTATCAGTGCTAAAATTTTAGCGCTGATAAAGGAAGCCTTTATCAGCGCTTTTGTAGCGCTGATAAAACCATAGTCCCATATTTTATAAAATCAGGTGCACAGTATCCTCTGTTTATCGCACCCTCAAGCTCTCATGGTACTGTACCCCTACAACAACTCCCCTTCCCCCGATCTTCTCTTTTCCGGAACTCCGCTGCTAGTCGTACTCCATATCCTCCCCCTCGAACCCCTTCCACGAATCCTCCTTCCAGCGAACCCTACTTCTCTTCCTCCCCACTAGACCCTACTCCCCACGAACCCTACTCCTCCATTTCTCAAGAGTTAGCGGCTCCTTCCGTGCACCTCACCCTCTGGCGGTTGCGCCTTCCCCTCCCAATGTAGCGTAGAAGGATCTCTGACCGCTCAACACTTCTTCTATCCCTCCATCGTAGGTGCGATCTACTCTAGGTAAGTCTCCCACTTCTCCTTTTAGGTTTATTTTTGGTAATTTATCTTCCTTCCCTACATGTGTTCATCATTTTAATTATAATTTGGCCAATGATTCAATGAATAATTGGTGAATGGTCATTGCAAATTCCATAGTTGGAATCACAGATCACTCCATGTGAAAATGAGACATGGGAAGTTCTATTCTTTTTTAGACACACCGCATACCCCTAGGGACACATCATGTCCTCCTTTGAGTATAGTTTTGAGCTCTATTTCCTTTCATTTCAGTTTTTTTGTGATATTTTTGAGCTTCCATGGAATAGTATTGGTGGATTGTGTTCCCTTGGTCCATTCCTATGAGGGCTTGATGCAACTTCATGACCTCATCCAAGGATGTCAGTCCCTCTATATCTTCTTAATGATCAGGGCAGTTTTGGTGATTTCCATTATTCTTGATTGAGTTGTCTTAGTCCACTTATATGAGGGTTATTATGGAATTAGGTCCCATTCATTGGAACTCATACCCCTCAGAGACTTGGAACATGTATCAATTCAAGGGACCCAGAGCGATCCACATTTCATTCATGTTGTCCCTATATTGGGTTTGTAGAATTGGATTCACAAACACTTACATGGGCATTGATCCCCTATATTGGAGGATGTTTCAAGTAGGGTCTATTATCCCCCAACAAGACTTAGGAATTAACCCCCTCTCTTTGTATAGAGATCTGATCTTTCAGATGGTGTATTAGTCCGATGGAACATGTATCTCAGATGAACCCTCTCAGTTTTCAATATACTTATTCCATAGTGAGTGGTCTTAGTTCACTTTTATGGGGTTTAGTATGGAATGTGATCCTGATAAATGGACCACATGTCAATTAGTGACCTGAAGCTTATATCCCTCCGAGAGGCCTGAAGCAAACCTTATTTCCAATGTGTTTTCACTATGTTGGGTTTGTTGAATTAGCATGACCAACACTTACACAAGTGTCAATCCCCTATCTTGGAGGATTATTGTAGTAGACTCTAGTATCCCCCACCAATCCTTGGGCATTGAACCCCTATATTTATATCATGAGCTGATATTTATGATGGGGTATTAGTCTAATTGAGTGTATATCTCGAGTGAACACTATCAGTTTCCTATGTGATTCTTCTTGGCTAGATCAGATGAGTGTGACCTTTAGGATGAGTGTCATCATTGGAATTATAGCTTGGGTAGCAATTTCTCTCAGAGGAGTGTTACCTTGAAACCCTGAGTGGATCTACAACTAGAAGTGGTTGAGACATTTTTTGAATCAGAGTCTTTTATGAGTATATTTGGGATATCCTTGGTTATCATTATGTCTCATATCTTGTTTGGAATACCCGTGTTTAGTGACATGAATACTCTCGATGCTTTATGTATGGTGTTTTTGGGGTGTCCTATTGGGTATTGTAATACTCATCCCTACAAGGGATCTTCCCATACATGTCATGTCTTATATAGACGATGGAAAATTTCATAGAGTCCTTGGTGGACTAGGATAAGGTACATATTAGTTTGGGATACACAGACCGAGGTGTATACCAATGGTGAATTAACATCTTTCCCCTCCTTCTATGTAGGTCATACATTATTTTCCATTTTTTGGTTGGATTATATTTCAGCTCTTTTTATTAAATCCATTAATTTATGTTGCTCAATTCATAGACCGACCTCTAGTGGTTTGGGGGAATTCAACATGTAATACTAAGCTTTGGATGGCTATATTAGTGTTCTATGATTATGCCTATGGTTTGAGTTCATATCATAATCTTTTAAGGTAGTGATCTTCTAGGATGTAGGGTTAGCAGCACCCACCCACAGTAGGTGTGTGATGCAAGTCTCATCTCATGAGGCATTGTCATTTATAGGTACTTCAAGGATATCCCATTACTACAAGGATTTTAATATGATTGTGATGTGTATAGAAATATCACATTTCATTTTCTTAACATTCATGCTACAATCAGAGAGATAGTCGACGAATAGCTTAGGCAGAGGAAGGAACTGGAGAAAGGAGGTCTGTACAACACTAAAGTGATGGAGGAGATTGGGGATCATCATGAGGTGGATGGAACTTTGGTTAGATTCTACTAATACTACCCCTAAGTAGAACACTCCTATATTGGGAAGTTAGTGGTTAGAATCTTGGATAGTTGTAGTCACTAGAGTATTTTTACTAGGAGGCTCCAGGAGTGTTTGGAGGTATGATCTATGTTTGCTATAATTTTCTTGTAGTACTATTAGAAATTGGTACAAGAAAATATTTTTCCTAATTTTTTCAATTATTTTCTAGGTATATGGTAGGAATTGGTAGAACCCCATGTTAGTGATGTTTGGTATGAATTTGGACTTGCAAGGAAGATGAACAATTCCCCCATCGAGATGTGTTCTTGAGAGGAGATCCAAAAACATGTGGGCAAGTCAGTGACTCCTAAAGTGGTTACTATATAGGTGTTTTAGATGGGGTCCTTTTAATTGTGTGTTTGAGTCCCTTTTTATGTGCTAAGGTGTCATAAAAATCCCTGTTTTTAGTGAACTAGTGTGAAATGAAAAGGGTGTGTTCCAAGAAATAAGATCTCATAGAGGCTTTGAGTGTGGTTCTAGGTACGAGTTTGGGGAAGGTGAGGGAGATTTATTACATATCCTTTAGATGTTCATGATAGAATTTATGTTCACTAACCTTAATTTTATATTTCTTATGTTAATTTGTGTAGAAAAACCTATGATATTCCATAGTAATTTTGGATAAACATAGGTTATTTGTCTGCCCCATGAACTCATTTGTTTTTGGAAATGTATCTACTATATTAGTTTTCTCATCAAAATTGTATCCTTGTTTTCATTTTATTTGAGTTTGTTCACTAGTTTTGGGCTGTTTAATTTGATTATTTTATTATGAATGAAGTGGCTGGTAGGGGTGGTTAAAAGGATGTTTAATGTTTTTCTTCAAGGGTGGTGGGTGCTAGAACTATTGGTAAGGGGTATGGAAAGTGTGTTGATTTTTATGGGGGGGTCTATCCTGATTCTGTTGATTTCCAAATCTTTATTGGAAATGGTTAGGCTCTATTAATCTCTATTTTTATAAGGAAGTGGTTCTCTTCTACTGTATTTGGAGGTCTTGTTTTGTGTATTTGAATCATAAATACTAATATCTAAGATTCAAATAATATGGAGATGAATAAAGATTGGATGGATGCTAATCATTTGACAATAGAGTATGAGAACAGAGTGAAAGAGTTCATCAAGTTTGAAAAGGATCACACAACGGATCCTTCTCAAATCCTTTGTCTATGTTTATGTTGTTTTTATTCTAGACTAATTACTCTAGAAGAGTTGGAAGAACATTTTATATGTCACGGAATAGATCAGAGTTATAAATGTTGGAATAAACATGGAGAAAAAGCGAATGTAGCTACTGGCCGGGATAAAACTGCATTTTATGGATCATCAGATATGAATAAAAATATGGATAATAAAGAAGACTGTATGGAGGATGTGATTACATATGTCAATGATGATGAAGATCATATTGAGTAAATGACAAGGAAAATTGAAGATGAACTTCGTGATTGCCCAAAATTGTTTGAGAAGTTAAAGAGTTGTGCAAAGATGCCATTGTATGCTGGTTGCACTAAATATACAGCATTGTCAGCTATATTGAAATTGTATAAATTGAAAGAAGGAAACATATGGAGTGATTTCAGTTTTAAGGAACTACTTTCTCTCTTGAATGACATACTCCCAGAAGATAATGAGCTCCCAAGTCAAACATATGAAGCTAAACGAATGCTATGCTCGATGAGTATGATTTCTGAAAGAATACATGCCTGCCTGAAGGACTGTATATTGTTTCTCAAGGATAAAAAATCACTTACAGAATGCCCAAAGTGTGGTTCTTCTTGATACAAGAAAGATGAATCCAGTCCTACGAAATTTGTATGGTACTTTCCAATCATTCCAAGGTTTAGACGTCTATATGGAAGTGAAGAAACTACAAGACAATTGTTGTGGTATGCAGATAAAATAAGTAAATATGGGAAATTATGTCACCCAACCGACTCTCCTCAATGAAATAGAATTGATCATGAGTATCATAAATTTGGAAAATAACCAAGAAACCTTCATCTTGCGTTATCTACAGATAGAGTGAATCCTTTTGGTTTTCAAACCAGCACTCACAGTATATGGCCTGTTATGTTGGTAAATTATAACTTTTCACCCTGGTTATTTATGAAGCGGAAATTCATCATGTTATATATGCTTATATTAGGACCAAAACAACCAGGTAACGATATTGATGTTTATTTGGATCCTTTTATTGAGGATTTGAAGTTATTGTGGGATTCAAGTGTTATGTTGTATGATGCTTATAAAAGTGAATAATTCATGTTGAGATCGATGTTGTATGGGATGATAAATGATTTCCTTGCTTATGGAGATTTTTCAAGCTATAACATTAAAGGAACTCAAGGGTTCCCCGTGTGTGAAGAAGATACAAAATCAATTAGGTTGAAACATTCATCAAAATCTATGTTTCTAGGACATTGTAGATTTCTACCCCGTCAGCATAAGTACCAATCTTGGATGACATAATTCAATGGAAGTTTATAACAACGCACAACACCGTCTCTACTAACAAGTAATAAGCTATTTGAGAAATTAAAATATGTGAACACTATTTTTGGTAAACCATTCTTGAAAAACCTTATGAAAATCGGTTGGAAAAAGAGATCAGTTTTTTTGAATTACCATACTGGAATTGTCTATATGTCAAAAATTTTCTTGATGTGATGCATGTGGAAAAAATGTATGTGACAGTGTTATCAGAACGTTTCTAAATACCCCTGAAAAAAAAGGATGTAATTAAGGCAAGTTTGGACATAGTTGATATAGGAATATGAGAAGAGTTGGCTCCCGTGAAGGGTGAATCAGACAAACACTGATACTTTTCCTGTACTGATCTTCTATAAGGTGATAATGACTATGATTTATATCTGTCAACACCCACCTATCACCTTGTAGCGAGAGCTACGGTGTTCAACATCCCATAGGACAAGTTGCATAATAGACCACTTCCAAAAGATCATCTGAAAGTGAAAATTACTATAGCTCATGAGCCAAATGCAGAGCTACCTATTCCACTTGATGACGATGATATTCATACGGTCGAAAAGGCCATTGGGACATTCACTTCATGGCTGTCACAAATTTTAAGAGTACATGTGGACAAAGAGGTATTTATTTCTATTTTTTTCAATCTAAACCTTTAAAAATTAATAAAAAAAGGTCTGAACCAATGAATGTTATTATAGACGAATAAAGGTATGGGGGTGATAAGAAACGTGTGATCAAAAGCATCTAAAGGATCGAAAAATTGATCCCAAAGAGCTATTGAAAGCACAATAACACCACCTGTTCTCTATCCACATTTACTAGCATTGAAGACTCATGTGAATATGAAGCTAAAAAGTGGTAGTAGTCATATAGTGGTTTTTGAAAAGAATATATACGGAGAGGAAATTCAAGATTTCATTGTTTCTGAAAATATAAACGAGATCCTTGAATACGGTTTCCTAGGCATCATAGTTGTAAATATATATATGAGGTATGTTTCCATGAATTGATTTTCTAAAATCTGATATAATTTGATAATTATTACTAAATTAATTTTATATTATTGGTAGGCGTATATATGAAAAATAGTTGAAGGAATTTTCCCATGAGACAAAATTCAGACTCGTCAGTCCTTATACCACATCAACACAACTAATGAAATTAGAGCCATCAAAAAAGGATGAAATAGTGAAAGGCTTACTGAAAAAATTTGAAAGAAAGATTACAAATGATAGACTCTTCCTAATACCAACCATGCAGGGGTAAAACTCTATGATTAAAGCACATCAATTATATTTTCACTTATTTTATTACTTATACCTTTTTGTGTTTTTAGGAAACATTGGATGCTAATTGCGGTGAACTTGGATACTCTAAATATTTATTTTCTAGATTCAATGTAAGGATATCCAACAAACCAACCACACATGATGGAGTTTGTGAATCTGTAAGACACTACATCCTACGTTTAAGGTCTAAAAATCAAGTAATATAATTAATATTATCCTTTACTGAGGATTCCATTATGATAGGGCGATATATCAATATCATCTAAAAAAAGGAATGAGGAGAGGGGATAAGTATAAGGAGGTGAGCAAGTACTATGTCTGGACAAATATCAGGGTATATATAATAAAATTTCACTATCCAAACACATATCAAAACAAGTTACTTATTCTTCTAATGATCAAAGTTTTTTCAGTGTACAAAATAGGCAAATGAAAAGGATTACAGTTATTATGTTTGTAAATTTATGAGAGATATCATTTTCCATCAACAAACTAGCATCCCTAAAGAGGTATTTTCAAAACCAACTACTATTTAATTTAAATTATTTATTAATTATTTATTTTTATATTTTGCAGTACTACTCTGACTGTCAAAAATCCTCATATTCACAAGAGGATATAGATTTTTTCATAAATTAGTGGGCCGCATACCTGATGGAATATTGTACACAAATAGCACGAAGATTTGACTTGGGGACGTGTACAATTGGCAACCATTTTTGAGAGGGGTTAAATAGATCAAAAGATGAAACATTTTTTTATGTAAATGTTCGTAGGAAAATTGTAATTGTTATTAAATAAAACATTTTTTCTCCAATGAGTCATTTTTTCATTTTAACAGATGAAATGCTTTAGCAACATGCAAGAATGATGAACCACTTTTCTTTGGGCTTTGGATAAGAAAAACCAGTAATATATACAAAATACATTAATATCCAACCAAAAAAATTCATATTGTGTTTATAATTTAGGAGAAATATACATGGGTCATGTGTGACGTGTATGAGTCAACCCCGCCTCAATTCGAGGCATGGTGTGGCCGGTATCACTCAAAGTGTCTCTCTTTTGTTTAAAATGGACCTAATTTTAAGTGAAAACAATAATTGATGTACACAAAACTGAAAAAAAGCATTCATATTGTTTTAATAATTTATGAGAATGATCCATGGGTCATTTGTGACATGTATGAGTCAACCCCACCTCAATATGAGGCACGGTGTAGTTGGTATCACTCAAAGTGTCTCTCTTTTGTTTAAAATAGACAGAATTTTAAGTGAAAACAACAACTGACGTACGAAAAACCAGACAAATGCATTCGAATTGTGTTTATAATTTGGTAGAACAATCCATGGGTCATTTGTGACATGTAAGAGTCAACCCCGTCTCAATCCAAGGCATGGTGAGGTCGTTATCACTCAAAGTGTATCTCTTTTGTTTAAAATGGATAGAATTTTAAGTGAAACCAGCAACTGATGTACATAAAACCAACCAAACACATTAAGATTATGTTGATAATTTAGGAGAACAATCCATGGGTCATTTTTGACATGCACAAGTCAACCCTGCCTCAATCTGAGGCACGGTGTGGCTGGTATCACTCAAAGTGTCTCTCTTTTGTTTAAAATGGACAAAATTTTATGTGAAAACAACAACTGACGTATGAAAAACCAGACAAATGCATTAGGATTGTGTTGATACTTTAGGAGAATAATATATGGGTAATTTTTGATGTGTAAGAGACAACCCCTCCTCAATCCGAGTCATGGTGTGGCCAGTATCACTCAAAGTATCTCTCTTTTGTTTAAAATGGACAAAATTTTAAGTGAAAACAACAACTGACGTACAGAAAACCGACCAAAAGAATTTGGATTGTGTTGATAATTTAGAAGAACAATCCATGGGTCATTTTTGAAATTTAAGAGTCAACCCCTCCTCAATCTGAGGCATAGTGTGTCCAGTATCACTCAAAGTGTCTCTCTTTTGTTTAAAATGGACAGAATTTTAAGTGAAAACAACAAATGACGTTCGAAAAACTGACCAAACGCATTCATATTGTGTTAATACTTTAGGATAACGATCCATGGGTCATGTGTGATGTGTAAGAGTCAACCATACCTCAATATGAGGCATGGTGAAACCGGTATCACTCAAATTGTCTCTCTCTTGTTTAAAATGGACAGAATTTTAAGCGAAAACAACAGCTGACGTACGGAAAACCAACCAAACGCATTCAGATTGTGTTGATAGTTTAGTAGAATGATCCATGGTTAATTTTTGACGTGTAATAGTAAAACCAACCTCAATTAGAGGCACGGTGTGTCCGGTATCACTCAAAGTGTCTCTCTTTTGTTTAAAATGGACAGAATTTTAAGTGAAAATAACAACTGACATATGGAAAACCAACAAAACGCATTCAAATTGAGTTGATACTTTAGGAGAATGATCCATGGGTCATTTGTGACATGTAACAGTCAACCCTGTCTCAATCCAAGACACTTTTTAGCAGGTATCACTCAAAGTGTCTCTCTTATGTTTAAAATGGATAGAATTTTAAGTGAAAACAAAAACTAACTTACGAAAAACTGACCAAACGCATTCGGATTGTATTGATACTTTAGGAGAATGATCCATCGATAATGTGTGACATGTACGATTCAAACCCACCTCAATCCGAGGCATGGTGTGGCCGGTATCACTCAAAGTGTCTCTCTTTTGTTTACCTGAATGGCCTGAAGGCCTTCTTTTTATTTTATTATGGATAATCACCCTTTTAAGGGTTGAAGGAGAATTTTAAGTGAAAACAACAAATAACATACGGAAAACTGACAAAATGCATTCATATTGTGTTGAAACTTTATAAAAAATATCCATGGGTAATTTGTGATGTGTATGAGTCAATCCCACCTCAATCTGAGGCACAGTGTGGCCGGTATCACTCAAAGTGTCTCTCGTTTGTTTAAAATGGACAAAATTTTAAGTGAAAACAACAACTGACGTATGGAAAACCAAAAAAAAAGCATTTTTATTGTGTTTATTCTTTAGTAGAAATGTCCTTGGGTCACGTGTTATGTGTAAGAGTCAATCCTGACTCAATACGAAGCACGGTGTGACCGATATCACTCAAAGTGTCTCTCTTTTGTTTAAAATGGATAGAATTTTAAGCGAAAACAACAACTGACATACTGAAAACTGACCAAACACATTCTTATAGTGTTTATACTTTAGGATAATAATACATGGGTAATTATTTATGTGTATGAGTGAACCCCGTCTCAATATAAGGCACGGTGTGGCCGATATCACTCAAAGTGTCTCTCTTTTGTTTAAAATGGACAAAATTTTAAGTGAAAACAACAACTGATGTACGAAAAACTATCCAAAAACATTCGTACTGTGTTGATACTTTAGGAGAACGATAAATGGGTCATGTGTGATGTGTATGAGTCAACCCCACCTCAATCCAATGCACAGTGAGGCCAATATCACTAAAAGTGTATCTATTTTGTTTAAAATGGACATAATTTTAAGTGAAAACAACAACTGACGTACGGAAAACTGACCAAAAGAATTCATATTGTGTTGATACTTTAGGAGAAATATCCATGGGTAATTTTTGATGTGTAAGAGTCAACCCTTCCTCAATCAGAGGCACGGTGTGGCCGGAATCACTCAAAGTGTTTATCTTTTGTTTAAAATGGACAAAATTTTAAGTGAAAACAACAACTGACGTACAAAAAACTGACCAAACGCATTCGGATTGTGTTTATAATTTAGGATAAAGATCCATGGGTCATGTGTGACATTTAAAAGTCAACATCGCCTCAATCTAGGGCATGGTGTGGCCGGTATCACTCAAAGTGTCTCTCTTTTGTTTAAAATGGATGAAATTTTAAGTGAAAACAACAACTGACGTATGAAAAAATGACCAAAAAAATTTGAATTGATGTACAAAAAACTGACCACCCCCCTAGACACCCCCATGGACTGCCCACCCACCCCCTAGATATCCCCCACCCCCTGGACACCCCACCCCCCTGGACGACCCCCACCCCCTATATGACTTCCACCCCTCCTAGACACCTCCCCACCACCTGGACACCCCCACCCCCTGGACACCCCCACCCCCATGGACAGCCACCCCCACCCCCCTTGGACATCCCCCCAACCCCTGGACCGCCCCCACCCCCTGAAAACCACCCCACCCCTGGAAACCCCCACACCCTATACACCCCACCCCCTAGAAAGCCCCCCTAACCCCCTGGACACCACACCACCCCTGGATACCACCCCCCTGGATACCCCTATGGACCCCCACCTTGGATATCCCCCACCCCCACCCCCAACCCCCTGGATGGCCCCCACACCCTGGATGGCCCCCACCCCTCCTAGACACCACCCCACCACCTAGACACCCCCCTGGACACCCCCACCCCCATGGACAGCCACCCCCACCCCCTGGACAACCCCACCCCCTAGAAAGCCCCCTAACCCCCTGAACACCACCCCACCCCCATGGAAACCACCCCACCCCCTTATATACCCCCATGGACAACCTCCCCCCCAACACCCTAGACATCCCCTCCACCCCCCTAGACACCCCCAACTCACTGGACAACCCCCACCCCCTGGACAACCCCACCTCTCTTTGACACCACCCCAACTCCCTGGACAACCCCCACCCCCTGGACAACCCCACCTCTCTTAGACACCACCCCACCCCCCTTGGACATCCCCAACCTCCTGGACTACCCCCACCCCCCTGGACACCACCCCACCGCCTGGACCCCCACCCCCTGGACACCCCCACCCCCTGGAAAGCCCCCCAACCCCAGGACACCACCCACCCCCCTGGACACCACCATGGACAGCCCCCCCACCACCCTAGATAGCCACCCCACCCCCTAGACACCCCATCCCTCGAACACCCCACCCCCTTGGACAACCACCCTAAACCCCTGAACAGCCCCCTCAACCCCCTGAATTTTGAATTGAATTCTTTATCTATTTAATTAACTTATGAATTATGTATTAATGGTGTATGGGTATACTTGTTGTATGGGTATACTTGTTGTTTGTGTATACTTGTTGTAATTACCTTATTAATTATGTGTTAATTTTGTATGGGTATACTTGTTGATATGCTGATTTTTTGCAGGTCTTGTTTGGGCGTGCTGTTGCAGAATTTTATGTTACAGCAGGCAGGACATTTATCAGTTATTTTTTAGCGCTGATAAAGGGAGAATTTATCAGTGCTAAAAAGAGGTTATAAAGGGCTCCTTTATCAGTGCTAAAAAAGCGCTGATAACCAATCCCTTTATCAGTGATTTTTTAGTGCTGATAAAGGATCCCTTTATCAGCACTTTTTTAGCACTGATAAAGGACACCTTTATCAGTGCATTTTGAGAACTGATAAATGCTCCCTTTATCAGTGGTTTTTTAGCGCTGATAAAGGCTACCTTTATCAGCTCTTTTTTAGCACTGATAAAGGGGACCCCCCCTTTATCAGTGCTGAGATTTACAGTGCTTTTTTACCGCTGTTAAAGCCCATTTTGAGCACTAATAAAGCCCATTTTTGTAGTAGTAAATACTATTGGATAGAAACTTGTAAGTCATATAAATTTTTATCCCTAACTATAATTAGGATGATTAAAATATTATAGTAAATTTAATTATATGAAATAAATTTTAATAGACAAAATATTACTAGAACCATTTATTTAGTGGGATTAATAGGCTATATAATATATGATATGTATTTTATACATATTCATAATATACTTTTTATAATTTTTATTTATAACCACGATAAATTTTTGAAAAGAAACCAATTAATCAAACATTTCTTGAAAATATTTATTCAATATTTAAAAACATGATAAAATTTTCTTTTCATGGTTGTGTTAAGGAAAAATTGGTTTTGATCCAACTAAATACATCTCTTATATTTTTTTTCTCTACATATTGAACTTCTTTTGACCAGTATCTTGATGGATTGATATATTTTGACTCATAACTCATATTTATCTAATTAAAGTTTGATTTTAAATATTAATTTAGTTTTTATATTTAATTTTTTAGTAATTATGGATCAATATTAAATATTGAACCTGAAATATCCCACAAAATATATGTTTTTGTGGTTGAATAGATTATTTTTGGTCCAATGTGTTTCAAACCTATCGCCACCTATTACCAAAAATACACCTCATATATAATATTTCAATATAAAATGATTTTTTAAATTTTATTCTATGAATTAAAATATATGTTTTATGTCTTCATCAATAAGAATCTCATAGGAATTCCATAGATACCATGGGATAGTGGTAACTTCCTCAATTAACTTCCAACTAATGTTCACAAGACTTATTGACAGAAAATGTACCTATTATATTCAATCCTAAAGTAATAAGTTTCTATTTAAATTATTTATTCATTCATGATCATATTTAATACTAATGAAATATTATTTGTTATTAATTATTAGTCATAAAATGAAAACAACATCATAATACCCCATTATTTCAAATCTTCCACCCTTTTTTATTTATTGTATCTTCTTCATAAAGTAGATAACTAATTTATATCTATGGAATAAAAATATATTTTATATTATCATGATTAATATTCTTAAATTTAAATATCTTATTATGTAATGTTGACTTTAATCTCTATATTGAGGTAATGTATGCACACTCTAAATAACCCATTTGGCATATTGTAACATCTCGACCCAAATCCCACTGAACAACACCTCAAGGAGGTGGGTCACATAGCCTCAAGTGAGTCTTCACAAATTCCATAGGATGATGACTAGAAGCGAGGGCCTAGGGTGTGTCATTAGGGAGACTAGACACTCTAGTCAGAGTGTAGCATGGTGGTAGTAAAAAGAGCAGTCAATAGCAGAAGTAGTAAATCATCCAGACAAAAGATAATAACCAGGACATGAATAATAAAGAATTCTATAAGTAATATCATATATAGATTATGATCATGTTATGTCTCTACAAATCATCCAAAAAAGTTATACAATAATTAGTACAATACATGTATCAAAATACAAAAAAGAACAAAAATCACTATCTCCAGATAGCATTATATGATCCCATATGGGGTGCGCTTCACTAGGGTTTCCCCTATCACCACCTATCGTTCCTACACCTCTGGTCAACTTTAGATTCTCCTTGTCTCTTCTTTGCGGTGTTTTCAGTGTGGTTTCTACTTTAGTGGCAATTTCGGTCTTCATGGGCTCAGCCGTCATGACTTTCCTCACTGTTTGCTGGCGTGTTTCATGCCCTTTTCTATCTTCCCTGGATAGGGATTCTTTGGAGATGTGGTGAGATACAACAGTATAGTTTCAGCCTTTTTGTTTAAGGGTTTCCATCTTGGGTGTTGGTTGGGAGTGTGTGGGGTGGCTCGCAGTGGTCTCCACAGTGATTGTGAAGGCGGTGATGGGTTACAGTTCTGGCTTGTGGTGGGGCTTCTTCCGGTGTGGCCAGGCATTCAAATGATTTGTGGTGATGGTTTCTATTTTCATTTTTCTATCTATGTGATTTGGATCTAGATGTTATTGTTCCTGTTGTGTGATTTCACAGTGGAACTGGCGGTGTTGGTGGTTCTATGATTTTATTTTTATTTTAGAGGTGATTTCTTCTTGGTGTTTTGAATTTCTTGGTGGTATGAATTTCTTGATGTCATGTTTCTATTTGGACTATAGTCTATGGTTCAAGGGTTAATGATTCCAGATTATCTTCAAAGACTTATCTATATGAGATTTAGAGATACAAGTTCTCACCAGACTTATGTATTTCAGTTTTGAATGTTTTAGAGGGTATGGCCTTGGCCATCGGTTTCAGCCCGTCTTTGTATGGGACTTATTGCCATGTAGCATTGGAAAGGTGGAAATTGGACTTAATGTTGTTTATGATGGGGAGGGGCCTTCCTTTGTTGTTTGATTTTGTTTTTCAGATTTTGGATTGTTGGTGCATGGTTTGATGTCTTAAGTCCTTGAAGTCATGTTTGGTTCCCCCTAATCCCTTAAAAGGAGACTTATGATAATAAAAAAAATTATTTTTCAGTCAGATAACATCATGAGCCTCAACCCAATCTCATGATCCCCTTCTCCCAAGCATAGTAAAACAATGAATTGTACTATGGGAACTTCCCCATTCCCTACCTTCATCCATATAGTCTTTCCAGGTACCCAATAGAATCCTGAGACAGGGTGTGAGATAAAATCCCAATATGCCACCACCAACAGTGTCAATATCAAATCCAGGTCATGAAATACAAGCTAAAGCAGTGTGAAATTTATATAATAGATATGATAGTAATAAAACTGGAATTCCCATGGAATATCTGAAAATAGGTAAAGTAATACTGTCAATCCAAACAAGGCTCCCTGTAAAATAATGGTCAAGCTCCTATAACAAGGTAACTATAAAGAAAACAATAATAACTACTATAAACATGTCACCCATCCAGAATTGTCAAAAAACCACAAACACATCATACATCCTGTATATCATATAAACCATGAACATGAAATATAAAATTCATTTCATATCAACCACATCTGATCCGTATAATAAAGCATGTAATATTTACCATGATTGGGCCATATAATCAGAAGTGTTAGACCCCGTGGGGCCAGATCTAAGGTGTAGAGAACCAAGGAATCCTTGTCAAGTACTAGGGCCATCTCAATGGAAACTCGGTTAGACTTGGAATGGGTTCCAATGATCATTTCAACAGACCATGTCCATTGCGAGCCTAATAAATTTGGATCTAAGGGGTATAAATGACCCAGACATCCCACAAATTCAAGACCCAAGGAGCAATATCATCCAAGGAGTCCACTACTACTATCAAGATCCATGGAGGTAACATCCCTATCATCTAATGGAATCAGGATCCAAGGAATACCCACTAAGGCATCCATTACCATTTTAATTTATCACTTTCCTTAATCAATTCACATTTTATAACATTTAAAAATCCATGAGTTTACTCACTCATATAATAATTATCATTTAAAAATTTAAACAATTAACATCATGATATCACATGGAAAGGAGAAAAACCATATCCTAATAATTTTTAACAATTCAATTAAATTCATTAAGGGATTACTTTAACTAGTAAAGTAAACACACATTCCATGGGTAGAATAACAATAAGCATAGGCCAGGGTACACCCCATGGGTGTCCTTGGTTGGGGAAACAACCTCCAAAAAATGAAATTAACAAGTGGGAATCCCTAAAAGGTTCCAATATGTTCAATTTAATTATTAAATTCATTTTAGGGGAATCTCAAAAAATTATGACATGAGACACTTTGAAAACTAGCTCTATAAATCACCAAACCATGTAGAAAAATATATAGACCACCTAACACAGGTATATAGTAGAGTTATAATCTAGTATCACCTTCTGATTCGATCTAGATCAGAAAAAAATGATGAACAAATGATGAACCAAAAAATAGGAAATATTATCTTGCACCAAAATAACGCAATTGATACCAAGGAAAAAAAGAACGACACAAGAGGAATTGAGTACTCACTGAATCAAATCCAACGAGACTAGTGGCGGAAGAAATGGAGTATTGATCACAAAGAAACACTAAATACCAGCTCTATAGAGGACCTCCTATGTGCGAGGGAAAAGAAATGAGGGAGGGGGCCTTCTTTCCCAAATAAGAGGCCCTTCCTCTATTTAAAAAAATGAAAAATAAACAATGTGTAAATTATTTACATGTCATGTAAAGATTGAGGTCTTCCTCCATGGGAAAACCATTTAAATGAAACAAAATGGCATTCCCAGACCATTACATGTCATGTATTCCAATTAAATGATGTGTAATTCTCCTGCAGCCATCCTAGATCCCTCCTAACGCTTCTTTTCCAAAAAACTACCTTACCATACCATATCCTGGCCTTAGTGTCTAAGATAAAAATAGAACTTAAATACGAGTTTAACCAAAAATAAAATATTCCATGCCTTAAGAAAAACTCAAGATCTTATAATCCTACTCCTTAAAGTAATTCATTCCTGAATTTCTCTTCCAAGGGTGGTCAATAAATTCCTAAGAACAACTCTTGCCACTTGCATGTACATAGGCCTCTCTCTCATAAGTCTCATCCATTAAATGGTCATACTACCATAACACCCCTACTAGAGGAACCGACTAGCCTCAGATAACCTTCGTGATCTTATAAAAAAATTTGAATAATATTCTCCTCAAAGGACACATATTCATATAACTAAACCTTCTAATAATGAAAATCATGAGAGGGGTCTGAATGATAATGACATAACTGAGATACATGGAAGATGTCATTCATGACTCAGTACATCTGAGGTAACTGCAACCGATAGGCCACCGGCCCGACTCTACCCAGAATCTCAAATGACCCAAAATATCATGGTGAAATATTACCCTATCTCTTAATCCATCTGTTTCATAACCTCGGTGAGATATGTAAAAATACATGACCCCCGAACTCAAACTCTAGAGGTCATTGACGGTGATCGGTGTAAGATTTCTATCGAGACTGTGTAGTATCCATCCACTTCCTGATCAGTTGGACCTACTCAGATGTCTCATACATGATATGAGATCCCAATAAAGCTACCTCACATGAATCTAACTAGCATAAGGGTGATCGACATGTCCTACTATAAAAATCCCCATAAGGTACCGTATGTATAGTACCCTGATAACTATTATTGTTAGAGAAATAAATTATGGGGATATTCCTCTCATAAGAGCCCCACAAATCTAGGACACATGCTCACTTCATGTCCTCAATCACCTATATCTTATGATATGACTATCTATTAGTTTGAGGGTGGTATGTCGTGCTCAGAAGCACCTATGTACCATAAAGCCCTCTGAAAACACTTACAAAAATGAGATGTAAACCATGAATACCTATCTGAAATGATAGTATGATGGAATCCATGAAGTCATACCATCTCACAGATATACAACCTCCCAAGATCATCTACACTGAAGGTATCCCTGATCAGTAGGAAATGACCAATCTTCATGTGCCTATCTACTATAACCCACACTACATCACTACCTTAAGGTGACCTCAACGGATCGGTCATGGAGTCCATAATGAAATCCTCCCATTTTTACTTAGGAATGAGTAACTTCTATAGAAGTCCATATGGTTGCTGGTTTTTCACCATTACCTGCTAACATGTGGAACACCACATGAAAAAACCAACCACCTCATGTTTCATCCCCAACCACCAATACAGGCGACGTAAATCACAAAACATCTTGGTAACACTGGGATGCGTTTCCCAAACTAAGGCATAGAATTTTTTGTATCATCTCCTTGTGTATGTTCAATAAAACCCATACATAACCATGAAAAGGTAGGATCTAATCCTTTCCCATAGTCCATCAAGGATGCGGGTCCTCACCCGCCACACTACCCTATAGGACTTTCCCTTAGAATCTGATAGCTTTACCATCCTCACTCTATCAAGAAGGGTATAGGTCACCACTAAAGATGAAAGAAAAGTCAATCCACAATCATCCCACACCTCCAAGTGTATTTCAGAAAAAAAATCCATAAGCTACCTCTCGCTACTGGCCTTCTGAACTGCCTATATCCGATCCTTCCTGTGCAATGCATCCGTCACCGTATTTCCCTTTCCAGGTATATAGGCCAGTTCAAAGTCAAAAGACTATAGGTACTCAACACACCTTCACCACCAAAAATTCATATCACATTGTGTAAATATATACTTGTGGATTTTGTAGTCTGTGTACACCACAAAACGCTCTCATAGTAAATAGTGTCTCCAATAGCTCAAAGCATGAACAACTATAGCTAACTCAAGATTGTGCATTGGGTAGTTCCTCTCACGTGGCCTCGACTGCTGAGACCCATTAGCCATGACTCTATCCCCATCACATCATAACAACTCTTAGCCTAATACCTAATGTGTCAGAATACACAGTGTATCTTCTACCCTTCTCTGAGATAATCCGTATCAACACTGAAGTTAATCTCCCTTTTAGATTTTAAAATGATGTCACATAGGTATCTGACCATTCAAACTTCATAACCTTATTAGTAAATTCCATTAGTGGAACTTACAAGCATGATAATTCCAATATTAAATGCTTGTAATATCCATCTATCCCCAAAAAACTCTAAATATCAAAGAAATTATTGGGATGCTCCTAGGAAACTAAAACTATTACCTTGTCTGGGTCAAATGATACTTCTGTCTCTGGGATAATGTGATCTAGGATGTGAATATGATCTATACAGAAGTGGAACTTTGTGATCTTAGCATATAATTGATGCTCTCTTAGTGTATCCAAAAAAATATCAAGATATTTTTAATGGTTGTGTCGACTGTGAGAATACACAATGATATATTCCATGAAAACCACCAAAAAAGAATCTAGATAAGGATAGAAAAATCGGTTCATCAGTTCCATGAAAACTATTAGCATGTTCATGAGACTGAATGAAATAACCAGATACTCATATAGACCACACCATCTAATAAAAGCTATATGAGGCATGCCTGCAAGTCAGAAACACACATGATGATATCCCAAACTCAAATAAATTTTTGATAACACCTAAGCTCCTTGTAGATGATAAAAAAGTAATATATATATGGTATAGGATATTGGTTTTAACCATTAACTAGTTAAATTTCATATAATCCATGCATAGCTTGAGGGAAACATTTTCCTTTTTCAAAAAAGAACTAGCGAACCCCATGGAGAAGTATTGGGTTGTATAAACCTCTTTGTCTCCAAGTCCTATAGTTGTCTCTCAAGCTCCTACAACTCCACAGTATCTATCCTATAAGGAGGAATGGATACCGATGAATCTCCTAACACCAACTCTATAGAGAAATCCACCTCTCTCTCAGGAGGTAAACTAGAAAATTCATCCAGGAAAATTTCCATGAAAAAATCAACCACTAGAGGAAAGTCTACCTAACACATTCTCAAATCATCTATATATAAACTTACAATCTAGGATGTCATCTTGCCTAACCCATGATTCTATGGTCCAGATCTGATTTTTTGAAATTCCATTCACCCTTGTGAATATAAACCCCACCCACTTGTCATGTGAAAGTACCCATCCAACGATAACAATTAATGTAGGCTTGAAAATCATTTAGACAGTCCATCCTGAGTATGAAATAAAACTTGGTTATCTTGAGGATAGAAAGATCCCACACAAAGTGACACCCACCAATCTCAAAGGGGTAGTCCTCTAATTAGAATACACACTCAATTGTGATCCCCAATGGAGTATTAGGTGTCATAAATCCCTCATAAAACTGAATCATGAGACTACGTCTATCCACAATAAGCACAAATACAAAACAATGTGATTAAACTATCTCAAAAAGAGTTGATACAAGACTAGAGGATACTAATATCATACCTCTCATCGTAGATGGTATGATATTATGATCCTCATGTATATGATGTACTGAATATATATGGAATGAACCATGACCCTATGAAACTACCTAACTACCCAGATAAATACCACTCTTCTATCTTGGTACAACTAGTTCCTAGATGCCTCGAACATGACTACCACTATGGCCTGATCTATCGGTACTGCTCTAGCTCCAAACTTGACATGTAGCTAAGAAACCTTATCCTAAAACTAGTGTCAGAGTTGACCCCTACCACTCACTACTGAAGGGAAGGTCCCACAAAAACACTATGTGTGGCCCATTCTGCCATAATCTTGGCACTCAACTGGGTCCCGATCGCACTAATTCCTCACATGTCCCCATCTACCACCCTGATGATAGAAAATAGAGTTACCAGTACTAACTTCCTAGATAGTAATAATCTCACAGGAAGCCTCAGAATGTTTCTTCCTACTACTAGAAGTTGAACCATTAGGTTGAGAGACTATTATTCTATTCTATACACCCCCATCTTCCTTCAGGTCCCGCTCTATAATTAGTGCCGGATTCACTATCTTAGTAATAGTGGTCAATCTAAACATGTCGACTTGAGATAGAAAAACATTTTGGATACCTTTATTGAAGCATCATTCCATATATTTCTCATCAACAATGTATTTCAACACAAAATGTTGAAGCTATGTAAAGTGTGTCGAATACTACATAACTGTCATCACACCATGCTCCAAAAACATGAACTCACTAGCTATCTCTTCTCTTGGATTCTAGGGGAAAAAATAGTCATAAAACCTGGTTTGGAAATCCCTCAAACCCATATCATGCAGCGCATCATCCTGGTTCAAAACATCTTACCAATGCTTTGATTCTCCCCAAAGAATATAATTTATGAGATTCACTCTCCTCTCAGGATGTGTCTCTATATGCTCAAATATTGACAACGTAGTCTCAAGCCACTGCTCAATAGCCTGTGGATGACCATCCCCTAAGAACATGGGAGGATTCTACTACTGGAACACCCGCTTCAACTCTTCCATATACGAGACAAGTTGTGGTGCTCCCTGAAAAGTCTTCATAAAGAACATAAAACTCCCATGTAACTATGCATCATAACCTATTTTTAGAATAATTATGAGTGCCTAAGCTGGAACTATAGGAGGATATAATGGTATCCCATGGCTCATCACCTATAGAGCATGGTCATTGCCACCCACCTAGTGTATGACTGGAGGTCTTGATGGTGGTATGTCTATATAATTTCAAACACATGCCTCAGAAAAGATCAATATCCAAAATTTTACATTAAAAAAGCATATGACATGTCAAAAAATTATTATAAACAATTAATACCCCTATGTCTGCTCCTAAAGCTAGGACTGGGTAAAAAGGAATAGTAACAAACATCACTACAGACACAGCCCACTGCCCACTCAAAAAAGATGGGTCTAGGTCAAGTTCTCTATTTCACAATTAAAATTTTCATTTAATTTCATATTAATTTCACATTTATATTTAAATGGTTAAACCAAATGTTCACCACTTCTAATCTATAAGGGCCCATACACCTCTTTAACTAAAATATGGTCTCCACATAATCTACACCATAACACATTCTAGTCCATGTGACCAATGGTCTATGACTCAATGTTCCATAGTTGGATAGGTTTTTGTTATAAACTAATTAGGAAAACATTGTTTAGGTTACAATAGACATTATAAGTACCAACTATGTTTCTCAATCCACTGTATAAACCATCTATCAAATAGAATGTATATCTATCATGTCACATATCACAACATTATGTAATCAAGAAATTCATCCTATATGTCATGGAATAATGCATGGCATGTGAACCCTATAAAGTGACTAAAATTATGGATGATATACATACCCTCATCTCATTAGGAAATGGTAAAACCAATCCTTAAACATATTAATGATGACATCATAATTCAAGTTCATCACCCAATGGTAGAATCATATCAATTTTAATATTCAAAATACAGAAAGCAACAATTTACATTCAAGGAAATTTGGATTTTTCCTTTATGTGGGTTAGATACTCCAAGAACAACTCATTACCAAATTACAATTCTTACAAATCACCTTTCTATAGTATCAAAATCACAATGAAGAAAATAAAATGATCAGATACCAATTTGTAATGTCTAAACCTGGATGCCACTGAATGATGCCTTGAGTCAGTGTATCACATGGCCACAAGAACATCACCCCAAATTCTAGAGGCTACTGACTAGCAGTGAGGGTATAGGTTGCTTATGTGTAGATACTATACCCTCTAGTTAGAGTGTAGAATTATGGTAGTAAACATATCAATCAATAGTAGACGAAATAAATCATCTAGATAGAAGATAAAAACCAAAAAATGAATAATAAACAATTCCATATATAATCTCATATACAAATGATGATCAAGCCATGTTATTATAAAGTATCCAAAAAAGGAATGCATGGATCAATGAAATAAATGTATCAAAATACCAAAAAGAACAAAAATCACTATCTTTAGATAGAATCACAAGCCTCATCTTGGTCTCGTGCTCCCCTGCTTCTAAGCATAACACAATCAAGCATTGTATTGTGGGAGCTTTCCCCATTCCCCACATACATCCATATAGTCTTTTCAAGTAACCAATGGTGGATTGAGATAGGGAATGATATAAAATCCCAATATGACACCACCTTTAGTTTCTATAATAAATCTAGGTTGTACAATACAAGCTAAAGTAGTTTGAAATTTATATAATAGATATGATGATAATACAATTAAAATTCCCATGTAATATGTAATATAGGTAGAGTAATACTGTTATGCCAAAGAATCCTTCCAACAAAACAATGGTAAAGATCCTATAACAAGGAAAATATAAAAAAATAGAACTACCATGACTATTCCATATATCTAGAAGTGTCAAGAAACCATGACCACATCGTACAACCTATATATCATATCAACCATGACCATGCCATATAACCTTTATTTCATATCATCCATGACTGATATGTATAATCAAGCATGTAATATTTACCATAGATGAACTATATAATCAAAAGTGACAGACCCATTGGGGCTATATCCACGATGTAGAGAACTAATTCATCCTCATCGAGTCCTAGGAACATATCTATGGAAGCTCGGTTAGACTTGGAATGGGGTCCAAGGAGCATGTTAAAAGACTATGTTCAATTCCATCCCAAGAAAGAGAAATCCCAGGGGTAGAAAGGCCCAAGGAATCCCATGGAATCAAGACCTAAGGATAAATCTTTTCTAAGGAATTCACTACCTATATCAGGATCCATGGAAGCAACATCCATGAAATCTACTAGAATCAAGATCCAAGGTATACCCACAGAGGCATTTGTTACCATTTCAATTGATCACATTCATTCATCAAATCACATTTCATAACATTTCACAATCCATGAGTTTAACCACTCATATAACAATTATCATTTAAGCAGTTAAACAATTAACATCATGATATCACATGGCAAGGAGGAAAACCATCTCCTAATCATTTTAAATAATTCAATTCAATTCATTAAGGGATTTCTATAACTGGGAAAGCACAAAAATACAAACACTACATGGGTGGCATAACAATAAACATAGGCAGGGAACACCCCATGGTTTTCCTATGTTGGGGTAAGAACCTCCAACAAACTCAAAGGAACTAGTGTGAATCTCTAACTAGTTATAATATGTTAATTTAATTATTTAATTCATTTTAGGTTCATCATAGAAAATTTAGGCATGTAGAACTATGAAAACGATATCTATAAAGAACCAAACCATGTGGGAAAAGTATAGATTCCCTATCATAGGTATGTAGTAGAGTGATCTTCTAGTAATAGGTTATGATTCGATCTAGATCATAAGAAAAATGAAGAAAGGACTAAGAACCTGAAAACATGGCATATTAGATCACAAAAAAATAGCAAATTTAGTACCAAGGAAAACAAATAACGGTATGAGAGGAATGTATTACTCACTGATATAGATCTAACAAGACCGACAATGGATAAAATATAGTCTGGATCACGAAGAAACACCAAAGACTAGATCTTCAGAAAACCTCCTATGTGTGAGGGGAAATAAATGAGGGAGCATGGATTCTTTTCAAAATAATAGGCCCCACCTCAATTTTTAAAAACTTTACTTTGTAAATTACATGGAATGTAAATTATTTACATGCAGTGTAATTCTTAGGGTCTTCCTCCCTAGGAAAAATATTTATAAGAAATAAATTGGCCTTCTCAAACCATTACACACCATTTATTCCAATTAAACAATGTGTAATTGGCCTATATCCCTCTTGCCTCTTCCTTTACAAAAACTACCCAAGCATCCCATGTTCCAACCATAGGTTCTGTTCCAAAATGATAACTTAAACATGAGTTTAACCAGAAATAAAAGAATCTATACCTCAAGAAAAACCCAATATCATACACATATCCTTGTTTTCATTCTCTTAATGATTCAATAAAGATAATTATCATTTCCTTATAGTGGTAGCCTTCAATAATTTCTTAATAAATAAAATAATTCTCCCAACATGGAAGTACTATAGGAGTGGAGAGATATAACTAAAATAATTTTCATTATAACTCCAACCTTGTTGACATCCTCAATAATATACTTTTAATCAACCTCATGGCCTACAAAATATATTCAATGGAGTGTAATAACTTTACCAAGATAAGGGGTAACTAGGTTAGCCTTTTCTACTGTAATGTATTCATTATTCATCAATGGATGATGTCCATGACCCACTCCCAATGAAAGGTTTTCACCACCACATCATCATATATGGTGATATTTTTTTAGGAATCTACATTCCTTGGTGAGTGTGAAATTATAAAGAATATAAAATCCCTAATTGATTCTTCATATAGAGTTAGACACTCCATTGGATCTTATTAATTCATGTTATCCAAGGTGTAATCATGACATGGTCTATGTATCCATATCATGGAAAATGTGTTTATAATTTCATAGTGTTATCTTCCATGCCATGTCCACTAGTAATCCTTCTGAATCTTCATCTAATAAAAAATAACACCTTCATCATATGATGGTAATATTTTATGGATTATCTTCATCTATTATATATAGATTGAATATCCATAAATATTGATAAAGAATCCAACCAAAATAAATACATGGTTTATTAAATCTTCACACTTATTTTTTTATTAATATGTGATTACCATAAATCTTTAGTTTATTTTTAATGCATATGAAATGACTCAAAAAATGTTAGTATAAAAAATCACTTAGAACCACTTCATTTTAATCTCACTTTTTATAGATCAATATTAAACTCCCCATTTAGAAATTAAAAATAGTTTTTGAGTTATATTTCATTATTTATCTCACAATTTTATAAACTAATCCAAAGAACATGTTAGGGAAGGGGATAGGGTTATACCTTTTTTTCTTGATGAAATAAATAGCTGAATATGACATTAATGTTCTACTTACTCACATGGAAGATCAATATAGAATTTTCCATATTTAGATATAAAGTTATTAACAATATAAATTTTATTTAACTCTTTATTAGACACCAAATATAATAATTGAGAATCAAAATATGTGGATGAATTTATCATACCATGGTTTTATCATTCCATTATTAGGATTAGTTATCTAATAAACCATACTTTAATCAACTCTATACCACTTTTTATGGTGTCTCAACCTTGGTATGGGCCACCTTAAATTCTAAAATTCTTGAATATAGTTCTAAAAATCACTAGATAATTGGATATATAAACCACATAACTAATAACATATGTTAAACCTCTATTTATTCATTGGTGAAATAGTCCATCCAGCTTCTATCTACAACTATTTTATACTATTTTATGGAATATTCTCTATTCCAAATCATGTGAAAAAATTATGGAAGTATCTTATATATGTATTATTCCATCTATTAAAGTTCAATGAGTTATTATATAATAGATATTTTCCTTAAATCCTTACATACACATATGTGATATATTTAGCCTCATCTCATATGAGACGGTATGGGAATGTTCTATGGTATGATATCAATTTTGTAATGTTATATTTGATGCATCATTGGTATATAATTTATTATGATATATGGATATTGTAACCACTTCCATGGAAAATCATGTAATATTACATGGAATATTATAGTTCATTAGTTTGTATCATACAATGGTTAAGGTACTCTATCACTAATATTAATTATCGAACATTATTTGTTAATGTATGGGAATCTTCCACCCAATACCTATCATTAATAATCATTTAAAATGATGAAATATTTATGAATAATTGGGTTTTATACTATTTATAAATGGTTTGTAACTAATGAAATTTACTCATATATTTCATAACATATGAGTGAATGCATGGGGATCAATAAATGTATCAAAGCCTATAAAAAAGAAGCTTAACCATTGAGTTTTATGGGAGAACCTTGACTAGTCCTCTAGATGAATCTTTCTCTCCCTAGAAGATCTCTTTCTCCTCCACATTTTTCTATCGATAGGTACTAGCATATTATAAGAGTTATGTACAATTCTACACAAATGTTTTGTGATTCATATTAACCTCATGGATACAGCATGGAGGAGGGATTCTATTGGCTACGTCTTAGTGATATTCATATTTTTTTTATTTAATATAGGATCAAAAGCAATCTTCAGTGCAAGGTACATTAATGTTCTTAATTTTTTATTGATACATGGTTTCAATTTCTTGCATGATTATCTTGGGATATGAGGGTTTAATGTATTTCTCTACCTTGAACAATTGTTTTTTTATCTTTATAAATATAACTATTATATAAAATCTTTAAAATTATTCCTAATCCATAAAATCATGTTGAAAATGTATAAATTTGACTTTTTGATATTGTATTACATATTGTAATATGTGATATAGAATTTTATTCAAAATATGGTATCCAAAGCAGTAATATGATCAAAATGTATGATATTGGTTGTTATAGTATTTAAAATAGTTGAAATCATTTAGTTTTCATTATATCATACTATACTATATGGGGTATCATTATATAGGATAACACTATTTACTTTAGAAAAAATAGGTTATCATATTTCCAAAGTGATAGTATTAGAATAATATTCTTGGGAGATAAAGGTTTGATCTATTGTATAATATATATTAATATGTTTTAAAACACGATAGTGAGGCACCATTGTTTAATCATACACATGTCACTATGCACTCAGTAAACCTTATGCATGATGAAATATTGTACCATACAACTAATAATTCAAAATTATCAGTTGTAGGCCATGGTGTGCCAATCATAAGTCACAATATTTATTTTTTACTAAATCGAATATGATGATATCAGTTATATCGTAAAATAAGATATAAAAATAAAATTTTGATTTTTCTAAATTTCAATTATGAATTGATTTATAATATATATAAATTGTTTATTCATTATGTAAAAAGTTATTTTAGGATATTTATTAAATTTATAAAATTTTAAAAAATTAATTATTTATAAATTTTTATAATTAATTAATTAATTAAATGTTTATGAAACATTTATTAAATAATTGTACCATGATATTAAATGTTAATATTAAATAAATTTTAAATTTACATGAATTATAATTTGGATAAATTTTTTTATACGGAAATTATATGTGTAATTTATAAAGTGCTCATAAATTAAAAAACAAGGCAAAATATGAATGAGTTTATATTTAATATTATGAATTCTTCATATTATTTAATTATAATTGTTCAAATTAAAATGAATTATTTGAGAAAATTATTGAAAACATATCAAAATGAGTTCTAGTAATTAATACAATCAAGCTTTAAATAATATTTAATATATGATATTTAGATTATATAAATTGTTTACATAATAAAATTGGAATATAATTTTTTATATTTAATTGAATATCATACATTTAAGTAAAATATCATATAAAATACAATATGAAATGTTTATATTTGAAATAAATATAAAGTGTTTATATTTATTTTAATAATGGAATGTCCATAATGTATGGAAAAATTATAATGTGTTTATAATGGTTTATTTATGAATTGTTCATTAATTGTTTATCTCATGTTTAAATATATGAATTTTTCATTTATTTGGGGTTTTCCCACTTTATTCATGAATATATTTTTATATTATGAATGGATGTATGATTTAGTTTAAAGTGTTAAACTTCTTCTATAAAGTGACATACATGTATTTAAGGAGTTATATGTTAGGTATAATAATTAATTTAGTTTTCTTCTACCTTAATGTTTTCTTGTACTATGTTATGATATTGGATTAAGACATTAATTATAGTTTATAAATATTCCATGTTATAATTATGATGGAATTGAGATCTCACTTTAGTAATGTAACGTTGGGTAGAGGTACTTAGGGTGGGATGCTCACTAGCCTTGAGGCTTATGGTTTGTCTAAAAAGGTGGGGGCTGACTATATGTCACTCCAAAATTACTTTTGTATGATTATAATACTTTACATGAATGGGATTCATGTACATTATGCATGGGATACATTTTAATATATATAAATATAGTTGACGTTTAATTTGGGTTAGTAATACAAGCCCTGAGTTGTGAAATGAGATACACATCAATACAATTTGAACATATTGATTTAGTGGAAGGAATAATATTACAAAACTAAATCATTAGAAGAATACATACATGTAAAGGGAATAATATGAGATAATATGGTGAGATTAAATTCCCTTTAAAAATATTAAATGTTTGATTATTTCCAAGTATACACTTGTAAAGTCCTTGATTATTCAACTGGGTAGGATAAATCCAAAGCTTGACGCCCTTGAATTATCTTATATATGGAAATAAATTAATGATATAACCATAACCATTACATTAATTGTTTTTTGACATATTATTTAAGTTAAAATTAACTAGGAAACCAGAACCATTAGGTTTCCATAGGAATATATTTGATCAATCCATATGATGAATTAGGAAAAGTGTTGTCCACTCAATTACCCAAAAGTCATATATGATTTGATTAACATTATTTTCTACCAAATATAGTCATGACTTATATACATGATTAACCATTGTAAATCATGATGAAATATGGATATTATCCCACTAATATATATGATGAATTTAAAAGGGGACATTATTTTAGTGCAACACATTTAATAAAAGTCCTTATTAAATTAATGAAAAACATGATAATCATATGATAAAACCTTCTATTATGGATATAAATGGAATTATCATTATTCAATTTGACTCAGAGATCAATATATAAAAAGGATAAACTTAATGTATGAAATGTATTATACTGGTTCAATTATTAATAATTTCTCTTAAGTAAGAATAAAATAATCTGTGTTAAAGTAATACTTTCTCGAGTAACCAAATGCTGAGGTTTTTTAAATGGTAGATCTAGATTGATATGTATAGATGAAGCAACTAAGGTTTCAAAAGTATTAAATGAAAAATTATATAAGGAACTTTATTCATTTATCCTATACTAAATATTATTGAGTACATTAATGAAGTATAGAGATTGAAATGTTTCCTTTAAGGATATATATAGATGTTGAATTCATTTTCGAATTAGTGTTGTAATTGTTCCAAAAATGTGATTTACTTCAAGAAATACTTAATATATTTTCTCAAAGTATTAATGATACATGAGAAAGACATGGGATATCTATGAACTCATATCATGTTAACAATACTAAAGGCTAAAATTATTATCTAGAAAGAAGATTATATTTCTCTAGAATCCAGTCAAGGTCCTTGAAACCTTGAGGTAAAGTCAAGAAGGAATGAAATTATTACCATGTGATGGAATTGTTTGGGTTATCAGAAGGGGTTTTATATACCTATTTGAGAGTCCATGTCATATATTTATGTTATATAAATAAATTATTTTATTTATAAGGTTATATAATAAAACATTTATATTTTATAAATTATATAAAAATATATGAATTACTAAATCAAGGTTAAAATTAAAGGATCTTGTAGTTTGTAATCAAATGATGAAGAAATGGTTGATGGATAATCGAGTTGAACACAAAATATTATTTCAAGATTAGATTGATCTAAATAAAGTATTTGTATAATTATCTTATTTCCCTTATGTGATAAAAGAATTTATTTGTAACCAAGGAGTTTCTATGAATAATATATGGTGTTATACATGGTTTATTATTCATCAAATTCTATAACACTCTCGAAGAGATGGAAAGCATATAGGATTTTTTTTCTGGGATTAAAAAATTGTCCAAATATTTTTTAAAATACGATTAATTGAGATTCCACCACCCTTAAATGGTAAATTTTAATGAATAAAATTTTATTATCAGAATAATAATTTAAAATAATATAATAAAATATAATATACAAATATAATAGTTTAGTTATTAAATATTCATATTAAAGTAAATAAGTGCAATTTCATGACATAGAAGAGTTTGTGCATATTAGCATAATATTCTAAAAATATATATATTCTAAGAGGCTAGTGGGTGTATGTTTTGACTTAGTGAAGTACAAAGTGTAACAAATAAAATATTACACCAGTTAAAACTAAAAGTGAAATTTACTTAATATCTAAAAATGTTTAGAGTATGATGGTAAAATATTAATTTAAAGGGTTTCATATTGTTTCAATAATGATATCGAGGTAAAAAATTAAGTAAAATGTTCCAAGAATAATGATGTTGATAAGATTAGAAATAGTTTTAAGTAGACAATAGAAGTTAATAACATTATAACATTGGATATTGTAAAGTTAAGGAGTTTGAATACTTTTTCAATGAGTTGAACATTAGGAATTTTATTCCTAAGTCTCACCATTATTAAAATTTGATTTATTCATATATAAAACTCACTAAATAGTTTGATGGGATTTATCATATTTTCATATGGATATTTTGTAGGACTTAAATAGAGATGTAGTGAATTTAAAAAATCGTGAAAAGTAAAGAATAAATAAGGACCCTATGGGGGTATATCATATGTGATATGATTATATGAGTTACTATGTTTGTTTTTAAAGTATTCTCAAAAATATTTTAGGAAAATGAAATATTTCATGTCATAAAAACTACATTCTCCACTTTATCATTATTTCATGTTGGATTCATATAGTCATAAAGTGAAATGATAATTTCCCTCTCAGATTATGACTTTGAGTTATCCTTAAATGATGTTTATAAAGGAGTATTATAGGATGTGATTAAAATTTAAGGTTATCATGGATATCATTTCATATAAATATATTAAATATTATCATGAGGCAAATAATTAGTTTTCTACCCTGTATGAACCATCAAGTATACCACATGGAGTCTAATAAACTATGTATTTGGTATACTAGGGGTGAATGCGTCGTATTTAGATTTATCTATACATGTGGTTGGTAAGATACCTATCATGAAAACCTTCATACATTGATAACTTTCATATAAAATATTTTAGTCTTATCTAATCAGATGTGGTTAGGTATATTGCTGATTATGTTATCGGTTTAACTATGATGGAATTTTTCCTCTTATATGAAGAGAGTGACATCTATGACCTTAAATGATATAGAATAGAGGAGTTTATAGCCATACATAGATAAAACCTGTGATGAGATTATCTATTTGGTTGAGGGGAATGTGATGTGCTCATCCACTTAGGGTCAATGACATGTGATGTATTCATCGACCTAGTCAATCTATACTATGAGAATATAGAATGTATGAGTAACTATATGGTATCTGCATACTCAGTGTGTCATGTTTAATCGATGTCTTATTAAAAGAGATTATATGAAAATTCATGCTTCTATATGACATAGTTAGTGGACACCGGTATAGGTATACATGTATTTAATTGAGACCACATCATATGCCTTTGTAGAATGAGTGGCATTAACCAAGTATTGAGTCATAAAAAAGACAAAGTGATACTCTAAAATTGTTTTAGAGATAATAAAATAGGATTTTTGAATGCATATTCACAAGTTATTTCATATGATGAGATATAAGGTGAGTTTGATTTCCTAAAAGTGTTTTGGAAATATCCAAAAGTAATTTTGGATTTGGATTCATAAGTTATTATATATGACATAATATAAGGTGAAATGGAACAAAGTGTTTATATATTTAGTGAAGGTTGGAAATAAATGGAGATATGACCCAAATCATTATATATAAATGATATATTTAGGCTCATATTGTATTAATCAATATGGAAATATAATATGGTAAAACATCAACTATGAAAATTCATATATGATGCCTTGTGGATATCTCATTACTCAGGATATATGGATATCATAACCACTACATGGACTGTCATGTTATAGGAAATGGAATATCATTATGTACTCATACATATTGTAGGATACTCAATGAATTATATGAATGGTATTGGTAGCCAAATGTTAATCCTTAACAATCAGGAATCTTCCACCAAAAAACTATCATTAAAAAATATTTCATTCTAAAAACATTCAAGAAGACTTGGATAGATCAAGGGTTAAATTTTTTTTATAATCGATGGTGGTTACTTGTGTGTTTCACAACATATGAGTAAGTGAATGGGGATTGGGGAACATTTTGGTGCATATATAAAGGAGGAATAACCATTGAATTTTATGGGTGATCTTTGATCAATCCTCTAACCAAATCTCTTTCTCCCTATAATCTCTCATTATTGTCCAAATTTTTTTACTAATATATAATAACATACCATGAAATCAAGGGAGAATTATTCCAAAGAATTAGGTGATTCAAATTCATCACATATATACACCATGGATGATTAATTTTGTAGGCTACCTATTAGTTATCTTTATCAAACTATGTGATTTAAGACAAGATTAGTAGAAAATTTTAATGTAATATACATGAATGATATTTATATTCTATATATACATGGTTTTGGTTTCATGCATGGCGATCTTCAGATTTTAGGTTTCCAATTTCCTTTTCTATATTTAATAAGTGTTGTTTGATATATAAAAACCTAACATTATTAACCCACAAAGTCCCTATAGTTCCAATAATTCATATACATATAATAAAAATAGATTTTGTATCCTTTAAATTTTAAGGATATTTCTTTAATGGTGTAGGTTCTTGTAGAGAAACGTATCTTGACGTACATGGACATTACATTACATTTTTGGAATACTTAGTACATAACAAAAACACATACACAAGGATCATAATAGTTTAGTGTCTTTGGAAACTCGGAATATAATCTTATAATCCTGGTGAAAGATCTTCAACATCTCCCATAAAGATCTTCCTTTTTTTTATACCTAAAACCTTTCTTTATATCCCGGGGAAAAGAAAACATAAAAGGGTGAGCTCAAATGCTCAGTAAGGGTAAACAAAAGAAATATCAATCACATCATATACATAAGCACATAACTTTTGGAAATATTAACCTGTAAAAGAGATCATAATTTCATAACCTGGGATAACTCATGGCAGTGAAATGTAATCACAATAATCATAACTTAAAACATGAAACTTTGTGGCATACACACATAATCATAGAGAATCATATCTTGTTAGTCCAGACTCATTGCCAAGACTATCTTAGTGGACAAAGTCCCTTTCTGAACCGAGTCACCCTCGTTTTAGTCCTGTTTCACTGAATCGGTATAACCTACCATTCCAGCCATGTCTATCTCATGAGATATAAAATCTTTACCCAATGCATTGGAGGGAGATATAGGTCCCACCCATCTCATAATTATTCCATTCTTATGTGTGCCACAAAATCATAAATCATACATCATTACATAACCCATGTAATACAAATGGGAATCTTAAACATCATGACATCATAAAACAATTCATATAAGATAAAGGAATTCATAAAAATAATTCCATCACAACATAATCAAATAAATTTAATAATAGGTATAAAAACAGAACCCTTTATTATCTTAGATGGAAAATAATTTTGATAAAACACTTGAACTCCATTCTTGAGGAAAATATCCTTTCTACTTCAAAAACACTTTTACTTTCTTAACATGTCATACAATTATAAAATAAAAGAAGTTGATTAAAAATAAACTTGAAAACCTGTAAAGTAAGCTTCTTGGAAATAATGTTTTAAAAATACATTCATGCCATATAAGTTAAAAGAAAACATTCTTCTCGTACTTTTGTCGGAAAAGTAAAAAAAAGTACCTCGTACGAAAAACGACAAAAGATTCCTTTTATATCTTTTACTAAAAACTCACCTAAGGGTAAAATAGGATTTAAACAATTGTAGGTGAATGGAAATAATATTATATATTGAGGAAACATGTATTTGGATGATAAAATACACCCCAGTAAATACTAAAGTATAAACAATCTCAGATAAAAATGAGATTGTGATATTTCCCTTACCTTAGGTCCGACTTGCTTTGTAAGTGTCCAAACCTCCTGTACAATGATTTAAATAGTGTTATTTACTTATTCCAGAATCATAATTATTTTTATGATATCATATATGGTCATATTCTTATCTTCTTAGTAGTAATATTTCATTGCTACTTGTTATTCGGGTGTTTATAACTTTTTGTTCTTATGCGTGTTTTGTCGAATAAATTCTTATTCTTTTCTTTAGGTTATAGATACCTAATTTACATAATGGTATTAGTGTAATATATATCATATTCATTCAATTAAATTCATTTATATAATCATTATGAAATGAATATCATGTAGAACGAGTCGCATCACATCGTGGAGACGGTATTCCATACGTACGCACAAGTGATGATGTCGTTCCTATGATCGTGGAATTGTATTGGAGTGTATGTATACTATTTCAGAATCAATATCAATTTATAATAGTCATATATATTCATTATTTACACCATTATACCCATCCAAGTAAGGTGGTGGTAGAAAATAGATTACACCACGGCATGGAGACGGTATTCCGTACGTACGCACGCGCGGTGATTTCTTTTTCTGTAGGATGGATAGATGGTGAAATAGGGTTGTTTCATAATTATAATAACATATCAGTATATGAGTGATACTAATGTTATTACTTCATAATGAAACAACTAAATAAGAAGAAGTGGAAGAAGAAATAAAGATGAAAGAATCGGTAATGGACATTACCTCTTCTTTGAAGTGCTTCTTTGAGACCTTCTTTTAGGGCACTAAAATTGGTCTTTGAGGAAGACCAGAATATCTAGGATGTTTCTAGAGAAGTGGATAGGATAATTTTTCAGGGGTTGGCCGAGCTTGAAGGCTCAAAGTTGTGTGAGGAAGAGAGGGAGGAGGTGCCCTTTTATAAGGGAGGAGAGGGGCACCTTTGGAATAACTAAAAATATTATTTTATTATAAAGTCAAGTTCGGTTTTAAATAGCTCCAAATTGATTTATTTAGAGGATAAGGTGGGGATGGGTCTAAATACTCTCATCTAATAGGATTTAGACAAGTTTAGGTTATTATTTTAACCTTATCAATTAGATTTAACTCTAAATTAAATAATTTAACTTTTACCATGTCTTTTTGTTTTCTTACACTATATGGTTAATAAACTTACTATAAGAAGCCAAACTAACCCCAAATTGTTTATTATTAATATATATAACCTTATCTAAGTCATTTGGCCGAACCTTAGATTTTTAGGAATAAAATAACAATTAATAATATAATATTTGTTTTAAAAACTATTTTATGTCAATTTTGACACTATTTAGTAATTGATTTTTGTGAAAATCATAACAGAATGATAAGTTCAAACAAATTTAATTAAATAAATACTAACATGTCATATTAACTTATAAAATTAGTGGAATTCATAAAAAGTCTCAAATTATATTTATTTGTGTATTTATAACATCAATTATGTCAATATTTCATTAATAAGATAATTACTGCATCATCATTGTGTCATAAATAAATTAAATTATTTAATGTCTAAAAATTACAAATAAAATACCATTATGTAGGAAATATTTTTAGATTTCTAATTAATATTTATAGTAGAATTTATCTTATGTATAACCCCATATTAAAAATGTTTTAGTAAATAAACTTTGATTTTAACTCTTTTAACCCTTCTTTAAATAAATTAATAATAAATGTCCTAATCTAATCCAAGTGGGCCTAAATGGTCATATTTTATTCCTAAGTTTGTTTTTGGTCGAATTACACTTGTCCAATAGAATTAGGACATGTGTTAGGGTAATAATAATATCATTTCTACCCTTAATTACACTATTTACTTTTAACCGTGGTAAAAAAAAGTAAAAAGTTACTATTCACCAAAAATTATTTTCGTCTCATTGAACCACATTTTACTTACTGACATCAACCGTGTCTCTCGGATTTTTGAAATTCAACTCACAGAAGTGGTAAAATTAAGTTTTATGAACAATTCAGTTTTTTTTAACTACTACTTAGTGGTTTCACTATTCATCAAAAATTGAAAGTTTTCAGAAAAATACCAAAAATTAGGCCTAAGCTATATTTGATATTATGAAATCAAAAATTATTTCTATTTTACCAAATTCAGAACATATCAGTTGTATTAATTAATTTAAAAATTAATTCCCGTCGTGAAAACAAATAGCGTGTTCTTAAGAGATAATAACTATCAAAAGATTGACACTTGTTTATGTCTGGTTTAAATATGAAATTACATCCAATGACCAACATTGTATTAAATTGTAAAAATATATTCTAAATATACTTTAAAACCACTCAAATTAATAATTTATCACTATTAATTATTTCAATTGAAAAAGTTGTTTTTAATTAAAATTTAGTAATTTTCACTATTCATCAAAATATGAAAGTTATCCGAAAATCACCAAAATTTCACCCTAAGATAATTTCGATATTACGAATCCAAAAATGAATTCCATTTTGAAAAATAAAATTTACAAAATTTCAAAAAGTGGTTATTACTATTCATAACGGCTAGTTTTAATAATATTTTAATAGCATATTGTTGTTTAGTGAAACTCGTTATTGCGTACTACACACGCTATCGAGGAAGGTCACGATTGCGTGTAATGCAAGGCAAGTCAAGGATGCGTGTTGTGAAAGCTCCTTTTGGTGTAGCGTACAACACAAGACATTAGTGAAATTAAAAAGATTATTTTTCATAAAATCTTGGGCTGTTACACCTCTCCTCTTTTTTTCTTAGTATAAGTGGACTTTCCTATCATTATTATGGTCTTAGTATTCCATTTATATTTTTTATTACATGGACTTGTGTATTACTTCCTTTTGAGAGTTATATTATTTATCCCCATTTTTCTTCTCAAATTACTTTTTTGTGATATTTATCATTTTAATAGTGTTAATTTTTTTTGATTCAACACATATAAAAAAGTTTATTTTTATTTATGTCACACATGGATTTTTTATAGGATCTATAATAAATTCAATTCTATATTCAATTTTAGTAACCTTTCATTTTTTTGGAGGATTGTGGGATAAAAATAGTTTCTTGGGTCTTTGAGAGTTAAACTTTCTTCTTATTTATTTTTTACCCCCTTTATATTATATTTTCATCAAAATACATTATCCATTAAATATATATATATATATATATCCAATACTCTTATACATTTAGCATTATAGATTTTTATTTATTATTGGGTTCCTACCAACTCTGATTTTAGATATTTGATGTTATCTTCCTGATCCATACTCCTTTGGTTGAGGCTCTTAATAGTCATATTATCTAATTATTTGACATAATTAGTATTTTTAATAGTATATTTTATGACTTATTTAGTACTATGTAATTAATATTTTAATTCATCAAGTTTGATCTCCTTCACTGACATCATTATCTTAAGACAATCAATAGTACAAGGCTTCTCATTTACCATTTTTATACCTTTATATTTAACATTTTCAAATATATATTTTACCTCCTTAGTTTTATCTTACAATAATATAATTTTATTTTAACCTTATATATCATAAGTACAAATACATTCACTTCTTCTTGATCCACGTGTTGTTGAAATTTCATCTTGAAAATACCACTCTTAATCCTTCTATTTTATTTCATAAATTCCTTAAATTAAACATCATGTGAAATCCCTAAACTCCTCATTAAATTATAAAAAACATCACATATTATAGTGACAAAATACTTTAATTAGTCACATATTTTTATACTATAAATTTATGGTGTCTCTTTGTATTAGGTTTCCCACATCATAATTTATAGCATTTATAAAAATAAAAAAGGGATTGAGGGAGAATCCATGGATGAATAATCATCAAAAATTATGTTTTTTTATAATTTGGAGTAAACTTTAAATTACGTCACAATGGATTCTATTTTATAGTTTTGTATAATATTTATTAAATTACCACCGATTTCAAAATCTTCCCTATTTATAATTTTATACATAAATTCAATTTTACTAAAATTGATTCACATACTATATTGATCACAACCCATGTGTGATATCAATTCTTTATTCTATAGTGTTAATATATTTAATTCCAGGGCCTCTTTCTTTATTTTTATTTTTTGGTGGCTTACTGGAGATAACATATTCTTTATTGAGGAATTAAATATGAGAATAACACATAGATGACATGTAAAATCTTCACTTTATCTGCAAGGTAGACCAGTGAAAAAAATGTATAAAAATAAATATAAACCAATAAAAAAGTATTTAATCATTACTAGGAGTTGATTTCAATAACCATGTAATATAAAAACTTCAAAAATATAATTTTAAAATAAATTACAGGACCACGATCCTTCCAAATTTAATAACCACTTAATGCACTATCCAATGTATGATTGAGTAAATCATTAATATAAAGTTGGATTTGATACCACTTGTTCAACCCATTAAAGGCATGTTAACCACTAAGAGGGGGACTGAATTAGTGGTATTGGTCCTTTTAAAATAGTTTACATAAGTATTTTCCACGTTAATCAAAATTAATTGTAGTTGGTTAAGGATTAATCATTATCCTTTCATTCTTATAGAATTATTAATCAAATATGTGTTTCAATAACTTTTAGTGGATGAAATTGTTATTTTATAAGTTTTTATATCCTTTGAGGGGTGACTATATAATTGGTGTGGAGTTGGTTATATCCTACATCTCACATCCTATTTTAATTATACTAATAAGACCTTTGAGGACAAGAGATAACCCTGAACCTCACTAAAATTATAGTGTGTCACCAAACACCTACACCTTGTTCTCAAGGATACTTTACAAATACAATATATAGTGGTAGTGGTTTACTAAAGGATATCCCATTAATTTTATTGAAAAGTAAACTCTTCCCTGTAAGTGACTTGGAAATAGATGGAATATCATTCAAAAGGTCTAATGGCTAGTTCTCATGATCATTAATTTTAGTGAAAAAATATTTCATAAGAGTGTTTAAACTTTAATTGTAACATCCCAAGTTTTTAAAAGGGAACACTATGTTTAATAACATACATGATACGCCAAATTTAGCTTAAATGAACAACTTAATATTATTATTTAATATGGTAGTTATCACATAGCCATTAGAATGGAGGGAATGGACAAGATTAACTGAATTATTAAAATATGGTTTACACATGTGTATATAATTAATTCTTTGGTGACCGATTAATTATAAATAAAAGGAAATGTTTTTCTAAAAAAATATTCAAATGTGCACAAGTGTGTTTTATACCAATAAATTAATAAATCACTCTTTTTGAATTATATTAAAGATATATATATATATATAATATTTAATTTAATGTTTAACATTCATCTTATGTGTTTTCTAGACATGATAAGAGATCAAATCTAATTTTACGAACAAAAGTAATATTTTTGAAAAAATGAAGTTTTATTGCCTTTTGATGGCGTACCTATTTTAAATTTAGTTTTTGATAAATTTATATATTATATTTTTAAAAATAAAATTTATTTTTGAATTTGTAATATCAAAATTATCTTAGTGATAATTTTTGATATTTTTTTGAAAAGGTTCATTTTTTTTTGAACAATTTTTTTTAAAGGTGATGCCTTGGTCAAATTTTTTGTCGAACAGTGAAAATTACTGCATTTTAGTTAAAAACTAATTTTTTATTTAAATAATTATTATACTTTAAAATTATTTTTAAAGTCATAATAGATAAATAATAAATTTATTAATAAAATTTATTTCATTGGAATAATTTTTATATTTAAATTAGATATAAAAACTTATTGATATTTTGAATATCTTTTTTACACTACTTCTCGCCACATCTGTGGGATTAGTGTTAAACTTAATTTAGCTACTTTTGTGAATTGAATTTTAAAAAACAGAAATAAATGGTTGTAATCAATATGAAAATTTTGATTTAATATGATCAACATAATTTTTTATGAATAATAACTTTAGTATTTTATTTACCACAGTTAATGGTAAATCAGGTAATTAAGGGTGAGAATAATATTATAATATTATAAAATCACCCTAACACTTGTTCTAATTTCATTGGATGAGTGGGTTGTGACCAAAATAAAAATTTTGCTGAAATTATATGGTTTTTAAGCCACTTGGGTAAGAATATTACATTTATTATATTTTATTTAAAAATAAGTTAAAAATGTAATACTCATATTATTGTTAAGTAAATAATTTTTAATATAGTGTTATATAGAAGATAAATTTGACTATAAATAGTAATTTGAAAGATAAAATTATTATCTACATCATGATAATTTATTTATAATTTTTAGACATTAAATAATTAAATTTAATTGTGACACAATGATGATCCAGTAATTGATTTATTAAAGGAAGAATCAAATAAATGATATTAATAATATTAAAATAAATATAATTTGAAATATTTGATGCTATAAAATAATTTTATGGATGAATTTAATATGTTAGGGATGAGTAAAGGTAGTGTTTTTTAAGTAATGAAGTTTTTATGATTTTTTGAAAAAATAAAGTAATGAATAATGTCAAAATTAACATAATTAATATATTAAAATATAAAGTATTTAATTAAATGATATAAAATTTATAAAAATATAATATTTGAAAAAAAGGTTTATATAATTATAAAATTTTAATTAATGAATCATTTATTGGTCTTTTGGCATGTCATTGTAATTATATTAACCCTTAAAGTGAAAATTACTTGATAAAATGGTAAGAGTTAAAAGCGTTAAAATAAAAAGACAAGGATTAAAAAAAAATGAACAAAACTGTTATAATTTTAATTGGATGAATTTATTTCGACCAAAAATCATTCTATATTATAAATAATTTAGTTTGGATCCATTTGGAATAGAAAATAAATTTATATTAATTTAACATTTTTAAAAATTCTAAGAGTGACCCTCCCATCTCATATAAAAGTGTACCAATTCATCTATATTAGATACACTTAAAAAACATTTGGTTCATCCAATATCTTCCAAAAAACCTTCCTATAATACCTCCCCAAATTATAGAGGCCTTATTTTTGGTAGTACACCCTCCTTAGAAGTTTTAAGGTGTTAAGAGAAGGTGATGATCCAAAGGAAAGGTAACGTTTTTGTTTAAGTGTTTATATTTTATTTCTTCTTCCACTTCCTTAAAATATTATCAAACCATGATGAGATAATAAATAAATTATCATAAATATAATAAGTTTTTTTTATGTTAATATTATCACCTAAATCCATCTCTGACTCCATTAAATGGGGAAAAAATTAACGTCGTTCATGCGTACGTGTGAACTATCACATCCACGAACTGATATAATTCATTTTTCATTACTATCACTCAATAGTAATTATAATGATGGAATTGGTGTTTATATATTATATTCATGACATATGTATCATTATAATATAATAATATATCAATTAATTTCTAACTTTCTATGTATATAAAAATGATTACGTCGTTCTTGAGTACGTGTGAACTATCACCTCCATAAAGCGATGAGATTTGTTTTTATTCACCACATAAATTGTATGATATATATATATGAATATTTAAATTATTAATATTATATTAATAATATTATTATCATTCTGGTAAGATAAAATAATAATTACCTTATTTCCATAATGATCAATGGAAAATGGAAGCATTACATATGCGTACGTACGATCTACCGTCTCCATGATTATAACGTTGTTAATTTTTCATAACCATACATAAACGGTTCAATTTAAAAGTATTATTGATTTATAAAATTTATTATTATTTCATGAATATAATTCTTGAGATGATGTAATTATGACCATTTTAACAATATAAATCATTTCAAAGTCATTTTGGACTCGAGTACCAAATATCGACAAAACACCTGATATAAACATAAATAATTAAGTAATTATTAATACTTGATAATAGTAATATAAAATGAATAATAAAATTTATAAATTTTATTAAGAAAGTTAATAATTAACCTAAGTTTATTATTCCGGAATATAAATATTGCATGTGACGAGTCAGACTTAAGGTAAGAGACTCTTTAACAAAAACACTGTTTTAAATGTTTTAAAGATGTATTATTCTAAATTTTTCTCATTAATGTAAATGTTTTCAAAATTGTTTTAAGGATTTATTTATATGTAAATTAATTTTTTAAAATATTAAATCCTTTCAAATGTTTCAAAGTGTTATGGGACACATTGATTCAAAAATATTCTTTTTTAAATGTTTTAATTGTGTTTTAAAAATGGATTGATTATTTCAATAACATGGAATGTTTTTTTAAAATATAAATCTTGAACCAAATTTATCTATTTTAATTCACTTTTATATTTTTATGTTTAATTTACAATTTTACACTTATATTTTCAAATAAGTGTTTTCATTTTTAAGTGTATATCTTTGTAAAAAAATGAAATGTGATTTGAAAGTGGAAATGTTATTTTTACTTTATGCTTATTTTATGTGTTATGATTATGTTATGGTTATTGAGAATAGTTTATGAATATGTGTGGTTCCCTGATAAACCAAGGGTGGGTGACCCCATTATATCTATTCAATTCATTGGGTAATGAGATAATGTTAACTGGTTGGGTTTCTCCTAAGAGATTTAGGTAATATACTATGACGAGTATTCTAAATGTAACCATGAAGGTTACTCCCTATGTAGACATGAAAAATAAAATGTAAGAATGATATATATGCCACAAGATAACTTTATGATTTATTATTTATATGGAGTTTTACATGAATCTTATGATTTCATGCGGTAAGATAAAGGGTTTATCTTTTATGGGTGAAAAGTATGATTTTGTGAAAATGTTTTCATGAGTTTAAAATATTCATGGAATAATGGATTATTTACTTATTTTATATACCTTAACGATATTTTTGTGCTGATCCAAAGTTTTAAAAAAAATCCATAGGGTATAAGGATGATTATGATAAAGGATGAAGTCAAGATGAATGTTATGAAGATTTTTATCAAGAAAAATAATTAATGTTTTATTTTAAAAAGTTTTATTTTATGAAAAAATAAATAGTTAGTATAAGTTTATACTTTGAAATATTTGAGAATCTATATAATAGTTATAGCATAATTTTATAAATTATAAACTAAAAAGATCCTAGAATGTGAATTATAGTTCAAAAAACTATAATAAATTATGTTTAAGGTCAGGTCCTTATAGTTGGTATCAAATGATGGTTTTGAAAACTTTAGAGATTATGATGTTTTCTTAAGAGTTATATCATTCCGAGTTTATAATTTTCCGGTTGATCATAAGTTAAATTTATTAAAAACTCCTTTTGAGTATTTAAGTTATGAATTTTTAAGGTGATTAATGGTATTTTTGGAGACATTTATTTTTGAGGTAATTATGGGTTATTACTTTTTGGGATAAAAAATAAAAGGTACGAGATAACATTTGAGGTTAAAACATTTTATGGTTATTTTTGAGTATTTATTTTTGGAATGTTATTAGTATTATATAGTTGTAGAAAAAGGACAACCTGTAGAATGGGTGATAACTCATCGCGTCAGAAAAGGATGTGGGAATCAAACCCACAACCGAAGGGAGATAAGGGTGCATCACCTACCACTGGCCTACATGAAGTCCCAGGTTAATATGAGTTTTAATTTTTATTTAAAAGACTTTATGGATTAAGAATAATTATATTTTGGAAATATATGTTTTATCAATAGATAACCATTAGATCAAAAAATGATTTGGTTATTAAGTGATTAATGTTAGCTGTTCACTATTTTGTAAACCCTATATGATTATGGTTAATAGAACACTATGTGATTTTATTCGAGGAATAAAGGTTGAATTATATTTTTAAAGATTATATGCTTTTATTATGGACTTATATCTTCAAGATTATATGAATTAGGGAATAATATTTTTTTGGGTATGAGACATTAAGAGTGATTGATGTTATTTGGAGAAAAATGTTAAAATTTATCTTGGAAGATTATGTGATCAAGACATTTTTGGGTTTCAATCTTAGTCTAGAATTTTTTAAAGAATTTTAAGGATAGTTATTTGTTGAACGGTATATGTTGAACTTTGACTATTACTGTTGATTTTTGGAGATTAAAAGTAGTTTTTAATCATATAATGGTTTATTATTTTTTGTGAATTATTTTATCTTAGCCTAACCGTATTGGGTTTTTAATGTTTCAAGATAGTAAAAATATATATTTAATATGTTTTGGTTTATTTGATTCTATATAAGTTGATTATAGTGCATCAAGAATGAAAAAATCATCTTGAATACTCATCGTTTGGAGAAAAAGATGAGTTTGTGGTGAAATTTTATTAATGGATGAATATCTAATTTTCAAGTAAGTATTTTTCCTTAGGTTATTATTTCAAGTAGTAAAATAATTCTTCACCTGTATGAAAAGGATCCTGAAGAAAAAACATTATCTGCTTACTTTTATTAAGGGAATTTTTACCCATCACATAATTTTTGTATTGTAATTGTTAACTTTCCCATGATCAAGTTCTCTATAACTCTCTATTATTTTATGAGAGTTAGTTTTCTCTTCCACGTCTAGGCTTTCCTACATGGAACCCTATTATGTGTTATCTCAGGTGACCATCGTACTTCCTTTTTTTTTATTTTAAAATGGAAGTATTAATAATCCTTTTTGAAATGTGGGATTTCAACAAAGTTATTTTGAAAATTCAAACCACTAGTTTTCGATCTCGATTTCAAATTGTGAGGACGCAATTTATTAAATGGGGGATGTAACATCTTGAGTTTTTAAAAGGTAACACTATATTCAATAACATAATGATACGCCACATTTAGCTTAAATGAACAACTTAATATTATTATTTAATACGGTAGTTATCACATAGCCATTAGAATGATGATAATGAATAATATTAATTGAATTATGAAAATATGGTTTACAAATATTTATATAATTAATTATTTGGTGACCAATTAATTATAAATAAAAGGAATTTTTTTTCCTGAAAAAATATTTAAATGTGCACAAGTGTGTTTTATGTAAATAAATTAATAAATTAATCTTGTTGTATTATATTAATAATATATATATATATATATAATATTTAATTTAATATTTAAAATTCAACTTATGTATTTTCTACACACGATACAGGAACAAATCCAATTTTACGAACAAAAGTAGTATTAAAAAAAGGCAATTTTGCCTCCTTTTGATGACGTACCTATTTTAAATATTTTTTTGACACTTTTATATATTCTATTTTTCAAAATAGACTTCATTTTTGAATTTTTAATATCAAAATAATATTTGGTTGAATTTTTGGTATTTTTATGAAAAGTTTCATTTTTTGATGAATAATGAAAAATACTACATTGTAGTAAAAAAATGATATTTCATTTAAATAATTATTATACATTGAACTAATTTTTAAAGTCAAAATAGATAAATAATACATTAATTATTCCAATATAGGTCATTGTAATAATTTTTATATTGAAATTATATTAAAAAACTTATTGATATTTTGAACGCCTCTTTTTTCGACCTCTCATCACATCTGTGAGATTAGTGTTAAAATTAATTTAGCCACTTCTATGAATTGAATTTTAAAAAATAGACATAAATGTTTGTAATTTTTATAATTTTTTTGATATAATAGGATAAACTTAATGTTTTATGAATATTAACTTTAGTATTTTTTATCACAGTTAAGGGTAAATTGGGTAATTAAGGGTAAGAATAATATTATAATATTATAAAATTACCCTAAAAATTGTCCTAATTTGATTGGATGAGTGGGTTTCAACCAAAATAAATCTTATTTTTAAATTATAACCTTTTTAATCCACTTGGATAAGAATATTACATTAATTATATTTTATTTAAAAATAAGTTAAAAATATCATACTCATATTTTTATTAAGTAAATCATTTTTAATATAGGGTTATATGGAAGGTAAATTAGACTATAAATAGTCATTTTAAATATAAAATGTTTAAATAAATCATGATAATTTTTTTATAATTTTTATACAATCAATAATTGAATTTAACTTTGACACAATGATGATGTAATAATTGATTTATTAAAGGAAAAATCAAATAAATGATATTAATAATATTAAAATAAATATAATTTGAAATATTTGATGCCATAAAATAATTTTATATATTACTTTGACATGTTAGGGATGAGTAAAATTATTTTTTTGAAGGAACCCATTTGTTATGTTTTTTAAAAAGCCAAGGAATAGTGTCAAAATTGACATAATTCATATCTTAAAATATAAAATATTTAATTAAATGATATAAAAATTATAAAAAATATAATATTCATAAAAAGTTTATATAATATATAAATGTAATTAATGACCCATTAATTGGTATTTTTTTCATGTTATGGTAATTATATTAACCCTCAAAGTTTAAATTATTTGATAAAATGATAAGAGATAAAAGGGTTAAAACAAAAATATAATGATAAAAATAAAATAAAAAAATGTGTCTAATTTTAATTGGATTAGTTTATTTTGATCCAAAATCATATTATATTCGATATAATTTAGTTTGGTTCCATTTGGAATAGAAAGTGAATTTATATTAATATAATATTTTTAATAATTCCAAGAGTACGCGTCCCCTCTCCCAAAAAGGGCACCCATTCACCTCTATTCCATCCACTTCAAAAACCATTTTGTTTGGACAATATCTACCCAAAACCCTTCTTAGAATACATAACCATATTCTAGAGGCATTATTTTAGGTATAACACCCTCCTTATATGTGTCAAGGTGTTAAGAAATAGTGATAGCCTGAAGGAAAGGTAACATTATTTATTTAAGTGTTTCTATTTTATTTCTTCTTCCACTTCCTTAAAATATTCTACAACCATTAAAAGATAATAAATACAGTATCATAAATATACTGATATGTTTTTATTTTAATATAATCACCTAAATCCTTCACTGATTTCATTAGATTTGAAAATAATTAACGACGTTCGTGCATAGGTGTGAACTATCACCTCCACGAACCGATATAATTAATTTTTCATTACTGTCTATCAATACTGGTTGTAATGATATAATTAATGTTTATATATATGATATTCATGAAATATTTATCATTATAAGAGAATAATATATCAATTAAGTTCTCAATTTCCATGAACATAAAAATGATAATGTAGTTTGTTCATACGTGTGAACTATAACCTCCACAAAGAGATGTGACTTGTTTTTATTCATCAAATCAATTGTATGATAAATATAATATATTTAAATGTTTAATATGATTTTAATAAAATTATTATAATTATGGAAATATAAAATATTAATTAAATTATTTCCATAATGATCAATGAAAAATGGAAATGTTGCTCATGCGTACGTACGACTTACCGTCTCCATGATTATCACGCTGTTCATTTTTCCTAACCATTCATAAATGGTTCAATTTAAAAGAATAATTTATGTATAAAAGTGATTATTATTTCATGAATATTATTATTTTGATCATTTAATTATGACCATTTTGACTATAGACATCATTTCAAAGTCATTTTGGACTCGAGTACCAAATATCGACAAAACGCTCGATGTGAACATAAATAATTAAGTAACAGTTATAACCTGATAATAGTCATATAAAAAAATAATAAATATTATAAAGGTTCTTAATCAAGTAAATAATTAACTTAATTTTATTATTCATGAATATAAATATTGTATGTGATGAGTCAGACTCAAGGTAAGGGACTCTTTAACTAAAACATCATTTTAAATGTTTTAAAGATTTATTATTCTAAATATTTCTCATTAATTTCCATGTTTTCAAAATGATTTTAAGGATTTATTTATACGGACATGAATTTTTTAAAATTTTAACTCCTTTTAAAATTTTCAAAGTATTATGGCACACTTTGATTCAAAAATCATCTTTTTAAATGTTGTAAATGCGTTTAAAAAATGTATTCACTATTTCAATAACATGGAACTTTTTTAATATATACATAATTAATTGAATTTATCAATTTTATGTAAATTTATTTTTTTATGTTTACTTTAAAATTTTAGACTCATATTTTCAAATAATGTGTTTTCATTTTTAGGTGTGTGAATTTTTAAAAAAATGAGATGTGATTTCAAAGTGGAAATATTATTTTATCCTTTATGATTGTTTTATGTGTTATGATTATGCTATGGTTCTTGGGAATAGATTATTAATATGGGTAGTTTTGTGATAAAAAGAGGGAGTATGATCCTGGGATAGATCTCCAATACATTGGGTATTGAGACAGAGTTAACTAGTTGGGTTTCTCCTAAGGGATTTTGTGAATATACTTTGATGGGTATTCCAAATGAAACTATGAAGGTTACTCCCTATTTAGCCATGAAAGCTACAATGTAAGAATGATATGGATTCCAAAATTTACCTTTATGATTTATGATTTCTATAGATTTTTATAGGAATCTTAGGTTTTCATGAAGTAAGCTAAAGGGTTTATGTTTTATGGGTGAAAAGCATGATTTTGTGAAAATGTTTTCATGAAAATGTTTTCATGAGTTTAAAATATTCATGTAATAATAGTTTCTTTCTTTATTTTACATCCCTTACTAATCTTATTATTCTCATCCAAACTTTTAAAATTTTTTCTATAGAGTAAAATGATGGGTAAGAGAAAGGAGGAAGTTAAGATGAATTTCATGAAGACTTTTATCAATAAAATAAATTCATGTTTTATTTTAAAAAGTTTTATTTTGTGAAAAAATGGATAGAGAGTAGAAGCATCTACTTTGTAATATTTGAGTTGTTATGTAATAGTTATGGCATAATTATCTAAAACTCTATACTGAAAAATACCTAAATGTGAATTCTAGTTCAAAAACACTAGAATAAGTTATGTTTAAGGTCAGGTCCTTATATTAATAAATTAGTGCTTGAATTATTATTGTAGCATATGAAACTTATTTTCATACTTCTATTCTCATTTTAGTGTGTGGGAAGATATTTTCTAGATAAGTGACACACACTATCAAGCTCACTTCAATAATAAAGATGATATGCAGGACAATAAGTTTCATTAGGATTTCTTCTCATTCTGCTTCTTTTTTGTATGATGATATTCAAGGTGTCAAGCATAAGATCAAACCTTCTTCAACACATTTTATGATCTTTAATATACTCTAGTGATGTTATAGGAATTATTAACCATAAAATAATACAATCTTATATAAATTGGTATGTAATGCACATACCTGATATAGTATCCCCCATTAATCTTCTTGTATTGATGTTGATCATTAATCGAGTTACATAAACACACACTCAAGAGTCCCTAAAAAATTTTCTATTTTTTTTTTTAATTTTAGAAAATACCAATTTCTAAAACTTCAAACTCATTGAAACTTTGTAAAGAATAAGTTAATTGAAAGTGGAAAAGTTTCATTATTTCTTTGTCAATATTACCTATTTTTTGACTTGAAATGTGTTGTCATTGTTGTATAAAAACTTTAGTATTTTTACCATATACTATTTTATATATATCATATTTTCTTGATTCAAAATCCTATGGAAGTATAATAAAAAAAATTTAAAAAATTATTTTTATCATGAACCTTGATCAACCTTCTTTATAAATCCAAATTTCTATTAAGTCAAATCATGATATATGCAATTTACTACATCATTACTACTAAATAAAAACTTCTAAGTGGTATAAATTTTTATCCATAACTTTGATTGAGATTATTAAAAGATGAGTATAAATTTTAAAATATAAAATAAATTTCATTATACAAAAGGATACCTATAATTTTAGGTAACCTAACTTAGATACCCAACAAATATAGGGCTAAACCACCACACAACCTCATGTGCACCACCCAATCACCCGAGGTTGGAAACTAGTGTGATGATTAAGAAATTCCAAATGGAGATGGTTTAATAGTTTTTATTAATTAACTAAAAAATAAATAAAACTAAAATAATTAAAATGGAATAAATTTAATTTAATAAAAATTCATATCTTTGAATAATTCTATTAGAACTTTTTTCGCTAACATCCATGGCTAAATGAAAAACTCAATATCTAAGATTCAATTCTAACATTGAGTAGAGAATAATATAAATTAACAACGATCATGTGCCATAAAATTAAATAATCAAGACATATATTATATTATATATGTACCGGAAAGAATAACCATGAAACTATATGTCCACTAGAGTGCACTTTTAGTGCGTGATCATATAATACTCATTAATAAACCACCACAGTTCAAACATACATGAAATAAACTCAGGTCTGGAAAATAGATAAATCTAATCATTTATAATTATATATATATAAATATATTTTAAAATAGTTATCAATAAAAAATATCCTTGGTAGATGATAAAGAACTAACAAAAATTTATTAAAAATGAATGATAACTTCTTATAATGGGTGGGTCCATACCCGACACACATTCTTCTGTCATAAAAATCATGATTCCAATCCCAACTATTCCATTACACACATGTATATGAATATATTTTTATACATATAGATGAGTGTTATACAAAGTTCGGGTCCTTGAAATATGCCACAGAGGAAAGATAAAGGTGTATACAAGAGTTATGAAACATTTATAGATCATCCCATACGGGTAGGGTAAAGGGAGTAATAGAGTAAAGGTGTTGCAATTCTACCTTATATCATTAACTAGATAATATAGACTTGTTTAAAACTCATATAATAATGAGATACCCCTTCTAGAACAATCTTAATTCATTAGAGCAGTGGCCATTTTCAAGGAAACATCACTATCTATAAAAACTACCATGTTGGATATAAAAATTTAACAACATGGTCAAGATGTCAAAAAAGAGTTATTTTCAATTAAAAATTCCATAAAATGACAATAAATCTCAATAAAAAATATATTGACATACACATTTTCATAAAATAATGAAATAGTAACCCATTAATATTACAAAATGGAATCTAAAAAAGTATGAAAACATCAAAAAAGAGGAACAAAATATAAAATGACATTCCCTTCATGTAATGGCCCGAACCTATCTAGTCCATTCCTTTGCAAAAATCTGGTGTCTGAGGTGTTCTGGGAGGTCAAGGTGACTTATCCCCAACACTTTTCTAAATTTCCAATTTTATGAATAGTGTCATTAGTAGCCTTAGGTGAACAGTGAAATGGTAGCCTTATATGAACAGTGTTTTCAGAACGATGAGGTTCCAACAGTGACCTCTTTCCTTTGACAAATTTTGAGTTCATGAATAGTGTTTCCAGAACGGTGAGGTTCCAACAGTGACCTCTTTCCTTTTCCAAATTTTGAGTTCATAAACAGTGTTTCTAGAATGGTGAGGTTCCAATATTGAACTCTTTCCTTTACCAAATTTTGAGTTCATGAACAGTGTTTCCTGAATGGTGAGGTTTCAACGGTGACCTCTTTCCTTTTCCAAATTTTGAGTTCATGAACAGTGTTTTCAGAATGGTGAGGTTCCAAGGGTGACCTCTTTCCTTTGCCAAATTTTGAGTTCATGAATAGTGTTTCTAGAACGGTGAGGTTCCAACGGTGACCTCTTTCCTTTTTCAAATTTTGAGTTCATGAACAGTGTTTCCAGAACAGTGAGGTTCTAATGGTGACCTCTTTCCTTTTCCAAATTTTGAGTTCATGAATAGTGTTTCCAAAACGGTGAGGTTCCAATGGTGACCTCTTTCCTTTGCCAAATTTTGAGTTCATGAACTATATTTCCAGAATGGTGAGGTTCCAATGGTGACGTCTTTGCTTTTCCAAATTTTGAGTTCATGAACAGTGTTTCCAGCTTCCTACAGTTTCACCCCTTTTATGCTTCCTTTGACGTAAAATGAATTTAAAGCCTTGTTTTAAGGACTCTAAAGCCGATTCAAAGGCCATAACTCCTTTATTAAATTTTCCTAAGGCTCATGATGATTTTACTTGGTCAAACCATGTGGTTTAATGTGATATTCTTTTAATGGAAAATCTAGCGTATCTTAAACTGGTGCTCCGTTAAATCTTCTAAAAGGGATGAGATATCTTTCTCCCTAATCCTTCCTCCTTGTTCTTGGGTATGATACACTCAAACCTTCCATTCCTTCCCATAGGAGTTGTGCGATCAAGATTTCCTCCTTGGATTAGTTCCCCTCTGTTTCTGATTCAACCAAGCAGTATCGATCAATATTTGATATAAGTTATGATCTATCATAATTATTTTTGGTTTATCTCCTTTTGTTTCTCCTTTACCTTTTATGGAATGCTATCTCCATGTTCCTAATGGATTTTTTTTGTGTGTTGGCCTATGTGGTGGTGTCTCTACATCCTCGGGTGGATACAATTATCACAGGGAGGAGATCGTAACCCATTGTGTGGCTCATTCTCGTATAAAGAACGTCAAGAACCATTTGAGGTAGGGGATTCATTACTCCTACTTTCTTTTATGCACAACTGTGTAGTTAGAATATTTTATCCCATTAGATCAAAATGGAATTGACATAATAAATATTTGAATCGGATAAATAATTTGATATCCATCGTATATTATTGCCTCTTATTTTGATAGATAACGTGATATCTATTCTTGATTGTTTAGATTTTCATTCATGATGGAAATTGGTAAAGAATGTAAAGCCAGAATTAATTGATAATTGTTTGGATAAATATAAATAGGCATGTAAATGAATCTGGTTCTTTTTGTTGTAATTTGATGTTAACAAATTTGGTGTAGTAAGCATGTTTAATTATTTGTGATAGATTACTGTTTAGGTTTCCCGAAGTTGGAACCTATGAATAATAAACCGGTTAATCCAAGATGGATTGAAGAACTGGTTGTTTGATAAATGATAATTCATTATAGGGTTCTAAATTACCCTATTACTTGTTTAAGGGCCAAGATCCCAATTGATATGATGGTTGTTTTCTTGATGCTTGTGTTTTTATGTGAGCATGGATGGATGTTGTGATATGTGGGGGCATGGAGGCCTATTGGTTGTGGTATCAGTTGACACCTAGAGTGGCGAGATGCATCAGTTTATGCATGTGGGTGTCGGGAAGGACACCGAGGATAATGAAACGGGTTGGATGTGAATGTTTGGATGCTTTCTGATTCTTATTGGTTGTTTAGCTGCTTTACATTCCCCACTGCTCAAGGAATATGGTTTTTCTTACCCTCCTTCCAAAAAGGGGCGAAGACACGTAGGGTATGCCATGTGCTTTCCATGTTTAGCTTCTTGAGGGAGGATAGGTATATGCTCATGCTATAGGTGGAAAAGACTCGACGGGTAGTTCATCTACTCACCATGTTGAACCCCCTTGTATTTAGTAGCATAGAATGTTTTTCTAGAATGCCTGGTAATATGGTAAAGTAATGCTATAAATAAATAATTTAATACATGATGTTAACCCATGGGGTTGGAGCTTGCTGGGGCGTAATGATGAGGTTGTATTTTCAAGGAACAATGAAATTTGGGTGTGATGCTAATGAAATATAATGTGGAATTGTTAATGGTTAATTAATGTTTAAAGAATTAATTAACGTAAAGTGAAACTGATAAAAAGGGAATGAAGTAATGGAATAAAGCTCTTTAAATGGTTGTATGCTTATAGGATACCTAGTATTATAAGTGGTAGCCAGGAGTTTAAGAGGCGTTAGCTGCAGTTGAGTCTAAGACTAGGTTATGACCATAGTATGGTTGTGAGATGTAGTATATTTTGTACTTTTTGTGTTTCTATACACTAATCCACCCCTTCAGTTAGGGAAACTGACACCTCGGGGATTCTGAGCCCTGGGGGGTGTTTTCCCCAACATTCCTATGAGAGGATGGATGACTGACTACCCCCTCTGGCCCCATTCTCTTCTCTTGGTAGTTACTTGTGCTGGTAGGCACAGTGGTTAGTTTTCCCCATATATGTGTGTAGAGGTCTGTAATGGCTTGTGGTTATACACCCACATATATTCTGGATATAGTTTCCTATGGAATACTATAGGTGTAATGTGTATAGGCTATGATGGCTTGAGGATCCTTACTCAGTGTATGGGCTATAATGGCTTGAGGTTTAATACCCGATGTATGATACATGTTATGGGAGATGTGGTGGCTCCCAGAAACTACCTAGTTACTTTTATTATGTGGATGTGGTAGTTTTGTTGCATGAGGTGCATGTTTTGGTGCTTTTCCCAGGTGTCTGCAGGCAAGCCCTTTTAGAGATAGATGCTTAGGACGTGCGATGTTGAGGCAAAGCAGCAAACCAGTGGGGAAGTAGTAGCGGAGTACCCTTGATATTATTTATTATATTATATACTCTTGTATGTGTTACTTGGTGATAGTAGCCATGGTGAGGATGAGAACTTATTATACCTATTTAGGTGACAAGTTAGTTTCACTTGATGTTCACTATGCTTTAACATGATTTCTTTACTTTTTCATGAGAGGCTTCAGAGAGGATCCTACTAAGTATACTGTTATACTCACCCTATGTATATATAAACTGTTTTTCAGGTCACTTGGAGCAGGTTTGAGATCAAGATAGTTTCTGCTAGATTGGGGTTGCAGGAGCTATTTGGGCTTGTGGTTGCTGCTATTTTTACTTTCTTTTGGGTACTTGCAGTTTTCCCCTTCAGTTGTAGTAGTTATTCATGACATTACATACGTGTACTTGGAATTTCTTTTATATTTTTTTCTGAGTTGGAGTTGGTTGGTGTCTGTCTTATCTCTCTCTTCCACATGTGTTCTCTTAGAGGGTAATGCCTCACATCCGTGTGTTTACTATACCCTCAGTGCTAGTCACCAACCTGGGGCCTATTGGAGGCGGGACTCGGGGGTTATTATCTCCCTTCTCACATTGCTGACCCAGGAGGGGTACACTTTTTGGGGAGGGGGTCATGACAGAGTGGTATCTGAGTTCTGGTTGAGGGATAGGATGGAGTTTGGTGTTTGGAACATGTGAGGTTGCATGGGTTGGTAGGACAACAATTTTAGTCAAGTTTAGCAAGTGATGTAAACACTAGAGACCGACTGAGACATAGGAGTTTAGGGCCCCCTCTGATCTGATGTACGGACCTTTAAGTTTACAATGGATACTAAACGAGGTGATACTAGTTGCAGGGTAGATACCTAGGAAAGGATCATGCATCATTATTCTTTGTTCCTGTGTTTGAATGTGTAGACCTTGGGATAGGTTAACCTAAAATGAATAAAAGAAAATAATTAAATAATTAATTAATGTTGAGTCTTTCATATTCTAGGTCTAGGAGCCCTAACTATTTGATAATTTATAGGTATGGCTCCAGGTCGACGTCCTCGTTAGGATCACATAGAAGATGTCCAACACACTATGCGAGTAGATCACCCTCAGGTAGAGGTTAACGATGACGACACTTAGAGGAGGACACTCTGAGAGTTTCAGTGCCAGATTCTGTAGAAGTATGTGGGCTCCATTTCAGATTTAGTCACATAAGACTGGTTGAAGTAGGTCGAGATAGGCTTCTGTTTGATCCGTGCTCGAAAGGTGCACTGGGTGTCCTTGGTTGTGACGATGCTGTATGGAGCATCGAGGAAGTGGTGGTTCTTGTTCCTCAGGGATCGTGAGGAGTCAACGATCTCATGGGAGGAGTTTCGAGACAATTTTAGAGTCGAGTTTCTTTCTTCGACCGTGAAGGTGTCTAGTCTCCAAGAGCTTCTTACCCTTTGACAGGGGAGATACAGTGTGCGAGAGTTTGGAATCTATTTTAGGAACCTTTTATGATATGCTTCAGACCTGTTGCCAGATGAGGAGGCTAGGGAGAGGCATTTCGAGGAGGATTTGCATCCAGAGATCCAGGGCCAGGTCACCCCATTTATGCTAAAGACATATCTTGAGGTGCTGGAGAGGGCATGGGTCATTGAGAGGACATTGTCCAGAACCATATCATCACAAGAGGGGAGTCATCATGATTATTGATGAAGCAGAGATGTGGTCCGGGGTTCCTGATTTTTTAGGGTATAAGAGTTTCCGTTCAACCGAAGGTAGGTCCCAGCCCCCAACATCTCGTTTCTCTAGGGGAAGCAGCTCTCAGAACTATACCAAGGGATCAAGAACTTGTTTTACTTATGGTGGTTGAGGTGATCAACAGTGAGAGTGCCTGACCTTTCAGAGCAGTCATCGTGAACCAGGTGTTCCTCTCCAGGTTCCTCTGTTGAGGCAGTTCCAGCCGAGGCAACAGCAGTAGGTTGCACCAGCTTTAGATCCACAAAGGGTAGATGGGGTAGGAAGAGGATAACCTCATGACGATACCCATCCTCAGAAAGTAGAGCGCGACCATGGTGGTGGTCTTCATCAGGGTCAGAGAGGCCGTGGAGGCGGTCGTGGCCAGCTTCAGGCTTTAGCTTTGCTAGCTCTAGGTGAGCGAGATGTCGTTCGAGGTACCCTTTTTTTTCCTACCTTGGTGTATTCCTTGTTTTATTCAGAAGTGACACACTCCTTCATATCACCTACCCTTTTCCATGCTTTGGGACTTGAGGTAGAGAGTATTCTAGTGCCCTTGTCATTGACTACGCTAGTTGGAGGTTGAGATGACTTGTTTAAAGTATTTAGAGACTATGAGCTAGTGTTAGGGCTACACCGCTCTTGGGTAGATTTCTTATGTTTACAAATACAACCATATGATGTCATCCTCAGCATGGATTGGTTGTATTCGGTGAAGGATATCATGGATTTCTTGAAGAGGTAGGTTGTGTTCTTTAATGTGGATGGAGAGCCAGTGGTGTTCGTTGGCGAGTGAGACCCTTAGATGGGTCAGAGACATGTTCCATCCTTATCATCCATGATGTCTAAGTTGATGTTGAGTTCTTTAGAGGTTCAGTAGTTGGCGTTTCCTAGGGTCGTAGAAGAGTACCCTGATGTCTTTCCAGAAGAGGTTGTAGCATTACCCCCTTGACGAGAGATCGAGTTTGGGATTGAGATACAACCAGGAGCATCTCCTATCTCTATGTATCCATATAGTATGACCCCTTATGAGTTACAAGAGTTATGTATACATCTTGATGGTCTGTTACAGTGCAGTTTTGTTCGACCGAGTGTGTCACCGTGGGGTGCACCAGTTTTATTCGTGAAGAAGGCTAAAAGTAGTTTGTGGTTGTGTGTCGATTATCATCACTTAAACAAAGTGAAAATGAAGAATATCTATCATATTCCATGTATTTATGGCTTATTAGATCAACTAAAGGGTGAAAGTTGGTTCTTAAATATCTACTTGCAGTCAGGATATCATCAGATGTGTGTGAAGGATGAGGATATCCTGAAGACTGCTTTTCGTTGTCGTCATGGGCATTATGAGTTCATTGTAATGCTGTTCGGCATGAGAAATGCGGTAGTTGTGTTCATGGTATTGATGAATGTTGTGTTTTGTGAGTTCCTGGACAAGTTCATGGTGTTTTTCATCAACGACATCCTTGTGTACTCCACGTCTAAGGATGAGCATATAGAGCATCTACACACCGTTTTGGGAGTTCTTTGTCAACATCAGCTGTTTGGTAAGTTGTCGAAGTGTGAGTTTTGGGCTCGAGAAGTCCATTTCTTATGTCTTGTTGTGTCCCAATAGGGAGTAGCTATGGATCCATCGATGATAGAAGAAGTTGTGTCTTGGGAAGCCCCCAAGACAGTGTCATATGTGAGAAGTTTCCTTGGTCTCGTAGGCTACTACAGGAGGTTCGTAGCTGATTTCTCTCGAGTTGTGACTCCTCTGACAGCTTTGACCAGGAAGGATTAAGCGTTCATATGGACTGATCAGTTTTAGGAAGCTTTCAAGTATCTAATGGAGAAGTTAGTAAGTGCTCCAGTTCTTTGTCTTCCAGCTGAGGGAGTTCAGTTTGATGTTTTCTACGATGGTTCACATTTTTGGTTAGGCTATGTTCTAATGTAGAAAATATCAGTTGTTTCTTATGGGTCTCGATAGTTGCATCCCCATGAATGTAACTATTCCAACCCATGATCTTGAGTTGGCAGCCGTGGTGTTTTCTATGAAGTTGTGGAGACACTACCTCATTGGTGAGCACTTTGTGGTTTTCACCGATCATAAGAGCCTGGGGTATGTTTTCTCTCAACATGAATTAAACTTGTGAAAATGTTGGTGGATGGAGTTATTATAGGAATATGACTTTGAAATATCGTATACACTTGGAAAGGGGAATGTTGTAGCTGATGTGATGAGCAGGAAGTCACGTGGTGATGTAGTGTGTAAATCCAATGATTCCTAGAGAGTAATGGAAGAAATTTCGTCATTACATCTTGATATGAGAGAATTTTGGAGAAGAGGTTGTCTTTTCCAGATGACGGTGTAGTCATCTCTGGTGTAGTAGGTGGAAGAGTCTCAGTTGGGGGATCTATAGGTGGAGTTCTGGAGAGACCGAGTTTTATTGTGGCGAGGCCCCTAATGGTTGGTCTGAGGATGAACAACAATGAGTGTTGTATCATGGAAGGATATTTTTTCCTTTGACGATGCGTGAGACGGTTCTCAGAGAGTTCCATAGTTCTCCTTTAGCGGTGAATCCAGGTGTGACAAGGATGTACCGAGCCTTGAGAAGTCTGTTTTAGTGGCCTGAGCTAAAGTGTTCAATTGCGGAGTTTGTGTCTCGATGTTTGGTCTTCCATAAGGTGAAGGCCGAACACCGTGTTCCTGGTTGTATGCTCCAGCCATTAGATTTCCCTCAGTGTAAGTGGTAGGACATATCAATGGACTTTGTTACTAGTTTACCTCGATCTTAGGGAGGACATGATTCTATTTGGGTGGTAGTGGATCGTTTATCAAAATCATCCCACTTCATATAAATCAAGGAATCAAGCTCAGTGGAAGTTTTGTCGAGGAAGTATCTAGAGGAGGTGGTGAGAATTCATGGAGTCCCAAGGATGATCATTTCTGATCAAGATCCTCATTTTACCTCTAGGGTGTGGAGAGGTCTCTAGCATGCTTTTGGTTCTCAGCTATGCCTTATTACTGCTTTTTATCCTCAGACGGACGATCAGACAAAGCAGACCACACAAACTCTTAAAGATATGTTACGCTCTTATGTCCTAGATTTGGGAGGGTTGTGGATGAGGCACTTACCCTTGGTGGAGTTCACTTAAAATAATATTTTTCACTCCACCATTGGTATGACACCTTTTGAATCCTTGTATGACCAGCCTTTCCGTTATCTGTTGTGCTGGACTGGGGTCGGAGAGTTAGCAATTCTCAAACTGAATCTAGTGCAAAATTCAAAAGAGATGGTTTAGGTTATTCATGAGAGGATTAAGATAGTGAAGTATCATAAGAAATAATATGCCGATCAAAGGAGGAGACCCTTATAGTTTGATGTTGGGGATCACGTGTTTTTGAAGGTGACTCCCCATAATGGGAAGCGAAGGTTTGGTTGTGGGAGTAAGCTTTCTCCCCTGTTTGTTGGGACTTTCTAGGTGTTAGCTCATGTTGGAGCTGTGGCGTATCAAGTAGCACTTCCCCCACAGATGAGTCGAATACATGATGTTTTTCACTTGTCACAAATCCGTTGTTATCTTCATGATGACTCTCATGTCATCGATTGGGGAGAGATCAATGTTGGTGATGATGCGATGTTCGAGGAGCGGCTAGTAGATATCCAAGACCACAAGGAGAAGGTGTTACATGGTCATTCTATTCCCTTGGTTCGTGTCTTGTGGTGGCACGATGGTGTTGAGGAGAGTACATGGGAACATGAGTCGTAGATACATGCTCAGTAACCAGATTTGTTTGATATTTAACTCTTTGCATGTAACGATGTCCCCTTTGTGGTTATAGAAATTTTATGTTTATGAGATGGCTTTCTTTGGTTGCTTCTTGCGGCTTTATCACTTTTGAGAGGTATCTCAATGGGTGGTCATTTAGAATTATTTTCTATTCCCTTTTAGGTTGGTTTTGAATTATCGAGGATGAGAATATTTTGAGAGGTATCTAATGTAATGGCCCGGACCTATCTGGTCCATTCCTTTGCAAAAATCTGGTGTTAGAGGTGTTCCAGGAGGTCAAGGTGACTTATCCACAACACTTTTCTAAATTTCCAATTCTGTGAATAGTTTCATCGGTAGCCTTAGGTGAACAGTGCAATGGTAGCCTTATATGAATAGTGTTTCCAAAACGGTGAGGTTCCAATGGTGACCTCTTTCCTTTGCCAAATTTTGAGTTCATGAACAGTGTTTCCAGAATGGTGAGGTTCCAATGGTGACCTCTTTCTTTTGCCAAATTTTGAGTTCATGAATAGTGTTTCCAGAACAGTGAGGTTCCATCGGTGACCTCTTTCCTTTGCCAAATTTTGAGTTCATGAATAGTGTTTTCATAATGGTGAGGTTCCAAAGGTGACCTTTTTCCTTTTCCAAATTTTGAGTTCATGAATAGTGTTTCCAGAATGGTGAGGTTCCAATGGTGACCTCTTTCCTCTCCCAAATTTTGAGTTCTTGAACAATGTTTCTATAATGGTGAGGTTCCAACGGTGACCTCTTTCCTTTTCCAAATTTTGTGTTCATAAATAGTGTTTCCAGCTTCCTACAGTTCGCCCTTTTGATGTTTCATTTGACGCAAAATGCATTTAAAGCCTTGTTTTAAGGACTCTAAGGCCGATTCAAAGTCCATAACTCCTATATTAATTTTTCTTAAGGATCAAGATGCTTTTACTTACTCAAACTTTGTAGTTTAATGCAATCCTCTTTTAATGGGAAATCCAACGTTTCTTAAACTGGTTCTCTATTAAATCTTCTAAAAGGGACGATATATCTTCCTCCCCAATCCTTCCTCCTTGTTCTTAGGTGTGAGACACTTGAACCTTCAATTTCTTCACATAAGAGTTGTGAGATCAATCTTTCCTCCTTGGATTAGTTCCCCTTTATTTCTGATGCAACCAAGTAGCATCGATCAATCTTCTATATAAGGTATGATATATCATCATTCTTTTGGGTTTATCTCCTTATGTTTCTCCTTTACCTTTTATGTAATGCTATATCTATGTTCCTAATGGAATTTTCTTGGGTGTTGGCTGATGTGGTGTTGTCTCTGCATCCTCGGGTTGATAAATTTGTCACAAGGGAAGAGATCGTAACCCATTGTGTGGCTCGTTATCATATAAAGAATTTCAAGAACCATTTGAGGTAGGGGATTCATTGCTTCTTTTTTCTCATACATGCAACTGTATAGTTATCATGTTTTATCCCACTGGATCACAATGGAATTGACATAATAAATATTTGAACCAGATAAATAAATTGATATTGATCATATGTTATTGCCTCTTGTTTATCTAGATAGTGTGATATCTATACTTTATTTTTTATCTTTTCATTCATGATGGAAATTGGTAAATAACGTAAAGCCAGAATTAATTGATAATTGTTTAGATAAATATAAAGAGGCATGTAAATGAATCTGGTTCTTCTTGTTGTAATTTGATGTTAATCAAATTGGTGTAGTACTCATGTTTAATTATTTGTGATAGCTTACTATTTAGGTTTCCTGAAGTTATAACCTACGAATAATAAATCCTTTAATCCAAGATGGATTAAAGAACTGTTTGTTTGATAAAAGATAATTCCTTGTAGGGTTCTAAGTTACCCTTTTTCTTGTTTAATGGCCAAGTTCCCAATTGATATGATAGTTGTTTTCCTGCTGCTTGTGTTTTGATGTGAGCCTGGATGGCTGTTGTGAGATGTGGGGTCATAGAGGCCTATTGGTTGTGGAAATAGTTGATGCCTGGAGTGGTGAGATGCATCGGTTTATACATGTGGGTTTTGGGGAGGACACCGTGGAGGATGAAATGGGTTGGATGTGAATGTTTGGATGCCTAATGATTCTTATTGGTTGTTTAGATGCTTTACATTCCCCACTTCTCAAGGTACTTGGTTTTGCTTATGATCCTTACAAAAAGGGGCGAATACATGTGGGGTATGCCACATGTTTTCTGTGTTTAGCTTCTTGAGGGAGGATGGGTCTATGCTCTTCCTACAGGTGGAAAAGACTCGACGGGTAGTTCATCTACTCACCATGTTGAGCCCCCTTGTGTTTAGAAGCATAGAATGTTTTTCTAGAATGCCTGGGAATATGGGAAAGTAATTCTGTAAATAAATAATTGAATAAATGATGTTAACCCATGGGGTTGGAGCTTACTGGGGTGCAATGCAGAGGTTGTATTTTGAAGGAAAAATGAACTTTGGGTGTGATGCTAATGAAATATAAAGTGGAATTGTTAATGGTTAATTAATGTTTAAATAATTAATTAACATAAAGTGAAACTGATAAAAAGGGAATGAAGTAATGTCATAAATCTCTTTAAATGGTTGTGTTCTTATAGGATACCTAGTATTAGAAGTGGAAGCCAGGAGTCTGAGAGGCGTTAACTGCAGTTCAGTCTAAGACTAGGCTATGCCCATAGTGTGGTTGTGAGTTATAGTATATTCTGTACTTTTTCTATTTCTATACGCTACTCCACCCCGTCAGTTAGGGAAACTGACACCCCGTGGATTCTGAGCCTTGGGGGGGGGGGGTGTTTTCCCCAACATTCTGATGGGAGGATGGATGGATGAATACCCCCTTTGGCCCCACTCTCTTCTATTGGTAGTTACTTGTGCTGGTAGGCACATTGGTTAGTTTTTACCATATATGTGTGTAGAGGGCTGTAATTCCTTATGGTTATTCACACACATATATTCTAGATATACTTTCCTATAGACTATTATAGGTGTAACATGTATAAGTTATGATGGCTTGAGTATCCTTACTTGGTGTATGGGCTATAATCTCTTGAGGTTTAATACCCGACGTATGATACACGTTATGCGAGCTGTGGTGGATCCCAAAAACTACCTGGTTACTTTGCTTATGTTGATGTGGTGGTTTTGTTGCATGAGGTGCATGTTGTGGTGCTTCGCCCAGTTGTCTGTGGGTAATCCTTTTTGAAGAGAGATTCTTAGGACGTGCGACATTGAGGAAAAGTGGAAAACCAGTGGGGAAGTAGTAGCGGGGTACCCTTGATATTCTTTATTATATTATATACTCTTGTATTAATTACTTAGTGAGAGTAGCCATAGTGAGGATGGGAACTTAGTATACCTGTTTAGGTGAAAAGTTAGTTTCACTTGTTGTTCACTATGCTTTAGCATGATTTCTTTATTTTTTCACAAGAGGCTTCAGGGAGGATCCTAATAAGTATATTGTTATACTCACCCTCTGTATATATAAATTGTTTTTCAGGTCACTTGGAGCAGGTTGGAGATCAAGCTGGTTTCTACTAGATTGGGGTTGTAGGAGCTGTTCGGGCTTGTGGTTGCTGCTATTTTTACTTTCTTTTGGGTACTTGTAGTTTTTCCCCTTCAGTTGTAGTATTTTAGCATGACATTACATATGTGTACTTGGAATTTATTTTATATTTTTGTTTAAGTTGGAGTTGGTTGGTGTCTGTCTCATCTCTCTCTTCTTCATGTGTTCTCTTAGAGGGTAATGCCTCCCATCTGTGTGTTTACTATAACCTCGGTTCTAGTTGCCAATACGAGGCCTAATGGAGCCAGGACTCGGGGGTCATTATCTCCCTTCTCACATTGCCAGCCTAGGAGGGGTACACTTTGTGGGGAGGGAGGACTCAGACACTGTGCATATTATGCACAGGGCGATCCAAAGTTGTTTCTCAGCTGGGGAACATGCGGCGCACACTGGTTTGGCAGAGCCCCCAATGGGCCTAGGCGTGTTACCCTTTCACACATTTTCCCCCATGTAATAGGTCGAGTGGTTCACCGGTTGGGCCATCTCACTGTTTGGGGGAACTGGCTCAGGCTCGAGTTCCGCCAGACTCGGACACTATGCATATTATCCACAGGGTGATTCAAAGCCATTGCTTAGTTGGGGAATGTGTGGCACACGCTGGTTTGGTGGAGCCCCCAATGGGCTCAGGCGTGTTACCCTTTCACACGTTTTCCCATGGGGTGTTAGAGTGGTACCCGCTAGTTGTACCCCTCGCTCTCCATGGGAACTGACGTAGGATCGAGTCCCACCAGGCTCAAACACTGTTCATATTATGAACCGGGCGATTCAAAGCCATTTCTTAGCTAGGGAATGTGGCACACACTTGGGCTGGTGGGGGGTCCCCTTCTGGGAGTCGGTGTTAGAAACACACATTTTTCACATGAGCCTCAGTCCAGTTGGTGAGGACTCCTTAAGTGCATCCAGGAGACTTGAGATCAAATCCAGGTGGAGGATAATTTCCAAGTTACTGTAGTAAGTACTGTAGCAGGGACTGTGTAGAACTGTAGTAGGTACTGTGAAAAACTGTAGCAGGTAATGTAGCAGACTATAGAAGGCACTGTTTGGCACTGTAGCAGCTGGGAATATTCCCCCGTTTGGGACTTGGGGCCACCGATTTGGTCCCCAAGTCCTTTAAGGCCTTCAGGCCACCTGGGAATTTGGGTCAGTAAGGCCTTCGGTCCACCTCAAGGCCTTCAGGCTACCTCAAGTGCAGATGAAATCGAGACAACCTACAAGGAATAAACTTCAGAAGGAGGAGGAGCAAGGAGATTTTACCATAGCAGAAGCTAAATAGATTTCAATAATGAGAGGGTATGACACCTACCATCGGGACAAGCCTGTGCATGCACGGGAAAGCCTAGCCGAGCAACCATGCGATGGCGAAGATCTGATTTCATGATGAAGATGCTGGGGAGGAGCAGTTCCAAGTAGTTAGTCTGGGTTGTATGTAATCTTTGAAGCCTATGGGCAATGAATTTCTCTAAGGCCTATGGGCCATGTAATACTTATGCCTACGGGCCTTGTAAGGGTTCCACCTCACCCCTTGAAAGGTGGATTATCAAAATCAATAAAAAATTAAGGCCTTCGGGCCATTGGAGTATAGAAAAAAACTATGGGTTTCAAGAAAAAAATGTTTTATATGGGAAATCACATGGTTAATAAATCCAATTATATTTATAAATCATATCATTACTTACACTAAAATTAACAAATTATTGACCTCATTATCAATGTAAACTCTTATAAGAATTTATCTACAGACCATTGACTTATAAATCATATAAGTGAAGATAGAAGGTAATGTTCTTATTGGTTAAATATGATAAAGGAAAAAATATAGATTACTTTTAATTGAATTAAGTTACAATACTCATTATTATTAGTTTATTATAAACTAATAAAATAAATTCCACCTTTATTTTATGTCTATAAGGGTCCAATAGACAAACATCAAAGTTTGGTAAGGAAGTCTAATCTAATCATAAATTTTAATCAATGACTAAAGGTAAGTAAATTCTGCACACTTTGATGTACTTAAATGATAATTCTCAAAAAAAATACAATTTATATAAGTATAAATGGCCTAAAATACATTTATCAAATTAGTACAAGATAATCACATCTCTCATTATATTGAAAAATAGTAACAATCTTTATTATTCATTACCAACTGATTACACAATAACCATGTTCTTTACTCTACCCTTTTAAAATTAACTTAGGGAAATGAAGGCCATGAATTTCAAACATTAAGAATGCATAACAAGGATAAACGTATTAAAGAGGATATCAAAATCAATAATTATGAAACAATACTTAATTCATACTCTAGGTTCATCAAATTGTTCACAAATCATTTAAACCATAAATTAAATTCTAAAGTATAAAATTCAACAATTTTTTCCTAGTATATAAATATTTTTTATAGAAATTTTATTTGAACATATAATTAAAGTATTCATAAAAAACCATTATTTTATATTTTTAGAAACTAATAAAATTGTATTTATTAAATTAAGGAAAATTTTTGTAGAAAAATCCAAATCAAGTCCTACGAAATTCCATATGGGTTGAAACCACCTAATTATAGAATAACCTCAAATTGTCCTTCCTCCTATATAAATAGAATCATAATAACCCACTACTAAAAATAGGGTCAATCCCCACGTACCTATCCCCATGGTTCTTTAAACCATGGGGATAGTTTGATTTTAGTTGTTTATACCCACAGTTTTTTTTAAAACCGTGGGTATTCAACCTTCCATCAGACCTAACTATCGGGCTCCTCCTCCTCAAACTTCCATCGCGCTCCTTGATTCAACCCTACCTCCCCGAACCTCGACTCCCAACCAGGTCCTTCCCTCCCCGACCACTGACTCCTGGCCCTCTCCTCCCCTCTCCGACTTCCCTCCCCGGCCTCCGACTCCCGGCTCCACCTCCCGGCTCCCGACATGGACCTGCCGGCCTTCGCCTCCACCTCGACATCCCAACCATCACCTCTTAAACAAGGTAATATTGTACATCTTACTGCGAATCAGGATGTAATTTTGAAATGATTGAAGATATATTGGTATTTGGTAAAATCTTGGCTAGTTCATCCTTTTGGAAATAAGTTCTGGAATACACAGAAATTAGTCAAATTTATCCCTATGGGGAATGGATACTTTCACATAGTATTTTATTCTCATGAGCTAAAGAAAAATTCATGAGTAATTGGTTGTTGTATGAGACTCATGATCTTGTGCCATTTTCTTCTTATTTTGGTTTCATCTACCTCCAGATGATGGGTTTTATGGTGTAAATTTGGATAACACAGGAGGTGTAGAGACCACAATAAATTGAAAATGTTGTGCCATAAGATTAGTATGGTATTGATCAACTATATTCTGTATTATTCAGTCATCAAACATTCAATCATGCCTAGCTGGAACATATTTCGAGACACTTTTTCCCTTTGATTGGGCAGTAGAAACATGGTCCACTTTTGCTAAGGATTTTACAAGTATCACCTATTATAAATCAACCACTATCTAGAGGATATACTTGAAGACAAAGAAGTATTTGATGGTGTGGAATAGACTCTAGTGAAAAAGGAAATAGCCAAGACGATCACTATGGAAAACTTCCCTAGGTTTCCTAGGATCGATATGCCTAAGGAGATAATTTTCCTTTATGAAAATAATGTAACTAGGAACCTATTCATTTAAAAATAAATAAATTATCCTTTTACTCCTTAAATAATGGGAAACCCTTATATCACTTTGCCTCTTGACCAGGACAATTTTTTGTTTTTTTTACTGAGTGAGAGGTGTCAGGTGATGTAGAGCTTTCTTGGGTTATCCAGTAGTCACTGACACTAGATTGAGTATAATAGCTACGGTTTTTTCCTTAGCAGTTTTATACCTATTTAACTAAATGGTATCTTCTAGATGCTACCCCATGTATTTAAACTCCCAGAATCTACATAGATATTTCAACAAGATCGACAGTGTCTACACTTTATCATGGATTTTCTCTACAAAAAGTTCAAAAAACTTCCCCTACAGGAGTAGACTTTTGAGTGAGTAAATTAGGCATTTCCATCTAGAGATAATGCTAGAGAACTTTTAATTTTACTAATGTTAATTGTCCATGATATTAACATTAATTATTTTCCTTAGCATAAAGTTATGTTGATAATTTAAATGATGATTAAGGTCATCCTAGCATGTGATGGACCCCACAAGGAGGCTAATATAGTAGAAAAAATCTGGGCCCACTAGAATCTACATAACAAACCACATTTTTTCATCATCATTAAAGTGTCCATGTCTCAATCTATATCATCTACCATATTTATAATGATGAAAATCATGAATGAATAACAGGAATAAGGAATCATATCATTATTATTTGAGTGAAAGAGTAAATTTTCACTACCTGATTACCCTTTGAGAGTTTTATTGAGGTCTTTCCATCAACACCTATTCTAAATGGGTCTTTAATATTTTGAACTATGTGATGTTTGATATTATTCAGTGGATGTTACCCTATTTTTTTCTATAGATAATGTCCCTGAGGTAATTCTTGACTATCCTCACTGAACGTTCTCCCAATGAAAGCTGTTTGTTGGATGACAGTAGGAATCACTAGGGCACGAACTTCATGAAACCACTTCCCAACCTAGAAATGTTAAAATTTATTAGAAAATATGATAATAATGACCCCATCCTTAATGTATGGGGATGATGTGGGGCCACCATTTATACTTCCTACACTAACTAAGGATTTGATGATTTGATTAGTGACATTCATGGAAAAAATTCCCCCAGCCCTATGAGTTGAGATTAACTTGGAGTCACCACTCATATCTTTTGGACTCATTGAGGATTTGATAAACCTAGTGGTGGATGTGGTGGTAAAAATTATTTTATCCTCATGGGATGGGGTTTATAATGGATAGTTATCATGTAATCTATAAATCTCATTGATTTGGTGCATTTTCACTTGAGCATGATCCCGGTGTAGTGCCTTATTAGAATGTGAACTACTTTCCATGTGGAGTGTCTTTTTTAACTTTTTTCTTTAGTTTACATCTCAAGGTATACCTTTTTCCCTTTTTTCCTACTTATTCAATCATGGACTCCTCTTGTCATTAAATATGTTTTTCTATCTACTAATATGCTTTGATTAATTTAATGATAAAATTGATTGTAATGAATTTTATAAATATGATTTACATTGTTGATTGAATGATAATTTTTTTTCTTATTATAGAATGGATAGAAGATGGATGTATCGTACCGATCAGATTTCAACCGAGTTTCAAAATAATTTGGAGAATTTTTTAGATTTTTCATTTAGCAATACGTCATATGGAGGTTGTATATAGTGTCCCTGCTATAATTGTGTTTGAATACCATGGTTAAGATGAGAAGAAGTTAGTTACCATTTAACTAAATTTGGATTTCAAGAAAACTATAATGTTTGGTTTCACCATGGAGAGACGAGTCAATCTTCGACTGTTCATAAATGAAATGAATGAAGTGACATGGAGAATTTGATATTTGATCTGTTTCCATATGTGCATCATTTCGAGAGAGATAGTATGCCTGTGCAAGAGGACAATGATATCAGTACACATGAGGAAAATGTTGAAGACAATGATGTTGACAGAGTGAAAAATTTATTGGATGATGCCAGAACTCCAGTATATCAAGAATGTACTAAAATGACCAAGTTGGAATTTTTAATGTGATTATATCATGGGAAAACCATGTATGGGATTTCTAATACTGCCATTTATTATATTCTTACATTTTTGAAGGACTTGCTTCCTGATGGTGTAGATATTCCCTCAAATCATTACTTGGCATGAAAGTTAATTAAGCATCTTGGATTTACTACTAATAAAGTCCATACTTGTCCAAAAGATTGCAGTTTATTTTTGGAGGAAACAACTGACCGTAATGACTTTAAAGAATGTGGTACATCTCAATGGAAGACAAATGCAGATGGAACACCATCTCGTGTGCCACAGAAAGTAATGTGGCATTTTCCATTGATTCCCAGACTTCAAAATCTATTCATGTCTCCAGAAATCTCAGTCAATATGCGATGGCACGATGTTGAGAGAATTAAAGGTAATGATGAGTTGGTCTATCCTAAAGATGGATTAGTATGGCGGACATTTGATGCATAACATCTTGATTTTGCAGATGAGGTGTGTAATGTCATATTGGGCCTATCATGTGATGGTTTTAATCCGTTTGGTCAGATGCTTACTACTCATAGCACATGGCTGGTTTTTATTCATGTTTATAATCTTCCTCCGTGGATGTGTATAAAAAAACTTTTCACTTTATTTAGTATACTGATATCTGGACCTTCAGATCCTGGTAATGGAATAGATGTCTACTTGCATCCTTTAATAAAAGAGTTGAAACAACTTTGGGATTTAGGTGTGCAGACATTTGATGCTTCTTCAAAGAATACGTTTCAGATACATGCTGCCCTTCTATGGACCATAAATGATTTCCATGCCTATGCAATGATGTCTGGGTGGAGCACGAAGGGAAAAATATCATGTCCCATTTGTATGAAGAATACACAATCGAGAAGGCTTAAATATCGTCGTAGTTTCAGTTTCATGGGGCATCACTGATTCTTGCCAATGGATCATCAATACAGGAAGAATCGTCAGAGGTTTGATAATAATGTTGAAACTGAAGAACCACCTCAACGTATGTCAGGAATTGATGTGCTTGATGAATTGAAAGATTTCATCTTTTCATTAGGAAAAGTTCAGTTGACATCTCGAAAGAGGAAGAATGCTGATACTGAAGTCACTTACAATTGGGAAAAGAGAAGTATTTTTTTGTGTTTCCATATTGGCCTACTAATTTGTTACGTCATTGTTTAGAAGTAATGCATATTGAGAAAAATATATGTGAAATGTTTCTTGAAATTCTTTTGAATTTTAAGGGGAAGACCAAAGATGACTTCCGATCTCATCAGGATTTATTGGATTGGGGTATTCGACCAGAACTACATCATATTTGTATTGGTGAAAACAAATGGAAAGTTCCCTGTGCTTCTTATGTGATGACACCAGCAGAGAAAGATCAATTTCTGGCAGTATTAGAGAATATCAAGGTTCCAGATGGCTATTCCAGCAACATATCTAAATGAGTCAATAGAAGACATTTGAAATTGAAATCCCTAAAAACTCATGATTATCACATCCTGTGAGGGTGTACACATACGTGAAGCCAAGTCAGAAGCTTTTCCTATTAAAGATCATAGAGGGGAATGTAGGCTAAGTGTTGTTTTCTTATTATTTCTTATTTTTCTCTTAATACATAGTCTTAAGTGTCACATTTTATTTCTTTTTAAAATTGCAGTATATAGGAAACACTATCCACCTGAATTAACTGATGAGGTGTGGAGATTAGAGAAGATCGGAAAGGATGGGTCATTTTATAAGAATCTAACAGCTGAAGGTATATTGACAGTTCAAGATTTCCTTCGGCTTGCAGTCAGGGACTACCAGAAATTGCGAAATGTATGTATAGGATTTGGCCATTGAAACAAAAAACAATGCTTCTAATTTTTTTTGATAGGCTTGTTTATGCATGTATATCCTGGGAAGTAGCATGTCAAATATGATGTGGGAGGTTCTCAAAGAGCATGCAAATACTTGTGTCCTGAGTGGGAAGCATTATGTATATTATCCTGATCAATCAAGAAGTGTAGGTGTTGTTTTTAATAACATCTATGAGTTGGGTGGCCTTATTTCTGGAGAACAATATTTCTCTGCTGATTCTCTATCTGACAGCCAAAAGGTTTGTAGGATTTTCTCTTTCATTCAGTGCCTTGTTTTCATGAATTTCCTATTTTTATTTTTATATGCTGGAGTTTTTTAGTGATTTATTTGCTCGATGCTGCTCATGTGTTGTGATGTTTTGCTGGCTCATGTTATTGAAAGTGAAACGGTTTTGATTTTTTTAGTCATACTTTTTGTTTTTCATTTTAGGCATTACTTGGTTAATAAAAAATAAATTGAAAGAATTGAAGAAAAAAGAAAAAATTAAAAGTGGAAAGAATAATTAAAAATGAAGTTTGGTTTGTGATGGAGAGGAAAAGAATTTAATATAATTAAAATAAGGGAGATTTACCGATAAATCCAATTTTTTGAACTTATTTATTAGGAGGTCCAATTTACTGTTAAAAAGAATAAACTTTTGGACCTCCTGGTAAATAAGTTCAGAAAATTCATTTATCTTTAATTTTATGTTAAATTAATGACATGGTAATAAAAATTAATAAAAAATGTAATATTAATTTTTATAATATTAAGAAAACCAACCATGTCAGGAGAGGGAAACTGAAAATCTATCCTCTCCTTTCCAACCATATAGGGTCACAATCACATGGTCTATTAGCCAATCTCAGTGACATGTGATTTAAACAACACAGGCCAAATGCTTTACATTATTCTGTTTCTGTCCACAATATAAAGAATAAAATAAGGTGTTTTCATGGTCTGAAGTATAAGAAAAATTAGTATATTTAATTAATTGCTTCCACAAATGATCTTCATTAATTATGAAAATGAATTTCTTGTTGTTGAAAAAATAATATTTTACTGAATATATTATAATCTGTGATAAATTTAATGTTTCAAACCACTTTTAATTGATTTTCTTAGTTATTGTGAAATTGTTATTTTTTTCTTATACTCTGGACCAGAGGTAGTATTTAATAATAGGCTGGACAAAGCTTAATAAAATGAAATGATTCAATTCTCTCTTACCCAACATATTAGCTCGGGTGACAATTGAATATGAGGCTTTTCAAACCTAATAAGTGCTTCTATTATTGGCTCTTTGCAGGTATACGTGGACACCTTGTTGAAGAAGGCATATGATAATTGGAGCCAGGTTATTGAGTATGATGGCAGATCACTTTTGAGCTTCCAAAAACACAGTAGGACTTCAAGTGCTCCCAGAAATGAATTTTCATCTGATTTAGTTGATTACCATGGCGCATTAGAGGATCAACCACTCCCAGGACATCACCTTTCTTCAGCGCCTTCTGAACAATCATCAATGGGGCACTGTCTTCTAGTTGAAGGTAAACACTTCTGGTTTCTATCATTAAACCTGACATTTCTGACTATTCATTGCAGCACAAATGCTCTGTTTCCTCTCTATTTCCGGCCATAATTGGTATGTGGTATGTAGAGTGAATCAACATTCTGGAAGCTGAAAGTGTTCTTGAAGGGTGCGCTGAAAACACAAAGAAAGTGCACGGGTGAGGTGGATGTTAACAAAACCACCCAGAGCAGCCACTTCAACAAGAAACAGGTGATTTACAATGCTCTTTCCAGGACCGCCAAAAAAAATGCTAAAAGGGCCTCCTTTTGATATTGGGAAGTTGTAAATTCCTTTGCCAATGCTATCCTCATTTTTTGTTTTTTGGGTTTCATTTGATTCTCCTCAACTTACATTCAAATATTACTCCTGTCGTTTGCCATTGAAGGTTCTCCTCAGTGTACTCCCCAAGAGGAGATGGCCAAATTGTTCATATCCACATTTTTGTGAGTTGGCTCTTCTTTTGTAGCTATCCTTCTCCTATTATTTGATGACTTCAAGATCTTATTTAAGTGAAAACAAACTTTTCATTGAAATCAATCTCACTGATAAATTAACACTAGTTTTTGATTTCATTAATAATCATCTACAAGTGTATGATATGAACAAAAAAAACAATCAAAATTCCACACTGCTTCTTCTAGTTTTTCTTAACTACCCCTATGTGAGACTTTACCTACCTTGTACAATACTAATGTGGGAACATCACTAATAGCCTATTTCCACATGACCTCAATGACCTCAGTAACTACAATGAGAAACATCACCAATATCCTATTTCCACACCTTTTTCATCACCTTTGATAATGGTCAATATAATATGCATCATACAAATGATCCTCCATATCCAGAATCCTAGTGGTAAATGTCACTCATAGTAAGGTGGATTTTCACTCATCATGTTCCCAAATAAGTGAATCAATTATCACATCCCATGAATCACCACATTAAAACATGTGATATCATTCTCATCAATCCATTAAACCACACCATATAATATCCAGTGTATATAAGGCCAAACTATCCATTTTAAACACAATAATACCCCTATTTATCTCTTATGAGCTATGAAAGTTGCAAGTTGTTAAGGTATCGATTAGACATACACAACCCTACCCTCACCCATTTAATACATAATATATGTAACACATCTATATATTATCTATACTAAAACAGGCTTCTTCCAGCTTACTTGTAACCTTATTATGCAGCCACGTCACCATCCAAAACAAATTGCTCCCTCCAAAATCAGGCATCCGTCGACCGCATTCCCATTTCCCCCGTGCATCCATCCTCCACTCCTCCCTCTATCTTAGGGTTTCATTTAATCCGTTGCGATCCATTCGCCTCCACCTCCACCTTCATCAGTGAATCCCGCACCCGTTTCACCTCTGACACAATTCCTATGAATCTTACTTTCATTTCCCCTTCGACGCCCCTCTTATGGTTCACACTACTGTTTCCTCTCCGGCGCTACACCTAGGGTTGTCGCTCGCATTTCCCCTCCCATCGCCAGTACCCAAAAAACACTGAAGGCGTATTACTCACTAATTTTTTCATCATGTACTATGGTTCATCATCCCAAATTTCCTCATCTCCTCATACGTTTCCCGCAGTTCCTACTCCTTCAAAGAATTTCAGTCAGAAACCCTCCCGATTCACTCTATCTCATTCTTTAATTCCCTTAAGATCGTGATTTCTAGCCTCATCTATAGTTTTCGACTATTTCTACTCAATCAAATCTTGACCGATGTGTTGCTCGCCCCGAAATAGGTATGTTCTCGTAATATAATTGAAATAATCTCCTAGACAATTTGCAGTATTTCCCTTTGCATAATACTTTTTCATACGTTATTACGCACTTCATATTTTAAGATGAATACTGATTATTTTTATTTATATATTGCAGGTGACTCACTCTGCACATGAAGAGATCAAGGGAATCCTGCACTAATAAGTGCCAGATCTCTACAACAGGTATGTTTTCCTAAAATTGTAGAATTAACCTCCCTACCATGCATCATTTTTCATTTGCATTTACACACTATATGAATGCAGGTTATTGGTTGTAAAATCATATAGTTAACCTCCCTTTCATCCAACATATGAATGCAGGTGATATGTTTTCACTATTGACTCCACTGTATATTGATTTTTGTGGGTCATGTCTAAGAGTTTCTAGACATACTTTGATTGTTCTCATCTCAGCATAGCGATGAACCGAAATATTGGTGAATGTGCATGGGATGATGGAATGAATGCCTTCAATTTACAAGCATGTAGAAGAAACTTAAGAGATGTGTATCATTTATGTATCAGCGAGGATTGATGAAGGTATTTTTTTACCAACTAACTTTTCATCAGGATAGGATGTATGGAAGTTTATATTGTTTACAACTCAAGTAGTAAATGATATAGTGATAATCACATTCTTCATGAGTTTGACTAGTATTTCTTGTGTTATAATCTATTTCTTATTACAGTGAGTTGTATTACCTTAAATAAACATACCTTAAGGGAACATAATTAGTTGGACACCCGATTTTAGATTTGTTTTCTATTATAATCTGTTCTGTAATACAGTTAGTTGTAGTACCTTATCAAATTTTTAGGATGTTTTCTAACAGTTGTAGTACCTTACTTGGTTGGGTCTGCATCCAAATAAAACATTTCATGCATCTACATATTTCATGCAGGGAGATTCAGGGGGAGGGCTGGGCAGTGGGGAAGGAGGGGGAGGGGCTGGGCATGGGGGAGGGGGAGGGGGGATGGGTAGGGGGAGGGCTGGGCAGGGGGGGAGGGGGAGGGCTGGGCAGTGGGGAGGGAGGGGGAGGGGCTGGGAAGGGGGGAGGGGGAGGGCTGGGAATGGGGAGGGCTGGGTAGGGGGGAGGGGGAGGATCATGTATTTAAACATCAAAAAATTTAAATTAGAGAAATATTTTTGAAATGGGTCAGGTTCCTCTTGGAAGCTCATGGTTTACTAGGCCTGGTGATAGAAGAAAGGGTCTCATCCCAGTCACTCTAGAATGAATATGTTAAAACACTAAATAAAACACATGATAATTCTATGGAACTTCTAGAAAAATGCCTTAATTTTCATGTACATGTTTGTGTACCCATATGAGACCTGTGATTTTGGTTTAAAATCTAAAGGATGAGGCCCGTTTCGATGCAGTAGGTCCCTTAGAGGGGGAGTACAAGTCATGTACCTTTAAAATAAAAAACGCAATCTTTTTAAAGGGTATGTGGGTTGGGCTATCAACATATGTAAATGGGATTGTGATGAGTCATTCAAGTATGATTGAGGCTAGTATAGCTAGGATAGGTGATGCTAGACTTTGGGTAGTGAATCCCCTTGGTTTTGTACCTTGGAATCAATTAATGGATGCCTTATACCAGGGTATAAGTGTAAGGTTTTATTCTTGGATGTTTAGGCCTTGAAAGTAACATTTTGGCTCAGAAAGGGGTTGAATAACATTGATCAATGATGTAGAATATTGTGTGGATTTTACTATTTCTTTCATTGGGTTTTCATTCATGATGATTCATGGGTAATTGTTGGATTCTTGGTGTCGTAAAGATCCATGTATAATTCTATATTCTGTTTTTAGGTGTAGAATGTTTAGAGGTGCAGAATGTTTATAGGTGAAGAATCGTAGAGGTGAAGGTGCAGAATTGTAGAGGTGCAGAATTATAGAGCGAGGTGCAGCTACTCTACTGCAGGGGACCTGCCTATACCCACGGTTCAATGAACCGTGGGAAATTTATGGTGCTGTAAATCAGTATACCCACAGTTTTGAAACCGTGGGTATACATCTATACTTACGGTTCAAATGAACCGTGGGAAATTTCTGGCGCTGCTGCAAATCAGTATGTGCTACTATAAATCAGTATACCCATGGTTCAATGAACCGTGGGTAATAAAAAAATTTCCTGGTCTATACCCACGGTTTTCAGAGAACCGTGGGTATAAGCCTATTGCGATAGCACTGCAGCCCACGGTTACTGATATCGTGGGTATAGGGTATACCCACGGTTTCAAACAGTGGGTATAGGTTCTATTTTTAGTAGTGACCCCTAAAAACACCCAAAACGATTTATACTTAATTACCCATGAAATTAAAATATCCTTAGATAAAATTTAGTCAAACCAAGAAAAAAAAATATCATATAAATTATGAAACCACTAACCTGAAAAAATCCTCCCATAAATTAGACCTAAATATCCTAAAATCAAATTCCTAAATTTATAAAATCCCAACAGAGTCACTACACAATCAAACCTTGTCAAACTAGTGATCAAAAATTGGAAAAAAACTCACCTAGGTCTTGATTAAATAATACAAGGAAGAGAAAATAAATTTTATTAGATTTAACCATGAATTTAGTAAAATACTAAATTTAGATACCCATTTATAGAAAATATATGAGAAGGAAAGAGTAGAAGAGGAAGGGGGTGGATTAACTTTGTTTTTTCATAAACAATAACCCTGAATCCATCATGAAATAAAAGGAAAGAATAGGAGGAAAATAAATTCCATGAGTGGCCAAGGAGGGATATAAAATGGTTGGAGTAGGAATGAATTCAAATAAATAATAAAGGGAATTAAAATGGTGTTAAAGGTATAATGAGATAAATTTCCTCACTAGAAAAATAAACCTAGAGGCTATTAAGTACCTGTTCTACGTCCACAGGGTACTCGATGGAACTCTTAGGACACGAAGCCCGATACCAGGTCTAGTGGGAACTTGGTGTCACTTAACATTATAAAGTATAGGTGACATTAGTCTCATGAAAATTTTTAAACCTTACCTTAAATATTAAACCACACTAAAACACCCAAAAGTTCATCCTCACACACCCAAATTCAAATCTAAATAAAAAAAACAATCCTTCAACCAAATACAAATATTCAAATGTGGTGTTACATTAACCATCTAATATCCCCACTTAAGACCTAAATAAAACCTAAATTACTATAATTATGAAATGATTCATTATATCCACCCCACAATATGACTTCTTATACCCATGAAGTCTAAGTAGAATATCATTTGAAAACTAACACTCGCATTAAATCACTAATGAAAGCTAATCTATCATCCTAAATAACCAAACCATAACATTATCTCCCATACATGAAAAAAAATAATATCTCAAAAAATATATATAAATTCCAATTAATCACTCCCAAATTTGATCCAAATCATTAATTCATATCATAATCACTCACCATGCTTCCAATGTATGAATCCTAAGACCAATAAAAATATATAATAAGTATAATATATCAGTACCTAGGATGTTCCATCACCCATATGACACTCTAAATACCACTAAACAACCTAATACTATCTAATATGCTCCATATCATAATAATTACCTTAGTTTTACTTATCTTTATATGCCAGTTACCACAATTAAGTAAAAAAATTTACTTTCCAAAATCAGTTTCAAAAAATCATTTCAAAATCCCATTGAATGATTTATTTTTCCAAAAAACCTATTGCTATAAAACTATGATTTATAATAATACATTAAATAAAAAAACTAGATTCATTAAAAATCACACTTCCATTTTTATGTAAACACTTTTTTAATAAATCGATTTTCCATTATTACTTATAAAAAGATATCAAAACATTCATATAATCTACCCAATGAAAATTATCTCTTTTTAACATGGAAAAAGTGTAACTATATCTCAATGGAAACATAGCTATTCATTTTATCATTCAAAAATAAAAAATATCATAAATCATGTTTATATGAACAATGTATTAAACATAGGCATTTTTAGTTATAATAATCACTAGTATGGAAATAGTATGTCAAAGAATTTATAAAAGCATGATCTAACCAATAATAACCACTGATAATAAAATAATATTTCAAAAAATAAGTAGAATAATTTTTATGATAAATAAGGCTAGTATTCCATTAAAGTAACTAGAAATACCATATGTAAATATTTTATCAGGGCAATGAAGTAATATGAGTAATATTGTAATTGAAATACTAATATTCATCAATGTGTTTTACCTTAATTAATTACATTTCCCATAATAAGGTACATAGGAAAATACTATATACTTTATTTTTTGTTTATAATTAATTAATTTTTCACATAGATTCAACATTATATGATAAGTATGCATATATTTTAATGTGCCTTAATAGATAATTATTAAACTTACACCAGATGTGGCCCCTAATAAAGACCTATGACACTTTACAGATTCTTACTTACTGGTAACCAAGGTGCTAAAACTAATACATCATCTGCACTGGTGGTTCCTATTTTAGTTGGTACCATATAACCAACTAATATGTACTTTAGAATACCTATATATTCATAGTCTTTAATATTAATAAATATTTTATCACATATTTATTACTCTTCAGTAATACTCTAATACGACAATTTCATAGATTATGTATCAAATTTAATGGTTATAGAAATTTCCCATGATGATGATAACCCTGACAGGTTATGATGATATTATTAAATTCATGTTCTAGGATCAAATAAAATCATATGATCGAATTTATAGTGTGTTTGGATGTCAGTTTATTGATACTCATAAGTGGATGAGACTTTATCTCATGAATTTCAAACTTTCTAATCTCTAAGACAAGAGGGTATGAGAACAAACCCAATAGAAGGAATTACACATTTTATGTGTCATTTTATATTTGTTTCTATGTAAATGTGAAATGATCCATAAAATTGATATTATTATTAATATATGTCATGAGTCACATAATTTGATGCTTTACCAAAAACTGTGACAACCTATGCTCACATAAAAGTAGGATACATTGGGTGTGTCTTTAGTGATATGTCATTAATGAATAAGTCAATAGAATATTTTCCCTTCTATTTAAGTAATTTGATATCACATACCCTTTGATTGGGATGGAATTTTCAAACTAAATTCCATGGTCATGGTGTATAGATGGGTTTATTGTAGGAAGAAAAAGAAATATATATCAAGCATATTGGTTGATGAAACCAATATACAACACAATTTATTAGAGATATCACAACAATGGGATAATATTACATAGTGAGTATTTGTGAAATATTTTCATCATTGCAACATTAATGTATTCCTCTTTGGGTTATTTTATATATTGTAAAACACTAATATTGGACATTAGGCAAGCTAGACTAATGCCACAAAAGAAGTGACCAAGAGGGAAACATACTTAGTGTATCCATAGATCTTATCCAAATTCAATTTGAATTTTAAAATTGGAATAAATATCAATATAGAGACTGAATAATAACCTTCATTAAGGATATTTTATTCAAACACTATTATTCTATCACTAATGTGCATCGAATGATTTGATAAATATCTATTTTTAGGATTTTTGAATAGAATATTTATTTCTATTTTTTTATTCTCAATGAAATAAATAATATTATTTATTTACAAAAATAATAAAATAAATATTTATTCACAAGACCATGAGTATAATATATTTTAGTTGAATGAATATAATTTATTATTTGAGGTTTAGTAAATACTGATGAGAAAACATGGATTGATTTAAAGGGTTCAATGTGAATGGCATATTAAATAAAATTTAAAAAAATATAAATTTATTTAATGAATGATATTTATTTTATAAGTGAGATATGCACATGTCAAGGAAAAGTTATTATTATCATTATTATTATTATTATTATTATTATAAATGGGGTTTGTTAAGGATTAATAGAGTAATAAAGCACTAGTGTGTAATTATTTATTCTCTAACATAAATCTATATATACCCAGTGATATTATTTCCAAGTATTAGTTGTAAGAGATACCATTATGCATAAAGAATCCCCTCTAAATAATTTTCTCAAAATTAAGAGCATCTATAGGTATTCACTAAAGATGAAGAGAATTCTTTCACCTTCTTCCTTCCTCTAAAGATCGAGATAACAAGAGATATAATCCTTAAATCCGAAAGTATTATGTTGCGATGAAAGTAAACAATGAAAAATTATCAGATTATTCATGATATCATACTACATTCCATTAACTTCATTCATCTCATCCAATTAAATATTTTATTTTCATGAAAAATCACTTTTATGGGTTAAGTGAGAACCCTCAAAAAATGAAACCATCACAATACCCCCCACACTTGATCCACACTGAATCAGACACCATAGGAGGTCACAAAACCATTAAATTTGAGAATAAGTATATTGGAAGCTTTATCCCTATATAATTTCTAGTGTTGGGTATATAACTTAATTTACAGATCTTCCTTGTTAAGGTATTTTAAATGATAATCCAGATTGTCCCATGTTTTAATAAACTCTTCCATATTTTTTTCATTGAATCCTATGGTTAGAATGAATTCTTTCCATTAACATCATTCAGAGATCAAGAATCACATGTGGATCACCGTTAGAAGGATTATATTTTGTATCCTCTCTGTATAAAAATGATATAATTCCAACAGGGTTTGATCGATGAATATCTACATTGAAGAAATATATTAATACATATTAATTTTTATAATTATTAAATTAATAAAAATTTAAACATAAAACATCCTCTCACCATGGTTCTAGGTTCATTTTTCAGGTTTCTTCATATACATTCATAAGATATGATGTTACATCATTATGATGTTGTAGATTATTCATTGAATAATAAAAAAATTGAACTAGGAAGGGTCCCAACACAACTTCCTCTACACTCAAAACCTTCTAGTAGTATCAAAGTAGTCATGTTCAAATATATTATTATTTATTAATCATTAATCAATTATAATCATTTATTTTTAATTTTTTATTTTTTATTATTCATTGTTTAATCCAAAAGTTTATATATATTCTTTGTTCACCTTCATATAACCATGAATAGGTTAGTAACACATTATAAAAATCTAAATAACCCATCTGGAATTATAGGGACTCTGGTTGGATAGCATGGGATTATACGGTGTGTTACCAAACTATACACCATGTACCCATATTCACTGCATTAAGACATATCATTTTTAAATAAAGTAGTTCACGTGGAAAATTACATGACATATTTACATGTTTCATGTTGAACATGACCAAATAACACATAGTTTAAGGGACTAAATGATATATTACTAGTGTAAAATCTATGTAGTCCCACATTTTCAGAAAACTATGTGGTCAAATAAACACAATGAATTTATTATATGTTGTGTAAGGACTTAAAACCAAGAAACATAGGATAGTTGGAATTACATGGATTATAGTTAGATTACATTCCTTGTAACCCATAAGTTTCTTTATGAATTACATTCCACCCTTGGCATGTATTGTGGATGAAAACAGAATGTGAGAAAGAATGTGTAGTAGGCTGTACATGCCACGTAATGTGTACATGTTTACATGGAGTAAATTCTATGCTAAGTTATTAAATATATAATTAATTTACATGGAAATAAAATTAATTTATCTATTAAAACAAATTAACATATGTTCATGTGTCATAAATTGATAGTAAACTCCGTGTAACAAGGTTTAAAGAATATTGAATGTTTAATTAATTTTAATGTTGAATTCAAAACAACTAATTGTGTATGGTCATTAAACACCAAGTACTCTAGGTTCATTAAAAGAAGTATACACCATGTAAATTAAAACATACATGTGTGACATAAATTTATAGTACACACTATCAAATTAAGTGACATTTCATGTATGCTACATATCATGTGAGTTCGTAGTACGCAACAAGGATCATGCCAGATGCTAGGTAGTTCATCCAGGTCCACACCATGGTTTTTACATGCACACATCATGTACTTAATTTATTTAATTTTTAAAACTTATATTTAATGGTAATATCTAGGATAGTTTGGTTGTACATTAAGATTAATTAATTAATTAATATGATAATTAATTTTTTAATTGAATTAATTTATCTTAAACAAAGAATGGTTAAAATTAATTCTAGGTAGTTGCTTTAATTCCTATCAGTTGCATGTGTGGATGGTCATGATATCAAAGATCAATTTATGTGTTGGATTTCTTTAAATTTAATTAATATTTCATGGATGTTTTGTAATAATTATTGTTAAGTTAAAAGTATGGTACATGAGTCATCCCCTCCTCTATATCATGTAAAGACCTGTGAATCCATGGTTTCTTTTATGTAATCATCAGAACCATTCATATGGTTCCCCTCACTTGTGTGTGAATAAATTATATATAAATAATGGATTTACTGGAAAATAGTGGTGATTCATATTTGAATCCTAGATAAATCCAACCTAGGAAATACATATGAGGACATATGGAATGATGGAACTAAAACCAAGCTATGGTTCTATGAGTTATTCCCCTAGTGTTAGGGGTCAGTTTATCATCCAATCAAAAAATATACCATTATAAATATCAGGATCATGACACATTATTTATTTTATTTCATTATAGTTCATGGTTAATTTTTATGGACTATTTATCACAATCACATAAATAAATGAACTAGAAACCATGCAATATAGATTTAAAATAAATTGGATTATGAAAAAAATTATTTTATTGTTACATAGTTAATAAATTATGAAAAATGAAAATAAACTTAACATTACATGACAAAGGATAAAATAATTAAATTAATGCATAATAATTAAAATCCTTCAAATAAATATTAAGACAGAAAAACCTTCAATTATCCAAGTAAATATGAACTCATCGTTAAAGTTTTAGTCAGGCTATAATGGGGGATAATTTTAATTATCCAAGATTCTAAACAAATATGATGGATCAACTTAATCAAAATTGTATTGGATTTAATGGATATATTCTATTCGATACAAATTTTTAGGCAATTATTGATGAAATATGAATAAGGATTTTAAGATTATGGACTCCACTGAATGGATCAAGGAGTTATAAGCTAGTATTTGACAAGGCTGCCTACCTAAATACCTTCTTGCGATTTAAATTCCGATAGTTTTAACTATGAGAAGGGAAATATGGATCCTTGAAACTGAAATATCTATTTCATAGGGAATTATGAGTCTAATGGTGAGGGATATTAGTATTTAATAAAATAGTGGGAGACTAATTAAAATAATTTTTTCTCATATATTTTTTTAATCAATATAAAGTACTTAATTTTTTTTGTGGAATTAAAATGAAATGTTCATTTAACTTGATATATTTTTGATCTATACTAGTGAAAGAAAACCTCCTTATTGGAATTAACTTCCAAGAGCGGTATAGGTGTGTGAAAATTGTATTTTTAATGGAATGAAATATTTACAAATTAGAATTCTCAATTTTTGATATGTCTGCTAAGGTGGTGGGTGAAGAAGATATTTTTTCCACTTAAATCACTTTTATGATGTGCTATACAAACCGTGTTTGATGTATACTCTATATATAATGAACACTAGATGTCTAATAAAAATATATATGCAAATATAATAATCAAGAATCTTCATGATCTATACCCATAGAGATATAAACAGGAGAATTTTAGGATCTCCAAGGAACTCTTCACATGAAAACTTAGAAAGGTTGTGTTAGATAAGCCTCATGTAGTCAAGATTATTGGATAAATTAAGAATATATACTTCTAGGGTTTAAAAGGAACAATTAATTTCACATGAATATCATACTTTCTTTACTAATTCAGAGCTTCCACATATTTTTTATTTATTTCAATATGATTTTTTTGGAAATATCTCCCATATCTCCTTAATTTATTTCATCAGGTAGATAAGGAAATGAAACATTAGAAGAATTCTGTACTTATAGTGAACAAGAGGTAGATTAAGAAATACTATCACCAAGTCTAAATCTTCTTTGAAACAATCTTACAAGAAAAAGAAGAAGATAAAGGGTAAATCAAGGGAGCATGATATTATCTATTTTGAATGTAGCAAGAAGGGACACTAGATTAATAACTAAACCATGAAAAAGAAAAAGGGGAAGCTTCAGGTGTGTTTTATTGTCCATTTAATGACCCAACCCATTAGGGAATACTTGAAAGCAGAATGTCAGGTGTGAAAAACTCAATCCAACCTCCAATAGGCAATTGGGACTGGCGAGAAGGCATAAATAAAATGGGAGTCCTTAACCAAAATACCTTTACACACACAACTATCACCTTGAAAAAGTGTAGAAAAATATAATAATTATTTAAACATATAGTGTATAACCATGAATGAAATAAAATATAGGGAATACATAAACACACGACAATATAAATCCAAATCTTAAAGGGGAAAAATAAACACCCATAAAAAAATGGAGTCCTAACATAACAAGAACTAGAATAAAGGAAAGATAAAGAGAGTCCATCTCTTAATCTCCTAGTCTAACTATCGTATGTAGTCAATACACTAAAGTATCACTAATCTCCACTGATGTCACCATTCATATTTCTATCATCTGAATAAGACATGACATGTAGAGGTAAATACCATGCAGGGGTGAGTATATACATACCCATTAGAATTCCCTAAAATCCAAAAATAAAGAAATAGAAAGGTACAATAGAAACCAGTTCAATCTATATCAAGATAGAAATGAAAACCCAATGCATACATCCATCCATACATACATACATACATACATACATACATACATACATACATACATACATACATACATACATACATACATACATACATACATACATACATACATACATACATACATACATACATACATACATACATACATACATACATACATACATACATACATACATACATACATACATACATACATACATACATACATACATACATACATACATACATACATACATACATACATACATACATACATACATACATACATACATACATACATACATACATACATACATACATACATACATACATACATACATACATACATACATACATACATACATACATACATACATACATACATACATACATACATACATACATACATACATACATACATACATACATACATACATACATACATACATACATACATACATACATACATACATACATACATACATACATACATACATACATACATACATACATACATACATACATACATACATACATACATACATACATACATACATACATACATACATACATACATACATACATACATACATACATACATACATACATACATACATACATACATACATACATACATACATACATACATACATACATACATACATACATACATTCATACATACATACATACATACATACATACATACATACATACATACATACATACATACATACATACATACATACATACATACATACATACATACATACATACATACATACATACATACATACATACATACATACATACATACATACATACATACATACATACATACATACATACATACATACATACATACATACATACATACATACATACATACATACATACATACATACATACATACATACATACATACATACATATGTATATTCTCATAAAGAAACCCAAATGATAAAGAAATGGGATCTCCATCTCCACAACCCATCTAAGTATAAAGAGTCTACTTGCATCTCTAAAGGTCAATATCTAATGCCTAACATTGCATAAAACCACACAATAATCTATGTTTAGGGGTATTATCCTTGCTGCTGTGCTCCACAACTGTGGGACCCATAAATCTGGTGGAGGACCCTCTCCCTACTAGAGCTTAATGTTAGGGGAGTACCACTCTGTATATATAGGAACCACATCCTACTATAGTTTTGGGGAGTACTGAATCTACCTATGTAGAGTATAAGGGACCTATTCCATGGTGAAATAGGGGAGTACTGACCCAAGAATCACTCTGATGATCCTACCTTGATCATTTCCATCATAAAGCATCGCCTAAAGAACCATAAAACTTGGGAACACCTAAAATTCTATCATTTATGCTACAAATAATGCCACCATCTAGTTATATGTGGAAAAAACACTCAGAATAGTCTACTCATGGTCCAAAATACAAGTAAAAAAAATGAGATATGAGAGGATGAAGTTTCTTGGAGAAGTACACAATGTGTATAGGGGTCCAAACGGTGTGTGACCTTGCCTCACCGCATGGGAATATTCTCCCATGGAAACAACTTAGAAAACCATTTCATACCACACAACATGTCTATTTAAGAACATGGTGTGTATTTCCACATAAGTTCTTGGGAATGTACAACTAACACATGGCTTGATTATCCATGTACAACCACATGGAATTCCCATGTGGGTGAACGATATGTCAGACCACCCGAGGTCCCGAGGCATGAAAAACTAGAACACAACTTGGCTACCCAAGTAGGGCCACAAAGCATATGGGCCTAATTATATAGAGCGTGATACTTAACTTGGTTAAAACTCTAGATGTATCAGAAACATAAGAACACAATGTGCGTTCTTCCATACTACATAGAGTATAGTCAGGGGTCTCATAGAATTTCATTTCCTTCACGAGGATTCAGATATTCCTTTTCTGCTACAAATACCACCGTTTGACTACTATAAATTGAAGTTAAATTACTATGTACATTGATTCTTGGCCTCTAGTTTCTAGAAATCATAATATGATCACTTGGAATCGAACCATCGTGTCTCTTATAGCACCTCTTATTGCAGTGTCAAATCCCAAATCTGAGAATCAATCACCCACTACCCACAATCCATCCCAATCCATCTTTAAATCACCATATTTTACATTTTTTTCTCAAAATCCATGAATCTGGGGAGTTGATCATGCTCAAAACTGGCCAAACAATGTCAAATTGTGACCCCATGGGGAAACAATGAATAATGCGAAGAATGGTGGGGAGAAATTCACATAAAAAAAAGTAAATTCAGCATTTTACAAACATTCTAGACCAATGATCATGTAAATAGGTTATCCAATGGAGATATCATGACATTTAAAATATAAATTGATTTAATAAATTTAATTTATAATGATGGGCTCATGCGAAGGGTTTGAAGTCATAGATCAATAAAAGAAATTATGAAAATTTATGCTCATCAATCAAAGGGAGAAAGTTCATAAATAATGAGACCTACCACAATTAAGGATTTATCTTTGGTGAAGAGAATTATCACCAGTTATAAAGAATATTTGTTGTGTTCACTATCTACCTCTTGATTCACCATGATCCAAACACCATCGTTCTTCAGGCTTGATCCATCAATGAAAAATGATCCCTCCACCTCACTAATCTCCCATGGTTGTGTGTATAACCATAGAGATTTTATATAGAAACATATTTATAAAGAGGAAAATATATTAAGTCATTTATTTAAAATAAATAAATAATTTATTTATTTTATTAAACACACCTACCAATGGTCACCTCCCATGGAATGTTCGACACCGACCATCCTTATGTCACACCTAGGGTAAAACCCATGTCCTGGATTCATCCACAGTCAAGGATTTCCCATATTAGGTCTTTATAAATGGTAAAAAAAATTAAAAATGATTTGATCAAATCCATTAAATTATATTAATATTTTTATATATTAATTCAGGGGTCCTGAGAAACTAAAATACCACATCTACTTAGAGGATAAAACCAGATATATACATTGAAAAATTCAAAGGTATAATAAAATAAAACTAGATTCATTACATTCTACCATTCTTTAAGGATTTTTTTCCTAAAAATAATAAAATGAACACAAAGTGGGGATACTAAGTCAACAACTAACTCTAAAATTCCTAGAAGCTCCCCTGAATGATCCTATACTACCAAATAACATAAACCAAATAGATAGTGCATCCACACATAATCCTATCCTATTAATCCTCAATCCCAACTGGGTACTCGGTGAAGGGGACTCAATCCTCAATGTCCTTCTCTCCCTAGTCAATAACATGAGTGGGGTCATGCACATATCTCCTCAACTATGACTCATAGAAGATGTCATGATATCGATCCAACTATGGGGGTAAGTCTAGGTGGAAAGAAACCTATCCAACCCTCCATAGAATCTTGAAAAACTCAATGAACCTCATGGATATATTACCTCCCTAGCCAAATATCCACAATCCTCTTCATAGGGAGAATCTCAATAAAAAATGGTATCCCTGCTTAAACTTTAAGGGCCAATGAAGTCATTCCACATAATATTTATATTTGTTCTAGGATATCCTCATATGATCAAGGATCACCTAAATATTCTCTATAATTTCTTGCACCATCTATGAACCAATAAGATATGTCTCAATAATCTCAGTTCAACAAAAAGTTTACCTACATGGTATCCTGTATAGGGCCTAAAAATGTTCCATGGAAATAATAGAGTAATAAATTTTATTATAAGAAAACTATACCTATGAAAAGTGATCCTCCTAGCTTTTTAGAAAGTACAAAAACATAGTCCATCAACATATCCTCCAACACCTATATAGTTCATTTAGTATGGCTATCTTTTTGGGGGAGAATCGTTGTACTCATCTGTAAATTGGTCCCAAAAGCCTCATGAAGCCTCTCCACAACCATGACATGAACTGAGCATCATGGTCAAAGAAAATTGTTGAGGGTACCCCATGAATATGGAAAATATCCTACTTTACAACTACCCCAAACTCTCAATTGAACTTTTCTCTCAGATAGAAAGGAAGTGCGCTGACTTGTTAAGTTGATTAAAAATCACCCAGATATAATCATAGACTCTTTCTATCCACAAAATCACTGCAAAAAATTCTAGGGATATGAAATCCCATTTCCTCTCTAGGATATTAAGAGGATATGTGAAATCTTCCAAAACATAGTGCTCAGCCTTCACCTACTGACTTGTGAAACTTCGATAGATGAACTCAGCAATGGTCCACCTTGTGATATCCATCCAAAACTACCGCTGAAGGTCCTTGTGAATCTTTGAGTCACTGGTATGTACAACCAAGGTGTAGGTGTGAAACTCCCTCATCATCTCCTAAAAAAAATTGACTAGAACCACCATCATTCCTTGGAAAAGAATGAATTTCACCCCTCCTTTAGAAAATCCATCAGGTGAATCTTTTGAAGATATCTGGTCACATAGAACCTCATAGTTTATGACTCCCAACTGAGACTCTATAAAATGCTAATTAAGTAGAGGATTCACCACCCTTGACTAAATAAAAACTACACCAATATCCTCCATTAGGGTTATGTACATCAAATCAAATATCTTAGATGCCTCCTCTAACAAATGAGAATGAGGCTTCATGCTAAGGGAATCTTCCACCACATTTCCCGTCCTAGAAGTACGAAATTTTTGAAAGTCATAGTACTTTAATAACTCAAACCAACACCTATGTATCATGTTAAGATATATATGTGTAATTATTTACCTGATACTCTGGTGATATTAGTAAACAACAAAATTCTCACCCAGGAGATAGTGCCTCCACTTCTTTGGAGTGAAGACTACCGCTGCCAACTCTAGGTCATGAGATGCATAGTTATTCTCATGGGGTCACAACTATCTCAACACATATGTGATCATAGTTTGACTATGCATCAACATACAACCAATCCTAGATCCATAGTAATCACAAAAGACTATGTACTCCATGCCATCCTCTGGTTGTCTCAACACAAGATCACTAGTTAGCCTCAGACTCAGTTCCATGAAGGTTCTCTGACACTACTCAGTATAGATAAATAGTTTCCCTTTCCATGTTAGGGTGGTCAAAGGGGCTTTGATCTTGGATAATTCCATAAAAAACCTCATGTAGTAACCCACTAAGCTAAGGAAACTCCGCAACTCTAACATTCTCTTGGGTAGCTCCCAAGAAAGCACTACATCTATATTTGCTGGGTCCATAACTAAACCATGATTAGAGATGACATGCCCTAACAAGTGAAACTCAGGGACCTAGAACTCAAAATTCTTATCATAAAGCTAGTGCTCCCAGAGTAAGTCTAGTACAATACTCAAATGCACTGCATGATCCACCCCTGATATAGAGTAATCAAGTATGTCATTAATAAAGACAATAAACAAATGGTCAAAGTGTAGCCGAAATATCCAATTCATAAGATCCATAAATAAAGGGTGGAATTCATCACACTAAAAGGAAACAATAGGAACTCATAGTGTCTATAGAGACATTGAAATTACATCTTGAAAATATCATCATTGCGAACCCTCATCTTGTGGTAGCCGGACTTGATATAGATCTTCAAGAACCAACTCACACATCTCAATTGGTCAAAGATATATTCAATCCTTGGAAAGGGGTATATTTTCTTTATTTTGACCTTGTTTAAGAAAAGATAATTAGAAAAAAGCCTCAATCTCATATCCCCATTTTTCATGAACAAAACTAGAGTTTACCAAGGGGATACACTAGGTCTAATAAAAACCTTTTCTAAAAGGTCCTCTAACTACACCCTCAGCTCTTGGAGCTCCGTAGGGGCCATCCAATATGCTAAAAAAGATGTATTTGTGGTAATGGGGTGAAGATCAATATAGAATTCCATATCCTACCATGGAGGTAATCTCATAATGTCCTCGGGGAAGATATCTATATAGTCCTACACTACTAAAGGAATCCATATGACTGATGAGCTAGCTATTACAAGGGACAAACTCATCAACCGATGGGTGTTGGGTTACAAATTCCTACCCACAAGACCCACTCACTCATCTATGATATCTGTCTCACCTATAATGGATAATCTAATATCATCCATCTATAAGCATCTAAATCATCTAAGATGAAAATCAATATGGTCTTGAATCATGGAAAAAAAGTTTATGACCAAGATGATTTCATAAGGTTTTATCATGATGACCAAGTGGTCTTATGAGAAACTCTCTCCTTTAAGCATCATCTCTCATTACCCATAGATATGGGTTATCTAATATTCACTCCCAGTAGGAACCTATAGCCATAGAATATGGGATAAAGTCTCAACTAGAAGAAAAAACTCTCATAGAAGGGATAAATAAATAATGGAATGAATCATGATTGTGTCTACTACTACTGGGAAAAGTGTATAAAATAAATATATCATACCATGAATCATGTTGTGTGTAGCCTAGTCATATCCCTCAATAGCCTAAAGTTTTCCAAAATCTAAACTACATTCTCTCTGAATCTCTAATGGTTCCTGGTGGTAGTGGTGGAAGAGGTTCATAGATTCACCCTCCACCTATAGCTCCTCCATCCATAGATCCACCCACCAATCTATCTGCACCACCTCCATAGGGGATTCTATAACCATGATTGAGAGATCTTTGATCACGAAACTTCCTCAATTGTGGTTTTCCATCCACTGTCTGCCTATCCTAATCAGCATAATAGGTTAGGAAACCACATGACATGTGACCCCTACCATAAAAAACATAAAATTGAACTTCACCTAGATATCTGGATCCTCTATGTGATCCTTGATTAATAGACCAACTCATCTAAGTATGAGAATGAGAGTGCTTCCTCTATTATGACCTCGATGTATAACACCTTCTAACTGTTGCACATGTCCTAGCCACTACCATCTCCAGCCACTTGGAGTCCCTCTACTAGGAAGCTCTCAGTCACCAGATCTTGCTTTAGAACTCTAGCATAGGTAAGAAGGTGTAAGGATACTACACTAGCATGGGTATATCTATGGAGACCCTTCTCAAAATTTTTCACCTAGAAGAAACCATTGTGCACCATATCAAAGGAGTAACACATGTGGTCAATGAACCTTTTTAGAATATTCTAAAATTGTCAAATCACCCTACTACAGCTTGAGGAAATCTTGAATCCGCATGGAGAAAAAGAATAATGGGTAATAGTCATCATCAAATAGTATCTAGAAGTTTGACCATGAGTGAATCATATCATCATTGGTTTGTGTGATCAAACTCCACCAACACCCTACTTCTCCATGAATAAGGCTATCCATAAGAAAAACTATCCAATCATTTAGGGTCTTAAAAATACTAAATATTCAAACAACTGAACCAAGCCAATCCTCTACTACCTATGGGTATGGATAACATTATAACCTCAACGGTCTATGATGATGGAAATCACATAGGAATCTAAGTATGTGTGCATCATCATCCTACCCTACCAGGACTATGTAATGTCCCAGATTTTTTCATGTATTATTTTAATATTATATGGGAATTAATTCGAGACCAGGCTCTGAGACGACATGAAGTTCTGAGGCCCGATGAGCCCAGAACAAATGTTTGAATTTAATTTAATAATTAAATTATGCGTGGGTGCAGGTTTTCCTAAAAAAGTGAAATAACTCCCGAATGGGCGATCGGATCAGAAATCCGAGGACACCGTTGTGTTCAGAACAACGATTTTACCTTAGGCGAGGCCTAACTTCGGTCGGCGCAGGCCAGTAGTGAAATCTAGTTTTTGGAAATAACCGTAATAAAATATTTAATTAAAATATTTTATTTAAATCCTTATTGAAACGAAATATTTTATTCTTTTAAATAGAGATTTCGCAGGGGGTCAGGGTTACAATCCCCCTAACTCTGATTTCCACTGGAGAGATCTGGAGAAGACCTCTCGATGTGGTGACGACGTTCTTGACGATTTTCACCAGTGACGACAACGCGGCAACCAGATCATCGCCAACGAAGGCTTCAGAATCCAGGTAGGATGTTTAAGTTTTTATTTCTTCCCTATTTTTGATTTCTACGACGAACGCGGACTAATCCACAAACAGATTAGCCCACGGATCGATCGTTCTTGCAGGATTGGATTTTGTGGGAATCGTAGGGATTTGATTCTTGAAATTAATTTTGGTTTTCATTCAACCTTCTAACAGTGACGAACCAGGATTGACATGAACATCGATCGAGGTTTGTCCCTCTCGATTGTTGTGTTTTTCTCCCCCGATTCCTACACGTTCTTCGTGTGCGTTATACACGTTCTTGGAGGAAATCGATCGTTGCACATTCATTTGTTGACGCAATGATCTAAAATCAAAGATCCAACATCTAGACGACCTATTGGAGGTGTGACGATGACGATGGCAGACAAATCGATGTGGTTCGGAAATTCCCGTTCTTTGAGAATTTTCGTGTGGGCAGATCGGGATGCGCCATAAAGGCCGATTGGAAGCCCAAAACCGACAGAATCGGTTTTGTAGGGGCGGGATGACCCTAAATTCAGAGTTTTATGATGATCGGATGGTTGGATCAAGAACCAGAGATTTGGCCGAGGTGTGTAGAGGAAGACAACGATTCTGGAAATTTCTCGACTACACGCCGTGTAGTATGGGATACACGACGTTTGTTTGTCAGCAGGATCAAATGGCGTGTACTTCGGGAGTACACGGACACGGGCAGGGTACACGGCCAAGGACACACCGTGTATACCCCTCCTCGGCCAGACCCGGCCAGATACACGGGATACCCCGTGTACTAGTACAAGGGTAGGCGACACAGACATAGGCATAGACCGTGTACGGGCACATGGCCAGCGTACACGAAGCGAGCCCCAGGTGCTCGGACACGATGTGTGATTCTTCTACACACCATGTAGTTGATTTCTATCCGACAAGACGAATGACATGGGTCGGTTACACGGGCAGTACCCGGGGTCAAGGAACACGGAGTGTACTTTTTCTATACGCCGTGTAGTTTGGTTTTACACGGCTTGAACGAATGACACGGGCCATTTACACGGGCAGTACCCAGGTTCAAGGAACACGGCGTGTAACCATACTAAACACCATGTAACCTGTCATAAATGACTTGATCCACTTGTCTTCTATGACTTGGACTAGTTTTCTTAGGGTTCGTACCCTTGGTCCTTACCTTGAAGGTTCTGGTATCATTTCCTTTACACAGGAGTATGATCCCTTCAGCAGAACTTGCTGAATAGAGTTGTTGGAATCCCCTCTATGAGACTTAGATCCAGATTCTCTATTCATTCCGAGAACCCTAGGTAGAGTTCTTGGTATCGACGTGACCAACTTTACCCAGGCGTCGATCCTCTGCTTAGCGGATTAGCTTAGACTGAGTTGTCAGAATCACCCCATGACTTGGTTATTATCCTCATCTGAGCATCATGTTCTCAAGGTACTTGTGAAGAGTGTCCTCCCAGAACGAGTACTTCATATCTCTCTCTCCTCATACCTAGGAGTGTGTTGTCCTTGTTATGTGCTTAGTGGAATCTTCAAGCTGGATCTTAGTAGTGGTATTCACGATAGTCGATCGTGCATGAGTATATTTGGATATTCTTGTTATATTTTCGGTAGACATATACTGTGTAGAGATGACTGTATATTTCCTTTGTGGTATTCCCCTTGTTGTATTTCCTTTGTGGTTTTGGGGTGTTCTACTGGGTATTGTTATACTCACCCCTGCAGGGGATTTGCCCGCACGTGTCGTGTCTTGTGCAGACGAGTGAGCCTTTGACAGGATTCTAGGTGGACCAGGACCGGACGGTGCTCAGTGAGATCAGGCGGGCCGAGGTGTGTTCCTACGGCTATATATTACAGTCCCCGTACCTTTACTTATAGGTTAGACTTTGTTACAAACTTTCTTTTGGTGGGCTTGTACTTTTGGCCCTGGGTTTTACACTTGCTGTACTTTACTTTCCTATCGTACTCTGTTGGTTGAGATTTTTAGTGTATGCATGCATTCCCATTTTTTAGTAGTTTTACTTTTCAACTTTGTGGGCTTGTAGATGTGTGTGCGTGTGTATAGGTTTATAGGAAATGCATCCTATGTTAGTATCATGCCTACTCAGTGCTAGTCACCAGCCGCTGGACTATTGGAGGCGGGCTTGGGGAGTTGTGGCTCGGGCCCCACTGGGACGGGTCGTGACAGAGTGGTATCAGAGGTGGTCAGTTCTACCTTAGGACCGAGAGTCTGTGAGTTTGTTTGGAGCAATAGTGTTGAGTGTTTTGAGTTCGACTTTTAGGTCAGGGACCCTAGTGATGGTGCGGGCGGCCGACGTATCCATACACCAGGACTCCGATAACTTGCTTTTCCACTTGGAACATGATAACACTAGTTGCATGGAAAAAAAATAATGGTACATGCATCATATAGGAATGGGTTGTGGTTTCCATGTCCTTTTTGAGTCAGCTCTCCAGATATACTCACTGACTGAGATACATATTGTTTCTTTAACATGATGCCTCCACGACGCGCACCCACTAGGATCCAGCAGCTCGATCACGAGGATGACCCCCTCAGTGATGAAGCCTCGATACAGGGACTGGATCCCCCAGTTTTACCATTGGGTGGTGTGCCAGTTATTCCGCCACCTGTGGAGTAGTGTTTAGTTCCTACCGTACCAGTGGAGGAGGAGCGCAGGCTGAGCGCACTCCACGAGTTTTAGAGACAGATACCCATCAAGTTTTGAGGTGATCCTGACCCTTAGGAAGTAGAGGACTGGATTTAGGTAGTGTACAGAGTTTTCCATTTGGTCAGGACACCGGCAGACCAGATGGTGATCCGGGTAGTGAGCCTTTTACAGGGCTCGGCAGGACAATGGTGGAGTTTGGTTATCCAGACTCACGAAGAGGCGACACTTGCATGGTCAGAGTTTTAGTGTCTCTTTAGAGAAGAGTTTTCACCAGTTACCCTGAGAGAAGTACACATACAAGAGCTTCTTCAGCTCCAATAGGGAACCATGATGGTGGCTGACTATTCGTCAAGGTTTACTGACCTCTCGCGGTACTCGATGGATATGGTCAGAGATCAGTATTTCAGAGCTCGGAATTTTGAGCAGGTCTTGCGCAGAGATATCCAAGCTAGCATTATCCCTATGATCATTCCTACTTATTCTAGGGTGCTCGAGCGGGCTTTGGTGGTCGAGAGCTTCTTGGCAGAGCAGAGACATCCGGCAATTGTCAGTAGTGGGCGAGATGGAGTAGAGACCTCGGCAGTAGGGAGCCGATGCCAGGGACCTAGGCATGGGAGACATTTCCAGATGAGGTCCCAGGATAGGGGATCTTCTGTACAGGGTTCACAGGGTGCATCCAACCAACCTCTAGAGAGGAAATTCTACTCATGTGATGGTAGGGGACATCTCGCTCGAGATTGTCCGACCCTCCATACTCCTGACACGGGATCAGTGGATAGACCACCAAGGCAGAAGCAACGTGTGGAGCAGACAGATCCGCGGGGCAGCGGACGTGGTAGGGGAGTTGGGAGAGAAACTGGAGGTGGTCTGCGTTTTGACCTTTTACCACCACCACCCACAGGAGGTTCAGCCCAGGCTCAGGGAGTTTGTGGATAGAGGCAAGGATAGCTGCAGGCGGCAGAGGCTTATAACCCAGGTACTCCCGGAATGATTAGAGGTACTATCTGGGTCTTTTCTACTTTGGATGCCTTACTGATAGACACAGGTGCTAGTCATTCCTTTCTGGATGCTTATCTTTTTCGAGACCTTGAGACTCCTGTTGAGCCGTTGACTCGACCCTTATACTTAGAAACACCGAATGGGGAAGATTCAGAGATCACACACATCTGTAGGCAGTGTAACCTAACCCTTGGAGGTGAGAGTTTTGGTTGGAACCTCTTGGTGGTAGCATCGAGGCCTTAAAATGTCATTCTTGGTATGGATTGTATATCTAAAGTTCATGCCTAGATCGACTGTTTTAGGCTAAGGGAACGGTGTGTCCGTAGTGATGTAATGTGGTTCTCTTTTTTTGGTGAAAGAGAGACCCAGGCAGTGCAGGATGGACTCGTGCATAGGAGGGCACAACTGATTTCACATCACTTGGCTAGCCTATCCCTTGGTGTATCAGATGTTACGAGTTTCCAGTTTCCAGTAGTAGTGGATGAGTATGAGGACGTCTTTCCGGAGGATGTCCCCGGGCTACCTCCCCATCGGGAGATAGATTTCTGCATTGAGTTTCAACCCGGGACGATACCGATATCAGCATCAGCATATCGGATGGCTCCTGCAGAGCTTCGTGAGTTGAGGGTGCAGCTGGACGACTTGCAGAAGAAGGGATTTTTGATACCCAGCGTTCACCCTGGGTGTCTCCAGTGTTGTTTTCCAAGAAGGAAGACGGTAGCTTGAGGCTATGTGTGGATTTCCAGTGTTTGAATCAGGTGACCGTGAAGAACCGGTATCCACTACCGAGGATCGATAACCTCTTCGACCAGTTGAGAGGGGCACGATGGTTCTAGAAGGTTGATCTATGACCAGGCTATCACCATTTGTGATTACGGGATGAGGATATACTGAAGACAGCTTTACGATGTCTCTATGGTCACTATGAGTACTTGGTGATGCCCTTCGGTGTGACAAACGCCCTGGAAGTGTTCATGGGACTCATGAACCGGATCTTTCAGCCCTATCTAGACCCGTTTGTAGTGGTCTTCATTGACGATATCCTTGTGTACTCTGCGTCCGAGGAGGAGCACGCGAAACACCTAAGGATAGTTCCAGACACACTCTGAGAGCACCAGTTGTATGGGAAACTCTCGAAGTGTCAGTTCTAGTTACAGGAGGTCCACTTTCTGGGACACGTTATCTCGACAGATGGGGTAGCAGTGGACCCAGCCAAGGTGAAGGCAATGCTAAATTGGGAGCCACCTCGGAGCGTGACGGAGGTGCGGAGTTTCCTTGGGTTGGCAGGCTACTATCGGAGATTCATCCTTGATTTCTACAGGATTGCAGCACCCATGAAAGATTTGACCTGAAAGGGGAAGCATTTCGTGTGGGTCGAGAGATGCCAGTAGGCTTTCCAGCAGTTGAGATAGAGTTTGACGAGCACCCCGATCTTGAGATTACCGGATGAGGGTGTCGAGTACATAGTGTTATGCGACACATCAGGAATCGGGCTTGGTTGTTTCCTGATGCAGAGGCATGCGGTGATTGCCTATGGCTCACATCAGCTGAGGCCACACAAGCAGAATTACGTGACCCATGATCTTTAGTTGGTAGCGGTGGTCTTTGCGTTGAAGATGTGCATACACTACCTAATGGGTGAGCGGTTTACCGTCTACTCTGATCACAAGAGTCTCATATATATCTTTTCTCAGAAGGATCTGAATTTGAGACAAAGACGATGGCTTGAGTTCCTCCAGGATTATGACTTTGAGATTTTTTACACACCTGGGAAGGGGAACGTTGTGGCAGATGCTCTCAGCAGAAAATCAAATTCACAGTTGCTGGATGAGGCGACGGGGTAGTTTTCCTCTTTATAGTTATACTTTGTGGATGGAGATGAGGGAGCTTAATTTCAGTCGATGGTTGTTACCCCTCCACTCTTACGGAGAGTCAAGGAAGAATGGATCAAGGATGCTAGCTGTGAGACTCTATGTGCTCAGGTATCCATAGGCGTTGCTGCTGATGGATATTCAGAAGGAGGGGAGCACGTTGTTCTTTTTAGAGGGTGTATGGTAGTACCAGTGACGTTACGAGAGAAGGTTTTACGGGAGTTCCATACATCTCCTTTGGCGGTGCATCTAGGCGTGGAAAGGATGTATCAGGACCTCCGACGTCAGTTCTGGTGGCCAAGAATAAAGAAGAGTGTGGCAAAGTTTGTTTCTCAGTGCCTTACTTGTCAGCAAGTAAAGGATGAGCACCAGGTGCCAGCAAGCTTGACTCAGCCTCTTGAGGTGCTAGAGTGGAAGTGGGATGGAATATTTATGGACTTTGTGACGAGTTTACCACATACGTCCAGGGGACACGATGCCATCTGGGTGATCTTTGATCGACTCACCAAGTCAGCCCACTTCCTATCCATACGGGAGCAATGTTCAGTAGGGAGCTTGGGATGCCTCTACGTGTATGAGATAGTTTGAATTCATGGAGTTCCATCCACGATCACTTCATATCGTGATTCTCGTTTCACATCCCAGTTGTGGAAGGGATTACAAGAAGCTTTTGGGACTTAGTTACTCTTGAGCACAACGTTTTATCCCCAGATTGATGGTCAGACAGAGTGGACCATCCAGGTCCTAGAGGATATTATTCAAGCTTGAATTCTTGACTTCATTCATATCTGGGAGGATCACCTACCACTGGTGGAATTTCCTTATAACAATAGTTATCATTCCACTATTGGTATAGCACCATTCGAGGCTTTATACGGGAGACCTTGCAGATCACCACTTTGCTGGACTGACCCGAGAGAGTTAGCACTCATGGGCCCAGAGATGGTGAGAGCTACTATAGAGAAGGTGCAGGTCATCCAGGAGTAGATGAAGACTACACAGAGTTGGTAGAAATCATATGCCGATAGGAGGCGTAGGCCCTTGGAGTTCGAGGAGGGAGACCATGTGTTCCTTTGGGTCTCACCTTGATGGGGATTGCAGAGATTTGGCTGAGGCGGCAAGATATATCCGAGGTTCGTTGGCCCTTTTCAGATTCTGAGTAGAGTTGGCGAGGTGGAATATTTCTTGGCTCTACCTCATCAGATGGATCGGGTACACAACGTCTTCCATGTGTCGCAGCTATGGAGGTACGTGCACGACCCATCGCATGTTATCGACTGGGGTGAGCTGGAAATCGATGATGGGGTGACCTTTGCAGAGTACCCAGTGGAGATTGAGGATCGATAGTATAAGATCCTTCGTGGAAGAGATATTCCCTTGGTGCATGTTCGGTGGCAGCACAGGAATCTCCATGAGAGCATGTGGGAGTGGGAGGCTCAGATTCGCGTGTAGTACCTGTATCTTTTTGAGTAGCCCTTCTTTTAAATTTTCGGGGATGTAAAAGCCCTAAGGTGGGTGTAATGTAATGTCCCACATTTTTCCATGTATTATTTTAATATTATATGTGAATTAATTCAAGACCAGGCTCTGAGACGGTGTGCAGTTACGAGGCCCGGTGAGCCCAGAACAAATGTTTGAATTTAATTTAATAATTAAATTACGCGCGAGTGTGGGTTTTCCTGAAAAACTAGAATAACTCCCGAATGGGTGCTCAGATCAGAAATCTGAGGGCATCGTTGCATTCCGAACAACATTTTTACCTTAGGCAAGGACTAAATTTGGTCGGCGCTGGTCGGTAGTGAAATCTGGTTTGTGGATGTAACCATAATAAAATATTTAATTAAAATATTTTATTTAAATCCTTGTTGAATCAAAATCTTTTATTCTTTTAAATATAGATTTTGCAGGGGGGGTCAGGGTTATAATCCCCCTAACTCTGATTTCCTCTGGAGATCTCTGGAGAAGATCTCTCGACGCGACTATGATGTTCTTGACGATTTTCTCCGGCGACGACGACGCGACAACCAGATCATCACCAACAAATGCCACAGAATCTAGGTAGGATGTTTAAGTTGTGATTTCTTCCCCATTTTTGATTTCCATGATGAACGCAGACTAATCCATGAATATATTAGCTTTCGGATCGATCGTTCTTTCGGGATGAGATTTTGTGGGAATCGTGGGGATTTGATTCTTGAAATTAATTTTGGTTTTCATTCAACCTTCTAATAGTGAAGAACCAAGATCGACACGAACATCGATCGAGGTTCATCCCTCTCGATTGTTGTGTTTTTATCCCCTGATTCCTACGCGTTCTTCATGTGCGTTCTACACATTCTTGGAGGAAATAGATCATTACACATTCGTTTGTTGGCGCAACGATCTGAAATCAAAGATCTAACATCTATATGACCTAGCAGAGGTGCTACGACGACGGTGGTGGACAAATTGATGTGGTTCGGAAATTCCTGTTCTTCGAGCATTTTCGTGCGGGTGGATCAGGACTCGCCATCAAGGCCGATCAGAAGCCCAAAACCGATGGAATCTGTTTCGTATGGGCGGGACGACCCAAATATAGAGTTTCATTATGATCAGATGGTTGGATCAAGAACCAGAGATTTGGCCGAGGCATGCGGAGGAAGAAATCGATTCTGGAAATTTCCCGACTGCACGCCATGTAGTATGGGATACACGACGTGTGTTCGTCGGCAGGATCACATGGCGTGTACTTCGGGAGTAGACGGACACGGGCAGGGTACACGACCAAGGACACACCGTGTATACCCCTCCCTGGTCAGACCAGGCTAGATACACGGGATACCTCGTGTACTGGTACACGGGCAGGCGACACAGACACGGGCAGAGACCATTTACGGGCACATGGCCAGTGTACACGGAGAAAGCCCCAAGTGCTCGGACATGACATGTGATTCTTCCACACGTCGTGTAGTTTCTTTCTATCCGACAAGCCGAATGACATGAGACAGTTACATAGGTAGTACCCGGGGTCAAGGAACACGACGTGTACTTTTTCTATACGCCGTGTAGTTTGGTTTTACATGGCATGAATGAATGACATGGTCCGTTTACATGGGAAGTACCTGGGGTCAAGGAACACGGAGTGTAACCATACTACACGCCGTGTAACCTATCTTAAATGACTTGATCCACTTTTCTTCTGTGACTTGGACTAGTTTTATTAGGGTTTGTACCCTTGGTACTTTCCTTGAAGGTTCTGGTATCATTTCCTTTACACAAGAGTATGATCCCTTCATCAGAACTTCCTGAATAGAGTTTTTGGAATCCCCTCTGTGAGAATTAGATCTGGATCCTCTATTCATTCTTGTAACCCTAGGTAGAGTTCTTGGTATCGACGTGACCAACTTTACCCGGGCTCCGATCCTCTTCTTAGCAGATTAGCTCAGACTGAGTTGTTGGAATCACCCCATGACTTGGTTGTGATCCTCATCTGAGCATCATGTTCTTAATGTACTTGTAGAGTGTGGCCTCTTGGAATGAGTACTTAGTATCTCTCTCTACTCATACCTAGGAGTGTGTTCTCCTTGTTACGTGCTTAGTGGAATCTTCGAGCTGGATCTTAGTAGTGGTATTCGCAATAGTCAATCGTGCATGAGTATATATGGATATTCTTGTTATATGTTCGGTAGACATATACTATGTAGAGGTGACTGTATCTTCCTTTGTGGTATTCCCCTTTTTGTATTTCCTTCGTGGTTTCGGGGTGTCCTACTGGGTATTGTTATACTCACCCCTGCACGGGCTTTGCCTGCACGTGTCGTGTCTTGTGCAGACCAGCGAGCCTTTGACAAGATTATAGGTGGACCAGGACTGGACGGTGCTCAGTGAGATAAGGTGGGCCGAGGTGTGTTCCTACAGCTACAGATTGCAGTCCCCGTACCTTTCCTTACAGGTTGGACTTTGTTACAGACTTTCTTTTGCTGGGCTTGTATTTTTGGCCCAGGGTTTTACACTTGCTATACTTTACTTTCCTATCATACTTTGTTGGTTTAGTTTTTTAGTGTATGCATGCATTCCCATTTTTTAGTAGTTTTACTTCTCAACTTTGTGGACTTGGAGATGTGTCTACGTGTGTACAGGTTTATAGGCAATGCCTCACATGTTAGTAGCATGCCTACTCTGTTCTAGTCACCATCCCCTGGCCTATTGGAGGCGGGCTTGGGGAGTTGCGGCTCAGGCCCCACTGGGATGGGTCTTGATAGAGTGGTATCAGAGGTGGTCGGTTCTACCTTAGGACTGAGAGTCTGTGAGTTGGTTTGGGGAAACAATGTTGAGTGTTTCGAGTTCGGATTTTAGGACAGGGACCCTAGTGATGGTGCGGACGACCGACGTATCCATACACCAGGACTCTGATAACTTTCTTTTCAACTTGGAAGATGAGAATACTAGTTGCAGGGAAAAAAATAATGGAACATGCATCATATAGGAATGGGTTGTGGTTTCCATGTCCTTTTTGAGTCAGCTCTCCAGATATACTTACTGACTGAGATACATCTTGTTTATTTAATAGGATGCCTCCGCGACACGCACCTACTAGGATCCAACAGATCGATCATGAGGATGACCCCCTCAGTGATGAAGCCTCGATACAGGGACCAGATCCCCCAGTTTTACTATCAAGTGGTGTGCCAGTTATTCCGCCACCTATGGAGTGCCTGCTGTACCAGTGGAGGAGGAGCGTAGGCTGAGTGCACTCCATGAGTTTCAGAGATAGAGACCCCTCAGGTTTCGAGGCGAGCCTGACCCTCAGGCAGTAGAGGACTAGCTTGAGGAAGTGGCCAGAGTCTTCCATTTGGTCAAGACACTAGAAGACCAGATGGTGATCCTGGCAGCGAGCCTTCTACAGGGCTTAGCAGGACGATGGTGGATTTTGGTTATCCAGACTCACGACGAGGTGACACCTGCGTGGTCGGAGTTTGAGCATATCTTCAGAGAGGAGTTTTCACCGGTTACCCTAAGAGCAGTATGCATACAGGAGCTTCTTCAGCTCCAGTAGGGAACCATGACGGTGGCTGACTATTCGTCCAGGTTTACCGACCTCTCATGGTACTCGATGGATATGGTCATAGATCATTACTTCAGAGCTCCGAATTTTGAGTAGGGCTTGCACAAATATATCCGAGATAGCATCATCCCTATGATCATTCCTACTTATGCTGGGGTGCTCGAGCGGGCTTTGGTGGTCGAGAGCTTCTTGGCAGAGCAGAGACAACCGACAGTTGTCAGTAGTGGGCGAGATGGAGCAGAGACCTCGACAGTATGTAGCCGACGTCAGGGACCCAGGCATGGGAGACATTTCCAGAGGAGATCCCAGGATAGGGGATCTACTATACAGGGTTCACAGGGCGCATCCAACAAACCTCGGGAGAGGCGATGCTACTCATGTGATGGCAGGGGACATCTTCTTTCGAGATTGTCCGACCCACTGTACTCCTGACTCGAGAGCAGTGGATGGACCACCGAGGAAGAGGAAATGTGTGGAGCAGACAAATTTGTGGGGCGGAATACGTGGTAGGGGAGCTGGGAGAGCATATGGAGGTGGTCAGCATTTTGACCTTTTACCACCACCACCCCCAGGAGGTCCACCCCAGGCTCAGGGAGATGGTGGAAAGAGGCAGGGACAGTTGCAGGTGATAGAGGCTTATGACCCAGGTACTCCCGGAATGATTAGAGGTACTATCTGTGTCTTTTCTAATTTGGATGTTGTACTGATAGACACAGGTGTTATTCATTCCTTTCTTTCTACTTATGTTGTTAGAGACCTTGAGATTCTTGTTGAGCCATTGACTTGACCCATACGCTTAGAAACACTGACTGGGGAAGATTCATAGATCACACACCTCTGTAGGCAGTGTGACCTGACCCTTGGAGGCGAAAATTTCAGTTGGAACCTCTTTGTGGTAGCGTCAAGGCCTTATGATGTCATTCTTGGTATGGATTTTCTATCCATAGTTCATGCCCAGATCGAATGTTTTAGGCGAAGGGTGCGGTGTGTCCGCAGTGATGGAACAAGGTTCTCTTTTGTCGGTGAAAGAGAGACCCAGACAGCGCAGGATGGACTCGTGCATAGAAGGGTATAACCAATTTCACATCAGTTGGCTAGTCTAGCCCTTGGCGCAACAGATGTTACCAGTTTCCAGTTTCCAGCAATAGTGGATGAGTACGAGGATGTCTTTCTAGAGGATGTCCCCGGGCTACTTCCCCATCAGGAGATATATTTCTGCATTGAGTTGCAAACCGGGACGACACCGATATCGGCATCAGCATATCAGATGGCTCCTGCAGAGGTTCGTGAGCTGAGGGTGCAGTTGGATGACTTGAAGAATAAGGGATTTGTGAGACCCAATGTTCACCCTGGGCAGCCCCAGTGCTGTTTTCCAAGAAGGAAGACGAGAGATTGAGGCTATGTGTGGATTGCCGACGCTTTAATCAGGTGACCGTGAAGAACCAGTATCCACTATTGAGGATCGATGTCCTCTTTGACCAGTTGAATGGGGCATGATGGTTCTCGAAGGTTAATCTACGATCAGGCTATCACCAGTTGCGAGTACGGGATGAGGATATACCGAAGACGACTTTCTGATGTCGCTACGGTCACTATGAGTACATGGTGATGCCCTTCGGCGTGAGGAACGCCCCGACAGTGTTCATGGGACTCATGAACTGGATCTTTCAGCCCTATCTAGACCAGTTTGTAGTGGTCTTCATCGATGATATCCTTGTGTACTCTGCATCTGAGGAGGAGCAAGTGAGACACCTAAGGATGGTTCTGGACACACTCTGAGAGCACCAGTTGTATGGGAAACTCTCGAAGTGTGAGTTCTGGTTACAGGAGGTCCACTTTATGGGACACATTATCTCAGAAGATGGGGTAGCAGTGGACCTAGCCAAGGTGGATACAGTGCTATCATGGGAGCCACCCCAGAGTGTGATGGAAGTTTGGAGTTTCATTGGGTTGGCAGGATACTATCAGAGATTCATACTTTATTTCTTCAGGATTGCAGCACCCATGAAATCTTTGACCCGAAATGGGCAGCCTTTCGTGTGGGCCGAGAGATGCCAGCAGGCTTTCCAGCAGTTGAGATAAAGTTTGAAGAGCGCCCCGATCTTGAGATTACCGGAGGAGGCTGTCGAGTACGTAGTGTTCTGCGATGCATCAGGAACCGGGATTGGTTGTGTCCTGATGTAGAAGAAAGCGGTGATTGCCTATGGCTCACGTCAACTAAGTCCATAGGAGCAGAATTACGCGACCCATGATCTTGAGTTGGTAGCGGTGGTCTTTGCATTGAAGATATGGTGGCACTACCTGATGGGTGAGCGGTTTAAGGTCTACTCTGATCACAAGATTCTCAGATATATCTTTTCTCAAAAGGATCTGAATTTGAGACAAAGACGATGTCTTGAGTTCCTCCAGGATTACAAATTTGAGATTGTTTACACACATGGGAAGGGGAACGTCGTGGCAGATGCTCTCAGCAGAAAATCTAGTTCGTAGTTGCTGGATGAGGCGGCGGGGTAGTTGGCCTCTTTACAGTTATCCTTTGTGGATGGAGATGAGGGAACTTACCTTCAGTTGATGGTTGTTACCCCTCTATTCTTACAGCGAGTCAGGGAAGCACAGCTCGAGGATGCTAGCTGTGAGACCCTACGTGCTCAGGTATCCACAGACATTGCTGCTGATGGATATTCAGAAGGTGGGGAGCATGTTGTTCTTTTTAAAGGGAGTACGATAGTACCAGTGACATTACGAGAGGAAGTTTTATGGGAGTTCCATACATCTCCTTTGGCAGTGCATCTAGGCATGGCAAGGATGTATCTGGACCTCTGACATCAGTTCTGGTTGCCAGGAATGAAGAAGAGTGTGGCAGAGTTTGTTTCTCAATGCCTTACTTGTCAGAAAGTAAAGGCTGAACACCAGGTGCCAGTAGGTTTGAATCATCCCCTTGAGGTGCCAAAGTTGAAGTGGGATGGAATATCCATGGAATTCATGACGAGTTTACCACATAAGTCTAGGGGAAATGATGCTATCTGAGTGATCGTTGATCGACTCACCAAGTCAGCCCACTCCCTAGCCATACAGGAGCAGAGTTCAGTAGAGAGCTTGGAACGCCTCTACGTGCCGGAGATAGTTCGACTTCACGGAGTGCCATATATGATCGTTTCATATCGTGATGCTCATTTCACATCCCGATTTTGGAATGGATTTCATGAAGCTTTTGGGACTCAGTTATGCTTGAGCACATCGTTTCATCCCCAGAGTGATGGTCAGACAGAGCGGACCATCCAGGTCCTGGAGGATATGCTTCGAGCTTGTATTCTTGACTTTAATTGTAGCTGGGAGGATCACCTACCACTGGTGTAATTTTCTTATAACAATAGTTATCATTCCACTATTGGTATGGAACCATTCGAGGCTCTGTACGGGAGACCTTTCAGATCACCACTTTGCTGGACAAACCTGGGAGAGTCAGCACTCATGGGCCTAGAGATGGTGAGAGATAATACAGAGATGGTGCAGGTCATCTAGGAGTGGATGAAGATTGCACAGAGTCGGTAGAAATCATATGCCGACAAGAGGTGGAGGCTCTTGGAGTTCGAGGAGGGAGACCATGTGTTCCTTCGGGTCTCACCTTAAAGGGGATTGCAGAGATTTGGCCGAGGTGGAAAGATATCTCCAAGGTTTGTTGGCCCTTTTCAGATTATGAGTAGAGTTGAAGAGGTGGCATATTTCTTGGCTCTACCTCCTCAGATGGACCGGGTACACAACGTCTTCCATGTGTCGCAGCTACGGAGGTAGGTGCACGATCCATCACACGTTATCGACTGGGGCGAGCTGGACATCGATGATGGGGAGATATTTGTAGAGTACCCAGTGGAGATCGAGGGTCAACAGGAGAAGATCCATCATGGATGATCTATTCCCTTGGTGCGTGTCCGGTGGCAGCACGAGAATCACCAGGAGAGCACGTGGGAGCGAGAGGCTCAGATTCGCATGCAGTACCTGCATCTTTTTTAGTATCCCTTGTTTTGCCTTTTCGGGGACGTAAAATCCCTAAGGTGGGTGTGATGTAATGTACCATATTTTTACATTTATTATTTTAATATTATATGGGAATTAATTTGAGACCAGGATCTGAGACGGTGTGCAGTTCCGAGGCCCGGAGAGCCCGGAACAAATGTTTGAATTTAATTTAATAATTAAATTATGCACGCATGCGGGTTTTACTAAAAAAGTGGAATAACTCTTGAACGGGTGCTCGGATCAGAAATCCGAGGGGACCATTGCGTTCGGAACAATGTTTTTACCTTATACGAGGCCTAACTTTGACCGTCACAGGTTGGTAGTGAAATATGGTTTTTGGACGTAACTGTAATAAAATATTTAATTAAAATATTTTATTTAAATCCTTGTTGAAATGAAATCTTTTATTCTTTTGAATAGATATTTCATAGGGGGGGGTCACGGTTACAATCTCCCTAACTCTGATTTCCTCTGGAGAGCTCTGGAGAAGACCTCTCGACGCGGCGATGGCGTTCTTGACGATTTTCACCGTCGACGACGACACGACAACTAGATCATCTCCAACGAATGCCGCGAAATCCAGGTAGGATGTTTAAGTTGTGATTTCTTTCCCGTTTTTGATTTCCACGATGAACGCAGACTGATCCATGAACAGATTAGCCCGTGGATCGATCGTTCTTGCGGGATGAGCTTTTGCGGGAATCATGGGGATTTGATTCTTGAAATTAATTTTGGTTTTCATTCAGCCTTCTAACGGTTATGAACCAAGATCGACATGAACATTGATCAAGGTTCGTCCCTCTCGATTGTTGTGTTTTTCTCCCCCGATTCCTACATGTTCTTCATGTGCGTTCTATGAGTTCTTGGAGGAAATCAATTGTTGCATATTCTTTTGTTAGCGCAATAATATGAAATCAAAGATCCAACATCGAGACGACCTAGCGGAGGTGCGACGACGATGGCGTCAGACAAATCGACGTGGTTCATAAATTCCCGTTCTTCGACCATTTTCGTGCGGGTGGATCGGGACGCCCCATCAAGGCCGATCGGAATCCCGAAACTGATGGAATCGGTTTCGTAGGGGCAGGACGACCCCAAATTCGGAGTTTCATGATGATCAGATGGTTGGATTAAGAACCAGAGATTTAGCCGAGGTGCGTGGAGGAAGATCGCGATTCTGGAAATTTCCCAACTACACACCGTGTAGTATGGGATACACGACGTGTGTTCGTCGGCAGGATCACATGGCGTGTGCTTCGGGAGTACACGGACACGGGCAGGGTACACAGCCAAGGACACGCCGTGTATACCCCTCCCCAGCCAGACCCGACCAGATACATGGGATACCCCGTGTACTGGTACACGGGCAGGCGACACGGACACGGGCAGAGACCGTGTAGGGGCACATGGCCAGCGTACACGGAGTGAGCCCCAGGTGCTCGGACATGGCATGTGATTTTTCTACACACCGTGTAGTTTCTTTCTATCCGACAAGCCTAATGACACAGGCCAGTTACACGGGAAGTACTTGGGGTCAAGGAACACAACGTGTACTTTTTCTATACGCCGTGTAGTTTGGTTTTACACTGATTGAACGAATGACATGGGCCGTTTACACAGGCAGTACCCGGGGTCAAGGAACATGATGTGTAACTATAATACACGCCGTGTAACCTATCTTAAATGACTTGATCCACTTTTCTTCTATGGCTTGGACTGGTTTTCTTAGGGTTCATACCCTTGGTCCTTTCCCTGAAGGTTCTGGTATCATTTCCTTTACACAGAAGTATGATCCCTTCAGCAGAACTTCCTGAATAGAGTTGTTGGAATCCCCTCTATGAGACTTAGAGCTGGATCCTCTATTCATTCCTGGAACCCTAGGTAGAGTTCTTTGTATCGACGTGACCAAGTTTACCCGGGCGCTGATCCTCTGCTTAGCGGATTAGCTCAGACTGAGTTGTTGAAATCTCCCCATGAATTGGTTGTGATCTTCATCTGAGCATCATGTTCTCAAGTTACTTGTGGAGTGTGTCCTCTCGGAACAAGTACTTCGTATCTCTCTCTCCTCAGACCTAGGAGTGTGTTGTCCTTGTTATGTTCTTAGTGGAATCTTCGAGCTGGATCTTAGTAGTGGTATTCACGATAGTTGATCATGCATGAGTATATCTAGATATTCTTGTTATGTGTTCGGTAGATATATACTGTGTAGAGATGACTGTATCTTTCCTTTGTGGTATTCCCCTTGTTGTATTTCCTTCGTGGTTTCGGGGTGTCCTACTAGGTATTGTTATACTCACCCCTGCACGGTCTTTGCCCGCACGTGTCGTGTCTTGTGTAGACGAGTGAGCCTCTGACAGGATTCTAGGTGGACCAGGACCGGACGGTGCTCAGTGAGATCAGGCGGGCTGAGGTGTGTTCCTACGACTACAAATTGAAGTCCTAGTACCTTTCCTTATAGGTTGGACTTTTTTACAGACTTTATTTTGGTGGGCTTGTACTTTTGGCCCAGGGTTTTACACTTGCTGTACTTTACTTTCCTGTCGTACTCTGTTGGTTGAGATTTTTGGTGTATGCATGCATTCCTATTTTTTAGTAGTTTTACTTTTCATCTTTTTGGGCTTGGAGATGTGTGTGCGTGTGTACAGATTTATAGGTAATGCCTCCCATGTCAGTAGCATTCCTACTCGGTGCTAGTCACCAGCCCCTGGCCTATTGGAGGTGGGTTTGGGGAGTTGCAGATCGGGCCCCACTAGGACGGGTCGTGACAGACTATCTGTTGCTCGATAGGTGGGGAAATTTCTCACTACCCACCTAAAGGAAACACCTAATGAGATAACCCCTTAAATGAGGCCTCCTAAACTAATGGATCTTTTCCATGATCCTGTATCAATATCCTAGTTGGATATATTTACGGTGGAATCCTGATAGTGATCAAGACATACCATAGTTAGATAAGAATATATATATTGGGAGATAACTTAAGAAGTACAGTCAAAGGAATCAATCCTATATGATTCATGTATGATTTTCCCCTACAAAATATGTCTCAATACATCGAGTAGATATACAGGTGGTCAGAGTCCTGGTGAATATATTTGTCATCCATCACACCAACACTAGGTTACCTAGCCTGAAAGCTGCACTTGAGACACTCCAACACCATTGCCTAAAGTTTACAAACCAATCCTTACCATGGGTCTAACACCAAAACCGACCCAAGGAAAAACTTCTATGATACCACTCTAATATGATATAACCCATTAAGACTCACTTAGATGGAATAAAGCTGGGTGTGAGAACCCCATGCCCTCCTCTAATAGCCTAGAGGCTAGTGATAAACATTGAGGAGGCATAAATTAAATGGGATGCCTTAGAATAAGTACCTGTATGCACACAAACAACCATATCCAAGAAAAAGTGTAAAGGAATATAATAAATACTAAAACATATAGAGTACAAAAATGCATGAAATAAACTATAGGGAACACATCATAGTATGAAAATATAAAACCAAAGTGTAAAGGGGAAAAATACATGCACATCTAGAAATAGAGTCCCAACATAAAAAAAACTAGAATAAAGAAAAAATAAAGACATCCCTTGTCCTGATCTCCCAATCTGACCACTATACACATTCAATGAACCAAAGTATCACTAAGCACCACCGATGTCACCACTAACCTTTGTATATTCTTCATAATACACAACACATGTGGGAAATTCCCATGTAGGGGAGTGAATATTCATACCTAGTATAAATAATCAAAAAAAATTGAAGGATCAATATAAAGGTACACAAAAAATCATCACAACCCATAATAAGAGGGAAACAAAAACCCAATATATCATATGGAAACCCATATGAGAGAGAAAGGCTATCTCCATATCCACAACCCGACTAAGTGTAAATAATATTCCTAAAGCTCCAAATGTCCACATATGATGCCTAGTATCACATGAAACATCGTAAGAATTTGTACATAGGGGGAAACTCTTCACTGTTGTGCTCTATAGATGAGGGAGACACAACTCTAGTGGGAAAATCGCTCTCCGTCGGAGCTCAAAGATGGGGGAGTACCACTCTATAGATAGAGGAACCACACTTTGATTTAGTACGGGGGAGTACCAACTCTACCTATGTTTAGAGTATGGGGGACCCACACCCTGGTTCAATAGGGGAGTTCTATCCCCAACATCACTATTGGGTCCTGAAAATTCCTCATAGAAGAAGAAGGAAATTCCACTAAATTAGAAAAGGAATAAAAACAAATTGAAGGAAGAATTGAAGGAAAATTATTCAGAGGAGAAAAATTTGAAAAGGAAGGATGAAATGCCATGAAGAAAATCCTTCCATGGACCGCATCTCTACATGATGGTCTACCAACCCCTAAAATCCCCATGAACCAAACATAGTTCGTGGATGGGGTAGAGCTAGTGACACCTACAAATGACATTAAGATGTTTGTAGAATTGGACGGTGATTATGCTCCCACAAAATTATTTCCCCCGAACTAAACTGTTCGAAGGGAGGGGTTGTCTCATTGGCTCCCAAAAATTAAAATAATTCATTTGTAGATCCAAGTGAGGATTTCAGTGACCACAAGTCCTCCTGCTAACTAAGTATTTCATGAGATGGGAATTCCCCATGAGATTTTGTGAAAAGCATCACGTGACTCAACATTGGACAACTGGATACATCGATATATAGTTCCTTTGCTTCTCTATATATAGACCCTAAGGGGAAATAATAAGATAATTGAAAGATGAATGACTAGAGAGGATTATTGGAGAAACTAAGGAGAGCCACACTTAGATAAATGAAGGTACCATGAAAACCAGATCCCATTTGATGATTCCGTACAAGTAAAATCTCCTACAGAACATTAAGGAGAAACCATAAATCATTCACTGGTATGTAAACTCAAAACCATCCATGAAATTAATCCCCACATAATGAAAAAATTACCCCTTTTTACAGAGGCACCCCATATAGAAAAATGCTATGTGGGAGAAACCCTACCCCACATAGCCAAATGCTATGCGGGAGGAATTCAGATCTGCATAGAAAAATGCTACATGGATGGACCAGACCCTGTAGATCAACATACTACATGGGATAAAACCAAATCCACATACCACAATGGTATGTAGATAGACCTCCTATCTACATATAGATATGCTATGCAAAGAGAACCCCATCTCGCGTAAGCATGTACTATACGGATTAGAGAATCCCAGGGAGTTTTACTATATGGCTCCGACCCTCCCCCATTATATCCCCATCCCCCATGATATCCCATCCATGAACCAGTCCAACAAAATAAATCCAATGCCTCTTCCAAATCCACTGGACATTTATGATAAGATCATTAGGTTCACCAATGTTCCCTTTTGAGTTTACATACCCATGGTAAGAAAAGTTGCGTGGATCATCCCAACAATAAGGCCGACCCTTAGAATGAACTTTATTTTACATTACCATGGTAATGTGGGTTAAAAAATCTAGATTCTCACATGTACCACCCTTTTCTAGGGATTAATATGAACTGCTGAACATTCCCTCCAATGAGGGATAGTGCTGAACATTCCCTTCTCTCTCGGAACCTATTTCAGGGAACTCCCGCTAAGGTAAGACCCCATTCTTTATTATAGAAGGTGGAACCCTTACTTATATTTTCCTTAGACTAGGGCATATCTAAATAGAGCAACAACTATGAATATCCAAGTTATCAAAATAAGAGAGGAAATGAGAACACTCAAAGCCCTCTCTCTCCCTCCCTTTGGGATCCAGAATCACCCATTAGTGGATTGAGTGGGGTGTGAGATATTTAGATCCACTTAATCCACTTGTTTCTCACACTGAACATGAATCATGTGGACTTAGAGGTTGGAGGTGATCTAGAAATATGCATGATCCCAAAGAAAATCAAATGGGACTTCTCCATATATGCAATCCCCAACATCAATCCAAATGGACATCCTACACAGTATAGGCCCTGAAACCATACTTCAACCTTAAAAAGGCTATATTACCAATGAATTAGTGAAAGGTGGGAAGTTGTTACATGTAATTCCTAATAATGACCGCTTTTGGGCCTTCCATAAAGTGTAAGTCCCAATTTACTAAACTATGATGGATTTTATTCCCAACTAACTGGGATACATAGGAAGCCTCTCAGAGGTATCAACCCAACACCGAAGTCACCCTAATGTTCTATGGACCATATTCCTAGTAGGTTCATATCTGCCCATAAGACCACATCTCCTCTAGGTACCTCGGGCCGACTCGACATAATCCCCACACCATCCTTGGCTAGGAATCTTTCTCCTTATCATCCTCACCATATGATGTTAAACTAAATAGATGGGTCCTTATCACATGACCTTAAAAGGATATGTGTCTAGCTGAGAAGCACTGAACTACATGGGTTCTGATTCCTCTCACAAGGATAGTTAGGAAGCCCACTTCATGGGTTCAATTTCAACATTAAAAAACATTCGTTCCCCATGGATGATGGTAAACATTAGGGCGCCCCATCAAATGGCTTAAGACCAGTGTCATCCCAACAAAATACCAAAGAGTATATGATTTTTCCACTAAAAGGTAAAATTTATGGATAACCATGGATACATACAGATCCCTCTATTGATGGAGAACCTAGGATACATATAGATGAATTTGAACCCATGCTTTTTCATGATCAGTTGCAACCTAGGGGTAATACACATAACCATCCTTATGAATGAACCAAATATTCTTGAACATATGAACACAACTTAAATCTATAAGAGTCCTTGAATAGAAAATAGTTCTCCCCAAAAGGGTGTCATGATCCTAACTTCACATCCTACCAACCAACGTGAGTTCTTTAGTGTCGTTATCCAAGTTACCCAATGAGTGTTTGCATTTGGAAAGTAGGTCCATGAGTCATGGATATAAGAGTCGTTGAACATTTCTGGCTCCATGAAAAAAACCTATTGGAAACTGTTCAAAGACTTTGTTTCTAACATCAGTGATTTCACACCATTCAACCCCCGACAATCATCCATTCAGGCCATAAAAACACCTTTAGTGAAAAAAATGGTAACCCGATATAAGAAACTATACTAAGACATCTCCTTCACAATATAAAAAGGATATACTACCCAAACACCATCGTACCATTTTAATCCTTATCTAGGATTAATGCCTTCGGGTGAAAAAAATGGTGAACTCAACATGAATCTTTAACCAAGGTTGCATTTTTACCCAATATCAAACCCATTTTGTATCTGAAGTGGAAGAGTTCTAGATAAGATCATCAATTGTACATGTGATCATGAGATGATACTCTCAAAAGTGTTTATTGTTTGTACTTGACACACATATTGTAGGAAATCCACAAATATTCCTTTAAAATAATGAAATCTTGATAGATTTTTCAAACATGTACGTTAGTGATTGCACGATGACCAAGTCCTTAAAAAAGGATAGGACTCCATCGCCCACCCAGTGTCTTCAGAGCTGGGTTTCAAATGCACTGGTCAGAGAGTACCATCAAAATGGTACTCTCCCCACCTTGAAGGTAGAAAAGAAAGACCTCCAGGCCATGAAGCCCTATCAACCATCCAACTTATGACGGTCGACAGCCTAGAACAAGGTGGCTCCACTGGCTATCACCAACCATTTTAGAAGCCTAACCTTGGAACATGACAATGAGTTACTCCCTTAACTTAAGGAGGATAATTGATTCATCACTAATGATTTTATCTCTGTATCATAGGGGTCCCACCAAAGGGCCCCTACTGGGAATCATCGGCACCCAAGACATGTGGCTCAGTATCCTCACTCTAAAGAGGTTATCACCTTAAGGGCTCATGCTGAAGTTATATGGACCTAGGTCCCTTGAGCATCCTACTGAGGGAGATAATCAGATGATCAAGAGAAGATCATTACCCTTGTTCCTGAGGAAGAAATATGATGTAAAAATACGGTTTCAAATTATGAGCAGATATATATTCTATCTCCCTCTTATGAAGACAACCATGTAAATATGGTGGAACATTACAAACAAGCATAAATTCCTACCAACGCTCGCCAGACCTGCTGTGAAAATAGGGTGGAAAATTACAGGTAGATGAAAACCACTGCCAATGAAAATGAATCCCTTCAACCAAATAGGATGGCAATCAGCTATGAAAATGTGAAAATTCCTACTGCCACATATGAAGCCTGCCATCCAAATAGGCCAGAAAATGAGTAGATGAAAATACCTACTCGTGAATATGAATCCCACCAGTCAAATACAATGGCACCCAAATATAAGTAGATTCAAATTCCAATAGATTCATATCATGCACATTAGAAAAATATAGTGAAAAACAAGAATAAAAAAATACCTTCTCATGAATATAAATACCACTAGTCAAATACGGTGGCATCAGGAGAAAAACTAGCATATCCCATCTATAAACCAGTGGAAGACTCGTTCCTTTGCCCCCACATGGGAGAACTGTCAGTACTCACTGGTAGAAAATAGAGGACTAGAGTAGGAAAATATTCCTATTCCAACATCTAAATGGGCTTATATTCCCATTATAGTGAAAGAAGTATCTCAATATATCTTGGAAATGATGGAGGATCAGACATCAATTCCGAACCATATCCTGAAGACTTTTCAAGATGTAATCATGTCTATAAAAATAACAAGGAGTCAGGACCACAATCTCACCTCCCTAAGTGGGGCGACTCATCCACACAATAGGGTGGTCACTTATGAGTCGACATTCATCTCCACTCCCTTCCAGGAGGTTCATTGGATATATTCCATAGAAAATGGACAATCAGATTAGGAAAATATACCTATTCTAATTGGGGGACAACAGTTCACCATGGTGGCTACTCTAGGGTAGACATATATCCCTACTAAACCTCGGGATGCTCACCAACATATCCTGGTCACACCATGGGATTAACTCGAATAAGAGACCATATATGAAGGCCGTCACCCACAACAAGTAGTCCCAGTTTCTCGTAAAAGAGATCCAAAAAATAAATCACAGAAAAGGTAGTTTGAAAATAAAGAGAATACCCATGAACCTAATATGGTAGAAGTTTTAGTGTTTGATTCCATAAAACACTTATCTATGGTGGCTCAGGATCCTACAATCCATTACCATATTATGGGAGTGGCAGTAGTAGTTGTGAAGGAACTCCCCACAATATTGTTACCAGTAACTCTGAAGGTCCTCCTCAGAGTATGAACCAGGAATTATTACTTAATGGGAAACATAATATTGATCATGTGAACCTATTTATTGATGAGAGTCATGGTTCCCTCCTCGTGACCATATGATCGAACAACAAGAAGGTCCTCCCCTTTCTATCATCCACCATGATGGTCCTCCCTAGAGTATTCGCTATAGATATTCCCCCTATAGTTGGACACCAAGCTATGATGGTAGTCCTAACCATTGTAGCACCAAATGCAAAGGTACTCCCCACATTGACATCTCAATTCAGAAAGAAGGTCCTCCCCTTGTTGATGGATTCCCCGAAGGTCCTCACTAGGGTATATGTTGTAGATATTCTCCCTACAGTTGAACAAAAAACTACGATGGTATCCCTCACCATTATATCACTAACAATGAAGGTCATTCCCATAGTCAAATTCTTTATCGGTGGGAAGGTCCTCACCTTTATGAATCAAATGCAAGAAATCCCTCATATGTCAAGGCACTTGTAAGGGTGGGTTCAAGCATGTAATATACCCTATCCATAATAAGTGATATCCTTTCTCAACCAAGATGAATCTTGGGGCTACACTCATCTTTTGAGACATCTTCTGACCATTCACATATGAATGAGACCCCCACCAGCCTCGCTACTTGCGATGAATTCATCAAGAAGCATTCAAGTTGGGAAGATCATGTAGAGGAGTCCCTAGCAGATGAACAAAATGATATGTTTCTTGTGAGAAGAAAATTATTTTTGGATGAAATACCAATTATGTTTTTGACCACAACCACTTGTCAATTCGACATACAAAGAGAGTTTTCAGAAGAATGCATGCATAAAATTCATCTCAATTTCTAGACAACTCTCCCCCAGTTGAATTAAAAATTATTTCCCTACAATGGGTATGTAGAAAATGTCAAATATTGGTAGATCTTAACCATCATATTGATTTATAATATCTTCCATCTATGAGGAAACCACAATCAAATAGGTGGAAGAAAGTTCTTCAACTAACTAACCTCCATGTGCTGTATAAGTTGCATCATCTTATCTACAATGCCCCGTTTGGCATTCATATCTAGGGATGGGGTGAGAATGGAGAATTTCATTTTACCCCATGCCCCATTAAACAAAACCCACTAGAAATAGAGACATGTAATGCCATTATCCCAAGACAGTGGTCAAATGAAGTCCCTTCTCAGGATATGAGACATGATTGATAAGAATCAACTTTGAGTATGTCTCAAAAGCATTATGTATGATGAGAGAAAGTCATTGAAAAACTCTTAGAATAGAAAACCAAGAACATTCAGCAAGCTTCCCTCTTAAGAGAGTACAATCACCAGGCATTTATAATGTCCTTGGAAACAAATAGTTTACATACAGATCCAACACCATATCTGACTCACACTTGAATGTGAGTGAAAGAGATTAAGAAAGATACAATATAAGCATCAACTGACGCAGTATGAGATCATACCCAGTCCGTAGGGTTGGGGAAATTTTTAACACAACATGAATCCATAAGACCAAAAAATCTGGGTTGGATCACAACAACAAAAGAATGGGATTATCCCCAGCCCACATGCCTGGGGGAATTTTTACCTCAACCACCCACCTAGTGGAAATAATTCTTTTCCCATTTATAGAGGATGAAACATAGAGATTTCTCCCATTCCATCATATATCACGACTCATTCAACCCAATAGGGAGGTGTACAAAAAGGTTTTATAGAGTTTCCCTTCAAGTTACCCTTTTACAAGAAGCTCGAGTAGGATCCCAAAATGGAAGGATAAGATCCGATAAGGGACAAAGTTGACCTTACCATTCAGTAGCTGGTACACCACCCACAATGTGTTATGCATCAATGAATTCCTTGGGTGAAAATCTTAAAAACCACATAGAAAAAGATGCAAATGTGGAAGAATAGGGAGATGATGGCTCTACCAAGAATCTGTTCCACACTGAGAATGAAGGTGTGCTTACTCGAAACTAGAGGTCCATTCGTAATTTGGTTATTCCCTCAATAAATCCTCCACCACCTCCTACACAAAACCCTAATAATGAGAGGAATAAAAACAAGGTCACATACGACCCACATCCTCCTTCTAGTGAGAACAAGATCCCTATACTTAAAGAAATATTCACTCACCAATAGAAAGAAATGAAAGAGTTAAGGTGAATCAATGCTGAATCACTCTGAGGTGTACCTCAACCACAAGGGTTTATCTCAAAAAATAAAGTAAGGTCAAGAAATCTACCCAACACTACACTTGGTCCATAAACCTACCTAGACCTGGTCATGGAAGGATATGAAGATTTCCTCCTATTAAGTAAACAATCAGCATGTGTGCAGGACAATCCTACAATGATACCCCAGGTCGAACACCCACCTCAAGTACTAGTAGAACCAGCATGTCAAATCTTTCCCCCTGCTCTGCCAATCCATGATCAGGTTCAACATGACACACATTAAGGGATTATTAACACCATAAAGTCATTTTAATATCATTTTTAAGCCATAGAGGAGTGGCGTGCACTGATATAGTCAAAACGGAAACCTTACCCTGACTAGGTGAGGAACAATCTACCTCCACAAAATTTTAGGAGTCCCGTGTTCCCAATATTCAATGGATTAGGTGACCTAGAGCAACATCTAATTCAGAATGCATCCTATTGTGATCCCATGATGGGAACCCCAGAGCAAAGAGAAGCTGTGAAACTCATATTCTTAGTGTGAATCCTATAAGGGTCATCCTTCATATGGTACACTAGTCTACCAGCTCGGTCAATATTAGAATGGGAAGATATCCATCAGCAGTTACTCTTCCAGTTCATCTCAACGCTACTATAGACAACAATCAATGACCTCTAAAACTGAAAATAGTGGGAGAATGTGAGATTCTTGGACTTTATTACATGGTGGAAAGGGTTGTCCTACTCTTTGAACTGGCCACTCCCCCAAGATTAGATGCTTACTATGTGAATAGATAACCTCAGTGACGAGATGTGAATGCTTCTCATCCCATTGAAATATACAAGTGGGTTTTGCGATTTCTCCACCATTTCCCAAAGTATAGAAGACTTCATACAATATACTAAACTAAAGTCTCGGGTAGCCCCACCAGTCTTGAGAAAAAGACCAGGAAAAGTTAAAGCAACCTCCGTCACACTTAATCCATCCCCCGATCTTGCCCCGAGGCCTACACCGTATCGTATAGGGCCCCTTGGGTGCCAACAGAAGCCTCCTCCTTGACAATATGAGAATAAAAGTTCCATGAAAAATTAGTTTGTGGAATAGTGAAATAAAGTTTACTTTTTATAAGATGATCATGTTCATGTTTATTTTTGTAACATCGTACAATTTTTGAATAAATTATTTTCATTAATATTTTATTTTTAATAAATCAAATTCTAAATAATTATAGTTGATTAAAATTATGAATTTATATTATAGTTAAATTATATAATGCAATTTAAGAAATATAGAATATTAATTTATTATAAGTATAACCTTATAGAAAAAAAGTTCTATGATTTATAAAATATAATCATAATGGAACATTAATTGAAATAAATAATTATAAAATATGTATATATATAATGCTAAAAAATACATACACTATATGTATAAAATTACACAATTAATATAATAACGTATGAAATATGAATGTTAAGATGCTAACCTAATATAAACACAACCAAAATGAGATCATATAGCGATACATGAAATGTTTTTTTAGATTAAATTAGTTGCACCAACTTAGAATAAATAACGATATAATAATTAAATTGAGAAATGAAATATTAATTTATAGACACACAATTGTAGATATATAAAACAAAAGTGTTAAACAATGATGGTTTGAGTTATATTCATAAAAAAAATGATTAGTAAAACTTGGAAAATAATAATAATAGTAATAGTAATATTTGATTATACAAAAATGGTTAAAAATCATTTTCATTTAATAAGGTCATAAAATTTTCTTAATTCACAATTAGCTAAGGATTTGTTAATTTAACAAAAGAAATATAATATATATAATTATATTAGATTCTACTAAATGTTAAATAAATAAAGATACATAATATATATATATAAACATATATGAAGTATATTTATATATATGTATACATAGTGAACCAAATCAATATATTAATAGTAAAAAAGAAGAAATGATAATGATAAAAATAATAAAAAAACGAAAGAGGAAAAGTGGGTGTCGTCTTCCTCGGGTACAACTTGACTGTCAAACCAATCCACTATAACCAACCACCGACACCACCAGGAATGCCTTGGTCACCGATCTCCCTTCCTCAGTCGATCATCAATCAGCTGTATCCCCTTTCCTCACCATCAACCAAGATCCTCACCAAAGGCTAGTCACAATGTCACCTCCAAACTAGATTCAGCGAAGCCCTTGGCTAACACAAAAACCGTCCAATCTTGATAAATCATCTGGTTTATAGTCTGAGACTTCTCCTACAACTTATGATGGTGGAGACAAGCAGCCTTCATCATCCCACCCTAGTATCGAACGAACCGATCTGAATCACTCCCCCACTTTTGATCAACCTCTTCCACAATATATAGTGTAGATGAAAAAAATCAAACCTTGTCATATTATCAAACCCCTTCTATCCCACGACATTAATAGTACCTGAACCTATATATAAATAAGATTCTGTGCAAAGGAGAAAACATGGTTGCCGATTCTAAACTAAAGATCCTTCCCCTTTTTTCCTTCCTCCTTATTTTCATTAAGTTCGATCCAACACAAACAAGGTAGAAGGACATGCCTTCACTCGATGAGAAGAAGAACCCACCATTTCCCTCTGCTTCTTCATTCTGTTCACAATAATGTAAGGGGAAATTTTTATTATTACTAGTTTGTATATATATATATATTCTTATTTTGGATAAAAATTAAATTTTTATTTTATACGCATACATATTTATCAATTCAATTATAACACATTTATTCTAGAGTTCTTGTTTCAAATTTATTATCATGTAAGGATATGTTATGTCATTATTTCAAATTTATATTTTTTAAGTATATAAGTACATGTATATTTTTTTTAAAAGGTTGGGGCCGAAGCCTCAATTTATTATTAAAGAAAAGACTTGTTTAGATTGGGTAGAGGGTGACCCATAACATAGCCCGAAGTCCCAAGGCCAAGTGGCCTGCATACAGGGCTAGAAAGCCCATTTTTTTGGCCCAAAGGACCCCTTAGTGAACAGTATTGCTACAATACCCATGATGCTACAGTACCTGCTATAGTACCTCGCCGCTATAGTGCCTTGAACAGACCCTCCACCGCTACAGTTCTTCCACTGCTACAGTCTCCGTTGCAACAGTACTGCTACAATGACCTGCTACAGTGCTGCAAACAGTGCCCTTCTATAGTAACTCGGGAATTCTCCCCTGCCCAGATTTCATCCTAGGTCTTTTGGATGCCAAGCAGGAGCCTGAACCACTAGGGTATAGGCTCGTTTCCATATAAGTACATGTATATGTGTACTTATATATACTTAAAATATTTTTTATAATTTCATGTTTTCAAACACACACACAACACATATATATTATGCATGTATAAGATTATGAATTTCTTCATGTTCATGGTTTAGAATTTAAATATATGATTTATATATAAATCTATACATGCATGTCATTTCATTTTTATCAACAAAATGTATGTAAGTACTTATTAGAATATGACTCATATGATATAATAATTTTTCATTCTGTTTAAGAAATTACGATGCTCATGTGATACTTTATTCTCAAAACCTTCCATGTTTATATTCATTATATATATATGTATCTATATGTATATATATATATATTCCTTTCCATAATTTCATGTTTTGAAATGAATATATAATTCATTTCAAATTGTGAAATCATCCAACATAATATTTTTAATTTAAGCAAAAAATAATTGTTTATTTTAAGAATATTAATTTTATATTTCTTATATATGTTATATAGTTTTTCATTTAAAGTTATAAGTTAAGAGTAAATTTACTTTTACTTATAATTGTTCATGAGATTAAAATTATATATATGCATATATTGTTAATGGTATTATTTTTTGAATATAGTAATTTTAAAATTACTATTACATACACTATTATTTTAAAATTCTTATATTTTATGTGCTCATGATAATTCTAAGAAAAAGAAATTAAATTTCTATTATTTCATGTGACTTTAAATTTACAATAGCTTTTATTATATGTGAAATATTTATATATTATTTAATTTATTGTGATTTAAGAAAATTATTATTTCATACTTTGATATAGGGATAATTTTTAAAAGATAAAGTTTTAATGAAAAGTAATTTGTCAGAGATTTTAATTACATGGATGTTAATTATTTTATTGACAGACCCTGAAAAATAAAAATGATATGATATTTGGAAATACCAAAATCTAACAACTTATTTACCTATGTATATAAATATTTATATTTTTATAAATTTGGATGTGTATTCAAAGCATTGTTATGTTTTTAAACCAAAAACCTCAGTGGAAAATGTATATATGCAAAGAAGGATAAAAATATTTTTATAAAAAAATAGAACTTGAACATTGTAAACAAGAAGGGGAGTGGGGAGTGAACCCATTCCTAACACAAGTGGGTAGGCCCAGACAACCTTCAATATTTAAAGTATCCACATTATTTTGTTTTCAAAATCTTCCTTAGTATTTTCTGAAAAACCAATGGAATATTTTAAATCATTTTCAAGCGTAAGTATTTTCAAAATGTATTATAATTTTTTCAAAAGAGTAACTATTTTCATAGGATTTATAGCATTTCCAAAATCATATTTATCTTCAAAAGAGTATATTTATATGTTTTTAAAGGAGTAAGCATTTTCAAAGACATTTTAAAAATAATGTTTCAAAGGATTTTCAAAAGAGTTTTCAAAAACAAATTATATTTCAAAAAGTGTTTTCAAAATTATATTTTCAAAATTATAATTATTTTTAAAAGGTTTTATAAAGTGTTTTGAAATAGATATTTTTAAAATTATTTCATAGAAGTATTTTTCAAAAGGTATAAGTATTTTCCAAAAGGGTTTTCAATGACTTTTCAAAAACTCCTTACTGGGAAAATTTTCTCACACAATGTTTTTATAAGATTTTTTTAGGTTCATATAGTTCTTTCATGGAGTTTATCTTAATAAAGAGATAACACTAGAAAAGTTTCATCACTGAATTTTTATTTATTATTTTTTCTTTGTTAAAATGTAAAAGTGGTCATTTTCCTTCAAAATCTAAATCGGAAAAGATCCTCAATTGTAAATAAATGTATATTTTTTAGTTACTTTTAAATAAAAAAATATACAGAATTTTTGTACTGGATCTAGAATCAAAATTCTGGGGCTCTACATTTGGTATCAGAGGAACGATTTAGATAACTTTGGAGATTAGGACATTTGGTTAAAATATGTTTAGTTTCTAGGTATACTCTTTTAGTAAAACCCTGTGTTTTCTAACTTTTTAGATTGATAAGAATATAGGTGTTAGAAAATATACTTTTGAAATATTAGGAAGTTGATTAACCTTTAATAACATAGAATTCTAGTAATTATAGTTCTCTAAAATTCTGAAAATGAATTTTTAGAATTTTACTTAGTTAAGAAAAACTAATTTTGAGGAAGAATTCTATTTATGGGGGGTAGAATGTAACATCCAATGATTTTTGGATAAATTATTTTTTATTAATGTTTTATTTAAAATAAATCAAATTTAAAATAATTATATTATATTACAATTATGAATTTAGATTTTAGTTAAATTATATAATGCAATTTATGAAATATAGAATATTTATTAATTATAAGTATAACCTTATATAAACAAAAGAATAAATATTTATAAAATATAATCATAATAGAACATTTATTGAAATAAATAATTATAAAATATGTATATATAATGCTAAAAAATATATATACTATAGGCATAAAATTACATAATTAATATAGTAACCTATGCAATATGAATGTTAAGATGCTAACCTATAAATACAAGAAAAACAATATCAGATAGCGATACATGAAATGTTGTTATTTTTGATTAAATTAATTACACCAAATTAGAATAAATAATGATATAATAATTAAATTGAAAAATAAAATATTAAGTTATAGACACACAATTGTAGGTATATAAAAAAAGTGATAAACAATGATGGTTTGAGTTTGATTCACAAAAAAATGATTAATCAATCTAGGAGAATAATAATAATAGTAATAATAATGTTTGATTATTAAAAAATGGATAAAAATAATTTTTAGTTAATAAGGTTATAAAATTTTATTAAGTTACAATTAGTTAATAATTTTTTAATTCAACAAAAGAAATATAATATATATAATTATATTAGATTATACTAAATGTTAAATAAATAAAGATACATATTATATATATAAATATATAAACATATATGATGTATATATATATGTATACTTATTGAAAGAAATATATATATTTTTAGTAAAAAAAATAGAAAAGATAATGATAAAAAGAAAAAAAATGAAAGAGGAAAAGTGGGTGTCGTCTTCCTTGGGTACAACTCGACTGCCGAACCAGTCCACCACAACCGACCACCGGCACCACCAGGCATGCCTCGACCATAGATCTCCCTTCCTCATTCAATCATCAATCATTCTCTCCATATCCCCTTCCTTACCATTGACCAAAATCCTCACCACAAGATGGTCACACCGTCACCTCCAAACTAGATCCAGAAAAGCCCTTAGCTAACACGATGAATGTTTGATCTTGATGAATCCTCCAGTTTATAGTCTAAGCCTTCTATCACAAGTTACAATGTTCGATCCAAGCGGTCTCCATCGTCCCACCCTAGTAGTGGATAAACCGATCCAAATTTCTCCCCCATTGTTGATAAACCTCTTCTGTAAGATATGATGTAGCAGATAAAATCAAACATTTTCATCTTCTCAAACCCATTCCATCCCACGACATTAATAGTACCCAAACCCATATATAAACATGATTATGTGAAAAGGAGAACCCTTATTTGGAGAGTCTAAACCAAATCTACTTCCTCTATTTTCCTTCCTTCTTATTCTCATTAAGTTCGATCCAACTTGAACAAGGTAGAAGGCCATGCCTTCACTCGGTGAGAAGAAGAACCCACCATTTCCCTCTACTTAAACATTTGATTGACACCAATTTAAGGGGAAATTTTTATTATTCCCAGTTTATATATATATATATATATATTCTTATGTTGGATACAAATTAGTTTTTTATTTTATACAGATCCATATTTATCAATTCAAGGATAACACATTTATTCTAGAGTTCTAGTTTTAAATTTATTATCATGTAAGGGTGTGTCATGTTATCATTTCAAATTTACATTTTTTAAGTATATAAGTACATGTATATGTATTTATATATATATTTATAATATTTTTTATAATTTCATGTTTTCAAATATATATATATATATATATATATTATATGCATGTATATGATTTTCAATTTATTCATGTTCATATGTTTTAGAATTTAAATCTATGACTTATATATAAATATATACATGAATTTAATTTCATTTTTATCAACCAAATGTATGTAAGTACCTATGAGAATATACCACATATATATATAATTATTTTTTATTCTTGTGTTAAAGAAATTGCGGTTCGCATGTGATAATTTATTCTCAAAATCTTCCATGTTTATATTAATTATATATATATTCAGGTATATATATATATATGTGTGTGTATATATATATATTACTGGCCATCATTGCATGTTTCTAAATGAATATATAATTCATTTCAAACTGTGAAATCATTTTACCTAATATTTTTAAATCAAGCAATGAAGAATTGTTTATTTTTAGAATATTACTTTTATATTTCTTATATGTGTTATATAGTTTTGATTTTAAAGTTATAAGTTAAGAGTAAATTTAATTTTACTTATAGTTTTTAATGAGAGTAAAATTATATATATTCATATATTGTTAATGTGATTATTTTATGAAGATATTAATTTTAAAATTAGTATTACACACGTCGTTATTTTAAAATTATTATATTTTATGTGCTCATGATAATTCTAAGAAAGTGAAATTAAATGTATATTATTTCATGTTACTTTAAATTTACAATAGATATCATTTCATGTGAAATATTAATATATTATTTAATGTATTTTGATTTAAGAAAATGAGTATTTCATACTTTTATCTAGGGATAAGTTTTAGAAGATAAATTTTTAACAAAAATTAATTTATCAAAGATTTTAATTACATGGATGTTAATTATTTTATTGACAGACCATGAAAAACCAATATGACATGAGATTTGGTAATACCAAAATCTAAAAAGTGATTTACCTAATAATATAAATATTTATATATTTATAAACACACATGTGTATTCAAATCATTGTTATGTTTTTAATCCAAAAAACCCAGTGGAAAATGTATATATGTAAACCATGCTAAAAATGTTTTTATAAAAAAATGACACTTAGAAATTGTAAACAAGAATGGGAGTGGGGAGTGAATTCATTCCTAATACAAGTGGGTAGGCCCAAAAAACCTTTATTTTTTAAATTATCCACGTTGTTTTGTTTTAAAAATATTTCTTAGTATTTTTTAAAAAACCACTTGATTATTTTAAATAATTTTCAAGTGTAAGTATTTTCAAAATGTATTATAATGTTTTCAAAAGCACAACTATTTTCACAGGATTTATAGCATTTCCAAAAGCGTATTTATTTTCAAAAGAGTATATTTATATATTTTCAAAGGGGTAAGTATTTTCAAAGGCATTTTCAAAATCATGTTTCATAGGATTTTCAAAAGAGTTTTCAAAAAGCTATTATATTTTGAAAAGTGTTTTCAAAATTATATTTTAAAAATTATAAGTATTTTCAAAAGATTTTATAGATTTTTTTCCAAAATATATTTTTTAAAGTATTTTTCAAAATTATTTTTCAAGTGGTATAAGTATTTTCAAAAAGTTTTTTCACTAAATTTTAAAAAACCCTTACTCGGAAATTTTTCTCACCCAATGTTTTTATACAATATTTTCAAGTTCATATAGAGCTTTCATGGAGTTTATCTCAATAAGGAGATAGCACTAGAAAAGTTTCATCACCGCCTTTTTGTTTACTAATTTAACTTTGTTAAAATGTAAAAGGGGTCCTTTTCCTCCAAAACCTAAAATGTAAAAGATCCTCAATTGTAAATTTCTGTATATTTTTCAGTTCCTTTTAAATAAAAAATATACAACATTTTTTGTACAAGATCTGGAAGCATGAGTGTGGGGCTCTATAATTTTATAGCTACCATGAACTAAATATTTCTCTATCTACAAGAGAAAAAAGGGATGATGAAGTAAGTCTCAATGATCGAAAAAATTATTTTCCATTTCACCAGATATTGGGACACACCATTCAAAAATGTTTCATATCTAAAGACCTCATACATAGAATGATAGATTCTAGTGAAGTCAAACTTGGACCAATGCTAGCACAAGTGGTATACAAATATACAACTGACCTTGATGAGGGAGAGGATTGGAAAGAAGTTATTAGTATAAGGGATCAAAAGTTTGATAATTGGATGAATTGGAAAATAATAAACTGAGATCATGGCATAGTCTAAGAACAATTGAAGAAACCAACTATGCCCCTAGAATATCCTTCTACAATGTAACCAACATCCTCAGTCCCAAAACCCTATAGGAGTCAACCATCTAAGGAGTTTGGCTAGAAATGTCGGAAGCAAGTGAAAGAATATGATCATGTATTAAGGACAAAGTTACCCTTGACCCTCTTAGATTTTATGACATCAAATCTAAAATAATGGGAACCAACCCACAAAATTAAACCACAAGAAGTAGTTAGTCAGGTAGAGTCATATTCATACAAAGAGTTGATATTCATCTCCATTAATGTCATTCACTTAATGAACCCCTTATTCAACGATGAATATGAATTTGAATTTGACTTCCCCAAACCCAATTGTTAAACTGGAGGAAGAGTCCATAAGAACCAAGTATATCAAGGAAGACATAACCATGACATATATAAGACTTATGGATACACCCTTAATGAAACCATCAATGTTGTAGAAATTCATGAAAGATCCCTTTAGCAGACCTAGTAGGAACAAGAAAATCACCCTACACCTAGTAGAAGCCACTATGGCCCGATCATTCTGGAATACCCATCAGAAGAGGAACATGTGTATCATTACCCGGGCATTCAAGAAAATATATCCAACCCAAACTACAAAGATAAAAAGCACTTCCAACTCCTATCTTAGGGGACAAACCATCTTCATCTAATGCTAAAGCTCCTAAAGAGCTTGTGAAAGAGAATACCTATACTGGGAAGTATCGACATTTAGATAAAAAATATGTTATCATGAAATATTTAGACTTGGTTACAGAAAATATATCAATCCTGGATGCCCTAAATTTGTCAAAAAATCTCATGGAATCACTTATAGAAGTTTTTCTAAGCCCCCAAAAGTTATAAGAAAAAGTGGCCACCGCTGAAGTCTATCAGACATAGACCAATACTATAGAATTCCATGTGTTTATCTCCTTTAAGGATCAAGATAAAGATTCCATAATACAAGGACACATCCTTATATGTGTCTGATAGGATAAATGATATTGATGTTTGAAAATCATTCATTGGAAATGGATTTGGAGTCAATATCATACTAGTGTGAACCCTTTGTCATTTAGGCTGCAATGAGGATAACCTAACACCCTCAGCCATAACCTTGATGGGCTATGAAAATAGTGGTTAGAAACTATTAGGCCAAATGAAGCTCAAAACTCAATTTTGAGACCTCTTAGCTGACTTATTATTTTTGGTTGTCCAAAAAAAATGACCTTCAACGTTCTTTTAGAAAGGTCGTGGTTGCATCAGTACACAATGATTCCTTCATCCTACCACCAGTGTGTCAAATATTTCACTAATGGATAAAATGGGACTTTTCACACCGATAAGGCCCTATTTGAATCATGTGATTCAAACTATATTGATGCAGGATTCTATGAATAGAAAGAGAAGTGACCATCAATCAATGGGATTGATTGGATCACCGCCCCAAAACAGTTTGGAGATGGTTTCAGTTTACCACTTCAAATAGCTCAGTGAAGAATATACACTTCTAATCAATCAGGTTGGATGTGTAAGACCATTTTTGGATGTGTATTCAGCGGTCCTCTTGATTTTAGTCAAGTCCACCGAGTCCAACAATGTTAACAAATTCACTGACCCTCGAGATAATGGTGAATTCTTGGAAAGAAATTCCCTCAATCTATCCTAAGATATCTAGGAAACCCATTCCTCACCCATTGAGGGAGAATATGAAGAAAATAATCCTCTTTCCCTAACTTCATCATCTCTAGGAAATCCCCCACTAATAGTTAGGATAGAAGGGGACACTTTATCTTTTGAATACAAAAATATTGAATCTTCTATGAACTATGAAGAGCTCATATAAAAAATTGTTTCTCTATCAGAAGAAGATAAAGAAAAGGAAGGTGGAAAATATAAAGAGGAGGAAATAAAATAGGAATAAGATTTTAGGGATACCCCTCCATCATTTGAGGAAGGCATCTCTACCAATATCTATGAACTTATGGAAATAAACTTTTGTATAGAAGAAGATCCACAAACCACTTTGATTAATGGGGAAATGTATTCTAAAGAGAAAGAGATATACACATATTTATTAGGGTATCATTAAGATGTTTTCTCCTGGAACTACATATAAATTTCAAGCATCGATCTCAAGGTGTCCATTCACCACCTAGGCCTACCAGAAGATCATCAGGGCTATAAAAAAGCATCCAGAAGGAAACACCTGATGCATACTGCCAATATAGATATTGAGGTTGAAAAAATCATCAGAGAAAACTTCATTTGAGAGGTCCAATAAACCATATGTCTGGAAAATATCAACCCCATAATAAATAAGAATGTACAAATCAGTGTTTGTATCGATTTCATAGATCTCAACTGGCACTGTCTGAAAGATGATTTCTTGACCCTGATCACAGAACTGTTAATCGATGAAATATCTGGATACCAGGATCTCACTATCATGGAAATATATTCAGGATATAATCAAATCCAAATGGATGAAGAAGATGAATAATACACCACCTTTAGGGGCCCTAAGGAGAATTTTTCTATCAGGTGATTCCCTTTGTTTTGAAAAATGTCGTCGCCACATATCAACATCCCATGCATCACATCTTAAAACCATTACTAGGAAAGTTTTTCAAATACTATGTTGATGACCTAGTGGTTAAATTGTTACAATGATCATAACAATTGTTATATCTTGAAATCACATTTGACAAACTAAAACAACATAGTCTGAAAATTAACCCCTTAAAATGTGCCTCTAATGTTACTTTGGGGAAATTTATCAGCTTCATCATACACCATTGTGGCATCGAAGTCGACCTTATGAAGACAAAGGATATACTTGGAATATCATCTAGTCAAAACCTCATGGAGTTGAGAGGGAATAAAAGAAAACTTGGCCTATATTTGGAGGTTCATATCCAACGTTACATGTAAATATTATCCCTTTACTGGGTTGATGAATAAAGGAGTTGAATATCAATGGAATGATGATTGTTAGGAAGCATTCATAAATCAAAAGAAATGTATCTTAAGTACACTAGTTTTAATATTGTTCGTCAAATGAAGACCACTCATTTTGTATGTGACAACCCTTGAGAAATCCCTGGTCACCTTTCCCACACAAAGAACAATGCTAGTAGCAAAATCATCCTTTATTATCTTAGCAGAACCATGACTGATTCCGAGACTCATTACTAAATTATTTAAAAGAGATGTCTGTCATTTATCTTTGTAATCTAGAAAATTAGGCACTACCAACAACATCACGAGGTCCACTTGGTCTCTTATAGAAACCCCCTCAAGTATATTCTCATTCATCTAATGCTGACTAGATTCCTTTCATAATGGTCAGTTATCCTACAACAGTTTGAAATCCAGTTTGTGCCTCAAAAATCCATCAAAGTCCAGACATTAGGAGATTTCCTAGAAGAGAACCCATCAGTAGAAATGAATTCATTTTATGTAAAAATACCTAATGAATAGGTTTTTTCTGTTAAAGAAGACCCCTAGATCTAGGAGGTGTATTTTGAGGGTGCATCTAGATTACTGATAGAAAAAAATATAGAACACCCCATGCTCAACAAAGTGGAACTATGATTCATGCTCATATCTCTAGAAAAGGCTGTACTACCTTCCACATTCCTTCTATCGGAGGGGTGTATGAATAATGAAGTAGAATACCATGCTCTCATTACAGGGCTAGAGCTGGCACTTCAAGTTCAAGTAAAACACTAGAAGATAAAAGGATATTCTGAACTGGTTATCAAGCAGGTCAATGATGATTATGCCATCAAAAAGAAAGAACTTATTCCCTTACTCAACCACGTACTAGGACTAATGGTAGAAATATCTTTATAACTAAAATTGAATCATGTTCCTCGATCGAAAAACAACCAGACCGATGCAATGGAAAATATAGACACAACTCCGGCTAATCTAGACCAAGATGAAACGGTTATGAACACCACGCATCACCTGATGGTTTCATGATTAATCCAAGAAAACATGGATGATATGATATCAACCCCATCCCTAATCCATATGGTCCTACCACAAGATGGATGATACCCATTATGTAATACCTCCAAAAAGTAGGGCTCCCACCAGAAAGATCCGGGAGAGAACATATCTAAAGATGAGAAATTAAATTTGTTCTCTATAATGGAACTAACCATAAAAAATAAATCTATAAATTAGGCATTGATAGGGTCCTTCTCAAATGCATTGATGGAGAAGAGACCACTACCGTCAAGATGAAAGTAAATTCCAGAGCTTGTAGAGCTCGCCAATCAGGATCCATACTTTCCCATCAAATTATAATGCTGGGATAATATTGGACCAATCTAATGTAGGACTACACTAAGTTCATCAAGAAGTGTCATTACTTCTAAGTTCATGATAATTTCATCCACCAACCCCAAGAGATACTTCACACAACCAAGTACTCTTGTCTATTTTCTATATGGGTAATGGACATCATGGGACCATATCCTCCCGCTATAGAAAGGAAATTCAAGTATATTCTCGTAACAATCGACTCCTTTTACAAATGGGTAGAAGTCATACCCCTTAAATATGTTGGGCTAAAAACATTGTTAGCTTTTTGAAATCTAGAATAATCACTAGATTTAGTTTCCCTAATACAATACTGACGGAAAATGACACCAATTTCTATATTGCTAAGTTGGAGAGATTTTATTCAGAGCACGGTTTCAAGACCAACTATTCACTTTGGTACTATGCAGTGGCTAATGGATAGATATAGACCTTAAATAAGACCTTTCCCAATATAATCCTGAAAATGATATATATGGATAAGGAATCATGGATGGAAAAACTCCTCCTTGCTCTATGGGCCTACCAGACCACGACCCACACTACCACTCAGGTAACCCCATACTCGGTAGTATATCTAACAGAGGAAGTCCTTCCCATTGAAGTTTAATTAACCTCACTCCACATTTCCATATGTGATCAACTATCCACAGATGATAAATCCCAAAAATAGTTGGATGAACTAGAATGGATCGATGAAAATATATTGTATACATTGCATCATTTAGAGGTTTATCAAAACTGTATTTCATGAGACTTTAATAAAACAGTTCACCTCCAATATTTCCTTGAAGGAGAAATGGTGTTGGTTCTCAGGACACCAATCATACTTAGAAATAAACCTCAAAAGTTGGAGCTGAAATTAGAGGGATCGTATTCCATTTATAATGTCTACTCTAATAGATATTATTCCATGATTTCAAGGGATGAGAATTTCACTACAACTACCACCAATGCAGAGTTACTAAAGAAATATTTCATGTAGCTATATGGAAATAGTCACGATCACATGAAATTAAACTACATGATACATCATACTGATCAAATGACATTAAACTGAAGTATATATTATTCCCCTCTTTAAGTCGGGTGATCAATGCTCTCACCACAAGATGTTAAACTTCATGGCAAAAGTCCTAATTGTATGATGTTAAACTACATGTATGATATCCCTAAAACATGACATTAAAATATGTTTCCAACTTCATGATCACATAAGGATAAACTGTAGGATAAATTTTCCTAGTTTCATGATGTTAAACAACACAGTGATCATTTCTTCACTCAATATTTTACCACAAATAAGCTAGATTTGTGTGGGGGAAGAATAAAATTCCCCTACTCCTACATGAGAGTCAGATCCACATAGAAATCCTCTTTTTCAAGAACTACATATGGATTAATTTATGTCCACATAGGGTTGATAGAGACACCTGTATTTTAAATCTTGGTTCAACCACCCCAAAATAACAGTTACAAATGCCTCCTTCCCCCAATACATGGGTAAAACCAGTGCACAAAACATCAAGAACTATGTAAGGCTTGATTCCTTCCCACACAGGATATGTAGAGACACATGGATTTTACATCATGGTCAAGCCACCACAAAAAAATGGTTAAAACCGAATCCTCCCCCCTTTTTATGGGTTATGATGGTTTAGGGAACTTCAAAATCTACATACAGTTTGATTCCTATCCACACTGGATAAGTAGAGACACTTATATTTTTCATCTTGATCCAGTCAACCCAAAAGAATGGTTAAAAATGCCTTCTTCCCCATGTACATGGGTTAAACTACTGTAGGAAAACTTCAAAAACTATGTACGACTTGATTCTTATCCACACAAGATATGTAGAGACACCTGTATTTTAGATCTTGGTTCAACCACCCCAGAAGTGAAAAATGTATCCTCCTCACATATGGTATAGACCTATGTGGGGAGAATCCCTATAAAGAACTATACATGGATTGATTTTAATTCTTTGGGATACATAGTGATGTATGGATCCTATGTTCTAGGCCCATCCATGAAATGCATAAAATTCCCCTCCCCTACATACTAGTCAAGTCAATGCAAGGGACTCCCAAACAAACCCTATTTGTAGGACCGCCTCAAGAATGAATGTCCCCCTCTCTGTGTCTGGACCTAACCTATGTAGGAATCCTTCCCATCTAGAACTACATGTGATTTGATTCCATTCATTGTAGGATACTTGGTGATGCTCGAATATCCAAACCTGGGTCCAATTGTAATAAATAATAAAAAATGTCCCTCCTATATATGAATACTATATTTATAGAGAAGTCCCTAAGAACTATGTGTGGCTTAATACTTATTTCAATGCGGTACATAACGATGACTAGATCCAGAATCTTGGACCCATCCACTGTAAATAAAATTTTCCCCCATATTGTGTATGTAAATACAAATCCATACAGAAGATGTCAAGCTTGAATTCCACATTAGGAATCTATCAAGGAATCAAAATTCCCCCTATTTATGAGTTTGATCTATATAGGGAAATTAATACTTCATGAAAAATCATGTTTTAGATGTTTCTTATGTATCTGGATACATCCTTTCCACTCATAAAACTCTGTGCCCTGGGTAATTTCGGATCATCGTAACCCTCCCCAACCATTGGAAATGGAAGGTCAGTGTCCCGAGGACACCTTTGTTTGAATATGAATAATATTCCTTGGTGGATCTACATAAGTTTCCCACAAAAAATGGTTTGTCCACCAAAAGAAAAATTTTCTTTTGGAGAGGTTTTTCCTACCTCTATACACCCAAATGGATTCCATGCCCTGTACTATTTCTATTGATCCTAAAATCTCTAGGGTCATGGTGTACACTATCTTCCCCATTCACATTAAAATCATGTCATAACATACTATCTTTATTAGCCTCTATTTTATTCATGATTTATCCAATAAAATTTCTTAACTACATGATGATAAACTGCATATAAAATTTTCTAATCTCATGACATTAAACTGTATGATAAAACACCCTTATCATATGATGTTAAACTATACAATTACTCAAGAAATATGTATGGATTGATTCATATCAACATAAGATACATAGTGACACCCATATTCTACTTCCTAGTCCAGCCACCACCAATTTAAAAATTCCCCTCTCCCTGCGTATGGACCAAACCTATGTAGGGAGTTTTCTCAAGAACTATTTATGGCTTGATTCCAACCCATATGGTATATGTATCAAAATCTAGATATTTCATCTTTGGGCCTAGCCAAAAATCCATTCAACCTTCTAGCCCCTTGTTCTGAGTTTCCTTTAAGTGTGTGTGGTATGAAATAGGGACTATTATTTTCTCATTCATGTCAGGTCATAATAGCCACTCCATGCACCTCCCATTAGAACACTTTCACTTTGTCATCGCAACACGATGTTAAACGGTTCTACCACCATCCTAGATTTTTGATGATAATCTAAATGACACCATCACGATGTTCTCATATAAGAGGAAATTTCCCCCAACATTAGTTATCCACCATGCCGTATCCAAAAATTATCACTCCCAGTGTATGCGTTAGACCTACACAAGAAATTTCTAGACACAAAAAATAATGTTCCCCCCCTTATTCCAATGCATAAAATAAATCTACATAGTAAATTCCAATGCGAGGCTCTCTCTAATGGAGATCTCATATAATTTCCTTGCCTCAAGATGTTAAATTTCATGGATAATGTCCCTTCCTTGTGTATGGGTCAGACCTATGTAAGGAACTTACTCACACATATGTAAGGGAAACGTTTCTATTACTTTCCTGGGAAATTTTGACTTGAAATGCCCCTTTCAAGATCAGGAACTCTCCTTTCACTAGCCAAACTATGTGTCTAGAAAAGTCCAACTCCCCATAATATCCCCCAAACATTATATATGGAGGGCCAGTGGCCTGGGGGAACCTCTGTTTGACTATGCCCAATATGCCCCAATGGCTATGAATAAATTTCACAAAAAAAAGTCATATCGACTAGAGGAAAATTATTCCTCAAGAGAGTCTCTTCATACCTCTATATTCCCTATGAAATTTACATCCCATATCAACCCTTGTATTTGAAAACCCCTTAGATTATAGTTTACACCCTTTATACCCCTTCATTCCTAAATACGATAGAACATTCCTGTTCAAATTACCATGAAAAGGATGCATTGTTTACCCCTTTCGTCGAAGCAAAGTGATATATCCCAAACACCTTGGTAGTAAGACATTAAAATGAACCACCAATGTCCTAATTTCATGATTATAAATTGAAATATGCTTTAACCATCCTTTAAACAAGTAAAATCCATATTAGAGTGGACCCCCTTCCAAAGCCGATGATGATGCCCTCATAATTTTTGAACATCACTCTAAAGCCACCTTTAATGGTCTTAAGAAAACCGAAATCCCCCAAAATTATTTAGCCATTGAAGATGGAGGTCTAGTCTCATAGGAAAACCTCTGTTTGACTATGCATAATATGCCCTAGTGGATCTGCATAAGTTTCCAACAAAAAAATTCTTGTCAACCAGAGACAAATTCATCCTCAGGAGAGGCTTTTTCCTACCTCCATACACCCCTTGAAACATCGTGTTGGAAACCATTATTATGGTTACTCCTCATATAATTTCCCAATATCATATTTCTAATCCCGAAATCATAAATTTAGGGTAAATAAAAATACCTCATTCATGTTTAAAAAACTTTTAGGATGTTCTCATCCAATAAACCATATTGGGGCCCTCACCCCACAAATCTTGGTCGAAGATGTTTGACCTAAAACATCAGTAATGTTATTATGGTTTGAAATAATTTAAACTAACCATGAAAAGAGACACAAAAATATTTGGACTTAAAATCCACAAAGGGAATCCTGGGTAAAATTTGAGTATTAGATCGCTAGACTTACACATTGTATGGTTTAAGAAAAATTTTGTGAAATCAAGAAGTAAAGAGACATAAAAATTATTAGGTCAAAAACCCGCAAATGGTGGCTCAAGAAAAAGTCAATTTATACCAACTAAGTTTTCATTATAATGGAATTAGGAAAAAAAATTGTGTGATAACAAAAGAGACACAATGTTTTTAGGGGTTTCCATGTAACCCTAGAAGTAGTAAAACTATTCTTGACGAGTCCCTCAAATTAGGAAGAAATTAGACAATTATATGATAATTTCAATTTAGTTATCTTATATCATGATTAAATTCAATTTCTAGTGTATAAAATCATTCAAAATGATGTTAACTATAATTGATTATCAATTCCTGAAAAGATATAAATATAAGAATTGGAGAGAATATATAGTTTTCATTCCATTAAATAGAGACAGAGGAGTATCCACAACCGAGAGCCTCTCCATACAAGTAGGGCATGGTGATTACAATAGTAGCTCAATAGATTCAAAAAACTGTATTAGCACCTACTTCGAGCCCTATATGGCTCGGTGGAGTTATGATAGGGATTCAGTCTCAACAGTTTCTCTAGAATAAAACTCCTCTTTCTTCTTAACTGTGTCCATTCCAGGATTTTCCTCCTTCTGCACCAATCGCTTCCCTTCATCTATTACCACCACAACGTGTATAAATTATTTCCTAGGTTTTTCTAGATCCTAAATTAGATATTCCACTTCTTGACAAAGACACTCCATGGAGGTGTTCTTCTTTGTTAGTTCACCATGTCTCTTTGCAACTATCTCAACATGTTCAATGGCTTCATCAAGAAGGATCTTTCTAACTATGACATGATGAGATGTAGACTCCGCAACTGATTATCCAATAAAAAATATATTTTAATTACATTTTAATGGTATTAAATGTTCATTTTTGATCTTATGGGCCTGAGTTAGTGCATTTTCATTATGAACATCCATTCTCATCATTTGTGCACTTCATGCCTAATATACACCAATTTAGGCCCAATGAGTCATCTGATTATAATGAATGTAATTATCAATATTTTAATTTGATATTTTGGGAACTATATCTACACTTAAATTTTAACATTTTTCATTCAGGGATCAATGGATGATTCATAAACTATGATGGAGATATTTGGAGATGAATGAAAGCAATTCTAGAGAAGGTAGATTTGAAACCATCCCACTTATGAGACTATGGGGCCCAACCTACAGGCCCAATGAATCCCAAATTTTGTGAGTTGATAGAATAAATGTTTAGGAACAAATAACTCTTCATGAGATAATGCTAATTCGGCCTCTATTATAGTCATTAAGGCGGATCAAGTTAGCGATACAATTCTGGGCCAGATTCTGTGGCCCAGAAAAACATCCCACTAATCTGATCATATCTCCGAATATACAACTCCAAATGGGCCCAAGTGTTACAGGAGATCAGGAGACATATGGGGATAAATTTTATCCTTATATGGCCCACTCTGATTAGTCCATCTAGAAGGTCATCAAAGCGCATCTGTTCGGTGGATGAAAGCTGGCTGCCACCTCTGGTCAAATGTGGAAAAGTCTAAGTTCCACAAGCTTTCCACCACCCTAGGCCTACCATAATCAAGTGGGATGCTTTTTACTGTTATAGGATCGACCCAAGGCTTCCAAAATTCCTATTTAAGGAAGTTGTGGTGGAGGAGTTGATAATATTTGAGCTTGTTTTCGTCTTAATGTTATGCTGCCAATTTCTCTTTGTAATGTTCTTCCTTCACATGTAAGTTGTTTTAATTCATCCTTGTTTCTTAATAAAAGTTCTTCTTCTCTTATTATTCTATTATTCTCATTATCACTTTGATACCATTGGTTCAATGTGTGAACTTGTTTATACCAAACCTTGTGAGATTATCACACAACGGTGGAGTGATTTTTATTTTATTGCGTTTTTTTACTTCTCCATTTCCTCCCTCATGAGTCTACTTTCCGCTTCCATTGAAACAATAGAATCAATGGAGGGATAACACACTTATGGGTTGATCCAAGGGAGTTGAAAGAGGCTGGATTGGATGTTATTTATCACCTCATTAATGTATAATCACTTCTTTAATTGATATTTTTATTTGATGATTTTTAAACTCCATCATCCTTGTTGAATTTAAGGCCACACACTTCAAGTGCTAATATGAACCTTTACCTTGAAGTGCTCAAAACTTTAATCCTTCAAGTGTATAGGTGATTAGTATTAAAGGGTGTAGGAATTAAACCAGTAAGTGATGATGTTGTTTTATCTCCTTAAATTAACCCATCTCAATTTTAAGAAATTGAAATCATTAAAAAGAAAATACGTCCAATCCACCCCGAGCGACAACCTAAGATCAACTATTTCGTTTAAATTGAATTCACTTAAATCTGTTAGTTATAATTGAAAACCATATAAAATCAACCCAAGTTTTCCACTTCATAGCCAAAAACAGTCCATAGAATGTACGTGTCTATAGGTTTCTTCTTAGGTATCTGAGGATTCGATAACCCAAGCTAAACTACAAGGACCGTCTTACCTTCTTCTCTTGGGTAAATTTGAGCGAGAATCAAATTTTAGCATCGTTGACGAGGACCCAAGTAATTCATCTAAACACCCATTCTATTCTCCCCCATTTCTTCTTTTCCCATCCAAATTCTCTTATCTTGTCCCTTTCTCGTTTTTTTCTTTTGGCGCATGTACGCCTACACCCGCGATCAATCAAACCGTCTAGTTAGGGTGGATAGTACTGGGGTTGAGGAGTCAAGTACACCAAGGGAACTCATTCCATTAGATCCTAATATTCCTAATACTCTAGATTCCAAAATTGATCCAAGTTCAATGGAAGTTCTTCAAAGAAACCAACTCATAAACCCTTGTGGGAACCAAAATGGAAACCCAAATGAGGCAGCCCCAAACTTGGGGAATGCAATTGATCAAACCATGAATGACTACCTCACACCTTACTGGACCAATGACCCCTCATGAATTAGACACAATTCCCTAGGAGATTCCAACTACATCTTTAAACCCCATGTACTAAACCACCTTCCCACATTCCATGGAATGAAGTCTGAGATGCCATACCTGCACATTAAGGAGTTCAATGACATTGTAGAAACCATGTGTCCCCCACATCAACTAGAATTAGCTAAGATGAGGCTATTTCCTTTTTATTTAAATGATTGAGCTAAAAATTGGCTAAAAAAATTTGGGACCATCATCCATTAACTCTTGGGACCAACTACAAAGAGAATTCTACAAAAAATACTTTCCCCACCACAAAACAATTGCACTTAAAAAGAGTATCCAAAACTTTTTTGAAAAAGAGGGAGAGTCATTCTATGAAACATGGGAGAGGTTCAAAGACACTCTAAACATGGTTCCACACCATGGTTTTTCTATTCTTGAACAAGTGATAATTTTATATGAAGGATTTGGTCCGGGGAACAAACAATTCATTGACATGATGTGTAATGGAACCTTTAAAAACAAAGCCCCAAATGATGCTTAAGAGTATCTAGAAAGCCTTTCTGAACAAAACCAAACATGGGGAACTTCAACTTATTCTGAAAAGCCACAAAGAACTACTGGAATTCATACACTTAGAGAAGAGGAAATCCTTAGGGCTAAAATCGCCGCACTCTCTAGGAAGTTTGAAGAGATAGACCTTAGGAAAGTCCATGAAATCCAAACTGTAGACCTTGTTTGCACAATTTGTGACAAACATGACCATAAGACAGACAACTGACCAACCATTCCATCCATCAAGGATGTTCTCTTAGGAGGACCCTTAGCGGATGTAAATGATTTGAACATTCAAAATCCTCAATACCAAAACACCTTCAACCCAAGGTATAACGACCACCCAGGCTTCCGCTGGAAAGATAAACAACAACCTAGCCAACCACAGGGACAAAATCCTTACCCCCATCAGAACTACCAAACCCATAACCAGTTCTAAACCCAACCTATCCAATACCAAAAGCCACCAGTCCATTTTCAACAAACCATCCCACCTCCAAAATATCCCCCTGGGATAAACCAACCTACTCAAGCACCCACCCAAACTATTCCACAAAGCCTACTAGAACAACTGTGCAAACAAATGGAGAGGATGAACTCGGAGGTATCTTCCCTAAAATAAGAACTTCAAACCATCAAAACTAGAAAGGCACCTATGCCTACTCAGGCGGTGCCATCCTCAACTTCAAGGGGAGAGTCAAGTTGTGCTAAAAAAACTCATGAACAACTAAAAGCTGTGACTGTTTTAAGAAGTGGGAAATCAATTGAGAAACCTAAACAACTAATTCAGAACCCACCTGAAGATTAAAACTTGGATGAAAATTCAAATTAACCACAAGATCAAACTGAGGAAACTGATAACATTTTCAAGGAAACAACTATTCAACAAACAACCCCACAACCTGCACCATTTCCTCAATGCATGAGGGGGAAAACCAAGCCTGAACTGAGTGAAAAGTTGAGAGAAATATTTTCACAAGTCAAGTTGAACATACTCCTTCTCGATGCAATCCAAACCATACCTACCTAATCAAAGTACCTTAAGGAATTTTTCACCTTTAAAAGAAAATTTTCACATAAAACCCAAGTCCTTTTGGCTACTAATGTGAGTACCACCATTCAAGGGACCATTCCTCCTAAGTTGAAAGACCCATGTTTCCCTTATATCAATGTTGAACTAGGAGAAAGAAAAGTTTTCAAGGCCTTGTGTGACCTAGGTGCTATTGTCAATCTCATGCCATATGCTGTGTACTTCCAGTTAGGCCTAAAATAACTCCAACCCACATCTACCAAACTTCAACTTGCTGATCGTAGCATTAGGGTTACAAAGGGGATTTTAAAGGACGTTCTGGTAAAGGTTGAAAACTTCATCTACCCTGCTGATTTCATTGTCCTTGAAAACCATCCAAACATAGGAAATAAGGAACAAACCCCAATCATCCTTGGTCATACTTTCCTTGCAAAAATAAACTCTGTTATCCAAGTCCGAAATGGGAACATGACCATCGCCTTTGGAAACATGAGTCTAGACTTGAACATCTATAATGCAAGCTCACAAATAGGGGATGACGCAGACATTCATGAAGTAAACATGATAGGAAGCATTGATAATGAATCCATAAAACATCAAGGAATATTTGATGAATGTTTAAGTCAGGATGAGATTTATTTCCTTTGTTCATATGAAGGAAGTTTATCTCCTTGGCTTGAATCATTTTCAAATTTCTCTTATGATGAAGTCTTAGGTCCAAAAATCAGTGAAACCTTTCAAGAAACAACTTTCATGGAGACCACTCCAATTTCCTTCCCTAAATCTGATCAAGCCAATCTAGTAGCTGAAACTTCTACATGTGGGGAATCAATCCTATCTGAAACTCTAAAAAAAGAAATTGATCTTGATCCAATGTCCCAATCTTCTGCTAAAATTCTGAACCAACCTGATCTTGAATTGAAGGAACTTCCTGCTGCACTAAAGTATTACTTCCTAGGGGAAAATCAAACACATCCTATTGTCATTTCTTCTTCTCTTGAATCCAATCATGAGAGGATGCTTCGAGATGTCCTTAGGAAGCATAAGAAAGCCATTGGTTGGACCCTTTCTGATATTCCTGGGATTAGCCCACTTATCAGGACTCATAGGATTGTTTTGGAATCTGATTCAAAGCCATGTCATCAACCTCAATGGAGACTCAATCCTAATCTCATGGAGGTAGTAAGGAAGGAACTTCTGAAATTGTTAAAAGCTGGTATCATATATCCCATAGCTTAGAGTGAGTGGGTGAGCCCAATCCAAGTGGTTCCAAAAAAGGCCAGAATCAAAGTGATAACCAATAAGGATGGAGAGATTCTTCCAACAAGGGTGAGTAGTGGATGGAGGGTCTGCATTGACTACAGGAAGCTAAAATCATTCACTAAGAAGGACCATTTCCCCTTACCATTCATTGACCAAGTCCTTGAGAGAGTGGCAGGTCATGCCTTCTACTGTTTCTTAGATGGGTACTCGGGGTACAAATAAATTGAGGTCTCCCTAGAGGATCAAGGGAAGACTACATTCACAGGTCCATTCGGAACCTTTGCTTTCAAACGCATGCCCTTTGGGTTATGAAATGCCCCTGGAACCTTCCAGTAGTGCATGATGGGAATCTTCTTAGACATGGTAGGGGATTTTCTAGAGGTCTTCATGGATAACTTCTCTGTGTTTGGGGATACATTTGAGGGATGTCTGAGGAATGTAGAGAGAGTCTTGTCAAGATTTGAAGAAAAGAATCTAGTCCTAAACTGGAAAAAATTCCATTTTATGGTTAAAGAGGGACTAGTTTTAGGACATCTGTTCTCAGGTAGGGGGATTGAAGTTGATAAATCCAAGTTTGACATCATTTGTCACCTTCCATCACCCAAAACTATCAAGGAAGTGAGGTATTTCTTAGGAAATGCTGGTTTCTATAGAAGATTCATCAAGGAATTTAGTTCAATATCCCATACCCTTTGTGCTCTCCTAGTAAAGGATGCTCCATTTGTTTGGAAAGAAAGCTGTGAGGGTTCATTCTCAACCCTCAAATCCTCTCTCACCGCTCCCCCATAATGAAATATCCAAATTGGAACCTTCCTTTTGAACTTATGTGTGATGCCAGTGACTTTGCTGTAGGAGCTGTGTTAGGAAAACGTTGTGATAAAAATCCTTATGTCATTGCTTATGCAAGAAAATCCTTAAATGATTCCCAAATCAACTACAACACCACTAAAAAGGAGTTACTTGCTATTGTGTTTTCCTTAGAGAAGTTTAGGTCCTACCTCTTAGGATCCCCCATCACTGTGTTCACTGACCATTCTGCACTAAAATACCTCTTCCAAAAACAAGATGCTAAGGCCAGACTGATTAGGTGGGTCCTTCTCTTACAAGAATTTGACCTCACAATCAAGGATAAAAAGGGAGTTGAAAATGTTGTAGCTGATCACCTCTCTAGGATGGAATTCAAAGACAACTCAAATCACCTTTCTGTTTCTGATTTGTTTCCTGATGAACACCTATACTCTGTGAGTGACTGCCCTTGGTATGCCGACATAGACAATTTCGTAGTTACAGGAGTCATTCCAAAATTCTTAGGGACTCAAGCTTGAAGGAAATTCATTTCTGATATTAGACACTATGTGTTTGATGATCCATACCTCTATGAGTTCTGCCCTGAACAAGTCATTAGGAGGTGTGTTCCAGAATCTGAACAAGAGTCCATCCTTAAATTCTGTCATAGTGAGGCATGTGGAGGTCACTTTTCCTCTAAGAAAACATCTGCTAAGATTCTTCAATGTGGTCTCTTCTGGCCCACCCTCTCAAGGGACTCCTACACATTTTGTCAAAGCTGTCCTAGGTGTCAACAAGTAGGGTCCATCACAAAAAGGAATCAAATGACACTCACTCCCATCTTAGTGGTTGAAATCTTTGACTATTGGGGAATTGATTTCATGGGTCCCTTCCCAAACTCTCGGGGATACCTCTACATACTCTTATCTGTTGATTATGTCTCAAAATGGGTTGAGGCCATTCCCACTAAGTCTAATGATCATCAAGTTGTGATTCAATTTTTGAAAGAGAACATATTTTCAAGATTTGGAATTCCTAGGGCTGTAATCAGTGATCGAGGAACCCATTTCTGCAACCGCCCATTCTCTTCACTCATGTCTAAGTATGGTATTTCTCATAAAGTGTCCACTGCATACCATCCTCAAACCAATGGTCAAGCTGAGTTAGCGAATAGGAAGATTAAGCAAATTCTTGAAAAAACTGTCAACCCCTCTAGGAAAGATTGGTCTGAGAAACTCTTAGATGCTCTTTGGGCCTATAGAACTGCATATAAAACCATTTTAGGAATGTCCCCATATAGGTTTTTTTATGGTAAAGCATGCCATTTGCCAGTGGAGATTGAACATAAGGCCTTTTGGGCAATTAAGAAAATGGATTATGACCTCTCATTGGCCGGAACAAAAAGGAAATTAGATCTCAATGAACTGGAGGAACTAAGGATGGAGGCTTATGAAAATTCAAGGCTCAATAAAGCTAGAGTTCAAGCCTACCAATCTAGGAATATCAAGGTCAAAGATTTTGAATCGGGAAAACTTGTGCTCTTGTACAGTTCAAAACTTCATTTACACCTGGGAAAGTTAAGGTCTAGATGGTTAGGTCCTTTCATAGTGCATCATGTATACCCCCATGGGGCAGTAGAGATTCAAGATCCCACTAGTGGTCACATTTTCAAGGTCAATGGTCAAAGTTTAAAAACATTCATTGAATCATGCAATAAATAGGAAATAGATGTTGAGTTAATTGAGCCAATCTATGAACCAGGAAAAAATTGATAAATTTAGGATCTATGTCGGGCTAACGACGTTAAATAAAGCGTTGCAAGGGAGGCAACTCATGGTTTTTATGTTTCTAATCTTTCTGAATCATCTTTATTTTTCAAATAAGATTAATTAATCATATTTATATTTAAAAATAAAAAAATAGACTTTTGACATGTTCTTCTATTATGAGTATGGATGGGTACGAAAGGGGAGCACCATATTCATCCGTGTCACGTGGTGTGATCCTTGAGTAACACCTTACCCAGAAATTTAAAAAGAAGACAATGTATCATCAGTTTATTTTGTTGAATTTTTATTATTTTATAGGTTAAGATAAAAATAATAAAAATAATAAAAATAATATAATAATTCAAAAAGGGGACACGCCATAGGCCGTGGGGAAAACCCCGTCACAACCGGCGAAGCCGCGGGGACTCGAACCTGGGACTGAAGGGAGACAGGGGCACGCGCTTACCACTGACCTACAACTTAATGTGCTTACTTATTCTATAAATTATATATATATACTTATATTTTACTTATATATATATATATTGTTTTTTTTGTTTGTTTGTTTTCCTTTTTCCACTAGGGAACTTTGCAAGCAACATGGATATCAAAGGACTAAATTCGAGCGACAAGAACTTCAAACTTCAACCACCAGGTGACTTCATTCCATGATCCTCATATTTCAATTTCCTTATTGACCTCCCCTTTTATTCTTCTACCCCATTCTAAATTTTATTTTTACAAAACTAGGGACAGTTTCATTCTAAGTTGGAGGGTGTGGAAACAAAATGTTTTTAAAAAAAACAATGATAAAAAAGAAGTAAAATTCCTTTATCATTCATATAATAACATCTTTGCTCACATTAAAACTACATATCAAATAAATTTTATTTCCTTGACTCTTAATTTAATTCATGATTAAGTTTAAAAGAATTGATTTTGGAAGTTTGGTTTTCCAATGAAAATTTTCATCATTTTTATTTTCATCCATTAAATCAAAATCTCACAATGCACGTCCTCTAGATTGTGGGGTACTAATTTGAATTTTTGGGGTCCCATAATAAATAGCATAGTCTGGTTTGATTTTTATGAATAATATGAGTATTAAAAAAATAATAATAAAAAATAAATTGCGTGTAGAGTAATGGATTGATAAAATGCGAGGCTTTCGGCACTTGGGGATCGTGACTCCAGAGTTGTCTAGCCCTGAGTTTTTCAATATATCTCTACTTATGGTAATATGAAATTGTTTTTGATTAAGTTAACTCGAGGCGATGCCCGAGTATGTGGGCTTCAATTGGTTCCCTAAGGCCTTTGAGTCTGGGAGTCATCGACAAAGTCTTGCTACATGGGTTAATTTGATTAACTGTAATCTCAATTACTATAGCAATATTGCAACAAAAAAAAATCCAAAAAAAAAAATAATAATAATGAAGAATACTCATATTAGGATTAAATGTGATTCCACCTAGCACTTCCATGATTTCCCCCTTGAATGAAAATGAACCCCCATATCTATTGTGATTCACAACACATCATTACACCTAATTGAGTTGGATGAAGTATGATGATGGATTTGATCAAAGGAATGAGCTTGGGATTGGGATATGCTTTTAAATTCATCTTGTTTTAAATTATCTTGATAGGTTATAAAAATATATTTGTGTGCAGTTTACATTGTGAGCACTGTTTGTTATAATGTGTTTGAAGAAAAGAATTCAAATAAAATCATTGAATTATTTGCTCGGGACTAGCAAATATCAAGTTGGGGGGGTGTGATTATCCAATAAAAACATATATTTTAATTATATTTTAATGGTATTAAATGTTCATTTTTTATCTTATGGTCCTGAGTTAGTGCATTTTCATTATGAACATCCATTCTCATCATTTGTGCACTTCATGCCTAATATACACCAATTTAGGCCCAATGAGTCATCTGATTCTAAGGAATGTAATTATAAATATTTTAATTTGATATTTTGGGAACTATATATACACTTAAATTTGAACATTTTTCATTCAGGGATAAATGGATGATTCATAAACAATGATGGAGATATTTGGAGATGAATGGAAGAAATTCTAGAGAAGGCAGATTGGACACCAGCCCACTTATGAGACTGTGGGACCCAATATACATTCCCAATGAATCCCAAATTTTGTTATATGATAGAATAAATGTTGAGGAAAAAATCACTCTTCATGAGATAATGCTAATTCGGCCTCTATGGTGGTCATTAAGGCGGCCCAAATTAGAGATACAATTCTGGGCCAGATTCTGCGGCCCAGAAAAACATCCCACTAATTTGATCATATATCCGAATATACAACTCCAAATGGGCCCAAATTTAACAGGCGGTTAGGATACATCCGGTTCTACATTTTATGCTTCTATGGCCTACTATGAGTCATCCATATAGAATGTCATAAAAGCACGTCTGTTTGGTGGATGAAAGTTGGATGCCACCTCGGGATAAATGTGGAAAAGTCTAAGTTCCACAAATTTTCCACCACCCTAGGCCTACCATAATCAAGTGGGATGCTTTATAATGTTAGTGGATAGACCCAAGGCTTCCAAAATTCCTATTTAAGCCAGTGGTGGTGGAGGATTTGATAATCTTTGAGCTTGTTTTCATCTTAATGTTATGCTGCCAATTTCTATTTGTAATGTTCTTCCTTCACATGTAAGTTGTTTTAATTCATCCTTGTTTCTTAATAAAAGTTCTTCTTCTCTTATTATTCTGTTCTTATCATTATCACTTTGATACCGTTGGTTCAAGGTGTGAACTTTTTCATACCAAACCTTGTGAGATTATCACACAACGGTGGAGTGATTGTTATTTTATTGCATTTTTTTACTTCTCCATTTCCTCCCTCATGAGTCTACTTTCCGCTTACATTGAAACCATAGAATCAATGGAGGGATAACCCACTTATGGGTTCATCCAAGGGAGTAGAAATGGGCTTGATTGGATGTTATTTATCACCTCATTAATGTATAATCACTTCTTTAATTGAGATTTTTATTTGATGATTTTTAAACTCCATCGTCCTTGTTGAATTTAAGGCCACACACTTCAAGTGCTAATACGAACCTTTACCTTGAAGAGCTCAAAACTTTGATCCTTCAAGTGTATAGGTGATTAGTATTAAAGGATGTAGGAATTAAACCAGTAAGTGATGATGTTGTTTTTTCTCCTTAAATGATCCCATCTCAATTTTAAGAAATTGAAATCATTAAAAAGAAAATACGTCCAATCCACCCTGAGCAATAACCTAGGATAAAATATTTCTATTAAATTGAATTCACTTAAATCTATTATTTATACTTTAAAACCATATAAAATCAACCCAAGTTGGCCACTTCATAGCCAAAAATAGTCCATAGAATGTACGTGTCTATAGGTTTCTTCTGAGGTCTCTGAGGATTCGATAACCCAAGCTAAACTACAAGGATTGTCTTACCTTCTTCTCTTGGGTAAATTTGAGCGAGAATCAGCAACAGAAAGATGAGAATGAAGCATTCCATATCTTTACCTAGAAATAACCAACTACTTCACTATATCATAGATAACATGATAACTGAACCCTCCATACCTGAGAACTGAGAACATGTGGTGTAATCTGGGTAGCCTCGTCGGCATGTTTGTGAGGGGTTTGAGAAATTAGCTTATAAATGTTTGTCCAAACTTTTTTGTGATCAGGGAAAAGGCTGGCCAGAACCTCCTAGTTTGTTTCAGAATCACTCTTAGAGGGAAAATGTACTCTGAAATGAGGGTCATCAAGGAGGGTCTTGATTAAATAACCTTGGTACAACTCAACCCCTCAGCAGCTATCTCCTTTGTAGTATCAAAAGGATAAAATATTGAATCATGAACTGCAATAGTGATTGGTCATGGTTGTGATCCTAAAATAAAAATATTGAAAAATGGGTATCTAGATACCGATATTAAATGGGAATATTTGGATGTATAGAAAACTGACCTCTGCTTATAGGGATATTGACACCTATGACCATCACCTCACCATCACCACCTGATAAACTTAGTGCTGCATCATCAGTTTGTGAATAGAAATTAGTTTCATCTAGAGACACCCATGGAACATAACCATGCTTAACCGGGTTGGTATATTCTAGAAGAGAACTTATAGAAACTGTGCCCATGGGAATAACCATCAAGGAGCTAGGAGCGACCACTGATTCTAATTCACCTTGAGCCGGAGTTACCCCCTTCCTTCATAGTTATATCCCCTAAAGGGATGGTATCGGTATGCTCAACAGAAACATCAACTCTTGAAGAATCCCCCTCTATGAGGGAAAAAGTCATTTGATCAGGGGTGGCCAATCACCCAGGACTTGGGATCCCCCTAACATTCTTAGTTAGTTGGGGCCCCCATTTAGCTCATCCACCACCGATGAGATCCTTACATTCATATTTTAATAAGTGGGATCAACATGCTCAGCCAAATCTTCAACCTCTGAAGACTCTCCTACTATTGGGATAGAGGTTTTTAAATCTATAAAAGGTGCCCCCTAGGGTTCAGGATGCCCCAATGACCGTAATTGGTCTGGATTCCCTATCCTTCTTGGCCATAATCGTGGACGTTATGTCTTTCACCTCTAAAGAAGAAGGAACTATATATTCTCAGGAAATATCCACCTAATTACTTATCAGACCTATAACAAGTTATAAGCACGATGATAAGTCAACAATTAAAGATTCTCAACTAAGCGGGTATGGGTTTTCCATCAGTTTTATGCCCGTGTAATTATGTACGGGACTATTTTCTAAAGGGTCTTTCTTTGTTGAAGGCTTTAATACGGTGAAACTACTGGGGAGGAGCCGATTCTATGTAAGTATTGAGTTTTCTATTTTGTTTTCTTAGTTATGGTATTGAATTTCATGGTTTCTCACTTTTCCTCAAAAGTGTTATGACAATAAAAAATTAATTTTCAGTTATTAAAGATGCTCAATATAAAGTAATTGTAACAATTACCTATTATCTTTGGACATATACATTTCTACAGCTGGGATTCCTACCGGTTCCTCATGGTATTCCAAGGGTATGATCCCCTGGGAGGATATGATTATGGGGATGGGGATGTAAATTCCCTTTTTGGGTCTACAAGGACCGCCTCTATATGCTCCATGACCCTAGGAGAACCCTCTTCAGTAACTCCCACACCTGAAGGGATGATCTATAAAACTGCAGTACCCTTGGGGGTGTATTCTGGGGAAGAAAATTCCTAAAATAATAAGGAATAAGGGTTTACATTCATGATGGTAAGAAAAAAGGAGGGGGGGAGTTGACATAGGTAACTGTAATTACCTCTTTGACAAAATTTATGGCCCCTAGGATTACTGCCATATATTCTACTTGGTCAGAATAATAAATTCTTTCCTTAAAATTATGGAGGTAATAATCCATCTCTTCTAGGTATGTATTAACCTCACATGGATCCTAACAAGTTAAAATCCATGTAGAAAAAATGATTGATCCGAATCCCATTAGCCTAAGAGGATCTTTCTCAAGAATTTACTACATAACTTCATCTGAAATACTGGCCCTCAAAGTATCCCAATCATTCTAAGCCTCTATAAATTATACACCAATATGGATGGGTAATGCTGGAAGTTCCCCTCTGAGGAAGTGAGATGGTTCTGGTAGCTGTAATTTCTTCCTCATCACCTCAATTGTCCTAAAAAACTCTGGTACTAAGCACTTCCAAGACCCTAGGGGTGAACAAGTAATCTATACCACCCCCGTTGTGGTTGGATGGTTGACTTAATCAGCCTCCGCAGAATCACAACCATCACTATCATCATCCTCATCTATATCTGACCTAAGCATGGAAAGTAATTTCCAAGAGTATCTACAATGGGTTCCCAGAGAATGGATTGAGTTATCAAGATCACAAAGATATACCTCCACCATCTCAGGGTTGTTATTATAAAGGATATTGTCATGCACCTATATATAACCATACTAAGTAAGTGCAAGATCTTTCTCATACAAGAATCACCAACAATCACAATCCTGGTGGGACTTCCTCAAAGAATCCCATTGTCTCCAAGATGATGAGAAAGAGGTGTTAGAAGGGATAGATGATCGTTCTTGAGAAGTAGCACCGATAGATTGGGGGGTTAAAACCCAGGCCCTCAAGACATTCCTTGGAGGTTTAAAAACAAGGGATTTCGTTAATTGTTTCTCAATCCTAGTGTGATTAGCTGTTTTATTCTATTTTCCCCTATATTTGGATTCCTTTCGATCCTCAATAATAGAAAAAAGTTTTTCTAGTTGGTATTCAGGGTATGATCAAATCCAAGTCTCTAAATAAGATACAATAAGGGTATGCTTGAAATCCTTGGAAGATGGAATTTTGATTCAATGTTGGGTATCCTCCTGAGTAAACATCATCCAAAGCTATCAGGCTATCATTAAGTTCCTCTTCAAGTGTGCACTAATGAGGTATGGATGACACTTCATCTAAACATAATTAAATTGAAGAGAAAATACATAGGGTGCATATCCATCATAGATAAGTTCTCCATAAATCTTGGAAACCAAGATACCTGCTATTAGGGATAAAAAATAGCCTCTATTGAAAAAATACTTAGATTTTTTATTCACCAAAATATCAAATGGGGAAGGATAAGGCTTATAGGTGAAATAGTTTTGGTAGTTTAAATGTTACTTCAACTCCCATTCACTCCATTATGATGGAATTACCCCACTCGTGCTTTGAATATATGGTCAAATACTAGACTCTGAGATTTGTAAAGGATTGATAAATGAGTATCCTACCATATGAGATGCTATCCAGCCTCATATAATCTAGAAGGGACCTACTAGTCGGTGTGGTGGCCACCCTTCACTAACCTGTCTTAACAAATTGTAAATCTTCACCAATACTGGGGTAGCAAGATTAATGTACTTTTAAGTGGATAATTGTTTTGCCATAATAAAATTTGTGACTCTGACACTAGTATGATAATCATCCACCGATAGAATCCATACACTAAGAAACAAATATAGGAAGTCTTACAACTGGAATAGATGGTCATCATTAGGAATGATCCTCTGAGCCCACTCATTAAATCGACCCTCTTCCAGAATGGGCCAATAGGTTCCCATCCACCTTTGAGTTTCAATAGTTAGGCAAGACTAAAGTCTTCGTGCATGAGGATCTTGACAACTTTGCATAGAAAAAACATTAATCAAATCAGAGGATGGAATTTATTGCTTTGGATGAGGGCAATTATATTTTAAAAGGTATTTTTCCTTAGCCATAAGTTTCTAGGTGAGGGGAGGAGTCCATTCCTCATCATCCTAAGTAGAAGAAGGTGGTAAATTTTTTTCATACATATCACCAACCATGGGAACCCCCAAAATCATTCGGACATCCCCACAACTTATGTTGACTTCCCCATGCACCAGATGAAAGGTAATGGTGTCTGGGCTCCACCTACTTAATAATTGCGGAGTAATCTCTTTATTTTGGTGGGTGTATGTCTACAAAACCTAGAACACCTTGTATAACCCCACAACCTATCACTCAATTTTTGAATTTCTCATAGCTTTAGAGAACCCAAAAGGGCCACCCTCAGTCCAAACCAATGGAGCCCCTAACACGATGGTCCCATTTTGATATCCACCCTTGTTGCTTTTTTAGTGGATTTCCTCACAATGCTATGATAGCAATGAATTTGGTCATCTGGTCCCCACAAGGATTCCTCTAGTGATTGAGGAGTATATTTCAAAAGGGACATGACAACAAAAGACTCTTAGATAAATGTCCCCTTTGCTGAAATATTGGCCTAGGGAATATTGTTGTTTTCAAAAATCCAAACATCAGGCTGGTTTGTTGGACAAGGATTTGGGATTGATATGTCAAAGAGTATCCCAAATCCACAAATAGAAAACCTGTCTGAGACTGGATATGATCATTGGCCAGCACTAAGAAGTCCTACAAGGAGTTGATGAAGTGGTTCAACAATGATTGTTTTCTCAACATAATCGATCAAAGATATCCTCTTTTAATCATTGGACAAGATAATAACTTCCATAGTAGAAGTAGAAGAAATAGTGGAAGCATCCTATAGAGGATCCATCCCTTAACCTACCTCAAAACCCTAAAACAAAGTATTTAGTTGGTATAAAATTTGGAAAAGGAAACTATCAGTCTACAAAAGCATAGGCTTACAAATTGTTAGTTCTCTAAAATAGAACAACAATGAACTAACAATACATGATAGTTCATGAAGATGATGGCCCAAAAATAATTGGCCATAAAATCAATAGTTCATGGAGCATTAAAACTAAAAACCATTCCCTACTACATGAAAATCAGAACTCACTATTTGTGGATTAAAATTTTCAGTTTGCAAAGGAGTTCGGTTTGAAGAAGCTATATGTTGTCGAGGATTCACAGGAGGGCCAAGTTCACTAGTATAAATGGTAATAATACAAATGATCTAGTTCCCCTATCTATAGGCATGTCCACCACTGGAGGTTCCACTCACATATCACAAAATGGTTCAAAACATGACCTCTTTCTATATTGGAATAACTTTCTCTTCATTCAGATCAGAACCCATTCCGATGGGGGGAATTTTTTGGGTCTTGAAAATTACTTATATAAGAATAAGGTAACTCCATTGAATTGTAAAAGGAATAAAAAAATCTAAGGAATAATTTAAGGAACAATATTTAATGGAGTAAAATTTGCAATGGAAGGATGCGATGTCGCGATGCAAAGACCTCTATGAACCACCACTCCACATGGATGTATTCCACCCCATGAAAGCCTCGAAAATGGAAAATATTTTATGGATGGGGAAGATCTAGTGTCAACCATGAATGAAATAAGGAAATTTGTGAAAAGGGGTGGTGAGTTCCTCTCCCATAAACGATTGCCCCACGAATTAAACTGTTCATGGGAAGGGGTGGTATCATCAACTCCCAAAAATGAAACAGAGTCATTTGAAGAGTAAGGTGAGGATTTTAGTGACTGAAAGGCCCCATACTGACTAATTATTTTGTGGGATGGGAATTCCCCATAGGCTTTTGCGAAAAATGACGCACAAAATAACCGCAGACATCTGGCTACGTCAGTATCCAGTTCCTCTACTTCTCTATATATATACCCCGATGTGAACCGATAATAGGATCGATATACTAAGGAATAGAGAGGATTATTGGAGAAATTAAGGAGATCCACACTCATAAGAATGAAGTTATCATGAAAATAGGATCCCCATTGATGATTCCCCATAGGGAAAATCTTCTGTAAAACAATAAGTAGAAACCATAAGTTATTCAATGGTCCGTGAACTCAAAACCATCTACAAACGTAATCCCCACAGAATGAAAAAAATTTATCCATTTTTGTATAGGAATAACTCCTATAAAAATTATATATAGGAGAAACCCTTACCCACATAGACAAACACTACATGGGTGGAATTCAGCCCCACATAGAAAAAAACTATGTGGAAGGGACCCAGCCCTGTGAATCAACATGCTGTGCGGGCTGAACCCAGGTGTGTGTACCATAATGGCACTCCAACAAACCTTCGATCCATGTAGTGATATGATATGCCAAGGGAACCCCATATCATATAAGAAAATACTATGTGGATTAGGGTATCCCATGTTGTTCTAATATATGGCTCTGACCCTGCTCCATCATATCCTCGACCCCCATGATAGCCTCTCCATGAACTGGTCCAATGATATCAGGACAAGGCCTCTTCCAAATCCACCAGAAATTTATGATAAGATCATCAGGAACACCATCACGACCTTTTGATTTTACATACCCATTATAAGCAGAGTTTTCTGGATCATCCCATCAATAAAGAATACCTTCAGAATGACCTTGAGTTTATATTACCAAGGTAATGAGGGTTTTGGCCTCTAGATGCTCATATGTACATCCCCATTCTAGGGATTAAAAGGAACCACTAAACTTTTCTTTTGATGATGGATAGTGTTGAATATTACCTTATCTTTCAGAAACAATTTCAGGGTACTCTTAATAAGTCAAGGACCTAGCCTTACTTATCGGAGTCCACTCTATTTCTCCTCTTTGCCTTGGACTAGGACATATCTGGATAGAGGGACTAATATGACTAACCTGGATATCAAAACAAGAGAGGAAATGGGTACACTCAAACCACTCTCCCTCCTTCCCGTTTGGATCTAGAATCACCCATTAGCGGATGGAGTGGGACGTTAAATATTTAGATCCACTACCTCCTTTTGTTTCTCACACTAAGCATGACTCATGTGGGATTAAAGGTTGGCAGTGATCCTGACATACACATGATCCCAAAGTAACTCAAATGATCCTTCACCATATATTTAAGATCCAACTTAAATCCAAATGGGCCTACCACATGGTATAATCCTTGAAACTATACTTCAACCTTCAAAATGACATATTCCCAATGAAGTAGCAAAAGGTGGGTAGTTTCTAACATAAGCCCAAATCATTCCCCCTAATGGGCCTCCTCTAATGTGTAATTACCAATTTACCAAACTATGAGGGATTTGATTCCTAACTAACTGGGATACATAGGAAGCCTTTTTGAAGTAAAAACACGAGACTGAAGTCAACCTAATATTCTCTAGTCCATATTCATGGTAGGTTCATATCCACCCAGAAGACCACATCTATTCTAGGTACCTTGGGCCGCCTCAGCATAAGTCTCACACCATCCTTGACCAGGCACCTTTTGCCTAGGCATCCTCATCTTATGATATTAAACTACATGGATGGTTCTGTGTCACACAACCTTAAAAGGTGATGTGTCCAGTTTAGCGGTACTAAACTATGCATGTTCTAATTCCTCTCATGAGGATACATAAGAATCCCACTTCAGGGGTTTGATTCCAACATCAAAACAAATTCCTCCCCCTAGATGATGATAAACTTCAAATCAACCCATCATATGGATTAAGACCATCATCATCCCAACAAATGACTAAAGAATCTATGATTTTTCCACTAAAGGGTGACATGGATGGAGAACCTCATATATATATATCTTTTGATGGAGAAACTCAAATACATACATATGATTATGAATCCATGCATATTCATGATCAGTCATGACCTATGGGTAATCCATGGATACATGATTGGGAATGAACCAAGGATTCATGAACATGTGAACATGACTTAAATCTATAAGAGAGTCCCAGAACATGAAATAGTTCTCCCCAAAAGGGTGTGATGATATGACTTCCCATCCTCTCAACCAATGTGGGTTCTTAAATTTCACTGGCCAAGTTACCCAATGAGCACTACCTTTAGAAAGTAGGTCCATGAATCATGGATATAAGAGTCGTTGGACATTTCTGGCTCTATGAACAAAACCCATTGTGGACCATTTGAAAACTTTGAATCCGAAGTTAGTGATTTCACAAAATTCAACCCCATTCTACCAGCTATTCAGGCCACAAAAACACCTTTGGTGAAAACAAAATTTCAACCCAATATAAGAAAATTGACTTCAACACCACCTTCATAATATAACAAGGATATAATTTCCAGTCCCCATCATACCATTTTACTCCTGACCTCAGATCAATGCCTTTGGGTTAAACAATCAATCTAATGACCATGCCCTGATCACTATCATCATCAAACATCCCTTGGAGAATAATAATTCTTGTAAACACATCACATCATATCTCATATGTTACAACAAAGGGTACCATCATTTTATACATGAAAAAACACTCAGGATAGGCTACCCATGGGAAAAAATATGAGTCATGAAGAAGGAGATATGAGAGGATTAAGTTTATGGGATAAGTTCTTTGCATTTATGGGGTTCCACATGGTGTGTGACCATACCTATCAACCTAAGAATGTTCTTCCCTAAAAAAATCTCATAAAAACATGTCATACCACATGATGTGTCTACATAGGCACACAACATGTATGCCCATTAGGGGTCCTGAGAATTTATACCTAGAACATAGCTCAACTGACCAAGTACAACCACACAATATGTACATGAGGAAACATGATTTGTCAGACCACCCAGGGTCCCGGGCTGTGTACTTCTAGCACAAGTCTTGTATACCTGGGTAGGGTTGCATGGAATGTGGGCCTGACCGCATGAAATGTGATCCTAAACTCATCTGAAACCCTAGCCACCACAGAAATCGAAGAACACTAACTGTGATCTTCTTCACTACATGACTTGCAGTTGAGGTTTCTACTAAATTTTCATTCCTTCATGTAGATTTCAGATGTGCCTTTCCCTCTAGAAATCCCACAATTTGACCACTAAAAATTGAAAATTACTGTGTTAGATTCTAGATCTAAGGAGAAATCACAAACTACCCACAATCCATCCTAATTGATTTGAAAATCACTATCCCACACATCATTTGTGAAACCTCCATGAACCTAGGGGTTCGATCACGCTTGAACCAACACTGTTAATATTGAACCGTGACCCCATGGGACAATGAAAAAGAACACAAAGAATGGTGGGGATAAGAAAATAAAAAATAAAATCCATCATTATCCATGTTTTCTCAACCAATGATAATTTAAACTAGGTATCCAGGGTTATATCTTGTCATAAAAAATATAAATTGATTTAAACAATTCAATTTATCAAGATGATATTATGAGAATGATGCAAAATAAAAGATCAATAAAAAAGGTGTGAAAATCCATGATCATCAATTAAATGGTGTAAATCCATAAATAACATGCCCTACCTCAATTTAGGAATGATTTTTGGTGAATATCACATTCAACATCATTGAAGAAGATCTGATGTTTTCGATGTCTACCTCTCGATTCACCTCGATCGAATCATCATAGTTCTCTGGTCACAATCTATAAATGAAGAATGATCCCTCCACCTATCTAATCTACCATGGCTATACAACTAAACTTATAGATTTTATATAGTATTATATTTATAGAGAGGGAAATATATTAGGCCATTTAACTAATGTAAATAAATTATTTATTTATTTTATTAAACACACCCACCAATGGTCACCTCCCACGAAATGTTCAACACTAACCAACCTAATTTTATGCCTATGGTAAACCCCACATTTCAGATTCAATAATGATTTTGGATTTCCCATCTGAGGTCTCTAACAGTGGGAAAATGATTTACACCCATATGATGCATGAGAATGTATTAAAGTGTATAACTCTTAAATATATTAATTACAGGGTTTTGAGACTCCCAAACATCATGCCCACTTTGAGGATAAATCCAAATATATACATAGAAATATTCAAAGGACTAATAAAATAAAACCAAATCCATTATAATCTAGTGAAATCCTTTTATTTATACAAATTGGGTATTAGATATAGATTTTGGTTCTCACATTTGTATCCAATTATAGGAACTGATTATATTTAAAAGAGTTTCCTGAGGTGAGGTGAATCTATAATCCACTAACATAGAGGGCACACTATAGTGGCTATTGGATACTATTATCTCACATTTCCAACTAGATTGATATTGGTTTTAAATAATAATTATTATGTGTTGGGAATTACCAAACATATTATTTTTGTGTCCAATCTTGAGATGGATTATTTTGTTTTCAAATTTAGAAATAAAATTTTCTTCTTTTACCAATATAGCATATATTATAGTGTGGAACACTTAAAGAATGTTCTTTATGTATTTGAATACAAAAAACAAGTGTTGAAAATTGATAATGGATATATTTTACTTGAATCATATCACACCAAACTGTTGAATCACCGTCTAGGTCATGTAAATGAAAAGGTCTTGATACAATTTTATCAAGATGGGTATGTATTTTTTATTAAACTAAAACCACTTTTTATACTCAACAATTTTTTCCAAGGTAAAATGGAAAAACCAATATTTAGTGGAAATATTTAAAGGGCCATAGAGCTACAAGAATTGATTCATAAAAATATGTGTTAACCTTTTCCAGTTGAAGCAATGGGTGGATTATCATACTTCATAACATTTACTAATGATTTTAGTAGATATGGATATGTCTACCTAATGAGGTAAAAGTAAAATTCCTTAGAAAAATTAATATAATAAAAGAATAAATTATATAATCGTCTTGGAAAAAAGATAAAGAAACTTCACTCAGACCATGGTGGAGAATAACATAACCAAGAGTTCTTTGATTATCTAAAGGAGTTTGGGATATTATCGCAACACGATCATCTTTACAAGCCATAGTGTAATAGTGTATATGAATGAATGAAATGAACCTTTTTCGACATAGAGTGATCAAATATGAGTTATTAATTCCTTCTATTATCCATTTGAGGATACACATATAGAAAAGGGTGCATATATTAAATTGGGTTCCAAATGAAGTGAAAAATGGTATTATATATGAAATTTGGTATGAAAGTAAACCCGTGTTGTCATATATATGAGTGTGGTTTTGTGAAGAATTAATTAAGGATATCTATAAAAAAACACACATTACAATTCACTAAGTGTAACTTTGTAGGATATCACAAGGAAACAAAAGGATATTACCTATATAAACCATTAGATAAAATAGTCATATTTAACAGATGCTCCCCCATTTTTGAGAGGAAGAACAACTCCAAAAGAGACAGTGGTAGTGAGATAGAATTTGATGAATTAGAAGATTGTTATGTACAAGAATTAGTTTAGTAATAGATTCCATAAATCCCTATAGAATAGGAAATTCCAGAGACACAAGTATCGTGTTTCAGAACTAGTGAGATTAATGAATCTAGAGATATATGGTTTTTTTATTCATCGAGGATGGTGAATCATTATGAGTTAATAATAATGAACCTATGTCTTATAAATAAGTATTAAATGAAATATAATCTGTTATATGGAAAGAATCCAAGAATTCTAGAATTTATTCTGTTTACCAAAACTAAGTCTAGATTTTGGTAGATCCTATAGTGGATGTAAATCCCATTATTTGAAAATGAGTATTCAAGATGTAAATGGACATGGGAAGTAGATTTGATACCTATAAGTCTAGACTAGTAGCAAAAGTGTTTAAACCTCATCAAGAAATTGACTACAATGAAACCATTTAATCAATTTGTATGTTGAAATACATTTGAATTCTACTTCCTGAAGAATCTTACAATGATTATGAGATTTAGAAAATTGATATCAAAACATCATTACTTAACATGAAACTTGTGGAAGATGTTTACATGGAATAACTAGAAGGGTTTATGACTCCAAATTATGTCAATAAGTCATGCAAAGTTTGAAGCAAGAATCTAGATCATGTAAAACTCATTTTGATTAATCCATAATGGAATTTAGTATCATAAATATTTAATGTGCTATTTTTACACATGGTTTAGTGGGAATGTGATCATTTTACTAATAAAATATATAGATGGCATATTACTAATTGTACATGAAATACTAGTCTTATATTCTATTAAGACATGTTTGAACACATGATTTTACATAAATAGATTAGGTGAAGCAGAATACATTATTGGGATCAAGATCCATCATGATAGATCAAAGAGGATTCTTGGAATAAGTTAAGGTACATATATTAATAAGACTGTAATGTCCTGACCTGGGTGCCACACACCAGTGCCTCTTGCAGATCGGTTGCATGGACTCAGGTGCACCTCCCCATATACCATAGGTTTCTGAATAGTACTGAGAGTCTAATATAAATCATGTGAAGACTATAACCAATTTATCAAAGCATCATAAAATTATAAATAATTAAAAAATATCCAAAATATATAACCATAACCAGAATAATACCAATATCACATGATTACTGAAACATGAATACAATATCCAAAGAAAAATAGTAGATATGTCATTACAAGTACATTTAAAGTGTCAAATGAAAAACCCAATGTAAATACACACTAACACTACAAAGAGATTCCTGCCACCAGTTCTGGTTCCCTCATCAATGCTCCATCTAAATAAACCATCTAACATATGACTCTTTCCCTTATTCTGTCTTGTATACATGAAGTATATTTAGGTACCGATCAGTTAGCCTGAGTAGGGTGTGAGTACAACTAAGTAGGCCACCACCAATGGCGTCTAAAATAATATCGTCAATAATAGTGTATACAATTTTATAAATAATAAAGTACAATGAATAAAGTAATTAGTTATCTTATTTCAGTATTCTTCAATTGAACACATAAACCTATGGGTTTTTTAGGACACCTAAACTCTCAATACCTGATTCATCCAGTACCGGATTATGAACTATCCCCAAGGGATATCACATATCACAATACCATGGTCACCATTCATCATCTCAATTCATATCATATACAATTGGAATGATAGTCCAATGACAATATCATGGGTGTAGAATGTTGTGTCTAACACCCTATGGGTATTTGGAGCTACTATACCTATCCCACACCTCAATATCACATGGGTATTTGGAGCCTCAGTCCTTGTACCACACTCTCAATATCATATAGGTATTTGGATCCTAAGTCCCTGTTCCGCACACATATACCACATACATCACAATATCATATATAACACATTCATCAAATTCTTTAATGTTAAACACCATTAACCTTCTATCAAACATCTACGCCTTGGTATATTATTTCAATTAATCAACAATAAAGGTTCACCCCTTTAATTCACATAGGATAAATGAACAATTATCTATTAAAACAATTATGAACATTTAAAAATATTAATCATTAACCCTTAAAGGTTCAGCTAAACATCCCTTAATCTCTATTATTAATTAACTCATAAACACATTAATTGACCAATCACACAACCCCAAATTCTCATCAATTCCACAATCATCACATTCCATTAATTGATTCAAAAATTAATTAATATAATTCCACCAATTTCATACTCAAAAAAATTTCCATTAATTAATGCATTAATTAATTAATTCAATTCAACCAATTTCATAATCACAACATTTCCATTAATTAAATCACTAATTAGTTAATCGAATTTAATGAATTTCATAATCACAAAAATTTCCATTAATTAATTCACCAATTAATTAATACAATTCAAACAATTTCATAACCAAAAAAATTTCTATTAATTAATTCACTAATTAATTAATCTAATTCAACCAATTCTAATTTTCCTAAATTTAACCCAATTCATCATCACATGGAAATTACATTAAATCAATTCCATGATTCCCTAAAATAATTAATCAATTAATTTACTCAATTCAAGATTAAATTTCCAATCATTCTAATTGAAATTTCACAACACATGCATGCAATTCGAATTTAAGACTATGGGAATTGAATTTAGACTACCTACCTTGAAATTGGTGATGAACGCTCGCCAATAGAAAACCCAAATTGAAGCAAAACTACCACAATCATGATGAAGAATGAAATCTAGATCCAAACCCTAGATCTAAGATCAAATGAATTAAGATCCAAAAAACCTATTTCTGAATCCATTATAAAAAAAGGAAAACATCCCTTAAAAGGATGAGAAAAATACTGGAGAGGGGAATAAAACCATACGGTATGGGAATCTCTTATCAGGAGGGGTGTAGATCATCAATCCAGGTTTTGATTCATCAATAACGGAGGTCTAAAGACATTAGAATCAATCCGAGAGCCTAAAAAAATGTGAGAAATTATTTAGGGTTGACCTAGGGTCGATTTAGAGTGAATTATAGGGGTTTGAGTATTTTTAATCTAATTTTTAGGGGATTTAATTTCCACACACATGGTTTCCTGCTCAGGGTGCATGGTTTCCCCTAACTGTGTTCCTAACCGTGAACCCAACCTAGGGGTGTCTCACGATTACTCATAAGAAGGAACAAAATTTGACAAATCATTCACTATCCATGCTAATACCCTCTATTTGGGTTCAAAAGGTTTTCTAGATTGGGAGCACAGTTTGGGGAAAGCATGGGCCAACCATGAAAACCCCCATTACTTCCATAATTATCCAATTTCACCCAAAAAATACCCAAGAAAAAACCCAAGAAAAAACCCAATAAATATATAGTCAAAAAAAGAAAAAATAATACCTATAAATGAGGTTAGGATATCTCTGTAAAAGGTTGAGATCTTATAACCTCTCCACCTTATAATAGATTATCCTTGAGCTGTACTCCCAAGTATCTCTAAGATTCTGATGTAAAAATATTGTGCCACTGAGCTTACATATCTGTTTCCCCCTCCCATTTTTCCTCCTGAACATGGCCATGATGCCACAATACATGAACTATCAACATATTTTTTCCTCACAAGACTTTATAACTATAATCCAACACATGTATCAGATTCTCCTCAAAGGACTCATTGATTTCAATGTCAACATCATTCACATTAATTACATGAGAAGGGTCAGGGTGATACCGTCGAAGTTATGACATAAAAAATGTCATGAATAATACTATAGCTCTATGGAAGAGCCAATCAGTATTCCACCATACCGATTCTCTCCACAACCTCTAATAGTATAACAAACCTGGGTGCCAAATTTTCCTATCTCTGTATCCTATAGTGACCCAATCTAGGTGACACCCGAAGAAAAACACGACCACCCTCTGCAAACTCTTGGGGTCATTGATGTCTATCAGCATATTAATTCTATCTTCTTTGAGCCCTAGACATATTCTTTTGAATTAGCTGAACCTAACCTGAAGTCTCCTATAAGAGACTCGGTCCCAAAAGCTCTGACTCACCTACCTCCATCCAACATAGAGGTGATCTGCATGGCCTACCATAAAAATCCTCATATGGTTCATTATAAATAGTTTACTGGTAACTATTGTTATATACGAACTCAAATAGCGCAAGGTACTTCTCCCTATACCCACCAATGTTTAGGAAACTCGCTCGAATCACATCTTCAAGAACCATTATAGTACGTTCTGACTACCCATGTTTCTATGGGTGGAAAGTTGTACTCAGTGAAACATGTTTACCAAGTTCCTTCTACAAGAATTGAAAAAAGAGTTAAATAAAACATGAGTTATAGTATGAAACTATACTCCACTACACCCCGTATAGATGGAATATCTCCTAAATGTATATATATCCCAACTATTCCACTAATAATGTTTCCCATATAGGTAAAAAATTCACTAATTTCAATAATCGGTCCCCAATTACCCAAATAGAATCATTCTTCCAAGGTGTCCTCATAAGACCCACCACAAAGTCCATAGTAACTTCATCCCACTTCCATTCCAGAATGGGAAACGACTATAGTAATTCTCCAGGTCATTAAAGCTTCAACTTCACCTATTGTTAGGTGTAGCTTCGTGTAAAAAACCATGCCATCTCATTTTTCATGTGTGACCACAAATACATCCATCATAGGTCACAATACATTTTGGTCGCACCTAGATGCACTGCCCATTTCGATGCATGAAATTCATGCATCATCTCCTCTCAAATACTCATAGGCACAAATAAACTATTCCTGACATATATGATCTAATCTTCATCTATGCTTCAATATGAAGGTGACTCCCCAAATTCAAGGCTTTCCCTTAAGGATAAACATTTAATATCATCATACTTCCTTTCCCTAATCCGAATCAAGAGGGTATACTCCACTGAAACAGATTCAATATTTATCTACTACTATCCATCCTAAACCACAACATGCATATAATCCTGTAAATTCATCATCTTACACTCAACACTATACTCATGAACTACCCGAGTCTTAGTTTTCCTACTTAAATCATTGAAAAAATTGTTTCCCTTCCCAGGTGTACAAGTTAGCTCAAAATCAAATGACTGCATATACTCTATCCACCTCCACCTCCATAGATTTAAATATCATTGCGAAAAGATATAATTTAGGCTATTGTGACCAGTATTCATAATAATTTTTTTCCCAACATGTAATTCTACCATCACTTCAAAGAATAAACCACTTTAGCTACCTCGAGGTTGTGCATAGGGTAGACATGTTCATGTGGCCGCAACTGTTGAGAACCATATGCCACAACTCGATCTCCTGGCATAAACTCCTTTCCAAGCCCTATACAAGAGGCTTCACAAAACAAAATTTACTCCTCACCTATCTTGGGTAGGATCAAGATTGGTGTTATATTCAAGAGCTTATTCAACTCTTGTAAAGAATTATCACATGCTCTAGACTATTCAAATTTTACTCCCTTCTTGGTCAATACCAAAAGTGCTGCTGCCAAGTGGGAAAATTCTTGGATAAACATCCAATAATATCCTGCCAAAACCAAAAATATTTGATTATCAAAAATGTTCTTTGGATTCTCCAAATATAAAATTGCCTACACCTCCTCTAGGTCCACTAAAATTCCTTACTATGAGATCATTTTACCCAATAAATGTACCTAATCAATACAAAACTAACTCTTAGATTTCTTAACATATATCTAATGCTCTCTTAGTGTACTCAAGACTAGGTAAAGATATTGGGCATGATCATCATGTGTCTTAGAGTACACCAAGATTTCCTACAAAAATACTACCACAATATGATCTAGTTAAGGATGAAAGATTCGGTTCATCAAGTATTTAAATACCAATGGTGCGTTCATATGCTGAAATGGAATGAAAGAAAAATCATAAAGGCCATACTTACTTTTGAATTCTATCCTTGGTATATCATAAGGTAAAAATATCAAATAATGATACACTAATCTCAATTCGATCTTGGAGAAAACACAAGACCCCCTTAACTGGTCAAAAAGATCATCGATACGTGGAAGAGTATACTAGTTCTTCATAGTCATCCGGTTCAACTTCTTGTAATCGACACACAAGTGTAGAGTCATGTCAGCCTTCATAGAAAAAAAACTGTAGAACCCCAAGTGACATAATAAGATAGATAAATCCCTTATCCATAAACGCTTCTAGTTTATTCTTAAGATCTTTAAATTATATTGGTTCCATTATGTATGTTGGAATATAATCTAGCTCATCCCTAACAAGATCTCAATAATAAATTCCATATATCTCTTAGGTGTAAGCCCTAAGAAGTACTCATGAAATACATCATAAAACATGTACAATATGGGTGGAAATACATATTTCTTCACACACCCATCATCTAGAAACAGACTAGAAATTTGGGTGTTGAGCTCCCCGAGTTGCTGATAAACTGGCCCTGCATGACCCTCCTGGATATGCCACTCTCCATGATGGATGTAATTGTAAACCTTAGGATACGTAAAGCTCAGTATCCTACAGTAACAATCTATGTGATATTTTTATTCTACCAACCAATCCATACCTATAATCAAGTCAAATCCATACATGTCAAGGATGTGAAGATCCCATAAAAAACAGTACTCCCCAACCCCGAGAGAACATACCTTGCCTAAACAAATGTCTCTCGACCATACTCCCAAAGGTGTATCGATTTTCATAACCCCAATAAAAAACTACACTAACAGACTCAAACCATTCACATGTTGTGATGATATAAAATAATTAGAGGCACCAATATCAAATAAGGCACTCACTAGCATAGAAGCTACAAGAATAGTACCTTTAACTATCAATAGTTTGGCCTCGCTATCCACCAGTGTAGGATGAAAAACATGTAACTATTTTAACCCTCTTTATTATCATGAAATATGAGCCCCCTTATATGTACCACTATGCTGATATGGGGGATCTTTCCCAAAAGAAAATCATCCACTACCTCAACCTCCATGTCTAGTAGAACTCCAATTCCTAGTCTGATATGGTGTAGAAGATCCTCTGACCACACTTTGGTTCTTCCTAGTTGCTTCATCACTACCCATATTTCATGGTTTCCTATATAACTTATATATGTTTCCCATCCTTCCATAAGATAAATACTCTTCCAGTGGTCGTGGATAATTCCTACTAATGTGACGCGACCTATTGCACTAGTGTCAAGGCACTCAAGTAAGATCCTGAACAACTGATCTTCTCCCCTGGCCACTCTTCTTTCCAATGTTTTGATCAAAATTATCATAGATATTATTACTAACCTCAGAATACATACCTCTTGATCATCCATAAGAAACCACCTTTCCTCCTTTGGAATCCAAATTTAGATTCACCTAAGATAGGAGAGCCTGATCCACCACTTCAGAAAACTTTTTTAGCCGAAATATATTAAATTGGGACTTAATCTCATATTTAATCCCATCCTAGAAATGCCCTACCATAGTTGTCTCATCCCCTACCAGTTCCGGAGAGAATCATTGTAGGTCAGTAAATCATATAGCATAGTTCATCACTGATATACTCCCCCGAGTCAACCGCATGAACTCAACCGCTCTCTCTTATCTCAATGTCTCTAGATAAAAGTGCTATAGGAACTTCTCCAAAAATTCCCTCCATACAATACCATATTCCAACACTTTTTCAGTATAAAAATCCCATCAGTGATTTATTGAACCTCATAACATATAATAATCTAAATTGACCATCCTCTTAGTAGGAGTATCTAAATGGTCAAGTATTGTTTAGATGGACTGAATCCAGAACTTTTCTACCATAGGTCCACCCTCTCTAGTAAAATTCAAAGGGTTATGTAACTGAAACTCCCACCTCAGGTTAGATATACTCTTCAAAACCCACACTGATTCTCTCTCTATAAACTTTATTAAGCAATAAAATTTCTCTTAGAACTACTCTCTGACTCCTTCACCCAGCACTATCAGTGCCTCAGGTTCCGCTGCTGGAGGATCATTTCCAGTCATAACCTCATGACTTTCTATCAACAAAATTCATCATGGAGGAATATCTCTATAATGAAAAACACACATCTTAGTACATACTTCACAACATTTACACAATTAACAAGAGGGATTCACACAAAGACATATCAAGTCATTCCCACTTATTTCTCCAGACGATCAAAACTAAGGCACTATCACTACCCTTAACCATCACATGTCTAGGCCATGGTTAAAAAGGGTAAAAATATTATCATTTCTAATTTCTAATTAGAAGCCAAATTTTTCACATTTAGAATCACTTTTCAACTTTTAATTTCACATTAGGCACCTTTTTCATTTAAAAATGACACAAGAAAAATCACTTTCACATAACAAATATTTTTAAGTCTTTTTCCCCCTTCTCACATTCCTAAAATGATTCATGTCACATAATAATCTTGAGTGCCTATAATGATGCATGCATACTCAACTCTCATGAAATATTAGGACACAAGTCATATCTTAATAAATCTCAAATAAAATTATCACATTACACAATAAGTGCTTCACTCGAGGTGAAATAGAATCAAATATAACAACACACATCAATAAAAACAATCCCACCCTTGGTACTTGGATTTTACCACAAAAAATGGGTTAGCTACTCCAATGATAAAGATATTAAACAAGGATAGACCCATCCTATTCTCATGTATAACTTTCCCAAAAAGTAATACAAAATAAAATAAAATAAAATAGCTTTTGATACACCTTTGTAAAAGCCTAACCTAGGAAACACACACTAATTACCTAAGTTGGTTGGCCAAATTACCTCAGGTGTGCCTCCCCATATGCCAGAGGCTACTGACAAGTAGTGAGGGTCTAATATAGATCATGGGGAGACTGCATCCTCTTTATCAAATCATAAAAATAATGGAAATAATTAAAAAATAGTGAGATGATATAACCATAACCATAATAAGACCAATATCACATGATGACTAAAACAAGAATACAATATCCAAACAAAAACTATAGATATGTAATTCCATGTGTGATTCAAGTTTCATATGAAAAATCCAATGTAAATACACATTGAAACTTCCAAGTGGGTCCCAAAATAGGTCTAGTTCTGTCATCCACACTCCACCTACTCAATCATCTAACATATGACCCTTTCTATTATCCTGTCTAGCAAACATGAAGTCCATTCAGGTACCGATCAGGAAGCATGAATAGGGTGTGAGTACAACTCAGTATACCCCCACCAACAGTTCTCAAAATAATATCCAATCAATAAAACTGTATGCAGTTGTATAAAGAATAAAGTACAATGCATAAAGTAAATGACTATATCATTTCAATATTCTTTAATTAAACACATAAACCTCTAGGTTCCCGAGGACATCCAAACTCTCAATACCTACTTTGGCTCATGCTGTAGTCTGAAATATCCCCAAAGGATATCACATATAATAATACCATGGATACCATTCATTACCTCAATTCATATCACAACGAATTAGACTTGTAGTCCAATGCCAATCTCATGGGCGTAGAATGTCGTGTCTAACACCCTGTGGGTACTTAGAGCCTCTATCCTTGTCCCACACCTTAATATCACATAGTTATTTGGAGCCTTAGTCCCTGTCCCACACTCACAATATCATATAGGTATTTGGAGCCTCAGTCCTTATCCCACACTCATTTATCACATATAGGTATTTGGAGCCTCAGATCCTATCCCACACTCATTTATGACATATGGGTATTTGGAGCCCCAATACCTATCCCACACACATATATCACATATAAAACATGCACCAAATTATTTAAGGTTAATCATCATTAACCTTCTACATCATTGAATACTATTTTAATTCATCAACAATAAGGGTTCATCCCTTTAATTCACATGGGGTAATATGAACAATTCACTATTAAACCAATTATAAAAATTTAATCATATTAATCATTAAATATTAAAGGTTAATACAAACAACCCTTAATATCCATTATCAATTAATCCATAAACACATTAATTGACTAATCACACAACCCCAAATTCCCATCAATTTCACAATCATGACATTCCATTAATTAATTAAAAAATTAATTAATCCAATCCCACCAATTTCATAATCCCAACAATTTAAATTAATTAATTCACCAATTAATTAATATAATTCAACAAATTTTATATTCACAATAATTTTTATTAATTAATTCACCAATTAATTAATCCAATTCAACCAATTCCAATTTTCCTGAATTTAACCCAATTCAGCATCACATAGAAATAAAATTAAATGAATTCCATGATTTACTAAATTAATAAATCAATTAATTTTATAAATTAAAGATTCAATCAAAAATCATGCTAATTGAAATTTCACAACACATACATGCAATTGGAATTCAAGACTATGGGAATTTAATTTAGACCACCTACCTCAAAATCAGCAACAAACTCTCGCTAATGAAACCCTAATTGAAGAGGAACAACCATGATCATGATGAAGAATTGGATATGGATCCAAACCCTAGACCCAAGATCAAACGAATCAAGATCCAAAAAACCTAGATCCATATCCATTACAAATATAGGAAACCATCCCTTCAAAGGATGATAGAAAGATGAGAGAGAGGAAGGAAACCATATGGGATGAGAATTTATTACTGGTAGGGGTAAAGATATTCAATCCGGGATTTGATTCATTGATAAAGGAGGTAATAAGGCCTTGTAATCCATTTTAGTGCCTCAAATAATGATATAAATCATTTAGGATCGAGCTTTTATCAACTTAGGATGAATTTTGGGGGTTTGGGTATTTTAAATATAATTTTTTGGGGATTTATTTTTTGCATGCACAATTTCCTACTCGAGGCGAACAGTTTACCTTAACCATGAACCCCACCTAGGGGTGTCACAAACTTACTCATAAGAGGGTGAAAGATTTTAAAAACCATGAAAAATCTGTGCAAATCCCCTCTATTTGGGTTCGCATGGTTAGCTTGGCTGGGTGCACAGTTTGGAAAAACTATGCGCCAACTATGGACAACCCATATTCCTTCCACAATTCTCCAATTTCACCCAAAAACTCCCCATGTAAAAACCAAACAAGATATGCTAAAAATATAGGAAAAATAATACCTTTAAATGAGCTTAGGATATATCCAGAAAAGGTCAGGATCTTATAAATACACTCTAGAGATTCAGTATGGGACAATCCAAGAGGGGATTGTTGCCAATGTCACATAGAATAAATATTTCTAATAAAATGTTTCGTCATACATGGGAGAATAAATAAAGGATTATAAGGATTTAATATGTTTTAGTGATGAGATCATTAATTTATGCCATGCTATGTACTAGGATTGATTTTGTATACACCTTGAGCATAGTGACTAGAAATCAAGTTCACCCAAGAGATCATCATTAGATTGAAATCAAGACTATCCTTAAGTATTGGAGGTGTATGAAGGATATGTTCTTGTTTCATAGTAGAGATAATTATTTAGTCATAAATGGATATAAACATTAATGTTTCTAAATAGACCAGGATGGTCTAAAATCAGAATTGGGATATATCTTCACTCTCAATGGAGGAGTTGTGAGATAAAAGTCCTCAAAGAAAGTAGTGGTCTCAAATTCTATAGAATATTCAGAGCATATAAATGATTCTTATGTTTATAAGGATGTAGTATGGATATTAAAATTAATCCAAAAACTTGATTTCATGCTTAACAGTAATGATCCCATCACATATAGCTATGATAATATTATAGCGGAGGATCTTTCCAAATATCCAAGGTCACATCAGTGGATGATGTTCTTAATTTGAACGTGTCATCACTTAAGTGATTTTTACCAGAGAGGTAAGGCCATAGTAAGAATATTTTACAAGGAATAAAACATGTTCAACCAATTAAATAAATCATTATATCAGCAGAATCATGAATTTCATGTGATAGATAGTGGACTAAAATTTGTTAGTAGTTGGATCTATTGTAAGTGGGAATCTGTTAGGGTTGGTTCCCTAGAACTTGATACTTTTTACTTTATATTACCTATATATTTATATTCTTGAGTATTAATAAATATTTTATCACATATTTATTGTTCATATAAGTATTTTTAATAGGATAATATCCTATATTATTTATCGCATTAAATGGTCATAGCAGTTCCCTGCTAATATAAGAACCTTGAAGTGAACTAAATATATTATTATACTCATGTTATATTTTCAAAAAATATTCCATTCTGTGATAAATAATATGAATTATTTTTAGGGTCTAGATACTTGTAAATGAATGAGAATTCATGTCATGAAGTTTATATTTAGTTTTCATCAATATGGGAGGTTATGATAAGATACCTACCCATAAAAATTACACATGTTTATGTGTCATCGGATATTAATATTTTTGAATGTGTATAATGATACTTAGACTTGATATTATTATTAATTAAGTTAATTTAACACCCCAAGTCTTCTTGAAATATATTTTTTGAATAAATTTAATTTCTTCAATAGCTTACATTACCTGCAATAACAGGTTTTAATGAACCGTGATAAACTATTAATATTGTTATTTAAACATGACAATTATAACTTGTAAAATTGGTTGTATTAATATGAATAACCAATTTTAAAATATTATGTGTAATGTATTTGTATATAGAAAAACCATTTATGAAAAAAGTATTCAACTTTTTATAATGTCTTTATATGTTTCAAAAATATTATTTTATAATTTTTTTATTAATGCGTATTTTTTTTTCAAATTTTAGAAAATTTATTTGAAAAAAAATTCATTTCTAAAGTATAAATGTCAAAATTATATTTGAGTGAATTTTTCGAAATTTTCTGAAAAGATTCATTTTTGATGAATAATAAAAACTACCAATTTTTATTGAAAGAAATACCTTTTTGTTTAAAGAATTTACAAGATTAATTTTATTTTAATATGGTTTTAAAAGTAAAATTTTATAAATTATATATTTATTAATCCAATTTAGGGAATTAAAATCAAATTCATATTGAATTTTGATATTATAACATTCTATACTTAAGAGAATTGTTTCTCTTTGGAAAACCCCTTTTCAACGCGTATGTGGGTATTATTTTAAATTAAAATTTTCTACTTATGTGGATTAAATTTGATTAAAATAATTCCATATTTGGAATTATAATAATTTATATTATATAATAATTTCAAATAATTTATTTTTCAAAAATATTATTAAAAATAAAAAAATTAATCAATGCAGTTAATGTTAAAAAGAGTTTTTTCATGTTACATATGCATCTATTAAAATTAATTTTCAACAATAATAAGGTATTTATTTAATAAAAAATAATTAATATATAGAATTAGTGTTTCTAAATTATATAATATTTCTATTTTTTTATTCTGAAAGGATAAATTACCTAGATAAATAAAAAAAGACTAGTTACCATGGTGAAATATAAAATGGTAAAAGTGAGTAAACATAGAGATTAAGGAACAAAATGATTAAAAAATGTTTATTTTTTTGTACAGGAGGTGTGTATCATACATAGAATCCATCCAATCATTTTTTATCAAATTTTGAGGCACATGCTATGAGTGTGACTTCCTATTATTGAATATTTTTGCATATTTAAAAAAATTCAATTCCTCAATTATAAAAGGGGACCTCCTACCCTCACTTATTCACACATCAAAATCCATTTTTATTGACCAAAACCTAACATAATATCTCCCAAAAAATCCTTAAACATGTTCTAGTTATTCTATTATTCAAAAAATACCAATCATCGGGTCCTTAATAAGAGGCCCAATGGATGTTTTTCTAAGCGAAGGTAATTATCCTCACTAAACTTTTTTTAATTAGTTTAATACCACAATAATTCAAGTACAAATAATTCAAATATAATAACACCATTATCTAACATATACAGATATTTTATTATTTTAATGGAATAAACTCTATCAATATCCTCTTCCATCAAGTGGGAAATGAAAACGTCGATCATGTGTACGACGGACTACCGCCTCACGAACCGATGTGATTTGTTTTTCATAACCACCTCTAAAGACTGGATATAATGATGTATTTAACTTAGGTATATGATATTTATAACTTAATTATACTTCTTTAATTATTATATCACACACACCTTCTTACTTTCTATTATGTGGGAATACGATAACGTCACTAGCGTGTACGACAGACTACCGCCTCATGAAGCGATGTGATTCATTTTGAATTATGATTTATATGGAAGGTAATAAGGATGAATTTATTAAATATATTTGATATATATTAAATAATAATGATTCTATTAATTTCAAGTATTATTTACCTTTCATTATTTTCATCTGTTAAGAAAATGAAAATAACATTCATATGTACGTACGACCTATCGTCTCCATAAATTATGTAATTCATTTTACATCATTAAAATTTATTGATTAATATAAATACATATATAATGAATATATATTAAATTTATATCATTGTTAATTTTTTATAGATTATGGTATCATGATCAAATAAGAAGGACCAAAAATTCAAAATCAAAACAAACATGAAAACAAAGTAGTTATTATTTGAAACATGATTTTAATAAGGAATTATTAATAAATGGGAAATAAAAGGACATAAGTAAATCATATATGAAATGATACATATGGGTATGGTTATTTAATATATTAATAATAAACTTATATATATTATATATAATATTCTAATGTGTATGTATTAAGTCGATACTTAAGGTAAGGGTTTTTTGTCTGACTTTTATTTCTATGGGACACATGCCATATACTCAACTTGTTTCTTTTGTGTGGCATATATATACATCCCATGAATGTATTTTATAATTATTTTCATTAAAATTATGGGATATACATGTCTATATAAGGTTCTTTATTTCACAGATATTACAATTCAAAAGTTATCAAAGTGGTAAATGTTTGATTTTATAATCTCATTTTTTATCGGGATTGTTCATGATTAAGTTTTTGATGATGAAATATTATGATCCAAATTTAAAAAGATCATGTATTTTCTTATACTATGGTTATTTATGGAGAATACATGTTTTCCTTTCATTTAATTCTCTTTATGAAATCAATATTCCAAAATAACGTTTTTAAGTCAAAACTGAATTTATTTCTATCTTCAATCGAAACCAATTTTTCTTCCATGTCAGTGTTTTATAAAAATGTTTTAAAGAACATTTCCATAGTTCTACAATGATTTTTTAGATAAATTTTTACCCACATTTTAATTTTAAAAAAATTATTTAAAAGTAACCTTTCTTTCATTTTTTGAACAATGGTCTTTTGAATTTTTATTGAAAATGTGAAAGGAATATTTGTTTTAATGTGTACAACATGAATAAATTTTTTCACCCCCATGACCACTCAATTATTTAAATAATTCATTATAATTTTTCAAGGTTATTTTCAAATATTTTTTCCCTTAATATGTGGGAAATTTTATATTTTAAATAATTTATTTCAAATAAAAATCATATTTTCTTCAATAATGTTGTAATGATATTTTATGGAATTTCCATTCATTAATGGAAATAACCTTTCATGTTTCTTATATTTTACTAGGGATATGATCCAATAGTACCATCCTTAATCTTTCTTTGGATAGTTTAGGTTTATTATTATGATGAAAGTGTGTTTATAAAACACATTCCTTTTCCATGGGATATAATATGATGAACTGATGAAATGTTAATGAAAATTGTTTCTTTTACAAAGGTTATGATATGATTAATTATTTATGAAATACATTTCCATTTTCATGGTATATGACATTATGAATGTTTTATGATCTTATGTCACACAAATTAATGGATTATGTTATGGGCGAGACCTATATCTCACTATAATTCATTGAATATTGTTTTATATCTCATGATTTAATGATGGAAAACAATATGACGTGCTTGATCCACTATGGGAAACATACTAATGTTATTGTTACACTATAGGAAATTGGTGATGATTTCGAATCTGTTATGAAATGATAAAAAAGTTTTGATGTCTAATATGTTATGATTTGATGGTGTTTTATATTAACCTTAAAATACAAAATGGTTTCTATACTTATAATGGTTCCACACTTATATGGTATGAACTTATGGTTCATGATTGATTTATGATGATTTCACACTCTTATGGTTCATTTATTTTGAAATGTTAATGTTTCATGCCATGGATCAGGTTTATGATCCATAATATATTGGGTATGAAATTTTTAAGTTTTTTTGAGAGGAAAAGATAAATTACTGATCAAGGAAACCAGGATTACAAAGCCAATCAGGGAACAAGTTCACCCAACAATGATCACCCCAACATTTCCCAAAATGTTCCAAACGATGGGATTTCGAATTACCATCTCTTTTGATAAAAGAAAATTTTCATGCATCGAATCCATCGGTCAAGGACCAGATCTTCCTCAAGATGAGGCCGTAAGGTTGGGAATCCCCCTCTTTTATTGAGAGATCATTAACCACTTCAAGGTAGTCAGATTTCACCAGAATCATGGGCCAAAATTTTGAACGGGCAAAAAGAAGCCCATGGAGGATGGATGAGGCCTCTGCCACCACAGGGCGCCATGATTTAGACACCTCCCTACACTGAGCTTCCACAATCTGGCCAAAACTGTTATGAGAAATGATCCCAATAACGACCCTTGAATTAGTAGAGACAACAACATCTATATTAATCTTGATGAAACCCTCAAGGGGGGGGGAGCGGACAAAAAAGAAGTTGCTCGTTGAGTGGGGCCCAAAGAATGCACCGCATCACTTTTCTTCCAAGCATTCATCCACTCCAAAGATCTATCCACCCATAGGTGATCATGGGTCACCTTCATTTGGAAAATGCATTCATTCCGTCGAGTCCAAACCAACCAAGAAATTATGCATATTAGACCTACCACTCTCGGTTCCAGAGAAGACACCCAATTAGTAAGATTTGGGACCAACCCAACTGAAAGGTCAAAGAAAATACCAAAATCTAGCCTCCAAACCTTCCACACCCCTTCCACCCCCTTACAGGAAAGAATTGCATGCAAAGGGGATTCCACTTCATGGAGGCACAAAGGACAAGTGTCGTCCTCCGCCAAATGTCATTGCACCAGAAATTCATGGGTTGGAAGAACCCCAGAACAGACCTGCCACCAAAAAATATCACCTTAGGGGGAGTGGTGAGGGATGAGAGGCACTTCCACCTATTATCGGTAAAGGCCTTGGCTAAACCTTGAACCCTCATTTTGTAACCTGAATGAATAGAATATCTCCCATGAGGTTCCCCAGTCCAGAAAACATGGTCAATACCCATTCCTGCTGTGAGTGGGATACTCAAGATGAGATAACGATCCACCTCATTAAACCAGCCACAAAGATTCTCCCGATCCCACTCCTCAAGCGAGTCATCAAGCAGATCACATACCCTTGCATCTTCGAATCCAGAAATAACCGGTGAGGAAACCTTATGATTGACGCCATCTTCCAGCCATGGATCTTGCCAAATTTTAATATTATGCCCATCATCAATTCTCCACATGCAACCCAAATCAATGAGAGATTTTTCTCCCCAAATTATCCTCCACATAAAACTTGGTCATGGCCCCAGCTGGGCATGCAAGAAATCATAATGAGGGAAGTACTTAGCTCATATCACCTTTGAGAACAGGGCATTTGGGTGGGAAAGAAGGCACCATCCTTGCTTCACCAAAAGTGCCTCATTAAACCATTTGATATTTCAAAAGCCAAGGCCACCACAGAATTTTGAAACACACAGATTCTCCCAAGACATCCAATGGGAGTTATGTTTTCCCTCATGGGAGACCCACCAAAAATTGGCCAACCGGGAGTGGATTTGATCAACGAAATTTTCAGGGAATTTAAATAGCGACATAGCATAAGAAAGGATTTCTTGGGACACTGACTTCACGAAGAATTACTTTACTGCCTTGGAAATATTCCTACTAGACCAAAGACAAATCAAATTATCCACCCTATCCATAATCGCACTGAAATCTTCTTTCTTCGACCTACCCACCAGGGTCAGGAGGCCAAGGTACTTAGGATTCTTATCAACCAGTGGAAACCCACACATTCGCTGCAAATCCTATCTCTTGGCTTGTGGGATGCCTTTATTGAAATATAACTCTGATTTCGAAGCATTACGACTTTTCCTAGAGGCCTTTTTGTACAGATTGATGATATTCATCACTGCACTGCATTTTTGCGGGGTAGCACGCGCGAAAAAGAGGCTATCATCTGCAAAGAAGAGATAAGAGATAGAGGAAATTTCTACATACCATAGCACCATGGATAACTCCTTGATATTCCACCTTTAGGATGAGATGAGAAAGATATATTCCACCAGAATGAAGAGGTAATGTGACAGGGGTCCCCTTGTCTCAAGACTCTTGACGGTTTAAAGCTCGCTGAAGGGTCCCCATTAATATTAATTCTGTAGGTGATAGATGTAACACAATTCATGACAATAGAGATACATTTCATCCCAAATCCCAACCTTGATAGAACAATTTCAAGAAAAGGCCATTCCACTCTGTCATAATATTTCATCATATCTAGTTTCATTGATATGGTTCCACACTTGGATGAGGAGCAAGTTTTCATAGAGTGTAATAATTCGAAGGCAATGACAACATTGTCAGTAATAGATCTCTTTGGAATGAAATAACTTTGGTTATTTGAGACAAGTAGTGGTAGAAAATCCCTAAGTCTAGCCACCATGATTTTGGAGAAAATTTTGTAAATCACATTACACAGGCTGATTGGACGAAAATCCGAGATTTTCTGAGGGCACAGGGATTTGGGGATAAGGGTAATAATAGTTTCATTTAGGGATTCAAGAGAGGCTCTACCAACCCACACCTACTTCATTAGGGCCACCACATTTGGCCCCATAATATGCCAAAAGCGTTTAAAGAACAGAGCATAAAACCCATCAGGCCCCGGTGCCTTGGTAGAGTGAATAAGATGCAGGGCCCCAAGCACTTCCTCATCAGACAAATATCTTTCCAGGTACCGATTCATGTATTCTGTGACCAACTTTGGGATGAATACAATCAGAAATGAGTGAGTGCTAATACTTTCTGTAGAATAGAGGTTGCTGAAAAAGTTCAGGATAATGGAGTGAATGTCCTTAATGTCATGCACAGCTCTCCCAGTGGGGTCCTCCATATGAGCAATATGATTCTTCCTTCTCCTCACAGACGCTCGTTGGTGAAAAAAGTTGGTGTTCTGATCACCATCTATGATATGGGACTCTCGTGCCCAAAGGAAACAAAAAATATCTTTCTCCCTCAAAGATGCATTAAGTTTCTTTTCTGCCACAGAGATGTTCTTAAGGACAGAGTCACAACAAGGATATGAGTGGAGTCTCTTTAATTGATTCTCTGCCTCCTTAATATATCGGTCAAAGTTACCAAACCTAGCTAAGATCTACTTCTGAAGGCAAGACACAACAGTGCGGAAGTTGGAAATGATGCAACAATTTGATCCCACCCAAGATGCTTGAACCACCTTTTGACAGTCACTATCTTAGAGCCACATACTTTCAAAGTGAAAGGTTTGCTCAGGTCCCCTCTGTTGCCCTTGTGAGACTCCACTGACCTACTCCGATGCCAGGTAAACGGCGAGCCAGAAAACCCGAGGTCATGAAGAGAGTTCGACATAAGAGACATCCTAAAATCTTTCATCGCAGCACCACTCCTCACATTTCCCCCTTATTTTTCATGGGGAGACAGGACCTCATTAAAATACCCCCCCCCCCCATCAGAAGAGGGCCAGGGAGGGAGTCTCGCAACCGCTTAAAAAGGGCCCATGATCTGTGTTTATCCTGCCCACCCGGCCACCCGTAAAACCCAACAAACTAGCAAGGGGGAGTTCCTGGTCCAGAAACAGTCACAACAATGTGATAAATTGAGTAATTAGAGATCTTGACCCCAAGGTCATCCTTCCAAAAGAGGAAAAGTTCACCTGAGAGTCCCTGTCTTATAATGGGAAATATGTTTTTGAACCCAATATTCCGGCCCATAAGGCCCGAATCCTTTCTATCCAACATAGTTTCAGATATAAAAACTATGTCAGGGTGAAATTTGGAACTCCATTGATAGAGAATGTGAACCATTCGGGGATTGAAAACCCCATTCCAGTTCCAGCATAAGATTTTCATTGCCCTAGGTGGGGCTGGGACATACCCGCCGCCGCCTCTGAAACTTCAACTACCTGATCGTCGTCTGCCACTTTCCACCTCTTTGGCAGGCTCTCAGTCATCTGAGATGCCTCCAAGCATCGTTTAAGGTCCCTGGGGATGTGAACTGGGGGGGGGGGGGGGTCCATACATATGACAACCCTGCTTTTTATTACAACTTAAACATGCTTTATTACATAAAACTTCACTTGATCCAACAAAGAAGATCGAGAGGTTTAGTGTCTTTGGGGCTTAGGATCATTACATAAAAACTTTTAACTTGAAATACAAAATCCTTATTGAAAACTTCCTTTACATGACCACTACATTCCTTCGTACTTAGCATTGCATGGGATAACCTGAGGACATGCATAAGAAAAGGGTGATCTATAAAGCCCAATAAGGGAGTAAACAATGAATAACATGAGGAGTGAAATACATGTTAGGCAATAGGCATATCAATAGAGCATAATAGAAACATGAACATAAAGGCATGATAAAGAATGATAATCATAGCATGGGAATGTAGCAACAACACTTAACATTGAATTAGCATGAGCCAAGGCTCATTGCACATGGAGCATGAGTAAACCCTCATTGCACTTGAAGCATGAGTAAACCCTCGTTGCACTTGAATTAGCATGAGTCAACACTCATTGCACATGACGTATCATGATACTATACTTTACCCAATGCATTGGAGCGCTATAAAGGGCGCACCCTTCTTAAACATTTCATTTCATGCATAAGTGTGCCACATGGATCATAAAACATGGATTCATAAAACATAATCATTTCTTCCACGATAAAGGAAAGTGGAATTCATACATGAAACTTTATAATCAATATGTAAATGTGCATTAAGGTGAATACCCTTGATGGAGAAATGGGCATGGTATTCACTACACAAAGACATTGGCTTAGAAAAATCGGTGCGATTTCGGCAGCGTAACGGCGTGACATAGGAATTCATAAAAAAAAGTTGATGAGAGAGAAAGGGGTTCCTCATAATATTTACATGTAATGGAAAGTAAGTAGATCATATATATACATGTCCCAACAATAGAAATGGAATTTAGATTCATGATACAAAAGTATTGCTTGAATGTAAAAGAAGAGAGAGAAGTTCCTTTCGGAATTTCGACATAGTAACGGGTGTACATGGGAGGCATTTAATGAGAGAGAGAGGGTTCTCCCATCATTCAAACAATAATAGGGCAGTATGGGGGAGGTGCGAAACCATACCCCAACATTCATAATTGAAATAAAAAGGGAAATACAACTTAAAGAAAATTGACAAAAAAATGAGAAAGGAAGAAAACCCCTTACTTGGAAGTGTGCTTCCAAAGGCTAGAGAGAGGCTTGTGAGAGGCTTCTTAGGAGCTTGGGGCACCTTGGGAGGATTCTAGAGAGAGTAGGGCAGAGGTTGGACGAACTTCAAGGGCTTTGAGTGAGGAGGAAGTGGGAGCTTGGGTGGGTTTATATAGGAAAGGTGAGAGAATTCTTTATTATTTAGGTTTGTGACCCCTTATATTAAAATAATCCAAACCAAAAACCATCCCATGGTATTTGCCCATGGTTTCTGGAAAAGGAAAGAGGAAAACAATATTTTACAAGTCCAAGGTCCGAACTTATTAAAAAAAATAGGGTTGCTTATGTGGAGGTGAGTCACACTCCCATGGAAATTAATTTAAAAAGGAAAAGTGTTGAATAAGTCTTGAGGGCTCCATTAATGCTTTGAAAAGTAAGTCAAACAAACCCAAAACCTCATTATTTTAATGATAAAACACATATTTGCCGCAAATAAGGATTATGGTATTTTATTACATCACCATTGGGTCATTATGATGTCATAAAACACATTATATATTTAAATGGTATTTAATTTTTACCCAAAAATTTGACTGTCTCAGAAAATTATGAAAAATTCACCGTTGGATAATTTTGACGTCCTGATTCCAAAAATAATATTTATTTTATCTAAATAATTTTCTAAATATTTTAATTTTCACTTTTTAAAATAAAAACCGACATTTATAAAAAATTCACGGGTTTTGACAGAAATGGCTTTCAAACCTTAATAAAAATTTTAATTGCATTCATAAAATTATAAGATCATTTATATTTAATAAAAATTAATTTAATATTAATAATAATATTTTATTAAAATATTATTTAATTCAAAAATCCTTTAATTTAATAAAATATAATTCATAATTAAATAATAACTAAAAACACCATTTGTACATTAAAAACTAATTACAATGTATCAAAAATGACTAGAAATTATATTTATTATTATATAAAAAAATAATGTACATGAACATGGTTCTACTTATTTGTTACATAACCCCTTAAAATAGCCGCATAAGACCTAAGGGTAAGGTGTGCGATGGTGACAAACTCTTGGGGTTGCTCGGATAACATCGCTCGAGTGGTAATCTCTATCAACTTCCATTTTTCCCGTAGACGATCACGTTCGAGCTTGACTTGATGAATCTCAGCTTGGGCTTGGTCATGGGAAAAGCCCAAAGATGCCACCTCCTTTCCGAGCTCCGACAAATGGGCTTCGTAAGGGGCAATTCTACTGGATGAGGCCATCGCTTCCTTTGTCTGAGTAGAAATGGTTTCGTTAAAGCCTTATATTTATACTACTCAGATGATCAATGTTCAACGGCTATAAAAGTAACGGTCACAAATCTTAACATAAAACTAAAGAAGTTGACATCTTATAAAAACATTTTTAATAAAGAGACATTTAACTGGATCAAGAGGGATTTTCCATTAATGAAACTTTGGGTCGTTACAACATTCCCCCCTTAAGAAATTTCGCCCTCGAAATTTTCCTTTTCCCACACTAAAACAAATGTGGGTAACTTAGCTTCATCATATCCTCCGACTCCCAAGTTGCTTCTTCAAACTTGTGGTTTCTCCACAACACCTTGACGAGGGTCATTGTCTTATTTCGTAGAACTTTTTCTCTACGATCCAAGATCTTCACTGGTTTCTCCTCATAAGAAAGATCGTCTTCTAATTGTACCACCTCAGAAGAGAGTACATGTGAAGGGTCTGGTATGTACTTCCTTAAGAGGGCTACATGGAAGACATCATGCACCTTGGCCATAGTAGGTGGAAGTGCTAGTCGATAGGCCACAACCCCAACACGATCAAGAATCTCGAAGGGGCCGATGTACCTTGGACTTAACTTCCCTTTCTTTCCAAACCTCCTGACCTTCTTCCACGGAGATATGCGTAAAAACACCATGTATCCGACTTTAAACTCAAGGTCTCATCGACGATTATCTTCATAACTCTTCTGTCGACTTTGGGCTGCCTTGATATGCTGCTGAATGGTTTTCACCTTCTCCACCATTTCTTCGACCATTTCTGGTCCAAGCAGCTTACGTTCACCGACCTCATCCCAACATGCCGGTGTTCTACACCTTTTCCCATACAGGGCTTCATATAGTGCCATTTGGATGCTTGAGTGGAAACTATTATTATAAGAGAACTCAACTAGAGGAAGATGTTGATCCCATCCTCCATTAAAGTCCATTGAGCATGCTCTCAACATATCCTCAAGTGTTTGGATAGTTCGTTCGGATTGGCCATCAGTTTGAGGATGATAGGCCGTACTAAAGTTCAGTTCAGTATTCAGAGCATGTTAAAGACTCTTCCAAAACTTAGAGGTGAATCTTGGATCTCGGTCAGACACAATAGATAGTGGTACTCCATGCAACCGTACCACTTCCCTGATATATATCCGTTCCAGTTGATCCAAAGAGAAATCCTCTCGAATAGCAATGAAGTGTGTAGTCTTTGTAAGACGATCCACAATAACCCAGATTGCATTGTTGCTTTTGGATGTCCTTGGAAGTCCAGTGACGAAGTCCATGGTGATGTTCTCCCATTTCCATTCTGGTATGGGCAATGGTTGCATCATCCCCTTAGACTTCTGCCTCTCTGCCTTCACTTGCCGACACACCAGGCACTTTGATGTATATTCGGCGATCTCCTTCTTCATATTATCCCACCAAAAGTTTTCTCAGAGATCTCGATACATCTTTGTGCTCCCTGGGTGAATAGAGAAATTTGAACTATGTGCATCATCCAAAATTTCCTTCTTCAGCTCCGAACATGATGGGACACATAGTCTTTTCCCAAACCGCACAATTCCTTCTTCATTAACATTAAACTCTGAGGATTTTCCCTTTTTGATAGCTTCCAGTTTTTCTTGGATTATCGCATCATCCTTTTGAGCATCCTTTAACCTTTCCAAAAGAGATGGTTGAGCAATCATTTGTGAAAGGATTGATGATGTTCCCTTCTTTATGATTCCCACGTCCATCTTCATCAAGTCTAAGAAGATTGGATCCTTCTCAATTCTCATCATTGATAGAATTGCTGGATCCTTTCTACTTAGGGCATCCGCCACCTTGTTCGCCTTCCCAGGGTGGTAATGTATTGAACAGTCATAATCCTTGATGAGCTCTATCCATCTTCTCTGGCACATATTAAGCTCTTTCTGTGTGAATATATATTTAAGACTCTTGTGGTCAGTATATATCTCACATTTCTCTCCATAGAGATAATGCCGCCAGATTTTCAAGGCAAAGATCACCGCCGCAAACTCCAGATCATGCGTTGGATAGTTTCGCTCATGGATTTTCAACTGCCTTGAGGCATAGGATATCACTTTATCATTCTGCATCAACACACATCCTAAGCCCTTCTTCGAAGCATCACTGAATACCACAAAAAGCTCCCCACTTGTGGGTAAAGTGAGCACGGGTGCAGTGATAAGCCTCCTTTTTAACTCCTTGAAGCTTTCTTCGCATTCATCACTCCAAGAAAACTTTACTCCCTTTCGAGTTAGCTTGGTAAGAGGGTTGGACAATCGTGAGAAGTTTCTCACAAATCGTCGATAATATCCAGCTAACCCCAAGAAGCTACGGATATCAGTTACCGATGTTGGCCTCGGCCATCCCTCAATTGCATCTGTTTTGGAGGGGTCCACAGATATCCCATTGCTTGTGATGATATGGCCCAAGAATGATACCTCCTTCAACCAGAACTCACAGTTGCTGTACTTGGCATAGAGCTTCTCCTTGCGCAAAGTCTCCAGTACAGTTCTTAAATGCTCCTCATGGTCCTCCTTGGTTTTGGAGTATATTAGAATATCATCTATAAAGACTACCACAAATTTATCTAGGTAATCTCTAAAGACTCTATTCATCAAGTCCATGAATATTGCTGGAGCATTGGTGAGTCCAAAAGGCATTACTATGAATTCATAGTGCCCGTACCTTGTACGAAAAGCAGTCTTGGGGATATCTTCCTTCTTCACCCTTACTTGATAATATCCCGACCGCAAGTCGACCTTGGAGAAGTATTGTGCTCCACGCAGCTGATCAAATAAGTCATCGATTCTTGGGAGAGGATACTTGTTCTTTATCGTGATTTTGTTAAGTTCACGATAATCGATGCAAAGCCGCATTGACCCATCCTTCTTCTTGACGAAGAGGACTGGTTCACCCCATGGTGATGCACTTGGGCATATAAACCCTTTATCCAGATTCTCCTGTAGTTGTTTCTTTAGTGCTTCAAGATCAACCACAACCATTCTATATGGAGTCTTGGATATTGGTAGCGCCCCAGGTATAAGTTCAATTGAGAACTCAACATATCTTCTTGGAGGAAGACCATGAAGTTCCTCAGGAAATACTTCAGCGAATTCCCTCACAATAGGCATTTCTTCAAGGGTGGTTTCTTCCTTGGACTTAATCATCTGAGCCAGATATGCGTGCTCATAAGGCAGTAATATCCATGCTTGAGATGATGGAGCTAAAGGAGATTCATCTTCCTCCTGACACTTGTAAAGAATCGGGGGTCGATTCTCCATATGGAGTGTGATTTCCCTCTCCTGACAATTTATATTGGCTCTATATAAGGAAAGCCAATCCATGCCAAGAATTGCATCAAATTCCACCAAAGGGAGTATGACGAGGTTCGCCGGGAAATTTAATCCACAGATTATAACAGGGGAGGACTTATACTCATGGGATGCAATGATTGTCCCATTTGCCGTACTCACCGACATCTTTACTTCCATGATTTGTGGTGGTGCAGGGATTGTTCTACGAAACTTTTGAGATATAAAATAATGCGTAGAACCTGAATCAAAAAGTACGTTCTCTATTCTTGAATGAATAACTAGCGTACCTGTCACCACTTCGTTGTCGGGGTTCACTTCGGCAGAAGTGATAGCAAAAGCTCTTCCTTGCTGTCTTGGAGGTTGTTGATTGCCTCCGATAACCCTTGGATTAGGGCACTGATTCGCAAAATGACCCGGTTCTTTGCATTTGAAGCATTGAACAACGCGTTGAGGTTCGAACGGAGCGTTCCTCCCCTCCATCGCAGCCGCGAGTCCTTCTTGCTGACAGTTAACAGCTAGGTGCCCTTCTCTTCCACACTTGAAGCATTTTCTTGTCCCCCTAAGGCAATTTCCAGGGTGCTTCTTTCCACACTTTTGGCAAGTGGGGTGCTGGAACTTCTTAGCACCGTTGGATTTATCCATCGGACCACCAGCATTGAAGTCCACCTTCCGCTTCTTGTCCCCATGATACCCCTGTGATTCTCCGATCTCCATTTCAACCTTGAGGGAACATCGGACAATTTCCTCATAGCTGTCGAAGTCACGGATCGCTAATGCTTTCCACAAGCTAGGCTTCAGCCCACCAAAGAAGTGGTCAACCTTGCATTCGGGGGTAACGACAAAGCCGGAAGCGTATCGTGCAAGCCTTGTGAAGTTTTCCTCGTACGCTCCCACAGATTCCTCATCTTTCTGCTTGAGTGAAAGGAAGTCCCTTTCCATCTTAAGAAGGAGGGTGCGTGGAAAATATTTATCGAAAAACATCTTCTGGAATACCTTCCATTACAAAGCCTCGATCTCCTCCTCAGGCTTCGTATTTTTGATCAACGTCCACCATTGATCAGCTTCACCCTCCATACGATAAGCCGCCAGGAGAACCTTCTCTTTTTCAGAGCATTGGAGGATGGAGAATATCTTTTCAATGGAGTTGATCCATTGTTCAGCAATCGTGGGATCGTATGATCCACTAAAAGTAGGAGGCCTTTGTCTCATGAAGCTTTCAATAGCGACTTGTTCTTTCTTAGGGGGGGTTGAACGTTTCTCTTGACCAGTGTTTCTATTCAAAACTTGAGTTAGCTGAGAGAGAAGTGTGACAAAGTTCGCGATTCCCGCTCCCATTGGATTGGGCATCTCATAAGTACAATCATCACACTGATATTCACAACGGTTGTTAGCCCGAGTTCTCCTATTACCAGCCATTGGCTGGAATAAAAGGAAAGTTAGGGGTAACACATAAAGGGTAATCCAAAGACAAAAGTTGATGACTTATAAATAAACTTTAATCTCTTTAACTCATGAGTCTATAGGATTCAATCCAGGCTTTTCATGATCTTCCTTCTAACATATATCCTTAGGGGAATTTTTCCCTTAATAAGGGTTCATACTAAGATTGTGAATTTATCAAAACATATCCCCTAGGAGTGCCGTAACCAAGAGTGCAGCAAGGCCCGTTGTCGTGCACCAGTTCCCGTTCGAGTCTAGCTCAAAGCGGTGTTTTCGGGTTTTACCCCTAGGATACATCTGTGCCAGAGCCGCCTCTACCTGCTCGTATCCAGATAGGGATGTATTTGTTTGATAAACCACTTACTTAGCATTTACCAAAACTTAGGGATGTTTTTATTATTCTTAGTCTTGTATCTAAGGCTTTACTAGGGTTTCCTAATCCCAAAAATAACTAAACCTATCCTTTGATACCAACTATGACAACCCTGCTTTTTATTACAACTTAAACATGCTTTATTACATAAAACTTCACTTGATCCAACAAAGAAGATCGAGAGGTTTAGTGTCTTTGGGGCTTAGGATCATTACATAAAAACTTTAAACTTGAAATACAAAATCCTTATTGAAAACTTCCTTTACATGACCACTACATTCCTTCGTACTTAGCATTGCATGGGATAACCTGAGGACATGCATAAGAAAAGGGTGAGCTATAAAGCCCAATAAGGGAGTAAACAATGAATAACATGAGGAGTGAAATAAATGTTAGGCAATAGGCATATCAATAGAGCATAATAGAAACATGAACATAAAGGCATGATAAAGCATGATAATCATAGCATGGGAATGTGGCAACAACACTTAACATTGAATTAGCATGAGCCAAAGCTCATTGCACATGGAGCATGAGTAAACCCTCATTGCACTTGAAGCATGAGTAAACCCTCGTTGCACTTGAATTAGCATGAGTCAACACTCATTTCACATGACATATCATGATACTATACTTTACCCAATGCATTGGAGCGCTATAAAGGGCGCACCCTTCTTAAACATTTCATTTCATGCATAAGTGTGCCACATGGATCATAAAACATGGATTCATAAAACATAATCATTTCTTCCACGATAAAGGAAAGTGGAATTCATACATGAAACTTTATAATCAATATGTAAATGTTCATAAATGTGAATACCCTTGATGGAGAAATGGGCATGGTATTCACTACACAAAGACATTGGCTTAGAAAAATCGGTGCGATTTCGGCAGCGTAACGGCGTGACATAGGAATTCATAAAAAAAAGTTGATGAGAGAGAAAGGGGTTCCTCATCATATTTACATGTAATGTACAGTAAGTAGATCATATATATACATGTCCCAACAATAGAAATGGAATTTAGATTCATGATACAAAAGTATTGCTTGAATGTAAAAGAAGAGAGAGAAGTTCCTTTCGGAATTTCGACATAGTAACGGGTGTACATGGGAGGCATTTAATGAGAGAGAGAGGGTTCTCCCATCATTCAAAAAATAATAGGGCAGTATGGGGGAGGTGAAAAACCATACCCCAACATTCATAATTGAAATAAAAAGGGAAATACAACTTAAAGAAAATTGACAAAAAAATGAGAAAGGAAGAAAACCCCTTACTTGGAAGTGTGCTTCCAAAGGATTGAGAGAGGCTTGTGAGAGGCTTCTTGGGAGCTTGGGGCACCTTGGGAGGATTCTAGAGAGAGTAGGGCAGAGGTTGGACGAACTTCAAGGGCTTTGAGTGAGGAGGAAGTGAGAGCTTGGGTGGGTTTATATAGGAAAGGTGAGAGAATTCTTTATTATTTAGGTTTGGGACCCCTTATATTAAAATAATCCAAACCAAAAACCATCCCATGGTATTTGCCCATGGTTTTTGGAAAAGGAAAGAGGAAAAAAATATTTTACAAGTCCAAGGTCCGAACTTATTAAAAAAAATAGGGTTGCTTATGTGGAGGTGAGTCACACTCCCATGGAAATTAATTTAAAAAGGCAAAGTGTTGAATAAGTCTTGAGGGCTCCATTAATGCTTTGAAAAGTAAGTCAAACAAACCTAAAACCTCATTATTTTAATGATAAAACACATATTGGACGAACATAAGGATTATGGTATTTTATTACATCATCATTGGGTCATTATGATGTCATAAAACACATTATATATTTAAATGGTATTTAATTTTTACCCAAAAATTTGACTGTCTCGAAAAATTATGAAAAATTCACCGTTGGATAATTTCGACGTCCTGATTCCAAAAATAATATTTATTTTATCTAAATAATTTTCTAAATATGTTAATTTTCACTTTTTAAAATAAAAACCGACATTTATAAAAAATTCACGGGTTTTGATAGAAATGGCTTTCAAACCTTAATAAAAACTTTAATTGCATTCATAAAATTATAAGATCATTTATATTTAATAAAAATTAATTTAATATTAATAATAATATTTTATTAAAATATTATTTAATTCAAAAATCCTTTAATTTAATAAAAGATAATTCATAATTAAATAATAACTAAAAACACCATTTGTACATTAAAAACTAATTACAATGTATCAAAAATGACTAGAAATTATATTCATTATTATATACAAAAATAATGTACATGAACATGGTTATACTTATTTGTGACATAACCCCTTAAAATAGCCGCATAAGACCTAAGGGTAAGGTGTGAGATGGTGACAGACTCTTGGGGTTGCTCGGATAACATCGCTCGAGTGGTAATCTCTATCAACTTCCATTTTTCCCGTAGACGATCACGTTCAAGCTTGACTTGATGAAGCTCAGCTTGGGCTTGGTCAAGGGCAAAGCCCAAAGACGCCACCTCCTTTCCGAGCTCCGACAAATGGGATTCGTAAGGTGCAATTCTACTGGATGAGGCCATCGCTTCCTTTGTCTGAGTAGAAATGGTTTCGTTAAAGCCTTATATTTATACTACTCAGATGATCACTGTTCAACGACTATAAAAGTAACGGTCACAAATCTTAACATAAAACTAAAGAAGTTGACATCTTATAAAAACATTTTTCATAAAGAGACATTTAACTAGATCAAGAGGGATTTTCCATTAATGAAACTTTGGGTCGTTACAATACACCTATCGCCGCTCATTATTATTTTCCATATATGATGTTTTATAGTATCTGTCAATGTGATCCCAGTCAATTCATATACTGCCTGAGGGGTAGAATTAGGAGTAACATCATCTGAACTGGAAACTGGATCTGGTGGGTCATTACATAGCTGTTGTACCCCTGAGCCTGGGTCTATTGGTTCTTTTCAGTTTGGATGCAGCCTAGAAGCTGGGGGGAAATGACCTTTAAAATAGTTGTGGACTGGCTTGGGGGTGCAGTCAGCCCCTGCCCTTGACTCATGTGTTGTTCCCTTGGCTCGACTGAGATCTGTGGCCAGCCTAGGTTCCTTACTTCTGCTCGTTGATCCACATGACTATCAGCAACAATATTTGGCGGCCCAAGAATGATTATATTAGTATGAGTTGGTTCAGACCACATATTAAGAGCCTTCGTTAGTTTGTCGCGGTCCTGTTGTTTTTCAACTTTAGAAATAAAATCCATCCTAGAGGTTTTTGCATTGATCCAGGGACCGTATTGCAAAATAACATTGTCTTTTACATCCTACTTCTTCGCCTCACGTGTCTCTTCTAAGTGTCCGAGGCACCCAAAAAAGAAACAGAAAATAGGAAGCTTTTCAAACTCAAAAGAAATCCAGACATCAGAGTCCTCAATTGTCAAAAACATGCCCCTAATAAGAGGATGTGAAACATCCATAGAAGCTCTGATTCGCACAAAAGGTCCCCAATTAATTGGATCAGACCGGTCCCATTCCAGAAATGAACCGATGCATCCTCCAATATCACGCATAACACGTTTAGTTCTACCATGAAAGGGGATTCCTCTAATTCTAATCCAGAAAGGTGAGCAAGACAGATTAACTAACTGAAAATTTTCTTCACCTATAAGGTCCTCCATGAGAATGATTTGGTTGTCAAAGGACCATGGTCGACCTTTGAGGACTTTTAATTTATCTCATTCATTAAATAATTCAAATACTGGGAGTAATGCATCCACTTATCTTATAGAAATGCCATCCTCCAATCTCCAGATATTTTGCAGAGTATTTTCAGCACTCCCTAATTGAAGGACCTTTTTGCTAAAATGTTTCCCACAATAAGAAAGGAAAGTCACTGTGAGAGAAACACATCTTCACTCTTTAGTATAGAAATTACTGATTTTTCTTTATCAGTTAAGGAGAGGTTCCGCCAATGATTCATTAGGTCCGGCTCCATTTAACTAAAAATGAGAACTTCCCTCATCACCAAAAACCCCTTCGTCCCTGAGATGCGAACCACACCCACAGCTTCCGCACACCGTAGCCTCCACTCACCCTGCGTGGCTCTTCCTTCATGATCACACCCTACATGGCCCTTCCTTTGCGAACCTTCTTTCATGCTCACACCCTGCGTGACCCTTCCATCATGAGCACACCCTGTGCGAAGTCTTTCTTCACGAACACACCCTGCACCAACAAGTCCTGTGCAGGCGATTCCTTCATGGAAAAATTCATCAAAGCCAACCCAAATGCAGCCAATTCCTGCATGGACCAGAAACACTCTTCGCGAACTATCTCTACGCGACCCCTCATTTGCAAATCAGCATCATCGTGAACCACCTCCTTCGCGATCCACACCCTTCACGATGCCAAAATTGACCACCACGAATGACACCCAACACCCTGCGTGAACCACACCCTACACAGGCGAATCCTTGTGACCAAAATCCTTCCCGAAAAGATGCGTCTGCGAACCAAACCCGTCACATATCACAAAACTCCATCATTAATCATCACAGTACACAGATCTCCGTCACAGTACTGCCGCAAGTCAATGATCCAGAGTCGAAGGCCGCAAATCGAGACTGTCAAACCAAAATCTCTAACCCGCAATCGTCAAAACTGAAAAACGCAGAAACCAGATTGAAGTCGAGAACCACAGATCTGAAACCATAGAACCAAAATCACAGGACTGAAGAAGCGCATATCCCAGATTGAAGCCAAACTCACTGAACTAAAAAATTCTAAACTCCACGCGCAGATCCGCCGTGAGTCTGTAACTCTCATGCAAGAGATGACGCCCCACCACCAGCACAACGACACACCGTATAAACCTAGAAACCTTAGGAGGAACACCTCTCAACGATTGGGGGAAGAAAGGTTTAACTTGGCCATGTCTATAAAATTTAAGAACTGGGAATATATTTATGGGAGATGTTGAATATATTTCATAAAATAATAAGATTGTATATCTATTCTCTAATGACACTAAACATTTATAGTTTGTGGGAATGTATTATTGAAATGTATTGAATATTCATCTATTATGTTGTAATATATATGTATGAAAATCCTAGGCCGTTATATGTCATGAGTAACATAAATTTATGTATTGAACAAAACCATGACAACCTATGCTCATGGAGAAGTAGGATATATTGGGTGTATCATGAGTGATATGTCATTAAAGATTATGTCAATAGAGGACTTCTACCTTATATTTAAGGATGTCGATATCACATGCCTTGTGATTGGGATTGAACTTTCAAACAAAATTCCAGGTCCAAGGTGTGTCAGTGGGTTTATTTTAGGAATTCAAAGAAATATATTTTGAGTATATAGGAAGTTGAAACCAGTGTGAAAAATTATTGATTAGAGATATCATGAAAAAGGAACAATATTACACAGTGATAATTCATAGGTGGGTTTATTCATTGTTACATTAATTTCACATTATATGAATTCCCTTAAGTGTTACTAGAAGATAATATTGGACTTTATGCAAGCTCGGTTAATTGAACTGAGCTAGAGGCTTAGAGGGTCTGTTGATGCTGAATTTTGGATAGGTCCAGGATTGGGATGATAAAGAACAAAAAAGGAATTTGGAGTGTGAGTAGAAGATTCTGTGACCCGAGAGGCAGTTGTGATCAAGAATTACGGGATACGCGCAAGAATTCCTCTAGAGGGCAAACCCTTGCGTGCCCAATGATACATAAAAGGAAGGATTCTGTGGTGAACCACTAGAAACTGCTAAAGGAACTAGTGCACAAGATTCCTGGGAGGCGCACAAAACTTTATCCAGAACATAACCCTTTTGGGCGACCAATGTGACGTCAAAGGAACCCTTTCACGACAGCATGATCGAAAAATCAGTTAAGGCATGAGCACAAGGAGAGATTGTGTGCGCAAGTTACCTGGCAATGAACAAACCTTTTCACACCCAATGAGACATCAAAGGAACCCTTTTGTGATAGTGTACTCAAAAAATCAATTAAGGCATGAGTGAAAGGGGAGAGCGTGTGCGCAAGTTACCCGACTGCCCGCAAACCCTTCCGTGCCCAATACGATGTCAAACACCCTCTTGCGTGTAGCTCCTCTTGCATGACACCTCTGGGGGTTTTGACTATAAATTGAATTGAACCCCCAACCCTTTAGGATGGTTATAGAAGATTAAGCGACGCTCTGCTATGCAAAAGACACATCTTCCGTGACAACGCACAAAACACTATAGCCTCAAGGTATTGGATCTTGCGCGACAGGTCCCCCAAAGGTCCTACTTCTGGTGGGCCCTCTTGGTCATGATCCTCATCCATTTCCTTTTTACCCTAAGTCCATTGTGCTCAAAATATCCCTCTTTCATGCAAATTCCCTTTGCATCAGCCCGATTTTGCACGCATCCTTCTGGTTTGCATGTAGACACCCCATCGTGCGCACAAATTCCCATCTTGTGTGCGTCCCTCCTTGTGCGCTCCATGTGTCATCATTATCTTTGGTAACCATGTAAGAACCCCTATTACACATGAAACAACTATGTTACACACCCTTCTCTCGTACGATTCTCCTAGTCCATACAAAGTGATTTCAAAATCCCTTAGGCGGTGCTCCATGTTGCGTTACATAGGCTTATGATTCTTCACATAGGCGCACTAATGACTATTTCTTCTTTGCATAGCCATTATAACGTGGCCCCCTCAATGGATCACTCCATGACACCCCCTATCCATGGAATTTCTGATGCCTTCACTTACCCAATGGCAGACGGGTATTAGTTATGTAAGTCCTATGGGTGCGGAGTGAACCCGCCACGTCTGAGATACATGACATTAAACTGCCAAGCACCATCGTCCTTAGTAGATGACATTAAAATGTGACCTCAAACCATGCACTTTACATGGGGTACCCCATATTGGACATTCTTTACACCCACTCATCTCCACGAGAGTGAGATCTTCCTCACATGGAATGAGATCCTCTTTGTTGGAGCAGTGCCTGTCCGTAGGGAAGGGAGACAATATCAGTGTAAGCCCCTAGCCTTTCTTCTAGGAGGCAGCACCTCTACTCCTCTCTTATTTGGTGCCAAAGACTAAGAGGTGAGAGGTGCATAAGGATCCTCAATACCCCATCCCTCTCCATTTGGGCTTTGTCACCACTGGGTCTTCATCCTAGAGTAAGTACCAATCTCTATCTCCTTGGGCTGCGAACCATGCGTAAGCCCCTGTTTCCTCTTTGGGCTACTGACCACGCGTAAGCCCCAATCCACATCTCAAAGATGCACCTTTTGAAATGTGATCATTAGGTATTTTTCACCTATTGTTTCTCACATTGAGCATGACTCACGTTGGATTAGAGTAAGCATTGACCATGGCATCCTTCTTGGTCCACCCTAGAGTGTAAGCCCCAAACCCTCCTAAACTATATGGAATTTGATACTTTCCAAGACAAGGTACGCAGGAAGCATCCCCAAGGTTCAAGCCCAACATCTATTGGTCCCGACCCCTTCATTCCAATTCACCAAACACTCTTGAACTACATGTAATTTTATCCTTTCCAAGGCAAGGTACGTAGGAAGCCTCCCTAAGGTTCAAGACCAAAACCTGTTGGTCCTGACCCCTTCACGTCGGTTCACCAAACAATCCTGAACTACATGTACTTTGATCATTTCCAAGGAAAGGTACGTAGGAACCCTCCCTAAGGTTCAAGCCTAACACCTATTGGTCCTGATCCCTTCACGTCGATTCTACAAAAACTTCTGAACTATGTGGACTTTGATCCTTTCCAAGTCAAGGTACGTAGGAAGCCTCCCAGAGGTTCAATCCCAACACCTATTGGTACCAAACCATTCACTTTGGTTCACCAAACAATCCTGAACTATGTGAAATTTTATCCTTTCCAAGGAAAGGTATGTAGGAACCCTCCCTGAGGATAAATCCCAACACTTATTGGTCCCAACCCCTTCACGTCAGTTCACAAAACTCTCCTGAACTACATGGAATTTGATCCTCACCAAGGAAAGGTACATAGGAAGCCTACTTGAGGTTCAACCCATCACCCATGTCTTATCCTAATCTCTCCCTCGAGCCTATGCATTTTGGGAAGGTCATCCACCAAACTAGTGGTTCCACTTCCTTCAGGTTCCATCCATATGGGACGCCTCCTCAGGTGTCCCATCACCCAGCTGAGCTATGCAGACTTTGATTCCCCACCACAGGGGATATGCAGGAAGTATCTTTGAGGCTCAAGCCCAACACTACCATCACCTTCACAATGGTTCCATCTCATTCCCCCACCACTTCATTCAACTCTCTATCATCTATCCCGATTCTTACCCGGGCTGCCACATCCTGGTGAAATCATGTCACCAACTTTATCGCTGCTCCTAGTAGCAACCGGGTAACTAACCACACGTTAGATCATGAATCAACGATCCCTATAGGAGTCACACCCACCTGATCCACTCTCATCAGTGTTTTGATCATTACGATCTGTATCTTCTAGACATTAAACCTACGACATACCCTGTGTTAAACATGGAAGGCTGAGGAAAAACTCAAAGACATGCCTATGGCATACAATTCGCTGCATTCAATGTGGGATGCCTTGGGCTTCTGTGCACTTGATAAGCCCTATAATAAGGGGAAGAAACCCATACATGCCAGTGTTCCAGCATCCAGACACACCAGCGATGTCCAACATTACTACTCCCCTGACCGAAGGTTGCTTCCCTAACCAGACCCCATGGAATTTCCTGATAGAAGCGGTGTAATTAAACAGTTTCCATGAAGACATGGAACTAGGAAGAGTTTCAAGAACAAAGTATTAATCTATAAGGGAGACCCGAACTAGGTAATGAATTCCAAGGAAGAATCCATGGAAGGAGGAACCGGCATCCCATCATCCCATTTTGATCAAGGAGTAAGAATCCCTGAATAAGCGATGGATGCCACTGGCCTTTGGAAAGCGGGAATGCAGGGCAACAACTGTGCATCCTCCTCCGAATGATGGATGGATGCACACCCTGAAAAAAGTGTCAGAAATAGAAATGGTGAAACTAACTTGAATTTATTTTCCCCAATGTGGATATTAGTAGTTTTTGATACAATAGTGGACTCGCGTGTCACCAGATCTAATTATCTGGCACCAGGTCTCACCAAGAAAATAGGGGGCCTGGTGTGAAACTCACCAGAAGTTGGGGTAGTTAAACATTAGACATCCTAGTGTGCGACATTGTCAGCATGGATCCTTCTTACTAGCCATGGAAGACAGAATGGCGCTGGGGAACTGGACACCGATTTCCTTCATGCAACACGAATGGTTTAATCTTCCTGCCTTCCAGGACCCAAGCAGCGATATCAATAAACTAATCATCGCCCGCCTACCAAAGTAGTGGAAGGGGAAACGTCATCGCGACAATACAATGTAGCCTCATTCCCCCCATTCCAGCCTCCTCATCCATAGCTATTGGGCACCCACGCCCCATCTCCCCATCTGAGTTCATTAATCAAAGGGTGGTAAATGACCTCGTCCGACAATATGAGGAGAATGAGATCATCACAACCAGGTACATGGCCTGATAAGACCTAGAGGCATTTTTACCTCATCACCACCATTGTCCCCAAGGGATGCATATGAAGCCACTGCTCCCCACTCCGACACACAACCATTTCAGGAGCCTCTCCCCGGAATGCTTTGATGACTCCCTCCCCTACGCCAATGAGGTGAGGGCTGTCCGGGCCAGCCCAGCCGGGATACCTTTGTAGGGGATCCCAAGGAGGGCCCCCACTAGGCTATGCCAGTGCCACCACCCAGCCCCACGGGCTGAGGAACAGGTAATCTATGCGCCTGCACCGCTAGCCCTAGTCTGGTTGATCCGATGCCAGCATTGGTCGTAGGCCGAGGAGGACGCTCGCCAGGGGGTGTCAACGTCAATGATTACAGTGGCTCGTTCCACCGCCGATGTATAACATTAGTCCCCTATTTACGCTGAGTAGGGAAAATCATACACCCAGCTCAGATTGAGGCCCCAGCTGCCCCACGGGCAGGTTGGGTTGACTCTCCAAGTTGTCGGCATAGGTAGTGCCCACCGTGGTCTGACCCGTGACAACAACACCCAGTATGGAGGTCTTCCCTGTACCGCCACTATTGAGAATGCGAGTCCTCCCCGCTTCCAAGCTCGGCGTGGGGGTCCTCCCTATGCCACCCTGAATCCGAATGATGGTCGTCCTCATGGTAGTGACACTCATTACAGAAGCCTCTTCCATTCTCATGATATTGGGTATGGAGTCATTCCTCCTTCCACAGGCCGCCGTCATGGAGATATTACACATCTAGTCAATCTACAGCGTGGGGGACTTCCTCATGTCCTTACAGCAGTTGGAAAATGTCTTCCTTACCCTAGAAATCAGAAAAATGAAGGTCAACATCATTTCCTCAGCACCTAGCAAAGAGGTCTCACCCATGTTCGGATACACCAATATGAGGACCCTCCTCGCACTGACACTGTCAGGGTAAATAAGCATGGAGGTCGTACCCATGCCCCTACTAGCTATAGAAGAGGTCCCACCTACTCCATTACTTCCCGCAGAGATCCTCTTCACACGTTAGCCAATGGACATGGAGGACCTCCCCATGTTCCATTTGACATCTTTCCAGGTTCTCCTCGCACCTCAGCTCATTCAGGTAGAAGTCCTCTCCACCCCAGCACCAGTTTGGCTGAAGGACCTCCCCAAGACAGAAATCTACCCTATCCTGAAGATCCATTTCATGGAATTAGGGCGGGTCGCCACCTCCATAAAAATAATTCTGGGAAGATTCAGACTGAGATTAAACCTGTATGCTTCTCATATTCTGAGGCAGAATATGATTCGACAATGGAACCCTCGCCTCGATCCTCTATGTCAAGGGATGAGGCAAGGATGAGGCATATCAGCCTTGTACTTCTGGAATGTGAGGTCCACCAGATCCCTAACTCCCTCCATAGATACATCCAGGAGGATGAGGATTTGGCATCTCCCTAGGGTCTTTCCGCACAGTCACCACCTTCATCTCCAAGAGAACTCTCTACCTCGACCAAAGATCATGAAGAGTTGTTTTAGGGACCGATGGAGGACGAGAAACAACATGATCAACCACCAGTAGCTATAGTCCCTATTCCAGAAACTATGGTTTCCAACCCATCTTATCATGTTGTGGTGGCTAAGTCACTGCACTCTTTGGAGGATAACCCGATATGTGGCGGCTTGTCAGCCCGCTAGTTGTGTTCTCCACCGGCTAGCCTACTGTCTCAATGGTCTACTTCGGTACCTCTACCGGTTCCCCATCTTCTTCTAGTTGACGAGTGAGGAAACCAAGGGCCGGACCCCAAATCTGATCTGAGGATCTTGTGGTACATTCTTGTGGCAGACCATTTTCCAGAGATGTTTTCGCTAGTTGTAACTTTGAATTTTAGGGCATCAGGAGCACTCATCCAGGAGGAGGTTGGATGCTTTCTCTAGAACCTCTGGTAAACTCACTTTCATCTTCATCATCAACAAGTGGACTACCCCAAGAGTCTGGTTCACTTCGAAGACATTGTTTAACAATTCCGTTTGGTTTATTTATCCACAATCCTCGTGGACCAACATTCTGAGTCGCCAGGCTTCCATAGAACCCTCCAGCAAAGATGAATTAAGAGATTTAAAGTGCTCCGTAGGATTATCCAGGAGGCTTCTCCCCATGTGCAAATCTGTGGTTTGGGGTAGTACGCGACCCTCCATTTCAGTTCTATTCAACACCAACCTGAATTTACAGGCGATATCGAGGATATGTATCTTGGTAGAGTTGCAGTTAACATGGCCGATTTATTAGAGGAAGAGATGGAGACAGATATCCTTAGAGAAAACTAACTCCCTAATAGAGTTCCACAACTGTTGGATCCATCGGGAAAGTTTACATGCCAGTAGAGAAACCTATTGGGTCTTCCCGTGCCCATAGAGGCATTGGTCCTTAGCTGGAATCCCAATAAGGGTAAGGATCACCTCAGATCCATCAAACCCTCTGACTCGTCTGGATCAGTATAAAAGATGGAGGATGATCTCGAAAAATCCACATTTCATCAACAACTCATGGAGCACAAGAAGATGGTTGATGACCTCCTTTTCAAATGTGCTATAGAGCGATGGACAAACTACGGTGATCCTCATCCAGGGAAGCAGGGGCATACACAACTTCCCCCTGGTGAATTACCTCAAGGTGACCCTGATCATACTACCCACACAAATAGGGTAGAGGCTGGGACTTATAGAAATAGGGTGCGATATGTGTCGCCAAATCCACTACAGCAGCGGGATAATCCCTGGGACCCAACTTAGGTTCCCCCAGCTATTCCGCAGGCCGTCCCACTAGACACTCCACAAGCTGCTAGGCCTTCTTATCATGTTGATTAACCTAAAAATGCACTGGTGGTCAGGGATCCCCATCAATATAGGAACCCCACCCAGATGATCCCATGGAGGCACTCATTGCCCGCCTCGAGGCATTCGAGACTCGATAGGTGGTAATCCCACCTGATGGAAAGCCATACCCAGTGTGGGTGGATGATATGCCAGCACCCATGGGTTTTGGAAATCCAACCTTCTCCCCCTTTATGGGACGGTTGACCCACTACAGCATCTGGACCACGTCATTTCAAGGTGCAGACCCATTTTAGGAACTCCGGCATAGCAGGAGGCCGCCAAACTCTGATGCTTCTTACATACATTGGAAGGACCTGCATTTTTCTAGTACAACGAGCTACCCATCAGGTCAGTAGCCAGTTGGGAAGATCGTTGTAGGCAATTTCATTACTAGTTCAGTTCCACCACTCGGAAGACAAGTATTTCATACCTCTTTAAGTGTAAGCAGAGGCCTGAAGAGTAAGTCACAAACTTTGTTGTCTGATGGAAAGGACTCACCTACTCATTGGACATGTCGTCGACCTAGGAACAACTACTGAAAATGTGTATGGGAAATTTCAAGACCAAACTAGTCTCCTCTCTCATTACCCATAATTACCCTGGGGGATTCTAGGATTTCTCTGATAAGGCCCAACTCCTAGAGGAAGCATTACAGCAGGCTAAGTAGGCACATCCATTTCCTCCTGCAATTCCCACGAGGAGGGCTGCCAAGGTTGATCCCGCCGCGGTGGCCCAAATAGAGGCCCCCAGGAAACTAGAATGATTATCGGTGGAGCTGCCTCATAGAGGAATGCCATTATAGGCACAACCTCTGACCCAGCAGTTCCCACCACAGAATCAGCAGGCGCCACCGCGTAACGCGCCGCCACCACCCAGGCCAGATAAACATGTCCCACCTCTTCGACAGGATCCTCCAACCCCTCGTTAGGGCCAGGTTCCCAGATCCCCCTTTCCGGATAGGAGAAACCATACCTAATAATTCAATAAATCTCAGATTCTCAGCTTTTTCTTAAGTTCCTTGGAATAGGGGATTGTTTGTTTTCATGAATGAAGGAGACTAGAAGAAGTGGATCTCACTGATCACCCCAACTACTGCCCCTATCACCCGATCCTGGGGAACACCCTTAAAAATTTCTATGTGTTTAAAGAGTGAATTCAAGACTAGTTTGAAAACAACATAGTCATGTTGGGCCCAGCTCCGGCACAAGTGGTGTTAGTATTCGTGAAGCCCGATGGCAGCAGTGACAACAAAGGTGAGTGGAACTAGGTTTACAACTATAGGTCCCAAAAGTATAATGATTGGATGGATCATAAGGAAGTCTTCCATTCACATAGTATTATCTGTTCACAACTAAATTGACCTGAGCCTTCAGAATCTGATGTGTCAGCCACAACTAATACTCTTGCATCATTGTCTCGGTCGTCCTCTTCCCAGAAGAGAAATCATCGGCAGCTCAAGGAAAAACAAAATCCCCTGCCAATGCCGTCATCATCCTGTACTCTCAGTGACTTCATTCCCCCTAGATATGAATACTCCCCCTAGAATCCATCCAATGGTAGATGATTATTCAAGTGACAGTCAATGGTATAGCTCAGTTAACACCATAGAGCTGGTAAACCCCTATATGATTTTTAATGGCGAAGAGAACTAGGTGGATCCTCCCAATATTCCCAGTCATCAGCACCGTTGACAGAGCCGTGGAAATATGGGTTTTCGGAGTTCCTTGGTTAGTACTTCTATCCAACCTGTGTATGCCACAAAACCCAGACAGTAGGCCCAGTGCAGAGCTCAACACGCACAACCTTCTCATCTGATTTCATTAGGTCCTCCTTAGCTGCTATTTGTGATACTGGATCAGGCAAAGATACCTCGAACACGCCGTGATTGGAAACGATCTGTTACATACCAGTCTTAATCATGTAGCCCTCTTGTGAAGCCCACTACCTGGATGTCAACTATTACAAAATCAAGGACAAGCAGATTCAGGCTAATGAGGTCGAACATGCTATGACTACAACCAACCCGTGGATAGATCTGGATGATGTATACATCTTTCTGATCCACTTATTGGAGGCAATGACCCTGGATATGGGGTAATGCTTTGTTATCTCTGGAACAAGGGGGAACCACATTCCCAAGTCTAAGAGACATTGGAAGATCACCTCATATTCCTACACAAATAAGGCATGGGTGATCCCAAAGCCCCCTACCTCCATAACGTATCATGATGTCTGCCATATGGTGATGAAAATACATTATACTTTCTTATTCCACCAAGATGGGATAAACCAGATTAAGATGACACATCACTATTGCTTTGATATCATCAAGTGTGGCCCCTTGGTCCGAAGAATAGATGGGATCGGATCAACAGCTTCCATCGCTATGATTTCGATAGCACAAGAGTCCCCTGATGTAGTGTCTACCACCACTTAGGCTGGCACCAGCCTCCCATCGGGATCTGTTGATTTAGAGGAAGCTCCTCCTACCATGGATCCCTCCCCCATAAGTGAATAAGAGGATTTAGAGAATTCTCCTCCTACATTTGAAGAGCGTGTCTCCACCACAGTCTATGAATTGGTATAGGTGAACCTCGGTAGCGAGACAAATCCAAAACCCACATTGATCAGTGCTTCTATGCTCATCGAAGATGACTTCCTCAACAACACCATGATGTATTTTCTTGGAGCTATAACAAAATGTTGGGGCTAGATCCACAAGTATCCATATGCCACCTTGGTCTCCCAACAAACCATCGTGGGTTTAAGCAGCCTCCCAAAAATATTCACTCTTCTCATAGTTCCATGTTCGAGGTTGAAGTTGATAAACTAATGAGAGACAATTTCATCAACACAGTCTAGAACCCCAGATGGCTAGACAAAATTGTGCCCATCAGAAAGAAGAGTAGAAAGATCTGGGTCTGCATCATCTTCCTGGATCTCAACTGTCACTGTTTGAAGGATGATTTTACCCTCCCTGTGATGGAATGTTGATTGATGCTACAGATGGGTTCCAGGACCTCCCCTTCATGGATGGGTACTATGGGTATAACCAGATCTGAATGGCTCATGAGGATGAGGAGTCTACGACCTTCAGGTAACCACAAGGTACTTTATGTTACCAAGTCATGCCCTTCATTCTGAAGAATGCAGGTGCCACCTATTAGCGGGCTATGCATCGCATATTTAAGCCAATACTCAGGACACAAGTGTAATTCTACGTGGATGATCTGGTGGTCAAATCTCACCAATGTCAGGACTATATCAAAGACATTGAGAAAGTGTTCGGCTTCCTCCGTTCTCTCCACCTGAAGATAAACCCATTGAAGTGTGCCTTAGGGGTCACCTTTAGAAAGTTTCTCGGCTTCGTTGTCAGATAAAGGGGCATCAAAATCGACCCAGAGAAGATCAAGGCCATCAGCCAGATGTCTCCCCTGAGAAACATCCAAGATCATTGATAATTACAAGGCCACATGGCCTACATACACCGATTCATTGAGAATTTGGCCGACAAGTGTAATCCCTTTTCTTGGATCATTAAGAAAGGAACTGTTTATCAGTGGGATGAATAATGTCAGACTACATTCGAGGGAATCAAGAAGTATCTTCTCCAGCCTCCGTTCTTGATGCCACCTGTTTTGGAAAGATTTTGGTCCTTTATGTGACTGCCCTAGAACGACCCCTCAGTGCCCTTATCACCCATAAGAACAATGAGGGAACTGAGAATAGTCTCTACTATCTCAGCCGCATGATCCTTGATATGGAGACCTGATACTATCCTATCAAGAAGAGATGCCTTGCACTGGTATTCACAGTACAAAAATGGAGACATTACTTGTAGTACCATGAGGTACAGCTGGTGTCCTGAGTAGATCCACTGAAGTACATCCGAATCACCCCTTGTTGATAGGTCTTCTATCTCAGTGGGAAGTGATTCTCTAGAAGCTCAACATCAGGTTTGTCCCTCAGAAGGCTATCAAGGGGGAAGCATTGGAAAATTGCTTTTCCACCCATCTATCTCCCGTGGACTAGTCTCTGGAACTTGATTTTCCTGATGAGGCAATCCTCTCGGTAGACCAAGCCATCCAGTGTTAGAAAATGCACTTTTATGGTGCTTCTCAGAGCCCTACCGACAAAAGGTTCAATGAACCCAGACTGAACAGAGTAGGCCTGGGTATCATCTTCATCACTCTAGCACAAGCTATTTTTCCATATTCATTATTACTGTCATAGGGCTATACCAACAATGAAGTAGAGTACCGGGATCTCATCTCTGGCCTCAATATAGCCCTCAAAATTGACGTTCCCTACTTTCATGTGGAAGGGGGCTCCTAACTAGTCATCAAATAGATCAACGGTGACTATTTCATCAGGAATCCAGAGCTCATACAACTATTGGAACGTACCCACCAGTTGATATCCTAGTTTCCATCTTGGCCGGAAGTTACCCAGGTCACTCGATCATAGAATGGTAGAGAAAAATCCTTGGCCAGCTTAGCTGCATCTCTTGCGGAGCCTAATTAGGATGATTTTATTATCCATGTGGCACACCAGAGATTCATCTCCCCCATCACTCAGGGCAATGATGATAGCCCATAGGTAAGCCACCTTACCATCGATGCCTCCACATCAGGACCCCTAGTTCCCCCTAATGTAGTGTTGGAAGTAACCCTATACTAGAGGACACCCTTGGTTGAGTATCTTCAGCATGGTAATCTTCTGGCAGATCGAGCTGAGTGCGAGCGAATCTGACACCACACATTACAAGTTACCCTCCAGATTGGTCCCGGTCTTGAGAAGATTCTCTACAAGCCTGGGTTTGATGGGGTTCTCCTCCGTTTCATTCAGTGAACTAAGCTTTCTTAGGTCATACAGGAGGTTCATGTTGGTTCTTACAGGTCACCTCAGACCGGGCCAAAAATATCTCACTAGATCCGGATATTAGGGTATTTTTAGCCCTCCATGATTTGTGATTTCATCGAGTTTTCCAATAGTGCCATGTGTGCCTAATTCATGAAAACTTTTTTCAACAACTACCGGAGCCTCTCCACACTACCACGTACTCTTGGAACTTTGCGGTCTGGGGACTCGATATCATGGTACCATATCCACCGGTGACAACTCGCTAGTGCCGGTTTATCTTGGCCGCTACATATTTCTTTTCTAAGTGATAGGAAGTTATTCCTCTCAAGGAGGTTAAGGCTTGTTATATCATTGAATTTGTGAGCTCCAATATCATCTACCAGTTCAGAGTCCCTCACGTTGTCTTCACTGATAATGACACCAACATCCAGGCGGCTATTTGAAGAAATTTTTCGCCAAGTAAAATATTCTTTCTTACCATACCTCCTGCTATCACACACAAGAAAATGGGAAGCTTGAGGTATTCAAAAAAACCCTCTCTAAAATTATAAAAAAATGGTTGGTCAGAACCAGAAAAGTTGGCCGAAAAAGCTCCCCAACACCCTCTAGGATTATCAGACAATGACTCGTAATTCCACATAGGTTACCCCATACTCTGTGGTGTACATAAGATAGGCCATCCTGCCCATCGAGATTTAGTTGCCTTCATTACACATAGCTATCTATGATCATCAAGCACTAGATAAGGTAGTTGAAATCTATCGGGATGAATTGGAAGCACTTGACGAGAACAGTCTTCACGCCCTGAAAAATTTGGAAAGGCATCCTAACAAGATAAATAAATCTTTCAACAAGAAATTTCTCCTCCTCTATTTCTTGAAATGTGACTTGGTGTTGGCCTTGAGAACACCAATGGTACCTGGATGAAAACCACCCAAGTTGGTGCCCAAATTGGACGGACCTTACATCATTCACAAGGTTTACCCCAATTTTGCATACTCTCTAGTGACCATGGATGGTGAGTGTATAACTCCTCCCACAAATACCAAATTCTTCAAGCAATACTTAACCTAAGAATCACAGTCCTACATGACATTAAACTGCATGTCTTCCCACATGATGTTAAACTGTAGACAGTCCTACATGAACTTAAGATGTATGTCATACCGAATGACGTTAAACTACAGATGGTCTTACATGAACTTAAACTATTATGTACTGCACAACATTAAAATGCATGTCATCCCATAGGACGTTAAATTGTATTGGGTCCTACATAAACTTAAACCACTTGACATTAAATTGCTTTATCATCCCACCTGATGATAAACTGAAAAACAGTTCGATATTTAAGACCTTAAACTATGATCTTCCAACCACCATCGTCCCAAAAGACATTAAACTTCATTCCAAGAACTATGTATGGCTTGATTCCCATCTTCATGAGATATGTAGGAATGCTCAGACACCTCATCATGGAGTCTAGCCCCAACTTTTCTCTTTGACTACCCCCTAAGTATAGTTCTCTCAGAGAATCTCACATGGTGTACCATAAACTTCTTTGGCCCCATTGGTGCCAGGTTTACAATGACCTCCCCATGTGACCCTCTCATTATTCAATTCTCCCTCGTACTCACTGCACGATGTTTAACTGCATGGCCTTTTCAGAACTACATATGGCTTGATTCTCATCCTCATGGGATACATAGGAATGTCCAAATATTTTTGTCCATAGGCCCATCCCCAAGCTTAAAGATCACCCCCTTTGGTCCGAACCCTCGACTCAGATACCTCTCCAAATGCATAGTGCAGTGTGGGCCTATGTCTTCATTTCACAGCAGGTTTATCATAACCACACCATGTGTTCCCCTTATTGGAGGTCTTCACCCATCATCGTCCTCACTTCAAGATGTTAAACTGCGAGCTGGCAAGAACTTCCTAGCCTTAGGTCTCTCAGCCTTTTCGGCCCCCTGGCCCAATTTCTCATTTGGGATTGTGCGATGTAGTACGGGCTTATGTTCTCATTCACATCGGGTTACCCGCCATACCGTATGCATTTCTTGTTGAGATACCTTGCCCCTATCTGCGTCCTTGCCACATGATGTAAAACTGCACAACATTCTCAAGAACTACGTGTGTCTTGATTCCCATCTTTATGGGATACTTTAGACCGCCCGAACATTTAGTCTTCGGGTCCAGCACCATCTCTTAGAAACGTACTTATCATTCTGGCCCCTTGTCCTGAGTCCTTCTAGGGGAGGGGTATACGGCGTGGTATGAGATTATATCCCCATTCACATCATGTTGTAACAACCACACCATGTACCTATTTATCCTAATATCCCTTCGATCCCCTATCCTACACTCATCTTTTCAAGTCAGCTGCTCTTAAGTCGGGCCCCTCGACCCTCTTCAGCGAATCATCAATGTGCCCAGGAATACTCTGGTTTATGACCTAGAGTGTTGAATTCTACCTAGACATGATCTAGCCCATTTTTCAGGATTCATGTCCCCTTCATTGGTGTTTTCATCATATTTTACATCCAAAAGGACCCCCAAATGGAATGGATGCTCGGCCTAAGGGCTATCCTACCATTTCAGGCCAACATCCTCGAGGGTTTAGAATGAAAAATTGATACAAGTCCCGCGTTGCGAATATAGTCAGTGGTTGAAACTCATTTTTTTCCCATTTAAAGTCACACAATATTGATACTATGTTTCGAACATGGTCAACAGTTATCCTCCATCATCACGCCAACCCCATCAAGCCCTAAATTTCGGTTTCATGATTCACATAATTTTCCACCCCATCACTTCCAAGTGTAATTTAGGCACTCTTGGCACTATCACTTAGTGTTTATTTGAGATTTAGGAGGAAAAATCCATGGTAAGGCATCATTTGGGGCTCCACACTGATTTCCCCTTTATGTGTATTCCATGTGTTGCAAAGACCTCTTCCACCCTTGTTTCCCACACTGAGTTTGACTCACATGGGCTCAGTGATCAGATCGAGGTCTGCGCTCTCTTGGAAGAGTTTCTCTTCTCCATTGTCTGAGCTCTAAGACCTTAAACTAATATCTCCTTGTACATCCTCTCCATAATTCATAAGAACCATAACCCTTAGAACTACGTATAGCTTGATTCCCATGATCATGGGATATGTAGGAATGCCCAGACATCTCATCTTCAGGTCCATCTCAGGTTCCACTAATTATCTATTCTGTTCAGCCTTTTAGGCCCTGACTCTTATAGCATTTCATTGTGTGGCGCGTGCATGCTTATTTCCTCATTCATGCCGGGTTTGCAATAGCCTCACCACATACTCCCCCTCTAGGATCTAGTCTCTCATACCTCTTGTCCCTCATGATGTTAAACTTCACATTCAGAACTATGTATGGATTAATTCCAATCCTCATGGGATACATAGGAACACATAAATGTTTCTTCCATGGTTATATCCCCATATTATCTAACCATTTATAGCCCCTCATCCCGAGGTTTCTTCACTGGAATTGTGCATGGTGTGGTGTGGACTTCGTCCTCATTCACACCGAGTATGATTTATCACGCCATGCACATTCTACTATAAAACATCATTTATTTTGTATGCGTCCAAGACATATGACGTTAAACTATGCCGCTTGGTCCTACATGACTTTAAACTATTTCATCTTTATTTCACGATGTTAAAATTCATGGTTGGTCCTATCATACGACCCTAAACTATGATATTATCATCCTAGATGCACGATGAAAAATGACACTATATTTGATGTCCTCACTCAGGGGGACATCATATTGGGTATTGGTCATCCACCAAACCATTTTTCAATGCCTAAATGTGGATTGATTCCTGTAGCGACACCAGGATTCTCTGTCCTCAGTTTATCACTTCACAAAAAAAACACACATATATCCTAAAGGACAAACAAGATCTATCAAATGACGCTTCTTTTTCTGCATGGACTAGACCCACACGAACTTATCATCCCTGTCATTAGTATCTTACCATGCCATATATAGAACTATGTGTGGCTTGATTCCCATTATAATGGGGTACGTAGGAATGCCCACACACTTTACCTCAGGCCCATCCTAACTTTAATTTTTGGTCCCTGACCTAAGACCTCCCCAATGTACATATGGTGATATGGATTCTAGGTCCTTATTCTCATCGGGTCTTATAATTACCTCACCATGTGTCTCACTCATTCCTTACCATCTCTAGTCCAAGCTCTAAGACCTTAAACTAAGATCTCTATTCTGAGCTCTAAGACCGTAAACTAAGATCTCTCTATGTCCTTTCTACAAGGCATAAAGACAACATTCCAAGAACAACGTGTGTCTTGATTTCCATCCTCATGGGATATGTAGGAATTCCTGGACATTCTGTCTTCAGGTTCAGCCCTAGGAATCTTAAATCCTGCCACCCCCTATTTTTCAGCCCCATTGGCCTGAACTATTTCGAGAACATGTGGTGTGACAAGTGCCTCTTGGGGGTCTCATTCACATTGGGATATTTACCACGCTTCATGTTCCCATTTTGGGTAACCATGTAACTGCAGTTCTACCCTGAACAAGGTCATAATGCCCTGTAATAATTATGGGATGCACCAGTTTCTTTTCCAGAGAGGATTCCTTCTACCAGTGTTGGTCTCCGACCACTTTGTGCTTTAAGAACCATGTTTGTCTTGATTATCATTCACATGGGACACATAGAGACATCTGGGCCTTTCACCTTGGGCCCAACCCTAGGGTCATCAGTTCTTATGGACCCTCGGCCCAAACCTCAGTTCAAGAAGTATGACCTTAAAACTATGTGCAACGTTCAGGTCAGGTGATGTTAAAATATTCTATTCATCATCCAAATCCATATGATGTGTTCTAGATTCTCACCAAATATGTCCTGTTTGGAAGTAGTTATGATCCCTGATCAAACCGATGCATCCACCTAACATGTTTCCACCATGGTGGCGTAATTTCAAGAGTGTTGGACTCCATTCTAACAACCAATCACTCCACTCTCTACACTTTTCATGCCCTTTATTTGGACCCGCATCCACTTTCACATCTAAAAGAACCCTCTAACAGTATGAATTCTCGGCCTATGGATCGCCTACTATTCTGGGCCAACATTCTGGAAGACTAATGGATAAGACTTTGAGTCTGACCCCATGTTTCGAACATGGTCAGTGGTTGGCCCTCATTTTTTATCCCAATATCAGGCTAATACAATAGTGATACTGTGTTTCGAACATGGTCAATAGTTATCCTTAATTTTCACGCCATCCCTACAATGTTTTGAATTTTGGGTATCGTGATTCACACCTTCCACTCCCCTCTATTCGGATTTATTCTAACATCCCCAGCATTACCCTACTCGTGTACTAGATAATGTTGGGAGATTCATGTTGGTTGTTTTGAGAATTTCGTTCTCTAGTTAGGCCTCCCTTTTTATTCCTAGAAACCTAGATGGGTCACTTACACCTTGGAGCCCCAAAGATTGGTTGGCACTCCCACATTCAAACAAAGTAACGACGTGACCATCCCGTTGTTTCTCACATCGGGCATAACCGACATGATCTTAGGGATGGATTGCTAATTATTTCATGATTGTGGTCAGAATACATTAAAATAAACAAGAAATAAGTTCATCCATGCACCCAGTTCAGAATAAAAAAAGAGGAGATAGGTTTATGTGTTTGGTTAAAATAGGTCCCTTAGGGATCAACATCTTTGATGGACTGCTTTAGTGTTTCCACCTTCTGTCTTGTGTCCTACGGGATTGATTCCCACTCCCTGAGATCCTTCTCTTTATTAGAGGCTACAGAGCGTAACTCATTGGACCTAGCCTGTTCTCGTGCTTGTTCATCCTAGAGCTCAATAATTTGGTGACCTGCCTACAATACCTGCCCCTGGGCATCCTCTAGCTGGCCCCTCAACTATTCAATGAGGTCAGAGCATGTTGTGATGAATTCCCTCCTTTCATTGGCTTTCTCTTTGAGGCATCAGACTTCTTGCTCAACTCTAAGGAATTCTTGGGTATTCACTGACTCCTTTTGGCACCAGAAAATCTCATATCATTGTTTGTTCTCCTATATTTTTCATCCATGTAATTGCAAATCATTATATGAAGACGGTGAACGTCCACCCCTAATCGTACCATGATTCACTGTTTTATTTAACCCTTATACCAATGCATTAGACTAGTTTTGTATTGAAAATTACAAGTATAATAACAAATTTCACTCCATGTTTGATTCAATTATTTTGTTTTTAACATTGTTAAAAAGAAAAATGTTACTTTTTTTAATAATTATATTGTAGGTGGAGGTGATTTGGAGGACCCATAACGAAGTCCAAGAAAATGGGCCAATCTGCACATGATCCAAGCACACCAGTGGACTAAAACACATGATTATACTAAAGCGTGAATTCAAATGGGATGAAACCTTTTTGGATAGTCCAAAATTTAATTTTATCTAGTTCATATGAAGGAACTGAATCCCAATTTTTCCATTAAAAGGCCCATACAAACTGATCTATCCAATAAAGTGGATCTGTACGGGGTAAAAAAATTTCCTCTATATTTTGAAAATATATCTTATTATGTTCCATATATGGACGAAAAATTTGACATGGAGGTAGAAAAGGTGTCTTCCAACAACTCTTTAGTTTTTTCTGAAGTGATTAAATACTGTATGACTAGCCAAAACCATGGACCAAGAGGATTCGTGAAATCAGGGTGCCCAAAACCACTTCCCACTTTGCCTATAAATTGGCACCTTGGGAACCCCATTTTAGAGTTCGACCAGGAGGAAAGGTGCTGTCATTTTGGATTCCCAAAGGTGTCTCCCCATCATCCCTATAAGTTCTGAAGGCTATGGGAAGTTCTAATTCAACATCTTCTTCTTCCTCCCCTCCTATGGATTTCTAAAACCCTTGTGATCACCCAAGGAGGAACTTGATGTAATCCTGAGCTTCATACTTGTATTATTTTGAATGATACTTTTAATTCTAGGTTGTATATTGTTTTTCATCATCCTATATTTTTATTTAGTTGAGTTATATATTGGTATGTTATACTCAAACTCAAATGATCATGTTTGGGTGTACCCTTTCATGTGATGTTTCACACACCGTTCATCCCTTTTTCCTCCCTCATTCAATTGCGGTGTTTGTGTGGTTCATATTGTTCAATTGAACTCACATAAAAACTTTCAAGGCCATGTAAATTTATTTCATTCTATCCCAAAGAAATAAAATACAAACTTTTATAACACATCTAGTTCTTCCTGTGTTTCCTTGTTGAGTTTCGGTTATGAAGTCGAACACAAATCACACAATCATCGGTGGTGTCTGGTGAATCATTGTGTGTTTTCGACTGAACCATAGGAGGTATACTAGTATAAAATCAGTAAAAAAATGGTAATATGTGTTACAAATCAGATATTAAAATATCTATACCCTTTCTCTTGAAGTGATGAAGGATGAGCATCACGATACTGCCCTTGGTTGATCACATTTAATTAATCTTGTTCATTTCTACTTTGTCTTATCGGTTGAGTTTTTTATTGTAATATTTAATCATAAAACCCAAAGTTTTATTAAATCTCATCCAACTTATATAATCATAATTAAAACCATATTTTTAAATTAATGGTCTAAGTCTCCTTCGAGAGATGACCTAGGGTTGCTGCTATACTGCAGAAATTCTAGTAAAAACTAAACAACTAATTTGACGCGCCCAACAACACGATCAAATTTTGGTGCCATTTCCAGGGATCCAAGATCATTTTTTATTATTTATTTATTTTTATTTATTTATTTTTCTTATTAATTATCACTCCATTCAATATCCCACCCCATTTGATTGTTTTTGTTTTGGGTTTTTGTTGTTATTTTTGTTTGTTTTTGTGTGTTCTCTCTCTCTATTTTCTCTCTCTCTCTAATTATGTAGCAAAACATTCTCTTTTACTTCCTCCATTAATCTATTAAGTTTTTTTATTTCATTCATCTAAAATAAAAAAATATTAAAAAAAACAAAAAAAAAACAAAACAAAACAACAACAACAACAACAATCAATCAAACTGGACATCATTATTGTATGACAAGATCTGGTAAAAAAACACTGCTTGAATTTGACCCTGAAATTGAAAAATCACATCACTAAAAAATCAAGGCATCTAGATAAGTTAAATAAAGTAACACCTAGGAACCCCTTGTGGAACCTCAAGTGGTCATAAACCAATAAAAAATTGAACCCAATCAAACCCAAGAAAACATGGCTGCAAATAATCAAACCTTAAAAGAACTGACCTCCTCGAATGTGGAGTACCAAACTTCCAACATCCAATATCCCGAGGAAGAATCCAACTTTGAGCTAATATCAGGCCTCATCCACCTTGTTCCTAAATTCCATGGTCTTCCCGGTGAGGACCCTCATAAACACCTTAAGGAGTTTCACATAGTTTTCTCCACTATGAAACCCCAAAATGTATATGAGGACCTAATTAAGTTTAGAGCCATCCCTTTCTCCCTTGACGGTGTATCCAAAGATTGGATATACTATTTCAATACCATAATTGGGGGCTTGAATGACCTGAAAATAATATTTTTAGAGAAGTTCTTCCCTGCCTCTCAAACTACATCAATTAGGAAAGAAATTTGTGGCATTAGGCAATAACAAGGAGAGACCCTTCATGAATATTGGGAGAGATTAAATATACTTTGCTCAAGTTTCCCACACCACCAAATTAGTGAATAACTGATAATTCAATAATTTAATGAGGTAATTGTCCCCATGGGTCGTGGATTGATAGATGCTGTAGCTGGTGGTGCCCTTGTTCATAAAACTCCTTCCACCGCTCATGACTTAATAACCACCATGGCTGAAAATGCACAACAATTTGGTACACAAGCAATTGAACCAACCCAAAAAGTTCATGAGGTAAGTCATTCATCCCTAGAAAAAAAGTTAGATAATAAACTTGATGATATTCATACCCTTCTAAGGCAATTAGCTCAAGCACAGGGTTACTCACACTCTACTTCTACTCCATTACATTGTGGTATTTGTTCTGATAATACTCATTTTTCTGACTAGTTCCCACAACTTTAGGATTCATCTGAGTCTTTTATAGTAGTATTCATAGGGCGTCCTTTTCATCAAGCACCACCCTTCAAGCAAGAACCATTTTGGCTGAATCCAAACCTCAGGTGGAAAGCACAACCACACTACCAATAAGGAGGCGACCCAAGCTACCCTAAGAAAAATTGGAATCAACAAGGCCAAGGCATGCAATTTTCTTATCCCTCAACTTCTTATAATAATCCTTTTACTTCTCCCAAATGTGAACTAAGCCTAGAGGACATGGTGAATAAAATGGCATCCCAAAACCTCCAGTTCCAACAAATCAAAAAATTAGCTATTCAAGACCTACAAACTCAAGTGGGTAAATTAGAAAACACCATAGGTGAGCTTAATATGAAAGGTTCAAGATAACTACCATCCCAACCCATTTCTAATCCAAAGGAAAAAGGTAATGTATGTGTTGTAAATAAGTTTCTCCTTCTACCGATTCTACGCAACAAATATGTCCCCCTCTTGAAAACACTATTTCTCCACCCACAAAAAATTCCAATGAAGAAAAATAAAATAAAAAGAGCAATCAAATTATAATTGATGATTAAAATGTGCAATCTATTCCTCTTCCTTTCGCCCAAAGACTCTTTAAATCTAAGAAATATTATAAAAATGAGATTGATACTAAAATAGTGGATACATTTAAAAAAGTTCAAGTTAATATTCCTTTACTGGATGCAGTCTAGAAAATTCCCCATTATAACAAATTTCTTAAAGAAATTTGCACCCATAGATGAATGATGAAGGGGAATGAGAGAGTCAACTTGGGGAGGAATGTCTCAGCCTTGATTTAACTAGAAATTCCATCTAAGTGCAAGGATCCGAGCACATTCATGATACCTTGTACCAAAGGGGAGACATTATTTTCAGATGCTATATTAGATTTAGCTGCTTCAATTATTGTAAAGCCTCACTCCATGTATACTTCTCTATAGGTTGGAGAGCTTCAACCAATAGGCATTGTCGTGAAACTTGGAAATCAGAGTACTACACATCCAACATGAGTGATTGAGGATGTCCTTGTAAGAGTGAAGAATCATATCTTCCCTATTGATTTCTACATTATTAAGATGGAAGATACCTGAACCCAAGGACATGCCCCTATCATACTTGGGAGGCCATTCCTAAAAATAGAAAATACAATCATCAATGTTCACAACGGTATGTTGTCCATGGAGTTTGATGGAGAAAAGGTAAGTTTGAACATCCTTGAGGCTATGAAACACCATGTTTACGAGAACTCCACTCTTCTTGTCTATTCGACGAAAGTTCTCTCAAACAATGCACACACACACAATTCTCTCCTTAACCCATACTCTGATTCATTTTACTCTTCTTCACCCTTGGATAATTTGAGTTTTGATTCGAGTTTTGAGTGTTGTGTGGGTTCTGAAAAGTTTCAAATTTTGTGCTTTAATTGATGAGTGTGTTCATTTTGAGGTACCCATGAATGTCGATGATTCTGAAAATCTCATTTCAATAGATTATCAATATTTAGAGAATAAACATGAGCAGATAGATAGTTTAATGGACCTCACTCCCCCTAAATCCCCTCCCTCAGTCCCCCAGAGTTGGAACTAAAACCACTTCCATATAATTTAAAATATTCCTATCTTGAGGGTATTGACCAATTTCCCGTCATTATATCCAATAACCTCTTTCAATAGTAGGATTCAAAACTACTCAACATTTTTGAGAGAGTGTAAAAAGGAAATAGGATGGAAATTGGCTGATATTCCCAGGATTATCCCTTCTATTTGTATGCACGAAATACTTTTAGATGACTATGCTAAGCCTGTAAGACAATATAAATGCTGGTTGAATCCCACTCTCCTTGAAGTGGTAAAATTGGAAGTCAGTAAATTACCTAATGTGGGGATCATTTATCTTATATCTAATAGTAAATGGGTTATCCCAATGCAAATAATGCCTAAAAAAGGAATAACTTCTATGTCAAATTAAAGGAATGAATGGTTTCTAACACGTGTGCAAAACTGTTGGCGAGTCTATATTAACTACCATCGACTGAATCAAGCCATGCAGAAGGACAACTTTCCTCTACCTTTCATTTACCAAATGTTAGAACGATTGGCTGGTAAGTCCCATTATTGTTTCCTTGATGGATATTCGGGTTATTTTCAAATCCCTATAGCCCCTGAGGATCAAGAAAATACAACATTTACCTATTCATTTGGCACATTTTCATATAGAAGGATGCCTTTTGGTCTTTATAATGCTCCTGGTACTTTTCAGTGTTGTATTTTGATTATATTTTCAGAGTACCTAGATAATTGCTTGGAAGTTTTTATAGATGATTTCACGGTTATGGAACTTCCTTTGATGATTGTTTGGATCACCTAGGTTCCATCCTCCTACATTGCATAGAAAAAGATCTTGTATTAAATTATGAGAAATGCCATTTCATGGTCGAATAGGGGATAGTTCTTGGGCATGTTATTTAAAAAGAGGTAATTCAAGTGGATAAATCAAAAATTGAATTAATTTCAACCCTTCCAAATCAAAAATGTGTTCGTGAGGTGCGATCTTTATTTGGTCATGCTGGTTTTTACTGCTAATTCATTAAAGACTTCAATAAGATCACACTTCCCTTGTCCCAGTTATTATAAAAGGATTTTGAGTTTGTGTTTGATAAAAATTGTAAGGATACTTTCAATTCACTAAAAAGGAGTCTCGCATCACCTCTCTTCATCCAACCACCATGGTTGCATCTCCCCTTTGAACTTATGTGTGATGCCTCTAACTTTCTAGTTGGGGTATTTTTATCACAAAGGGTTGAGAGGGATCCTCATGTCCTTGTGTATGCCTCATGTACCCTTGACCCTACCCAGGAAAACTATAAAACCACTAAAAAAGAACTTCTTTCTATTGTTTTTTCCTTGGAAATATTCCATTCATATCTTATCGGGTCAAAAATCATTGTCTTTTCTGATCATGCTGCCCTTCGTTTTCTCCTAAAGAAATCTAAAGCTAAACCCCACGTCATTTGGTGGATGATCCTCCTCTATGAGTTTGACCTTGAGATTAGAGATAAGAGACGAGTGGAAAATGTGGTCGCTGACCACATTAGTAAGATATCCCACCATTGGACCATCTTGTTGACTCAACCCTCCCCAATGGATAATTCTTCTCTCATGAGAACCTTTGTGATATTGTGGACCTAACCCCCTAGTATGCATACATTTTGAATTTTATAGAAAAATCTAGGGTCCCCACTTATTTCATCACTTCACAATCCCAGAGAATGATTCTCAGTGGTACATTGGGATGGCCCATATTTGTGGAGAATTTGTGGTGACCAAGTAGTTTGTCGATTTGTCCCTGACCATGAGTTCACCTCCGTTTTACCTTCTACCACACTTTGGCCTGTGGGGGCCACTTTAGCTCTCAATGTACCGCTCGAAAGGTCCTTGACTTAGGACTTTATTGGAAAACATTGTATAGGGATGTCCATATATTTTTAAAGTCATGTAGTCATTGTCAATTCACAAGGAATATCTCCAAGAGGAATAAAATGCCCCAACAGCCCATGTTATTCTGTGAATTTTTTTATGCATGGGGCATTGACTTCATGGGGCCTTTTCCAAATTCATTTGGCTTTTTGTATATCATATTGGATATTGACTATGTATCTAAATGGGTGGAAGAAAAGGCTATTAGGACCGATGACTCTCGAGTGGTTGTTGATTTTGTGAGGTCCTAATTTTTATGTAGGTTTGGTTTACCTAGATTCATCATTAGTGATTAGGGTTCACCTTTTTGCAATTGCAACATGAAAAATGTTCTTCATAAGTATGGGGTTGTTCATAAAGTCTCTACAACATATCACCACCAAACTAATAGAAAAGTAGAAATCTCAAATCGGGAAGTTAAGAGAATCTTGGGAAAAATGATACAACCCAATAGGAAAGATCGGATTTTGCGCTTGGATGTTTCACTTTGGGTGTACCGTACAACTTTTAAAACCCTAATCAGAATGTCACTATACAGAATTGTGTTTGGAAAGGCTTTTCACCTCCAAGCGGAGGTAGAACACCATGCATATTGGGATGTTAAACAATTTAATATGAATCTTTCAAATGCAGGTGAGCATAAGAAGTTGCAGATTCAAGAGTTGGAAGAAATTATACGTGATGCATATGAGAACTCCCGAATCTATAACGAGAAGGAAACAACTATCCATGATAGCATGATTCATTAGTGGAAGTTTCATATTGGTGATAAGGTTCTCATGTATAATTCCAGGCTAAAGTTCTACCTAGGTAAGCTTCGTTATCGATGGCTCGGTCCTTTTACCGTTACTGATGTTTAACCTTTTGGTGCTATACATGTTTTGCATGAGAAGAGTGGAAAAATGATTACTGTCAATGGGTAGATGCTCAAACACTTCTATAAGGATTTTCCAAAGCATCTCCTAGAGGAAATCCAACTGATAGATGCCACATATGACACCACTTAACAGGCTATCCCTTCTCCATACCTTTATTTAATTGTATATTTAATTACAATACTTTCATTAAGGAAAATGTAAATTTCAGGTGTGGGGGAGGGTGATATGTCATAGCTAGGATTAAACAAAAAAAACAAACAAAAAACTTAAAAAAATGTGTTTTTATTTTTGATTAATTTTCCCTTATTTTGTGTTTTTAGATAAAAATTGATCTTAAAAAGAATATCCAAAATCATTTTTTATGCTTGAGTCCATTGTGTGGAAAATTAAATTGTTTTTGGAAAAATGTTTTTCAAATGAATGTTGATATGGAATCTTTTTCTAGAATTTTTATTTTCAAATCATTCTTAGTTATTTAATGGATTTTTGAATCCCAAGCCTCATTAGCAATAAAAAATATTTTAATCCCTTACCCAAGAGACATTCTAATACCTCTATTGCATATTCTTCCTTTTTATCACTTTCTTAAGAGTCTCGGGTCATGTAGAGAAACTAGAACTTTCCTTGATTCTATTTGAATCCATAATATTCAAGTATGCTATATTCATGATAGAGTCAATCATTCATTAAAAAGACCTTTTTACAATTATCCTCTATTTTTGGATGCCTTTACATTTTATCCTTATTAAGCCCTAGAGGTCATGAAAATCCTGTTAGGTTGCCACATTATAAGATAATTTATCCCTACATACCCATCTCGTGTGTATATTCTTGTTTTATTTTCAACAAGTGTGGGAGAGAGGGTGTTTCCATGGGAATTCTGGGAAGAGAATCATTATTATGGGTTGATATAAAGGGAGACTACATTTTACTTGGGAAATGGGTCCATAATCCATATTTCATCATTATATTATACATGTTTCTCTCTTTATCTCCCAAAAAAACTAAAAAATATAGTTATGTACATCTGAAGAAAAACCCAGAATAAAATAATACAATGGAGAAAAGAGGATGTTTACTCATTATTATTCATCACTTGGTTGTGACCCATACAAATGGACAATGGTGATAGTGAGTGGGGGGTAATATACTTTGTGAGGTGTTGAGTGTGTACATTCATTGTGAACACTTGATGAATTTTGACAGGTTTTGTACATAAGAGATTAAACACTCCTCTTTAGCCTCATATTTTTAAACATTAAATCCTACCAACCCTTGAACCTCAGAACAACCTGTTAGAAGTCCTCTTGAGTAGCACACTAGTTTCTATCGGTAGAGAACATAGAATCTTGGAAATCATTTGGTAATATCACATGAAATATGATGAAAGAGAATAACTCCACTTTCACATGTTACTTGAGTGAAGAGGGATTTTTTTAGGTGAGGTAGGTTGCGACATGTTTCATGGATGAAAAAATGAAGTAGAACAGATTTGAATGTGAGAAAAGAAAAATGATAGAAAAATTGACTCCATAAATGAGACATGATTAATTTCATTTCAAAAGAATCTTGGATGTTTACACAACTTTGATTTAGGAATGAGACATGATTAGGATATTATAATTTTCCCAAGAGTGAAAATGTTTAGGTGTGGGGGTGTGATCGTACAATGATAAACTATTTTATTTCACCCTTATACCAATGTATTAAACTGGTTCTGTATTGAAAGTTACAAGTATAATAACAAATTTCACTCCATATTTGATTCAATTATTTTGTGTTTAACACTGTTAAAAAGGGAAATGTTACTTGTTTTGATAATTATATTGTAGGTGGAGGTGATTTGGAGGACCCATAACGAAGTCCAAGAAAATGGGCCAATCTGCACATGATCCAAGAACACCAATGGACTAAAACGCATGATTAAACTAAACTATGCATTCAAATGGGATGAAACTTTTTTGGATGGTCCAAAATTTAATTTGATCTAGTTCATATGAAGGAACTGAATCCCAATTCTTCCATTAAAAGGCCCATACAAACTGATCTTTCCAATAAAGTGGATCTGTACGGGGTAAACAATTTCCTCTATATTTTGAAAATATCTCTTATTATGTTCCATATATGGCCGAAAAATTTGACATGGAGGTAGAAAAGGTGTCTTCAAACAACTCTTCAGTTTTTTCTAAAGTGATTAAATACTGTCTGACTAGCCAAAACCATGGACCAAGATGATTTGTGATATTAGGGTGCCCAAAACCACTTCCCACTTTGCCTATAAATTGGCACCTTGGGCACCCCATTTTAGAGTTCGACCAGGAGGAAAGGTGTTGTCATTTAGGATTCCCAAAGGTGCCTCCCCATCATCCCTATAAGTTCTAAAGGCTATGGGAAGTTCTAATTCAACATCTTCTTCTTCCTCCCCTCCTATGGATTTCTAAAACCCTTGTGATCACTCAGGGAGGAACATGATGTAATCCTGAGCTTCATACTTGTATTATTTTGAATGATATTTTTAATTATAGGTTGTATATTGTTTTTCTTCATCCTATATTTTTATTTAATTGATTTATATACTGGTATGTTATACTCAAACTCAAATGATCATGTTTGGGTGTACCCTTTCATGTGATGTTTCACACACCGTTCATCCCTTTTTCCTCCCTCATTCAATTGCGGTGTTTGTGTGGTTCATATTGGTAAATTGAAATCACATAAGCACTGTCAAGGCCATGTAAATTTATTTCATGGTATCAAAAATATATAAAATACAAACCTAGATATCCCATCGATCTCTTTGTGTGTTGCCTTGGTGAGTTTCGGTTATGAAGTCAAACACAAATCACCCAATCATTGGCGGTGTCTGGTGAATCATTGTGTGTTTTTGACTGAAACCTAGGAGCTATCCTAGTATAAAATCATTAAAAAAATAGTAACAGGTGTTAAAAATCAAGGATTAAAAGATCTATACCCTTTCTCTTGAAGCGATGAAGGATGAGCATAATGATACTCTCCTGGGTTGATCACGTTTAATTAATCTTGTTCATTTCTACTTTGTTTTATCACTTTAGTTTTTATATTGTAATATTTAATCATAAAACCCCAAGTTTTATTAAATGCAACCCCCCTATATCTTCATAAAAAAACCCTTTTTTAATAAATTATCTAAGGATTCATCGAGAGATAACCTGGGGTTGCTGCTATACTGTAGAAATTCAAGTAAAAACTAAACAACTAATTTGACATGCTCGAAAATGCGATCACCCCCCAATGTAGAGAAATCGTAGCCATCTACGAAGTGAGTCCATCCAGCTTATCCATTATTCCTATGACTGGTTGAGAAAATATTTGATGCACTTCCACACTATGCGCTGTGTCATGTGGCTCTCCTTAGCTATGTTTGGGTCAGAATCATCTATCTCCTCAGGGTCCACAGGTCTATACTCTGAAAAGGAAACCAAGATTTCAATGGAAGGGTCTCCTTTTGGAATTCTTTATTATTCAGAATCTTCACCCTCACTGGCCTAGAACCCCAACTCGATAGCATTATCGACCATTACTGTATCCTCTGGCTCTACGAGCGCTGTGGCGGGGTCAGATTTAATGGTTGGATCTATAGGAGTTGGTGTAATCATCGACATGGCTCCTGTAAATGTTCCTGAGTCAATGGCTTGTCGAGCCTCCAACCGTGAAATTAATTCAATGGGAATCGATATCTTAGTCAGATGAGATTCCTGATAAAATTTGATAACTAGAAAGAATAAAGACTTACAAGAGCCAAGTTCGATAGCATCTAGTGCATGTGTCATGGTAGGAGCTTCCCCTACAGGAGATTCCTCGGCACTTGTGACATCAATCAATGACACTGGTTCTTTCTGAATGGTGCTAATGGTAGAGAAATCAGAGTTTTCCATTTCAACCCTTTCTTCTGGATCATCGCCACCTACTCTAACCATAGTCGGTTCCCCACTTTGCTCGGTTTTGAGGAAAGGTTCATGAGGAGGTCCTCCTACCTCCTTGGGCATGTCTTCACCCCCCTAAGGGGAAGGCTTATGGGATGTGATCATCAATATGTTCCAAAATAGTATCAAATATGGTTGATAAGTTAAGATCATGAGAATGGAAAGGCCAACAAAGTCAAGGGTTAAACTCACCTCGAGCTGCTCGACCAGTTCTATGTCAGATCCTACAACCTCACCAATCTCACGGGGGATCACTGGCGAGTAGTTGTTTATGAAGGTCCTTAACCACCAAGGCCTTCAACCTCTTCCTCCTATTCATCTTCTTTATATGATTCTTATTCATCTTCTTCCTCCCCTTCCCCTCCCTCTTCTTCTTCCTCTGTATCCTCATATTCAGATGGTATCTTTTCTGGGTCATGTTCCTGGCTGCGAATCACTTTCACCAAGAGGTGCGACTCTTCATATAACCCCTATTAGCATGCGTACGTATCCATAGTTTTCAGGTACGTATGACGATGATGAAAATTTACCCTATCCACCACCTGGACGCACCCTATGTCTAGATGGTCGAGTCCGGTATACACCATCCTCCGCCACATCTCTTATGTGGACATAGATTTTCGCAACATCCTCTAGGGAAACTAGAGAGACAAGATGATGGCATCGACGGTTGGATTTAGGAGGTGCCTGAGCTTCTTCCCAAGAAGTTCCCTAGTTGGACCAGAATGTCGTCCATGTGACCACCCCTCCTCAGATAATGGAGGCACGTTCTTGGCTTGAGATGATCCTGTCGATGAAGTTCCAGCATGTTCCATGCTAGCCTCATGGCCCGTTCTTGGTCTTTCCACTCCCGTGGTGCTTTTTCTACCTCCCCGCTCTTCGGGCTCCACAGTAGCCACCTTGATTTTCTGAATGCATTTCCAAAGAATCGCCTCGAGATATGTTTTTGTCTAGTGTTCTGCATACTCTGTTGATAGGACTGTACTGAAATTGGTGGGCGGGGGGGAGAATGATGACTTCACCTAGTCCTGAAGTCATGAACATAAGATATAGTTAGTGAAGGATGCAAGGATGTTTCTCTTACTGAACCTCTGTATAATCTTTCTTTGGCATTCACTGTATGCACCCAAACTTTCTGGAAAACCTTATCGGCACGTACGGTTCACAAAATATTATTCCATTAACCTTGGATACTAGAACGCCACCCTTGATAATCTACAGGTGTTCCCTCTGTTCCAATGGGCCCCACCCATCATCTACCATCTGACTATCCTGGGTTTGGAAGGGGGGAAAGTCGAAATGGGTATGGATACGGATCTTGAGCTTGATCCCTTCCTCTCTGATCGTTAGTGGGTGGATTCCAGCAATGTTCAAGAGGGATGGTTTCATAACGTCACCTAGAGGGAGAATGGCATTCAGACATTCATATCCACCATAGTGGGCTGTGACCCAGCCTTGAAGTGTTTGGAATGGTCCACATATCCTTCTGGGCATACTTCCCCTCGAAATACGCCCCAGAATACTATACAACTTAGGCAACACTGGTACCCCAGGTTAACCTTGTTCTTCGCCACCATGATCCTGACCATCACTAGTGTCCCTAGGCGGACCCCCATCCTTATGTCCCTCACTGAAAACAACCACTCTCTCATGAATGCAGCAAGGAACCCAACATATCATACATTCGGGTCCCGACTTTCGTTTATCCCAAAGCCCCATGATTTGTGCTCCCCTACCTCCAGGACCATCCAATATGATCCCACCTTTCCCATCTAAGACATGTTCAGGCATTTCTTCCCTTGACCTGGAATCTTCACAACCTTGTCTTGTGTTAGAAAAATATTGAACCATCTCGGATAATATATGTCCTTTAAAATATACTTTATCTTCATCTTCTCTATGGACAATGCCAGCAGATGCCATGTCAGGATGGCGGTGCACATCCTATCCCCCAGACATTCTCTATTGGGAGGAACTCGTTGTACTAGTACCCTCCAAGGGGATTCCCCCAATAGAATGGATTTCCCAAAAACTAATACCTACCTCCCCATGGTGGAGGTGGAAGGTGTTGGTGTCAGGAGAGTAGTGACTAAATAACTCTGGTACCAGGTCCTGCTACCGGTAGAAGTGAATCTGGGATGTCCAAACAGCTTCAAAAAGCCCGATAGACCGCAGCTTCAGCCCAAACTCCTAACATGTTTGGCGTACCCAGTACACCCAGTCCCATTCACTTGTGATGTTGCCTCCAGACCTGAATTTCTATTCCCGGAAACCCTTCATCTCATCAGTAATACGTTTTTCTGAAAGTTCTCACATAAATATCGGAAGATTCCTTAGGTTCTGGATCACTCGCTACAACAATCCTAGTCTTTGGATTTAGGACTTAGATGGCTGAGTTATGAATTTCCCTAGCGTGTGTCACCCATGACCACGGTGTATCTATTTCAAAGCCAGGCATTATCACCTCCTCTAGAATGCCGAAGTTCTATAATGGAAGGATTTCGCTCAGGACATAATCTTTTTGAGCTTGCATAATCACACCAAAAAGCATCTGATTATCAGACAAAACCCTCATCGCATGAAGAATCTGGGGGTTCATGATCATCTGAGTCATCCTTGCAGCTGCAGTGGCCTCCCATTCGGTATCGGTCTGTTGGGAAGCCATTTGTCAGCCTTTCAGAAAACCTAATGACTTTGCGTGAAAGAATGAAAATTGGCATGAAAAATAGTTGGGTGTGTGCACTAATTTGGATATAATTGAGCAACGCGAAACAAAGGGAGGCGTCACACAAGTGATCGACACACGTGCAGAGCACAAGATCAGCTGCGGAAACTTACGCGCGGATCAGAAATTTTTTCACGCATGATAGAAAAGAATTTTCATATGTAAAGAAGTCAATAAAGGGACCTAGGGGGGACCTCAATGTATTTATAGGTGCAAAACACGTCTTCCATGTGCATGAAAGAACTTTTCATGCCCAAACGCAATTTTTGGCATGCACCGCATAGACGCTTCCCTAATTTTCGGCATGACCCTCAGAATCCAACCTTCAAGTCCCCCTTCCACTCTGATTCTGAGGGTGGGGGGGAATTTGTTGATGCTTAAATTTAGATAGGGCAAGGATTGGGATGATAACGAACAAAAAAGGAATTTTGAGGGTGAGTAGAAGATTCTACACCCAATGAAATGTAAAACACCCTCTTGCGCATAGCCCCTCTTGCGCGCCGCCTCTAGGGGTTTTGGCTATAAATTGAAGCAAACCCCCTACCCTTCGGGGTGGTTACAGAAGATGAAGCGAAAATCTGCTGGGCGAAATACACCTCTTCCGTGACCGCGCACAAAACACTATGGTCTCAAGGTATTTGATCTTTCATGATAGGTTCCCCAAAGGTCCTCCTTTAGGTGGTACCTCTTGGGAATGATCCTCATCCATATCCTTTTTAGCCTAATTCCATTGCAAGCAAAATATTCCTCTTGCGTGCGAATTCCCTTTGCATCAGGCCGATTTTGCGTGCATCCTTCTGGTTTGCCGCAACCACCCCATCTTACGCATAGCTTCCAATCATGTCAGCATCCCTCCTTGCACACTAAATATGTTGTATTTATCTTAGGGAAGTCTTTCCGAACCCCTATTACACACGACACACCTATGTTACACACCCTTCTCCTGTACGACTTTCCAGGTCTGTACGAAGTGATTTCAAAATCCCTTGGGTGGTGCTCCACGTTACATTGCTGAGCCTTATGATTCTTCACATAAGCACACTAATGGCTATTGCTTCTTCTCATAGCCATGATAACATGGTCCCCTCAATGGATCACTCAAAGACACCCCCTCTCTATGGAATTTTTGATGCCTTCCCTTCCCCAAGGGAGGGAGAGTACCAGTTATGTAAGTCCTAGGGGTGCGGAGTGAACCCACCTCGCCCGAGCTGTAGGACGTTAAACTGCCAAGCACCATCATCCTCAGAACATGATGTTAATCTGTGACCTCACCCTATGCACTTTACGTGAGGTAACCCGTCTTGGAAATTCTTTATGCCTGCTCATCTCCACGGGAGTGAGATCTTCCTCACATAGAATGAGATCCGCTTTGCTGGAGTGGCACCTGTCTGTGGGGAAGGGAAACAATCTCAATGTAAGACCCTATCCTTTCTTGTAAGAGGCATCACCTATTCTCCTCCTCTCTTCTTCAATGCCAAATACTAATAGATGATAGGGGCATAGAGATCCTCAATACCCCATCACTCTCCCTTTGGTCTTTTTCACCACTAGGCCTTCATCTTGGAGTAAGTCCCAATATCCATCTCCCTAGGCTGCGAACCATGCGTAAGCCTCTATTTTCTCTTTGGGCCACTGAACAAGTGTAAGCCCCACTCCACTTCCCATGGACACACCTTCCACGACATGATCATCAGGTCTTTGTCACCTCTTGTTTCTCACACCGAGAATGACTCACGTGGTCTTAGAGTAAGCATTGACCATGACATCCTTCTTGGGCCACCCCAGTGTGTAATCCCCAAACCCTCCTGAACTACATGGACTTTGATCCTTGTCAAGGCAAGGTACATATGAAGCCTCCCTGAGGTTTAATCCCAACACCTATTGGTCCCGACCCCTTCATGTCGGTTCACCAAACACTCTTGAACTATGTGGACTTTGATCCTTGCCAAGGTAAGGTACATAAGAAGCCTCCCTGAGGTTCAAGCCCAACAAATATTGGTCCCAACCCCTTCACGTCAGTTCACCAAACACTCCTGAACTATGTGGACTTTGATCCTTGATAAGGAAAGGTACATAGGAAGCCTCTCTAAGGTTCAATCCAAACACTTATTGGTCCTGAACCATTTGCGTTGGTTCACCAAACACTCTTGAACTATGTGGAATTTGATCCTTGCCAAGGAAAGGTACGTAGGAAGCCTCCCTGAGGTTCAAGCCCAACACATATTGGTCCCAAACCCTTCACGTTGGTTCAACAAACACTCCTGAACTACGTGGAATTTGATCCTTTCCAAGGCAAGATACATAGGAAGCCTCCTTAAGGTTCAATTCTAACACCTATTGGTCCCAACCCCTTCACGTCGGTTCACTAAACACTCCTGAACTACATGGACTTTGATCCTCACCAAGGAAAGGTATGTATGAAGCCTCCATGAGGTTCAAGACCATCACCCATGTCTTATCCTGATATCTACCTTGAGCCTATGCATTTTGAGAAGGTTATCCACCAACCCGGAGGTTCCACTTCCTCCAAGTCCCATCCATACGGGCCGCCTCCTTAGGTGTCCCATCACCCCACTGAACTATGCAGACTTTGATTCCCCACCGCATGGGATACATAGGAAGTCTCTTCGAGGCTCAAGAACAACACTACTGTAACCTTCACGACGGTTCCATCTCATTCCCCCACCACTTCATTAAAGTCTCCATCATCCATCCTCATTCTTACCCAGGCTGCCACATCCCAGTGAAATCATTTCACCCACTTTCTTGCTGCTCCTAGTAGCAACCGAGTAACTAACCATGCATTAGCCTCAGCATCAGCGATCCCTCCAGGGGGTTGCACCCACCTGATCTATTCTCATCAGTGTTCTGATCAGTCTGATTTGTCTCTACTAGACGTCAAACCTATGACATACCCTATGTTAAACATGGGAGGCTGAGGAAAATCTCAAAGACATGCCTATGGAATACAATTCCCCGCATTCAACATGGGATGCCTCGAGCTACCGTGCCCTCGATAATCCCTATCATAAGGGGAAGAAACCCATACGTGCCAGTTTTCCAGCTTCTAGACACGCCAACGATGTCCAACATGACTACTCCCCTGATCAAAGGTTGATTCCCTGACCGAAACCCTTGGAATGTTATGATAGAAGTGGCATAATTAACCCGTGTTCATGAAGACATGGCACTGGGAAGAGTTTCACGAAAAAAGTCTTAATATATAAGGGAGACCCAGACTAGGTAATGAGTTTCAAGGAAGAATCTACTAAAGGATGAACCAACATCCCATAATCCAGTTTCAATCAAGGAGAAAATGTTCCTAAATAAGTGATGGATTCCGCCCACCTTTGGAAAGAGGGAATGCAGGGCAACAACTGCACGTCCTCCTCCAAATGATGGATGGATGCATGCCCCAACTAAAGTGTCAGAAATAGGTTCACACACTTAGTGTATCCATCAATCTCAGTTAAATTTTATTTGAATTTAATTATTGGAATAAATATTAATTTCATGAAAAAGTAATTATATTTATTCAATATATTTTATCTAATTTCTATTATTCAGTCACTAATTTGTGTGTAATAATTAATAATTATTTATTTACATGACTATTGGATAGAATATTTATTTATCTCTTATTTTATTCATAAGGTAATATATAATATTTTCTGTTAAATAAATATTTATTTACTCACATAAATATAAAAATAAATATTTACTCATAAGACCATAAATATAATATTTATTTATCAAATGAATAATATTTATTATTCGGGTTCGATAAATGATAGGGAGGAAACATGAATAAAATTAAAGGGCTCAGTGTGGAGGATATAATAAATGTAATTTAAATAAATATTCATTTATTTAAAGATTGATTTTTATTTTATTGATGAAACATGCATGAGTTATGGAAATAATAATAATAATAATAATATTATTATTATTATTATCAGACATGAAATTAACTAAGGATTAAAAGAATATTAAAGGTCTTATGTAAAATTATTTATTCCATAACCTATCTCTATATGAATCTAGTTATACAATTTTCTAGGGTTATTCGTAGAAGACATCATTATGAAAAAATAATACCATATAGAGAATTATATCTCAATGAAGAACATCTTTAGGGTTACTCTCAAGATCAAGAGTACTCTTATATCTTCTTCTAGTAAAACCTTGGGATTTTTCTAAGGTACAGATCCTTTTAAAATTTTCTAAAACCCATGAATTTTATATGGTTTTAAGTGTCTCAAGGGTTAATAGTGACCCATAGAGGGATTTGGGTGAATTGGGTCTATCTGTAGAATAAATAGCTACAGGATATAGCCATTCACATCATGACACATGTGTTATGGCATGAAAGTTATAGATAAGGGAAGAGATCCCCTACCCTAAAAGGTCATAGTGGGAACATTTTTATCATGTTGTGACACCTTCCATGAAGAAAAAATATTTTTTTTAAATGAAATGATTGAAAAGGGGCGGCCATTTTCCTAAACCACTAGTGGGATCCCCCTCTACTCTTATCATGGGTTCCAATTGAGGCCCATCAGTAATTTATTATGGGAATTTGGTATCACTCATCTTTGGAAGTATCTTAGGATAAGGTTAAGACTCATTATCCCTTCTTGTTTTATTTCTCTCACTAGTTTGTGGTATTGCGTCACTTGTGGCCATTATTCACTATTTTAAGTGTCATTATCTACTTCAATGATTCCATCCATTTAATCTTGAATTAGAGGCCAATGTTCAATGAGTAGGAATATATAGTTACAAGGCATGTATTTCCTATATTTATCTAAATTTATATTTGTGATATGTATTTTGTGGTAAATACGAGTGAGTGAGGTGGTATGGGTGAGACTACTTGTATACATATTTTAGTTTATGTTATTCATAGTGGGTACCATAGGGTAGTATAATGTGTAAAATGGTATGTTTAAGACTTGTATGTCATGAGAGATGTGAAATGGGATTACATGGTTGGTTTTTATGATGATTCTGGTTATGGAAATTTATTAAAGTTATGTTATGGCTAAGTTGGTTCCATGAGAACACATTGGGATTAGACTATATGGCTATTGGTGATGTTGATCACCAGAAGTAAGGTGAAATGTTTTGTTGATATGATGTGGATGGTGCTAACCATTACTATGGTCAAGTGATGTGGTTCACAGGTGGCGATAGAGGTTTCTAGAGGCATGTCCTAGGAGTTTTGGTGATTTTTTCTCACTGTGATTGGTTGATGGTGTCGTTAGGGTCATTTTTACATAGGATTGGGCCTAGTAGGATGGTTTTGATCATTAATTATAGGTGGAGGCCTCCGTAGATCAAGTGACACAAGGGATGGTATTGACCATTAGTATGGAGGAGGTTCTCACCGTAGAATGACATGGTTGCTGGTGTGTGAGACTATCAGATAGGGGATGAGTCTCACCACTATGTTTAGGCCAACGTGCTATAAAAATGGAAGGACATGTATCATCCTGAATTGGGATGTTGGGATACTAAGGATACAATGGTCAAGTAAGAAAAAGTCTGAGTGACTTGTGACATGACTTGTGGGCATGCCTTTAGGGTATTAGGTTGAATCAAGGTGGTTATGTGGAAATGATGGAAAATGATTTAATGTTTTATGTGGTGATAGTTGGAGTGTGAAATTTTTTGGTTTAGAAATGGATGGAATACTGAGGGTTATTACCGTATAATAGACCGTTTAGGCATCATTCCACTTCAAAATTAGCCAAGGTATGTAAAGGATCTATTATGGATATTGAGAAAAAATGTTTTAGGTTATGTGATATGTTTTGATTGTTATTTATTTAAGTTTTTTATAAATTTTTATTAGTATGGATGTAATATAGGTACATAGTTGGTGGTACGATACTGATTTCAGTCTCACACCCAGCACATTCCCTTTAGAATGCATGAAAACATTATGGTTTTGAGTACATGAAAAGTGTCAAGCTTGAGGTTTAGAGATTAGTTAGTAGGGATGTGTAGAGGGTACTTGGTATTGATAAAATTGTTTTTGGAAGATGGACCCAACATCTTCTTGATTCCAATATGGTGATCTTTTTGGTTGTTTTGTTCATTTACTTATATGATTGGCCAATGGGAGTTCCTTTTTTTACTTATGTAAGATTGGAATAACATGTATATATTATCTGGTATATATAGTAAGTATATTTTGGATTGTTAATGTTTTTGTTTTGAGTTTATTCATAGTGTGTGGGTTAAAACTTATAGATTATTGTTATTATTATTATTCTCACCAGTGTTTATAGTCTCCTCAATATCACCTCATAGGCCCTCCCTTTTAGTTTACAACCTTTGGAATATCAGGAGGTTCACCTAAGGTCATGTACCTCTTTAGTTCAATAACAACTTTAGAGTGGACCAAAGTGGGGATGTTAAAAAGTTTCATCAGAGCACTATTAGTGTTACGTGGTAGAATCCAAGATCTTGGGAATTGCATGATAGTATCTGAGCTAGTTGGATGAAAAGTGGTATCAATTGTGGGTTATTAAAAAGGCGATTTTTTATTTTGGTTATGGTAGCCTTTAACTAAAGAATGATTCAAAACATATGATATAGGTTATATTGAGTTTATTTCTAGTACCCACATTAACTAAATTCCAATTTTCCAAGGGAAATGGAATTTTTGTTCTCATTTTTGTGGTTAAAATCGAGTTATTTGGTTCAAATTAAATTTTATTTGATGTTACTAACTTTTTTAGACTCTTGTTCTAAGAGGAAACAGTGATTACACATGCATCGTGTTAGTCACTTAGGGCTCTCATGACAGATGTGTGTGCTTGTGATTGTTTCTTGGAAGTTTGAATAAAAGAATAGGGGTGAGATTCATAAAGTGTCAACAATAGAATAAATAGTATTTTCCTATATAATATCTTGGTTAAATTCTACTCATTAGTCTGGATATATGATTCCTCATGTGATGGTCATGTGATATTACATTTATATGGTGTATGTGGTGTCTGAATCTAATATGGGTAGGCATGGGGACCTATGTATGGATGATATATGATATGGGTGATATAGGGAAGAGTAAATGTGGTGAGATGTGTTTTATGTTATAGATTTACCTATTTTCAATATCTATATTAATATATCTATGTTTTGTGACAACCAGGTCCCGGTGACAGCACATACACCCCGCCTTAACATGGTCATCGGGTCCTTTCCCACCAGGTACCCCCAGTTGCCCTGCAGACATGTGGGCCCACCCTAGGGTCCACCCACATGCTTGAACGGGTTATCTGACTAATGACAGTCCCCCCAGACCAACACTTGTCCTTTCTAGTGTGCTTTTTCCTCACTAACGCTTAACTGTGGAGTTCTAACCAGGTAGGCTCCCAAAAAGGAAGGTGCACCTTGTTGACATGAGTCATATCATTTAGTCATTTAACCCTTTATCATTTGGGGATGTTACAATCACCCCCCCCCCTTAGAGCACAACGCCCTCGTTGTGGGCCATAAATCTCAACCCAGGCAGTGCACCGCACTTAAGGCTGGGTTCCTCCTCTGATACCAAATGTGACAACCAGGTCCCGGTGACAGTACATACACCCCGCCTTAACATGGCGGTCGAGTCCTTGCCCACCAGGTACCCCCAGTTGCCCCGCAGACATGTGGGACCCACCCTAGGGTCCACCCACATGCCTGAACGGGTTATCTGACTAATGACAGTCCCCACAGGCCAACACTTGTCCTTTCTAGCGTGCTTTGTCCTCACTCACACACACCCTAGGGTCCACCCACATGCCTGAATGAGTTATCTGACTAATGATAGTCCCCACAGGCCAACACTTGTCCTTTCCAGTGTGCTTTTTCCTCATTGGTCACCCATCCTGATCACTACTCCAGGCCAAGCACGATTAACTGTGGAGTTCTAACCAGGTAGGCTCCCGAAAAGGAAGGTGCACCTTGTTGACATGAGTCATATCATTTAGTCATTTAACCCTTTATCACTTGGGGATGTTACATGTTTACCATGGGATTTTATTATTTGTGTGATGTCACTGAGATGGAATCCATTGGAGAACTAGGATGGTGGAGATGTGGCACCTTTATGGCATGAATCGAATGAGGATCCATAGGGTTTAGGTGATAATGAGCCATAGTTGGAGGCACTAAGGTAGAAAGGATAGCCACAGTGGGAAGCAGAGGTTAGGCCATGGATGGATGATCAACATAGAGTGATGTTAGTACTGTTCATTCAGAGAATTTATTAGGGGGATCAGGGAGCTGATCCATCCATGGAATATCTAATGTAATATTTTAAATCATAGTACCCACCTTTATTCCAAAGAGAGGTTAGACAACAAGAAAAATATTTTTAAATAGAGTTTATCCAAACTACTTTTAATCATATTAATAAACACCCTAGGTGAAGGGTGATGTTTTCAACATATATGCTTAGGGGACTGGTGAAGTACCAATGAGACATATAGGTACAAACCGACAAGCATGAGGGACTGATGTGGAAGGAATTCAAGACTATGTTCTTTGAAGAATTATTTCCTAAGACCTTGACGGTTGATTGAGAATGGGAGTTTATACCCTTGCTTTAGAGAGAGACTTAATTCATGTATTATGCCAAAAGGTTTATAGACCTATTGAGTTTCACACTAACTATAGTAGGAGATGAAATTTCCAGGGTTTGATGATTCAAGGAGGGTTTACGACAAGATATTAGGGTATATGTAAAAATATTCAGGTTGACCTCATTCTTAGAGGTGGTGAATCCACCATTACTAATAGAGCAGAACTTGATGGATGAGACTATACAAAGCTAAATAGTAATTTCAAGTGAGATAGAAAGTGGAACTCTAGGCATCTGAGAGTGATTCTATGAGGATACCCATTAGGGTTTTCAGTCTAGATACTCAAGGATGCCACCACATATCGAAACAAAAATGGTAGGTTTTCAGTATGGGGAGAAGGGACATGTTATGAATTAGTGTGATTAGCCTCTAATGGAGGGTTGTGCGTGTGCCTGTATGGGGGTATTTGTGTGTCTTTTCCATAAAACCTCATGTATATCTTGGAGTTAGGGTATAGGTCAAAATCAAGGATATAAGGCTGGAAAAGGAGTGACACTAGGATCTAGTAGCTTGGATATGACTGAACATATAGGATGTGGCTGGGAAAAAGATACCTAATAGTGGGGGAAATACTGATAGTGAGTATAGCTCCACCAAGAGGATAATAAATAGGAATTCAGACTTTGATACAGATATATTAAGTTGAGAATATATATTTATAATAGATTTGGGAGTTGATGATATTTTTAGGTACGTTGTGTGGGTGGCTATGATTTTTATTTTTTACGATGGAAACTGGTGAAAAAGGTTCATGTGTGATAAGTGAATTTACATATGTAGTTATTATGTAGGAATTTGATGTGATACAAATATCTATGAGAGCATCAAGAATGTTTTATGATAGATAGGGGATGTGTTCGCATTGGGGAACTTTTGTGGGCTATGGCTGTGATGTGGGTTTTGTGGGAGCATCAAGAGAGATGTGAGAATTTATGAGATCCATATATTTTATAGTTATGATATGATCATCCTATAGGAAGTGGGAATGATTTTTATAATGGTTGCAAAAAGTATATTCTAGGAGGATGGTTAGTGTGGAACCATTTGAATGTTAGGAAATAGGTCGAGAAGTCACCGCGTAGCTGATTCCTATGGTGGAGAGTGCCATAGAAGGAATTGGCTTGTTGAGTTAATTCATGGGGTATTCTTGGATCACAAGAATTATATTGATGTTTACAATATTTTATCAACATTTTGGAAAGCATAGAGATGGATTATCAAGATGAATGAGAGTTCAGGTGAGTGTATGAATCAATAGCTCAAGGAAAAGTTATTATATGATGGGGAGGTTATAACACCCCAGGCTTGGTCTAAGGTACATATCATTTTATAAACTTTTGAAGGATATGTATTTTATATGTTTTTAAGGGTCCTAGGGGTTAGGAGTGACCTATAGAGGGTTTCTAGTGAATTAGGTTAGTCTGTATCATAAATGGATATAGATTGTATCCATTCACACTATGACACATGTGTTACTATGTGAAAGAGATGGAAAATGGGAGAACCCACTCACCTAAAAGGTCACAACATGAACCTTTCATTCATTCAAATACACCTTCCTGGAAGGAGAAAAAGAATTAACATGAAAAGAGGGGAAACATTGATTCCATTTGGTTGAACCAGCAACAGACTCCCCCTCATATCGTTTATTGAGTTTTGATTAAGTTTCCATAATTTATTATGATATTTTAGTATCATTAATCATAGGAGGTATCCTAGGTTAAGGATAACACTATGTATTCATTCTTATATGACTAATTAGAGGTGTGCCACCATTTATGGCTATTATAACCTATTTTTCAGGATTTAATATACTTCTCTGATTCCTATCATTTGAGCAAAAATATAAGGCTAGTATTCAATGAGTGGGGGTCTATAATCATAAGGTAGGGGTGCCTATTTTTCTCCCAATTTATACATTTGTTATGTAATATTTGGTAAATGGAAGTGAGTGGGGGTGTTATGGGTGAGACCAATTATGTGATGATTTTAGTTTTTGGTGACCCTATAAAATACCGAAGGGTAATATCATGTGTGAAAATGTATGGTTGAGATTGTATGGAATGGAAGGTTGAAAATGTGGTTCCATGGTTAGTTTTTCATGAATATTTTGGCTATATGAATTTATTAAAATAAGTTTATATATTATTTAGTTCGATGGGAATGTGTTAGGCATGGACCATGTGACTATGGGTGATGTTGATCACCAAACATGAGGCAACATGGTTCATTAGGATGAGGGGGATGGTGTTGACCATTTTTTGTGGTTCAAATATGTGTTTCATAAGTGGAGATAGAGGTTTTTTGGAGTTATAACCTAATATTATTGGTGAATGTTTATAACTATGGTTGTTTAATAGTTTCTTCAAGCTCATGTTCACACAAGATAAGGCCTAGTGAGGTAGTGTTTACTATTCATTATGATTGGAGGCCTTTGTAGATCAAGATACGTAGGGGATGATGTTGACCATAATTATGGAGGAGATGATCACTGTATAAGGACATGATTGATGGTGTGTGAGACCATTGAATAGGGTATGGGGATCACTGCTATTTTGGAGATAATGGTCCAATTCTAAGGAATAAAATGTATCATCATGACTTGGTATGTAAAGTTGTGGAGTTGATAGTGGTTGAGTAAGAAAAAGTAAGAGTGACTTGTTACATATGCTATAGACATGCCTTTGGGGTGTCGAATTGGCTCGATTTTGTTATGTAGAAATGGAAAACAAAATTATTTCATGTGGTATGTGGCGATGGTTAGTGCTTGATGTTGTGTGGTATGAGAATAGATGGAACATTGAGGGTTCTTTTGGTATGAAAAACCGTGGATGCATCATTCCACTCAAAAATTATCTGAGGTAGGTAAAGTATAACTTATGGATAATAAGCATAAGTGGAGATGGTTATGTGATATGTATTGATTTAAATTTATTTAAATTTTTTCATACATTGGTATAAGTATGGATGTAACATAAGGACACATTTAGTGCTGGCCTACTGAGTTCATACTCACACCCAACATGGGAACTTCAGGTTGCATGTACAATCTATGGTTCTGAGAACAGAAAATGGGTTAGGATCAAGGTATGGATCTTAGTGATATGTGACATAAATATAGTGCATGGGATTAATTTCATGGTTTTTAGAAGATGGGCCAAGAATTTCCTCAGCGTCAAGATGATGATATTTTGGTAATTTTTTTAATGTACATATATGATAGACCCACTACAAATTTAGTTTACTTATGTATGAAAGGTATGATATGTGGATATTATATAGTGTATAGAATAGATGTATTTTATATTTTTACTACTGCTATACTGATTTTATTCTTCTATGTTTCAGTAAATTATTCTTTAAGGTCATAATTATTATTATGATTATCTCCATAGGGTATAGTTTCCCCACTATCACCCTATAGACCATCGCTAATAGTCGGTATCCTTTAGTATATAGGGTGGTGTACCTAAATTAAAATAACTATAGAGTCCCAGAATTTTCCATGTAATTTTCTTTTTATTATATGGGAATTTTACAAGTCTGCAAAAATTGACGGCGCGTTATTCCGAGGTCCGGAATGCTCGGAATGAATTTCTAAACTTTTTTTCGAGTACGTTTAGTAAATGCACGAGCGGTGTTTTGTAACTTTTGAACCAGAGCTCGAAATTGAAATCTAAGGACACCTTTGAACTCACAACACTGATATTCTCTTACGGAGACCTTCACCTCGACCGCAGTAGGTCGAGGGTAGAAGTTGATTTATCGGCTTTTTGTGGGAGAATAAAAATAAAATAAAATAAAACAACATTTATTTTGTTTTGTTTGAAACCCACCATTTTGAATTCATGGTGGCAGGGACCACCCAAACCCCTCTTAATGTGGGGAAACCCTTACAATCCTCCAAAGTTAATATGCCAACATAACCTAATTAAATGTGCCAACTTTAATTAAATTGATAAACTTAAGTTAATATGTTGGATTCTCATTACCTTGTTGGACATATTTGGAAAAGGATAATTAGGAGAGCCTTTTAGAACTGGGAAGAACATTATCCAATGAAGCACATTCTCCAACGAAGAACCACCCCCAAAAAAGAATAAGGAACCGACACCGAGCCCAGATTGGAAATGACTTGCGGGAGTGGCGAACGCTGACGTCAGCATCTTCATCGACTTCGTCTTCTTCCTCGCGCCACCTCTAATGGACAATCGAGGTAGGGGTTTTTATATATGTTTGAATATATTTTATTGATTCTTCATATCCTAAATTCATGACAATGATGACCAAACGAACATGGCCATCACCCCGCACTTAAATATTGCTCCTTTTTCTTCCGTTCTTCACGCGTTCTTCATGCGTTCTTCGATTCCAAATATTTATTGACACTGGAAACACTGAGTTTTTCTTAGCGCGATATATGGATGTGAAGCCCTTGACATGAGGATCGTGATTATGTGATCATTTAAATTTTTGGGCAAAGAACGGAGATGCAGTGACCCACGGAAGAGGAGGAGAGCCATCACACCAGCCGGCCACATAAAGGTTGGGCGGCGCACGTCCGCACCGCTGGTTGAGAAAGAGGTCGTGTTCCATCGGCCGCAGCGGAGAAGGGTGGTAGTTGGCATCTAGCCGGCCATGTGGCGGAGAGGCGGCACGCATCCGCGTCGCTGGTGGAGCAGGAGGCTGTGCCCTCTTGGCCGCGACGGAGGCTGGAAGCAGCCGACATCTGGCCGGCTGCGGTGGAGCAGTGGCGCGTGACCGCGCTGATGGGAGGAAGTCTGGTCGGCCTTCTAGCCGGTCGCGCCATGACAGGTGGGATCCATTCAGCGGGTGTCGCGTTCTAGCAGCCAAATGGTCCATGAACCGTTAGGGAAGACCGGGGGTGCCACCCCTCGGGTGTTGGTCATGGCGGACCCCACCTCAGCGGACCACCAGCCGAGCGGGCCACACCGCAGTGGGCCGCACCGCAACGGGCCGCCCTGCGGAGGGCCCCACCACTGAGCCGCCCCCTTCGCTAACTGGGCCAGACCACGGCCCAGTGGGCTGGGCCCGCCAAGGCCCATGCTATCCGGGCCGGACCAGGGCCCATCTTGACCCAGTTTCACATTTTTGACCATAACTTAAGAACCAGGCATCCATTTGATGAACCATATATGGAACCATAATCCTTGGATCAAGATGGTCCTTTTGGTATACTCGAATTTAGTTTTGGATACGGTTGGAGTTTGACCAGGTTGGATCAGACCCTGAATCCAACCAGGCCCTCAGAGCAGAAATGCTAATAACTTACAGACCGAGAGTCCGATGGGCGCGACGTCTGTTGCGTTGGGTCCCTTATGACGTGAAATACCTTTTGGGATACTTCTTAATGGGACTTCAGGGTGGTTGAGGAATGAATTATGGCTTGGTGAGCGGTTTTCCCAAGCTTTCTATGTACGAAACCCTACGACTAGTTGAGACTTGACGACTGTTGACCATTTCGACTCAGAGTGACTCGACAGGACTAGTGGGGAAAACCTATGTGTGAAACGGAAGACCCAAGGTGGGGAGTGCCTTTTTTAACATGGAATACCCATGATACTATATAGTAGGAGTACCTCAGTAGGACACGAGGGGGAGCGCCTCTGTGTGACGCGGCAGACCCACGGTGGGGTGCGCCTCTGTGTGACATGACAGAACCACGGTACTCGACTAAAGGGGTAACTTAGAAGTCCAAATTTTGTGGGAAGCTTCTCTGTGTGACGCGAAAGGACCAAAATACTCATTAGAAGTGGAGTCCTCTAGTATCCAAGGTGTTCGATTTTGTGACTGGGGATGTTACTTATTATTATCCCTAGAGAATCTCGTGGATGGCTATCAGCTTTCATAGAGATCCTATATGGGTCAACATCATAATCCTGTTTTTTAGAGTTGTATACCTAGTTTATTCAAGTCTTATATCTTCATGGTGTACCTACATGGTATTTTATATGCTTGGTGATAACTGTGTGGTACTCCTACCCCCGTGGTATTACCTGTGTGGTATTCTTCCCTCTAGTGTAAGGTGGGTATATTATGATAACTTATGTATATGTATGGGCATATACCTAAGTAGGGTTTAATGTTGTTTCTATTCTTTTTGGTTTATCCTTTGTGGATTTGAGAGACCTTCGGGGGTCTCAGGGTCCCTAATGAGTATTGTTTTACTCACCCCTGCACGGGCTATGCCCACACCATGTTGTGTCTGGTGCAGATGATGGATAGCGCTGACTGAGGATGAGAGTACATGGACAGGAGACTGCTCAGAGGTGGACCATTGATGAGGTGATCTATAGAGGTGATCATTTGAGACCCGTACCTACCTTTCAGGTAGGAACCTTGGCAGGTGTTCACAGGATCTGTACTCAGTTTTACTTGTACTTTCCAGTTTTTCTTGTACTTTCCAGTTGGGCTTGTATTCTGGCCCATTCACTTTTTTGTTCACACCCTATTTACTATATAGTTTACTTTTTGCTTATATCTTTCTTTGTGCTTTATTGTGTGAGTTTATAGGTATAAGGTAAATTACTTCCCAGTTTTAGTGAATACTCCTTTCGGTGCTAGTCTCCATCCCCAGGCCTACGGAAGGTGGGCTTGGGGTATTCAAGGCACAGGACCCGGGGGACGGGTCATTAATAATTGGTATCATAGGATTTCGGTTCTTCCGAAGAACTATGACTCTGATCTTTTTTGTGAAGTAATAGTGTTAAGTGTTATGAGTGTGGTTTTCAGTTCAGGGACTCCAGTGTTGGTGCGGCGACCGACGTATCCATACACCAGGACCCTGGCTTCTGATTTCTGACTCAATGCATGAAAACAATGATTACATATGTGTTTTTGGAAAGTTTTCTCTGTGAACTCTTTGAGTCATCTCCCCAGGTATAAACTTAATGACCGTGGCACACCTTTTTCTTTTCAGGATGCCTCCATGCAGACAACCAGCCAGGATTTCGGTTAGAGTACATGATGACATCCCACCGACCGATGAGGATTTGGTGCAGGGCCCCCTTGTGGCAGTTCTACCATTGGGTGGTGTACCAGAAGAACCACTACCCATTGGGCAGCCGATGCCACCAGCCCCAGCAGTAGAGGGTTCACGCTTCTTGAGCACGTTGAACGAGTTCCAACTCTAGAGGCCACTGAGGTTTCGGGGAGAGACAGCTCCATAGATGGCTGAGGATTAGATGGAGGCCATGTTTAGAGTTTTTCGACTGGTAGGGACACCATTTGATCTCATGGTGATACATACCATCAGTCTTCTTCAGGCAGAAACATGCATATGGTGGAGCTTGATGCTCCAAGTTCATGAAGAGGTGACTCTCATCTAGGTGGACATTGAGAGCCTTTCTAGGGAAGAATTTGTCCCAACGACCTTAGGCTCAGTGCGTATACAGGAGCTTCTCCACTTATAACAGGGTAGCATGACCGTGGCTCAGTATTCAACGAGGTTCATCGACCTCTCACGCTACTCCACAGATATGGTGTGAGACCCTTTCTTCATGGCCCGAATTTTCGAGCAGGTGCTCAGACAGGAGATTAAAGCTTCAATGGTTTCTCTCAACATCTTGACGTAGGTGGGGGTGTTAGAGCGAGCACTCTTAGTGGAGAGTTTCCATGTTGAGCAGTCACTGGCAGCGAGACCCACCATCGGACGACACATAGTGGAGTCATTGGTAGCTAACAGCAGACAGATGATGCAGAGATCCAAGAGGACCAGACCTATAGGTGGACAACTGTAGGATATAGGTTCAGTGGTTCAGGGCTCTCGAGGAAGAGCATGATAGGCAGGGATCATGCAGTATAACTCATGTGGCGGGCAGAATCACATGTATCGCGACTGCCCGACCCGCCATATAGACGAACAACAGATGGTCGAAGGACAACATGGGTAGAGGTGAAGATTCAATCGAGTAGGTCTGTAGGCAGGAGGCGGACGTGGAAGAGGGAGTAGGTCGTGCAACAGGTAGTGGGTGGCGATTTGAGGTTCTACTGCCACCACCATTAGGAGGTCCACCCCAACCATATGGAGCAGGTGGATATGGAGAGATCAGCTCCAGGCAAACGAGGCCTACAACCATGGCACTCTGGAGATGATATGAGGTATGATATGTGTATACTCCACCCTAGATGTAGTACTTATAAACACATGTGTCAGTCATTATTTTATTTCCACGGTCCTCATTTGGAGCTTGGAGATTCCAATGGAGCCATTGGCTCGATCCTTACAGCTAGAGACTCCTACGGGAGTAGACTCGATGATTAAACACTAGTACCAGAAGTGCAAGCTTACTCTAAAAGGAGAGATCTTCGACTGAGATCTTATAGTAGTGGTGTCGAGGCCTAACAATGTAATCTTGGGTATGGACTGGTTATCCATAATCTATGCTCAGATTGACTGCATTAGGTGTGAAGTGTGGTGTGTTTACATGGATGGGACTTGGTTTTCCTTCACCAACGAGAAGGGAACCTTTGTAGCACATGATGGACTTACTCGGAGGTGGGTGCAACCGATTACACATCAGTTGGCTAGACTTACCCTCAGAGTGGTTTATGTTGAGAGTCCGAGCTATCCTGTAGTGGTGGACCAGTACACTGATGTTTTCCCTGATGATGTTCTGGGTCTACCTCCTCACAGATAGGTGGACTTCTACATCGAATTATACCCTGGGAAAACACTTATATCTACCCCAAACATATTAGATGGATCCAAAAGAGCTTTGAGAGCTGCGAGTACAGCTAGAGGACTTGCATAGTAAGGTGTTCATTAGGCCCAATGTTTCTCCTTGGGAAGCCATGATTTTTTTCGCCAAGAAGACGGATGGGAGTTTGAGACTCTGTGTGGTCTATCAGCGCCTGGACCAGGTGACCGTGAAGAACAAGTACCCACTACTGAGGATTGATGATCTCTTTGATCTGATAAAGGGAGCACAATGGTTTTCGAAGATGGACCTCAGATCAAGCTATCACCATCTCAGAGTATGAGATGAGGATGTGCAGAAGATGGCTTTCAGATGTCGGTATGGCCACTATGAGTTCTTGGTTTTGCCTTTTGGAATGGCCAACACCCCAACAGTGTTCATGGGACTCATGAACAGGATCTTCCAGCCATACCTCGATCAATTTGTGGTAGTCTTCATCAACTACATCCTAATATACTCAGCGACGGAGGAAGAGCATGACTTTCATCTGAAGATAGTTCTGGACACACTACGAGAGCACCGTCTTTATAACAATCTCTCGAAGTGCCAGTTATGGAAATGGTAGGTCCACTTTCTGGGACACGTTATCTTAGAGGCTAGTGTTGCGGTGAATCAAGTGGAGATTGGGGTTGTGATTTCTTGGGAGGAACCCAGGAGTGTGACAGAGGTGTGGAGTTTTCTGGGTTTGGCCGGTTACTACCAAAGGTTTGTTCCTGACTTTTACAGAGTTGCAACACCCTTATCATCATTGAAGAAGGGGAAACCCTTCATGTGGTCAAAGAGATTCTAGTAGAGTTTCCATGAGCTGAAGCAGAGACTGAAGAGTGAGCCTATCTGGAGGCTACCAGAGGAGGGAATTTGGTATGTAGTCTACTGTGACGCATCAGGGATCGGGCTTGGATGTGTCCTGATGCAGGAGTGAGAAATGATTGCGTATAGTTCGTAATAGCTGAGAAAAAACGAGCAGAACTACACTACCCATGACCTGGAGTTAACAGCAGTGATCTTCACCTTGAAGATGTGGTGACATTACTTGATGGGAGAAAATTATATAGTCTACTCTGATCACAAGAGTCTCAGTTATATCTTCTCATAGAAGGACCTAAACCTGAGACATCGGGGTTGGCTTTATTTCCTTTAGGACTATGACTTTGAGATAGTCTATACTCTTGGGAAGTGGAATGTAGTAGCAGATGCACTCAGCAGAAGATCTGGTATACAATTGCTAAGTGAGGTGAAGGAGAAGCTAGCAGCTTTGTGAATATCCTATGTGGATCGAGATGGAGAATCTTATCTTCAGTCTCTGACCGTCACTCCCCCACTCCTTCAGCGAGTTAGGGAGGTGCATCTTGGGGACACTGACTGCGAGGCTCGACGTGCCTAGATATCCATAGGACAGGCACCTGATGGATTTTCTAAAGGTGGGTAGCACGTCATCCTCTTTAGAGGATGTACTATGGTACCAGTGGCTTTACGGGAGGAAGTGTTGAGGGAGTTACATACGTCCCCTCTAGCGGTACATTCAGGAGTAGCGAAGATATACCAGAACCTTCAGCGTCAACACTGGTGGCTAAGAATGAACAAAGATGTATCAGAGTTTGTCTCTCGGTGCCTCACTTTTCAACAAGTGAAGGAAAAGCATCAGGTTCCAGCAGGATTAGTTCATCCATTAGAGGTTCTAGAGTGGAAGTCGGATGGAATTTCCATGGACTTCATGACAGGAATTCCATGCACGTCCAAGAGTCATGATTCTATCAGGGTGATCGTTGACCGACTCACCAAGTCGGCCCACTTCCTACCTATCAAAGAGAAGGGATCCATAGAGATCTTGGGATACCTATACCTATAAGAGATTGTACAACTTCATGGAGTTCCATCTATGATTGTCTCCGATCATGATGCATGTTTCAATTCCCGGATATGGAAGGGGTTGCTGGAGGCGTTCGAGACACAATTTTGGTTGAGCACCGCCTTCCATCCTCAGACGGATGGTCAGAGATAATGGACCATTCAAACCCTTTAGGACATGCTACATGCTTGCATCCTTGATTTTGGCCGCTGTTGGGAGGATCACTTGCCTTTAGTGAAGTTCACGTACAACAACAACTATCACTCCACTATCGGTATGGCACCATTAGAGGTGTTGTATGGGCGACCTTGCAGATCACCACTGTGATGGATTTTCCTAGGGGAGTCAGCACTCATGGGACCAGAGATGATATGAACTTCCATAGAGAAGGTGCATATCATCCATGAGAGGATAATGACTACATAGAGTAGGAAAAAATCCTATGCTGACAGGAGACAAAGATCTCTTGAGATATAGGATGGTAACCATGTCTTTCTACGGGTCTTACCTTGATGAGGTTTGAGGAGATTTGGCCAAGGCAATAAGTTATCTCCAAGGTTCATCAGACCCTTTCAGGTCCTCAGCAGAGTTGGCGAGGTGTATTATCACTTAACTCTTCCACCTCAGTTGCACCGGGTGCATGATGTTTTCCACGTATCCTAGTTGAGGATATACATACATGATCCATTCACACATCATTGAATGGGGTGAGCTAGACATTGAAAATGGGGAGACATTTTCGAAGGTTCCAATGGAGATTGAGGATCGACAAGAGAGAGTCCTTCATGGGCAGTCGATACCTCTGGTGCATGTACGATGGTAGCACGGGAACCTCCAAGAGAGCACATGGGAGTAGTAGGCTCAGATTCTTGCACAGTACCCTCCCTTGTTTTCCAAGTATGTATTGTGGATTTTGGGGATGCAAAGGCCTGAGTTGGGGAGAATGTAAAGAACCTGAATTTTCCATGTAATTTTTTTATTATATGAGAATTTTAAGAGTCTGCGAAAATTGACAGTGCGTGATTCAAAGGCCCAAAGTACTCAAAATGAATTTCGGAACTTTTTTCAGGTACGTTCAGTAAACGCACGAGCATAGTTTTGTAACTTTTGAACCATAGCTCGGAATTGAAATCTGAGGACACCGTTGAACTCACAACACCAATATTCTCTTAAAGAGACCTTCACCTCGACCGCGGTAGGTCGAGGGTAGAAGTTGGTTTTTCAGATTTTTTTGGGAGAATAAAAATAAAATAAAATAAAACACATTTTATTTTATTTTTTCTAAAACCCCCCATTTTGAATTCATGGTTGTGGGGACCACCTGAACCCCTCTTAATGTGGAGAAACCCTTGAAATCCTCCAAATTTAATGTGCCAACATAACCTAATTAAATGTGCCAACTTTAATTAAATTGATAAACTTATTTTAATATGTTGGATCCTCATTACCTTGTTAGAAATCGTTGCCAAAGGAGAATTGGGAGAGCCTTGGAGAATCGGGAAGAACATTCTACAAAGAAAAGAATTATTCAATAAAGAATCACCCCAAACGAATAATGAGGAACTGACACTTATCCCGGATCGTAAGTGACTTGCGGGAGTGATGAATGCTGATGTCACCATCTTCATCGACTTCATCTTCTTCCTTGTACCACCTTCAACTGATAATCGAGGTAGGGTTTTTTTATATGTTTGAATTTATTTTATTGATTCTTCATTTCCTAAATTTATGACGATGATGACCAAATGAACATGGCCATCATCCAAGACTTAAATCTTTCTCTTTTCTCTTCTGTTCTTCAGGCGTTCTTCATGCGTTCTTCGACACCAAATATTTATTGATGCTAGAAAAACAGAGTTTTGTGGAGCCCTAGACACGAGGATCGAGATTATGAGATCATTTAAATTTTTGGGCTTAGAAAGGAGATGTATTGACCCACGGAAGAGGAGGAGGGCCAACACACCGGCCGACCGCATAAAGGTAGGGCGGCACGCGTCCAAGCCGCCAGTTGAGCAAGAGGCCGCAACCCATCAACCGTGGCGGAGCAGGGTGCCGGCCAGTATCTGGCCGACTGCGTGGCGAAGTGGTAGTGTGCATCTGTGCCACAGGTGGAGTATGAGGCCGTGGCCGCTTGGCCGCAGTGGAGGCTGAAATTAGCTGGCATCCAACCGGCCGCGGTGGAGCAGTGGCACATGACCGCGTCGCTATGAGGAAGTCCGACCGGCCCTCCGACTGGCCGTGCCACACCGGGAGGGACCCCTCTGACGGGTCCCACATTTCAGCAGCTGAACGGTCCACATACCTTTTGGGAATACCGGGGGTACCACCCTCCGAGTTTCAGTCACGAAGGACCCCGCCTCGGCGGACCACCAGCCAAGCGGGCCACACCGCAGCGGGCTGCGCCCAGCGGGCCACTCCGTAGTGGACTGCACAACAGCGGGCCATGCTAGTGGGCCACACCAAAGGGCTGGGCCGGGCCAGACCAAAACCCAGTTGTCCGGGCCCGCCAAGGCCCAGGCCATCCGGGCCGAACCCGGGTTGGGCCGGGTCGGTCCGACTGGGTCGGACCGGACCTGGGCCCATCCGAACCCAATTTGGCCTTTTTGGCCGTAACTTAATAACCGGACATCCGTTTGACAAAACTCATGAAGAAATGGTATCCTTGGATTGAGGTGGTACTTTTGGTATAATCCACTTGAGTTTTGGATAAGGTTGGAGTACGACTGGGTTGGATCGGACCCCGATTCCAACTGGACCCTCAGAGCGGAAACGCTAATAATTTACAGATCAGGTGTCCGATCGATGAGCCTTCTGTTTCATTGGGTCCATTATGACATGAAGAACCTTTTGGGATACTTATTCATGGGAATTCGAGGTGGTTGAGAAATTACCGGTGGCTTGGGGAGCGGTTCTCGTAAGTGCGCTATGTGCTGAACCCTACAACTGGCTGAGACTTGACGACTGGTAACCATTTCGAATCGGAGTGACTCGACAGACCCAATGGGGAGTGCATCTGTGGGATGTAGTAGACCCATAGTGGGGAGCGGCTCTGTATGACATGGAAAACCCATGGTACTCGAAAGGAGGAGTACCTCAACAGGCCATGAGGGGGAGCGCCTCTGTTTGATGTGGCAGACCCATAGTGGGGAGCGCCTCTATGTGACGTGACAGACCCACAAAACTCGACATGAGGGGTACCTCAGCAGTCCAAGGTTAGTGGGAAGTTCCTCTGTGTGACACAGTAGGCCCAATGTATTCATTAGAGGAGGAGTTCTCCATCAACTGAGGTGTTTGATTTTGTGACTGGGGATGTTACTTGTTACTATCCCTAGAGAATCCCATGGCTGGCTATCAGCTTTCATAGCGATCCTATGTGGGTCAACATCATAATCCTGTTTTCAGAGTTTTATAAATGGTTTAAGTTGAGTCTAATATCTTCATGGTGTACCTAGGTGGTACTTTATCTTCATGGTGATACCTGTGTGGTACTCCTACCCTCGTGGCATTACCTGTGTGGTAGTCTTCCCTCCGTTGTGAGGTGGGTATATTCTGATAACTTAGGTATATGTATGGGAATATACCTAAGTAGGGTTGAATGTTGTTTCTACGTTTTTTGGTTTATCCTTTGTGGATTTGAGAGACCTTCGGGGGTCTCAGGGTCCCTACTAAGTATTGTTATACTCACCCCTGCTCGTGCTACGCCCGCACCATGTTGTATCTAGTGCAGAAAACGGACAACACTGATTGAGGATGAGAGTACCTGGACTGGAGACTGCTTAGAGGTGGAACACTGAAGAGGTGATCTGCAGAGGTGATCAGTCTAGAGTTGTACCTACCCTTCAGGTATGAACCTTGGCGGGTGTTCACAAGAGCTGTACTCTGTTTTACTTATACTTTACAGTTTTTCTTGTACTTTCCAGCTGGGCTTGTATTCTGGACCCTTCACTTTTCTATTCACACCCTGTTTATTATATAGTTTACTTTGTTCTTATATCATTCTTTCTACTTAGTTGTGTGAGTTTACAGGTATAAAGGCAATGCTTTCCCGATTTTAGGAAATACGCCTTTTGGTGCTTGTCGCCAACCCCAGGCCTATGGAAGGCAAGCTTGGGGTAGTCATGACACGGGCCCCGGGGGATAGGTCATGACAGTAACTCTCTAGTTTGTTTACTATTTGTAGTGGACTAGGTTGGGTACACTACACTTCCTTCCTCTCAAGATCAAGAGAATAAGGTAGGTAATTCTTCAATCCTAAAGGATTGTGTCATGATCAATATAAATAACACAAGATGATTAGATCATTATCACTAACACCTGATATTTCATTAGAATTGTTTAGAGATTGAGGAGCATGTGTGGATCATCATTATGGGGATTCTATTTTGAATCCCCACGGAATAAAAATTATACAATTAAAATGAGGGTTTATCGATAAATATCTAAATTTAAGAATGATATAAATATTGAGATACTTTTCTTTTTATTAAATTAACTATAAATATATTATGAATGATCTACTCATCATGGTTATGATATATTTTTTCAATTTTCTTCATATTAATACACTAGACATGATGTTACATCATTATGTTCTTATGAATTATTAATTTAATCTAATAAAAACCAATATGGGAATAGCCCCACCACCACTTCAACCTTACTCAAAACATTCAGTGCCTCTCTAAGTACTTGGACATCCATAATAACTTGATATTATAACATAAAGTGGTTTGAAACACCTTTGATGGGTTACTTTCCATGTAACAATTATACTAAATTATATTTATTCTCAATCACGGAAATACCAAAAAATCTATGTAAACAATGATATCATTTCCCTACTCTGATAATATTTTGCGGCGACCCTGACTCTGATACCAAAACAGTATTAGGATAGACCACTACGCAACCTCAAGTGTATCTCCTAATCACTAGAGGATATAAAATAGTGCCATGATTTATGAAATACTAAAGGGTGATAGTTTATTCCTTTTAATTAATTAACAAAAAAAGAAATAAAATTAACATGATCTAAAAGGAATGAATTACTTGTAATATAAATTCATAACTCAGATAAATTCTAATAGAAAAATTCAACCCCTGACATCCATTGTTAAATGTCAAACTCAATATCTAATCTCTAGTTCCAACACCAAGAAAAAAAAGGATTGAAATAATATCAACCAAATGTAGAAAAAAAAAATCATCCAGATTTATACTAGTTCTTATAGGTAACAAACCAAAAAACTATATGTCCACTGGAGTTCACATGTCAGGTTTAAGAATATAATACTCAATATGAAATCACTACACATACAATATACATTGGACATGATCAAGTGTGTTTAATGGATAAATTTTCTCATTTATATAAATAAAAACATAAAAATTCCTTTACAAACACTTATCAATTTAGACATAACTGCAGTATATAATGAATCACTTTAAAAATTGTATCAACAATCAATTAAAACTATTTATATTGAGAGGGTTCATACCTAAAATTATTAATTCAAGTCTATCACTAGATATATAAGAAAAAATATTCAGGTAAACCATGATGAGAAACCCAATTAATCCACTACACGTATATATATGTATAGATTATTCTATATAAATATATATATTACAAATTTAAGGTCATAGTGACATAGCCTAAAGGAAATTGAATTTTCTATATATGATTGAGGGGAATCTTACAATATATCCCACCAGGGTAGGGGATGGGGTATACTAGAGTCAAGATGTTGTGATCCCATCCCATTCATCATTTTCTGGATAATCTTTACCTAATTTCAATTCAAATAATAATACTATGCACCTTATAATATACTTATCATTCATAAAAAAGTTACCATGTTCAAATTAACATTCCTTTATATAAAAACTATTATTCTCAATATAAAAAGGTAAAAATATGCTCAACATGTCAAACACAATTCATTATCAATTAAAAATTCCATTATAATGAATATAATTTCAGTAATATAAAATATTTAAATTCACACATAAGCTATATTAATTATCATATTGACAAGAAATAATTAAAAGTAACATGTTATCATAACATAAACCAAGAGTAACACATGAATATTACAATATGGAATCCAAAAAATATACAAACATCAAACCAAAAATCCATAGAAGTTGAAATAATACTCCCTTTATGAAACTCAAGAGAAAAATTATATGAGCTATAGTTTATAGAGTATGTATCAATTTATGATTAGTTAAATACTATCCAAATAGGTATTTAGTTCATTCATGGTTAGTGACTAGCATGCACTAGAAAATACCAAGTAAAATATGACACATAATGTTGGTCATAACCAATACATACTTGTAGTAACCCAGTTTAAAAATAAAAAAGGCATATGTGTTGAATTTAAAACACTAAAATTAAAATTATAGTTCTATTAAAATAGGTTTTCATATTTAGAATTTATTTAAAGGAGAAAAAAATTTATGTAATTTTTTAATATTAACTATATATTTACCATGAAATATATACTTGGAAATAATATAATATAATTTAAGTTATTTAATGAAATTAATTTTGGATAATCAAGATAAAATTTATAAAATTTATTTAAAATGAAGGTCAATTCAAAATTTTTATAAAAAATAAAAAATAGGGTATTATAGGAAAAATATATTATGTGTGAAATAACCTTGTTAATATAACTAATTTTGTATATAAATAATATTAGTCCTTAAACCTAAAATAAACATATCCATTACCTCTCCACAGATGAAAAATCTTAATTTAGGATAAGTATAGATCATTGACCTGTAACTAATATAAGTTAAGGTGGAAAGTAATGATCACCTTGGATAAATTTATTAAGGGATATAAGATAGAATAATTTAAATAAGATGAGGTTACATTACCTATGATTATTAGTTTATTATAAACTAATTAAACAAACTACACCTCTATAGTAAGTCCAAAAGGGATCAAGAGTGAAGCTTTAATGTTTGGTAAGGAATTATAGTCCCCTCACAAAGTATAATCAATAACACAAGGAATTTAAATTATGCAGACTTTAAAATACCTATGTGACACTTAAATAACCAAAATTAGAATTTACCATGATAATAAAACCCTAAAATAAATTTATAATATTAATATAAGATAATCACATCACTCATTACATAAATAATAATACAATATTTTTTATTCATTACTAATTGATTAAATCATAACCTTACTCTTTACTCGACCCTTTAATATTTAACTTAGGAAAAAATGGGAATGAATTTAAAACATCAAGAATGTATTGAAAGGATAAATATGTTAAAAATTATATCAACATCAACAACTAAAAATATTTTATTTATATAATAGTTTTAATCAATTTCTCAAATTCCATTTAAATTAGAATTTATAGTCTAAATTGTGTAATTGATAAATTTTTTCCAAGTGTAGAAGTATGTTTTAATATAAAATTTATTTTAAAATTAATAAAATATGATTAAGAAAAATATTATTTCAAAATTTATAATAAAATACAAGTTTTATTTATTAATAGAAGGAAAATTGAGCTATAAAAATCCAAATAAAGTCCTAAAAACTTCTATATCGGTTTAACTACCTACCATTAGTATAACCTAAATGATTCCTTCATAATGTTTTAATAGAAACACAAAATACCCTAAAAACACACCCAAAATAATTAATGATCAATTACCATAAAATCAAAACATAAAAAAATAAAACTTAGTCAAAGCCTATAAAAAAACTAAGTAGGATATCCTCATAATTACAGGAGTCATTAATCAGAAGAAATAACAAAATAAATTAAACCCAATGATCCTAAAATCAAAGTCCCAAATTAATAAAACCACAATAGAGTAATTATGAAATGTATCTTTAATAAAATAATGAAATTAAATCAAGGCAAAAGTAACCTAGGTTTTTCTTAAACTAGGAAAGGAAGTGAAAATTAATTCAAATGGATGTCACCATGAATTTGGTGAAATTAAAAATCCAAAGATCCATTTATAACCACATTATAAGAGGGGAATAGTATAATAGGAAATAATGGGAGAGAGGGGATACCCTAACATAGATTTGGAATGAAAAATAACCCTAAAAACATAATAAAGCCAGATGAAAGAAGAGGATAATTGATTTCAAGAGAAGGAAATGAGGGATCTTAAATGGTGGGAGGAGGAATTAATTAAAATAAGTAATAATGAGGATTAAAAGGGGATAAAGAAAAATATTTTACATCAAAAGATTCAATTTTGTATTTTTTGTTAATAAAATTCAAATAAATTTAATTGGAACTTGATATTTGAGGTTTTCTGAAGTTTTCGAATGTTGGTGAGTAGTTTGGAGAAGGACGAACTCACCACACTTTGGTGGTATTGGATATATCATTATGGATAAAAAAATTAAGATCATGAAGGATATGTGGGTGTTTTGGAATATATTTCAAACTAGGGATATTTTGGTTATAAATGGATAGGATACCCATTCCATGGTCAAAGTAGTTTCAATGGAACATTGTGTTATTGTGTCTTGGGATAATTATAAAGACTCAGAGATTTTAAAAATCCATGAAAGTTATTTTAATATCATTTTTTTGACCATGGAGGTTTAAGGACTAACTAAAATGGGTATTTGATTCATGCTAAACCATAAAACAGAGCATTTAGTGATGAAAAGTTACTGTGTATAATGAGGTATAATGAAATAGCCATAATGCTATCCATTTTGGACCTCACATAAGAATTATTAGACCACACAGGATATTAACTAGTTTATATGTAAATATCATCAAAATTATGGAGAAATCATGTAGGGTTAGTCGAAATGGGTGTGTGGAGAATCACCAAAGCATTAAGGAAGTTGTTTTTATTATATTGTTTTCTATTATTGAAGAGAAAATGAATATAAAGCATGGAGTAAGCTATTTTGATGTATTTTTTTCCTAGATAAGAATTATGTTGTGGTAATTGGACTACTGTACCATGGTCATCCTAATAAATAGCTCAAGACATGAATTTCTAGTTGATTACATGTTATAGAGTTTGAAAAATGGAGGTTATTACTAGATTTGAGGATTTTTTACTTCAATAAATGATTAGAGGTTATGGAACATACTTAATTAATCTAAAAGTAGTATAATGATGGATATATAATTAAATATGATTCATGGGATGAATTTTACACATAGGAAGTTTAGGGTAGTTCATGTCATGAAATTTGAATTTGAGCTTTAAAAGTATTGATTGAAAATAGAGGGATATGGCTTGAAAAATAGAGTAGAAATGTTATTTAGAAAATAAGGTGGAATGTAGAAATATATTGGTAGAGAAGAAAAAGATAATATAGATGGTTTTTTATATAATTAAATATATGGAATTAAAGAGTGAGTTGTTGTTGGATTGAATTCTAATGAATATTGAGTTTGTAAGTGAATAGTTGTTGTACGTAATAGCGAATATTATGAAATTAAGATTAGAGAAACATAAATAACAATCATTATTTTTTGGTGTTATATATTCTATTTTTATCCTTTTGATTTTTAAAAATGTGTTGATACTATCTCTTTGTGTAACCCTTTTGAAATAGAGTGATCAGAAGAGAGGATGAGGTTATGGACCTTTTATGAGTAGTGAGTTTATCCTAAAGATTATAATATCCAACTAGTGAAGTGGTGATTATTATTCACATCAATATATCGTTGATATTGAATCCTTGGATATTTCCAATTATAGATGAACCAAGTAAAATATTGGTGTCCATGAATCTCTATTTCTCTATGTTTGTGTTTGTGTTTGTGAAATTAGTGTGAAAGATATCAAGTGTCTTTAAAAATTCAAATACATATCCATTTTAATTGGAGGAAAGGGTAAATTTTGAATCAACCTAATTCACCCATCTCATAGGGGGTGTTGTGAAGCCTTTGTTTTATAATTAGTTGTAAAAAATCCAAAATTTATTTCTTGGTTAATATGTCAGAGAAAGTTATCATCATGGAGAATGTTTTAAAAATGAACGGAGTAACCTTATTTGATGGATAAAATTATTAGGTGTGGAATAATAGAATCATATAACATTTATTATCTCTTAGGATTTATTTTTTCTTAGTAGAAATTTTGGGAATACAATTTACTGATATTATAGATTTTTTAATAATGGAAGTAGATAATAAATTGTTGAATATTGATGAAAAATCTCAGAATTCCTTTCTAAGAGAACTATCTAATAATAAATAAAAAAAATAAATTAGTTTTCATATAACTAAATAATTTGGGAAGATATTTATAAAATTTATATATGTGAAAAATACTGAAAGAATAAAATCTAAAGGTTATTAAAATCAGATTTGATGGTTTTAAGATTAGTTCTAGTGAAAATATTGATAGTTTCTTCAACTGTTTTATCAATGTTTTTATATATATTCATATACATGGTCATAAGATAGAATATATATATATTTTTAAGAATATTATATATATATATATTACCACCAATTTATAATCTAATGGTTATATATCTTAATGAATTAAATCCTAAAGAATTATCCCTCAATGATCTATACTGTAAACTGTTGGTATATAAAATGTGAGTGAAGCCAAAATATTATTCAAAATATTATAAAAAATATATGGAATCTAGTTCTATATAGAAGCATGACATATGGGAGACTGAAAATTAATAATAATATTTTAGTGATGATTTCTAATCTCCTGTATAAAGGATTTTTAAAAGAAGAAAAAAAATCCTAGTGTAAACTACCTTTAGATTTATTTTATTATAAAAAGGTTAGGAATATCACTGGTAGGTGTATAGAAATATTTGAAGAATATTATGGTGATATTAAATTCATTAAAAATCCAATAAGGATGTTATCCCATAGAAGGAACATAAATTCTGGAAATTCAAGTGTAAAGAAGCTTCAGTGTAAAGTTTTGTTAAGAAAAGAGGATGATGATAGTGAAGAAGATCCTTTATAAGGAATCTAAATTGAGTTTATTTTTCACATAGAATATTTCAAAATTGATATAGCGGTGAAATAAAAATATTAAGTATAATAGGATGGTCAACGAAAGGAATTTGTGGTATTTGAAGGAGATATTGAGAATCATGAACTAAAAATAAAGAAGTACAAGAAGATTCATAAATTATCGAATAAATCCAGATGTTATATTGATGATATTAAAGAAGAAATTAATCACCTTGAGGAAGTTTTGAAATAAAATTTAAATTATTAGTTAAAACCTAAAGAATCACTAAACTGTAGACAAAACATTGAGGAACAACCTAATAACATAGGTGATCTTAATATGTCCATCAAGGAGAAAACATAGAGGATAGGAACAATTAAATATAATGTTCTATATTTGATAAAGAAGCATAAGAATGAAATAAAATTATTTTTTTCATGGTAAAATCTACAATTGGAATGTTTTTTAATTAATTATTAAAGTAAAGGGCTAAATGAGACCTAAAAATATTTGGGGAAGTGTTAAGTACTCAAAGGTCCAATTATATAAGTAAAAGTGGTATAGGATTTGGTGTTGAAAAATAAAAAATAATGACAAAAAATGTGATTATAAAAGGGAAGAGAAATATAGTATAAATTTATAAATATTCAATAACCTATCAATAATCAAGGAGTAATTGAAAATAAGGGGATATATAGAGAGATGAAAAAAGATATTTCCTCTAATAAATAGTTGATTTTGTGGCTAACTTGTCCACATGGTGTCTTTTTACAATGAGTTGGATAGTTATTTGAAAATATAATAAATTGAAATTTGAAATAAATTAATTCAAATATATCAATTATATGAAAATATAAATTCATTCTGTAGATACTATTTTAATTTCTCTAACATTTAGTATAAATCTATTGATTATAATGAAGATATATAAACTTTTTCTATGGAATTAATAGAACAATGGATTCAAATAAATATAATAAAATTCCATTGGGAAATAGATTTGACCCATTGAAATAATAATAATTTTACTTGATTACATGTATCAAAGAAAATGAGAATAGACTGAATTATATCTCAACTCATTCTAGAGCTTCTTAGAAAGATAATAAATTGAAGATAAAGGAGGAATCAATTCTAGCTGAGATAGCTTTCAATGTTATAAATAAGTGAACTAAGTGAACTATTGATAGTGGTTTATCATCCTATATGAAAATTAACATGAATATTATAAATAATATGAAATACGTATTTAATGTATTGTTTTTATTTTTTAAATAATATAGCTCTAAAAATAAAAGTAAGTGGTAAAAATAATTTTTTGGGAGATAAATTAAAAAATAATTATGTTCCATATATTAATGGTATATAAAATTATTTTTCAGTGTGATTTAGTTATGTGACTTAGGAGTGGAAGTCACATTCCATTAGATAGGTTTCTACACCAAGGGAGGGGCTAGAAACTCTCTTATATATGGATAAAGATTGGATGGTAACTTGTATTAGGTGAAAACTCAAGAGAATACTAGTATCCTTATAGTATAAGAAGATAATAGTCTATGGAATTAGAGGCTTGGTCACATTTATCTATAAGGAATGGAAGTTTTATCAAATTATAAAGTTTTTGTTAATATTCCTTGTCTGAAGAGGAACTAATAATAGATCTATGATTCATGCCTTAGGGAAAATATGGTGGGAAACCTCTACCATCCAAAGAATAAGAAAGAAACAAATCTATTGAATTTGGTCAACATTGATGCATGTGGCCCAATTAATCAAGCTAGTACATAAAGTGAGAAATATTTCATTTTATTTATCAATAACTACAATAGTATGGGATGTTCTATGTTTATATGTTCTAAGAGATAATTATTGGACTATGTCAATATATTTCCAAGAATAATGGAGAATGAAATTAGAATAACAATAAAGATCCTATAGTATACCAATGTAATTGAGTACACATCCATTTAAGATTAAAATATCAATATAAACATGTAAGTATAATGTTTTAGTGGTAAATAATCTTTAATAGAATGGAGTTATAGAAATATGGAATAATATATTAAATAACATGGCTAAAACTTTGTTGATCGAAAGTGTAATGTCTCACCATTATTGGAAAGAAGTTTTAAATGTCACTATGTACAATAAAATTCGATCATTTATTTGTCTCATAGAAGATATAACACCATATGAGATGTGATATAGAAGGAAACCATATTTGAAACATCTCAAAGTTTTTGGAGGTAAATGTTTCATTTTAAATAAAGAGGAAAATTAGGGAAAGTATAGTGATTTAATAGATGGAGTACAATTAGGATACTCATCAAAGAGTTAAGCCTATAAGATTTTTAAAAAAAGGCTTGAAAAGGTTTTTTATAGCAGTGATGTGAATGTTTTTGTAATTGATGTTAAATAGAATTTTAGATAATATGTTCTTTAATAGGTGTTTGATGAATAATAAGAACTAGGTGTTGAATCTGGAGAATCATATAATCCTCTAAATGATGATTAGTTGAAATTTGAATTATACGATGATCATGGTGCCAAATTAAGTTAATAAAAGACTCAAAAAAGAATAATAAGAGATTAATTTATCCCAATAATAATTATTGGAAACTAATATACTCTAAAACATAACCAGATATTTAGGAAATGGAGTTCACTTATTAATTATCAGTGGTGGAGCCTATAAAATTTAAATACGCACCAATGGATGATTCAGGGTTAAAAGACATGAATAAATATTTTGACCAAATTGAAAAGAATAAAATATGGTAAGATTTTTAAAAACCTAGAAATCATAATTTTATTATTACAAAACAGGTATTTAAAAACAAGCTTGACGAAATTGGATGAGTAGTATAAAATAAAGCAAGGATGAAGAGCCCAAATTAATTAGGATTCCATTGAGAGGGTGTGAAATTGTGTAATAGGATTTTACAAGTAATTAGTTTTGAATAAAACCTATGTATCCTATTAAATTCATGGTTCAATAATTTTAACATCTTCTTCACTCATATAAAAAACAATAATAAAGAAAAATTATGCATATAATATTTTTACAAGTTTCAACCTTGATGTGAGAGCCTACTCTTTTTTGTATCCAAACTCTTATTGTCCCATGAATTTTCTTATTACTATAAACTTATAGTGATTATAAATACAATATAAGTCACATATATGGTTTAATAAAGTATTAACCACTTATATTAATTGATATGTTTCATCCACTTACCAAAAATGACATGGTGTTAAATAGACTAGAAAAACTACTACATCAGTATTCCTCCTTCACTCTTGTGTTTTAATATGATCAAAAAATCATCACTAGATACTTCAACACTAATGTATAGATCTTTTTAAAGAATTAAATTGACAACTATAATTATATCAATACAACTTCAGTAGGTTGATCTTCCTCTCAATGTTCTTTAAGATGATATAGTCACACAAAGGAGCATGCATGCATGAAAAGATCTCATTACTTATTATCATAAAGTGCTCAAAAAAATAAAAATGGAATCATATTTCCTTAACCTATTTAAATACAGAGTGTGGGTCATGTTCCTCATTTATCTATCTCCTTGATATAGCCTGTCTATAATGTGGTAGAGTATTGTGACATTATATGAATTCTCAAACACCTTTCACTACTTCATTTTATACTTTTAAACTTACATAAAACTTGTGAAAAAAATATCCATAATTTTAATATAAATTTTACTTGAAGTTTGGTCACAAAAAATATTCCCTAAAAAACTGTAATTTGAATATAGGATTATGAATTTTAAAGTTTCCATTTTTATCATATTTGAATGAGTTTGAATTTGAATTTAAATTCCCCTAGGAAGTTTTCATGATATTCTTCTCCATTAATCTTCATTCAAACCATCATGAAAATAGGATATAATTGTGTTTGTTGACCAAGATCATGATATTTTTAAATTTCCATCACAGTAAAGCATCATACGATTTAAGTCATCTTATGCAACTGCTATTTTATGTGATCCACATCTTATTTATTTCCCATATCTTATGTGTTTAACATATTAAATATTCCATGGATATTAAATGTTTATCATATCTCACACATTTATCATATCTTACATGAGAGATCTATCCTATCAAAGAGATATCTTACATGATCCACATATTATATGAGATTTATTACATCTTAAAATAGAATTATATCTTAATAAAAACCCATATCTTATGAAAATAAACTATAGTACCTGGAAGTTGTATCTTACAAAAAAAAATCATCTAGGAAAAAAACCACATATTTGATTTCCTATTCTTATGAAAATTAAACAGCATATGAAATCCATAAATTTATATTATGAACATATTCTACCATAAGAAATATAAGAGTTACTCTTATGAACATTCCTTTAATTTTATAAATCCGGAGTTACTATTCTGAAATAAATATCTAATATTCCGAAGTCTAAAGGGTATCTTATGAAATCCATGGTTATTTTTTAAAATTATCTAATTACTGTTTCTAGGTATGGAATCTTTTCTAAATTTATATGGAAGAGTCAAAATGAATCTTATAAACTCTCCATTGACTCTTATGAAGATGGAATTATCCATTCTCAGTAATTTAAAATTAAACTTGACTAATTAAAAACATTATTCCATATAATTAATGACATATTTGATCAACTCAAAAACACATTTAACCATATCTTAAAATAATATCAAAGTTACAATATCATGGAAGAATACAAAAACAAATTACTCAATAATTCCAAGGTCACTTAAATTTTCCCATTTGGATTTGTTTTCAACATCCTAAAACTCTTTCTTAAGACTCAATATCCCATTCAAGACACACCAGATCATATCATTATTTATGTGGAATAAATTTTTATACCACACTATTTGTTAGAGTAGTTTTTTATAAAACTCAATCTCTTAAAAATAAGAAATAGTTTGGAAAAGTGATAAGACCCCCCGATAATGGGGTTACGTACCTCTTTCAATAACTCCCCCTCTATACAATAAAAACTTCCACTAAATTCAAAAATTATAAAGACTAAATTCACCTCCCCCTTTGACAATCCACTTCTCCCCCTTTGTCAAGAAAAAAATGTATCTTCCAGGAAAAGTTTTTTTACTCTACTTTCATCCATTTGAAAACATAATCCAAAGCTAATTGTTGTCCTCCCAAATATTTTAAATGATATGGAAGGGTTTGAACATTAAGTTTCAATCTTAATGTATTATATCTATCCTTAAGGGTGGAATTAATGAAAATTTAAACTAATTGGACATGAATTGGGATAAATTTTAGTTTAATATAACCATTGGAATCCCTATCCTTAATGAAGTAAAAATGTATATCAACATTCTCATAAATTTGGAATTGAATTTAATTTTTTATCAAGTTTAAGAGAAATTGATTATCACAATGAATACTCTAATTAATTTCAACCATCACCCTCAAATCATCTAGTTATTCCTTATTTAAGATCATCTATGATAAAAAACTAGTAGTAGTTATATACTCATCCTACATAGTAATTTGTGTGGCTAGGTTTTTTTTCATGTAGTGTTAACTCACACATCTATCTCATGATAAAAAAATTCAACCTAATGTAGACTTCCTATCACCACATTCACCAGCCCATTCTACATTAGTAAATTTGAACACATTTAGTTTCTTATTATTTTTATATAGTCTCCTATATTTGTTTATACCTTTAATGTAATTTAGAACTATTTTTTCTATAATATGAGATTATTTAAGAAAATTTTGATATCTAGAACAAAAACTAACAACATAGACTATATTTGGTCAAGATGTAGTGATTTAGAGAATTATCCAAATATTATTTTTAAACTCTCATTGATCGATAATTTAACCTTCAATATATTTGGATAATTTTATCAACACATGAATATAGGTAAATATTGGTTAATATTCATTCATTTAAAACTTATTTAATAATTCATTGGTACACTTTTCCTTGGGGAAGAAGATAAAATTTTATTTATACATCACTTGTAATCCCAAAAAGTACCTCAATCATCCCAATATGGGCATCTCAATGAGTATATTCATTTATCTAGAAAACACCATGTGATAAATATCTTTCTTATTAGAAAAAATGATATCATCAACATTAATAATTATAATGAGTGTACTTACTCTTATTTTTAAAAATATAAATTATTTTTTACTTTACATTTATCGAAATTCATGTTTTTATAACAAATTTAAAGCTTTAATAAGATGCACTTGGTTCCTTATTTAAATCACATAGGGACTTCTTAAATTTAAACACCATTAAGAAATAATTATAACCTATAAACCATTAGTTTGGTAAATATATACCTCTTATTAAAATTCAACATTTTTTAAGGAACATTATATATTCATTTGGAAAATTTTATATTGTCTATGAGATATAAATACTGGGAAAATTATGATAGACTCCAACCTTGAAATAGGAGAAAACTTACCTTTAAAATCAACCACTTTATCTTAAGAGTACCCTTTGCAAACAATTATTTCCTTATACCTAATGAATTTACCCTAATCATTTAAAATTATCTTAAATAACAACTTAGTCCCAATGAAATTTTTATTATCAGGCCTTGGGACCCAATACAAAGTAGAATTTCTTTATTTGATTAAAATCCTCATCTATAAATATAATATATTATCCATCCACTGATTTTTTTAAACTTAACATATTAATGTTATTTGGTTGTAAAATCTCATTCTTCTACTTTATTCTATATGATAAATTTAACTTCAATAATATAATATACTTAAACATTTTTATTAATCTTTATATACTTATACATCCTATTATAAATATCCTTATCCTCATCACTAGTATAATTAGATGAAATTTCAACCAACTATAATACAATTTCTTCCCATGTAACATTCCCTCGACCATAATTCTTCTCATTGTATTTAAATTTATTCAAAAAATGTACTAATTATAGGAAATAATAATTTGTATGATTTTCAATAATTTTTACATAATAATATCCAACCACTATGTGATAGTTTTTCATTCAAAGATCTTTAAACTTTTCTATTTGATAGGTATCCCAAAAAGATAACTTTCACTGCTTTTTCATTAAATTTTCATAGATTTGAGTCTTTGATTTTAATAATGCAGCGACTAATAAAGACTCTAAAATAAATCCTATTGGATTATTTTTATACCAAATATTTTATGAGGTCATATTTTAATTTAACCCAAGAAAAATCCAGTTTTAAATATGTATAAATTTACACGTCGCTTCTCTCCATAAAAAACTTCGATATCTCAAATTCAGTTAGCATATTCCAACCCATTTCAACTATACTCATGTTCATTCCCTCAGTTGTCCCATTATATTGAGGTGTTTATTGAGTACTATTTTGGTTCTTGATTCCATACTTAGCATGATGCGACTCAAAATCACTTCCAATGAACTCTTTACCATTATCAATCCTCAGCTTCTTGATATGAACACCAAGTTCTCATTAAAGCTCTCCTCAATAGAGTATAAACATTTCCACAGTTTTTGTCTTAAGTTTTATATCCAACATTATTTCCACTCTAATAAATTCAATAATGAATGTAATGAAATATAAGACTCATATAGTGAAACAATGTCTCATGGGTCTATATAGATCTGAGTGAATCAACTCAAGTGATTTATTTGATTATATCTCCACTCTTTAATAATTTCTTCATATTCCCATTATGGATGGTTGTAGGAATAATACCTATACATCTACTAAATTGGGTTAGATCCATCAATACATTTTAATTTAAAAAATTTCTCACATTCTTTTGGAAAATATGGCCAATTCTTATTTTCCAAATATTATTTTCATCTCTGACATTGAGATATGAGTAATTACTAGGATCTATAATCTAAAATAGATTCCCACTTTTTCTTTAACCTATTATAATGATTCTACCATATCGAATTATTTTAATTATTAATGTTTTTTATTAAAAATTACCTCATTACATTCATCAAAGAGTGGACTCACACTCTATGAATTATTCTTGAGTTCATTAAAAAATTAAACCACTCATGAGTTCAATATGCGTGGAACATTTTCAACTATCTCAACTCCCTTAATATTCAAAGATCTCTAATCAGTAATGGTTAAAGAACCACCATAATTATATTTAATGTTTTAAAATAACTTTAAGTATCCTATCATGTGTGATGATCAAACAATATCAAGTATCGACGTCTTTATGATTTCTTTTAGTGTGACATTAACAATAAGTCATTTCTTGACCATGTATTTATTATGAGAATTATTTCCTTTAGAAATATATTTTTGTAGGATAGGAATCAAGGTCTTGAATTTTTTTACATAGTGAATTTTTTTCATATATTATATAAATATCTTCAATCCCATCAAAAGTTTTCTGAATAAGTACCATCGTTGGTCTTCTATTCCCATTTTGCTTCATAACAACATTATTGCATCTATTTTCATAGTAGCTCTCCATGAATTCTAGTCTTATCTATAAAACCATGAAATTTTATTATAGGTAAATAATATCAAACAACATATATCACATGAAACACCAATATTATGTGATAATCTAATACCCCAAGATATTATAATATATTTATTTTAAAATAAATTCAATCTCTTCGATATCTTATGGAACATGCAACCCCAAATATAAATAGACCGTAATATAATAACCATTATAACCTAGATTTTAATTTTAAGGATATGAATATGAATAATTAAATTATTAAATTTATATTTTAAAACATTTATAAAATAAATTAACCGGTTATCTATTGATTATAAATAAAATAAAAACCATTTTAAATAAAAATTAATGTTTTCGATTTTTTTTTTAATTTTTTAAAAGATGGTTTAGTCATCCTTTGCAAACAGAATTTAAAATTTATTTTTACCAATTTTGGGATATTTAATTTATAAAATTAAAATAATTTTTAAAACCAGCCTATCGATATTAACTTTGGGTGAAATTTTGTGATTTTTCAGAAAATGTTAATTTTTCAGTGAATAGGGAAAAATTTCAATTTAAAAAAAAATCATTTATTATTAATAAATTAATTCACAATATTATTTTAATTAAAATTAAAATTAACATAATTATTTTTTATTTTTATGATATCAATTTAATTATATTTAAATCATATCTTTAATATATTTTTGAAAATGTATATTTTTAGGCTTTAAAAACCATTTTTCCTTGAAAACTATTTTAAAGTGTATAATGTTTATCCATTTTAAATAATTAAAATAAAACCTAATGATGAATGATTTAAAAAAAATATTTAATTATATATTTATAAATATTAGTTTAAAATAGTTTAATTTTCATTACATTTTATATATTTAACTTGAGATCATCTTTTCGTTAAAAAATACATTTCTCAAAAAATCGTTTTTTGACACGTCTATGGGTATAATTTCAAATTTAATTCTTCCATTTATATGAGTTTAATTTAAATAAATAAATTCAAAATCTTTAATCAGAAATTTTTTTATTATATAATAATTCCAACTTAATTTTTTACCATAATGAATAGTGAAAACAATAAAAATTATTTACTACGGTTAAGGTAAAAATAGGTTTTCAGGGGGTTAAACTAAAAAATAATGGTTAAAAATGATTCAAAACATGAATAATTAAAGTTTTATAGTCACATATAAACCTTATCTCTTATAAGGTTCTAAAATGATCCATGTTTTATCCTTTTATCTTGATAGAAATGTGGGCGACATTCTTTCTTTTAAAAACTTATATGTGTGTCCTATCACCCAATTAAAAAAAGGCCACCCCTCTTCTCTTATTTCCAAACATGAAAAAAATATTGGTTCAATCGATCACTTACAATATAAATTCCATAATTTCATCCCCTCATCATAGAATCTTTTTTATCATAAATATAACCTAGAAATACTTTTGGTGAAAACTTATAGAAGTTTGATGAAGAATAGGTAAATTCTTTAACTGAGAATTTTATATTATTTATTCTTACACCTCCTTAAATAATATTAAAACATTCTGATATAATAAAAACAATATCATAGATATAATTATATATTTTTAATGGTAATTTTATGACCTAAAATCATCTAATTCTCCCTAAAATATGAAACAAAACTGTTGGTCGTGTGTACGATGGACTACCACCTAACGAACCGATATAACTCATTTTCCATCACTGATTCTCATAGATGGATATAATGTTTTATCAAATGTTTGTATATGAAATTTTTGATATAATTATACTTTTTTAACTGCAATATCACATATTACTTCTTACATTCCATTCCATATAAAATATGATAATATCACTTGTGTGTATTGTGAACTACTACCTCGTGAAATGATGTGATTAATTTTTCACTTACGTTTTAAATGGAAGGTTGTAACATAATTCCCCTCCTCATTGGATTGATTCAATTTGGAATTTCTATTTTTCATTAAGAGGAATCCCCAAGACACCAAAGGATGGAAATAAATTCTAAGGGATTCATTACAATTGGAGGGCAATTTTCCTTTTGAGAAATAAAGAATTATAACCAAACACACCATAAAAAAATAACCACTATATGATGCATGATAAAAATTTATAAAAATAAAATTAAAACAACTAAATATCAAACCCAACTATAAATAGGGCACCACAATAGAAGACTACTAATCATCAAAGTACAAATAAGAAGACAAAACCAACAAACTCAAGGACTCCAAGACATAACTCTATAGCTCAAACCGCAACTCTATGATCAAGCATCATGAAAAAACACTAAATAAGTGTGATGTATTACCTTTAAATGTTTCATGATAGACTAAATATTAAAAATAACCAACATTCCAAAGAAGGGGGCTATTAATGAAACTCAATTTTCCCCAAATAACTTCCCTACTAACACTACTAGGATAGAACAAGTTAGCACCTTTATAAAAAACATTTATATAAAACAGTTTGAAATAGTTTATATCAGAATATATAAAATTTTACATACCAAAAAAGTTTCTAAGGAAACAACCAAACAATTCATTAAACCATTTCACATTCATTTTTGGCATACCCATTCCATGATTCACACACCTACACCCACACATTCATGCTTCATCAACAGTTCCATACTTATGAGTGGTTTCTTTTCAATCGACTAATTCATCAATAATTGTAAAATATCCTTATACCCTAATAGAAAATTCCCCTTATCCATGGTCATGTCCCTTTTTACCCCAATGACACATGCCCTTTATTTATGGTCATGTCGAAAACATGAACTCACACCAACTGTTACGAGAAAACCACGCCAAAACAAAAATTAAAATACAAAAAAAATTCAATAAAGAAATATTTTATTTACAACCTTTCCATAAAATATTTTTCCATAAATCAACCCAAACAACCAATTTTAAAATCTTCATTTTAAAATCAAACAACAAATCACTTTGCACAATATTTCTACAATTTTCACAAATCCACAATCCACCATCAAATAAGGATTATACCATGATTTGTGCAAAACTTTCACTATAAATTTCTATCAGTATAAAAATTTTGAAAATAATATTTCATGTTCTAAAAGTATGAGTCAATATTGAAGCCACAAATGATGGGAATTATGAAAAAAACAAACAATGACACGAAAACTCCCACAAAATCGGGTTGAATCTCAAAAAACCCACTTTAGATCTCTTCCCCTAACACAAAAAATACAAATATCATAATTATTAGTAGAAAAAACCATTGATCTATCCACAAAATACTATATCTAAGAAATTGATAGAGGGAAGATGAGTATATCTATGGAAAACTACCAAAAATGAAGACTTATGATGGTAATATGGCTTCAACGCACCAAGATTTTCCTGTGGAGTTCTTCTGGATCGACGTGGAGAGACTCCAAAACATTTAAGAGGAAGAAAAAACGTATTAGGGTCAAAAATAGTGGGGAAACGAGATTTTTAGTGATAATACCAAGCTAGATCCACTTTTTAAGGATCTAATCTTTAAATTATGCACGGTAAGTCCTACAGTTAGGCAAACTGTGCACTAACTGTGCACTAGACTCTACCTCATGAAGCACCTTGCATGGTTAGCCCCATGGTTATACAAAATATATGAAAAACATGAAAAATATATATTTACCACTTTCCATAGTTTCTCCTGAGTGTTTTCATGGTCTGGCCAAATTGTGCACCTACCCAGATGCCCTTGTTTCACAATGCGTGGTTTCTTATAAGAGTTGCAAGATTTAAACTAACTGTGCTGAAACCATGAACCTTTTTAAAATCCTAAAAATAATTTAAAAATTATTCCAAACCATCCCAACCTTCACCGAAACACTTCGTGTACTTAAAAATCATAATGAAAGTGTTACTTATTTGAAATAGGTGGTGCTACATTATCCTGACTATTGGAATTTCCATCCTTGGAAAGTTGAAAACCACTGATTTCCCAAAAGAGTTTGGTCGATTTCTCAACCATTTATTTCTTCCGTTTCCAATTCTCTTCTTGAATATGACTATGTTGGCACATAACTCGCACTAGAAAAATTCTTTTCACACATAATACTTTCTCTTACTAATCAATAATTAGTACAGGCATGTGTACCAATGAAGCATCCAGTTGTAAGTCAATATGATCCCATAGAATCACATGGTTAGGATCAAGATTATACATTTCCAACTGAGATACAAGAAATAATTTTTTCACTACCCTAAACCTTGGGTGAAATCCAACCGATATGCCGCCTCACAAACTCATTCCAGTATCTCAAAAGGGCCTATGTATTGAGTATATAACTTGAACTAATTTTCAAAACAATGATTCCCAAGCCTTGGAGAGATTCTCAAAAACATATGATCACTCACCTTGAATAAAAATGACTTTCAATGATGATCTTCATATGACTTCTGATGACTCTGATCCATCTATATCCCCTTCCTAATCAACTAAATCTTCTCTGTTGTTTTCTTGGACTTGCCTCAGCCCAAATAGTGAAGTCTCACCTATTTCAAACAATCAAAGTGGAGAACAATAAGGATTCCCATATAATGTCTAAAAAGAATCCATATATATCAAGGTTTGATAATTTGTGTTATATAATAACTCCACTAACGATATGTGCTCATCCCATGAGACAACATAATCCATTACATAGGCTCACAGAATTTCTTCCAACATTTTTATTTTCCTTTTGGATTGTCTTTTCATCTAATGATGATACACCATACTAATAGTCAATTGAGTCCCAAGTTAATGATGTAAGGATTCCAAAAAATGATACATAATCCTTATATCTATATATGATATTATATAAACTCGTATGCCATGCCTCTTTACCACTTCTTGGATATAGTTCTTTGAAAAGTCATCCACCGTATTAGATTCAATAATTGGGATAAAATGGGATGAATATGTGAGCCAATCCACTGTCAACCAGATGAAATAATTTTTTTGAACCATTCTTGGGAGAACTGTTACAAAATCCATAGCTATATTCCCCCATTTAAAAACAGGAATTGTTAAAGACTACAGTATATCTAATGTTCACTGATGTTATTCCTTAACCTACATGAATTTTAAGCATCTAAAACAAACCCATCCATCATCTTTTTTATTCCAACCCACAAAACTATGATTTCAATACTTTATAAATATTCTATATTCCAGGATGAAAAATCCATCTTGAATGGTGGTAAGAATGAAGAATTTGTTCCTCACATGCCATAGGTTTGACCTTCCAATTTATGTAACATAAAACTGAACTCGCATCCAGCCTCCATCTCTAAATGGTCTCCCCACCATTGAGTTTTAAACTTCTAGAAACACATTATGAATTTGATGTTTGTGCCTCTTTAACTTTAACCAAAAAATAAGGAATGAAAGAAACATGAAATAAAAACACAAATTCACCTTGTTATTCACATTCAAAGTGAATGTCAGCTATCACCAACATCTACTACAACTAATCTGAAGCCTCTTTCGGCAAGTTACCATAAGAATACCTTCTTAATATATCCACCACTAAATTTCCTCTACCCAATGTATACATCAAATAAAATTAGAACATTTGGAGATACTATATCTATCTTCTTTGTCTCATATTCAAGTCCCTTTGAGAGAAAATATGTTTCAGGATCTTATGATCCATAAAGACTGTAAATTTCTACCCAAAGTGGCAATGAAACCATTTATTCATAGCACAAAGTACCACAACTAACTCTAAATTGTGTGTTGGGTAGTTCTTCTCATGAAATAGTAACTATCTCTATCCATAAGCAATATCATGGTATCCTTTCATGAGAACATGTCATAAACCTGATCCCAATGCATTAAAATACACCACATTACATTGTCCTGATTTTGGAAAAATCAAGATTGGTTTTATTTTAAAGGGCTATTTATTCTCTTGAAATGATTTTTGACATTCATCATTCCTTTATAATGGAAAATTTTTCCTTGTAAAAACTATCATAGTTAATTCTAGTCGTGAAAAGTTATTAAAAAATAATCAATAATAACTAGATAGACTAAGGAAACTTTGTATCTAAAATTAATTATTTGGGTGTTTCTAAGAGGTAATTTTTTTTTATATTTATGGATCCATGTAAATAACTTTTTTAGAGATTACATGGCCAAATAAAAGTACCTCTTGTATCCAAAAATCCTAATTTGACAATTTGGAAAACAAATGATGATCCCTCATTATTACCAATATTATGACTAAGTGTTTCTCATGATCTACCCTTTTACTCAAACACACCAATATGTCATATACAAAGACCACCATAAAAGAGTCCAGATATCTTTGAAATATCAGAATCATCAATGCCATAAAGTATGTTGGTGAATTCTTAATACTGAAAGACATCACCACATATTCATAATTTCTATATCTACACTTAAAATATTACTTCGTAATATTTTCCTTTTGAGCCCACAATCGGTGACATCCTTATCACAAGTCAATTTTGGAGAACCACTGATATCCCCTTAATTGATCAAACAAATAATCAATACATGGAAGTGGATACTGATTCTTTATTAGAACATGGTTAAGCTTATAATAATATAATCAAAAACTAATATTTCTATCTTCCTTTTTTCATAAAAAATACCGGTGCTACCTATAGAGACATGCTAGGATAAATGAACCCTTTTATTTCTAACTATTCCAACTACAATTTCAGTTACCTTAATTATATTTGTTCTATCCAGTGATAGAGAAGGGAAATAGTAATGGTCCTTAGGAAGGGATCAGTCATAAAATAAACTTCTCTTGTGGGTGGAAACCTTGAGAAATTCTTAGGAAAAACATCTTGAAACTGAACAACAACTGTTAGAAAACTAATATTATTGATCTATAGAAACCCTGAATTTTCTTACACTAATATTACATCATTATAAAGTTAAACAACATAAAAATATTACCCCATTGGGATCCAGAGGTTTAGTATCTTGAGAAAACTAATACCAAACATAACATTTAAAACATCAAGCATAAACATTTATTGAATTCCTTCTTCTCTAGCTTCTTATTTGAAATTGACCTCTCTTTAGTACATGTAGTAACAAAAGGATATACATAAACAAGGGATGAGATAAAAGCCCAGTAAGAGGGTAGATAATAAAAATATAACAATGGGTGAGAATAATCATAATATAGGAAAAGGATCATGAACATGGGAGGAATCATTAATAATTGACTTCAAATGTGGCAATGCATAAAAAATGAAACATCATGTCTTAGTGGTTAACTACCACAAATACTTGTGAAAAAAGCTATAATCTTCTTAAAACATCATTTCAGTTTAGCTCCTGATATTAATCACTTTACCCAATGCATTGGAGTGCTGTGTAATTCTAGGCGCACCCGTCACATTCAAACATTCATATTGTGCTATATAATTTCGGGTGCACCCATAACATCATAGCATTATCATTATTATGAATTCCACATAGAAAATATATAAAAAATTAAGATAAATAACCTATGGAATGGGATGGTTTTCATCTCATAAGAATGTTGTACCTCTCGTACCCCTCGTTCTTTAATTTTCATGATCACAATCACTCTCTTTTTTATCTAATATTGTTTTAAGTGTTTTTGGATGATAGGTTGCCAAGGAATTGGGCCAAGAGAGCAAGAAGAAAAAAGTGGACTGAATTTCAGTACACCAGCCAACCGGTGGATGACCACCGGCCAGCCGATGGAGGCCTGGACAGAAGGCATCCCTCTGTCCAGACCACCGGCCAACCGGTGTCCCACCACCGGCCAGCCGGTGGAACCCAGACAGAATAGTGTCAGCCACTGCCTCAGCACCGGCCAACCGGTGGCCTCCTCACCGGCCAGCCGGTGGTGCCTGAGCCCGAGCCCTCTCCATTTTACAAGCACCGGCCAACCGGTGGCCAAGCACCGGTCAGCCGGTGGAGCCAGTCAAACTAGCCGTTGGGCTTTGACCAGGCTTGTTCACTTGACTCCCAACGGCTCCGAAGACCTCTCCAACGGCTCCGAAGACTCCCTAAGGCCATTTGAGGGTTCCCCCTCTATAAATAAAGGACTAGGAAGCCCCGAAACTATAAGAAAGCCCACGGGACACATTTTGATCATTTGGCGAACCTCCGGCGCATTCCCTCAAGGAACCCTCACTTGATTCAACTCACTTCCACATCCAAGGAGCACCATCAAAGAAGCTTGGGAGAGCTCTTCATCAACTTCATCAATCCTTTGGCGCCCAAGGCTTCTCCCATTACGGTTTTTCATTGTTTTATCATTTTGAGCTTTAATTTGGGTTTGTGCCTACAAACCCCCATCTCTTTCTCTCATCCTCTCTTTTGGGTTCTCACACCACCTTCAAGGTGTGAAGAGGTTAGTCAAGCCTTCCCTTTAAAAGGATTGAATCAAAGGTGAGCTAGCCTTCACCTGTAAGAAGGCTAGTGGGTTCTTGCTCAACCATTGAAAGCAAGTGGGTTCTTGCATAACCATTTAAAAGCAAGCTGTAATAGGTTCTAGACTACCTGAAAAGTCTAGTGGGTTTCTTGCTAAAACCATTAAAAAGCAAGCGGTAGTAAATCTCTCAACGGTTGATTTGGGAGCGTAGACGTAGGATTTGGGTTAAGCCGAACTCTGTTATCAAGCTTTGTGTCTTGCCTCTTTTATTTCCGCTGCACTTTGATATTTGTTTTCAAATTGTTAATTATTTTTTAAAAGGAAATTCACCCCCCTCTTGCCATCACTTCTTTTTCTTCTCCGCCCAACAATTGGTATCAGAGGAAAAATTTGAGTAATACCTTAACCGGTTTCAAATTAAAGATCCATTGTGATGGCTTCATCCTCTTTCGCCCCCAAAGGCTATTCTTTGGGTCGTGCTCCATTCTTTGATGGAACCGACTACACTTTTTGTAAAACTCGCATGATTACATTTCTTAAAAGTATTGGCTATCCTATATATAGAATTGTAATGCAAGGCTTTACTTTATCTAACAAGGATGAGTCCAAATGGACCCCCGAAGACATTGCGAATTTTGAACTTGATGGCAAAGCCATGAATGCTCTTCAATGTGGGCTATACCGTAATGAATTTAATCGTATTTCTACTTGCTCATCTTCTTATGAAATTTGGAAACTTTTAGAAGTAACCCATGAAGGCCATTACAAGCCCGATTGTCCACTCCACAAGAAAAAGGCCAAGCAAAAGGAAAAGAAGAAGGTATTCAAGGCCACATGGAGTGATAGCTCCACATCCTCCTCCTCCTCCTCCTCAAGTGACAACGGTAAAAAATGCCTAATGGCATTTCATGAGGTATCCTCTTCCGACTCCTCTTCCTCTAGTTCTTCAAATTCATTTAATCATTTATCCTACGAGGATCTCCAATATGCTAGAGATCAATTGGAGGAAGGTTTTCACGAACTTTCTTCCAAATTTGTTGCTTTAAAAAATAATTTCAAAAATGTTTCTTCCGAAAAAGATCAACTTCTCAATGAAAAGGAAGAGTTGTCCCTCAAGATTCAAAACCTTCCCGATGTTGAATCTATGGAATCAACAATTAAAGATTTAAGGGAATCTCTTGCCAAGTTCACCCAAGGTGAACAAAATTTGACCAAACTCCTAGGTTCCCAACGCATAACTAGAACCACCCAAGGTCTTGGCTATTCCAATCAAGCTTCCTCTTCCCATGCACCCACTATTTTTGTAAGGGGGAGCTCTCAAAATAAATTTTGTAATTATTGCAAAAATCCCGGGCACTTAATTTATGAGTGCAATTGTAAAAATGCCCGGTATGGGAGGCCTAAAACTATTTTCTTAAATGATGAATTTTTTAGGAGAAGACCCGCCACTAGACAAGTATGGATTGAAAAATCCCTTTTAGCGAGTCTCTCTGGGCCAAAATTTGTCTCGGTTTCAAAAACCTCTCCCCGGTGATTTGTTGTTTTTATTTAGGGGGAGTTAGGATTGTTTAAGTCTTTTCAATTCAAATTTTTTCAAAACTTTTATTTTCAAAACTTTCAATTCAAAACTTTTCATTCAAAACTTTCAATTCAAATTTCAAAAATTTCAATTGATTTAAAATCTCTATCTTGTTTTTTAAATTCATTCCCTCAATCAAGTTTTATGCCCCGTGCTATTTTGATAATCACAAAGGGGGATAAATTCTTGGTTGATTGGGGGAAATCTTTATTTGCTTTACTTTTCAATACCTTTCATTTTAGTCTTTTTACATTACTTGTTTTGGTGATTGTGATCATCAAAATAGGGGGAGATTGTTGTACCTCTCGTACCCCTCGTGCTTTAATTTTCATGATCACAATCACTCTCTTTTTTATCTAATATTGTTTTAAGTGTTTTTGGATGATAGGTTGCCAAGGAATTGGGCCAAGAGAGCAAGAAGAAAAAAGTGGACTGAATTTCAGTACACCGGCCAACCGGTGAATGACCACCGGCCAGCCGATGGAGGCCTGGACAGAAGGCATCCCTCTGTCCAGACCACCGGCCAACCGGTGTCCCACCACCGGCCAGCCGGTGGAACCTAGACAGAATAGTGTCAGCCACTGCCTCAGCACCGGCCAACCGGTGGCCTCCTCACCGGCCAACCGGTGGTGCCTAAGCCCGAGCCCTCTCCATTTTACAAGCACCGGCCAACCAGTGGCCAAGTACCGGTCAGCCGGTGGAGCCAGTCAAACTAGCCGTTGGGCTTTGACCAGGCTTGTCCACTTGACTCCCAACGGATCCGAAGACCTCTCCAACGGCTCCGAAGACTCCCTAAGGCCATTTGAGGGTTCCCCCTCAATAAATAAAGGACTAGGAAGCCCCGGAACTATAAGAAAGCCCACGTGACACATTTTGATCATTTGGCGAACCTCCGGCGCATTCCCTCAAGGAACCCTCACTTGCTTCAACTCACTTCCACATCCAAGGAGCACCATCAAAGAAGCTTGGGAGAGCTCTTCATCAACTTCATCAATCCTTTGGCGCCCAAGGCTTCTCCCATTACGGGTTTTCATTGTTTTATCATTTTGAGCTTTAATTTGGGTTTGTGCCTACAAACCCCCATCTCTTTCTCTCATCCTCTCTTTCGGGTTCTCACACCACCTTCAAGGTGTGAAGAGGTTAGTCAAGCCTTCCCTTTAAAAGGATTGAATAAAAGGTGAGCTAGCCTTCACCTGTAAGAAGGCTAGTGGGTTCTTGCTCAACCATTGAAAGTAAGTGGGTTCCTGCATAACCATTTAAAAGCAAGCTGTAATAGGTTCTAGACTACCTGAAAAGTCTAGTGGGTTTCTTGCTAAGACCATTAAAAAGAAAGAGGTAGTAAATCTCTCAACGGTTGAGTTGGGAGCGGAGACGTAGGCTTTGGGTTAAGCCGAACTCCGTTATCATGCTTTGTGTCTTGCCTCTTTTATTTCCGCTGCACTTTGATATTTGTTTTCAAATTTTTAATTATTTTTTAAAAGGCAATTCACCCCCCCTCTTGCCATCACTTCTTTTTCTTCTCCGCCCAACAAAGAACACATTCATTAACTTTGGGTTCCCAAAAGAAAGTGGGAATAACATACTTGATACAATAACCATCAACCTTGAGTGCGAAATAAAATGTGTTTTTTGAAAGAAGAGTTCTTTTGGAAAACATTTGTTTGACATAAAATCCATTGGAAAAACATTATATCCTAGAAAAGGTAATATAATGATGAAATAATGTTTTAATGAGTTACCATACAAAAAATTGAGTGAAAAAGGGATAACCTGAATAAATAAAGTTGGGTTCGAGAATTTCCCCTTACCTTATATCCGAACACTTTCTTCACTTTAATGTCCTGTATAACCACATTATATTAATTAATTAATAATTAAATTACCTTTTTTACATGAATATGGTTCATTTTTGTATCATTATGTTATTTTATGGGCCTTTTAATTAGTTATGTAGTTTAAATACATTTTTCAGGAATGTTTATTTTTATGGTTTTCTTGAGCGGTTCACATGTATTCATAAAAAAAATTTCATGTAGAACATGGATAAACATCCAGAACTGATATTTAAAGTTATAAATGATATTAAATGAGTTTAAATGATCTTATAATTAATTCTATTATATACCATTGGATGAATCATTACATAATAATTTAATGATGATCATTTGGGTTAATTTGGGTGGTTTTTCGACCACAACAAACTTGTTCTATTTAATCATTTAGTAATATATACATAAGTTATATCCAGAACATTAAATAGGATATAATAAATATAAAATAATCTGTTTTAACCATAAAAATTGTTTCATGACCAGATCTGAAGGCGGTAAAGTAAAATGAAAACATGTTGTTCTTGAAGCTGATAAATTAACACCTCACGAACAACGTTTTCGTTTCCAAAAAAAAAGTAAGAGGATAAGGGGGTTGGATGATATATAATCCCATAATTATCATAAAATTACATTATTTGTAGGATAATGGAGTTAAAATACCATTTGTATGAGGATAGTTAGGGATATATTAAGAAACTAATGTGAAATTGAAAGGAAATTAAAGGAAGAGAGAGAGAGAGAGGAATTACCTCTTGAATCCTCCTATTGAGATCATACTTAAGGAACCTAGGATTGGTCTTTTTATGATACCATAAGATCTTGGAAGTGGTGAAGGGGGTAGGTAAGACTTTTGGTCAGATATTAGACAAGGTTTGAAGCTTGAGAGGTGTGAGGAAATGAGGGTGTGAGTGGTTGTATTTATAGTGGAGGGTAGAGGGGTTTTCTCAATATAATACTCATTAATTTATTATTTATACACAAGAAAAGTAATAGTGAGTCCTAAATGAAAAATAATAGTAAATATGTCATGTGAGTTCTATATTAGGGTTCTTACATCACTTGTGATGTAAGGAATAATGGATTTAAATTATAATGTATTTATACAGTAAATTAATGTATTTTAATATTCACCAGAAATTCAAGTATTTCAGAAAAATCCCAAAAATTCACCCTAACCATTTTTTGATGTGTAGAATCCAAAAATGAGGTCCATTTTTCAAAAATAAATTTCTAAATATAATTAATTTGATTTTTAATTAAAATCATAATTTACTTGAAAAATATAGTTTTTAAAATTAAAACTGATTTTATAATGCTTTCAAAAATTACATAAGGTCGTATAAAATTATATTAAAACTAGAAGATATAGAATTGTTAATTTATGAAAACATTTTATGAAAATAATTTTTTTTAAATTAATTAATTAATTATAATTATTTATTTATAAATTACAAAAATACCCATATTTTTACTATGGTCAATTTGTCACTTATAAGATACCTAAATTTTATTTAATCATTCAAGAGTAAGGTTAATATTATTTTGGAAGTTTTAATATTAATAAGGGTCATACTACTATTTATAAGGGTAGGTTACTATTCATAAGGGCATGTTACTATTCACAAAAAATTAGGTTTTTCTTATCGAACTCAAAATATTTTATGGATCACAACCGTGTATGTGAGATTTTTGAAATTCAAAACATAAAAGTGGAAAAATTATGTTTAATGATCACATAGTATCATGATATGTCATTGTTCTTCCTAATGTTATTATACTATAAGGAATAATTATAATAAGGGAATTCCATTTATAAAACATTGGGTTGTTACATTCTTCCCCCCTTATGAAATTTCACCCTCAAAAGTTCATTTTACAAAACAGGTGAGGATACTTCTTCTACATTGCCTCTTCCGATTCCCAAGCAGCTTTTTCAATCTTATGGTTCCTCCACAAAACTTCGATAAGGTGGGTTTTATTGTTGTGTATAACCTTATCTCTCTGGTCCAAAATCTTTATAGGATTCTACTCATAGGAGAGATCATCTTCCAACTGTACCACCTATGAGTTTAGTACATGTGACGGATTTGGTATGTACTTTCTCATGAGTGATACGTGAAACACATCATGAACTTGATCCATATTTGGTGAAAGTTATGTGATCACTGATCTCAGAAGGTCCAATGTACCTTGGGCTTAGATTCCATTTCTTTCCAAACTACATGAATCTCTTCTATGGTGATATTCAGAGGAAGACTTTATCTCCAAATTCGAACTCCAAGTCCGTTTGACGGTTTTCAACATTTATATTTTTCCGACTTTGAGCAGCTTTGATGTGTTTATGGATGACTTAAAACTTCTTTGTCATCTCTTTCTCAAGGTCAGATCCAAGTAGATTTCTTTCTCCAAATTCATCCCAAAAGGTTGGAGTTCTACATATCTTCCCATACAGAGCTTCATAAGGAGACATTTGAATACTTGAGTGGAAGTTATTATTGTATGAGAACTCAACCAATGGGATATGTTTATCCTATCCACCTTTTAATTCTAAATAATAGGCTCTTAGAATATCTTCAAGCATCTGAATAGTCCTTTTCAGATTGGAGATTAGTTTAGGGGTGATAGGTCATGCTAAAATTCAATTCAGTACTCAAGGAATGTTGAAGGATCCTCTAGAATTTAGATGTGAACCTTGGATCATGGTCAGAGACAATCAAGAGTGGATCGCCATTAAATCTCACCACTTCTTTCACATATATATTTTCAAGTTGTTCAAGTGAGATATATTCATGAATTGTGATAAAATGGGTAGTCTTGGTGAGTTAGTCAACCAAAAACCATATCGTATTATTTCCATTCAGCTTCTTCAGGAGACCCATGAAAAAGTCTATAGTGACATTCTCCCATTTCCACATGGTTATAGGCAATGGCTGCATCAACCCATTGGACTTTTGTCACTCTAATTTAACTTTCTGACCTACCAAGCACCATGAGATGTATTCCACAATCTCCTTCCCATTATCCCACCATAAGTGTTCTTGAAGATCTTGGTATATCTTGGTGCTACCTGGATGGATAGAGAATGTTGAGATATCTGTATTGTATAATATATCCTTCTTTATCCAGGGTGATGAAGGCACACACAGACGTGTTCCAAATAAAATCACACCATCATCGTCGATATGGAACTCATAGAGATTCCCTTCCTTTAATAAATTCACCTTCTTTTGTAACTCCAGATAATCCCTTTGTGCCTCCTTAATCATCTCTTAGATTGATATTTATTAAATCATTTGGAAAAGGTAGGATGTATCCCCTACCCTTAGGATTTAAAAAACCATCCTTCGCATGTCCAATAATATAGGATCTTTCTCAACCCGTAACATAGATAGAGTAATAGGTTCTTTGAGCATCAGATACCTTGTTCACCTTTCCAGGATGATAGTGAATAGGGAAATTGTAACGGCCCGAAATTTTGAATAAATCTTGTTCCCTAATTTCATGTGTTATTTTATTTTATTTTTATACTCAACAAAAATGTTTTATTTGATAAACATGATTATAATTAAAATGAGACCAGTGGGTTTTGACTGTTATATGACCATCGGTCAATATGACCGTTGTGAACAAAATGTTTTGATTATTGTCTCTAAATATAAGTAATCTTGGTTAATTATTATAGAAAGAAGATTTGATGGCCTCACCTAGTAGTCTTGGACCGATCGAAGCCCATCTAACAGAGCTTGGGAAGGAGGTAGCACCATTGGGCTTTGCTCTGGACCAAATCCAAGCCGAACTTCATCATGTGAAGCTAGAGCGGAATCGCCTTCGCGAGAAGTTCAAACTGATAGAAATTACTACTCGGGCAATGTTGACTGAGCCGCCCCAAGGTTCTATCACCCTAGTACACCTTACTCTTAGGTCTTATGCTGGTATTATAAGGGGATATGTAACGAGACCGTAACTGCCTTGTGTAATCCTTGTTTTAAATAAAAATTGGGATTTCTTATTATGATGATGTTTATGAATTTTCAAATGACCGGATAAATATAGTATGCATATTTTTGATGAATTTTAGAAAAAAGATATTTTAAAAATGTTTATGTAAACCATAAATAATTAAAAATGTGTAATGATTTTCAAAAGATGTTCTTCTACAATTATGTTCAGTACGAAATTTGGAGTCTAATAAGATCAACTTTATTTTTGATGAATAGTAAATTATGAATAGTGATTCTATGATTAGGATTATTAATATGACCAAATGGATTAGTAATCTCACTTAAAGAAAGTTTTAAAATAATCTAGGCACCTTGATTAAGTAATGTGATTCAATAAAATGGTTAAATAACTGTTTCATAAATTATTATTCAAGTAATAGTTTTTTTGGGTGAATAGTGTTTTTTTAATTAAAAATTAAATTAAAAATATTTAGAAAATTATGGATTTCATTTTTGAACTCAGAGCACCGATATTATGTTATGGTAATTTTTGGGGTTTTTTCTGAAAAAAATGAATTTTCGGTGAATAGTGTATTTATTTGAAAATAAATTTAAAAATATTTAGAAAATTATTTTTATAAAATTGAGTTCATTTTTAAAATCAGAGCATTGATATTTGGTTAGTGTGAGATTTTGGGATTTTTCTGAAAAAGTTGAATTTTCAGTGAATAGTAAAAATGCAGTTTTAGGGTTTCGGTATGTTTAATGACATCATAGCTGTGTCATGATGATTTCATGAGATTTTTTAAGAGTTGGCCGGCCAAGGGTGATTCATTATTGTTTTGGGGGCCCCATGTGGCCAAACTCCATGGTAAATGCCAAGGGAGAGCACATGGGTTTGAGAAAAGCACATGTGAGGTGTCCCTTGGCCATTAATGCCTTGTCCCCTCACTCTCCCTATAAATACCAAGCCCTACTCTCATCCATTCGACTCCCCACTCTTCCCCAACTAAGTTCTGGTCTCATTACCTCCCAAGGAGTCCTCCCAAGGTGCCCCCAAGCCCTCAAGGTCCCAACCTTTGAGGTTTAAGAGTTACATTTTAAGGTAAGGGATCTGATCTCTCTCTTTCTTTTCAAGAAATCTCTTTTATGTAATTTCTTTTATGCTCCATGTTCTTATGTTAAAGGGTGTTCTTTTATACTCCTCTTACTTCCCTTTTCATGTTCACATAATGAGATATCCCCTCTTACTCTCATTATTTCTTTTTATGAAGTTTTAAGTGGCGCTGTTAGGCTGCCAAAATTTTTGTAACGGATTCTTTCTCCCTTCTCATTTTTCAAGATCTATTTTCATGTAAAGTATTTCAAGTTACTTTTTATTATGTTGGGGTATGATCTCTAAATTTATCATACTGATCTTTTATGATCATATGATGATAGACCCCATTTTATCTCTTCAATTCAGTATTTTGAAGTTTTAAGTGGCGCCGTTAGGCTGTCGAATTTTTAAGTGGTTCTTCACCCTTCTCGTTTTGAAGTTCTACTTTCATATCAATTCTTTCAAGTTCCTTTTTTTTATATTGGGGTATGATCTCTATATCTATCATACTGATCTTTTATGAAAATATGATGAGAGACCCCATTTGATCTCTTCAATTCAGTACTTTGAAGTTTTAAGTGGCGCCGTTAGGCTGCCGAATTTTTAAGGGATTCTTTCACCCTTCTCGTTTTCAAGATCTATTTTCATGTCAAGTCTCTCAAGTTCCTTTTTATTACGTTGGGGTATGATCTCTATATCTATCATACTGATCTTTTATGTTCATATTATGAGAGACCATATTTGATCTCATCAATTCATTTTTGGTTGAAGTTTATGTGACGCCGTTAGGCTGCAGAATTTTCATAAGAGAAATCTTATTTTTTTTGTCTTCCTTTCATGTTCTTCATTTCATATGGTATATTTTCAAATATCATTACCATGTTCTTAAATCCCTTATATTCTGTCCCTATACTGTTTTTGGGTCATTTATGAATGTTGGACCCATGTCCCCTCTCTTTTCAATGTTTTCTAAAACCCCGAAACATAGCCGTTATGCTGCAGAATTTTCATCTCAAAATGTCTCTCTCTTTTCTCAAAAATATTTTATGTTATAAAGTGAATACTCAAAGTTCTTATTTCTAAAGGGGTATTCACATATATATCAAAATGTTCCATTTTAAATTCTGGGATTTACATACATGAGACCCGCTCTCCCCTTCCATGGGTTTAAAGTGACGTAAAGATCATGTCTTTAAAGCAGTTTTTAAAACGTTGTGATTATGAAATGAAACCCATTTATTTTATGCTATATGGGTTATTTATGAAATGTTTGATGATGATATATGTGGCTCACATGATAATAAAGACAAATTTAAGGGTGTGCCCTGATAGCGCTCCAATGCATTGGGTAAATAATTAATCTCTAGAGATGACCATTTTAACGACGCCTTGGTGAATAACCTTGGTAATTTTTAACGACACCTTGGGGATGGACCTTGGTGAAACGAAACGATTGTCAATATTAAATGTTGCAGCCACATCTTCAAGTTATGAAAAAATGTTATTTTTATTTTGAAATGCCTCATTATTTCTTTCTCATGCCTTAAAGTTCTTTTCATGTCCTTATTGAAGTATCTCAAGTTCTCATGTAAAATGTTTCTCTTGTTTCCCTTATTGGGCCTCCAGCTCACCCTTTCTTTTGATGTATGTCCCCAGGTTATGAGATGCAGTAATGAACCTAGGATGAACTTAAGGAGAATCCTTTCAAGTGTTTAAGAAGAGTGTTTTTCGATCTTTTCATGTATTATGTTCCTGGTTTCCAAGACAATAAACCTTAAAGATCCTCAGTTTTGTGTAATGAAATGAAAGTTTATGTTATAAAAAGACGAGATGCTATAGTTGGTATCAAATAATGGTTTAGTTATTTGTGGAAATTAGGATATGAAAACTTTAGGAAGAACCCTATAGAAAAGTTTAAATATAGGAAATCTTCCTGGTATTTTGGTGAGTATTGAGTAAAGGGTTTCCAAGCAAATACATCCCTGTCTGGGTACGAGCAGGTAGAGGTGGATCTGGCACAGATGTACATAGGGGTAAAACCTGAAAACACCACTTTGAGCTAGACTAGAACGGGAACTGGTACACGACAACGGGCCTTGCTGCACTCTTGGTTACGACACTCCTGGGGGATATGCTTTGGTAAATTCATAAGCTTAGTATGAACCATTGTTAAAGGAACAAAGATTCACGTAAGAATATATGATCATGGATAAGCTAGATTGGAACCTAGGGGATCACAAGTTAGGGTATACTTTATCCTTATATGATTTAAGCTCCTTTTCATGATTATTGGTTAAGTATTTAAGCCCCTAATTATGCTTTCTCTTCTTAGTTAATGGTGGGAAATGGAAGAACATGTCCCAACAACCAATGTGATAGGAAATGCGATGATTGTCGTATTAATATGATAGGGATGATTAGGGGATTAAAATATGATTATTATTTTGGAAGACGTTCACTATTTTGGGGACCCTATATGATCGTGGTAAATAGATTACTACGGTATTTTCATTGAGGAGTAAGGTTGACTTATATTTTGAAGAATCGATGAATTTAAGGTGGACTTATAGTAATTTAGGTTAAGTATGGGAATAATTAACCTATCTTGGGTAAAATATTTTTAGGTTAGATACTTTTGTTATAAGATGTTATGAGTGGTTGATGTTGTTTGGAGATGAACAATGAAGTTTATTTTGGAAGACTATGTTATCAAATCCTTCTTGTATTTGGGTTTCAATCTTAGTTTGGTTTATTTTGAGGAATCTCAAGGACCATTATTTATGGAATAGACTATGATGAACTTTGGGTAGTACCATGGAACTTTGAAGATTTAAAAGTAGTTTCCATTGCTATGGGATTCTTTTTGGAGAGTTGTTTTACTTTACCCTTTCTATTTTTGGGATAATTTTTAAAGATAAAAGAAATATATTGTTGATATTTTGTGGATTATGTGATTCTCAAGAAGATGATTCTTGTGTTTTGATGAGACCAAGTATTTTTGAATTCTCATCGTTTGGATAAAAGATTAGTTTTGGTAGAAACTTATTAATGTATGAAACTCTACATGAAGGTAGATATATTTCCTTATGTTTTTGTTCTATGTTGTAAATGAATTCTTCAAAGTTATGAAAAGGAACGTAAAACAAAAACGTTGTTGGTTTACGTTTCCTACTAGGTAATCAAAGACCTCTTACACACATCATAATTTTAGGATTTTCTGGTGGTTAACTTCCTCCTAATCATGTTTTCTATCACTCTCCTTTAGGACGTGACCCTTTGTTTTCTCCTCCATGTCCATGTTTCCTACATGGAATCCTAGTATGAGTAAACTCGGGTGGCCTTTGTACTTCCTTTTCTTTCTTTTAAAGTAATGGTGTTACTGACTCTTTTTCCGATGTGGGACTTTCAATGAAATTTCAAAACCCAATTTTAAAAATTGCGAGGATGCAATTTCTTAAGGGGGGAAGATTGTAACGGCCCGAAATTTTGAATAAATCTTGTTCCCTAATTTCATGTGTTATTTTATTTTATTTTTATACTCAAAAAAATGTTTTATTTGATAAACATGATTATAATTAAAATGAGACCAGTGGGTTTTGACTGTTATATGACCATCGGTCAATATGACCGCTGTGAACAAAATGTTTTGATTATTGTCTCTAAATATAAGTAATCTTGGTTAATTATTATAGAAAGAAGATTTGATGGCCTCACCTAGTAGTCTTGGACCGATCGAAGCCCATCTAACAGAGCTTGGGAAGGAGGTAGCACCATTGGGTTTTGCTCTGGACCAAATCCAAGCTGAACTTCATCATGTGAAGCTAGAGCAGAATCGCCTTCGCGAGAAGTTCAAACTGATAGAAATTACTACTCGGTCAATGTTGACTGAGCCGCCCCAAGGTTCTATCACCCTAGCACACCTTACTCTTAGGTCCTATGCTGGTATTATAAGGGGATATGTAACGAGACCGTAACTGCCTTGTGTAATCCTTGTTTTAAATAAAAATTGGGATTTCTTATTATGATGATGTTTATGAATTTTCAAATGACCAGATAAATATAGTATGCATATTTTTGATGAATTTTAGAAAAAAGATATTTTAAAAATGTTTATGTAAACCATAAACAATTAAAAATGTGTAATGATTTTCAAAAGATGGTCTTCTACAATTACGTTCAGTACGAAATTTGGAGTCTAATAAGATCAACTTGATTTTTGATGAATAGTAAATTATGAATAGTGATTTTATGATTAGGATTAGTAATATGACCAAATGGATTAGTAATCTCACTTAAAGAAAGTTCTAAAATAATCTAGGCACCTTGATTAAGTAATGTGATTCAATAAAATGGTTAAATAACTGTTTCATAAATTATTATTCAAGTAATAGTTTTTTCGGGTGAATAGTGTTTTTTTTAATTAAAAATTAAATTAAAAATATTTAGAAAATTATGGATTTCATTTTTGAACTCAGAGCACCGATATTATGTTATGGTAATTTTGGGGGTTTTTTCTGAAAAAAATGAATTTTCAGTGAATAGTGTATTTATTTGAAAATAAATTTAAAAATATTTAGAAAATTATTTTTATAAAATTGAGTTCATTTTTGAAATCAGAGCATTGATATTTGGTTAGTGTGAGATTTTGGGATTTTTCTGAGAAAGTTGAATTTTCAGTGAATAGTAAAAATGCAGTTTTAGGGTTTCGGTATGTTTAATGACATCATAGCTGTGTCATGATGATGTCATGAGATATTTTAAGAGTTGTCCGGCCAAGGGTGATGAATTATTGTTTTGGGGGCCCCATGTGGCCTAACTCCATGGTAAATGCCAAGGGAGAGCACATGGGTTTGAGAAAAGCACATGTGAGGTGTCCCTTGGCCATTAATGCCTTGTCCCCTCACTCTCCCTATAAATACCAAGCCCTCCTCTCATCCATTCGAATCCCCACTCTTCCCCAACGACGTTCTGGTCTCATTACCTCCCAAGGAGTCCTCCCAAGGTGCCCCCAAGCCCTCAAGGTCCCAACCTTTGAGGTTTAAGAGTTACATTTTAAGGTAAGGGATCTGATCTCTCTCTTTCTTTTCAAGAAATCTCTTTTATGTAATTTATTTTATGCTCCATGTTCTTATGTTAAAGGGTGTTCTTTTATACTCCTCTTACTGCCCTTTTTATGTTCACATAATGAGATATCCCCTCTTACTCTCATTATTTCGTTTGATGAAGTTTTAAGTGGCGCCGTTAGGCTGCCGAAATTTTTGTAACAGATTCTTTCTCCCTTCTCATTTTTCAAGATCTATTTTCATGTAAAGTATTTCAAGTTCCTTTTTATTATGTTGGTGTATGATCTCTAAATTTATCATACTGATATTTTATGATCATATGATGAGAGACCCCATTTGATCTCTTAAATTCAGTATTTTGATGTTTTAAGTGGCGCCATTAGGCTGCCGAATTTTTAAGTGGTTCTTCACCCTTCTCGTTTTGAAGTTCTACTTTCATATCAATTCTTTCAAGTTCCTTTTTTATATTGGGGTATGATCTCTATATCTATCATACTGATCTTTTATGAAAATATTATGAGGGACCCCATTTGATCTCTTCAATTTAGTACTTTGAAGTTTTAAGTGGCGCCGTTAGGCTACTGAATTTTTAAGGGATTCTTTCACCCTTCTCGTTTTCAAGATCTATTTTCATGTCAAGTCTCTCAAGTTCCTTTTTATTACGTTGGGGTATGATCTCTATATCTATCATACTGATCTTTTATGTTCATATTATGAGAGACCATATTTGATCTCATCAATTCATTTTTGGTTGAAGTTTATGTGACGCCGTTAGGCTGCCGAATTTTCATAAGAGAAATCTTATTTTTTTTGTCTTCCTTTCATGTTCTTCATTTCATATGGTATATTTTCAAATATCATTACCATGTTCTTAAATCCCTTATATTATGTCCCTATACTGTTTTTGGGTCATTTATGAATGTTGGACCCATGTCCCCTCTCTTTTCAATGTTTTCTAAAACCCCGAAACATAGCCGTTATGCTGCAGAATTTTCGTCTCAAAATGTCTCTCTCTTTTCTCAAAAATATTTTATGTTATAAAGTGAATACTCAAAGTTATTATTTATAAAGGGGTTTTCACATATATATCAAAATGTTCCATTTTAAATTCTGGGATTTACATACATGATACCCGTTCTCCCCTTCCATGGGTTTAAAGTGATGTAAAGATCATGTCTTTAAAGCAGTTTTTAAAACGTTGTGATTATGAAATGAAACCCATTTATTTTATTCTATATGGGTTATTTATGAAATTTTTGATGATGATATATGTGGATCACATGATAATAAAGGAAAATTTAAGGGTGTGCCCTGATAGCGCTCCAATGCATTGGGTAAAGACTTAATCTCTAGAGATGACCATTTTAACGACGCCTTGGTGAATAACCTTGGTAATTTTTAACGACACCTTGGGGATGGACCTTGGTGAAACGAAACGATTATCAATATTAAATGTTGCAACCACATCTTCAAGTTATGAAAAAATGTTATTTTTATTATGAAATGCCTCATTATTTCTTTCTCATGCCTTAAAGTTCTTTTGATGTCCTTATTGAAGTATCTCAAGTTCTCATGTAAAATGTTTCTCTTGTTTCCCTTATTGGGCCTCCTGCTCACCTTTTATTTTGATGTATGTCCCCAGGTTATGAGATGCAGTAATGAACCTAGGATGAACTTAAGGAGAATCCTTTCAAGTGTTTAAGAAGAGTGTTTTTCGATCTTTTCATGTATTATGTTCCTGGTTTCCAAGACACTAAACCTTAAAGATCCTCAGTTTTGTGTAATGAAATGAAAGTTTATGTTATAAAAAGACGGGATGCTATAGAAATTGTAATCTTTGATTAGATATAACCATATCCTTTGACACATATTGAGATCCTTTTGTGTGAATATATAATTTAGTCTCTTATGGTCAGTGTATATGTCACACTTCTCACTATAAAGGTAGTGTCGCCAGATTTTCAAGGAAAAAATCATGGCTTCCCACTCTAGATCATGCATCGGGTAGTTATGCTCATGGATCTCCAACTTCTGTGAGGAATAGGCTATCACATTATCATTTTTTATGAGTATGAAACCCAAGAATTTCTTTAAAGAATCACTGTATATCACAAAACATCCTCCACTTTTCATTAGTTTGAGAACAAGTGCAGTGATCAACCTTCTCTTTAGCTAAAGGAATATTCCCTCACATTATTCCGTCCAGACATAATTACCTATTTCCTTATTAAATTAGTTAGTGGGATTGAAAATCATGATAAATTTCTCAAAAAACATCAGTAGTACCCAGCTAATCCAAGAAAACTACAGATTTTAGTGACACTAGAGGGAATGGGTCATTCTTCAATCACCTTTTTTTGAAGGGTCCATAGAAATTCCCTCACTTGTGATCACATTTCCCAAGAATGTGACTTGCTTCATCCAAAAGTCACACTTGCTAAACTTGGCATAAAACTTATCCTTTCTCAATGTATCCAACACAAGTATTAGATGTTCTTCATGTTTTTCCTTGCTCTTGGAGTATATGTGAATATCATTGATAAGTGTAGGACCCTGGGACACCCTGAGAGGGGAGGGGTGAATCAGGGTGTTAACTTTTTCTCTTTGAAGTTTTGGATCTTGTTCCCACGTTGGTAGGAACTACTTAAGCCTGTATGATGGATATGATCAGCAATGAAACATTCACATGCAAAGAGATGACACTGCAATTTTTACTTGGTTTACCACTAAGGGCTACGTCCAAGGAGCATACGCCGACAAGTTGCCAGTCGTACCAAATTCCACTATACTTCACTAGCTGTGGATTACAAAGGTTCGGGCACAGTAACTCTATCCTAGGCTCACTGCCTTTACAAAGGTTCAGGGATAGCTCACTGCGTCCCTCGGGTCACTCCCGCTGACTCCCCTGGCTCACTGTTGTTGGTGAAGTACCACTCAGTTTATATATGTGAAGGTCTCTTCAATAGATTTGCATTAAAGTCTTTGTCTCCTGATCAGCATGAGACAATGCTTGCATTAGAGTACTATGCTGACGATATTTTGTATTCAATCTTCTTCATTAGTGTAATAACTGAATTCACTATATCTTTTTCTTCTCATCCTTTGATTCCCAATACTAACACCTGAGTGTATTGATATATTCCCCTCTTTCTGTGAAGATCTGAGTTTAGTTGCACGAACCATTCTTCTTATCTTCGCAAAGCACAACGAGGATGTTGAACATCAGTCATGTGTGTACGGTACCACTTCTGTTCATAAAACCAAATTGTTCACTATTCTTCCGTCTTCGCAAATGAATACATCATTTGTTGCACTGAAGGTTACAAGAAATCTTCCAGCTTTCGTGCAACTCCAAAAAGATGGGCATACTCCAACAACACCTGGCGCTCTTCTCCAAGCTCGGCGCGCAAGTCCCCAGACCAGTGCTCAAGTCACTTGTGCGGTAAAAATTTGGCACGCAGGTGAAACCCACGCACTTGCGCAACACTTACTCCTTCAGCTCCAAACTTGTGCGACCCACTTCCTTTCTCTCCTAAACTGCCTTAGACGCACAACCAACAATCGGCACACAGCCTGTACTTGTGCGACCCAACTACCACTTGCGCGGCTCAACCAACTGCGCGATGAGAGCTCGAACAATATCTAAATCTTAAACTCCGTACCAAATGAGGAGGGGTGGTCCACTATTTATAGGCAAACTGGACCCCTGTGTGGTGGCGCGCAAGTCTTACCTCGGCGCGCAAGTCTCGGCGCGCAGCTCATCTCCCCTAGCCTCTGTCGCGCAACTCACTTGCACGAACCAACCAATACTTGCATGAACTTCTTTCCTTTTCCATATTTTTAAGTTCTGTTCTTGAAAAACAATAGGCATGAAAGTTTTCAATCCTCCTAGGCACCGACGTGTAAGTCTCTTCACGGAACGAAGGTCACATGCGTGACCAACCGTACACTTGCACGACCCTCTTTCCTTTTCCATTTTTCCATGTTATGATCTTGAAAAACACTAGGCGCGAAAGTTCCCTTTTCTTCAAGTACACGGTGCGCAAGTCTCTGCCAAAAACACTTTTCTTCATTTGTTGATTTTCAGGTCCATAATTTTGGAAAACACTGGAAAACAGTGTCACCTTGTATATGCTCTTTTTGTACCGCCTCTAGATCATCCATTCCTTTGTCGAAATTCTTGAATCAAACATGGATCATTAACCACATCCCTTGAACTCGACAGGCCACCATGGAATCTCTTTTGTCAACAAATTTGTATGTCGTTTGTTTTCTTTGTCAACAAGCACGATCACCTCAAAAACACTTCTTTTCAGTGATTTATATCCTTCAGCAACTCTTCTTCTTCCATCACAAACTCCACTATCGTGATATATATTATTTTAAGGAACAACTTTATCATCATCATATTTTGAGACAATGTGATGTGCATGGCCATCTCAGAATTTCAATCCCTTGCACATTGCCTTCTTCTTCAACTGTCATTGTCAACTTCATGAAAAGCATATGATTCAATTCTTCACTAAGTCTCTTGCATGGTTCTCACGCAATCATGAGGAATTTCATGGTCTTCATCAAAACCCCATTCTTCTTTAATCATCCCAGATGGATTATACCTCACATTCTTCATTGTTGTAAACAATGTGTGACCTTTGACACATGTTCTTTGAACTTATGATCAGTATAAAAATCGTCTGATTTTCCATTCCTCCATTTCATCAGAGTACTTCTTGATCTCCTTAATTTTGATCTTCATTGACAACTATTGACAAAAAATAAAACCTTATAAACAAAGTGGTTCCAACAATCTTCCCCCTTGTATTTTGTTGTCAATACCTTATACATCTTCTGAAATGAATTTGACAATGTCAAAATGAGAATCTTCTCTTCAATCAACTTTTCTTTTCAAACGTTCATTTCACTTTCTCTCCCCCTTATTGACACGAAATACAAAGCTCATGGTAGGGAGGGTATAAATCTATACTTAAGAAATGTTTCATTAATCATTTGACTCTAAGTCTACTTGAGCAATGCTCGATGTAGAAAATAAGAGGATTTTATTAAGACAACAAGGCTGTTCATTATTCACAGATCATGATACCACATGAGATGAGAACTCATGTATTTTGTCTTCAAGGGTTTACTACTTTTATTTCAGGCAGAAGAAATAAAATGTGATAGGGAATAATCAACCTAAAACTCCTGCACTCACATTAGCAAACAGATCAAAAACATTCAAGTAAATTGGCAGGATAAGTGGCCTTGGGTCACTTCCATTATTTTTATGTCACCGATCAATTCAGTAACCCTCCCTTTGTAGAATAATCTTTGATCTGAGTAACAAATGGGTATAGATTGAGAAATGACATACCTTCTCCAATGACATGTTCTTCAAGAAATTCACAGAGTAACTGTATTTGATTCCAGCTGGATTTGATATTGATTGAAACAGTGATTTTGGAAGATTCTTCATTTATTTTTCGCTCCCCATCAAGGGAAAAAATACCCATCATCTTCACCAAGAGTGATCCTTCATCATCTTAATCTTTTAATATCAATTGAAGAATCTACCTAGGATGGAAACTTCTTCAGCTTGGCTATCAAGAGTTAACAGCATTCACTACTTCTCAGGTTCTCCCCCTGAGAGCATGCTTCACCTTCAATTCCTTGCATTATTAGCACAAATACAATACAAAATGATTAAGGGAATAAGGTGGTTCCTCCTTTCTTCATCAATATGAACTGCATGGTTGAGGTTATTTTCTCAACCAAGTTCCTCTATTCACTCCAGTCTTCATGCCTGCACATTTCAACATATGTTCTGACATCTGTTGATGTGGCATGGATTTCTTCACATTCTCTTCTACTTTTTGTGGGGAATTGTTCTGCTTAACAGCCATCATGAATGATACATTATTACTCTTCTTAAGGACTGCTTCTTGCTATGGTATTAAGGTTAGACAACCTTTTGCAATGTGACCATATTTCTTGAATCTCTCACACAGAACTTCTTTGACATGTGTGTTTTTCTTGGTTTTCAATATCTCCTACACTCTGTCTTCATTACGTGAAAGTTTTTCTTTTCCTTTGTCACCAGCCTTGGCCTTTTCATCTTCAAGTTTCCTCATTCTTTTCAAATCTTCTGGCCAGATGACCAATATGTCATTTGGAACTATTGTAGCTGGTTTGGGTCTTACACATGGGTTCATCTGAGTTTCATCCCACTTAGTTTTTCTTTTGGATGAATAACCCTTCAATTTCATGGATATAAAATCCTGGGTCTTCTCAGCTTCCTTACTTGAGATATTCTTGGGGAAATGTGTGTTCAGAATATTCTTCTGATTTATTCCCAAGGTACTTGCTTCATACTTAAACAACATCGAAGGTCTTCTTTTATTATCAACAGGAAAAGCATGTTGAGATGGGCATGAACCTGCCTTGTGACCACTGCCATTGCATACATCACAGATGTTATCAATAATTCCAAATCTTTTTGCTGTAAACAGATGCTTCTGGACCTACAGATGTTGCTTCTTCTCCTCTGGATTTCTTCCCCTTGATACAAGCTTTATTTGTTCTTTTTCATTAAAGGGATTGTACCAACAATCCATTGCACAATGACCAAATCTGTTGTAGCACCAACATTGACCCACAAACCCTTTCTTCTTTGTATCTTCTGTATGAGGTTGTTGGGACTTCTTCTTAATTTTTTGTGCTCTATTTGAGGAACCAACTTCCTCCTTTTTCTTCCCAACCACCCTAGACATGGTGGTAGGTTTATTATCCTCACCTTTCCTCATCCATAATTGTTTAGAATTTTTCTTCCATCCTGCACTGATTGTGGGAACGTATTTAGAAACATGAGTACAAGATGGTTTGGATGGTACCTTCACTTTCTCAGTTGATTGTAATATATCAATGAGTGAAGTGATGATCTTCTTATCACATGTTGGAGGTATTTTGACAATATAATCCTCCAGTGAGCATTGAGTACCAGCAGTAACTAATTCTTGATGTGGATAATCAAGAGTTGTCATAATCTTCTTGTCACATGTTGGAGGTATTTTAGCTTTAGATTCCTCCAACGAACATTGAGTACAAGAATCACTCATTTCATTCTTTTGTGAAGTATCAATATGTGTATTCTCAATATCGGTCAACTGGGCTTCCAATTTTTGACTCTCAATATTGAGGATGATCTTCTAATCTTCAATCATGATCATATTCTCTTCACAATTCTTCTTCAATCTTTCAATCTCATCTTCATGCATCTTAACTTTGTTTTGTAACAAAGTGTCAAGTTACTTGAATTTCATGGAAGTTTATTCCAAATAAAAACTCTTGACTTCATTTCTCTTTTTCAGCTTAGCTTCAAGTGTATGGATCTTTTCTTTTAGAGTCTTATTGACTTCCTCTTTTTCTTCAAAGACTTTAACCTATTTGGTGAGCTTTATACTTTCCAGAAATTTTCTTTACAACCCCTTTTCCATATTGTCATCTTCCCTTTCTAATCGAGTGATCTCAACCTGCATAGATTGGAATAGGCTACAAATAATAGCAACCCTTTCTTCAGGAATATCATGCAGATACGTTTTGACGTTTTCATGAAAGCTTGAAGTAGGGGTGTCATCCTTTCCTCTGGAAGAATTCTGAGCCACCTTCTTGATACATTCCAAGATTGATATTTATTCATTATTGGAAGGGCATAGAGAACCAGACCCTGCATCTTCTTTGGATATGAGGGACTTCTTCAGCTACTTCTTCTATTTCTTTTTCCTGTTTGTCATGGTCTTGCTAGATGTAGACTTCTGCTCAGAAATAACTGAATCTTCATTAAGACTGCTCTTCATTGTTGACTTTAGGAAAGAAACTCAAATCCTCTTCTAAATAGAATTACTGTGGAGTATCCAACATACGTGAACCACCCTCTGATACCACTTGTAGGACCCTGGGACACCCTGAGAGGGGAGGGGTGAATCAAGGTGTTAACTTTTTCTCTTTAAATTTGTGGATCTTGTTCCCACGTTGGTAGGAACTACTGAAACCTATATGATGGATATGATCAGTAATGAAACATTAACATGCAAAGATATGACACAAAAATTTTTACTTGGTTCACCACTAAGGGATATGTCCAAGGAGCATACACAGAAAAGTTTCCGGTCGTACCAAATTCCACTATACTTCACTAGCTATGGATTGCAAAGGTTCGGGCACAATCACTATGTCCCAGGATCACTGCCTTTACAAAGGTTTAGGGATAACTCACTACGTCCCTCAAGTCACTCCCATTGAATCCCCCTGGCTCACTGCCGTTGGTGAAGTCCCACTCAGTTTATAGACGTGAAGGTCTCTTCAATAGATTTGCATTGAAGTATTTGTCTCTGGTTTAGCATGAGACAATTCTTGCATCATAGTAATGTGTTGATGCTCTTTTGTATTCAATCTTCTTCTTTAGTGCAATTACTAAATGCACTATATCTTCTTCTTCTCCTCCTTTGATTCCCAATACTAACTACTGAGTGTATTGATATATTCCCCTTTTTTTTGTACAGATCTGAGTTTAGTTGCACGAACCATTCTTCTTCTCTTCGCAAAGCACAACGAGGATGTTAAACATCAGTCATGTGTGTGCGGTACCACTTCTCTTCATAAAACCAAATTTTTCACTGTTCTTCCGTCTTCGCAAATGAATACATCATCTGTTGCACTAAAGGTAACGAGAAATCTTCCATCTTTCGTGCAGCTCCAAAAAGACGGGCGTACTCCAACAGCACCTGGCGCTCTTCTCCAAGCCCAGCGCGCAAGTCCCAATACCAGCGCGCAAGTCACTTGCACGGTACAAATTTTGCGAGCATGTGACACCCACACACTTGCATGACACTTACTCCTTCAACTCCAAACTTGCACGACCCACTTCCTTTCTCTCCTAAACTGCCTTGGGCGTGCAACCAACAATTGGCGCGCAACCTGCACTTGCGCGACCCAACTACCACTCGCGCGGCTCAACCACCTGTGCGAAGAGAGCTCAAAAAATATCTAAATCTTGAACTCCGTACCGAATGAGGAGGGGTGGTCCACTATTTATAGGAAAACTGGACCCCCTGTGCGGTGGCGCGCAAGTCTTCCCTCAGCGCGCAAGTCCTGGCACACAACTCATCTCTCCTAGCCTCTGTCGCGCAACTCACTTGCGCGACCCAACCAATACTTGCATGACCTTCTTTCCTTTGCCATATTTTGAAGTTTTGTTGTTGAAAAATAATAGGCGCACAAGTTTCCAATCCTCCTAGGCACCGGCGCGCAAGTCTCTTCATGGCGCGTAGGTCACTTGCACGACCAACCCAACACTTGCGCAACCCTCTTTCCTTTTACATTTTCCCATGTTCTGATCTTGAAAAACACTAGGCTCGCAAGTTCCCTTTTCTTTAAGTACACAGCACGCAAGTCTATTTACCAAAAACTCTTTTCTTCATTTGTCAATTTTCAGGTCCATAATTTTGGAAAACACTAGAAAATGGCATCACCTTGTATTTTCTCTTTTTGTACCGTCTCCAGATCATCCATTACTTTGTCGACATTCTTGAATCAAACATGGATCGTTAACCATAGCCCTTGAACTCGACATGCCACCATGGAATCTCCTTTTTCAACAAATTTTTATGTCATTTTTTTGCTTTTTCAACAAGCACGATCACCTCAGAAACACTTCTTTTCGGTGATTTGAATCCTTCAACAACTCTTCTGCTTCCATAAAAAAATCCACTATTGTGATATATATTCTTTGAAGGAACAGATTTAGCATCATCATCTTTTAAGAACATGTGATGTGCATGGCCATCTCAGAATTCCAATCCCTTTCACGTTGTCTTCTTCTTCAACTGTCATTGTCAACTTCAGGCAAAGCATATGATTCAATTCTTCAAGAAGTCTCTTGCATGGTTCTCATGCAATCATGAGGAATTTCATGGTCTTATTCAAAACCCCATTCTTCTTTAATCATCCCAGATGGATTATACCTCACATTCTTCGTTTTTGTAAACAATGTGTCACTTTTGACACATGTTCTTTGAACTTATGATCAGTACAACAATTGTCTGAATTTCTATTCCTACATTTCATTAGAGTAATTCTTGATCTCCTTCATTTTGATCTTCATTGACAACTATTGACAACAAATACAACCTTATACACAAAGTGGTTACAACAATAAGCAGTACCACAAATTTTTCGAGGTAATGTATAAAGACTCTATTCATCAAATCTATGAAGATTACATGGGCATTAGTAAGTCTGAGGGGCATGACCAGAAACTCATAGTGGCCATACCTTGTACAGATGGAAGTCTTCTGAATATCTTCCTTCTTCATCTTTAACTGATGATATCCAGAATGAAGATCCACCTTTGAGAAGCATTGATCTCCTCTTAACTGATCAAACAAGTCATCTATCGTTGGAATAGGATACTTGTTCTTTATGGTGATCTTGTTGGGTTCCCGATAATAGATACACAATCGCATCGTTCCATCCCTTTTCTTCACAAAGAGCATCGGCGCACCCCAAGGTGATGCACTATGGAGTATGAACCATTTGTCGAGAATCTCTTACAACTGCTTCTTTAACTCCTCTATTTCGATAGGAGCCATCCTTTAGGGACACATTGAGATAGGAGTAGCTCAAGGTATGAGTTCTATTGAGAACTCTACCTCATGATCTGGGGGATGTATGGGTAAATCTTCAGAAAATACATCATCATATTCCCTCACGATGGGAATTTCCACAAGGTTGGCACTTTCCTTTGACTCAACCATTTGGGCGAGGTATGCTTCTTCACAGAGAATCAACACCCACATAGTTGAAGTATTTTTAAAATGAAATTCATGATCTTCCTTGAATTTTTAGAGGAGCATGGGATGGTTCAGAATATGAAAATATATTTCCTTTTCCTAATAGTTGATACATACTCTATATAATGATAGCTAACCCATTCCCATTATAGTGTTGAATTACACCAAGGGAAGTATTATGAGATTCTCTAGAAGAATCTTCCCACATACACCAATAGGAGAATAGTCAAACCCTTGGGTTGAAATTATTGAACCAATTGGTGTTCTTATAGATATCTCTACTTCGAGGTTTCGGGGCTTTGATTTTATGGTTCTGAATAATTTTCAAGATATAATGGAATGTGTAGAACCAGAATCAAATAAGACTTTTTCCATTATTGAGTGAATAGGAAGTGTACTCTGTACAACTTCATTATATTGATACACTTACATAGTAGTGATGTAATAATCATTCCCTTGTTCCTTTGTATTTTGTGGCTACTGACGCTGATTACCCTCGAGGACTCTAGGTTTAGTTCACTGGTTTTCATAGTTCCTTTTCTCCCTACAGTTATAGCATTGAACCATGGGTGGTTCTCTCCTTTCTTACACCACATTATCCTTCATTCTCAAGTCTTTCCGACACTCTTGATCATGGTTTCCTTCTTTTCCACACTTGAAGAATTTACCCATCCCTTTGAGTCAGTTACCAATATGCAACTTCCCAAATTTTTGGCATGTGAGTCATTGAGTTTTCTTCCCACATTAATCATTAGATCTTTCAGCTTGAAACTCCATCTATAATTTCTTATCACTATAGTCATGGGACCATTCTCTAAACTCCATATCCACTTTGAGAGCACATCAAAGAACTTCTTCATAACTCCCAAAGTCTCGAATTGCAAAATCCTTCCAAAGGTGCAGTTTTAACCCACTGAAGAATATATCAATTTTTCTATCATTGATGACAAAAAAACCCAAAGCATACCTTGAAATCCTTGTGAAGATAGCTTAATATGTTGTGACAGATTTTCCTTCCTTTTTCATGAGATCTATGAATTCTATCTCCATCTTCGTGAAAAGAGTTATTGGGAAATACTTGTTAAGAAACATGATCTTAAAGTCTTCCCATTCCATCTCTTCAATTTCATCACTTGGGTTAGTGTTCTTAATCAAATCCCACCATTGATCGACCTCTCCATCTAGAAGATAAATGGATAGTGTCACCTTATCCGTCTCGGAATAGTGAATCACATAAAAGATATTCTCTATGAAGTTGACCCACTATTCCGCAACTAGTGGATCAAAAGATCAACTAAACGCTAGTGGTCATTTCCGAATAAAAAACATGACAACCAGTTGCTCCATATTAGGTGAATGAGGATGTTCCCCATTATTTTGGTTATTGTTCATAACCTGATATAGTTGGGTAAGAATCACCATGAAGTTTTTAACTCCACCTCCTAAATTATTTGGGATGTCTTTTTGGCAATTGCTGCATGGGCCCTCACAAGGGTTGTTGGCCCAGTTTCTCTTGGTTCCCACCATTTTCTGAAATAGAAAAGTTTAGAACAAAAAATAAGTCAACAAGTCCTGAATAACTTATTCATTTGTATAATTTACACTAAAATTATAACTTATGTGATCCCTATGTAAATCTTCTTATGTGAATATTTTTACTTAGTCTCATACTAGAGGTTTTCTCTAGGGTTTACTAATCTTAATTCCCAAATTAACTAAACCATGCCTCTAGTACCAACTATAGAAACCCTGAATTTTCTTACACTACTATTAAATAATTATAAAAATAAAAAACACAATAGTATTACACCATGAGGATCTATAGGTTTATTGTCTTGGGAAAACTAGGACCGAACATAACATTTACAACATCAAGCATAAACATTTATTTAATTCCTTATTCTCTAGATTCTTATTGGCACTTGACCTCTCCTTAGTACATGTAGTCACCTGAGGATATACATCAAAAATGGGTGAGCTAAAATCCTAGTAAGTGGGTAGATAATAACAATATAACAATGGGTGAGCATAATCATAACATAGGTAAAGGATCATTAACATGAGAGGAATCATTAATAAAAGACTTGAAATGTGGAAATTCATAAAAAATGAAACATCATGTCTTAGTGGTTAACTACCACACATACTTGTGAAAAAATATAGCATCTTGTTCACACATAATTTCAATTTAACAAATGATATTAATCACTTTACACAATGCATTTGAGCGCTGTATAATTCTTGGCGCACCCATCACATTCAAGCATTCATATTGTGCTATATAATTGCGGGCACACCCATCACATCATAACATTATCATTATTATGCATGACACATAGAACATATATCAAAAAATGAATAAAACTATCCCATGGAAAGGAATTTTTTTCATATCATAAGAACACATTCATAAACTTTGGGTTCCAAAAAGAAAGTGGGAATAACATACTTGATACAATTACCATCAACCTTGAGGGAGAAATAAATGGCATGTTTTTGAAAGAAGAGTTATTTTGGAAAACATTTGTTTGACATAAACTTTAGTGGGAACAATTTATATCCTATAAAAGTTAATATAATGATAAATAAATTATTTTTATGGAGTGACCAAACCAAAAATGGAGTGAAAAAGGGAGAACCCGAAGAAAGAAAGTTGGGTTTGAGAATTTCCCCTTACCTTGTATCTTAACTCTTTCTTCACTTTAATGCCCCATATAACCACATTATATTCATTAATTAAAAATTACAAAACCTTGGGTACATGAATATGGTTCATTTTGGTTTCATTATGTTATCTTATGGTCCTTTTTATGTGTTATAGAGTTTAAATACATTGTTCAGGAATGTTAGTTTTATTGGTTTTGTTGAGCGGTTCACGTGTATTCATAAATGGAAGTTCATGTAGAACATGGATAAACATCCATAACTGATATTTCATGTTATAAAGGATATTAAAGGAGTTTAAATGATAATATAATGAATTATATTATATAACATGTGGATGAATCATTACATAAGAATTTAATGATGATCATTTGGGTTAATTTAGGCGATTTTTCCACCACAACGAACTTGTTTTGTTTAATCCTTCAGTAATATGAACATAAGTTAGATCGAGAACATTAAATAGGATATAATAAATATAACATAATATGTTTCAACCATAAAAATGGATTCATTAATATATCTAAAGGCGGTAATGTAAAATGAAAACATGTTGTTCTTGAAGGTGATAAATTAACACCACACGAACAACATTTTCCTATCTAAAATAAAAAGAAGAGGATAAGGGGTTTGGATGATATATAAACCCATTAGTATCATAAAAGTATATTAAATTTATGATACCAAAGTTACAATACCATTTGGATGACTATAGGTGGGGATAGATTAAGAAAAGAACTTGAAATTAAAAGGAAATTAAAGGAAGAGAGAGAGAGAGAGGAATTACCTCTTGAATCCTCCTCTTGAGATCCTCCTTATGAAACCTAGGCTTGGTCTTTTGATGAGACCATAATATCTTGGACATGTATGAGAGGATAGGTAAGAAATTTGGGCAAATATTAGACAAATATTGAAGCTTGAGAGGTGTGAGGAAATGAGGGTGTGACGGGTTGTATTTATAGTGGAGGAGAGAGGGGTTTTCTCAATATAATACTCATTAATTTATTATTTCACCACAAGAAAAGTAAAAATGAGTCTTACATGAAAAATAATAGTAAATATGGCATGAAAGGTTGATATTTTTGTGCATAAATCACTTTTTATGTAAGTAATAGTGGATTTAAATTATAATGTATTTATACGGTAAATTAATGTATTTTACTATTCACTAGAAATTCAAGTATTTTCCAAAAATACCAAAAAATCACCCTAACCATTTTTCGACATGTAGAATCCAAAAATTAATTCCATTTTTTAAAATAATTGTATAATATTATTAATTTATTTTTTAATTAAAATCACAATTTACTTGAAAAATACAGTTTTTAAAATTAACACTGATTTTATAATGCTTTCAAAAATTATATAAGGTCTTATAAAATTATCTTAAAACTAGAAGACATAGAATTTTTAATTTATGAAAACATTTTAGAAAAATAAATATTCTATAAAATTAATTAATTAATTATAATTATTTATTTATGACTTACAAAAATACCAATATTTTTACTATGGTCAGATTGTCAGTTATAAGATGCCTAAATTTTATTTAATCATTCAAGAGTAAGGTTACTATTTTTTTGGATGATTTACTATTCATAAGGGTTATACTACTATTCATAAGGATAGGTTAATATTCATAATGGTATGTTACTATTCACAAAAAATTACGTATTTCCTATCGGACTCCCAACATCTTACTGATCACAATTGTGTATGTGAGATTTTCGAAATTAAAAACATAGAAGTGGGAACATTATATTTAGTGATAAAATAGTTTCATGATATGTCATTGTTATTCCTAATGTGATTATACTATAAGGAATAATTATAAGAAGGGAATTCCATTAATAAAACATTGGGTTGTTACATGATCTCTTCCAATGATTCCAAAGTCAACACTACTAACATGTATGAGTTCGTTCCAAAATCTAGCCCCAACAAGTCCATTTCTCCTTTCTTTATACTCAGATCTCCTCTAAAGAGATGCTGGACACCATCCTTTGTCATACAATTAACCTTCCATTTATAATAGTCGATGTGAGCCTTGAACATTGTCAACTAATCCATACCCAATATTATGGAATATGAATCTATCTTAAGAATAGAGAAATACAATATAACATCATATCCACCAATCATTATAGAACATTCTCTACACACAAAGGATCAACATTATCTTTGACCAAGAATATTTTTAAGTTTTTAAATAGAAGGAATCATCTCAACATTTAAACCCAGTAAATAAAAATAAAAATAATCAATACAAGAATGGGATTCACCCATTTCAAAAAAATATTTCATAAGGGAATAATTCAAAAGAATCATGCCTCTCACTACTGATGGTATAGATTAATCATCCATAATAGCTTTCTCAGCTCCATATAACTTCTTACTGGCTTCACTTTGTTCCTTATTACCCTGTTGATATTTCCCTTGTTGGGGAGTCATGGTATTCCTGGAATCACCATGGATAGATCGATTCTATTGATGATAAATATGTTGTTTCCCTTTTCCTGTCGAAGCATACGACGTTTATGAATAATGATAAGTGTCCCAAATAGTCGAACATGGGTAACTATGATAATAGTTCTGAATATTACCCATATAATTGTAATTGCGACATGGTCTAGGTGGTTTCATATACTTTTACTTCATGTGGTTGAACAAACCGCATTAGAAACACCCAGATTTACTCTTGGGTTTTATAAGAAGATTCACTAATCCAACCATTTGATTCGGAGTCATCCCTATACTTTGGAGAGAGGTTTACCTCTTCCCCTTGTTCCCAACATTAGAGTTCCCACCATTTCCCATATGTGTAAACTTTCTCCCTTCACTTGTAGCTCCTGAAATATCCATTTAATTCATTGTTTCTCTACTGAACATCTCTATATAATCTGTTATAAAGAGCATAAAAATATTTGAGAAAATATCCTACCCTGGCCCTGATTCAAAAAATGCAAGCCTTCAAGGATGCATCAGTATCAACTTCGGGAACTAAGTGGACTAAATTCATGAATTTAGCTGTGTACTATATCACTAAGAAGTTCTCCTTCTTCATGATGAAAAATTACTTCTTTATTATAATCCATAAAATATAAGGATATAATTTTTTATTATACAATTATTCAAAATTATCATATGAAATTCCTTGATCTAATTTATCCTTAATTGATAAATCCTTGCACTAGAGTTCAAGATCCTCTAGAATATACATTACCAACTTGACTTTCAGCTTTACTGGTGGTCCTAAGAAATCAAAGATTTGTTTCATCCTATTCATCCACACATTTTCCTCTTTGGTACGGAATCACCCTAAGATATGGGTGGATTATAATTATGAAACTGAACAGAATGATACACTTAACTTGGTTCATCCCTTATGTTCCCTCTATCCACATACTAAAATTATTGGACTATACTCTTAAATAGAAATTGTTTCACCTATGGCTTGGGTGTAACCTAATTCTCAACATCTTCTTCCAATTGGTTTCTTCTACACCTAATAGCTTCCATTTTATAAAACAAAAAAATTCCATAAGTCTCACTCTGTAGAAACTAAAGGCTTAACAATTTCAAATTCTAAAAAATCAAAACTATCACAACAGTGCTTTCTAAAATTCAATATTTTACATGTTCAACCATTTTTTAAAATTACACCATGATTTTGAAAATGAAACCATTTTTAAAATACCATAACCATTATATTTTTGAAATATCACATTTGAAAAGAACATCCAAAATTTTCAAAAATCAACTCATTTTTACCAAATCACAAATCATTACCAAAAACTAAATATGAACTCATAGTGGGAAGTCATTTCTATAATGGATTTCATGCTCTTCTCATTGGATAAATCCATGAAAATGAGACTACACTCCTATAAGTGTCTCCAAAGTAATTATGTACCATATTCCAGGTTAAATTAAAGTTCATCATAAAAAGGTCAGCTATATATTTTTATGCTCTATATTTCAAGTCCCAAAAATCCTAATCCTTTCTACCATCCCAAATCAAGGAATTGACTAGAATGAATGTGAACTCCAAGACCAACAACCAATACCATGTGTCCAAAAATAATGGAGTGACCATGAATGATATCATTAACAAAAAGTACCAAACAAGCTTATACCACTTGTAATATCCCACCCCTCCTCATTGGCTTGAGTCGAGGTAGAATTGATACTTAGCCTTAAGTGACATCCCCATGACACCAAAGGCTGGGAATAAATTTCAAGGGCTTCAATACACTTGGGGGATAATTTTCGCTTTGATAAATAAAACAATCCAACCAAACACACCATAAAAATTAACCACTATATGATTCATGATAATGATGTATACAACTCAAAGTAAAATAGATTAATATCAATCCCAACTATAAATAGAGTACCACCATGGAAGAATACTAATAATCAAAGTAAAATCCAGAAGAAAAAACCAACAAACTTAAGGACTCCAAGACATAACTCCATATCTCCAACTCCAACTCCATTGTAAAGTATCATGAATAACCACTAAATAAGTGCGATGCTTTAACTTTGCCTGTGTTTCGATAGATGACATCTGCAAAAGAACCAACATGAAAAAGCAGGTGGTGAGTAATGAAACTCAAAATTTTTTCCCCAAATTACTTCCCTACTCATTCCACTTTGATAGAACAAGATAAAACATTTATATAAAAAATTTGATACAATTAATATAATAATACAAAACATTTACCATACCAAAATAGTTTATAAGGAAACAACTAAACAATTATTTAAACCATTTAACATTTCTTTTTGGCATACCCATTCTATGATTCACCCACACACACCCATACACGCATGATTCATTGGAAGTTCCATACTCATGAGGGGATTCTCATTCATCCACTAAGTTTTCACTAAGTGGAAAATACCCTTATGCACCAATGGAACACATCCCTTATCCAGGGTCACATCCCATTGTACCCCAATGTTTCACACCCCTTATTTATGGTCATGTTGAAAGCATGAACTCACACCAACCATTATTTCAATCCCATGCCAAAAGAACCATTTAAATCCAAAACCATTTAAATAATTTTTTTTATTGAAAAACTTTCAATAAAACCTTTTTCTATAAATAAAACCAAACAACAAATTTTAAAATCATTATTTTAAAATCAAACAATAATGAAATTTGCAAAAAAATTCCACAGTTTCCAAAAAGCCACAAACAATCACTAAAGAAGGTTTCTACCATGATTTTAAATGAAATTTCATAATAAATTTCAATCAATTAAAACAATTTGAAACTAATAATTAATGTTATAAAATGATGAGTCAATATTGAAGCATCCTACCTCAGGAATTATGGATAAAACAAAGAACAATGTAAAAACACCCAAAAAACATGGTTTAATCGCTAAAAACTTACCTTAGATATATTCCCATAACACCAATAAAGCCAAATATCATCATGATTGACAAAAAAACCATATATCTATCCAAAGTGGACTAAATCTAAGAAACTGACAGAGGGAAGATGATTAGATCTAAGGGAAACTACCAAAAATGAAGAATTACCAAGGGAATCAAGCTTCAACACACTAAGGTTTGCATCATTATTACTTCCAGATCAAAGGGAAAGGACTCCAAAACCATTGGGGGGAAGGAAAAACTCCTTAGGCTATAAAATATGAAAAAAATGAAAGGTTTAGAGATAATATAGAGAAAAATCCACTTTTTAAGAATTTAATCTTTAAACCATGCATGGTTAGTCACATGATTTGGAAAAACATTCCCTAACCATGTGCCAGACTCTTTTTCATGAAATAAATTTCATGGTTGGCCATAATGGTTAGATAAACCATGAACCAACCATGAAATTTCCCTATATCCCACTTTACATGATGTCTCTTGGTTGTCTGCACAGTCTAACTAAACTGTGCATTTAATTGCGCACCTATCTAGAAACCCCTATTTCACTGTGCATTGTTTCTTTTAAGAGTTTTATGGTTTCCACTAAACATTCTAAAAAGGTGAATGTTTTTAAAATGCTCAAAAATAATCCAAAAGTCTTCCAAACCCTCCCAAACTTTACCCAACCACTTTACATACTTAAAAAAGCATAAATAAAGGGTTACTTACATAAAACCGAAGGTGAAATAAGGTAATAAGAATTAATTTTATGTTGATATATGATATTTGTGACATATTTATTATATAAAATAAATATATGATATACTTTCTTACCTTAAAATCCATTGATTAAATGATAACATTTGTGCGTACGGTGGACTACCGCCTTGCGAAGCAATGTGATTAGTCTTTCACTAACAATTTAAATAGAAGGAACTACATTTTAAATTTAATGAATATATATGATATGATATTTATTATTTAAAATTAATATACAATCCACATCCTTAATCTTTCATCCGTTAAGATAATGATAATTTTTCTCATGCGCACGTACGACCTACCGTCTCCACAAAGTAATGTGATTCATATTAAAAATTAAATAATGATTATAAATATGCATCTAATGAAACAAATTATATTTATAACGATAATATCATTTTGTATATGATGGAACTATATCCTATGTTGATATCTAGAAATTTCATGACAAAAGATGCATGATAAAAAAGGCAATTAACACCCAAAACAATTATGATAATGAAATATTGTTAATGAATGGGTGATAAGATGTTATAAATGGGATCATATATGATATTATAAATAATAATATGATTTTTTAATATGTTAATAACATTATTAAAACCACTATACAATAGGTTAAAGAGTACTCAACTAAAGTAAAGCGCAAGGTAAGGGGTTTCTTGACTCAATTTCTATTCTTTGGGTTATATATCCACTTCATTGATTATATTATGCCAAGATTATGTGTTAAATGAAAATTTATTTATTTATGACGTAATTTTAACATGAATTTTTGTCTATTTATGTTTTTTATGAATAATTATTTCATTTATTAACCCTCACTTCAATGATAAAAACTTTGTAAATGTTTCCTCTCAAAAACATCCTTCTTTGAGACACATGTTCTTTTACACAAATAATCTATTATAAATAGTGTATATACTACCCATTTATTTAATATGTCATGAATCATTCTTAAATAATATTATTATAAGTTACAAATAATATAATTAATTCATGGGAGGTTATGATTCTAATGTTTTATAATCGGTAAGTGTTTATGTTTCAATCCTATTTTAATCAGGGTTATTTATGCTAGAATTTACATTTTTAGATATTATTTGATAATTTCACAATAAAACCTTTAAATTTTATTCTCCTATAATTATTAATGAATTTTTAAAGTTATAGTAACATTTACCTCTTTTTAGTACTTAAAATGATTGATAATTTTTTTAAGGAAATCCGATTTCATTTATGTCTTTAGTTAAAAATCCCTTTTCTTTTAAATCCATGTTTTTTAAAAATATTATTAGAATATTTTTTAATATTATTGTTCAAATTCAATTTTTACAATGAATTTTATTATTATTTTTTTGAACAAATGTTCCCATTATTTTCTAAAAAATCTACTTTTGAACTTTTTTTTATAAAAATGTGAAAATGAATCTTTATTTTTGTTAACATATTAAAAAATAAGGGAACTCTTTTACTGCCATGACCACTCAGTGTTTTAAAGCTTCCTATTTAAGTTTCTAAGGTTATTTAAAAAAATCATTAATGTTTAAAATAGTTTTATATTTAAAATAAGTGTTTCCAAAATGAAAAGGATATTTTCCTCAATAAATGTTCAAAGTTATCATTCAAAATCATTGTCCATCTAGGATGATATCCATTGATGTTACTCAAAGTGAAAAGGTTATTTTCCTCAAGAATTTTTTAATCTTTTTAAATGTATTTTCATCAATGTATCCAACCATTTATTTTATCTATACCTTCTAAATTATGTATATATATCTCTGTCACATATATATCATTTTTATTATACCTTCATTTTATGGGTAAATACAGTACTTTATCATTTATCAAATGCCTTCATTATGAAAATTCCATTAAATATGATATGAAGATTACTATAAACCCCATTTTATTTCCATGAGTAATTATTATGTTATTCCTTATAATTGATTTCATTTATTTGGAACATATAGATCATTAACATGTTATGATGGGTGCACCCAAATTGAACTCCAATGCATTGAGTAATGTTTTAGTCTCATGAGATGTCATGTATGTGATTAGGGAGTGAACCTAATTCATTATGGAATTCTATCCACCGTGTGATGTTGTCTTAGCAGTTATCCTTGACTTATTATTATGTTATGATTTATGTTACTACCGCATTTCTTATGATGAATGATATTATGGTACTATAATATTTATGTTATTATTCCTTGTGATTAATTATGTTACTTATCTTTTATGATATCATATTATAACTTTAACTCACATGTTATTCTTTCCTATCATGTTTTTTTAATTTCTAAGATTTTTATCTCACCCATTTATTTCTGTATTCTCCATGTCATCCCTTGTATATTTAGAAGTTCAAATTTATTTTAGAATCTCACTATGGAAAATAAAATAAGTATTCCATGTTTTATGTTTTAGGAACCTATTCTTCCAAGTACACTAAGCCTTTATGATCCTTGTGTTGTAATTATTGGATATTTATGTTTAAGAATAATGTAATATGATGTATAAAAGTTTTGGGTCACCATATTTAGTATCAAAGTAAAGGTTTAGTTCACCTTTGTAACTAGTATGAGAAAACTATAGTGAGAAACATAGGAATAGGTCCAAGTATAAGTATAAAGATAAGTCTATATATAGGAAAATATCCTAGATTTTTGGGGAATTTTAGAGTGAGTGGTTTCATAGAAATTACATCCTTATCTGGATACTACAAGTGGATGCGTTTCTCTACACAGATGTACCTAGTGTTAATAACTATGAAAAAGGTTAATTAGGCTTATCTTGAGCATTACCTAGTACATGACAATGGTCCTTACTATGAACCTAGTTTTACACTCTTGGGGTATGTGCTTTATAAATTCATAAAATATTTAAAACTATCATAATGGATTTGAATATATAATGATGATGGATGAATTTGGTTAAACCTAAGGTGTATTAGACTGGAATGAAGGTTTCATGATTTTGGAATCTTATAAATAATTATTCACGGTTATGTTTTTCCCACTATTAATATTGTTTCTCACACCATGATTTATGGTTTTAGTCAATGGTGGGAACCATAAAGAACTGGGTTAACGTTGAATGTGATACACAAGGTGTTTTTGAGAAACTAAATGGGATTATGAATAGAGTAAAGGATATTGTGATTATTACTAATAATTTATCATGGTATATGATTAATAACATTCACGTTAAACAACTCTAAGACTCACTAAGGAATATAAGGATATATTTTTATAAGATTTTAGTTGGTGGAGACCATGGAGGAAAGAGGATTCAGCTTCTTAAATGTTAAGAATGTGGGAAGAAGAACTCAAGGGAATGTCTGTAAGGGATGATAAGATGTTTTATGTGTGGATAATAAGGGCACAAATTAAGAAATTACTAAGGAAAAATGAAAATTTCAATTTATAAATTGGATGAGAATAATGTTTTCCCTAAGGCATCATCAATTATTGAATGTTTTAAATTTGAAAATAACGGGTGTTATGAAAATTGATGTCCTATGGGTAAAGATCAAGAAGATGATCAAAAAGTTTGTATGAGTAAAAGTTTTCTATTGATCATGAAGAGACAAAAAATGACATATGAATGTAAGGAGGTATTAAGGAATAAGATGATGAAGCCCAGTTAATGGTTTAATAATAAATCTGAATTATTGAAATGTTTATGTATTGGAATTCAAGAATTATGTAAATCATGATATATATATATATATATATATTTTTTGATAGAAGTTTTTTCATTAAGAATTTGAAGGAATATATTGAATGGTACTAATTTCCTAGAAAAGTGATTTAATGGTAGGATGATACTCTATGAAAAAACTCATAATTGAAGAAAATAAAATCTTAGAGATGTGATTTATGTTGAGGTAATTAGTTGATTTTGTATAAATGAATGAGCTATATGGAAAACCATAGTGGTCAAAAAAGTGATTTGATGACTATTGTTTTTTTGAATATGATCATCATAATCTTGAGAACGTTATTTCATCATATAAAATTATGAATATGATCATCTCATAATTTTATCCATATTTTTAGAAAAAGGATAACTCACATGTTGGATGAAATCCCATTGCATCTGGTAAGGCTTCAGGTGTTGTGTCCCATGTTTTTGGACAAGAATAAATTCCAAATTAATTTTATGTTTTAGTTAGGTGGATGGGCCAAATTGTAAACTGAGATTTAGAATAGAATTTAGAGAGTTAAAAAACTTAAATGTGTTATTTTTAGAAGCGGTCAAAGTCATGAGAGGTGCCTTAGGTGTTTTTTCATGTTTTAGGAGTGTTAGGCTATGAAACCTAAAAACATGAGAGGCTATAAGGGATGCATGGTTTTTTTGAAACTATGTAGACCACTAGGTGAAAACGTGGGGCTCATATAGTGGAGTTGGGGGTCTTGTATGGTTTAGTATAACCATGTTAGAGGGGACACATGGCCATGTAATATATTGAATATTCTTGATAGATGGATATTTCATGGGATGAACATGGTTATCCCAACCATCCAGCTTTCCTATACAATGGGGTTCCTTGGGCAGTGGATTAGGCATTGTTGGAGAATGTTTTGGCCAAACATGCAACCAAAACATGTGCCTCATTAAAAGGGGTAAAATTACCCATTTTCCCTTCATCCTTTATTTTATTTTCCCCTCCTCTTATTTTCATCTTACTCACACATGGAAGCTCCTCTGGGGCTATTCTTATCCTCCTCTAGGTATGAGGAGATCTCCATCATACGAAGACTGATTCAACCATCATTCATTACATTGGTTATCCCCTAGTATGTCTAAAACTCCCTTTCCTCTATTCTTGGTTTCTTTCATCATCTTTGGCACTATTTTGGTGTTTCCTATTGTTAGGGTGAATGCCTATTTCTTATATTTCTCTTAAACTATATTGATTGAAACCTTGATTTTTGATGAGTGAACCATCATTGAAATAATGTAGATGATGTATAGATTTTACCTTGAGTTCTTCATTTAATAAAATATCATTGTTGTGCCATAGACTAGTATTCTCGGGTGATGCCTCATAAATAATAAATCAGTTATGTATGGCCCATATTTTTAATTTATATTACATTTATTATTTGAATGAAAATATTGGAGGTTATTACCTTAACTCAAAGAACCCATTTAGGGTGAGTTCACTTAATTATTCCTAGAGAATTATTTATACCTTCCTATTTCTTAGACAACCCTTAGGGTGTTTTAATTTAAATTCTTGGAATAGAATGTGTGGATTATGATTTGAACCTCGTTTGTGGTGTGTTAAATTGATCTAATTGAAGGAGATTCTTATTTCGAGTTAAGTGAATTATTTGATAACAATTTCAAGTTTTCTAACAAAACCCCTTATTGATGTGTTCTATATTCTAAACAAAAAAGGAAGTTATTATTGTTTTATGTCTTACTTGGATTTATGGCATGGGTGTCTCCCATTACCTCTATGGATATTTTCAGATGAATTTCATGATTTAGAACAAGTATTTTTTATTTAATAATTGGTCTGTTTAATGGGTTGGACCTACTTCTTGATAAAATTTAAATGATAAAATGATTAAATGAAATGATTTGTTCCTTCAATGATACTTGGGTCTCCTTATTTCATAATTCCAAGGACATAATCATAGGTTAACTATTTTGTATATATGCCGCGAGTGATACTTGGTATGTCTCATTTGAGATCACCATTATTTTCCCTCACCTATATGTGAGTAATATTGGTTCCCTATGGGAGATACCATTTAAGGGATCGATGGCTAGATGGTTGCACAATGCGATGAGTGATACTCATTCCCCTACATGAGATACCAGGGACGAGCTCATAGGGTTTGTTTCACACCATAATAAAAGTTATACTTGAGATTCCATCTATGGATCACCTTGGATGAACTCTAATGATGATGGGTATATATAGTGACTATGTAAGGATACTTGGGATTATATTTATAGATATCCTTATATGAGCTTTTAGTGCTTCTTATTAAATTATAATGATGACTTAAATGTTAAAGACTAATATTACGTAGCTGTTACCTAGGGAATCATCCCCCAGGAAAAATCACATGCCTAGGCATAGTCTATTTCTTTCTACTTATCTCATGATGATGCATATCATATTTTTACAAGTTCACTTGTGTTCAGAGGCATTCCGGCTTAATTATAAGTAGTTATGGTCATCTAGGGGTGCTTTAGGAACATGAATCGACTGGTTTATTTTTTTATTTGTTGATTACCTATCATATGTACAGACCACTTCATTTTATATTCACAAGATGAATTATGATTTACAAAGCATTGGTGATGACCTACTTAGTATATCTAACACCTTATTCGAGCCTCTATTACACCGGGGTACCTGATAAGACCTCATGATGATAGGTCCTCAAATTTTTTCTTTTGTTGTGAATTGTACCTAGGAGCTTAAGAGCACGTGACTGAACTGGAACTCATGATATTTATGGGGTTCACCCTTAGGGATTCTTATTCTTCATCTTTATCCATGTACTATACTGTATTGTATTTCCTACTATATTCTTATTTCTTGTACCTATAATATCATCTGGACATGCATGCATGGTTGTATTAGTGATGACCATTTATTTTTATTTAATTATTATATTTATCTTCTTATAATTTGTCATATTTTATAATTATTCCCTTTATTGATTTATTTATTATCTGTTATACTATTTTTATAGTCTGATAATGAGGGCTAGTCTTCCTATCTTACCACCATTAGACCCTTACTACTAATCAATAGACTCTAGTGTATGGGGATGCCCGCATGAGGCCATGTGGTGACTGGTGAAGCTACTAGTTTAGTAGTTTATTAGGATAGGATGTTATAAAGTGGTATCAAAGCTTCATTTTCTATTATCTTACTATTTTGTGCTGGTAGACAGGAGATTAGGAATGTGTCAGCACTTGGTAAAAAATCATGTCGTGGAGTGATCAACTAACGCATGGGGAAAAGTCCAAGTGTACAGGGATGAGAGTGTTATTTGTGATTTCTTATATTACATTTTATTATTATTTCACCTTGAGTGATTGGTTTACATTTTCTTCTTAAAAATTAATGATATTAAAAGTATTTATCCTTACCCCTATATGGTAAGGAAGTAATATTTTCACGCATCATTATATGTACATAGGGATTCACATTTCATTCCATGTAGATTGCATTTCTAGGCCATGTTAGATTGGTTAATGTGCCTTATGTGTTCATTAGCATCCCTATTATAAACTATGCGAGGTATTTATAGTAATATGCTTTGTTTTATACTTTCTTAAGTATTTCATCAGTATGATTATGTGATTTTATTGTTACGATTAACATGTTTATTTGTGTTTCCCTACTTATGTAGTAGGATTCCATGTTTAACTACCTTATCTTACAATTAATCAGCATGTTTATCTACTTTTCAGAATTAGGTAATAAATCGTCATGTTGACTAATTATTTTTCATGCTTATTTACATTCTATTATTAGTAAATTATATTCCATGTTTCCTAATTATTTAGTATGCCTAACTGATTACCATGTTTGGGCGATTAATTAGTTTTCTTTTCCTCATATGTAATGATTCTATGTGTATTTCCATGGTTTCCTGTTTAAAGTTGATTTGTTTATCATCCCTAGATATAATTTTAATATGTAATTGGTTATTAAAGTCTTAATATCAACCTAAATGGTGTTTTCCCACATAGATTGATGATAACACCTTAACTAACCAATCCCGAGTTATTTAAACCTTGAACCATTACTTTCATGGGCTAAAATGTACTTGTTGTTATTAAATGGGATTTAATTTGAAATTTATAAATTGTATGGATGCTTTATAAATTGGGAAGTGGAAAACTATATAATTGAACCATTTTTTATGAACTTTATAAAACTATATACTATTGTGAAAATATAAAAGTTGTTAAATTTTGAACTTAAATGAATAGGTTTCTTATATAAGGGCTTGTAATTCTATCACCTGGGCATGATGACCTGTATATATAAATTCCTGAATGTACAACTAGACCGAATTAGTTTAGTTGGGGTGTGTTACTTATGAGATAGACCTAACGAGACCCTTATAGGTAACCTCTATTTTGATATTACTTAGCATTTAACCCCATGGGGGTATACATATGCTATATAATGATTGTCATTTAATGTTTCTGAAGCAACATATATGGGTTCACATATAGATGTATGGTGGAAACTTGACAATTTCCCATTTTAACAAATAAAGGGACCGTTTATTAATTTTGATCTTTATTATTTATAAGTAATTAGTTAATTAAAATTTCAATTAAAACCTAAAGATTGTTTTTCTATATATATTGGAATTTAAATCTTATTTAACTAATCCCAATCGTGAGAACCATATGGATAGATAAAATGGATAAAATGAAATTTATATGATAAATTTCCAAATTATGATAGAATATCAGTAAATGATTAATGTTTAAAAGGACGTTTTATATGAATTTACTATGTTTACTTGTGGATTTAACTAAGTAAAGTACTAATCATCTTTTCTATAAAAATGTTCCTTGATGTTAATTTGATCCATGAAAGGATTAGGAGATAAATGTGATTTTTTGTAATTCCTTATAATGAACCCTAAAGGTGATGTCCTTAGCTTTGACCCTCATGTAAGGGTAGTTTAAATGTTTTTGTAATATTCCCTTAAAACTAGAAAATGTGACTGTTTTACATAGGCCACTTTTTCTATAGATTGAACCTAAGTTATAAGCCTTCAAACCTAATAACTTATTCTATAGTTACCCCCTTTTCAGATTGGTGCATTATGTTTTGGTAAAGGGGATAGCCCAAGTTAGTTAGTGCCATTATAACCTTAAAAATTTGCTAAATGTTGATCAGTTTCAGATAAGTGGTGTCGTTTGGGTACCCTTTATCCCTAGTAGGACTCTAAGTTTCTTATTTCTAAGATGACATATTTTCTTAACAGGTGTTAATTCTATAATTTGAGCCTTGTTGATAGTGATAGAATTGTATAATTCTTGGCTCTATCTGGTTAGATATTCCTAGGGCATGGTCAGCCGCTTAGTAGGTCGTGTAAACCTTATCTTCATTTTCTTTGGTGATAGGTGACTTGGAAGGTTGTCAGATTTTTTTATAGTTGTATGGTATAGTATGAATCTATGATAGATCCTCTTTTAGTCCATAAGGTACCCAAATACATGGGGATGAAATTCCTATGGATGTTATCAAGGATATTCCAATTTTTGGGTGAATCCTTGGGGTAGTACACATTGACACATTTAATACCTATCGAGTTGTTGAAATGATATAGTGAACCATATGAGTTCAGTGGTACTCATTTAATCTTTGAGATATTAAGGGTTATATCCAGAGCAGAGTGACCTAGGAGTTAGAGGAAATTAGGCTCGTACTAATTTTTGGGATGAATTCATAAATTAGATTAGGTGTTTTGATAAGCTGGTTAGTTTTGACTCTTATTCCTAATTACTTGAGGTATGTGAGCATGTCTCGGAAAAGCATCATACATGTATCTAAAGTAAATCCATCCTAGTGTGCTTGTAAGTGTATAGTCTATCTCTCATTTCTTTCAAACGCTTCCTAAAATCATATTTTCCACCTTTATGACCCGCAATCAGTGTTCAATGGAGAGTGTGTTGTGGGATGAGTTCCCTTTCTCTGTAAACGACAACTAGAAAAATCCTAAGGTAGGGATCATCATGTTGTACATGTTGTGATGTGTCCTTCAAAGTATAAGTAAAAACTGAGAAGGGCCATATGAAAATGTTCAATGAAACATTTGAATGCCCTTAAGGCTGGTAAGATTTCTTATATATTGATTCCTATGAGATCATTGACGATGATATGGTTGGCGGTTTATAAAACCATTGAAACATCAATAATTAGTTTGGTCTTAGGTGGTTTTATTGGAGTTATCTTAAGATGCCTCAAGTAGTTAAGTAATCATGGGAAGGTAATGATGACACATCTACAGGTGCAACCGAGCTTCTTCGAAAGAGTCATCCTAAGGTGGTCTTACTATCCCTTTCCTTTGCGTAGTATATTATGGAGGGACTGGAGACATACCGAGCACTTCATTTTGAAGTATTAGGAGTGTCTCAAGAACTTTTTGGAAATAATTTAAGTCATCTTAGTGTACAATTTGTTTAATTAATATCATGTCCCCTATCTTGACATCATCTGGGTACAATGAGAGATCATTAGTTATATGTCTCACTATTTTCTAACACTATTGGGCTTGATAAGTGAACACCTTCAAGTCATGTTTTTGAAGAGTGATAAGTTTAAATGCATGGTGTTCCTGAGTGATACTTTGGTTCCCATGTTAGAATTCCTTAGGCAGACTCAAGTACTATAGTCAGTTCTTTCCATGGCAACCATTGGGCTAAGTCAACATTTTGATTCGGGAGCATTCGACTATGTATCAGAATCTCACTTGAAACGAAATAGAGAGTGGAATACCATAGAGGAGATCCTTGGACTCCAGTTGATGATTATTAGGTTACCTTGAACTTCAGTCGGGCTCAGATGGGATGTTCAAGTGGGTAACGTTCTAAGTGTGATGGATTGGATATGCACCCATGTTCATCCCATGTCAGAAATGAGATTCAATGGAAGAATTAAAGTAATCATGTGGTGCCTTAGCTTAAAGGTGTCAGGATCTAGTTTTGAAATATACTGGTTGTCTAAGCCGAGCATTTGGAGTTTTGTCAGCAGGAGGGGGGCTCAAATAGTTTCCTTCTGTTTCATTGAGTACAGTCAATGAAGAATTTTTTTTGATCAAAACTTGATAAGAAATCCTACCACTAGCAATTAATGTGTCTTTGGTTGGTCGTTAAATGATAGAACCTATAGTGGGGAGTTCCATAGGCTAGGTAATTAAACAGAAAATGATGTGATCATTTCTCTAATGTGATTGAATCAGGTAAGCATTGTATCAATGATTCGGTTTGGATATGGTCATTGGATTAAGTTTAATGTCATATGTACCATATATTTAAGGTGATTCTTGGTTATGCATTGGGTGTTTATAACTGCAATGTGAATACTTGAACAAAAAATCATGACTCGAGTAGGTTGGGTGTTGCTTTCATGGTTTCCTGAAGGATTGTTAGGGATGAAAAGTTCAAAGGTGAGGAGATTATATCATACTATGTTTTTGGACAGGTTTAAATTTCAAAATAACAATAATTTTTAGTTCGGTGTATGGGATAAATTGTAAAATGAGTTTCAAAATAGAATTATGAGAGTTTGAACACTTAAATTTATTGTGTTTATATGTTATTAAAGGAAAGATTGGTGTTTCATGTTTTCCATAGAGTTTAGGGGGCGTCAGGACCATGTGGACAACTAGGTGAAATTGTGAAGCTCATCTAGTGAAGTTGGAGGTCTTTTATGGTTTGGTCTTATTATGCAAGAGGGGTCGAACGACCAAGTAGTTTACTAGATATTCTAGATAGAGGGATTTTTCATGGGCTGTGCACAGTTAGCTAAATCGTGTGGCCAGTACATGTGAGGGGTTTTCATGGGTAGTGACTCACACACATTTTGGCCAACCATAATTGTGTTCCCCATTAAAGGGAGTAAAATTACCCCTTTCCCTCTAGCCTTTATTTTTTATTTCACCTATTATTATTTTCCTCTTATCCACAAACAACTCATGGGAATCTCTTTCTCATCCTATAGTTATGGGGAGATATTCTACATATTGTGACTAATTTGACCTCCATTAATCACATTGGTTAGCCCTTTGTAAGTTTACAACTCATATTTCCTCTGTTCTTGATTTCTTTCACCATCTTTGGTGCTATTGTGGTTTGAGATAATTCACTCTATTTTCATGGTGAATGTCTATTTGTTTGATTTATCTTGAAGTGGATCTATTCAAGCCTAGATTTTGGATGAGTGAAGCTTCCTTGGTATAAGTTAGGTGGTTTATATATTTTCCCTTGAGTTTTTCTTTTAATAAAATATCATTGTGTGTTATGCACTGGTATTTTTGGGAAACACCTCCTAAGTAAGAAATAAATTACTCATGTATTAGAGATGTAATTTATATTTTTTTATTCTTTAAATGAAACCATTAGACATTATGACTTCAACTCTAACCACAACAATCAAGTGAGCTCTCTTAATTATGCCTAGATAATTATCTATATAAACATATTTCTCAGAACACCCTTGGGGTGTGTTAATTTATATTCTTAAAATGGAATGTGCGACATATTCTTTAAACCACCTTTGAGGTGTGTTAAATTGATCTACCTGAAGGTGATTCTTATTTTGAATTAAATTTATTATTAGATAATGATATCATGTTTTATAATAAACCTATCATTGAGGTGTGTTTTATTCTAAAAAAAGGAATTGATTAGTGTTTTAATTCTTTCTTGACTTTATAGCATGGGTATATCACATACCCTCTATGGATATTGTCAAATGTATGCCATGATTAATTACATGGACTATTTTATTTAATAATTGGTATGTTTAATGGGTTGTTCATCCTTATTGATAAAAGTTAAATGTTCAAATGATTAAATGAAATGATTTTCACCTTGAGAAATACTTGGGTATCCTAATTTCAGAATGAAAAGGACTACCACATCGGTTAACTACTTTTTATATACACTGGGAGATATATTGCGTATTCCTTGGATAGGCTCACCATAAATTTCCCTTACCTCTACATGAGCGATACTGGTTCCCTATGGGAGACACCATGGATGGGCTCAGTGGCTAGATGGTTACACCAGGACACAAGTGATACTTGTTCCCCTATGTGAGATACCAAGGATGGGATCAGAGTTTTTATTTCACACTATACTAATAGTGATACTTGGGATTCCATTTATGGATCACCATGGAAGGAATTTTATGGTGATGGGTATTTATATTTCACTTGGAGTGATACTTGGGATTCTATTTATGGAGTGCCTTGTATGGGATCAAGGTGCCTCTTATTTAATTTTAATGATGACTTAAATGTTAATGACTAAGATTACATAATTTTTACCTAAGGATGCATATTCTAGGCCAAATCACATTCCTAGTATTAGTCTATTTCTTGATACTTATTTAATGATGATTGATATCATATTTTTACAATTCAGTTGTGTTTAGAGGCATTCCGGATTAGGTTGAAGTAGGTATGGTCAACTAGGGGTCCTCTATGAACCTGAGATGACTAGTTTATTTTTATTGTTTATTTCTTACCTATCTTACCTAAAAAGTTATATATTTTATATTTATGGGATGGATTATTCTTTAAACATAGTTGGTGGTGGATTAATTTTTATATCTCACACCTGGATTAGGCCTCCATTGCACTGGGTTACCTAAGAAGACCTCATGATTGCAGGTCCTTAGATTATTTCTTCTGTTGTGCATTGTACCTGGGAGATTAGGACAACATGAATAATGTAGAACTTAGGATACTCATGGAGTTTACCCTTAGTGATTATTATTCTTCTACTTTATTTATTCATTGTTCTATAGTGTCTTTACTATAGTATTATTCTTTATTATACCTGTAATATCATCTGAACATGCATGAATGGTTGTATTGGTGATGACCATTTATGTTTATTCAGTTATTATATTTATATTTTGCTACTCTACCCTATTTTATAATTCTTACACTCTATTTTATGTATTATTATCTCTTATTCTATTTTGATACTCTGATAATAAGGGTATATTCTTCCCACTATACCACCATTAGACCCTCACTCCTATTCGTCTGCCTATAGAGTACGAGAAGTAACACTTTAGGAAATGTGGCGAATGGTCCAACAACTAGTTTAGTAGTTAGTCTATCTGGGACATTACATAAGGGTTTGAACCCACAACTAAAGGGAATTAAGTATGCAATGTCTATCACTGTCCAATGTGATATATTACTTAGCATGACATTATTTTTACTTAAATAATTTGATGAATAAATATTAATCTAATCAAATGTTTTTGAGGTAGATAATGATATTTTACGAGACGTCTAATTTGGTTGAAGTATATATAAACTTAATTTTTAATGCAAAGGATTATTTGGGATGAATTATATTATGTTTTTAGAGATTAAATATGAAAGTTTTTAAGTATATATACTTATGGATTAAGTTTATTTTTGGGAGTTACTATTGAGGCATTAGAGATTAATGTATAGGAAAAATCCTACTAATCATTTTTATTTTAATAAATATTGAGGGAATATATTATTTTTGTGTGGAATATATGATCAGTTAGAAGAATATTTTAGTGATCTTGGCGTGAATAAATTCATATTTTCTACTCATAATTTGGAGAAAAATATAATATTATGGCAGAAATTGGTTAAAGGATGAAATTATTCTTATCAAGTATGTATATTTTCTTTGTTCTTACTCTAGATTGTAAAAGAATCCCTCAATAATAGGAAATGGATTTTGAAAAAAAAACATTATCCTACTACAATAATATCCAATGAATTAGAGGTCTTTTATATCATCATAGATTTTTGGTTTTAAAGTCCTTAACGTTCCCTTGATTTTTCACTTTCTTGTGACAAATTATCTCTACCACTCTCCATAATAATTTATGATTTTTTCCATGTTCATATCTTCACTTTACTCTAATGTTTCCTAATGCAGAAACCTAGTTATGTAATGAATTTTGAATTTCACTTTAAAAAATTTTAAGAGAAATTTTAATTAACCCTTTTTATGATGTGGGTTTTTTGATAAAGAAATTTTCAAATGTCAAACCCTTGATTTATGTGATCAAGATTAAATTGCAATGATATAATTTATCTAAGGGGGGTAGAATGTAACACCTTGAGATTTTAAAATAGGATAATAAATTTCGGTAGAGTATAAGTAACAAAACACTAATATTAGAAGATATTGTATACCATAAGACTTTATGATATATTTCTTTGTAAATAAATTCAATCTTATCGATAGCTTGCAAAACACGCAACCCTAACTCTAAATGAACCATAATATAATATATCATTATATCTATGAATTAATTTAGAGGGTATGAATAGGAATAACTAAATTATGAAACTTATATGGTTTAAAAATTTATAAAACAAATTCAATGTTTATCTATTGATTAAAAATAAAATAATAACCATTTTAAATAAGAAGAAATGTTTTCTAAAAAAATGTATTTTTCTAAAAGGTGGTTTAATAGAACTTTACACAAATAAATTATAATTAATTTTTACACAATTCTATAAATATTATTTTATAAAAATAACACCATTTTTTAAATCATAATACTGATACTAACTTAGGGATTTTTTCAAAAAACACTAATTTTCAGTGGATAGTGAAAAATACAAATTTTTATAAAATTGTAATTTCATTTTGATAAATTAAACCTGATTATTATTTTCGTTTTATTTAAAATTAATATAATTATTATTTATATATATTAAATCAAATTAATTGCATTTAAATAATATTAATACAATATTTTATTATAAGTTTATTTTTAAGCTTTAAAACACCTTTTTTAAACTATTTTAATGTGTATAATGTTTATCCATTTTAATAATTAAAATATTTCATAAAGAGGAATTATTTAAATAAAATTTATAGATTATATATGTTTACAATTTATTTAAATTCACCTAATTATTATTACATTTAATATAGTTAATATGAAATTATTTTACTTAAAAAATGAATTTCTTGAAAAACAGTGTTTTCGACACGTATAGAGGTTTAATTACAAAATAAATTCTGATAATTATGAGGGTAAAATTTGTAAAAATGGATTAGATATTCTGAATCAGGATAATTTATATTATATAATAAGGTCAACTTAATATTTATCCATAATTAATAGTGAAAATAATAGAAATTATTTACCGTGGTTTAGGTAAAAATGGTTTTACCAGGGGTTAAATAAAAATGATAAGGGTTAAAAATGAAGTTGTCTAATTCCTATTTTATAGTCATAGTTAGACCTTATATCTTATAAGTTTTGATATTGGTCTATTTTTAGCCTTTGTTTAATGAGAAAACCCTCATAGGAATTACCTCTTTTAAAATATTTGAAGTGCGTCCTCTCCCCCACTCATAAAAGGCCACCCACTCACATCTCTTTTTCACACTAACAAATCCCATTAGTTTGTAAAATAAGTACCCAAATAAATTATTTAATTCCCTCACCTAAAAATATATTCCTTGGTGTGATCAGAAATCCAACCTAGAAATGCTTTTGGTGCAAACTTAAAGAAGTAGTTCGAAGAAGAGGTAACGTCCTTAACTGAGCGTTTTATATTATTTCTCCCTAGACCTCCTTCAATATTATTAACACATGATTATATAATAACCTAATTATATTACATATAATTATATTTTTTTATGTTAAGAGAATTATCTAAAACCATATCCCCCCCCCTCAATAGGAAATGAACCAGTTGATCATGTGAACAAAGGACTATCACCTTGCGAATCGACATAATTGTTTTTCCATCACCGCTTATCACAAATAAATATAATGATTAATATAATTATTATATAATATGTTTATGATAAAATTATACTTTTGACGTTATAATATCACATATATATTCTTACTTTCACCTCTGTAGAAAATATGATAATGTAACACCCCGAGATTTTATGAAAAATATTATTTTTAATTTCATTAATGTCTTTTGTTGTATGCTACACCAAAAGGAGATTGCACAACATGCATCATTGACTTTCCTTTCATTACACGCAATCGTGACCTTCGTCGATAGCGTGTGTAGTACGCAATACCGAGTTTCACTAAACAATAATATGCTATTAAAATATTATTAAAACAAGCCATTATGAATAGTAATAACCACTTTTTTAAATTTTAGTTTTCAAAATGGACTTCATTTTCGGATTCGGAATATCAAAATTAGCTTAGGGAGAAATTTTGGTACTTTTTGGATAACATTCATATTTTGATGAATAGTGAAATTTACTAAATTGTAATTAAAAAAAACTTTTTCAATCAAAATAATTAATAGTGATAAATTATTAATTTTAGTGGTTTTAAAATATATTTAGAATATATTTTTACTATTTAATACAATGTTGGTCATTGAATGTAATTCGACATTTAAACCAGACATAAACAAGTGTCAATCTTTTGATAGTTATTATCTTTTAAAAACACGCTATTTGTTTTGACGACGGGATTTCATTTTTAAATTAATTAATGCAACTGATATGTTTTGAATTTGGTAAAATAGACATCATTTTTGAATTCATAATATCAAATATAGCTTAGGCCTAATTTTTGGTATTTTTCTGGAAACTTTCATTTTTTGATGAATAGTAAAACCACTAAGTGGTAGTTAAAAAAATGAATTTTTCATAAAACTTAATTTTACCGCTTCTGTGAGTGGAATTTCAAAAATCCGAGAGACACGGTTAATGTCAGTAAGTAAAATGTGGTTCAATGAGATGAAAATAATTTTTGGCGAATAGTAACTTTTTACTTTTTTTTACCACAGTTAAAAGTAAATAGTGTAATTAAGGGTAAAAATGATATTATTATTACCCTAAAACATGTCCTAATAATATTGGATAGGTGTAATTAGACCAAAAACAACCTTAGTAATAAAATATGACCATTTAGGCCCACTTGGATTAGATTAGGACATTTATTATTAATTTATTTAAAGAAGGGTTAAAATAGTTAAAATCAAAGTTTAATAAGTAAATCATTTTTAATATAGGGTTATGCATAATATAAATTAGACTATAAATAGTCATTAGAAATATAAAAAGATTTCCTAAATAATGGTATTTTATTTTTAATTTTTAGACATTAAATAATTTAATTTATTTATGACACAAAGATGATGCAGTAATTATCTTATTAATGAAATATTGACATAATTGATGTTATAAATACCCAAATAAATGTAATTTCAGACTTTTTATGAAATAAACTAATTTTATAGGTTAATATTACATGTTATTATTGATTTAATTAACTTTATTCTAACTAATAATTCTCTTATGATTTTCACAAAAATCAATTACAAAATAGTGTCAAAATTGACATAAAATAGTTTTTAAAACAAATATTATATTATTAATTGTTATTTTATTCCTAAAAATCTAAGGTTCGGCAAAATGACTTAGATAAGGTTATATATATTAATAATAAACAACTTGGGGTTCGTTTGGCTTCTTATAGTAAGTCTATTAACCTTATAGTATAAGAATACAAGAAGACACGGTAAAAGTAAAATTATTTTACTTAATGTTAAATCTAAATGATAAGGTTAAAATAGGAACCTAAACTTGTCTAAATTCTATTGGATGAGAGGATTTCGACCCATCCCACACCTTATCTTCGAAATGAATCAATTTATAGCTATTTAAAACCGAATTTTACTTTATAATAAAATAATAGCTTTAGTTATTCCAAAGGTGCCCCTCTCTTCCCTTATAAAAGGGAACCTCCTCCCTCTCTTCCTCACACAACTTTGAGCCTTCATGATCGGCCAAACCCTGCCAAATTATCTTCTCCCCTTCCCTAGAAACATCCTAGAGGTCCTGGTCTTCTTCAAAGACCAATTTTAGTGCCCTAAGAGGAAGACTCAAAGAGGCGCTTCAAAGAAGAGGTAATGTCAGTTACCGATTCTTTCAACTTTATTTTTCTTCCACTTCTTGTTATTAGGTTGTTTCATTATGAAGTAATAACATCAGTATCAATTATATAATGATATGTTATTATAATTATGAAACAACATTATTTCACCATCTATCCATCCTACTGAAAACGAAATCACCGCGCGTGCGTACGTACGGAATACCGTCTCCACGCCGTGGTGAAATCTATTTTCCACCACCACCTTACTTGGATGGGTATAATGGTGTAAATAATAACAATATATGATTATTTTAAATTGATATTGATTATTAAATAGTATACATACACTCCAATACAGTCCCACAATCATGAGAACGATATCATCGCTCGTGCGTATGTACGGACTACCGTCTCCACGACGCGATGAGATTCATTCTCCACTTAAACCTTTCATGAATGATTATAAAGTATATATAATAAGTAATCATGAAATATATGACATAATAATGATACTGTATTTATGTGTATATATATGTATGTCATCTACTTAATTCCATTCAACTCAATAAGGAAACGAAAACAGCGTTCATGCGTACGTACAGCCTACCATCTCCATGAACGGTGTATTTCTTTCCATTTACTGATTTATTATATATATGTATATTCTGAATATATATTATATATAAACCATGTTTTATATTCTGAAATTAAGTAATCATGATCTACGTAATCATATGAATAATTACAAGTAAAAACATGGACGACAAATGAAACAATTTTACCCAAAACGCTCTTTAACATGGAATTTACAAAAGAACGGGTAATATAAAGTCATAAGTGAACCATATATGATATAATAACAATTAATATGATTCTATAATAAGTAAATGACATTATTTAAATCATTATACAGGAGGTTCGGACACTTATGAAGCAAATCAGACCTAAGGTAAGGGAAATATCACAATCTCATTTTTATCCGAGATTGTTTATACTTTGGAATTTACTAGGTTGCATTTTATCATCCACATCCATGTTTCCTCAATATGTAATATTTACATCCTTCTACAATAGTTTATATCCAATTTTACCCTTCTTTGAGTTTTTAGTAAAAGATATGAAAGGAATCTTTTGTCATTTTTCATACGAGGTACTTTTTGACTTTTCCGACAAAAGTATGAGAAGAATGTTTTCTTTTAACTTATACGAAATGAATGTATTTTTAAAACATTATTTCCAAGAAGAATTCCTTACAAGTTTTCAAGTTTATTTTTAATCAACTTCTTTTAGTTTAGAATTGTATGAAATGTTAAGAAAGGAAAAGTGTTTTTGAAGTAGAAAGGATATTTTCCTCAAGAATGGAGTTCAAGTGTTTTATCAAAATTATTTTCCATCTAAGATAATAAAGGGTTCTGTTTTTATCCCTATTATTACATTGATTTGATTATGTTGTGATGGAATTATTTTTATGAATTCCTTTATCTTATATGAATTGTTTTATGATGTCATGTTGTTTAGGAATCCCATTTTTACTACATGGGTTATGCAATGATGTATGATTTATGATTTTGTGGCACACATAAGAATGGTATCATTATGAGATGGGTGGGACCTATATCTCCCTCCAATTCATTGGGTAAAGATTTTATATCTCTTGAGATAGACATAGATGGAACGGTAGGTTATACCGGTTCAGTGAAACAGGACTGAAACGGGGAGTGAACTCGGTTCAAAAATGGACTTTGTCCACTAAGATAGTCTTGGCAGTGAGTCTTGACTAATAAGAAATGATTCTCTATGATTATGTGTGTATGCCACAAAGTTTCATGTTTTAAGTTATTATCATTGGGATTACATTTCACTACTATGATTTATCCCATGTTTTGATATTATGATCTCTTTTGCATGTTAAGATTTCCAAAATGTTATGTTCTTATGATATGATGTGATTGATATTTCTTTTGTTTACCCTTACTGAGCATTTGAGCTCACCCTTTTATGTTTTCTTTTCCCCAGGATATAAAGAAAGGTTTTAGGTATAAAAAAAGGAAGATCTTTATGGGAGATGTTGAAGATCTTTCAACAAAATTAGAAGATTACATTCCAAGTTTCCAAAGACACTAAACTATTACAGTCCTTGTGTGTCTGTTTTTGTTATGTATTAAGTATTTTTCAAAAGTAATGTAATGTCCATGTACGTTAAGCTTAGGGTCTCTACATTTGGTATTAGAGGAAAGTTTTAGTCAACCTTTGGAAACTAGGATGTGAAAACATTAGTGAAATCCCTAAAGATATTTCTAAGGTATGTTTAGGGATGTCCCTAAGGATAAGTATACATATAGGATATAGTCCTAGAACTATAGTAACGATCTTAGAATTTAACCTAAGATGTTAGATATTGAGGGTACTCCCCCTTTACTATGTTGTTTTCCCTAGAATGAATTTTTCCTCTCACACTATTATTTTTGGGTTTTAGATGATGGCTGGAACCCGAAGGAACCATGTTGATCAATGCAATGGACAATGCAATGATTGTCCTCCTGAACAAACAAATGTTATTAGTGATGGAGTGAAAAATATTATTGCTATACTTACACAAGATATGAATCATTATGAACTTCCAAATGAGCAAAAAAGGGAACAATATTCTATTGAGTCCTTCCTGAGGCAACGTCCACCTTCTTTCAGTGGGTCTTCTGATCCACTTGTTGCTGAACAATGGATCAGTACTACTGAAAAGATATTTTCAGTTCTTCAATGTTCCGAACATGATAAAGTCATCTTAGCAGTATATCGTTTGGAAGGTGAAGCTGATCAATGATGGAATATTATCAAGAATACGAGGCCAAGAGATGAAATTGAGTCCATGGAATGGGACGAGTTCAAGAACTTATTTTTCAATAAGTACTTCCCTCGTATTCTTCGGACAAAGATGGAGAAGGAGTTTCTTGAACTAAAGCAAAAGGATGATGAATCTGTTGGTATATACGAAGAGAATTTTACAAGGCTTGCAAGGTATACATCTGGATTTATCATCCAACCTGAAAGTAAAGTTGACCGATTCTTCAGTGGCTTAAAACCAAATCTTCGAAGGGCATTAGCTATAAGAGACTTCAGTAGCTATGAAGAAATTGTGCGTTGTTCTATTAAGGTAGACATGGAAGTTGGTGTTATTTATCCATCTCATAGTTTTGACAAGAAACGAAAGATGGAGTTCAAGGAGAAATCTCAGAATAATGGTGAAAAGAAGATGAATTTCTCCTTATGCTCAAAGTGTGGAAAGAAGCATGGTGGAGATTGTCTTAAAGGGACTTGAAAATTTTTTAAGTGTGGAAAAGAAGGTCATCGAGCAGCTGAGTGTCGAAGTAATGGAAAAAGGGTTTCTAATGATGTGAATAAAGAAAAGACTGTAGAGAATGCACCAACAACACTTCAATGCTTCAAGTGCAATGAAATGGGGTATTATGCTAATCAATGCCCAAATCCAAGGGTTAATGATGATCGACACGAGTAACCACTTAAGGCAAGGGACAAAGGGAAGTCACATGCGATCACCATTGGCGATGTTGAATATGAAAACGATGTGGTGGACTGATTAAGTGTTTATGTAATGGGATTCCAAAATAATGCTGTATATAGTATTGTGGAATATTGGAATATTTATGTATTGGTCTATTGTGGTTTTCAATAATTTTATGGTACCGGTAACCATGGAAAGTGATTGAAATATTTTTGGAAAAAAAATATGATATGCGCATAATGAAGGGAAAACGAGAAAATGAAACATTTGACAGTATTCACGAGCTCATGATTGATATAAGGACTAAGTGATATCATGGTTTGCGTATATAGAATTTTGAGGATTTTGGTATGTGGAAAGTGTTATCTTTTAACTGCATTCATGTTTTCACTATGGTTCAATTAATGGGTATTCATTCTTCAAGAGAATACATGATTAAGGTATTCACATGTTTGTAATTTTACTAACAATATATATCTTATGATATATGGGGGATAAATGATGGCATTCATGTGATTGTTATGTGACATTACAAGTAATCATTTTCTTTATACTATGAGATTGGACCAAAGTATTTTATATAAGCCTAAAGATTGGAATGGATTATGTTGGACATAAGTTAGTATTAAGGATAGAAGTTTTTTTCGATATTATTGATGGGATGTTATTGTATTATAGTTTTAGAAAAAGGACAACCTGCAGGATGGGTGACAACCCATCGCGTCGGACAAGGATGTGGGAATCGAACCCACAACCAAAGTGCGACTGGCCTTTATCGCCTACCACTGGCCTACAAGAAGTCCCTGTTTAGTAGAAACTAGTTTTATTATATTAAGCAGTATGATATATGAAGTATAAGTCCATTTTAGGAACCATATATGATTAATCTCACTATAGACGGACTTATGTATTTTTTGATAACTATTCTAACCTTTTGTTTAAGATAGATGGAATGACCCATAATTCTATCACATGATCTGATAAAACATCACGAATGACAAATTCTACTTCATTTCTGTAATAGATAAAGTGGAAATTGTCCAAAGAACGACCAACAGTGAGACTATACCAAAATCACGAAAGTATTTCTTCTAATTCCAATTTCATCAACTTTAGGGAAATGATCTTGAAAAACAAAAATGTTGTCCTAGTGCTCTTATATCTGATGATTCAGATGGTACCTTAGATCATCAAAAATTTATGGTTTTGTGATTTCTGGCTTTTCCATAACCATGTTCTCTACCACTCTCTATCAGAACATGATGGTTAGATTTCTCTTCCATATCCATATTTTCACCGATGTGGAAACCCAGTGATTAGTTTATTTGGGTAACCGTTACGTTTCATACTTTAGTTTTTAAATCCAAGTATTGGTATTATTTTTTACGATGTGGGTTTCTATTAAAGAAACTTTTGATTAGTAAACCATTTACAACCCCGACGAATTTCGAGGGAGAAATTCATTTTAAGGGGGGTAGAATGTAACACCCTGAGATTTTATGAAAAATATTCTTTTTAATTTCATTAATGTATTGTGTTGTATGCTACACTAAAAGGATCTTGCACAACACACATCATTGACTTGCCTTGCATTACACGCAATCGCGACCTTCCTCGATAGCGTGTGTAGTACGTAATACCGAGTTTCACTAAACAACGATATGCTATTAAAATATTATTAAAACAAGCCGTTATGAATAGTAATAACCACTTTTTAAATTTTATTTTTAAAAAATGGACATCATTTTCGGATTCTGAATATCAAAATTAGCTTAGGGAGAAATTTTGGTACTTTTCGGATAACTTTCATATTTTTGATGAATAGTGAAATTTACTAAATTGTAATTAAAAACAACTTTTTCAATCGAAATAATTAATAGTGATAAATTATTAATTTGAGTGGTTTTAAAATATATTTAGAATATATTTTTACAATTTAATACAATGTTGGTCATTGAATGTAATTTCACATTTAAACCAGACATAAACAAGTGTCAATCTTTTGATAGTTATTATCTCGTAAAAACATGCTATTTGTTTTGAAGATAGGATTTAATTTTTAAATTAAATAATGAAACTGATATGTTTTGAATTTGGTAAAATAGACATCATTTTTGAATTCATAATATCAAATATATCTTAGGCCTAATTTTTGGTATTTTTCTGGAAACTTTCATTTTTTGATGAATAGTAAAACCACTAAGTGGTAGTTAAAAAAATGAATTTTTCATAAAACTTAATTTTACCGCTTCTGTGAGTGGAATTTCAAAAATCCGAGAGACATGGTTAATGTCAGTAAGTAAAATGTGGTTCAATTTGATGAAAATAATTTTTGGTGAATAGTAATTTTTTACTTTTTTTTACCACGGTTAAAAGTAAATAGGGTAATTAAGGGTAAAAATGATATTATTATTACCCTAAAACATGTCCTAATTCTATTGGATAAGTTTAATTCGACCAAAAACAACCTTATTAATAAAATATGATCATTTAGGCCCACTTGGACTAGATTAGGACATTTATTATTAATTTATTTAAAGAAGGGTTAAAATAGTTAAAATCAAAGTTTAATAAGTAAATCATTTTTAATATAGGGTTATACATAAGATAAATTCGAATATAAATAGTCATTAGAAAGATAAAACTATTTCCTATATAATGGTATTTTATTTGTAATTTTTAGACATTAAATAATTTAATTTAGTTATGACACAAAGATTATGCAGTAATTATCGTATTAATGAAATATTGACATAATTGATGTTATAAATACCCAAATAAATGTAATTTCAGACTTTTTATTAAATAAAATAATTTTCTAGGTTAATATGACATGTTAGTATTGATTTAATTAACTTTTTTTAACTAATAATTCTGTTATGATTTTCACAAAAATCAATTACAAAATAGTGTCAAAATTGACATAAAATAGTTCTTAAAACAAATATTATATTATTAATTGTTATTTTATTCCTAAAAATCTAAGGTTCGGCCGAAAGACTTAGATAAGGTTATATATATTAATAATAAACAACTTGGGGTTCGTTTGGCTTCTTATAGTAAGTTTATTAACCTTATAGTATAAGAACACAAGAAGATATGGTAAAAGTAAAATTATTTTACTTAATGTTAAATCTAAATGATAAGGTTAAAATAGGAACCTAAACTTGTCTAAATTCTATTTTATGAGAGGATTTCGACCCATCACCACCTTATCTTAGAAATGAATCAATTTGGAGCTATTTAAAACCGAATTTGACTTTATAATAAAATAATAGTTTTTGTTATTCCAAAGGTGCCCCTCTCCTCCCTTATAAAAGGGAACCTCCTCCCTCTCTTCCTCACACCACTTTGAGCCTTCATGCTCGGCCAAACCCTGTAAAATTCTCTTCTCCCCTTCCCTAGAAACATCCTAGAGGTCATGGTTTTCTTAAAAGACCAATTTTAGTGCCCTAAGAGGAAGACTCAAAGAGGCACTTCAAAGAAGAGGTAATGTCCGTTACCGATTCTTTCAACTTTATGTCTTCTTCCACTTCTTCTTCTTAGGTTGTTTCATTATGAAGTAATAACATCAGTATCACTTATATACTTATATGTTATTATAATTATGAAACAACCTTATTTCACCATCTATCCATCCTATGGAAAACAAAATCACCGTGCATGCGTACGTACGGAATACCATCTCCATGCCGTGGTGAAATCTATTTTCCACCACCACCTTACTTGGATGGGTATAATGGTGTAAATAATAACTATATATGATTATTTTAAAGTTATATTGATTCTGAAATATTATACATACACTCCAATACAGTCTCACGATCATGAGAACGATATCATCGCTCGTGCGTATGTACGGACTACCGTCTCCACGACGTGATGAGATTCATTCTCCACTTTAATCATTCATGAATGATTATAAAGTATATATAATAAGTAATAATGAAATATATGACATAATAATGATACTGTATTTATGTGTATATATATCTATGTCATCTACTTAATTCCATTCAACTCAATAAGGAAACGAAAACAACGTTCATGCGTACGTACGACCTACCATCTCCATAAACGGTGTATTTCTTTCCATTTACTGATTTATTATATATATGTATATTAAGAATATATATTATATATAAACCATGTTTTATATTCTGGAATTAAGTAATCATGATCTAAGTAATCATATGAATAATTACAAGTAAAAACACGGACGACAAATGAAACAATTTTACCCAAAACGCTCTTTAACATGGAATTTACAAAAGAACGGGTAATATAAAGTCATAAGTGAACCATATATGATATCATAACAATTAATATGATTCTGTAATAAGTCAATGACATTATTTAAATCATTATACAGGAGGTTCGGACACTTACGAAGCAAATCGGACCTAAGGTAAGGGAAATATCACAATCTCATTTTTATCCGAGATTGTTTATACTTTGGAATTTACTGGGGTGCATTTTATCATCCACATCCATGTTTCCTCAATATGTAATATTTACATCCTTCTACAATAGTTTATATCCAATTTTACCCTTCTTTGAGTTTTTAGTAAAAGATATTAAAGGAATCTTTTGTCGTTTTTCATACGAGGTACTTTTTGACTTTTCTGACAAAAGTACGAGAAGAATGTTTTCTTTTAACTTATACGGAATGAATGGATTTTTAAAACATTATTTCCAAGAAGAATTCCTTACAAGTTTTCACGTTTATTTTTAATCAACTTCTTTTAGTTTATAATTGTATGACATGTTAAGAAAGGAAAAGTGTTTTTGAAGTAGAAAGGATATTTTCCTCAAGAATGGAGTTCAAGTGTTTTATCAAAATTATTTTCCATATAAGATAATAAAGGGTTCTGTTTTTATCCCTATTATTACATTGATTTGATTATGTTGTGATGGAATTATTTTTATGATTTCATTTATCTTATATGAACTATTTTATGAGGTCATATTGTTTAAGAATCCCATTTTTACTACATGGGTTATGCAATGATGTATGATTTATGATTTTGTGGCACACATAAGAATGGTATCATTATGAGATGGGTGGGACCTATATCTCCCTCCAATGCATTGAGTAAAGATTGTATATCTCATGAGATAGACATGGCTGGAACGGTAGGTTATACCGGTTCAGTGAAACAGGACTGAAACGGGGAGTGAACTCGGTTCAGAAATAGACTTTGTCCACTAAGATAGTCTTGGAAGTGAGTCTTGACTAATAAGAAATGATTCTATATGATTATGTGTGTATTCCACAAAGTTTCATGTTTTAAGTTATGATTATTGGGATTACATTTCACTACTATGATTTATCCCATGTTATGATATTATGATCTCTTTTGCAGGTTAAGATTTCCAAAAGGTTTTGTTCTTATGAATATGATGTGATTGATATTTCTTTTGTATACCCTTATTGAGCATTTGAGCTCACCCTTTTATGTTTTCTTTTCCCCAGGATATAAAGAAAGGTTTTAGGTATAAAAAAAGGAAGATCTTTATGGGAGATGTTGAAGATCTTTCACCACGATTAGAAGATTACGTTCCAAGTTTCCAAAGACACTAAACTATTATGGTCCTTGTGTGTCTGTTTTTGTTATGTATTAAGTATTCCACAAAATTAATGTAATTTCCATGTATGTTAAGCTTAGGGTCTCTACAGATAACGTCACTCGGGTGTACAAAAGATTACCGCCTCATGAAGCGGTGTGATTTGTTTTTCACTTACACTTTACATAAAAGGTAATAAGGATTAATTTTATATTTATATATGATATTAAAGTAATATTAATAATTTTTTAAATGAAATATATCATATAATTTCATATATTACCATCCATTAAATAAATGATAACATCGATTATGTGTACTACAGACTGTCGCCTCACGAATTGATGTGATTTATTTTTTCACTATTGATTTACATGGATGATTATAAATAATAAATTTAACAAAAATTTATTATATATATGAAATTATATTTGTTATGTATAATTAATATAAAATCGACTTCATATATCTTTCATCCATTAAGAAAATGATAATGTCACTCATGCGTACACGTGATCAACCGTCTCCGTGAAGCGATGCAATTCATTATTCCTATTCAAAACTCAATAAATGTTATAAATATGTATCTAAAAAATTATATTTATAAAATTAATATAATGATATATATTGTGTAACAATATCCTATGTTTTATATCTATAACTTTCATTAGAAAACATGCATGAGAAAATAAGGCAATTAACACCCGATACAATTGAGATAATAAAAGTTTGTTAACAAACAAGTGATAAGATGTTAAAAAATGGATAATATATTATATTATAATTAATAATATTATTAAGGTATAAGTTAATAACTTGTTTAAAACCTCTATATGGGTGGTTAAATTTCTCTCAACTAAAGGGAATCATGAGTTAAGGGGTTTCTTGACTCATTTTTCATTCATTTGGTTATATGCCTACTTAACTGATTATATTATTCCAATATTATGTGTGAAATGAAATTTTATTGATAGATGATTGTATTTACACGTTTATTTTTGTGTATTTAAATCTTTTACACATAATCACTTCATTTATTAACTCTCACTTCAATGATATGACCTTTTTAATGGTTTCTTCTCAAAACTTCCTTCTTGGGGACACATACTCTTTTATGCACCTAATCTATTTTAAATTGTGTATATACTGACCATTTACACACTATATAATGAATCCTTATAGAATTATTATATTTTATGCTATAATTTATCCAATTAATTCATGGTAATTTATTATTCAAATTTTACCGAAGTAGTAAGAGTTTATGTTTCAATTTCATTTTAATTAGTATTATTTATGCCCGAATTTCCATTGCTAGAAAATATTTGATCATTGCCTAATAAAACACCTCTATTTTATTCACATATAGTAATTCATTATTTTTTTCAAGAAATAGTAATATTTTACTCTCTTTTTCACTTAATATTATTGATAAAATGTTTTTAATAAAATCTTATTTGTTTTCTCTCTTTGAATGAAAATACCTTCTCTTCCCCATAAATGTTTTCTTAAAATGTTTTCAAAATTTTTTTACTGTGATTTTTTAAATCATTTTTTCCATTAAATTTATTTTTATATTTTTCTTTTCAAAATTAAAATTTGAAATTAAAATTTGTTTTTTAAAGTATTATTCTTGAATGGAACTATTTTGTCGTTATGATTACTCAATGTTTTATAGATTCTTCTTTAAGATTCGAAGGTTATTTTTAAAAACAATTATTTATTGTTTGAATTTTTTTTAATATTTTAAATATGTGTTTTCAAAATATAAAGGATATTTTACTTAAGAAATGTTCAAATTTATCTTTCAAAATAATTTTCCATCCAATATGACATCCTTTGATGTTACACAATGTGAAAAGTTTATTTTTCTCAAGAATGTTTTTTTATATTTTTTAAAGTATTTTCATCAACAAGAACAACCTTTAATGTTATAAATTTTGCAGAAATTATGTATTTATATCTCTCACATATATACCTTGTTTATTCTACCTACCTTTGACGAGGTAATACATACCTTACGGTCATTTCTCAAATGCCTTAATTATGAAATATACTTTGAATATGATATGAAACAAGATTATGAAACCCATTTTACTTCCGTTGGTAATTATTATGTTATTTCTTATGATTGATTTCCATTATGTGGCACACATATATCACGAACATGTTTGATAGGTGTGTACATATATAACTCCAATGCATTGGTTAATGTTTTAGTCTCATGATATGTTATGTATGGGATTTGGGAGTGAACCTAATCAATTTTAATACTCTGTCCACTATGTGATGTTGTCTTGGAAGTTATCCTTGACTTATGATTATGTAATGTTTTATGTTGCTTCCACATTTCCTATGATGTCATATTCTTATGATACCATGTTCTTTACATTATTTTTCCAGGTGATTACACATGTTCAATCTATTTTATGATATCTTGTATACCATTGACTCACATGTTATGCTTCCTTATCATGTTTATTCCCTTACTGTTCTTTTTAGATCACACATTTCTTTATGAATTCCCCATATTATTGCATGTAGATTTAGGATCTAGAATGCATTTTAGGAGATCACTATGAAAAATAAAATAAGGATACCATCTTTTATTTATTAAGAACTCAGTCTTCCAAAAACACTAGTCCACTACAATACTTTCATTGTAATTATTGGATATTTATCTTTAAGAATCATGTAATATTATATGTAAAACTTTTGTGCTAATATATTTGGTATCAGAGGAAAGGTTTAGTTAACTTTCTAACTTAGATGAGAATACTTTAGTGATAAACCTAGGGATAAGTCTAAGGATAATTATAAGGATAATTCTATGGATAGGAAAAAATACGGGTATTTTGGTGAAGTTTAGAGCAAGTGGTTTTAGAGAAATTACATCAATTTCTTGATACTACAAGTAAACATGGTTCTAAAACATATATAAATAGTGGTAACAACTCCAAAAATGTGTGTCGGGCTTGAATCAATCATTTCCTAGTACATGAAAATGGGTATTACTACACACCTAGTTTAACACTCTTGGGGGATGTGATTTGTAAATTCACAAACTCTTTAGAAACTATCATGATTGATTTTAATATGTTATGATTAGGGAATACTTAGGTTAAAACTAAGGAATATTAGATTTAAATTGAGGTTTTAGGATTTAGAAATATTATAAATAATTTTCCATGATTATATATTTTCCCACTATGATTGTTTTTTCACCCTATGCTTTATGGTTTTAGTCAATAATGGGAACTTAAAGGAACTAGGTTAATGTTAAATGTGATACATAATGTTTTGACAAGAAACCCAATGAGATGATGACTAGAGTAAATGATAATCTGATCATTCCTGGTTATTTATCATGATATATGATTAACAAACTTTACCTTTACTGACTCTTGGACTCCCAAAATAAGATAAGGATAGAGTTATTTTAGAGTTTGGGTGGTGGAGACCATGTAGGAATGGATATTGAGTTTTCTATATATTGAGAATGTGGTAAGAATCACTCAAGGGAATGTATCAACGGAATGAGAAGATGTTTTACGTGTGGAGTTGAAGGGTACAAACTAAGTAGTTTCCAAATAAAAATTAAAATCTTAGTTAATATAATGGATGAGAATAATGGTTTCCTGAAGGAATCATTAATGGTTGAATGATTTAAATGTTGAAATAATGGGAATCATGAAAATCGATGTCCTAGGATGAAATCTCAAGAAGGTGATCAATATGGTTGTACGAGTAATGGTTTTTCTATTGATGATGAAGATATTATAAATAAAATATGGAAGCAAAGTGATATTAAAGAATAAGATGATGAATCCTATCTAACAGTTTAATAATAAAGTGTAATGATTAAAACGTTTATATACTATAATTCCAAAATTATGTGAATCATCAAATACATATATAAGTATTTTTTTAGAAGCTTTACATTAAGAATTTTCAAGAATATGTTGAATGTTACTAATGACATAGAATAATAATTTAATGGTAAGGTCATACTCTATGTAAAAAAATTACAATTGATGAAATGATGAGGTGTACTTTATGTTGAGGTAATTAGTTGATTTTGTAGAAAATAATGAGCTATATAGAAAATGTTAGTGGTCAAAAAAAGTGATTTGATGAATAATTTCATTTTTGAATATGATCATCATATTATTGAGAAATTTATAGGATTATGATGAATTATGAATATGGTCATCACATGAGTTTCTCTATAGTTTATGAAAAGGAAAAAATAGCATATTGGGTGAAAACCCATCACATCTGGCAAGGTTATGGGGATTTCACCCATAACCAAAGGGAGATAAGAGTGCAATGAAAACCACTGGCCTAAGTGATGTACTGGTTAGTATAAATTTTTTTTTACATAAATTATTTTATGAATAAATATTAAGATGATCAGTTATTTTTTAGGTGATTAATGATATTTTAGGAGGTGTTTTATTAGGTATATGAATATATACCATTGATGTTTAACACAAAATATTATTTGGGATGAACGATATTATGTATTTATAGGTGTAAACAGAAATTTTTTAAGGATAGATACTTTTGTAATGGATTAAGTTTCTCTTTAGGAGTTACTATTGAGGTATTAAATTTTAATGTATGAGAAAACTCCTTCCAACCATTTAGGTTTTAGTAAATATTATAGGAATATATTGTTTTTCTTTTGTGGAATATATGATCAATTATAAGTATATTTTAGTGCTTTAGAAATGAAAAAATTAAACTCGAATACACATCAGTTGGAAAAAAAATATGAGATTGTGGTGGAAATTAGTTTAAGGAAGAAATTATACTTATCATGTAAGTATATTTCCCTTGTTATTAGTCTAGATTGTAATAGAATCCCACAACTCTAGTAAAAGGATTTTGAAATAGAAAAATTATCCTATTACCATCATGATGGATGAATCAATAGCCTTCTATCTCATCATAGATTTATTTTTTTGAGGTCCTTAACATTACCTTGATCATTCAAATTTTTGTGATCAATGATCTCTAACACTCACCATAATTATTTATACTTTTCATCCAAGTTTGTATCTTCACCTTCCACCAATGTTCGTCTCTGAGGAAACCTATTCATGTGATGAATTTAGAATTTACATTTCCTATTTTAATAGAATTCTTTTAACCCTTTTTATATGTGGGTTTTTCTACAAATAAATTTTCAAATGTCAAACCCTTTATTTTTTAGATCATGATTAAATTGCGAGGAAACATTTTTTTTAAGGGGAAGATTATACCACCCCAAAATTTTAAAAGAGAAAAATCATGTTTTATAGAATATATGAAACAAAATAGAAATCTTGGAAGAGAATGTAAAAACCTAAGAATTTAAGATATATTTACTTTCAAATAAATTAATTCTTTTCGATAGCTTGTGGAACACACAATCCCTAATCTAAATGAACTATATTATAATATACTATTATAACCAAGCCATAAATTTGGTGGGTAGGAATTTGATTTACTAAATTATAAAAATTATACATTTTAAAAATTTATAAAATAAATTTAATGGTTATATATTGATTATAAATTAAATAATAACCATTTTAAAGAAAAATAAATGTCTTCTCAAAAATTCTATTTTTCTAAAAGGTTGTTTAGTCATGGTTTGCACACATGATTTAAAATTAATTTTTAAAAATTTTAGAAAGTTTATTTTTTAACATTAACATAATTTTTTAAATAATTATATCTATATTAAACAAGGGTATGTTTTTATTATTTTTCAAAAAATATTAATTTTTTAGTGAATATTCAAAAATACCATTTTTTATAAAATTTTCATTTATTTTTTAAAAATTAATTCCCATTATTTTTTTTAATTTTATTTAAAATTAAAATAGTATTTATTTATTTATATTAAATTAAATTAATTATATTTAAATCATTTTTATATAATATTTTAGTATAAGTTTTTTTAGGATTTAAAGCACCCTTTTTAAACTGGTTTAACGTGTATAATGTTTATCCATAATAAATAATTAAAATAACCCCTAATGAGGAATTATTTAAAAAAAATTATATATTATATATCTATAAATATTAATTTAAATTGATATAATTAATATTAATTTTCATATAGTTGACATGAGATAATCTTTTCCTTAAAAAATTCATTTCTTGAAAAACCATTTTTTCGACATGTATGCGGGTTTAATTTCAAATTATATTCCGTCACTTTTGTGAGTTGAATTTTAAAAAATTGATTCCATATTTGAAATATGAATAAATTATATTATATAATGAAGTCAAATTAATTATTTACCAGTATGAATAGTGAAAATAGTAAAAATTATTTACCACGGTTAAGGTATAAACAGGTTTACTAGGGGACTAAACTAAAAAGATAAGGGTACAAAATAACAAAAAACTTGTCTCATTCCAAGTTTATGGTTTTATTTAGATCTTATAAATTATAAGGTTTGAAAATAGTCCTTTTCTATCATTTCTTTATGAGTAAAATTTTGGTGGAATTATTTCTTTTCAAAAATTAGCAGTGTGTCCTCCCCCCATATATAAAAGGCCACCCCTCTCCTATCCTTTAAACACTTACAAGACCTATTTATTTTTCCCCTACTAACCCAAATATATTCTTTAATTACCTCTGCTCATCCTCTAATCCATTTTTATCAAAAATCCAATATATAAATGCTTTTGGTGAAAACTTAAAGAAGTTTTCTGAAGAAGAGATAACGTCCTTAACTGATCATTTTATTTTATTTCTTCTTCCACCTCCTTAAATATTATTAAACCATTTTGGTATGGTAAAATAATTATATACCATATTTTTATATATTTTTTATGTTAATTTAATGACCTAAAACCATATTCACCTCCCTCAAATGGGAAACAAAACCATTGATCGTGTGTACAATGGACTACCGCCTCAAAAACCTATATAATTCGTTTTCCATCACCACTTCTCATGAGTGTATATAATTATTTATGTCATATTTATATATAATATTTATTATATTATTAAAATTTTGTAATTATAAAATCATATATAGTCTTACTTCACATTCTGTAGAGAATACGATAACGTCGTTCGTGTTTATGACGGACTACCACCTCAAGAAGCGATGTGATTCGTTTTTCACATACTATTTACATGGAAGGTAATAAGGATAAATTTTATTTTGATATATTATATTAATTAAATGTTAATAAATATGTAAATTAAATTTAAAATATAATTTCTTACCTTACAATGCATTGAATAAATGATGACTTCATTCTGGTGTACAAGAGACTACCTCATCGTGAAGCAATGTAATTCATTTTTTAGTAACTATTTACATGGAATGTAATAAAGGATTGATTTAATTTAAATATGTGATATATATGAAATAATTTTGATTATATAAAATTAACATAAAATCTACTTCATTACCCTTTCACCCATTAAAGAGATGATAATGCCACTCATGCGTATATACAATCCACCATCTCCATGAAGTGATTGGATTCATTCTCCATGTTCAAAATTAAATAATGATTATAAATAGGTATATAATTTAAAAAATGTCTTTAAAATTAATATAATTAGTTAGATGATGTAACTGTATCCTATGTTTGAGAACTTGAGCTTTCAAGAAAAAAACATGCATCAAAAAATAAAGAAATTAACACCCAAAACAACTCCTATAATGAAATATTGGTAATGAATGAGTGATAATATGCTATTAAAGGGATCATATATGAAATTATAAACAATAATATAATCACGGATAAATTAATAAAATGTTGAAAAACACTATACATGAGGCTAATGAGAGCTCAACTAAAGGGGAGTGCGTAGTGAGGGGTTTCCTAACTCAATTTCCATTCACTGGGTTATATGTCTACTTAATTGATTATATTATGCCAATATTATGAGTAAAATGAAATTTTATTTCTTTATTATTGTATTTAAAAATTTATTAATGTGTATTTAATTTTTTTACACATAACTAGTTTATTGATTAACTCTCAATTCAGTGATACAAACATTGCAAAGGTTTCATCCCAAAACTTCATTCTTTGAGACACATGTTCTTTCACACCTAATATCTTTTAAATTGCGTATATACTGTACTTTACATAATATATCATTAAAAATTCCTACATCATGATATATTAAGTTACAATTTATATAAATCATTCATGGTAATTTATCGTTCAAAATTTATCGAAGCGGTATAGGTTTATGTTTCAATCTCATTTTAATCGAGATTGTTGACGCCTAATTTTCCATTGATGGAAATTATTTGATCATTTCCTAATAACACCCTTTAATTTTATTATACTCTATTTATTCATTAATTTTTTATGTAATATTAACATTTTATAGTATTTGTTACTTGAAATTATTGATAAAGTTTTTTAGGAAAATCCAACTTCATTTCTCTTTTTGGATAAATATCATTTTTCTTCCAAATCCATTTTTTTCTAAAAACGTTTTAAAAAATATGTTACTAGGGTTATTGAAATTCATTTTTACCTTTAATTTTATTTTTTAAAAAAATTAAAAGGAATATTCTCACCATTTTCCTAACAATGTACCTTTTCACTTTTCTTATAAAAATGTGAAATGAATATTTATTTTTTAATTTCTTCTACATGAATGGAACTCTTCCTCCATTACAATCACTCAGTTTTTTAAAGATTCATCCTTAATTTTAAAAACTTATTTCCAAGAAAAAGTTTTCTTTAATGTTTGAGAATGTTTTAGATTTTAAATATGTTTTTTCAAAATGGAAAGTTTGTTTTCCTCAATAAATGTTTAAAGTGATATTTCAAAATCATTTTTCATCTAAGATATAATCATTTGATGTTAGTCAAAGTGAAAAGGTTATTTTACTCAAGATTTTTTTTAATATTTTTAAAAGTATTTTCATCAATGGAAACAAATTTTGATGTTATTTATCAATTTTAAATTATATATATATGTCTCTTACATATGTACCTAGTTTATTCTCCCTTAATTTGATGGGGTAATACACGCCTTATGATCATTTCTCAAATTAATACATTCTTAAATTTACTTTTAATTTGATAAAAATAAAGATTATGCAACCCATTTCGATTCTATGCATAATTATTATGTTATTCCTTATTATTGATTTCTTTATGTGGCACACATAGATTATGAAAATTTTATAATGGGTGCACCTAGATAGAACTATAATGCATTGGGTAATTTTTTAATCTCATTAGAAATCATGTATGAGATTAGGGAGTGATCCTAATTTTTTGGGACTATGTACACCATGTGAAGTTGACTTAACATTTAGCCTTGACTTATGCTTATATCATGTTTTATGATGCTGCAACATTTCCTTTGATTCCATGATCTTATGGTACCATGTTGTTTGCATTATGATTCCATGTGATTACTCACGTGCCTTCTCTTTTATGATATCATGTTATACCATTGACTCACATATCATGTTTATTCCCTTACTTGAATTTTTAGATAACCCCTTTCTTTATATATTCCCCAGGTTATCCCATGCATATTAAGGAGCTTGAAATTATTTTAATACATCATTATAGAAAATAAAATAAGGATGTCATGTTTTATGTATTAAGAACCTAGTCTCCCAATGAAACTTGGAATTTATGATCCTTTTGTTATAATTATTAGATATTTATGATTAATAATCATGTAATATTATGTATAAAAGTCTTTGGTTTCAATATTATATATTTACATGGAAGTGACATGTGGCACTGAAAAATATAATCATTATATCCATAATCACCATAGCATTAATAGTATCCTCTAAAATTGATTTTTTCATTAAACTAGTGAGATTGATTATAAAATTTCCATTGTTTTTTTGGAGAATATCAATCCTTATTTTCTAAAAATATTGAATAGTTATCCATTTTTAAGTGGCCTTACACACTATTATCTATAGAAACTATTTTATAATGGTTATTTTTAACAAAGCTTCCCCAAATTTAATCTTGGAACTTTCATTATTATCCAAAATAGATTTTACATATAATGAATAGTAAGTATATATTTTTCTTGATATGATTTATATCCTTCTTAACACATTGGAGTGGTGATTTCATCACTTACAATTCATTATTTTAGTCACACTTAATCTTACCAAGTTCTTTATCAAACTTCAAACACCTTGAGATCTCTATATTGAGTTTTTATTCACTAATATTAATCATATTCTCATCGAACTTGATAATTCTTTCTTACTCATCCATGTTTAACTCATTTATAATTAGTTATTTTTATTAATATGGGGAAAGAATTACATAATGAGCTCATGGAATCCTAAAATGGTGGATCCATGGGAAACCCTACTCAATATATTTTTACAATAAGGGGAAGGGGAACTGATACTCAAGTGAATGAAAAGGAAAACATATTGACTTCCTTTAGAGTCCAAGATCTCAATATCATTGTTATTCTTCTTTCACATGTAAAATATTTCCACTTTTATATATAGAAGTTTCCCATAAGGATTGATCTAACATGTGAAAAAACAAGGAATGGGATGTTTTACCATAAGTAAATATTGAACATGGTATTATTTAGTCTTGACTTCTAGCAGTTAAAAGATATACAATTTATATGGTAAAATACTATAGGGAATGGTTATAGCTTCATAATTTAGAGAGTATCATGAACCTAAAAAATGAACAAAAATCAAAATACATTGAACCAATTATATGACAAAAAATGACACATACTCTCATGAACCCAAATATGTGTGATCTATACACATTAAGTTTCATACCTGTATTCGGTGTCCTCGAGAAAACCCATTATCCTTGTGAGGGATCATTAACCCCCAACCCATGGCACATTGATGTATAATGTTTCAAAAAGATAGAGACTTCTCCCCATCTTAAATCAAATATCCCAACTCATAAGTATGATATTTCATTTTAACTTTTAATTAAATATGACAGAATGAATTCCCTTTCATGATCCCCTTTTTTATGGATTCCAAAATAACACAAAAACAAGCCATAAAGGCTATATCTCACACTCAAAAATCCATATAATTATTCTCATCCAACTTAACTTTTTTTATTTTTATCTACTCAATATAATCATTTTCATTTTTATGAATCTCATACACAACTTTTCTAACATTTTTTACTTCCTTCTTAAGATTATTATATTCTGTTTTAATTAGAGTGTTTCAATAAATACACAACTCACGATCATTTTTCAGTGGATGATTCATATAGGTTTCCTCTACTTCTTCATATTTAGTACTTGATAATTCATTTATCTTTTCAATAATGAAATTAGTATATTTATAGAATAATATTCCTCTAATTTGTAGCATGAGTAAGACTAGAATTTATTCTTTTTACTCAACATGCTTTATTTATTTATTTTTTATATTATTATCCTACCTTAATCAAACCTATTATATTATTTTTTCTATTTTTGGATTAGATATCATATTATTATTTTATTAATATTATTCCTCATCAAAATCCACATTCTTCTTTCTTCTTGGTATGTTTCCTGTAAAGGTCATAACTACTTCATACTTGAATAATTTTAGTGGGTGTATTACCTTATATTTTCCCTTATATATTTTATTATTTTTCATGATAAGATCCATAAATTTTTAGATATTTTCATCACTCTCATTAACCGAATTGGAGTCACATAAAGATTCAACCATTTTTTCAATCTTTTACTTATTTTTGGATTTACATAGAATCCCTTATTTATCCTTCTTCTTAAAATTTATATCTTTTCAAATATCAAAATTAAAAATATTATTATATAACTCATCTAGATATAATTATTTTATATCTTCAATAGATAAATATTTTGGATCCAATATATCTGAAAAATTTCTCATTAAGTTTATAATAATTGTGAAATATTTTATCTTATCCTTAAAAAACATAATATTACTAACTAGGTCATTCAAAATTGTGAAAACATCATTGAAATTATCATCTTTAACCATCCAGATAGCTAAAAAAATCATCTAGAAATATATCATCGATTTCTTGATCTTTACATTTTTCCTATTTCATATTTTCTAGTTTTTCACACATTTAATTAGATGTTGTGATCCCCATAAATTTTTTATATTATATTTTTGAGAAATATGATAATTCGAAATTTCCAGAACTTCCATCTACCTGTAGATTTATTTTTTCAAAAAAATTCATAGGTGCATCTCTTGTAAGAGGTGAAAAAAAGTAGTAATATCAGCTATATCATTTAATCCTTTAAAAGAAAATTGGGTAACATTTAGTTCTTCAACCCATGAATGTGTTTCACATAAAATAAGGTAACTATTTTTTATATAACTAAACTTCTCTACGATTCACTTTTGAAAGAGTATAATCTTAGGGGAAATGGTTTATTTGTGACTCTTGATGATCGTAGATCATTTATGATACCACTGAGTAGGGAGTGAATCAATGATATTGGTTTTTATAAATTATTACATTTTAAGTAAACCACTATGACTAGTAAAATTTATGATCCTCTTTATTGAACCTATTACTCACCCATATGAAAAAAATAATAAACACAAGAAAATATCATAATATATTTACAAGGTTTGGCATCAATGTAAGATCAAACTCATTAACATGCCCAATCTATTATTAGACCATTAATTTTATTATCACTCCAAACTTATTGTTATTGTAAATATAGTACAAGTTTAAAAAGGTGTGACAAGGTATTAACTACTTCTTGAAATGGGATGGTATCATATACATCCTAGAAATGATGTGGAATTATTTCTACCAGAATCAACTATACTTATAGATTCATACTTTACTCTTATGTTTGTATTAGATCTTCAAATGATCCCTATTTACATTAGCACCAAAATATAGATCTTCATCAAGAAATATATTAACAGTTATAATGAAATTATTATTGCAGTAATAGAAAAATATTCATATGACAACTCTTTGGGATGATGCAATCATGCATGAGATCATACATGCATGAAAAAGATACCTTTCCTCCTTAGTGATAATAACTCAGATCAATAGTAGTGGAATATTCTTACCTCATCCTATTTAGAATTATAAGATGTAGTTTAGGTCATGTTTCTAAGTTCTACCCTTCCTTTATATAGAAATTATTCAACATGGAAGAGTATCCACACATTAAATAAATTTTCAAACACCTTTCTCTACCTTATTTCCAAATTTAATACATCCACAAAATTTTCAAAAATTATTTCCATAAATTTTATTGAAATTTTCCTTAAAGTTTGGTCAAAGTAATATTCCATGAAAATAGTAATTTGAATGTGGAAATATTATTTTCAAAGTTTTTTTATTTTATTAACTTTTAATGAATTTTGATATGAATTCAAATTCTCAGAGTAAATTTTCCTAATTTGTTTCCTTATTAATCAATATACAAACCACTTTAGCAATATGATAAAATCATGGGTTTTGACCAAGATCATGATATTTTTAATTTTTTAGTAGAAAAAATAATAATAAAATTAATGTTATCTTACCTAAATTGCATATTATATAATCCATATCTTATCAATTTATCATATACCACACATTCCATATCTTAAATGTTCGACGTATCGTATAATTTTCTCATATCTTATGTGTTTATCATATATTATGTGTCTCACATCTAACGTGAGTGAGATATCTTATAAAATTGTTGTATTATATGAATCATGTATCAAATGTTCTTAAATGAATTACATAAGAGATGAAAATATATAAAATAGACACATCTTATGAAAATAGATATTTTATAAGGAATTTGTATCTTATAGAAAATCATTTCATATGAAAAAAGCATAATACATGGTTTCCTCTTCTTAATAAGATAAAAACTCTTATAAAATTCCTAAATTTATATTATGAACATCTTCTATAATGAAAAATATTTGTTTTAATCTTAAAAAATTTCCTTTACTTTTTAGAAGCTGTGGTTACTCTTCTGAACTTGAACTCTACTCTTCTGAAATCTTAGGGCAACTTTTGAATTCCTCAGTAACTTTTCCAAATTATTTGATGAATATTTTTAAGTCTTGTTACATTTAAATATTTACATGAAATATTCAAAATGACTCTTTAGAACTACCCATTGACTCATATGAAGATGGACCTAACCATTATCAGCAATTAACAATTCCACTCAAATAATTATATAAATTCTTCAATCCACATCAAGACACCTCCAAACACCTAAAAACACTTTACACCTTTATTCAAATAATTAAAAATTCCAAAATAATAGTTGAAAATAAATAAAAATTACTTAATAATTGAAAGGTAACATTAGAGGACAGTATGTAAATGATAAGTTTATATTTAAGGAGACAATATTAAGAAACTATTTGATCAAGTGATGAAGATATGATTAATAATAATTTTCATAGAAGTGGATATTTAAATGAAGTTTAATGTCACTAAATTGAATTTGAAGATGGAATTTTGGAATAAAGTCTTGAAAGAATAATTCTACACCAATCAACCAATAGGAATTCTCATCACAGATAGAAGTTTAATGGTTTATATGTTGAAAATGGATTTATATAGCCTAAATCAAGAACCTCATTATTCATATGCATGGAAGGATATGTATCTGAGAAAATTAGAGTTTAATAGAGGAGGAGATAATAATATCATATATATTAAAGTCTCAGATGATGAGTAGTTAATGGAGATGGTGTATATATATGATATCATATTTAGTGACACCAATAATAATTTCATTGATTTTTTTAAATATGATGTGTTCATAAAATGAAATGCCTGTGATAGGAGAGATAACTTACATTAGAGGGTTACTATAGTGACCCAAAATTTTCATACATAGATATTACATATTAATATATGAATATTTATTTCATTTTTCATAAACACATTTGAAGACTATTATAGTTTAGTGTCTTTGGAAACATGGATTGTCACGACCCGTCCTCGGGGCTCGTGTCGTGACTACCCCAAGCCCACCTTCCATAGGCCAGGGGCTGGCGACTAGCACCAAGGCGTAAATCCCAACAAAAGGGAAGGCATTGCCTTTGAAAAGTAAACAGGCACCACAGAGTAAGAAAGCTGAAAAGTAAACACTAAATAAAAACTGTAACAAGCTATGCTGAAAGTAAAAGGGGCCGGAAATACAAGCCCAACTGTAAAGTACAACTGAAGGGAAAAAGAACAACTGAAAAGTAAAAGCCGTTGCACCGAGCTGTCCACTTGGAATCCCACCTGAAGGGTGGGTACAGATAGCTCCACTGCTCCTCGGATCCCGCCGTCCGCTCCGAGCATGTCCGCCCAGTGGTCCTCTTCCAGGTGTCGTCCTTCTCCGCACACCTCCACCACGACCAGCACTGTCCATCGTCTGCAACCAACACAACGTAGTGCGGGCATAGCCCGTGCAGGGGTGAGTACAAGCTACTCAGTAGGGACCCCGAGACCCCGAAGGTCTCCCGAAATCCACAAAGGATAAACCACAAGGAAAGATAAAATCACGAAGTAACATCCAACACGGCTTAGGTATATGCCCATACATATACCTAAGTCATCAATTCCCGTTCGGCTCCAACATCCGAGCCCATGCACAACCCAGTCCACACAGGAAAGCAAAATGTATACCCACCCAGGATAGCACAACACAATCCACGAAGGAGAGAAAAGTAATCCACATAGGATAGCTAAACACAATCCACTAAGGAGAGTAAATAGTAAATCCACACAGTATAGTTCACCACAATCCACAAAGGAGAGTAAACAGTAAATCCACACAGGATAGCTCAACGCAATCCACAAAGGAGAGTAACACAGGATTCAGCTCACACAGGTATACTTCATCGAAAAGGTGAAAAGGGGTGATCAGATATAGATACTGAATCATCTAAGCTGGGACCCACATGGGATACAAGACCAGCTGTCTTCATTGATTCATCTATGCTGGGACCCACATAGGATACAAGACCAGCACTGAATCATCTAAGCTGTGACCCACATAGGATACAAGACCAGCACAGCTGGGACCCACATAGGATACAAGACCAGCACTCTTCATTGGTTTATCTATACTGGGACCCACAAAGGATACAAGACCAGTATTGAATCGTCTAAGCTGGGACCCACATAGGATACAAGACCAGCACGGCTGGGACCCACATAGGATACAAGACCAGCACTCTTCATTTTCGCAGTCCACTGAGGATCTCTGCACAGTCGTCGTCGTCGAAGTCGCAACCAGCACTAGGGTTCCCGCACACAGCAAGCTCGTTCGGGAGGGTCCGCTCCACGAGCCGGGAGGCTGATACATCAAATGACACAAATTCTGAGGTTGATGTTTCCAAATGTTCCGTATCGCCAACAGGAACTCAACGTCGCAGACGGCGCGTCAATCGGACGCCCGGTCTGAGAGTTATTGGCTTTTTCGTCCCAGGGGACCGGTTGGTTTTTAAAGAAAAACTAACCCGACCGTACTCCACCTCCGTCCAAACCTCGGGAGGAGTATTCCGAAAGATCCGTCTCACTTAGAAGAATTCACCAAAGCTGACGACACGTCAATCGGACGTCCGTGGCTCAAGATATGAGCGTTTCCGCTCCGATGGCCCGGTTGGTTTCGTGTACGAACCAACCCAGCTGAAACCAAAGTAAACCAAAACCTTGAGTGTGATATACCTAATCGACCGTCTCGATCCAAGGATCGCGTTGCCACTGACGACACGTCATTCGGAGGCCCGTAGCTCAACTCACAGGCATTTGACCAAAAACGGTCCGAAGACGGGGGGTCCGGGCCCGGGATGACCCGGCCCGACCCCCCCTTGGGTCGGCCGAACCTGGTCCGGCCCGGCCAGGGCGCGGCCCGGCCGGTCAGACCAGCATAGCTCGGCCAGCCCGGCCCGGCTCGGCCGAGCGGCCGAGTGACGCGGGGGGGGGGGGGGGGTCGGGCTGGCCGAGCCTGGCCGGTCCGACCAGCCGGGTCGCGCCCTGGCCGGGCCGGACCGGGTTCGGCCAACCCAGGGGGGGTCGGGCCGGGTCAGCTCGGGCCCGGACCCCCGTCTTCGGACCGTTTTCGGTCAAATGCCCGTGACTTGAGATACGGGCCTCCAAACAACATGCCACCGGAGTCGCTCCGGTGGTCCGTTTTCCTTCCCGTTTGTGTCGTTGCTCCTCCCGGGTTCCGTTCTTCACTACAGAATCAAAAAACTACCCATGCGTCACGATTTTCCGTCTCCCTCCAAATCTCCACAACCACAAAGAACGACGGAGGGTTGTCGGGCCGTGTTCGTTTGGCCCGCACCCTCCGCGTTAGATAAAAACAACGGTAGAAAATAAATCAACACATGATACAACAATTTTAATAAATTAAAATTTTTCATTTGCATCCGGTTCTTTAATTTTAAAGAAACTTTCACGGGAAAAAGGGCATTTCCAAAACAAAAAATCCCTACCTCGTAGTCGTCGTCGTACGCACGTTCTTCGCGGGTTTACTCGTCACGGAAGGAGGGGATCGTCTCGTCGTCGCGGAAAGGAGTCGCGTCATCGCGGAATCCGACGTTGCATCGACGAACTCAACGGAAGATCGAAGGATCTTGTCATGGAGGAAAGAACGTCGCCGAAGAACGTCGCGGGAGAGGAAACATCAGCGTCGCGGTATCCGGCGTCACATCGTTGACTTCCGCGGGTTCGGCGTTCTTCGTCGGAGGTCGGCGTTCTTCACGTTCTTCGCGAAGGAGGATGAAGGCTCAAGAACTCTGACAAAACCTCTCAACCAGTAATCCTCCAAATGTTGGTATTGGTCTTATTTTATTATTACGCCAACCAACGAAAATAGGTAAGTAACGACCCATTTAATTCGTAGAATTAAATTAACGAAAGAAACTGCCCATTTAATTTATGAACAAAACTGCCCAATTAAATGGTGCATTAAGAAAATAAGAAAACGTGTCAGTTGACTTTCATAAAGATGGGTTTTCACAGGTGCGTTACTTAGCGGAAAGAAACGGTGGGGCTCATGCGGGCCCCACCTCACAAATATCTTACCAAGAGGGTAGGATATTTCTGGATAGCACTCTATATGTTTCAACTCAGTTTAAGTGGCTTTCAAGTGGCTTCAAGTGGCTTAAATGAAATAAAATAAAGTTTGTCGAACAATTATTTTATTTCTTAACTTTAAGCCCGAAAATTAAAAACCACACCCCAGCAAACACAACTCCGGAATAGGAGTTTCTAAGAAAATACCGGTGCTGCGATTTCATCGGTGCCCTCAGAATTCGATTCTGGGCACCAGTTCAAAAGATAGAAAAACCCGCTCGTCCGTTCACTGAACGTACTCGAGCCAAACTTGAGAACATGATTCCGGGCACACCGGGCCTCGGAATCAGGTGCCGTCAGAAACTACGTTCATGTAAAATTCCAAGGAAAATTAAGAAAAAAATTTCCTTGAATTTTACGGGTCATTACATTACTCCCACCACAGGGCTTTACATCCCCGTAAAGCTTCACCACAAACTTAGGGATACAAAGGCGGTGCTGAGCGCGCATCTGAGCCTCCCGCTCCAAAGTGATCTCCTGGAGGTTCCTGCGCAGCTAACTGAAGTGAACTAGAGGAATCGATCATCCATGTAGGACCTGCTCTTGTCGATCCTCGGTCTACACTGGGACCTCCGCAAAAGTCACCTCATCAACAAAGACCAGCTCTCCATGGTCAAGATTTGCGTCAGGTCGTGCACGTATCTCCTCAGCTGAGATACGTGGAAGACGTTGTGCACCCAGTGCAACTGAGGTGGTAGGGCCAGATGATAAGCCACCTCGCCAATCCTACTGTGGACCTGGAAAGGCCCGATGAAGTGTGGGGACAACTTTCCACCTTGGCCAAATCTCCGTAATCCACGTCAAGGTGAGACACGCAAGAAGACATGGTTGCCATCCTCGAACTCAAGTGGCCTCCGCCTCCTGTCAGCAAAAGACTTCTGCCGGCTCTGAGCTATCTCCATCCGCTCCTAGATGACCTGGACCTTCTCTGGTCCTACAAGAGCTGATGTGATTTCGTCTTTGCCGATAAGAGAAATCTGGTCTCATCCCCTGGATGAACCACCTTCTTTTGCCTAATACAGTCAATCCTGGTATGGATGTTACTAATCCATACCAAAGATGACGTCGTAAGGCCTCAACGCTACTACCAAGAGATCCAACCGTTACTCTCGCCTCCAATGTTTGAGTCACACTGTCGGCATCAGTGTCTGGTAACTGGGTCTCCTCCAGTAGATGTCTCACAAGTGAGGGTCAAGTCAACAGTCTAACTGGAACCTCTTAGTAACAACACAAAAAAGTATAGGAATGATAACATCACAAAGGTAAGCGTCTTTTACTGTTGCAGCTCATAATACAAAGACACTACACCATAACAACAAGGAACTAGAAGTACAAAGGACGTAACCACTAGTTCTGATTCTGTCCATTTGCTCCCAGAGCTTCATGATTGAAGGCCTCAGCTGCCTGAAGCTGAGCTCTCCCATGTCCACCAACTCCCTGCGGTTGGGGTGGACCTCCTGGTGGTGGTGGTGGAAACACCTCGAAGCATCTCCCACCATCGGCTACTCGGCCAGATCCTCTGCCTCGTCCGCCTACACCCTGCAGACCACCGTGGCTGAACCTCTGTCTGGGAGATCCCTCTACCACCTGCTGATCATCTGTAAGACGAGTCTGGCCGTCTCGAGCCATGTGACCTCGCCCGCTGCATGCGTAGAAACGCTTGCCCCTAGTGTAGCTGGCTCTCCTTCAAGTGCCCTGCACAACCGAATCTTCATCCTGAGACTTCCCATCTGATGGTCTGGCCCGTTTGAACCTCTACGCCACCTGTCTACTGCCAGCTGCAGAAGACCCTGCTACGGGCCGTCCTGCGGGGGGTCCTGTCCCTGGAGCCTACTTGGCGAGAAAACTCTGCACTAAAAGGGATCTCTCCAACACCTCTGCCTATATTGGAATGTTGAGGGAGATCATCGAAGCCCGGATCTCGTGCCTTAGTCCCTGTTCGAAGGTCCGGGCCCGGAAGAACGGGTCCCGTACCATATCTGTGGAGTAGTGTGAGAGATCAGTAAATCTCTCCGAGTACTGGGCCACTGTCAAGCTGCCATGCCACAGATGAAGAAGCTCCTGTATGCGTACCGCACAGAGGGTGGCTGGGACGAACTCGGAGCAGAAGATGCTCTCAAAGTCCGTCCATAGGAGAGATGCCTCGTCGTGCACCTGGAGCATCAAGCTCCATCGTATGCCTGCTGCTGCGTGCAGGAGGCTCGCTGCGAGGATCACTATGAGGTCTTCTGGTGTCCTCACTAATCTAAAAACCCGTACAACTGCCTCCAGCCCATCCTTGGCGGCCTGAGGGTCCATCTCCCCGTGGAACCTGGGCGGTCGCTGGTGCTGGAACTCATGCAGTGCACTGAGGCGACGTGCATCGTCAGCGGCTGGGGCTGGTAGCATCAGTGGCTCGACGGGTAAAGGTACCGCCGGTGCCTCTGTTGACAAGGAGCCCTGCACCGAGGCCTCATCGCTCGGTGGGCTGTCATCACGCTCCACTCGCAGAACCCTAGCTGGCTGCCATCGTGGGGCCATCCTGAAAAGAAGCAGGTGCGCCACGGTCAGAACTGTATACCTGGTGAGCTGACACAAGTAATCACAAAGAAAACTTGAACACACATGCAATCAATGTTTTCATGCATTAAGTCGGAAATCAGAAGTCAGGGTCCTAGTGTACGGATACGTCGGCCACCGCACCAACACTGGGCTCCCTGGACTGACAACCACACCCAATACGTTATACACTATTCCTTAAAATAGAAGAAAGATCAGAGTCTGCAGTAGAACCAACCACCTCTGATACGAATTTGTCACGACCCGTCCTCGGGGCCCGTGCCGTGACTACCCCAAGCCCGCCTTACATAGGCCAGAGGCTGGCGACTAGCACCAAGGCGTAAATCCCAACAAAAGGGAAGGCATTGCCTTTGAAAAGTAAACAAGCACCACAGAGTAAGCAAGCAGAAAAGTAAACACTAAGTAAAAACTGTAACAAGCTGTGCTGAAAGTAAAAGGGGCCGGAAATACAAGCCCAACTGTAAAGTACAACTGAAGGGAAAAACAGCAACTGAAAAGTAAAAGCCGCTACACCGAGCTGTCCACTGGGAATCCCACCTGAAGGGTGGGTACTGATAGCTCCACTGCTCCTCAGATCCCGCCGTCCTCTCCGAGCACGTCCGCCCAGTGGTCCTCCTCCAGGTGCCATCCTGCTCCGCACACCTCCACCATGATCAGCGCTGTCCGTCATCTGCAACCAACACAACGTAGTGCGGGCATAGCCCGTGCAGGGGTGAGTACAAGCTACTCAGTAGGGACCCCGAGACCCCGAAGGTCTCCTAAAATCCACAAAGGATAAACCACAAGGAAAGAGACAATCACGAAGTAACATCCGACAATGCTTAGGTATATGCCCATACATATACCTAAGTCATCAATTCCCGTTCGACTCCAACATCCGAGCCCATGCACAACCCAGTCCACACAGGAAAGCAAAACCTATACCCACCCAGGATAGCACAACACAATCCACGAAGGAGAGCAAAGTAATCCACATAGGATATCTCAACACAATCCACTAAGGAGAGTAAACAGTAAATCCACACAGGATAGTTCACCAAAATCCACAAAGGAGAGTAAATAGTAAATCCACACAAGATAGCTCAACGCAATCCACAAAGGAGAGTAACATAGGATTCAGCTCACACAGGTATACTTCGTCGAAAAGGTGAAAATGGGTGATCAGATATAGATACTGAATCATCTAAGCTGGGACCCACATAGGATACAAGACCAGCTGTCTTCATTGATTCATCTATGCTGGGACCCACATAGGATACGAGACCAGCACTGAATCATCTAAGCTAAGACCCACATAGGATACAAGACCAGCACAGCTGGGACCCACATAGGATACAAGACCAGCACTCTTCATTGATTCATCTATACTGGGACCCACATAGGATACAAGACCAGTATTGAATCGTCTGAGCTCAGACCCACATAGGATACAAGACCAGCACGGCTGGGACCCACATAGGATACAAGACCAGCACTCTTCATTGTCGCAGTCCACCGAGGATCTCTACACAGTGGTCGTCGTCGAAGTCGCAGCCAGCACTAGGGTTCCCGCACACAGCAAGCTCGTTCGGGAGGGTCCGCTCCACGAGCCGGGAGGCTGATACATCAACTGACACAAAGTCCGAGGTTGATGTATCCAAAAGTTCCGTATCGCCAACAGGAACTCAACGTCACAGACGGCGCGTCAATCGGACGCCCGGTCTGAGAGTTATTGGCTTTTTCGTCCCAGGGGCCCGGTTGGTTTTTAAAGCAAAACCAACCCGACCGTACTCCACCTGCATCCAAACCTCGGGCAGAGTATGCCAAAAGATCCGTCTCACTTAGAGGAATTCACCAAAGCTGACGGCACGTCAATCGGACGTCCATGGCTCAAGATATGAGTGTTTCCGCTCTGAGGGCCCGGTTGGTTTCGTGTACGAACCAACCCGGCCGAACCCAAAGTAAACCGAAACCTTGAGTGCAATATACCGAACTGACCATCTCGATCCAAGGATCGGGTTGCCGCTAACGACACGTCGTTCAGAGGCCCGTAGATCAAGTCACGGGCATTTGACCGAAAACGGTCCAGGGGGTCCGGGCACGGGCCGACCCGGCTCGACCCCCCCTGGGTCGGCCGAACCCGGTCCGGCCCAGCTCGGCTGAGCGGCCGAGCGACGTGGCGGGGGGGGGGGGGGGGAGCCGCCGCCCCCGCGTGAAACCCCCGCGGCACCCGTGGGGTGTCGCCTTGGACGACCAGAGCGACGCGGGGGGGAGCCGCCGCCCCCGCGTGACACCCCCGCGGCACTCGCGGGGTGTCACCCTGGACAACCCGAGTGACGCGGGGGGAGCCGCCGCCCCCGCGTGACACCCCCACGGCACCCGTGGGGTGTCGCCTTGGACAACCCGAGCGACGCGGGGGGGAGCCGCCGCCCCCGCGTGACACCCCCGCGGCACCCGCAGGGTGTCGCCCTAGACAGCTAGACGCGGCTTCAGCCGCGTCCCATGCGCGCCGACCCACACGGCCGCGGGTCAGCAGGCGTCGCCACCTCCGGCCGCCGGCGCCGCCGCGCCGGCGACCCGCGCCGCCGCCGGCTTCCGCGGGCCACCAGAGTCGCTCTGGTGGTCCGTTTTCCTTCCCGTCTGCGCCGTTGATCCTCCCGGGTTCCGTTCTTCACTGCGGAATCAACAAACTGCCCTTGCGTCACGATTTTCCGTCGCCCGCCAAATCCGCACAACCATGAAGAACGGCAGAGGGTAGTCGGGCCGTGTTCTTTTGGCCCACACCCTCCGCGTTAGATAAAAACAATGGGAGAAAATAAATCAACACATGATACAACAATTTTAATAAATTAAAATTGTTCATTTGCATCCGGTTCTTTAATTTTAAAGAAACTTTCACGAGAAAAAGGGCATTTCCAAAACAAAAAATCCCTACCTCGTAGTCGTCGTCGTACGCACGTTCTTCGCGGGTTTTCTCGTCGCGGAAGGAGGGGATCGTCGCATCGTCGCGGAAAGTCATCGCGTCGTCATGGAATCCAACGTTGCGTCGACGAACTCAACGGAAGATCGAAGGAACTTGTCGTGGAGGAAGGAATGTCCCTGAAGAACATTGCGGGAGAGGAAACGTCAGCGTCGCGGTATCCGGCGTCGCGTCGTCGATTTCCGCGGGTTCGACGTTCTTCATCGGAGGCTGACGTTCTTCCCGTTCTTCACGTTCTTCGCGTTATTCTCATTCTTCGTGAAGGAGGATAAAGGCTCAAGAACTCTGACAAAACCTCTCAACGAGTAATCCTCCAAATGTTGGTATTGGTCTTATTTTATTATTACGCCAACCAACGAAAAGAGGTAAGTAACGACCCATTTAATTCGTAGAATTAAATTAACGAAAGAAACTGCCCATTTAATTTACAAACAAAACTACCCAATTAAATGGTGCGTTAAGAAAAAAAGAAAACGCATCAGTTGACTTTCATAAAGACGGGTTTTCGCGGGTGCGTTACTTAGCGGAAAGAAACGGTGGGGCTCATGCGGGCCCCACCTCACAAATATCTTACCAAGAGGGTAGGATATTTTTGGATAGCACTCTATCCATTTCAACTCAATTTAAGTGGATTTCAAGTGGCTTCAAGTGGCCTAAATGAAATAAAATAAAGTTTGTCGAACAATTATTTTATTTCTTAACTTTAAGCCCAAAAATTAAAAACCACACCCGAGCAAACGCAACTCCGGAAGAGGAGTTTCTAAGCAAATACCGGCGCTGCGATTTCATCGGTGCCCTCAGAATTCTATTCTGGGCACCGGTTCAAAAGTTAGAAAAACCCGCTCGTCCGTTCGCTGAACGTACCCGAGCCAAACTTCGGAAAATGATTTCGGGCACACCGGGCCTCAGAATCAGGTGCCGTCAGAAACTGCTTTCATGTAAAATTCCAAGGAAAATTAAGAAAAAATTTTCCTTGAATTTTACAGGTATTTACATGGATACATAAAAAAATAGTTCCTAAGTGAACCAAAAAATCTCCCACTAAGTTATTCACAACTGACAGCCTTTTTAGACATATTAAAAACAATAAATTTTTTCATAACATGGGGAAAAGAAACATAATAAAGGGTGAGCTCAGATGCCCAGAAAGGGTCAATAAGGGAGATATAAATATTACATCAGAATAAGGGTAGGAAAACATGATAATGACATTTGAAAAAAATACATTGAATATCATAAACCATAAAATTGAGTTAAGGAATAAAGTTGGGAAGTTAATAAAACATTAATTATAAAAGAATAAAATCACACAATCCATGAAAGCGTGACAGAGACATATAAATGTGAAAACATATAAGCATATAACATTGTGAAAATGTATAAATAGAAATAGGTTCTCACTCATTAAGTTAAGGACATGAAGTTAGGTCCCTGCATAAACTTATAGACATGAAAACCAGGTCTATGCATAATCTTATAAACATGAAATATAGGTCCATACATAGAATTATGGACATGAAAACTAGGTCTATGGGTAACCTTATAGATATGAAATTATCTCTTCACATAACCTTATGGACATGAAACCAGGTCTATACATAACATTGTGATCATGAAATCAGGTTCATGCATAACATAATTAACTCACGAGTTATATATCTTTACCCAATAAACATTAGGGTGATATAGGTCACACCCATCATATAAAAAATATCATACATATGTGTGCCACAAGATCATAAAAAATTCACCATTTCATGATTATTGAAAATGAAACAGTTTTCTTAAAAATTTCTTCATAGTATAATTCGGGGGATTGAAACATGTTTCTTAATAATTCTACCATCATAATTATAAACAATCTAAAGAAAAAATAAGAATGATATAATTATATCATATCCTTAGAAAATCATATGTATAATCCCATGTTTTTTTTATTGATGAATATAAATACTATTAACAGATCATTGAAAACATTATTGAGGAAAACAGACTTTTCACATTGAGAATCACTTTTAAAAGATAAACATTTCGTAAATATCGAGGGAACAAATTAGTTTTAAAAACCTTAAATAAATTAAAATGAGGATTCCAATCCTTGAGTGGTCATTATGGTGATAAATTCTATTCATGTTGAACATATTAAAACAAATATTCCTTTCATATTTTTGGTAAAATTCAAAAGTTCCTCATCCATAAAATAGTATGAAGATATCATTTAAACTATTTTTTGTAATTAAAACACGAGTAAAAATTTCTTTAAAAAATAATTTTAAATTAGTAAAAAATTTCCTTAATTTTTTTGGAAAACATGGACATGAAAGAGAAATGATTTTCAATAGAAGAGAAAAATAAAGTTGATTTTCCTTAAAAACATTATTTTGTTCTATTTAGTTCTTAAATAGAGGAAAATGTAATGAAAAAATTTATTCAACAGAAATAACTATATGAGAATAAAATTAATGAGTTTATTTATAGATATATCAAAATATTTAATCATTAAAAACTTAATCATAAATAACCCTGAATAACAATGGGGTTGTAACATAAAACCCTAACCACTTTGAAAACTTTTGAATCATAAGATCCATGAAATAAAGAACCTTATATAGATATGTAAATACTATAAATTTAATGATAATAATCATATATTACATTAATTTTTCATATATAAAACAAAAAAAAATAAAAAAGTAGTGAATATTGGATGTGTCTCATGAAAATAAAAATGAGATAAAAATATCTTACCTCAAGTCTTGAATTCCTTTGTACACATTTAAACCTCCTATATAATAAATATATATTTTATTATAAATCCATTAAATAACCATAATCATATATTTAATACCATTTATTATTTACTTATAACCCTTTACCACCTGTTTATTATCAATTCTTTGTTAAAATCACTGTCCGAGGTAATAACTTTTTTATTTTTCATGTATGTTTTGATTTGGTATTTTTGGTCATTTTAAATTTATCATGGTTATATAATCTCCATAATATTATTAATGATATAAATATCATATATATTCATTATATATGTATTTATAACCCTATAAAAAATAGAGATAGAAAAATGAATCACACCATTCATTGAGATGGTGAGCCGTACATACCCATGAACGTCGTTTATGTATTTTTGATGGATGACATAAAAGAAATGTAAATAATAATTATCATTTAAAGAATAATTTTTTATATGATATCTATCATATATATTCATTTAATATATCCGTATTATTACCCGTTTATAAATAAAATGAAAAACGCATCACATCACTTAGTTGAGATGGTAGTCCACATTCACGCATGAGCAATGTTATCATTTTATAAAAGATTGGAAAGAATGTAGTAAGATGTGATATTATAACTCTAGAAGTATAATTATTTCATAAATATCAGATAATAATTTTTAATCCATAATTATGTCTAGTTATGAGATGTGGTGATGAAAAACGAATTACATCGGTTCGTGAGGAAGTAGTTCATTATACACATGATCGGCAGTTTTGTTTCCCATTTGATGGAAAATGAGATGGATGTAGGTTATTCAATTAACATAATAAAATCTATGTATATTGGATATAATTATGTTTTTATATCAGAATAATTGAAGAATATTTTAATGATGTTTAATAATAAATAAAATGAAAACACATGATTACCAACTATACCCATTCTTTGGAGAACCTTTTAGGTTTATACCCAAAGCCTTCTTACGAGGGTTTCCTAATCAAAATAATTACTCTAGGAAATTTTAAGGTAATTAATGAAATTATATTTGAATATATTTTAGAAACCAAAAGGATCTTGTAGTGTGGATAGGAGAGGAGAGTTGATGTCCTTCAATAGGTGGGGGAAGGAACCCACTTGCAAACTACTTGTAAATTTCCCAAAAGAATCCAAAGCGATAAAGTCATTACCAAGAAACAGTTCTTAAAAATGACCATATATTATTATTTGGTATTGTATAAGGTTTATATATGTTTATAAAAAAGGATTTAGGAAATTTTTATTGGCCAAATTACCCTTATACTTTTAGTTTAACCCCTAGTAAACCCATATTATTCTTAACCGCAGTAATTAATTTTCAATATTTTTACTATTCAGTGTGACAAAAAATTAAAAATAAATTATTATATAATATAAATTATTATGATTCAAAATATTAAATATATTTTTCAATATTAAATTAACATAAGTGGTAGAATTTAATTTAAAATTAAACCCACATACACAATAAAATATTAGTTTTCTAAAAAATGTTTTCATAAGCATAATTTTTTTATATCTAAATTAAAAAAAAAAATTGATTACAATGACCTAAATTGGACTAATAATAACTTAATTAAACTTATTTTACTTTTAAAAACTTCTTAAAATAAAATGGAACTTGTAAATACATTATGTGAAAAGGCAGTTTTAATAAAAATCACTATTTTTCACTATTTATGGAAAAAAATATTTTATCATAAAATTTAAAAACAAATTTCCCTAAGATAAATTTAGAATATTTATAGAAAAATTACATTATTTTTTTAAAATAAATTTTCTAATAGCGGTAAAAATTAATTTTCAAATAAGTGTGTAAAATGTGATGAAATTGCTTTCTAGAAAAATATATTTTTTTAAATATAAATCTTTATTTAGTCTTATCCCATGTATAGAAAAAATATTAGACGAATGATAAAATACTAATTGAATATATAATACATAAATTTTATTAAAATAATTCAATAATAGTGAATAATTTAACATATTAATATAAAAACACTTCATGCTCATAAAATCAATTTTTCAGAAAAATACATCTTTTACTTTCAAATGATTTTTTTTCATTTATAATCAACTAATAAAAAATGAATTTATTTTATTTTTGTGTAAACCATATATTATTCATAATTTAAATAGTTCTATCCATTCTAAAAAATTTAATGTCTAGGTTATGACATTCACTTTTAAATAATAATAATAATAATATATTGTGCTTTAATAAAACCTATTGTTGCATGTAACACAAGATATCCAAAAAAGTTAATTTATTTGAAAAAAATATTTCCTAAAATATAAAGTTGTCAAATTATCTCCCCACCCTTTAAAAAATTCCACACTCATAATTTGAACTTGTTCTTAGTTGGTTTAATATTTTAAAAATCCTTTTTGGAAAACCAAAATCATAAAAGGGGTCAATAAAACATCCTCTTGAAAAGAGGGAAAATAAATTATGAGAGTCATCTAAAATAACACATAACCAAGATTCCAAATTGAATAAAATTTGTGGGAATTAAAAATATGGACATGGAAGAGAAAACTAACACCCAAAAACTAATTTATAGAACATGGTTAAGAGTAATTTAATGACCACAATGCTATAAATATGGAATGGGTGAAAAGGCCAACCATCCATCATAAATGAAAGTAAATATATAGAATTTTTATTTCACAATAATTTTTATAAAGTTGATGAATTTTCATGGGAAGATATACTTACTTTATTTCATTCCACTTTAAAACCATAATATAATTCTTTGGTTATGCTTTGATCAATTTCCACATTATCTCTTACTATAAGAAATGAATATTCAAGATGATTTTTTAAGGCATGAAGCCCAAAAATTAACTTTTAATGGATCATAAAATCCATCTGAAGATAGAAATTTATTCCTTTTATCTCTATATATTTTCCAAAATTTAAATTTAAATACCCTTATCATTTTAAAAAATAAAATCAAATATAAATCCAAAAGATAATTCTCCCTTAATTCCTTAAATAAGCTCTTATACTAGCAAAAAATATTTCCATTGGAGGTTCATGAAAATCATTTATTGATTTATAATATCAAATATTATTTCCTTATTCTATAAATTTATATTGAATCTATATTGGGAGAGATAATTAATTCTCATAATCTCATTAAATTTTCCTAAATGATAATAATTTTAAAGGTATTATTCATAAAAACATTAAAATGGAATCCACAATTCAATAGGAGAGGATAATTTTATCCTAACTATCATGATTCACTAAAACTATTGTGATTATATAAGTGTTAAAATTATCCTTTGACTTCATAGGTTGTTGTGTCTTATTATCCTCATTACCCCTAGATTAAGGAATTGATTCATGTAATGTAAAAACTCCTTTCATTTATAGTGATGAAGTGTGAGTGGTATATTATATTGAGATATCTCTACATTCATTTCATTGATTAACCTCTTCACATTACTTAAACATTATTTGACTCGATGGGTAATATTCCTACACTTGAAATGATTTCTTGTTCCTTTCATAAATTCTACTAAGTGATTATTACCACTCCTTTGGAAAGTAAAAGTTTGAAATATTTTATTCCCACCATTTTAAATACCAATAGAGCTTTCATATAACTCTATATTCCATTTCTTATCACCAAAACCTTGTGGGTTTTCAACTTCTATATATACATTTAGTGTACATCAAATGATTTCTTAACAGCTTCCAATGTACCTTATAGATAATGCCTTCAAATACATGGTTTTAGACCACTAAAGAATCAATTAATTTTTCTTTTAATGATAGTGATTAAATCGAATCATAACTTGAATTCCTTGTAAAATATTTCTCATAGGTACAAATGGAATAATACTCCTTATATGTAATCTTAATATTTTCCTTCTCCACTTTTGTATGTAAAATATGAGGGAAGTAACTATAGAAAAATATTCCCTTAAAATCATCCCATTCCATAGGGTCAATTTCATCCTCTTGCCTTATAATCTTTATAAGATTCCACCATTGGTATTATTTTCCTTTCAAATGATAAATTGATAGGACAAACTTTTCATGTTATGAGAACTAAATAATGAAAAATATATTTTCCATCATATTGATCCATTTCTCAATAAATAGTGGATTAGAATATACATATAATTAGGATGGATGTTATCACAAAAAGTATTCAATGACATGTCTCTCCTTCATTGGTGAATTCATATGTTCCCATGTTACCAGTTATAAATTGAGATATTTGAGTGAGAATTGTCAAAAAAATATTCCACCCATATTCTAATCCATTTTATTACTCATGAGGATGGACATTACAATTACTATTACATTTATGTTTTAAAAAAATACTTCAGGTTCCATCCATTGAATAAAACCAAAATTCTTAGTGTGAGGAACAATTGCAATAGTGGGATACCACATAATCATGAAAAATTATTTATAGTATGTATAGATTAATAAAAATTCTTTTCAATCTATGAAACCTTTGGGTTTTAACTAGGTCATTAATGGTCATAATATATTCAAATCCTTCATGAAGATTCATAAAGAGTTTATGAATTTCAAAAACATATCCTCTGGGAATGTCAAACCAAGTGTACAGTAGGACCCTTTGTCACGCACTAGGTAACAATAGAGTCAAATCCCAATGCACCCTTTTTGGATTTATACCACTTGGTAAAACTATGAAAGATCTACATCCACTTGTAGTATCTATACTAGGATTTAATTTTGTGGAAACCACTCTCTATATCCTTTACTATAATCTCAATTTTTCCCCTATACTTGGACTTATCCCTAGGTTTTTAACTAAAGTTTTCCCATCCAGGTTTCGATAGGTTAACTAAACTTTTCTCTGATATGAAATATTACGACCCAAACTTTTAAAACATAGATATTACATCTTAATATATGAATAGACATTTAATTTTTTATAAATAAACTTGAGGGCTATAAAGGTTTAGTGTCTTTGGAATGGATACACAAAAAACAAGTTCATAAGTAAGGAACATCATCCCCCAATAATTTCTTCATAACTAACACCCTTATTAGACATATCAAACATAATATATATTTTTTAAAATATGGGGAAAATAAAAATCAAAATGGGTGATATCGTATTCTCAGTAATGGTATACATTGGATATATCAACATAACCTAAGAATAATTGTGTGAGAACAAGATAATATTATTTAAAGCCATACCCTGCATATCATAGATCATAAAATTGAGTCTTTTCATAAGGAATGGTATTTTATAAGACATAAATCATAAAGGAATCAATGAAAATAATCCATGAGAGTCTATAATAGTCATAGGAATATTAAAAAACACCAGAATATAACATTGTGAACATCTATAAATAGAAACAGGTTCCCTAATTAAGTAAAGTAAATTAAGTAAATCCATTGCATAAACTTATGGACATGGAAACAAGGTCCAAGAATAATCATAATGACATAAAATCCAGGTCATGTATATTATTTTGTACATGAAAACCATGTCTACAAAAAAAATTCTAGGAATGAAACTGTGTCCGCACATAAACTTATGGATCTGAAAAAAGGTCCATACATAACATTTTAACAAGAAATCAGGTTCTCACATATCATAATTAAATCACTAGTTAACTATATTTACACAATGTGTTGGATGAAGATATAGGTACCACCCTTCACATAATGAAAATAATACATATGTATTCCTCATGATCATAAAATATTCATCATATCACAACTTGTGAAAATGAAATGATTTTCATAAACATTTCATCATAGTGTAAACTATCATAAAGAGAAGAGTTTCATAAAAATATTATCATCATAATACTGAAAAATCTAGATAAATAATAGGAATAGTATCATTATATCATATCCCCAATAAATTATAAGTATAATCTATATTTTTTCCATTGATGAAGATAAATACCATTAAAATATCGTTAAGAACATTCTTGATAGAATCCATTTCCACTTTAAAGAAAACTTTTTAAACAAAAAAAATTCATAAATATTAAGGAAAAATTTTTCATTGAAAATAACCTTGAAACATGTAAAGTAATCTTCAAATCATTGTGTTTTCATGATAGTGAGAAATGTTTTTCATGCCATACATGTTAAAAAAATATTCCTTTCACATTTTTAGTAAAATTGAAAAGTGACTTGATCAGAAATTTATTAGAAAATTCATTTTAAACCATTATTAAAAAGTAAAACATGGGAAAAAATGTCTCTAAAAAATCAGTGTATATTATTAAAAATATTCTTTAAAACAAGTTTATAAATCATGGACATAGAAGAGAAATTATTTTGGATCTAAGAGAGAAATAAAGACTATTTTTCTTAAAAAAATTCATTTGTACTCTTCAGTTATTAAAGAAAAAATTGAAAGTAAAACAAAGATTTCTCTAGAAAAAACCATAGTATAATAAAATTTATGATATTATTTTTATATATATCATAATAACTCATAATAAAAACCTATTCATAAACAACCCTGATAAAAAATGGGATTGTAACGTAAACCCTTAACACTTCATTAAATTTTGAATCATATGACCAATGAAAGAAAGAAACTTAGATAGATATATAAATACCATAATGTTCACAATAATAATAAGAAAATACTTTTATTAATAGTATATATAGATCACAAAAAAGATACAATTGGGGAGTATGGCATGTGTTCCATAAAAAAAGTGACACGAAAATCTCTTACCTCAAGTCTAGAATTCCTTCTTACAGAATCAAACATCCATTATAATAAATATTGTTTTATTATAAATTCATTCCAGAATAATAATTTCACATATTATACCATATATTATTTACTCACAATCTTTTACCACCCATTTATTAACAATTATTTGTTAAATCACTATTCTATGAGATAATTGCTTCATTTTTCATGTATGCTTTGGTTTGGTAATTTTTATCCTTATACATTGATCATGGTTAAATAATACAAAACATGTTACTAATTAAATTAATATTACATATATTCATTATATATTCATTTATAATCATTTATAAAAATTATAGATAGAAAAATGAATCACATCGTTCATGGAGACGGTATGCCATATGTACACATGAATGATTTTTCCATTTTCTTAACAGATGAAATGAAAGAAATGTAATTAATAGTTAAAATTTTAACAATAATTTTTCTATATTATATATAATATATATTAATTAAATCTATTCTTATTAATATCCGTTTCAAAATAAATCTAAAAACTTATCATATCGCATTTTGGAGGCGGTAGTCCTCACGTACGCACGAACGATGTTATCATTTTCCATGAGATTAGATGGAAATAAGAAAGTTGTTTTATTATAACTAAATAATTAAAATTATGTCATAATTATCACATAAATATGTTAAATACACCATTATATATAGTTTTTATATGTGGTTATGGAAAACAAATTACATCGGTTCATGAGTCGTAGTTCGACATACACATGATCGATAGTTTCATTTCCCATTTAATGGGAAAGAAGATGGATGTTGGTTATTAAATTAATATAATAACTTATATTTTTTAAGGAGATAATTATTATATTATATAATTATAATTTATTAATATTTTATTGATTTTAAAGAAGAAATAAAATGACAAAACATGATTAATAAATATACCTCTTCTTTAGAGAACCTCTTTAGGTTTTTACGTAAACCCTTCATAGGAAGGTTTTCTAATAAAACTATGGCCTATAGAAAGTTGGGAGGGAATTAAGGAATGTATTTGGGTAGGTATTGGACTAATAAAAAGGATAACATAGTTTTTAGAGGAGAGGAGAGTATATTTTCTTTTATAAGTGGGAAAAGTGATCCACTTGGAAACTATTTGGAAATTTCCCAAAAGAATTAATAAGGATGAAGAAGTTACCAAAAAAAATTCTTCAAAATGACCACATATTTAAATTGATGATAGTATAAGGTTGAAATATTTCAAAAAAAATTATTTATACATGTTTTTTTGGAAATCATACCCTTATCTTTTTAGTTTAACTCATCAGTAAACCTGTTTTAACCTTAACCACAATAATTAATTTTTACTATTTTCACAATTCATTATGAAAAAAATTAAGATAAAATTATTATATAACTTTAATTATTTTGATTCTAAATATGTAATCCATTTTCCATGTTCAGTTCATAAATGTGGTAGAATTTAATTTAAAACTAAACCCACAAACAGGATAAAAGAGCGATTTACTAAAGAAAAAGTTTTCATAATTATAAAAAAATTTAAATAAAATTTAAATTTATAATTGATTCCACTTAACTAAACTGAATTATTAATAACATTATTTAACTATTTTTACTTTCAAAACCACATTAAAAAAATGTAACTAGTAAATTCTTTAAATAAGAATGTAATTTTAATAAAAACAATATTTTTCACTATTTATAAGAAAATTATCTTTTTCATAAATTTTTTAAAAATTCACCATAAAATATTTTTGAGATGTTGAATTAAAACATTAAATTCATTTTTTAAAATAATTTTTTTAAGTGTAATGTTTTTAAAAAAATAAGTGCACAGAATGCTCAAAACGACTCTTCATAAAAATATATTTTTTAAACATAAAACTGGATTTAGTCTAATCTCATGATTTTAAAAAATATTAGATGAATGATAAAATATTTGAATGAATATATAACATTAAAATTTTATTAAAATCAATATCTAATAGTGAATAATTTAATCTATTAATATCAAAACACTTTCTTTACATAAAAACTAGGTTTTCATAAAAACACTACTTTTACTTTCAAATGATTTTTTATTTTCATTTATAATAAATGGATAATAAAATAATTTTTTTGTTCTTATGTAGACCATATATTTTTGATAATTTAATTATTCTTATTCATAACCTCAAATTTAATAGTGAGGTTATAATGTTTAGGATTAAATAATAATATTATTAATAATATATTGGGGTTTAATAAAACTCAGTGTTGCATGTGACACAAGTTATCAAAGAAATGAATTTAATTTGAAAAAAATATCTAAAAAAATCTCAGTGTTTCACAGTTACAGGTTTATCAAATAAAAGGTAACACATTCATTTCATAAGTTAAATATGTAAGAGATCTATTATATAAATTTAAAGTCTAATTTTGAAAAATAATTTCAACACAAATAGTAGTTTGAACAAAACTTGAAATCATAAGAATATAAATATAGTAAAATCAATATTTTATCGAATAAATATTTTGAACCTATATTATCTCATAGTGATAATTATAGATATCTTTTAAACTACATTCATGGAAACACAATTTCAGAGTTATCTAAAGGAAGAACATATCTGAGTGGTCAAGAGGTTAATGAGGTGTATTTAAGGAAAATTGAATAGTGGTTTTGTCTTCAAAGTAAGGGAATATCTCTATTTAGTGGCATATTCAGAAGTGTATCAACCTGGAGATGTTTTGGATTGAAATTCCACTAGTGGAAGAGTATTTTTTATTAAAATAAATTGTCTTGGTTGAAAAAGTAATAATTAAGAGAGTACATACTTGTTCACTTTAGAGGAAGAATATATTTCATTTACCAGATCATGTACTCATCTGATTTGGATAAAGCATTAGTTTGAATATCTTAGATAATTTTTATGATAATAAATTTTTATTCACTATGAAAAAAGAGTGACCTTGAGTTAAAAGATAACCTGGTATAACACTCTTTGAAACAAAAATTGAGATCTTTTTCCACTTCATAAAAAAGAAGGTGGTACAAAAAATCAAAAAGTTTGTTTTTATTGGGACACATCATCTTATGGTGGATGTATTTTAAAAATAGTTTGTTAAAATTGTTTTCAAGAGGCATCAGTTGAACCTTGAATTTTGAATAATTTCCTAAAACTATTGAGGTTTGAAAACCCCTCTACTAATTGTATATATTTATATTCATGGATGCTTTATGTTTTTATAAGTGATAATATTTTATTGAGTATAAGAATATTAGGGGTGACACGATCCATTATGAGTTAAAATTAATAATGATGGGTTTCTCTAAAAATATAGATTTAAATATTGAAATTAATTTATTCTCTTGTTTCTTACAATGATATTTGACTCATGAAGGCTTAAGGAATTTATTAATAGATCTTAAATTAATTTTGAAATAGTGTAACTTTCATGAATGTTTGGATATCATTAAGAATGTAATGGGTAAACCTATATTAATTTTATTTCAAATGGGGATAAGTATTATATGGGGAGACATATACTACTAGGGAAGAATATATAGTTTAATGAGAACAAATATTTTTACAGAAATTAATCATGGATGAATTGAAAAAAAATAAAAGGGGATATTTTTGCAACTAAATTATGTAATATAGGATTTTTAGAATAAAAGTTAATTAAAATCAATTAGAGTTTGATATTTGGATGTTATATGAATTTTTGGAAATTTGGTGAGTGATTTAGTGAAGGAAGAAGTCACCAAATTGTGGTGAGACTAGCTATGCCATGATAGACCATGAAACAATGATCATGGATGTGTTGGGGGTGTTTTGGAAGCCATTCCAGTCTAGAGAAATTTTGGTTGGAAAAATCTAGGCTACCAATGTCATGGTCGAATGTGTTTTAATTCCACATAGCGTTCTAGTGGATCGAAAAAATAATGAAGACCAATAGATATTAAAAAACCATATAGGTTGTTTTGGTGATTTTAGTTGTCAAAAAATTAAATAAAATGGGGAGATAGTTCATGGGATGTCATGGAATATGGATTTCTGTGATGAAAAATTCCCATATAGAATAGGGTAAGAAAAAAATCCACAGCAAAATCTATTCTACAACTCATTTAAGAATTATTATAACTCATGTGAGATTAAATGGTGTGTATATAAGAATCATAAAAAATTTTAACAACTCACATAATATTTTCCAAAATGGATTCCTAGAGATGTTTCATTCCATGGAGGAAGATGTGTTGTGTATTAGATTTCTGGAGTTTAAACAAAAAGTGTATGGAAAGCCTGGAACAAGCCATTTTTAAGGATTTATTTCTTAAATAATTTATATGTTATGGTAATTAGAGTACCATATCATGGTTTTTCTTATGTGAATCTCAATAGGAGTATTTTTAGTAGAGGGTCTGTTGTGGATTTTGAAAAAAAAAAGGAAGTTACGACTGGATTTGATGTTTTTTACTTCATTAATCATGGTGGTTATGAAATAAACTTAGTATAAATATTATAAAGTACTTATAATTTAATTTATTTAAGATAATACCTCTTTTTAAGTGGGTTTATAGGGAACCATTATATGAATTATATTCCAATAGGTACAAGGAACAATAAATAACCCAAATGCCCACATACTTGACTTCATTGGAACTACCCTTCCCCATCATTTGCTTCATTGATGAAACCTATCTCCCCACCAAACATAGATAATTTGTTGGAATTTACCAATGTATCACTACATAGTTCTTGGTACTAATAGTTATTTCCATACCCTCTCTTCATTCTCATCCCGACTAGCTCTAATTTGGTGGCTTTTACTTGCTCTCATTCCTCTTATAAGGCCTACTCCTGTGTGGTCTAACCTGACTGCTTTATATCCTAGAGGCCCTGTGGCCTGATGTCTAATGGCATCCCAAATTCCATGTATCTCATAGGACAAACTAATATCCCAAATTCTCAAATCATATGAATATATCTTCTACTACAGTACCCCCAGAAATGCTCCTCTAATAGGATTTAACCCTAGGTTTTGTGTAGAATTACTAGGTGTGTTAACCACTCAGCTACCACCCAACTACATTATAGAACTAATTTTATTATAATAAATGATATTTAATGGTATATAACTACTTAAATATGTTCTAAGGGATGAATTTTAAGAAAATGAAGTTCAAGGGAGTTAATTCACTAATATTTAAATTTGAATTTCAAAACTCTTGATAGAAAGGGGAGGGAGATGGATGGAATATAGGAGAGTCAATCCTGATAGAATATGGGGTATATAGAAATATATTAAGAAATAATAAAAGAATAATAGTATATAATTTGGATGTCATTTATTATCTAGAATTGAAGATTGAGTTGTGGAAATATTTAATTCCACTAAAGATTACGTGTTGAAGTAAAGAGTTAATGTCTATATTTGTGACAATCAAGAATTAGATATTGTATCATCATGAAGATCAACCATTGTTGTTTAGTTTTATATATTCTATTTCTATATTTTTTATTTTTACCTACATTTCATTACTATTACTTTGTGTATCCATTTTGAAAGATGGTGAGTGGAAGAGGAAGAGCTCATGGACCATGGATGAGCAGTGAGTTGGTCCAAAAGATTATAATCACCAACTGGTGAAGTATTTATTATTAGTAATATCAATAAATAATTGATATGTCCTCCTTAAATATATCATAGTGTTGGTGGAATATGTAAAATATTAGTGTCTGTGAATCTATATTTCTATATTTCTTTTGTGTGAGGTTGTAAAATCAGTGTGAAAGATACGAGGTGTCTTTACAAAAAATAAAGGAAAGAATCATTTTAAAATGAGCAATAAGAAATTTAGAATATCTCTAATTAACCCCCTCTTAGGGTGTAATTTGGGACTTTTAGTTATAATAAACTGTAAAAAATTCCCACACCAAATAAAAAAACCCTTAAATATATGGGTACTAGACATTAGTCTATAGGTACCATATGGAACTCCTAGACCACTTGGGCCTCTTCTAAATTTAAACGGTGCCAATTGTCCTCTCATTGCGTACTCATTGACATCCCATGTTCTAAAATATAACAAGAACTAGTCTTAAGACACTCCTAAAATTCATTACTATCCCCTAAACCAAAAATAAAACTTATAAACACCCTTGAATTCATCCCCGCACACCTAAATCCATATAATAAATCCTAAAAAAATGATTCCTTAACTATAAATAATATTCAGGACCACAATTTAACCATCCAAGATTCAATATTAAAACCTCAATAAAACCGTTAATTAATGTAATTGGGACATGTATCATTAAAATAATCATCCATTTTTTGCACAAAACATATAGTGAACCAGGCTTAACATACATGGATATTACATAATTTTAGATAAATATTTAATACATTGTAAAATTTCATGATTTAGAACCATAATAGTTTAGTCTCTTTGGAAACTTGGAAAAAAAATCCATCTAGGTGAAAGATCTTCAAAATCTCCCATAAATATCTATACCATTAGTACTTCTGCATAAAACTTTTCTTCATAACTGGGAGAAAGGAAAAATAAGATATGGGTGAGATGAGATGCTTAGTAATGGTAAATAAATAAAATTAACAAGAATTACATGAAAAAAAGGTTATGGAACTTGGTCATAAAATTTTAAGACCATACCCTACATATCAGAGATCATAATAAAGATTGGTTGTTCATAGGACATGAATCATTATTAAATAAATAACATGATCCTTGAAATAATAACGAAGGAATAAGACATAGGATTTTTAAAATATATAATAGAAACATTTATGTCAAGGATACTTACCAATACCTTTATAACATGTTAGGATTTGGTTACAACCTATGTACCTACTGTGGAATTGGGATAAAAACCCATGTTCCCCATTAGTTTAAGGCTTGGGATGCAACCCATGTACCTTTTGTTTTCAGGATTGGGAAACAACCCATGTACCCTATTTCTTTTATTCTTCAGCTATAACCCCTATACCTTCTTGTTTATGGGATTGGGCTACAACCTATGTATCTATTTATTTTAGGATTGGGCTACAACCCATGTACCATCTTGTTTTTGGGCTTGGGATATAACCTGTGTACCCTCTTTCTTATAGGATGAGGCTAAAAACCATGTAACTTCTTGTTTTTGGGCTTGGTCTAGAACCCATGTACCCTTTTAGCTCATATACAACTTATCATTACCCAATGCATTGGAGGGAGATATAGGTCCCACCCATATCATAATTAAATACTTAATACATGTTATACAAGATAATTAAAACCTTCAACATATCATGACCCATAAAAAGATATAGGTTTTATAAACATAAAATCATAACCCATGAAATGTAATGGGCATCATTAACGTTTCATCACATCATATCCTATGAAAAGAGATAGGTTTCATAATCACTTCATGAGTTCATTGCCCGTGAAAAGAAGTGGGCTTAAAAAGCATAGAACCCATGGAAGTGAAATGTCCATCTTAAGAATTATTCCATCAAAATATAAACCACTCAAGAAAGAATTATGAATGGAACCTTTGGATAATTTCCTATAATGGCATGAGTAACATCATTGGTGTAACATCCTAGACCCGGATGCCACCCTAGGGTTCCCTGAGCCCGGTTGGACACATGGCCTCAAACAAATCTCCCCAAACACTAGAGGCTACCAACTAGTAGTGAGGGGTAGGGTGAGTCAGTGGGGAGACTATTCCCTCATTAATATATTATCACAGCGGAATTCAAACATATACACAATAATGGAAGTGAAATAAACAACAACAAGTGAAAGTAATACAAGAAATGAATACATATAAATAAAAAGAAATGTCTCGTATACAAAATGATCCAGATGGTACAAGTGCCTAGAAAGTAGCTAGAACAGTACATGGAAATAAAATACAATAAAAGTATCCCAAAAGACCAAAAGACCATAAAGGTATCCCAGCATCACAAGCCTCATCTTGGTACTATGCTCCCCTGCTCTGAAGCCACAATAAACAACTTGTACTAGGGATATTTCCCCTATCATCACCTGCAGCCATATAATTTGTTTGGGTCCCCAAGGATTCCCAAATAGGGTGTGATATAGACATCCCATTAGGAAACCACCCAGGTCTATATAGTTCTAACAGAAATTCTACAAACATGCTAGCAAGTGTAAAAAACTACTAGTAAGTTTATATGATAATGGCATAAGTTTACTACAACAAGTGAAACCAAATAGCCCCCAAGGCTACCTGTAAAAGAGAGTCAGCTCCTAACAAGGTAGGTATAACAAGTAAATAATAAATTCACATTTCCACATCGTATATCCATCCGATCAAGAATTCCATAGCCATGCTATATAGATAAGTCAAGCATCCCACAAACACACCGTATAGTGAAGCTAACATCCCATGACCACACTGTACAGTGAGGTGTAGACCGCAAGGTCCAGATCTAAGGTGTCAGAAGACCAAGGCATCTAAGTAATTAATATCTAGACCATGGAAGGCAGGATCCATGGAGCATGTCCAAGGAATCTCATCGAGTCCCATGGGAATATCTGTTGGAAACTCGGTTAGGCACTGGTTGGGGTCCTAGGATCATGGAAATAGTAAGTATTATGCGTGCCTAAGAAAGCTGGATCCATAGGGTAGCAAGGCCCGATCCACCCCACAAAATCAAGACCCAAGGGACAGAGTCAACCCAAGGCATCCACTACCGCATTCCATATCCATGGAGAGCAGTCCATCGCATCTATCAAACCATTCAGTCAAGCATTCAAGCATTCCAAAATTAATACTTATTAACATGTGAGTATAACCACTCACATTTATGAGCACAAGCCACGAGTCTACCCACTCATGAAAACCATTTATTATTAACCAAACATATAGGAATACCCTCCCATATAATCCATTTAACATGAAATTAGTCATTTATATATAGTTATTCCCACCCATATAAACACATTTAATTTAAGCCAAGATATCAAAATAGGTTTGGAGTCACAAGATATCAATATGCAAGGAGTAAGTACATCTCTTAAGAAATATATTCAATCTATAAAGACATATAAGGGATTCCTCTAACTAGGAAAGCAAAATCACACACCCTTGGGTTGTTTTAACAAGAATAAACAAGGTATTTCCTTAAGGCACACCCCTTGGGTAACCTCTAAATGAGTAACAGGTTCCAACACACCTAAACAGAACCCATGATCAACCTCACTAGCTCAAACTATAGCTACTAAAAGCTACTCTCTCAAAAATGAAACCTTTCCAAAAAGTCCAACGGATGGAGAAATAGAAGAACACCCATAAGACACCAAGAAAATCCGAAAGAATGTATATACCACCTACCTCGCATCGGTAGTAGAAAACTCATCTGGTATCGAGTATGGATTCATCCTAGTTTCGACAAAATATGAAGAATGGATGAAGAACAAAATATTAGGTCATATGAGCCTAAATCCAAATAGTGTAGTCATTGTTCCAAATAATCCATAATGTCTAAAAAGGAATCTAGGACTTATAGTTTTGCATCTGCAGAGTCCATCGACGATCAAAACAGAGATCAGACAGAGGAATAGGCTCCAAGGCTACTTTAGGTGCCTCAAAGGAGAGCTACGAGAGGCTACTGTCCATAAGAGGAGGAAAACCCACTGGGTTTTAAAAAGAAAATTGGTCTTAAATTTAATAATTTTTAAAAAACCACACAACAGGGTCGCACAATTTCCCAAAATGTGTGGAAACCATGTACACCTCAGTGCCTAGGAAGGGGAACCTCAAACGGTTACCCCACATGGTTTGACTAACTTTGTGAAAACCGTGCGAAAGTGTTCTTCCCAAAAACATTCAATTTCATACCTCTTGCATGGTTTGGACTAACCCTGTGCAAACCATGTGCCATGTCATTTTTAGCCCAAAACCTGGTTCTAGGCTCCAAAAAAGCCCCAAACACCTCCAAAACACCCGTGATCAATCTAATAATTCATATAAGGTCATAATAAGGCATTTAAACTTAAAAGAAAAGGATCCTTACCTCATACAAAAACCAAGGTTCTTACAATCTTCCCCTTATTACAATTTTTCCCCGAATTTCTCTCTGAAGGGTGGTCAAGATTCGTCTGAGAATAACTCCTGCCATTGAGCATGTACATCGGGCTCCCTCTTGAAAGTCTTGTCCAATAAACAGTCCTACTGCCATAAAACCCATAATAGAGGAACTTAACTGCCTCAGAGAACCTTTTTGCTCCTATCAATGATACGAATAGGATTATCCTCAAAGGAGACATCAAAATGAAGCTCAACCTTCTTGGGCTGAAAATCGTGAGATGTTTCTGAGTGATTGCGGTGCAGGTGGGATACATGAAAGACGTCGTTCATGGTTTGGTACATCTGAGGTAACTGAAACTGATATACAACTAACCTGAATCTCTCTAGAATCTAGAATGTCCTGACATATCTCGGTTAAAGTTTACCATGTCTCCTGATCCACCTGTGTCTCAAACTCGGGGAAACATGTAAGAAAACCCAATCCCTGACCTTGAACTCTAGAGGTCATCTACAGAAATTGGTGTATGATTTATGATGAGACTGTGTAGTAACCATCCACTTCTGAATCAAGTGGAATTACTCAGAAGTCTCCTGCATGATATGTGGTTCTAATAAAGTGGTCTCTCCTACCTCTATCCAACACAGGGGAGAATGACATGGCCAACCGTATCAATCCTTATAAGGTTCCATCTATATCGTTTCCTGATAACTGTTATTATAGGGAAACTCAACCAGGGGAGTGTGCCTCTCCCAAGATCCACCAAAATCATGGATGCATGCCTGCAACATGGCCTCTAGAACCTATATCATACGTTATGACTGGCCATCAGTCTGAGGGGAGTATGCTATGATCAGAATCACCTATGTACCCATCACCCTCTTAAAACTCTTCTAGAAATGAGATGTAATGTGGGAATGCCTATCTGAAACAATAGTGCGCGAGACCCCATAACTTCGTACCACCTATCATATGTAAAACTTTCCAAGATCATTAACACTAAAGGTCTCCTTGATCGGCAAGAAATGTGAAAAATTTGTAAGCCTATCCACAACAATGCACACAACATCATTACCTCGATGCGATCTCAGTAAACCAGTCATGAAATCCATCATCAAATCATCCCATTTACACTTTAGGATAGGTAATTTATGTAAATTCCCAATTGGTTGCTAATGTTCTACCTTCACCTACTGACAGGTGGAATACCCTGTAAATAAACCAACTACCTCTCTCTTCATTCCCAACCACCGGTATTGACGTCACAAGTCACAGTACATCTTTCTAACCCTGGGATGAACTGACCAAGATGAAGCATTAAACTCCCACATAAACTCCTCATGTATATCCATTGGAACCCAGACACGTCCATGGATACGTAGGATCTCATCACCGCATACCGTCCAAGCCGGAGGAGGTTCCTCACCTGCCACACCTTCCCATAGAATTAGGCCTTCTGAATCCAATAGCTACCTCAACCTAACTCTGTTTAGTAGGGTAGAGTTAACAGATAAGGATTAAAGAATAGTCTTCCACTGTCTGTCATGCACCTTAAGATGCATCTCAGAAAACAACTCCATAATCTTCCACTCACTAGTGGCCTACTTCACTTCCTGTATCTTAGTCCTCCTGCTCAGTACATCAGCCACTGCATTTCCCTTACCAAGTGTGCAGGCAAGCTCTAAGTTAAAGGACTATAGGTACTCCACTCACCTTCACTACCTCAAATTCAGATCACGCTCTGTAAAGATATACATGAGGATTTTGTGGTCTGTGTACACCACAAAATTCTCTCCCAGTAAATAGTGCCTCCAATAGTGTAACACATGAAAAAATGTAGCTAACTCGAGATCATGTGTAGGGTAATTCCTCTTCTGAGGCCTCAACTTCTGAGACCCATAATCCATGACTCGACCCCCCTGCATCAATAGTGCCACCAGCCCAATACCTGAAGCATCACAATACACTTTGTAACTCTAGTCCTACTCTGGAAGTATCAGAACTGATGCTGATTTCAGCCTCCCTTTCAACTCCTGAAAAGATGTCTCACAAGATTCTGAACATAAAAAAATCACACTCATCTTAGTCAAGACCATTAATAGTGCTTCTATTCATGATAATTCCTATATAAAACACATTTAGTAGTTAGATATCCCTAAGAAACTCCATATATCAAAAACGATCTTTTTCTGTTCCCAAGAATCAATAGCTATCACCTTCTTTGGGTCTGCTGATACTCCTTTATCTGAGATAATGTGACCTAGGAAGTGAATATAATCCATCCAAAAGTGGAAATTTTCAAGATTAACATACAAATAATTCCATATTAGTGTATTAAAAATGATCTCAAGATAGTTGGCATGGTTGCATCGATTGTGCGAATACACTAAGATATCATCCACAAAAACCACCATAAATTAATCAAAGTAAGGATGGAACACTTAGTTCACCAAATCCATTAAAACTGTTGGTGTGTTCATGAGACCAAACAACATAACCAGATACTCATATAAATCATACCAACTATGAAAGGTTGTATGAGGTATGTCTGTAGGTTGAACCCGCACCTGGTGAAATCCTCACCTCAATTCGATCTTCGAGAATACTCAAGCTCCTCAAAACTGATCAAACATGTCATTTATCTGTGGAAAGGGATATCGATTTTTAAACACCGGTTTATTTAGTTTCCAATAATCCACAAATATCCTAAGAGTTTTATCTACCTTTTTCACAAAAAGGACTAGAGAACCCCATGATTAAGTAATGGGTCTAATAAACCCCTTTGCCTCCAAATCCTCTATCAACCTCTTGAGTTACTACAACTCCATCATAGCCATCCAGTAAGGAGGAATGGATATCAGCACAGCTCCTAGCACTAGATCAATGGATAAATACACCTCTATCTTAAGAGGTAAATTGGAAATTTCATCAAGAAATACATCCCTAAAGCGGTCAACCATTGGAGGAAAGTCCTCCTAACGCACTCCCAAATCATCTAGAAACAAACTAGAAATATGGGTTGTCATCCTTCCCAACCCATGATGCTTGAGTCCAGCTCTACTCACCTAGAAATCCCATTCAACCTTCTAAATAAACATTGAACTCTATGGTGATGTGAAAGTCAAACTCCAGTGATAGAAATCAACGTACGCTTGATAAACAATGATCTAGTCCATTTTTAGAATGATGTCAAACCCTATCATCTCGAGGACATAAAGATCCCAGATGAAGTGTCACCCTCCAACCTCAAGGGGCCACTCTATAAACTGGTTTACCTTACATGTTCTAACTCCCAAGGGTGTTTCTAGCATCAAAAATCCCTCAGAAATCAAAACCACAAGCCTGATGATTTTCACCACTCATGTAGAGATAAAACTATAAGAGGAACCTATATCAAAAATGACAGATACAATAGCAGAAGCTACTATGATTATACCACTCACCGTAGATAGTCCGGGATCCCTCTCATGTTGGTTCTATTGCACTGCATAAGTCTGGACTGTACCATGGCCCTGTGACACTGCCTAGAAACCCTAGGCTGATCCACCATATTGTCTCTGATAACTCGATGTCTGGCTACCACATCCATGAAAACCACTGCCTTGGCCTGACCAACCTTCACTGATCCAGCTCCCAGCCTAATGTAGAGTTGAATAACCTTCTCCTGAATCCAATGTTGGAGATGAACCCATACCAATCGTAGGTAGATGGAAGGTCTTGCAAAACCTCTACATGTGTCCCATCCTGCCGCAATCTCGACACTCAACTGGGTCGCAGTCTTACAAATTTTTTATGTGGCCTAACCTACCACACTGATGAAAAAACACCATGTTGCCTGCACCCACATCCTTAATATAACTCACATAGAGGGAAGCCTCAAAACAACGCTTCATGACTGAATATGTGGATCCACTAGGGATAGAAACATCACTCCTCTATTCTGTACCCCCAACATCCCTCAGGTTCCACTCTGTAATAAACACCTGATTCATAATATCTATGATATAAGGAAACATAAACATGTTGACCTGATATATGATAGAATGTCTTAGACCCTCCTCAAAGCGCCTCTCCCTCGACAACTCATCAGTTTGATACATCGGTGCAAAACACTACATTTCTGTAAAGCGCAATGAGTATTCTTTAACTTTCATCATGCCCTGATCTATATGCATAAACTCACTAGCCCGCTCTACTCATAGAGTCACGTGGTAAAAGTAGTCATTGAATTGGGTTTGAAATTATTCTCAACCCATATTCCGTAGCCCATTATCCTAGTTCAAAACAGCACAGTAATGCTTTTCTGCTCCAGGATGCATATTAGTCGTGAGCTTAACCCTCTACTCCATAGGCGTCTCTAGATGATCAAAAATTTCTAATGTTGTCTCTATCCATAGCTCTACAGCCTATGGTCCACCATCCCCTAAAAACGTAGGAGTATGCTACTACTAGAACACCTGTGTCAACTCATCCATAGTCAAGGCTGGCTGTTGTGCTCCCTACATCATCTACATATACCGAAAGAAATCCTCACGAAATTGTGCCTCATCACTTGTGTCTAGAACAACATCATGCACCACAACTGGAACTATAAGAGGATCAAGCGGTAGCCCATGGCCCACCATATATGAAGTATGGTGATTTCCTCTATCATAGTGTACCACTAGAGATCATCATGATGGCATGTCTCTACAATGGAAAACGCACACCTCAGGAAATAAAAACCTAAAAGCATAAATCTCACAAGCGTAGGATATGTCAAAACACTCCTAGAAACCAATTCAAACCCACAGCCTTCTCCTAAATCTGGGATTGTATAAAGAAAAACCATTGAACCACTAGAAACTATGTCTCTTTCCTACTCAAAAATCGGGTCTAAGTTAAGTCTCTATTCACCATTCAATATCTATTTCCATTTCACATTCAGTTATTCTCAAAATTTTACGATGGGTTTACCAATTTCCAAATCCATGAGGGCCCATAACACCTCATGAACCCAAAAATTGGTTCCCATTCAAACCGTACATGTAATGAGTTCATTTAAAAATGTACATTCCATTGGTGAGTCATTTACCAATTCATAAGGGACCATACTCTTTATGGATGGAAATATGATGTCACACCTTTGTATACTACACCCAACTAACACAACAGAAGGAAAAACTATCCCATCAACTATCAAAAAAATATGAAATATCTAATGAATCCTAGATGACAAGGCATAATGCATGGAATGTTATTCTAACAAGTGTAAATATGATACATGAGATGGAACACACTTATCTCATTGGGTTGAATATGAAATAGAAACCTAAATTGCATTAATAGTAATAGAATAAATCATGTGTGTCACCCACTGGTGAAATAAAATCAAATGTAATAGTCAAAAACTAGAAAATCAGAATTAAATTTGAGGTAATTTGGCTTTACCCTGTACACGGGGTAGCTAATCCCGAGAAAAATTTATTAAAAAAATTCCATTTTCTTCCTATCCCTGTATAATGTCACCAAAAAATAATTCAACTAGAAAAAAACCACTCTGATACCACTTTGTAACATTATGGACTCGGATGCCACCCTATGGTGCCCCAATCCCGGTTGGCCACATGGCCTCAAGAACATCTCCCCAAATTACAGAGGCCTCCGACTAGCAGACAGGGCCTAGGTGAGTTAGTGGGGATACTATGCCCTTATTACCAGAGTATTACAACAGAATTAAAACATATATACAATAGAGGAAGTGAAATAAACAAAAAAAACTGAAAGTAAGACAAGACAGGAATACATATCAATAAAAAGAAGTGTCTCATACAAAATATGATGTAGAGGGTACAAGTGTTTAGAAATAATCCATAATAGTACATGGAAATACAATACAATACAATTATCCCAAAAGAACAAGATATCAAAAAGGTATCCCAATATCGCAAGCCTCGACTTTGTCCTATGCTCCCATGCTCCAAATCCACAATAAACAACCTGTACGAGGGTGCTTTCCCCTATCATCACCTGTAACCATATAATCTGTTTGGCTCGCCAAGGAGGCCCAAAAAGGGTGTGAGATAGACATCCCAGTATGCATCCACCTAGGTCTATATATTTCTAACAAAAATTCTACAAAGGTGCTAGCAAGTGTAAAAAACCAGTAAGTAAGTGCATATTCCCATGGAATAAGTCTACTGTAAAAAGTGAAACCCAATAGCCCTCAAGGATACCTGCAAAAGAGATTCAACTCATAACAAGGTAGTTATAACAAGTAAACAATAAATTCACGTGGCCACACTATACATCCATATGTATCAGTTATTCCATAGCCACGCTATATAGAGAAGTCAAGTATCCCACGACCACACCGTATAGTGAAGGTAGCATCCCACGACCATGATGTATAGTGAAGTGTAGACTGCAAGGGCCGGATCCAAGGTGCTCGCAAACCAAGGCATCCAAGTAATTAATATCTAGACTATGGAGGACCAGACCCATGGATATTGTTCAAGGAATCCCATCAAGTCCCATGGACATCCCCGGTGGAATCTCAGTTACACACTGGTTGGGGTCCTAGGATTATGGCAATAGAAAGTCTTATGAGAGCCCATGAAATCCATATTCATGGGGTATAAAGGCCTAAGGAATCCCATGGAATCAAGACCCAAGGGGTAGAGTCATCCCAAGGCATCTACAACAGCGATCCAGATCCATGGCGAGCAGTCTATGGAATCTATCAAACCATTCAGTCAATCATTCAAGCATTCCAAAATTAACATTTATTAACATGTGAGTATACCCACTCACATCTAAGAGAAAAATCCATGAGTATACACACTCATGAAAACCATTTATCATTAACCAAAAATATGGGCCTACCCTCCCATATAATCCATTTAACATTCCATTAGTCATTTACATATAGGTATACCCACCCATATAAACACATTTAATTTAAGCCAAGATATCAAAATAGGTGTGGCCTCATAAGATATCAATAAGAAATTAGTAATTACATCTCCTAACCAAGTTATTCAAGCTATCAAGGAATCTAAGGGATTCCTCTAACTAGTCAAACACAAACACACACCCCTTGGGTGGTTTTAACAAGAATAAAAAAAGTATTTCCTTAAGTCACACCCCTTAGGTGACCTCAAAACGTATAACAGGTTCCAACACACCTAAATAGAGCCCATGGTCAACCTCACTAGGTCCAACTACAACTACTAAAAGCTACTCGCTCAAAAATGAGACCTCGCCAGAAAGTTCGACGGATGATAAAATTCCTGAATGCTCGAAAAACAAAAATAAAATCCAAAAGAAGTTATAGACCACATACCTCACCTCACTAGTAGATAACTCATCCAGTATCGAGCCTTGATTAGTCCTAGTTTATAAAGAATCTGAAGAATGAATGAAGAATGGAATATTAGGGCATATGAGCCTAAATATAAATAGAACAGTCGTTGTTTCAAAGAATCAAGAATGACTTAAAAGAAATAAAGGACTTAACCTTGATGATCTGTAGAGTCGATTGACGATCAAAATGGAGATTAGATGGAGGAATAGTCTTAATCCCACTTTAGGCACCTCAAATGAGAGTTATGGGAGGGTAATTTCTATAGGAGGAGGAAAACCCTATGGGTTTATAAAATAAAATTGGTTTTAAATTTAATTTTTTTTAAAAACCACACAACAGGGTCACACGGTTTACCTGTACGATTTCCCAAACCATGCAAAAACCAAGCACACCTCACTACCTAGGAAGGGACACCCCGCACTGTTACCCCGCACAGTTTGAATAACCGTGCACAAACTGTGTGAAAGAGCTCTGTCCAAAAACCTGTAATTTCATACCCCTTACATGGTTTGGAATAACCGTCCACTTTCCATATGGAAACTGTGCACCATGTCATTTTCAGCACAAAACTTGGTTTTGGGCTCCGAACAAGCCCCATACACCTCCAAAACACCTGTGATCAAGCTTAGAATTCATATAAGGCGATAACAAGGCATTTAAAACGAAAAGAAAAGGATATGTACCTTATATTAAATCATGGGTTCTTAAAAATGGATGTTATCAAAGATGTAAAATAACATGGAAGGATATTTTGAAAACATTTCCTAAGGTAAATATACATTCTTCCATGAAAAAGTCTCTTTGAAACATAAAATATTTTTGAAAAAACCATTTCTCCTAAAAACATATAAAAGACGCCTGAAAAAATTTTGAAAAAAATTTCCTTGATAATCTCTTTTAAAAAAAATTCTTAAAAATTAACCTTTTAAAAAAATGAAAATTAAGCTTCAAATAATTGACGATGGGTAACTCTGTAGATTCCATATGAGGTAAAAGAACATTCCATTTTCACGGTATAAATGTTAGAAAAACACTTTATTCACAAATGAACAATAAGATTACATGAAGTGATTGGTAAATGAAAAAATGGTAAAAATTTATTTTAATTATCATAGGTTATTAGTATAATATTCTTTGAAACCCTTTTTACAAAATATGGTTTTAAAGGAACATATATATCTGATCAAAGAGAGGGTAAAGTCAGGCATTATTAAAAACAAATTCTTAACTATATTATGTTACAAAGAGTATAAAATGGTACCACTACATGAATATATCATGAATAACTAGACAATAATAAAATTCCTGAATATCTTAAGATATGGAACATAATAATTAATCAAAGGAATAAAAAACATAAACAATCTCGAAACACGAAAAGATTGTCTCAATAAACTCTTATAATTTGGTAACTTGAGATCATTCCCCCCATATAGAAAAATTAAATTACATGAATCTTATAATATCATGAAAATATGTAGATTCATTTAATATAATTTAGAATGGAATTATACCCACCTCAAAAAATTTTAGGCGCATAACGAAGCATGAGTCTCAATGAAGAAAATTGAGACAAAACTATTTTATCGAGTTGGTAACCTTTGAAACTTAAACCACATGAAATAATTTTCATATAATGGATATTTAGATACCCATAAATTTAACTAAAATAATCATAGATTACATATATGGGTAGTATAAACACCACATAAAAGGAATGGGTGGTGAATAAAGCATGTATCTCATGGAAATAAAAAGTTAGATGAAATCCCCTTACCTTGTCTCTTGACTCTGATCGTACACTTTCAAAAACACAGTATAATAAATATAAATTTATTATAAATCATTTAAAGAATTATATTATTATATCTAATACCATATATTAATTTAGTATGACTTCATATTACCCACTTGTTAGCAATTTAATGTTCATGTTATGCTTCGGGTAATATTTACTTTGTTTTTCGTTCTTGTCTTATTTTGTAATATCTTTGGTCCTTATAATTATATCATGATTTCTATAATTTAAAAAAATATATAAATATCATATATATTTATTATATCTATATTATAATAATATATATCATATAGAATTATTAAATAGAATACACCATTCATGGAGATGGTAAGTCGTACATACGCATGAACATTGTTTCCTTTTTTTGTTGTATTGAAAAAAAGTATGTAAATGAAATATATATATATATATGAATATATATATATATATCATTATTATAGTATAATTATTATATCATATATATCATATAATTTCACTACACCCATCTTTAATACATTTCATGTAGTGTGTGAGTGAATCTCATCGCTTTGACGGGGCACTAGCCCACACTTCCTCAAACGAGATTATCGTAGTAACACCAAATAGAAAGTAAAAAAGGTATATTATATAAAAAGGAATAAAGAATATTAAAGACATAATAAATATCATATATAAAATATATAAATATATTTTCCATCATAATGGACACCATGCTAGGTGGTAAAGGAAAAACGAACAATCATTGTTTCGTGAGGAAGTAGTTCACCAAACACAGAAATAATATATTCATTACCCATTAGATGGAGGTGTGTGTAAGTGTAATTAGAAAAATTGGCATAAAAATAATATTATATTGAGGATACTAGTTTTTTTATACAATCATGTAAAAAATAATGTGTAAGGGTGGAGAAAGAATGTTAAAAAAGAAGCTTGAGAGAAGGTGTTACCTCTTAATCGGGCAACTCCTTTTGGTTTGAGCCAAAAGGATACCTTGGATTCCACTATTATTAAAGTGAGGATTAAAATAGTAATATAGTTATATTTTAAGTTTATTTTCAGGTATTTTATAAACATAATATGTTTTAGATGTGTGAGGAAGAGAGATAGTTGGCAGCCTTTTATAGGAAAGGAAAACGACTCACTTGGAATTGTTAGAAACAAGTTAGGTGTACACATATTCATACCTAAAATAGGTCATACCAAAACACTAAAACACCATAAAGGAAGATTTATGGATGAAATATGTACAGAAAACGTGTGATGGAAAAGTTTCTAGGTCATTTGGTCCCTTAATTTTAATGTTTAGTCCCTAATTAAGCTTAATTTGGCCTTAACTGCTATGGTTAATTTTATTCACTTTTACTAATTGTTTTGGTCAAAATTTAACTTGAACTTATTAGAATCTAAATATTATACTAATTAAAATGTTTTATTTCATATTTTATAAATTCAATTCACATAAGATATAAAAATTAAGATTAATGCTAATCCTACAGATGGGACGAAATAATGGGGTTTTAATGTAGAAAGAAGTTCAAAAGATTGTTAAGATTTTATATTCAAATTCAAATTGAAATAAATAATAATGAATTAAATTGTATTAATAGATGTAATATTTATTTAATTTGACCTTATAACAAATTTATAATATCATTTAACATTAATAATTAACTAAACAAAAGGCAGTTTTTTAACTAAAAAGATGTATTTTTCACAATTCATAAAAAATGACCTTTCTTAGAAAAATCCCAAAAATTCAACCTAGGATAATTTTGACGTTGTAAATTAAAAAATTATGTTTATTTTATCAAATTAAAATTCTATATGTGACTAAAATTAATTTTATTATTTTTCATAGAAGGACATTAAAAGTGGTCCATTCGAGAAAATAGTATTTTTAAACATAAAAGTACTTTACAAAAAATAATATGTTTCATTATCAATATGTTTTATTTATATAAAAAAATTAAAAAAATTATTTCAAAATTATTTATTAATATTTCTATAACTAAATTTAACGTCTATGTTATAATTATCTCATTTAAATAAGTATATAAAAAAGATGCTTCGTAGAAACTTAGTGTTGCATGCATCATATGAAAATTCGGTGTTCTATAACTTATGTCAATTAATTTCCTTGTGAAATGAATGTTTTAATTAGTTAATTTCAATACATAAATTAAAATTTAAGTTATTAGGGTAAAACAAATTTGTGACCATAATAATATTTTCTTTTATATCCAATCAGTTTTCATATTCATTTATAATTAATTGGTAACCTATGAATTCATATTATATTATGTAAACCATCTATTTTCATAAATTATTTAATATTATTAATAACCTATGATTGAACTTCAAGGTATTATTTTATTATACTAAATAATCATATTTTAATAATATACTATTTTTCGATAAACCTTGATCTTTCATGTTACACATGTCATCAAGGAAAATTATTGTTGCATATAACGCAAGCTAACCTCAGTGTTCCATGTAGAGACAACCAATGTTTATGTTCCATGTAGTGCATGATTAACTTGATATTGCGTATAACACAATCCAAACATAGTGATTTAATATAAATTATCTTTAACGTTTCATGAAATATAAAAAAAGGATAAATCAATTCAAAAAAATAACTCACAAAATCTCGGTGTGTAACATTCTACCCCCCTTAAAATGAATTTAGCCTTCAAAATTCATCTAGGGTATCAAAGTTTTACTACTTGAAATTCTCATTCATAGAAACCCACATCATAAAAATGAATACTAAAACTTCCCTTAAAAAGGGAAAGTTGGAACTATAATGGTTACCCAAAGAAATACATGGATAGGTTTCCTCACAGGAGAACATAGGTTGGGAGTGAATATTGGAAATGAAGGAAATGCATAAATATTTATAGGGATTGATTGAGGTCATAAATCACAAAAAAGTGAATGATCAATTAAAATTTGAGGGCCTCAGAGTCATAAATCACCAATGATTTAAAAGGCCATCAGTTCAATGAAAATTAATGTATTATGATAACCCATTTTTTATCATTATCCTATTATTGAGTATTATTCTTATTAACCAAGAATATATGGAAATATACTTACTTGATGTTATTACATTTCTTATACACAATACCAACCTTTTGTTATACCTTGATAGATTTTCACTTCACCTCCCACCCTAAGAAATGAATGAGAATTTTTATTGGAAGTACTAACAGATCATGAGATCCATGATAATTCAACCCATATATCTTCAGTTTCCATAAACAAAAATTGGCTATCCAATATAAATAAGTCTTCATGTGGTGATATAATACATTAATCTCAAAAACCTTAATTTAATATTTACTTAAAATTTCCAAGAATGGTTAACCTTATAACCCTTTTGAAAGATGGAAATTCATTGATTTAGAAAGAAATTTATGAAATTGGATAAAAATTGATACCCCATATATCAAAAAGTATCTATTGATTGTCACATTCCAAACATGTGAATACCCCATCATATATTCCCTTGAAACATGGTAATAACTTTAATTACCATAAATCCTTTTGTCAAACATGCATGCTTCCATATTCTAATGATTACTCTATGTATTATTTAAATCCAAGAAGTTGTAAAATTTTTCCTTGATTTCATAGAACACTTTGTCAATAATCAGTTCTAGTATAGTATATACCATCCAATTTACTTATTCATATCCAATATATATTTATGTAAACATCATTATCTTGATTCCAGACATTAATTAAGGATTTCCCTCCCTTAATTAAAATATCATTTTTCCATGAAATCACTTATCCATGTATTCATCACCATTACAAATTTCCTTCTCAATCCTTAATGAAAATGTATACTGAAAATACACATATAATTCACGATTCACATAATCTTTTAATTCCAAAATGTAAAAAATTTATTCATCGAACTTTAATCTTAAAAATTTACTTAATCTTTATCATATTATTCCTTAATACCTCTTTACAAGAATATTAATTATGAATCATGTATTGAGGTTCCTTAACCTCAATATAATCATGATTCTAATGATTAAGGTAATTTTTTTGGAAGAATATAGCATACCTTTCACATTTCTTTTACAGTCTCTTTATCTTCAGAGATATAACAATTACTCATACCACATTCCTGATTATCTTTATGAGACTTCCACTTGTGAAATAAATTCTCATAATTCCCATAATTTCCAAATTTGAAACATTCAATTTTAACCATGTTCATTCTAATTCTCACCACTGACTAAAACAAGAAAGAATAGTGTGAGAAACATTAATCATAATGGGATACTATATAATCATGAAAAAGTACTTATATGATGCCTATATTATGGATCCTATATGTTTAATCTATGACACCTTAGGTTTATCTAATTTTATTAATAGTAATCCTCTATTTTGAATCCTTCATGATGGTTCATAAAGAGTTTGTGAATTCCCAAAGCAAATCCCCTATGAGTGTCAAACAAGGTGTGTAGTAAGGTCCATTATCATGTACCAGATTAACCCGAGTTAGGCCTAATACATCTTATCAGAGTTGTTAATCCTAGGTATATCTATTCCAGAGCCACATCCACTTGTATTATCCATACATGTATGTATTTCTATTAAACCACTCACTCTATCTTTTACCAAAATTCCTTGTCATTTTCCTAAACTTTGACTCATCCTTATACTTATCCATAGATACATCCCTAGACATATCCTTAGAAATATACCCAGGGATCTGAATAATGTTTTATCATCCTAGTTTCCAATTTTTGACTAATCCTTTCCTTTTATACTGACTATAACTACCCAAGATTAACATACATGGCTATTACATCATTTTAGATAACTATTTAGTGCAATGAAAAAAAATACATTCCTAAGGACCATCATAGTTTAATGTATTTGGAATCATGGAAATAAAAGTTTATATCCTAGTGAAATATCTTAAATATCTCCCATAATGATCTACACCTTTATTACTTCTACCTAAAAAATTTATTCATAACCTAGAGAAATGAAACATAATAAAGAGGTGAGCTTAGATGCTCAGTAAGGGTAAATAAATAAAATGTGTAAGAATAACACGAAAAAATGGTATGGAACTTGATCATAGAATTTAAATATCATAACCTACATATTATAGAACATAATAATGATTGTAAGTTCATAAGACATGAATCATAATGAAATAAACACCATGAGCTATGAAATTGTAATAAAAGAATAAGACATAGGATTTGTGGCATACATATAAGAATATAAAATTTTATGCCAATGCTACCTACCAAGAATTTTATAAATTTTTATTCTTGGGCTACAAACCATGTACCTACTGTGGAATTGGCCTAACAACCCATGTTCCCTCTTACTTTAAGTCTTGGTCTACAAGCTATGTACCTTCTTATTTTTAGGATTGGGATACAACCCGTGTACCCTATTTCTTTTATTCTTGGGCTATATCCCATGTAACTTACTGTTTTTGTGCTTGGCATGCAAAATATGTACCCTATTTCTTTTAGTATTGGGACACAACCCATGTACCTTCTTATTTTTGGGCTTGGTATACAACTCTTGTACCCTCTTTATTTTAGGATTGAGATAAATCCCATGTACCATTTTGTTTTCTGGCATGGGATACAAATCGTTTACACCTTGATCTCATATAAAAATTATCATTAACCAAGGAATTAGAGGGATACATAGGTCTCACCCATCTCATAATTAAATACTTTATAAATCTACCTCAAGATAATTAAAACTATTAATATATCATGACCCATAAAAATATATAGGTTTTATAAACATCAAATCATAACCCATGAAATGTAATGGGTATCATTAAAATTTCATCACATCATAACCCATGAAATGAGATTGGTTTCATAATCATTTAATTAATGCATAACCCCTGAAAAGAAGTAGGTTTCAAAAGTATAGAATCCATATAAGTGAAATGGGTGTCTTAAGAATTATTCCATCAAAACATAAATCATTAAAGAAATAATTATGAAGAGAAAATTTTGGTCATTTCTTATAAGAAAATGAATAACATCAACATATGTTATCATATATGGAAGATGAATTGGAAGGATATTTTGAAAACATTTTATTAGATAAATATAATTTCTTCCTTGCAAAAGGATCTTTGAAACATAAAATACTTTGAAAAAATATTTTCCTTAAAAATATATAAATGAAGCTTGAAACCTTTTGAAAACCATTTCCTTACATATATCTTTTAAAAAAATTATTAAAAATTATCATTTTAAAAAAATGAAAAAGTAATATTTAAATAAATTACGGTTGGTAAATCCGTACATGTTGTACAAGGTAAAAGAACATTCCTTCTGCATAGTAAAAATGTTAGAAAAATTCCTTGTTTGGAAAATGAAAAGAATATTAATTTTAAGAGATTGTTAAAAGAAAAAAATGGTAAAAATTTCTTTTAATTATCATTTTAGATTAGTAGAATGTTCTTGGAAACCGTTTTTAGAAAATTATGGTTTTGAAGGAACATAGATTTCAGACCGAAGAGAGGGTAAAGTTGTGCTTCCATAAAAAATATTTATTAACTATCTTGTGTACCAAATAGTAGAAAATGGTACCATTTAATTAATATAGAATTAATAACTCTAGGATAAGAAAATTCATGAATTTATTGAGATATAGAACATAAGAATTCATCAAAGGAAGCATAAACATAAACAATCTCAAAATGTGATGAGATTATCTCAATAAACTCTTATAAAACGGTAACTTGAGATCATGATCTCCATGTAGGAAAATGAAATTACATGAATCTTATAATATCATGGAAATATGTTGATTCATTATATACAATTTAAAATTAAATTATAGACACCTCAAAAATAATTTTGGTGCATAACAAAACACGAGTCTCAAAGAAGGAAAATTGAGACAAAAATATTTTACTAATTTGGTAGCATTTGAAACATAAAAACCATAAAATAAATTCCATAAAAATGGTTATGTAAATACCCATAAATTTAACTATAAAAATAATAGATTACATACGTGGTCAGTATACACTGCACAAAAAAGGAATGGGTGGTGAATAAAGCATGTATCTCACAGAAATAAAAATTGAGATGAAATCCTCCGACCTTGTGTCTTGAATCTCGTCGTACTCATTCAAAAATACTATATAATAAATATAAATTTATTATAAATATTTTAAAGAACCATATTATTATATCTAAAACCATATATTGATTTATTATTACTTTAAATTACCCACTTTTTAGTAATTTCATGGTAAGGTTATGCTTCAGGTAATATTTTATTTGTTTTTCATTACTATCTTAAATTGTTACATATTTGGTCCTTATACACATATCAGGATTTATAGAATTTAAACCATGATATAAATTTCATTTATATTCAGTATATTTTTATTATAATAATATATTTCATATATAATTAGGAAATTGAATACACCGTTCGTGGAGATGGTAAGCCGTACGTACGCTTGAATATTGTTTCCTTTTTTATTGTCGTATTGAAAGAAAGAAAGTAAATAATATATATCTATATATATGTATATGAAGAGGTATATATATATATATATCATTATTATAGTATAATTATTATATGATATATATCATATAATTTAACTAAACCTATCTTTAATACATTCCATGTAGTGTGTGAACGAATCACATCGCTTTGAGTGAGTGGTAGTCCACACCTCCTCAAACGAGATTATCGTATTAACACCAAATGGAAATTAAAATTTTTTTGTTATGTAAAAAGTAATAATTAATCTTAAAGACATAATAAATATCATATATAAAATATATAAAGAGTGTTTCCATCATAATTTCTACCATGATAGGTGGTTAAGGAAAAATGAACGGTCATCATTTTGTGAGGTAGTAGTTCGCCATAAAGAAAAATAGTATGTTCGTTACCCATTAGATGAAGGTGTGTATATGCGTAATTAGAACCAATATCATAAAAAATACTAGTATATTTAGGATACTTTTGTTTTTATAAAATAATGGAAAAAATAAAGTGGATGGGTGAAGAAAGAAAGTAAAATAAATAAGTTTGAGAGAAGGTGTTACCTCTTAATCGAGTAACTCCTTTTGGTTTGTGCCAAATGTAATGCCCCAAACCTAGAAGACTAGAGTTATTGAATTATTACATATCATTGGCATGATCAAAAAAGATCAAGTCTCAAAAGACCGATTAGTTTAGTATCCTTGGAAGTACTAGATACATTGATAAGGTTTACATTAAATCATAAAATGGAAAACTACAACAACATTGTTTCCATAGAAAACACTGAGATCCCATAGAAAATCCCTGAAGGTTAGTCATAATATAATTATTCACATCCTAATAAAAATAAAACATTGAATGGGGTGAGCTTAGATGCTCAGTAAGGATAACAATATAGAGAAAGCTTTCATAAATAAGCATAAACATTTAATGCAATGTATAAAACTAAAATAAAAGCCTTTTTAACATAAAATTCATCATAATATGGAAAATATAAATCAAAATAATGCCATTTACTTACTCACATGGATATTCTAATAGTATTATAATTACATGAAATATCAATATCCACTTTCATAATTATGGAATGCATAATGCCATACTTTCATAACCACATAGTCAAGGAATTGTGCAAAGACTACAAATAAGATTTTGTCAAGGCCTTGTTCCAAGACACTAGTTTGTCTCATGAGACCTACGGATGCATCGAGGAGCTATAGTAGGATCCACCCATCACATACTAAGTCCAATTTATTCCTCATATGAAAAGGTTTAAACATAACATAAAAATTCGTATTAAATCTAGCATATGAAATGTCAATACTTTTTCTATAAACCATGAATGGTGTAAAAATAACACATTGACAGTCAAACATATCACAAAATCTTCAATACAATATTGAAGTTTCATATCATAATAAATCAACTTCATATAAACTTAAAATCCATTAAAGGATGTTGACATAGATGAAATCAAAACCTTTTTAGAGAAATATCTTTTTCTATTTTGAAATCATTTTAAAGTCACATAATTATAAAAGAAAACATTTATATTTTAAAATATTATTATAATATTTTAAGGGAATCTTCAATGATGTTATAACGGCAAAAAATAGCTACACCCTCTGTATAAGTTAAAAAAATACATTCTTACCTTAATTTTGTCGAAAAGGTTATAAAGGACCTTGTTTGGAAAACGACGGAAACATTCCTTTATAAACATATTAAAAAAGTAAAACAAGGGTAAAAATGACTTTAACCCATAGTCTATAAAATATTAAGAATGTTTTGAAATACATTTTTAAGAAACATGGATGTGGATGATAAAGAGGTCCCAGTAGATAATTACATATAAACAACCTCGGATAATGAAGAAATTGTGAAATTAACCCTTACCTTGTACTTTTCCTTGGTCGAGGGTAGGTTAACCTATTTTATAAAGGTGAAATAATTGTTATTAAATTATACAAGAATCATATACATTAATATGATATCATATATTATCTTTTAACATTGCTTTGTTAATAATATCTTAGTATTATCGTCGTTTTGGGTGTTAACAAATTCATTTTCCTTTATATTATTTGTTATGTGAGTCATATTTGTTATGGATGGGACGTATCCTATTCATATCCAGAATTATATCAAGTATTTAAACATTATTTTTAATCATAAAATTAAAATTAGTCTTGAATGGATACGATGGGGAATGAATCTCATCGCGTTCATGGAGATGGTAATCTGTACGTACGCACGAGTGACAATATAATTCTTTTTGATATTAAAATAAAATATAATTGGATGGTATATCATATATACATAATAATTATCATGTTATATTTATTATTTACATCAATTAAACATCATTATTATACCCACACAAATAATAATGTATTGAATAACAATTACACCACGACGTGGAGACGGTAAGTCGTACGTACGCACGTATGGTGACATGTCATTCAAAGGATGAATAGAATAATGAATATGGTTGTACCACATTTATAATAAAATTAAAGTATAGATAATATACTGTAGTTATTATTTTAGAATGGATATAACAAATAAAGATAAAGTGGAAGAAGAAAGGAACTTGAATGAGGTGATGAAATATTTACCTCTTCTTCGGGTTCTTCCTTTTGATTTGATCAAAAGGGCTCTTTATGTGGGATTTCTAACTAAAGTAAGGCCTCTAGGATGAAGGGTAGATAGTTGGGAGGGTATTTGGGTAGGGTTTGGATGAGAAAAATGGCTCTGAAGGTGTGATTTAGAGAGAAGGGGGAGTGCCCTTTTATAAGAGGGGTGAGGGGCACCTTAGGAAAAACTAGAAATATTATTTTATAAAAAAATAATTTTCGGTTTCTAATGGCTCCAAAATGGATTATTTAAATTATAAGTTGGGTATGGGTTGAAAACCAATCAACCAATAGGTTTTAAACAGGTTTGGATCACTATATTAACCTTATCTTTTAGATTTAACTCTTAGTTAAATAGTTTGACATTTACCATGTCTCTTTGTATTTTTATATTATATGGTTAATAAACTTACTATATAATTTAATATAACCAAAAGTGGTTCATTAATGATAAAAATATCATTATATAAGTATTTTTTATGAACCTTAGATTTTTATGAACAGAATATCAATTAATAATATAATATTTGTTTTAAAAACTCTTTTATGTCAAATTTGACACTATTTGGTATTTTGTTTTTTCTAAATTTATAACGGCATTATTTCTGGAAAACAAAATTCATCTAACCAACCCTAATATTCCATATTAACCTATAAAATTATTGGAATTCATAAAAAGTCTCAAATTACATTTTTTGGATATTTATAATATCAATTATTTTAATATTTCATTAATACGGTAATTACTGCATCATCATTGTGTCATAAATAAATTAAATTATTTAATGTCTAAAAATTATAAATAAAATACCATTATGTAGGAAATATTTTTATTTTTATAATTAGTGTTTATAGTCGAATTTATCTTATGTATAACTCTATATTAAAAATGTATTAGTTATTAAACTATGATTTTAACTCTTTTAACTCTTCTTTAAATAAAATAATAATAAATGTCCTAATCTAATCCAATTAGACCTAAAGGATAATATTTTATTCATAAGGTATTTTTGGTCGAATTAAACTTATCCAATAGAATTAGGACATGTTTTATGTTAATAATCATATCATTGTTACCCTTAATTACCCTATTTACTTTTTACCGTGGTAAATAAAAGTAAAAAGTTACTATTCACCAAATATTATTTTCATCTTATTAAACCACATTTTACTTACTAATATCAATCATGTCTCTCTGATTTTTTAAATTCAACTCAAATAAGCGGTAAAATTATGTTTTATGCGAATTCACAAATTCTCCTAGGAGGTGGATAAAAGACGGTGAAAAGTTCTATAAACTTTTTATATATCTAAAATTATTATAAATTGACTCCAATGAATTACATTGAACTTATATAGGTATTATGTATCGATTTTGACCTAAAATAAATTTAAATAAAATAAATAATTATTTAAATAAAAATTCAGTTTTAAACTATAACTTAGTGTTGTTCACTATTCATCAAAAATTGAAATTTTTCAGAAAAATACCAAAAATTCACCCTAGGATAATTTCAATATTCTGAATCAAAAAATGATGTCCATTTTGAAAGATAAAATTTATAAAATTTCAAAAAGTGGTAATTACTATTCATAGCTGCTTGTTTGATTGGTTTTGGTGTGTTAGAACTCGGAGTTGCGTACAACACACGCTATTGTATTATTCAAAGAGAAGCATACCGTGGAAGATTTGGATGTTACATTCTCCCCTCCTTGAAATAATTTCATCATCAAAATTTCTAGAATTTTACTGCCTAAAAAGACTCTGGTGGTTCTTCATCATAAGTTCCTCGAGTTCCCACGTTGCCTCTTCCATCTTATGGTTTCTTCATAGAACTTTTACCAGACAAGTCATCCGGTTTCTCAGTACTAGTTATCTTATACAAGAACCATGACATGATCTTCGCAATAAGATAGATCGGTTTCTAGTTATAATTCCTCATAGGTGAGTACATGCGTTGGGTTGGACATGTATTTTCTCAACAGTGATGCGTGGAACACATCGTGAACTTTGGAGAGACTTGTATGCATTTCCCTATAGTAAGCTACAACCCCAATACATTCTAGAATTTTGAAAGGTCCGATGTAACTGGGACTCAATTTTCCCTTCTTACTGAAACATATAACACCCTTCCATAGAGATACTTTCAAGGAAACATGATCTCCTACCTGAAATTCCAAATCCTTTCTTCAGTTATCAGCATAGCTCTTATGCCTACTTTGAGATGCCTTGATGTGGTTTTGGATTACCTTCACCTTTTCCATCGTTTCCTACACAAGTTCTGAGCCTACGAGTTTTCTTTCACCAACATCATCCCAACAGGTTGGTGTGTGACATCTCTTTCCGTATAACACTTCATATGGTTCCATCTAAATACTTGAATGGAATCTATTGTTATAGGAGAATTATACCAGAGGTAAATATTGATCCTACATACCTTGAAAGTCAAGTGAGCAAGATCTCAACATATCTTCTATGGTTTGAATAGTCCGTTCTAATTTTCCATCATTTTGGGGGTGGTATGCAGTGCTCAAATGAAGTTTAGTATCCAGGGCTTTCTGAAGACTTTTCTAGAATCTTAACGTAAAACGGGGATCACGATCAGAAAAAATAAATAGTGGTACTCCATGAAGTCTTACAACATAATTAATATATATTCTTGCTAAACATTCAAGTGTTAAATCTTCTCTTATAGCAAGAAAATGTGCTGCCTTGGTAAGACGATCAACAATGACCCATATTACATCATTCCTTCTTGGAGTCTTTGGTAGTCCCATGACAAAGTGCATCGTAATATTATCCCATTTCCACTCAGGTCTGGGAATAGGTTGCATGACACCTCCAGGCTGTTACCTTCCAGCTTTCACTTGCTGACAAACCATACATCTTGACACAAAATCAGCAATCTCACTCTTCATGTTGTCCCACCAAAAATATTCCTTCAAATCCCTATACATCTTAGTGCTACCAGGGTGTGTAGAGGAATTGGAACTATGAGCATCATCAAAAAATTCCCTTTTTAGATCAGGTATATCAGGAACACAAATTCTCTTCCCAAATTTCAAAATTCCACCTTCACACACAAAGTCACTCAATTTCCCATCATTCATAACTTTAATATTCTTTTTAAACTCTTCATCATTAGTCAGAGAACTCTTTTTCTTTTCTAGTAAAGATAGTTTGGCAGCCATTTGAAAAAATATTGATGTTTCACCTTTAATGTTTATCGTCATGTCCATCTTTACTAGATAAATGAAAATAGGATCCCTTTCAACTCTCATCTTGTTCAAAACTCCATGATATTTTCTACTCAAAGCATCTGCCACCTTATTTACCTTCCCTGGGTGGTAGTGTATCCTGCAATCATAATCTTTGAGTTGTTCAATCCATATCCTTTTCCTCATGTTTAGTTCTTTCTATGAGAAAATATACTTCAAACTCTTGTGGTCGGTATATATCTCACATTTTTCACCATAGAGATAATGTCTCCATATCTTCAAAGAAGAGATTAAAGTTGCTAACTCAAGATCATGAGTAGGATAGTCTTGCTCATGAATTTTTAGCTGTCATGATGCATAGGAAATAACCCTATCATTCTACATAAGGACACAACAAAGTCCTTTCTTTAAAGCATCACTATAAATAACAAACCCGTTATTCCTCGATGGTAGAGTCAATATAAGAGCATTGACTAATATTCTCTTCAGGTCTTCAAAACATTCTTTACATTCTTTTGTATAAACAAATTTAACCCATTTTCATGTGAGTTTTGTTAATGGGTTAGCCAACTGAGAAAAATTTTGGACAAAACGTCGATAATAACCTGCTAAACCAATAAATTTGCATACCTCAGTTATACTCATCGGTGCTGGCCATTCTTGGATTGCCTTGGTCTTAGAAGGATCAACAAAGATTCCATCCTTAGGGATAATATGGCCAAGAAAATAATTCTTTTTAAGCCAGAATTCACACTTTCCAAACTTCCCATATAATTTATGTCTTCTAAGAGTCTTCAGGATAATGTGCAAGTGATTTTTATGATCTTTGTAGCTTTTGGAGTATACCAAGATATCATCAATAAATACCACTACAAAGTCATCATGATATTCCTTGAAAACCCTATTCATTAGATCTATGAAGGTAGAGGGTGCATTAGTCATTCCAAAAGGCATTACTGTAAACTCATAATGCATGTACCTGGTTCGAAATGCTATTTTTGGAATGTCTTCCTTCTTCACACACAACTGGTGATATCCAGATCGAAGGTTAATCTTTGAAAAGTATTGAGCTCCATGAAGTTGGTCGAATAAATCATCAATGTGAGGTAAGGGATAATTTTTCTTTATTGTTATAGCATTGATATCCTTGTATTCAATGCACAACCTCATAGATCCATCTTTCTTCTTAACAAAAAGGACAGGGGATCCCCATGGAGAAACACTAGGGAGAATAAATCCCTTATTACTCAATTCCTCTAGTTGTTTCTTTAGTTACACTAATTCCACAGTGGCCATCCTATAAGGGGTATTCGATATGGGCCTTGATCCAGGAATTAAATCAATGGAAAACTCAATTTCTCATTCTGGAGGATGTCCAGGTAAATCTTCTGGAAACACATAAACATATTCTTTTACAATAGGAACATCCTCTATTTGAACATTCCTTTCCTCGCCCATGGTTATTTCATTCTCTTCCGCCCCAATAATTGAATTTAGTTGAGCTACTGGGGGTGGATCTAGATAAGATTTAGGTGGTGACGATTCTGATCTAAAGATAAGGTTTTCTTTATCATCTTTATCAAAAATAGTAACCTCATTTTTATTACAATAATTTTTTGCATCATGGTCCGAAATCCAATCCATACTGAGGATTATATCAAATTCAATCATGGGTATGATGATTATAACATCAGATAAAGAACATTTATATGCCCTAATGGGGACTGATTCAAAAAACTTTGTAGCAATGATACTTCCCTTAGGAGTTTTGACTGACAACTCCCTTGTTATATCAAGTTGAAAATATCTAATTTCCTTAGAAAACTGGGAAGATATGAAACAATGTGATGATCCAGAATCAAATAAATCATTGACAAAACTTGAGGAAACCATTAAATTACCTGCCACCACATATTTAGAAGCTTCAACCTCAGTTGTAGTGATCGCATAAGCTTGGCCTTGATCCCTTGGACTTTTCTGAGATAAGTTTCTCTGATGCTTAGGACATTCATTCACATAATGTCCCATCTCCCTGCAATTGTAGCATTGAACATCAGCAACCTCTTTCTTCCCCTTAAACTCACAAGCTTGGTGGCCTTTTTCACCACACTTGTAACAGACTCCCATTCCCTTTAGGAAAGTACCAGGGTGTTTCTTCCCACATTTACTACAGGATGGATATTCAACTTTTCCCTTCTTCCCCTTATTTCCATTTCCAGAGTGTTCAGCAGATCTCTTCTTCTCTTTATTTTCTTCAAAGTTGTAAGACTTAGAGAATTCTTTTTCTATCTTGACAGCACATGAGACAATATCTTCGTACAATGAGAAGGATTATGAGGCTAATGCTCGACGGAGAAATGGTTTTAACCCATCAAAGAAACAATCAATCTTACTTCTTAGGTTACATATATAATCTGCAGCATGCCTCACAAACCTAGTAAAGTTATCTTCATACTTTGCGACATTATCATCCTCCTTTTGCCTCAAAAACAGAATTTGCCTTTCCATATCTGGTCGATGATCACAAGGAAAAAAAATTTATAAGAAAATTTCTTTAAACTCCCCCCATTAGATATTTGATACTTCATCATCTTCCTTTATGTTTTGAATCAATGACCATCATTCATCAGCATCTCCAGTGAGGCAGTAAAATACCATGAAAACTTTGTCTGTTTCACTACTCCCTAAGGCATGAAATATTTTCTCTAAGGAATTTATCCATTTCCCAGCTACTAGTGGATTTGTACCCCCATTTAATGTTGGTGGTCATTGCCTCATGAAGAGATCTAACATTGATCCTCCACGCTATGAATCAGGGTGCTCCATACGGGTAAGGTTATAATTCATAACCTGAGTGAGTTGTCCCAGTATGGTGATTAGCTGATCAACACCAGTTTCATCACTAGATCCACTATAATTATGTTGAGTAGGAGGGAAATCCCTACATGGAGTGCGTGCATTGATACAGTTTCCATTCCTTCCACTAGTCATCATTTCTAAATAAAGGCATAAACTATATTAGTTTATGAATCAGAACACATAATTTAAAACTTGTAAAACACTTAACATAAATTGAAAAGTTTATGGATATAATCCATAATCATAAAAAAATGTTTTCTTTGATGAAGTATATACTCAGAAACCATTCATAATGATTTGTAAAGAAAATAAGAATTATCCTAATCATATCCCATGGGAGTGTCATAACCAAGAGTGCAGCAAGGCCCATTGTCGTGCACCCGTTCCTATCCGAGTCTAGGTCAAAACAGTGTTTTCGGGTTTTACCTCTAGGTACATCTGTGCTAGAGCTGCCTCTACTTTATCATATCTAGACAGGGATTTATTTCTTGAAAAACTCACAAAATCTCTATAATACCAAAATTCTAGGAAGTTCTTCTATATTAATACTCAAATTCTATCTTAGGGCTATGTGCTCTAATCAGAGCTTATCTAAATCTAGTTTCCAAGGATTGTAATAAACTTCATCTGATACCAACTGTAACGCCCCGACCCCAGAAGCCCAGAGTCGGTGCATTATTACGTATCATTGGCATGATCAGAAAAGATCAAGTCTCGAAATACCGATTAGTTTAGTAGCCTTGGAAATAATAGATACATTTATAAAGTTTACATTACATCATAAAATGGAAAACTACAACAACATTGTTTCCATAGACAACACTAAGATCCCATAGATAATCCCTACAAGTCAGTCATAATATACTTCTTCACATCCTGGGAAAAATAAAATATTGAAAGGGGTGAGCTCAGATGCTAAGTAAGGATAACAATATAGTGAAGATTTCATAAATAAGCATAAACATTTAAGGAAGTGTGTAAATCTAAAACAAAAGCCTTTTCAACATAAACTTCATCATAATATGAAAAATATAAATCAAAATAATGCAATTTACTTACTCACATGAATATTCTACTAGTCGAATAATAACATGCAATATCAATAGCCACTTTCATAATGATGGAATGCATAATGCCAGACTTTTATAACCACATAGTCAAGGAATTATGCCAAGAATACAAATAAGATTTTGTCAAGGACTTGTTCCAAGACACTGGTCTGTCTCATGAGACCTACCGATGCATTGAGGAGCTATAGCGGGCTCCACTGTAACACCCTGAGATTTTATGAAAAATATTCTTTTTAATTTTATTGATGTCTTGTGTTGTATGCTACAACAAAGGATTCATGAACAACACGCAACCCTAACTTGGCTGTATTACACGCAATCGCGACCTTCCTCGATAGCGTGTGTTGTACGCAATACCGATTTTCACTAAACAATGATATGATATTAAAATATTATTAAAACTAGCCATTATGAATAGTAATAACCACCTTTTGAAATTTTGTAAATTTTATCTTTCAAAATGGACTTCATTTTTGGATTCGGAATATCGAAATTAGCCTAGGGTGAAATTTTGGTATTTTTCTGAAAACTTTCAATTTTTGATGAATAGTGAAAACACTGGGTTACTATTTAAAAACCGAATTTTTATTTAAATAATTATTTATTATATTTAAATTTATTTTAGGTAAAAATTGACACATAATACCTTTATAAGTCCAATGTAATTCATTAGAGTCGTTTTATAATAATTTTAGATATATAAAAATTTTATTGAACTTTTGACCGTCTTTTACCCACCTCCTAGGAGAATTTCCAAATTCACATAAAACATAATTTTACCGCTTTTGTGAGTGGAATTTCAAAAATCCTAGAGACACGGTTGATGTCAGTATGTAAAATATGGTTCAATGAGATGAAAATAATTTTTGGTGAATGGTAACTTTTTACTTTTTTTTTACCACGGTTAAAAGTAAATAAGGTAATTAAGGGTAAAAATTATATTATTATTACCCTAACACATGTCCTAATTCTATTGGATAAGTGTAATTCGACCAAAAACAACCTTATAAATAATATATGACCATTTAGTCCCACTTGGATTAGATTAGGACATTTATTACTAATTTATTTAAAGAAGGGTTAAAATAGTTAAAATCAAAGTTTAATAAGTAAATCATTTTTAATATAGGGTTATACAAAAGATAAATTAGACTATAAATATTCATTAGAAATATAAAAATATTTCCTACATAATGATATTTTATTTTTAATTTTTAGACTTTAAATATTTTAATTTATTTATGACACAATGATGATGCAATGATTATATTATTAATGAAATATTAACATAATTGATGTTATAAATACCCAAATAAATGTAATTTGAGACTTTTTATTAATTACAATTATTTTATAGGTTCATATGACATGTTAGTATTGATTTAATTAACTTTGTTAGAACTAATCATTCTGTTATGAGTTTCACAAAAATCAATTACCAAATAGTTTCAAAATTGACATAAAATAGTTTTTAAAACAAATATTATATTATTAATTGTTATTTTATTCCTAAAAATATAAGGATCAAAAAAATGACTTAGATAAGGTTATATATATTAATAATAAACAACTTGGGGTTCGTTTGTATTGTTATAGTAAGTTTATTAACCTTATAGTGTAAGAAAACAAGAAGACACGGTAAAAGTAAAATTATTTAACTTAAGGTTAAATCAAAATTATAAGGTTAAAATAGAAACCTAAACTTGTCTAAATTCTATTGGATGAGAGGATTTAGAACCATCCCCACATTATCGTCTAAATAAATCAATTTTGAGCTATTAAAAACCGAATATGACTTTATAATAAAATAATATTTTTAGTTTTTCCAAAGGTGCCCCTCTCCTCCCTTATAAAAGGGCACCTCCTACCTATCTTCCTCACACCACTTTGAGCCTTCAAGCTCGGCCAAAACCTGCCAAATTATCTTCTACACTTCTCTAGAAATATCCTAGAGGTCCTGGTCTTCTTCAAAGACCAAGTTTAGTGCCCTAAAATGTGGTCTCAAAGAAGCCCTTCAAAGAAGAGGTAATGTCCATTACCGATTCTTTCAACTTTATTTCTTCTTAAACTTCTTCTTATTTAGTTGTTTCATTATGAATTCATAACATCAGTATCACTAATATACTGATATGTTATTATAAGTATGAAACAACCCTATTTCACCATCTATCCATCCTATGGAAAACGAAATCACCACGCGTGCGTACGTACGGAATACCGTCTCCACGCCGTGGTGTAATCTATTTTACACCACCACCTTACTTGGATGGGTATAATGGTGTAAATAGTAACTATATATTATTAATTTAAAATTATATTGATTATTAAATAGTATACATACACTCCAATACAATTCCACGATCATGGGAATGATATCATCGCTCGTGCGTACGTACGGACTACCGTCTCCACGACGCGATTAGATTCATTCTCTATGTTAACCATTCATGAATGATTATAAAGTATATATAATAAGTAATCATGAAATGTATGAAGTAATAATGATACTGGATTTATGTGTATATATATATGCATGTCATCTACATAATTTCATTCAATTCAATAAGGAAACGAAAACAACGTTCATGCGTACGTACGGCCTACCGTCTCCACGAACAGTGTATTTCATTTCATTTAATTTATCTATCATATATATATGTATATACTAAAATATATATTATATTTAAATCATGTTTTACATTCTTTAATTAAGTAAATCATGATATAAGTAATAATATCAAGAACAACAAGTCCAAACACGTACGATAAATAAAACGATTTAACCCATAACGCTGCTTTAACATGGAATTTACAAACGAACAGGTAATATAAAGTCATAAGTGAACCATATATGATATCATAACAATGAATATGATTCTGTAATAAGTTAATGACATTAATTAAATCATTATATAGGAGGTTTGGAAATATACAAATCACATCAGACCTAATGTAAGGGATAATTGTGCAAATCTCATTTTTATCCGAGATTGCTTATTCATAAGTGTTTACTGGGGTTATTGCTATCATCCTTGTCCATGTTTTATAAAAGTGTATTCATGTATTTTTAAATTCCTTTTTATCCATTTGACATTTACCCCATGGTATGGAAGGAATCTTTCTTTTATTTACCCTACAAGGCACTTTTTGACTTTTCTGAAAAAAGTACGAGAAGAATGTTTTTTTAACTTATACGGCATGAAAGGATTTTTACGGTTTTATAAATCCTTATTTTCATTAAGATTCCTCCAAAATATTTCATGATTATTTTCAAAAAAATCTCTTTCTTTTAAAATAGCATGACATTTTGTGAAAAGAAATTGATTTTGAAGAAGAAAGAATATTTTCCTCAAGAATTCATTTCAAGTGTTTTATCAAAACCATTTTTCTCTACGATGACATTATTTCATATGTGTATGTTTCAAGTATAATGTCTCTATGATTTATATGGTTTTAATTTCATTATTATGAAATGATATCCATTTCTTTTATATGTATTTTGTGATGATGGGATGATGTTTATGAAACCCATTTTATTTATTGGGTTATTATGAATGATGTATGTTTTTTGTGTGGCACAAGTAATAATGATTTCATTATGAGATGGGTGGGACCTATATCTCCCTCCAATGCATTGGGTAAAGATTTATATCTCATGAGACAGACATGGCTGGAATGAAAAGTTAAACCGGTTTAGTAATACCGGACTGGAACGAGGAGTGAACTCGATTCAGAAAGGGACTTTGTCCACTAAGATGGTCTTGGCAGCAATGCCTTGGCTACTATGGAAATCATATCATGTGCATAATGGTTGACACAATTAAATGTTTTATTCCCATTCTATTTTATCATGATTGATGTTCCCTTATGATATATGCCTTACGTACTTCCAAGATTCATGTCTTTTCTCAAGATTTTGATGTTTAGATTTTATGTTCAAGTTTTTGCATTCAAGTGTTTATGGATTGTTTTATGTTCTCTATGTTTACCCTTACTGGGCATTTGAGCTCACCCATTTCATGTTTTCTTTTCCCCAGGATATAAAGAAAGGTTTTAGGTTAGAAAAAAAGGGGAATATCTTTATGGGAGATGTTGAAGATCTTTCACCACAATTAGAAGATTATATTCCGAGTTTCCAAAGACACTAAACTATTACGGTCCTTGTGTGTATTTTTTTGTTATGTATTAAGTATTCCGCAAAAGTAATGTAATGTCCATGTATGTCAAGCTTTGGGTCTCTACAGTTGGTATCAGAGGAAAGGTTTAGTTAACCTTTGGAAACTAGGATGCAAAAACGTTAGTGAGATCCCTAGAGATATTTCTAAGGTATGTCTAGGGATGTCCCTAAGGATAAGTATACATATAGGATATAGTCCTAGAACTACGGTAAAAATCTTAGAATTTATCCTAAGATGTTAGATATTGATGGTACTCCCCCTTTATTTTGTTGTTTTCCCTAGCATGATTTTTTCCTCTCACACTATTCTTTTTGGGTTTTAGACGATGGCTGGAACCCGAAGGAACCGTGTTGATCAATGTAATGGACAATGCAATGATTTTACTCCTGAACAAACCAATGTTATGGGAGATGGAGTGAAAAATCATATTTCTATACTTACACAAGCTATGAATCATTCTGGACTTCCAAATGAGCAAAGAAAGTAACAATATTATATTGAGTCCTTCATGAGGCAACATCCACCTTCTTTCAGTGGGTCTTCCGATCCACTTGTTGCTGAACAATGGATCAGTACCACTGAAAAGATATTTTCAGTTATTCAATGTTCTAAACATGATAAAGTAATCTTAGCAGTATATTGTTTGGAAGGTGATGCTGATCAATGGTGGAATCTTAGCAAGAATACGAGGCAAAGAGATGAAATTGAGTCCATGGAATGGGACGAGTTCAAGAACTTGTTTTTCAGTAAGTACATCCCTCGTATTCTTCGAACAAAGATGGAAAAGGAGTTTCTTGAGATTAAGTAGAAGGATGATAAATCTGGTGGTATATATGAAGTGAATTTTACAATACTTTCAAGGTATGCATCTGGCTTTATCATCCAACCTGAAAGTAAAGTTGATCGATTTTTCAGTGGCATAAAACCAAGTATTCGAAGGGCATTAGCTATAAGAGACTTCAGTAGCTATGAAGAAATTGTACATTGTGATATCAAGGTAGAACTGGAAGTTGGTGTAACATATCCATCTCATGGTTTTGACAAGAAACAAAAGATGCAGTTCAAGGAGAAATCTCAGAACAATGGTGAAAAGAAGATGAATGTTTCTTTATGCTCAAAGTGTGGAAAGAAGCATGGTGGAGATTTCCTAAAAGGTACTAGAAAATGTTTTAAGTGTGGAAAAGAAGGCCATCAATGTAACACCCCAAGCTTCTATGGTACGTTTCCCTTCGAATAATGCGATAGCGTGTGTTGTACGCAACCTCGAGTTCTAACACACACCACAACTAATTAAACTAGCCGTTGTGAATAGTAATACCTACTTTTTGAAATCATATATATTTTATATTTCAAAATGGACTTCATTTTTGGATTCGGAATATTGAAATTAGCCTAGGGTGAAATTTTGGTACTTTTCGGATAACTTTTATATTTTGATGAATAGTGAAAATTACTAAATTTTAATTAAAAACAACTTTTTTAATCAAAATAATTAATAGTGATAAATTGTGAATTTGAGTGGTTTTAAAGTATATTTAGAATATATTTTTACCATTTAATATAATGTTGGTCATTGGACATAATTTTACAATTAAACCGAACATAAACAAGTGTCAATCTTTTGATAGTTATTACCTTTTAAAAACACGCTTTTTGTTTTGACAGCGGGAATTAATTTTAAATTAATTTCTGCCACTTCTGTGTTTTGAATTTAGGAAAATGGATTCCATATTTGGAATCAGGATGTCCAAATTATGTAAATAGGTAACTTTTATTTTTACACATTTTGAATAATTACTGCGGTAAATATTTTATTTACCATGGTTAAAGGGTAAATCCGGTAAATAAGGGTTAAAAAATAATATTATAATAATACAAAATTACCCTAAAACGTGTCCTAACCATATTGGTGGACACATAACCGACCATGAGCATCCTTGGGTCAATTTGGGGACCCCTTGGAGCCACTTGTATGTGGTAGGGACACTTTATATTAATAAAGCTAAAATAAAAATAAAAATGGCATAAGCTTACATCGTTTAGAAGAACAATTTTTACATAGGGTTATACATGTTGGATTTTCGATTATAAATATTCATTAGAAAGCTAAAAAGATTTCCTACATAATGATATTTTATTTATAATTTTTAGACATCAAATAATGTAAATTATTAATGACACAATAATGATGCAATGTTTACCTCATTAATAAATCATTTAAATAAATAAGATTATAATGATTAAAATATTATCTAAAACCTGTACAATTCTTATTGGTTGATGTTATTTAGAATATTAGTCATCTTATCTTAGACCTAAATGATTTTTGGACCATTATAAACCGAATATAATTATATTATAAAGTAATACTTTCACTCTTTCCTAAAGAGCCCCTCTTCTCCCTTATAAAAGGAGACCACTTCTACTCATTCCTCACACCTCTCAAGCCACTTGGCTCGTCCAAAATCTGCCCAACTAAGCTCCCCACATCCCTCTACTCCTCCTTGAAGCTTCCCCTTAGGCAGAAATCATTTCAATAAGTCCTTTGGTTCCAACCAAAGTGAGTTACCTAAATTAAAGGTAACGATTTCTCTTAAATTATTTTCCTTTATTTTGCTTCTCCAACCCCCAAACTCTTTTTATTTCCTTTATTTTGTAACAACACCAGTATCCTCAATATACTAGGATGTTGTTATAAGAAGGATTCAAACTACACATACACACAACTCCATCTAATGGATGATGAACATAATGTTTTTGTGGATGGCAAACTAACGCCTCACGAAACGATGATTGTTCAAATACATCTTACCGCCTCTCATGGTGGCCATTATGATGGCACTATAATTAAATATGATATTAATGATATATATTTTATATATAAGCTTCTGTAATTCCATTTTATTTCATACCATTATTCGTTTCATGTTGTATATACATACCATAATTTCATTTGAGGAAGTGCGGACTACCGCCCCCTTAAAATGATATGACTCGTTCATACCACACATGGAACGTATAAAGGATGGTGTTAATGAACTTAAGTAACATATATAAAATATTATATTATACTGGAATAGTAATATACCTATGTATCATTTGGATTCAATTCTTTTAAAATAAAAATTAAATGGAAGTAGCGTTCATGCGTACGTACGGACTACCGTCTCCACGAACGCGGTGAGATCCATCCTCCATCGTATCCATTCAAGTCTTATTCTCATTTTAGGGTTAAAAATAATGTTAATATCATTCTGATTATGAATAAGATTTAATCTATCCATTACAAACATGTCTTACGTAACCAAACATTTAAGAAGAACGAATCGATTATCACCTGAAACGACGATAATACTAAGATATTATTAATAAAGAAATGTTAAAAGATCATATATGATATCATATTAATGTATATGATTCTTGTATAATTTAATAACAATTATTTCACCATTATACAGGAGGATAACCGACCCCAACAAAGGAAAAGTACAAGGTAAGGGTTATTTCACAATCTCTTCATTATCTGAGGTTGTTTATACGTAATAATCTACTGGGATCTCGTTATCATCCACGTCCGTGTTTCTTCAAAATGTATTTCAAAACATTTTTAATATTTAAAAGAATATGGGTTAAAGTCATTTATACCCTTGTTTGACTTTTTATAAGAGGTTTATAAGGGAATCTTTCCGTCGTTTTCCAAACAAGGTGCTTTTTAACCTTTTCGACAGAATTAAGATAAGAATGTTTTACGGCGGGTGCGGTTATTTTCCGCCGTTATAAAATCGTCAAAGCTTCCCTTATAATCTTATAAGAATATTTTCAAGAAAATGTTTTATTTTATATGGATCTTAAATGATTTCAAAAATAGAAAGAGATATTTCTCTAAAAATTGTTTTGATTTCATCTATGTCAATATCCTTCGATGGATTTTACGCTTATTTGAAGTTGATTTATTATGATACAAAACTTCTATATTGTATTGAAGGTTTTGTGATATGTTTGACTGTGGATGTTCTATTTTTATACCATTCATAGTTTATGGTGAAATTATTGACATTTCGTATGCTAGTTTTAATGCGAATGTTTATGTTATGTTTAAACCTTTTCATATGGGAATGCATTGGACTTAATATGTGACGGGTGGAGCCCGCTATAGCTCCTCGATGCATCGGTAGGTCTCATGAGACAAACTAGTGTCTTGGCACAAGGCCTTGACAAAATCTTATTTGTAGTCTTGGCACGAGGCCTTGGCTATGTGGTTATGATAGTCTGGCATTATGCATTCCAACATTATGAAAGTGGTTATTGATTTTTGCATGTGATTATTCGATTAGTAGAATATCCATGTGAATAAGTAAATGGCATTATTTCATTTTACTTTTGCCATACTATGTTGAAGTTAATGTTTAAAAGGCTTTTTTTTAGTAATGCATTGCCTTAAATGATTATTCTTATTTATGAAAGTTTCCGCTATATTGTTATCCTTACTGGGCATTTGAGCTCACCCCTTTTTTATGTTTTATTTTTTCCCAGGAAGTGAAGATGTAAGTTATGAATGACCTGCAGGGATATTATGAGGGGATTATAGTGTGGATTGTGGAAACATTATGTTGTTGTAGTAGTTTTTCATTTTATGATATAATGTAAAACTTATGAATATATCTAGTGTTTCCAAGGCTACTAAACCAATCGGTCTTTCGAGATTTGATCTTTCTTGTGATCATGCCAATGTTATGTAATAATGCACCGACTCTGGGTAATTGGGGTCGGGGCGTTACAGTTGGTATCAGAGGAAGTTTAGTACAAACCTTGGAAACTAGATTTAGATAAACTCTGATTAGAGCACGTAGACCTAAGATGAACTTTGAGGATTAGTATAGAAGAACTTCCTAGAATTTTGGTATTGTAGAGATTTTGTGAGTTTTCCGAGCAATACATTCCTGTCTGGATACGAGCAGGTAGAGGCGGCTCTGGCACAGATGTACCTAGGGGTAAAACCCGAAAACACCGCTTTGAGCTAGACTCGAACGGGAACTGGTGCACGACAACGGGCCTTGCTGCACTCTTTGTTACGACACTCCCGGGGGATATGCTTAGGATAACTCTCACTATCTTTACAAATCATTATGAAGGGTATATGAGTATATACTTCCTCAAAGAAAACATTTTTATGATTATGGATTATATCCATAAATAGTTCAATTTATGTTAAGTGTTTTATAAGTATGGGATTATGTATTTTGATTCATAAACTGATCTAGTTTATGCCATTGTTTAGAAATGGCGCCTAGTGGAAGAAATGGAAACTGTATCAATGCACGCACTCCATGTAGGGATTGCCCTCCTGCTCAAGATAATTATAGTGGGGCTGGTGATGCAACTGGTGCTGATCAGCTAATCACCATACTGGGACAACTTACTCAGGTTATGAATAATAACCTTACCCGTATGGAGCACCCTGATCCGCAACGTGGAGGATCAATGTTAGATCAATTCATGAGGCAACAACCACCAACGTTCAATGGGAATACAAATCCCTTAGTAGCTAAGCAATGGATATTTTCCCTAGAGAAAATATTTCAGGCTTTGGGGAGCAGTGAAAGGGAAAAAGTTATCATGGCAGTTTACCGCCTCACTGGAGATGCTGATCAATGGTGGTCATTGATTCAAAATACGAAGGAAGATGATGAAGTATCAAATATGGAATGGAGGGAGTTCAAAGATCTGTTTTTAGAAAAATACTTTCCTCGCGACCATCGAGCAGATATGGAAAGACAATTTCTGAGTCTGAGACAAAAGGAGGATGAGAATGTCACAAAGTATGAGGCTAACTTTACAAGGTTAGCGAGGTACACTGGTGATTATATTCGTAACCCAAGAAGTAAGATTGATCGTTTCTTTGATGGGTTAAAACCATTTCTCCGTCGAGCATTAGTCTCACAATCCTTTTCATCGTACGAAGACATTGTCTCATGTGCTATCAAGACCGAAAAGGAATTCTCTAAGTCTTATGACTTTAAAGCAAAGCAAGAGAAGAAGAGACCTGCTGATCAATCTGGGAATGGAAATAAGGGGAAGAAAGGAAAGGTTGAATATCCATCTTGTGGTAAATGCGGGAAGAAACATCCTGGTACTTGCTTGAAGGGAATGGGAGTCTGTTACAAGTGTGGTGAAAAAGGCCACCAAGCTCATGATTGCAAGGGGAAGAAGGAAGCTACCAACGTTCAGTGATACAATTGCAGGGAGATGGGGCATTATGCAAATGCATGCCCTAAGCGTCAGGAGAACTTACCTCAGAAAAGGCCAAGGGATCAAGGCCAGGCTTATGCTATCACTACTGCAGAGGTAGAAGCTCCGAAAGATGTGGTGGCAGGTAATTTAATGGTTTCCTCAAGTTTAGAAAATGCATTATTTGATTCTGGATCATCGCATTGTTTCATATCTTCCCAGTTTGCTAAGAAAATTAGATATTTCCAATTTGATTTAATAAGGGAGTTGTCAGTTAAAACTCCTAAGGGAAGTATCGTTGCAACAAAGTTTTGTGAATCAGTCCCCATTAGAGCACATAAATTTTCTTTATCTGCTGATCTCATCGTCATACCTATGATTGAGTTTGATATAATCCTCTGTATGGACTGGCTTTCGGACTATGATGCGAAGATTTATTGTAAGAAGAAAGAGGTTATGATTCTTGATGATAATGATAAGGAACACCTTATTTTTAGAGCAGAATCTTCACCACCTAATTCTTATTTAGATCCACCCCTAGTAGCTCAACTAAATTCAATTATTGGGGAGGAAGAGAATGAAGTAACTATCGGTGAGGAAAGGAATGTTCAAATAGAGGATGTACCTGTTGTGAAAGAATTTGTAGATGTATTTCCGGAAGATTTACCTGGACATCCTCCAGAACGAGAAGTTGAGTTTTCCATTGATTTGATTCCTGGATCAAGGCCTATATCGAAGACCCCTTATAGAATGGCCACTGTAGAGTTAGTCGAACTAAAGAAACAACTAGAGGAATTGAGTAATAAGGGATTTATTCACCCTAGTGTTTCTCCATGGGGAGCCCCTGTTCTTTTTGTTAAAAAGAAAGATGGATCTATGAGGTTATGTATCGACTACAGGGAGATCAATGCTATAACGATAAAGAACAAGTATCCCCTACCTCGTATTGATGATTTATTTGACCAACTGCATGGAGCTCAATACTTTTCAAAGATTGACCTTCGATCTGGATACCATCAGTTGTGTGTGAAGAAGGAAGACATTCCGAAAACAGCATTTCGAACGAGGTACGGGCATTACGAGTTTACTGTAATGCCGTTTGGATTGACTAATGCACCCTCTGTATTCATGGATCTAATGAATAGAGTTTTCAAGGAGTATCTCGATGAATTTGTGGTGGTATTTATTGATGATATCTTGGTATACTCCAAAACCTACGAAGATCATGAAAATCACTTGCGCATTATCTTGAAGACTCTGAGGAGGCATGAATTATATGGGAAGTTTAGCAAGTGTGAATTCTGGCTTCAGGAGATTTCTTTTCTTGGCCATATTGTCTCTAAAGATGGAATCTCTGTTGATCCTTCTAAGACCAAAGCAATCCAAGAATGGCCAGCACCTACGAGTATAACTGAGGTACGCAGTTTTATTGGTTTGGCAGGTTATTATCGACGTTTCGTCCAGAATTTTGCCCGATTGGCTAACCCATTAACGAAGCTCACACGTAAAGGGGTTAAATTTGTTTGGACAAAAGAGTGTGAAGAATGTTTCGAAGAACTGAAGAGAAGATTAGTCAATGCTCCTATATTGACTTTACCATCGGGGATTGATGGGTTCGTTATTTATAGTGATGCATCGAAGAAAGGACTTGGCTGTGTCCTTGTGCAGAATGATAGAGTTATTCCCTATGCATCACGACAGTTGAAAATTCATGAACAAAACTATCCTACTCATGATCTCGAGTTAGCAGCAGTGATCTTTTCTTTGAAGATATGGATGCACTACCTCTATGGTGAAAAATGTGAGATTTATACTGATCACAAGAGTTTGAAGTATATTTTCTCACAAAAAGAACTCAACATGAGGCAAAGGAGATGGATTGAATTACTCAAGGATTATGATTGTACGATACACTACCACCCGGGGAAAGCAAACAAAGTAGCAGATGCTTTGAACAGAAAAGACCATGGAGTTCTGAACATGATGAGAATTGAAAGGGATCCAATTTTCATGGATCTAGTGAAGATGGACATGGGAATAACCAGGGAAGGTGAAACATCAATGCTTTTTCAAATGGTTGCCAAACCATCTTTACTAGAAAGGATTAAGAGTTCTCAGACCGATGATGAAGAATTCCAAAAGAAGATTAAAGCTGTGAATGATGGGAGATTGAGAGACTTTGTGTATGAAGATGGAATTTTGAAATTCGGGAAGAGACTTTGTGTTCCCAATATACCTGATCTAAAAAGGGAATTGCTGGATGATGCTCATAGTTCCAATTTCTCTATACACCCTGGGAGCACCAAAATGTATAGAGATTTGAAAGATCATTTTTGGTGGGACAATATGAAGAGGGAGATTGCTGATTTTGTGTCAAGATGTATGGTTTTTCAACAAGTGAAAGCTGAAAGGCAACAGCCTGGAGGAGTCATGCAACCTCTTCCTATACCGGAGTGGAAATGGGACAATATTACGATGGACTTTGTCATGGGGCTACCGGAGACTCCTAGAAGGAACGATGCAATATGGGTTATTGTTGATCGTCTTACCAAGTCAGCACATTTTCTTGCTATAAGAGAAGATCTACCCCTGGAACGTCTAGCAAGACTATACATTAATGAAGTTGTGAGACTTCATGGAGTACCCCTATCGATTGTTTCTGATCGTGATCCCCGTTTTACTTCAAGATTTTGGAAAAGTCTTCAGAAATCCCTGGATACTGAACTTCATTTGAGCACTACTTACCACCCTCAGACAGATGGACAATCAGAACGGACTATTCAAACCTTAGAAGACATGTTGAGATCTTGCTCACTTGACTTTCAGGGTATGTGGGATCAATATTTACCCCTGGTAGAATTTTCCTATAACAATAGCTTCCATTCAAGTATTCAGATGGCACCATATGAAGCGTTATACGGAAAGAGATGTCGTACACCAACCTGTTGGGATGACGTTGGTGAAAGAAAACTTGTAGGCCCAGAACTGGTGGAGGAAACGGTGGAAAAGGTGAAGGTAATCCAAAATCACATCAAAGCAGCTCAAAGTAGGCAGAAGAGCTATGCCGATAATCGAAGGAAGGATTTGGAATTTCAAGTCGGTGATCATGTTTTTCTGAAGGTATCTCTGTGGAAGGGAGTCATACGTTTTGGTAAGAAAGGTAAATTGAGTTCCAGGTACATCGGACCTTTCGAAATTCTAGAACGAATTGGGGTTGTAGCTTACCGATTGGCAATGCCGCCAAGTCTCTCCAAAATTCACGATGTGTTCCACGTATCTCTGTTGAGAAAATACATGCCTGACCCAACGCATGTACTCACCTATGAGGAATTAGAACTGGAACCCGATCTGTCTTATTGTGAAGAGCCCGTCAAGATTCTTGATACAAGATAACAAGTACTGAGAAACCGGACGACACGTCTGGTAAAAGTTTTGTGGAGAAATCATAAGATGGAAGAGGCAACGTGGGAACCCGAGGAACTTATGATGAAGAACCACCCGAGTCTTTTCATGTGATAAGTATTCTAGAAATTTCGAGGACGAAATTATTTGAAGGAGGGGAGAATGTAACACCCCAAGCTTCTACGGTACGTTTCCCTTCGAATAATGCGATAGCGTGTGTTGTACGCAACCTCGAGTTCTAACACACACCACAACTAATTAAACTAGCCGTTGTGAATAGTAATACCTACTTTTTGAAATCATATATATTTTATATTTCAAAATGGACTTCATTTTTGGATTCGGAATATTGAAATTAGCCTAGGGTGAAATTTTGGTACTTTTCGGATAACTTTTATATTTTGATGAATAGTGAAAATTACTAAATTTTAATTAAAAACAACTTTTTTAATCAAAATAATTAATAGTGATAAATTGTGAATTTGAGTGGTTTTAAAGTATATTTAGAATATATTTTTACCATTTAATATAATGTTGGTCATTGGACATAATTTTACAATTAAACCGAACATAAACAAGTGTCAATCTTTTGATAGTTATTACCTTTTAAAAACACGCTTTTTGTTTTGACAGCGGGAATTAATTTTAAATTAATTTCTGCCACTTATGTGTTTTGAATTTAGGAAAATGGATTCCATATTTGGAATCAGGATGTCCAAATTATGTAAATAGGTAACTTTTATTTTTACACATTTTGAATAATTACTGCGGTAAATATTTTATTTACCATGGTTAAAGGGTAAATCCGGTAAATAAGGGTTAAAAAATAATATTATAATAATACAAAATTACCCTAAAACGTGTCCTAACCTTATTTGTGGACACATACCCGACCATGAGCATCCTTGGGTCAATTTGGGGACCCCTTGGAGCCACTTGTATGTGGTAGGGACACTTTATATTAATAAAGCTAAAATAAAAATAAAAATGGCATAAGCTTACATCTTTTAGAAGAAAAATTTTTACATAGGGTTATACATGTTGGATTTTCGATTATAAATATTCATTAGAAATCTAAAAAGATTTCCTACATAATGATATTTTATTTATAATTTTTAGACATCAAATAATTTAAATTATTAATGACACAATAATGATTCAATGTTTACCTCATTAATAAATCATTTAAATAAATAAGATTATAATGATTAAAATATTATCTAAAACCTGTCCAATTCTTATTGGTTGATGTTATTTAGAATATTAGTCATCTTATCTTCGACCTCAATGATTTTTGGACCATTATAAACCGAATATAATTATATTATAAAGTAATACTTTCACTCTTTCCTAAAGAGCCCCTCTTCTCCTTTATAAAAGGAGACTACATCTACTCATTCCTCACACCTCTCAAGCCACTTGGCTCGTCCAAACTCTGCCCAACTAAGCTCCCCACATCCCTATACTCCTCCTTGAAGCTTCCCCTTAGGCAGAAATCATTTCAAGAAGTCCTTTGGTTCCAACCAAAGTGAGTTACCTAAATTAAAGGTAACGATTTCTCTTAAATTATTTTCCTTTATTTTGCTTCTCCAACCCCAAAAATCTTTTTATTTCCTTTCTTTTGTAACAACACCAGTATCCTCAATATACTAGGATGTTGTTATAAGAAGGATTCAAACTACACATACACACAACTCCATCTAATGGATGATGAACATAATGTTTCTGTGGATGGCAAACTAACGCCTCACGAAACGATGATTGTTCAAATACATCTTACCGCCTCTCATGGTGGCCATTATGATGGCACTATAATTAAATATGATATTAATGATATATATTTTATATATAAGCTTCTGTAATTCCATTTTATTTCATACCATTATTCGTTTCATGTTGTATATACATACGATAATTTCATTTGAGGAAGTTCGGACTACCGCCCCCTTAAAATAATATGACTCGTTCATACCACACATGGAACGTATAAAGGATGGTGTTAATGAACTTAAGTAACATATATAAAATATTATATTATACTGTAATAGTAATATACCTATGTATCATTTGGATTCAATTCTTTTAAAATAAAAATTAAATGGAAGTAGCGTTCGTGCGTACGTACGGACTACCGTCTCCACGAACGCGGTGAGATCCATCCTCCATCGTATCCATTCAAGTATTATTCTCATTTTAGGGTTAAAAATAATGTTAATATCATTCTGATTATGAATAAGATTTAATATATCCATTACAAACATGTCTTACGTAACCAAACATTTAAGAAGAACGAATCGATTATCACCTGAAACGACGATAATACTAAGATATTATTAATAAAGCAATGTTAAAAGATCATATATGATATCATATTAATGTATATGATTCTTGTATAATTTAATAACAATTATTTCACCATTATACAGGAGGTTAACCGACCCCAACAAAGGAAAAGTACAAGGTAAGGGTTATTTCACAATCTCTTCATTATCTGAGGTTGTTTATACGTAATAATCTACTGGGATCTCGTTATCATCCACGTCCATGTTTCTTCAAAATGTATTTCAAAACATTTTTAATATTTAAAAGAATATGGGTTAAAGTCATTTATACCCTTTTTTTACTTTTTATAAGAGGTTTATAAGTGAATCTTTCCGTCGTTTTCCAAACAAGGTGCTTTTTAACCTTTTCGACAGAATTAAGATAAGAATGTTTTACGGCGGGTGCGGTTATTTTCCGCCGTTATAAAATCGTCAAAGCTTCCCTTATAAGCTTATAAGAATATTTTCAAGAAATTTTTTTATTTTATATGGCTCTTAAATGATTTCAAAAATAGAAAGAGATATTTCTCTAAAAAGTGTTTTGATTTCATCTATGTCAACATCCTTCGATGGATTTTACGCTTATTTGAAGTTGATTTATTATGATACAAAACTTCTATATTGTATTGAAGGTTTTGTGATATGTTTGACTGTGGATGTTCTATTTTTATACCATTCATAGTTTATGGTGAAATTATTGACATTTCGTATGCTAGTTTTAATACGAATGTTTATGTTATGTTTAAACCTTTTCATATGGGAATGCATTGGACTTAATATGTGACGGGTGGATCCCGCTATAGCTCCTCGATGCATCGGTAGGTCTCATGAGACAAACTAGTGTCTTGGCACAAGGCCTTGACAAAATCTTATTTGTAGTCTTGGCACGAGGCCTTGGCTATGTGGTTATGATAGTCTGGCATTATGCATTCCAACATTATGAAAGTGGTTATTGATTTTTGCATGTGATTATTTGATTAGTAGAATATCCATGTGAATATGTAAATGGCATTATTTCATTTTACTTTTTCCATACTATGTTGAAGTTAAAGTTTAAAAGGCTTTTGTTTTAGTAATGCATTGCCTTAAATGTTTATTCTTATTTATGAAAGTTTCCGCTATATTGTTATCCTTACTGGGCATTTGAGCTCACCCCTTTTCTATGTTTTATTTTTTCCCAGGAAGTGAAGATGTAAGTTATGAATGACCTGCAGGGATATTATGAGGGGATTATAGTGTGGATTGTGGAAACATTATGTTGTTGTAGTAGTTTTTCATTTTATGATGTAATGTAAAACTTATGAATATATCTAGTGTTTCCAAGGCTACTAAACCAATCGGTCTTTCGAGATTTGATCTTTCTTGTGATCATGCCAATGTTATGTAATAATGCACCGACTCTGGGTAACTGGGGTCGGGGCGTTACAATCAAGCAGTTGATTGTCGAAGTAATGGGAAAAGGTTGCTAATGATGTGAATAGAGAAAAGACTACAGAGAACTCTCCACCAACACTTCAATGCTTCAAGTGCAAGGAAATGGGGCATTATGCTAATAAATGCCCTAATCCATGGGTTAATGATGATCAACGTGAGCAACCTCTTAAGGCAAAGGATAAAGGGAAGTCTCATGAGATCACTATTTGTGATGTTGAGTATGAAAATGATGTTGTGTAATGATTAAGTGTTTATGTAATGGGATTTCAAAATAGTATCATGAAATCTCATTTATGGTATTGTGGAATTTTGGAATATCTATGTATTGGTTTTCAATAATTATATGGTACTGGTAACCATGAAAAGGTGATTGAAATATTTTTAGAAAGAAGATGAAATACGCATAATGAAGGGATAAGGAGAAAATAATATGATAGTAATCTTGAGCTCATGACTGATACAAGGACTAAGTGATATTATGGTTTGAGTATATATAATTTTTGGGATTTTGGTGTGTGGAAAGTGTTAAAATTTAACAACATTCATGTTTTCACTAAGGTTCAATGGGTATTAATTCTTCAAGAGAATACATGATTAAGGTATTCACATGTTTGTAATTTGACCAACAAGATATATCTTATGATATATGGGGGATAAATGATGGCATTCATGTGATTGTTATGTGTCATTTCAAGTAATAATTTTCTTTATACTATGAGGTTGGACCGAAGTATTTTAGATAAGCCTAATGATTGGAATGGATTATGTTGGACATAAGTTAGTTTGATATTATTGATGGGATATTATAGTAATGTAGTTTTAGAAAAAGAACAACCTACAGGATGGGTGACATCCCATCGCGTCGGACAAGGCTGTGGGAATTGAACCCACAACTGAAGTGCGACTGGCCTTTATCACCTACCATTGGCCTACAGGAAGTCCCTGGTTAGTAGGAACTAGTTTTATTTTATTAATCGGTATGATATATGAAGTATAAGTTCATTTTTGGAACCATATACGATTAATCTAACCATAAAATGAACTTATAACTTTTTCTAACCTTTTGTTTGAAACAGATGGAATGACCCATCATTCTATAACATGATCTGCTAACACATCACGAATAACAAATTCAACTTCATTTATTTAAGGGATGAAGTGGAAATTGTTCAATTCACGAACAACAGTGAAATTGTACCAAAATCATGTAAGTATTTCTTTTAATTCATCAAGTGTAGGGAAATGATCTTGAAAACCAAAAATGTTGTCTTAGTTCCCTTATATCCGATGAATCAGATGGTACCTTAGATCATCACAAATCTATGGCTTTGTGATTGTTGGCTTTTTCATAGCCATGTTCTCTACCACTCTCCATCAGAACATGATGGTTAGGTTTCTCTTCCATATCCATATTTTCACCTATGTTCTCCTATGTGGAAACCCAGTGATTGGTTAATTTGGGTAACCGTTATGTTTCATACTTTAGTTTTTAAAGATTGGTTTTGGTATTCCTTTTTACGATGTGGGTTTCTATTAAAGAAACTTTCGAGTAGTAAACTATTTATAACCTCGACGAATTTCGAGGGCGAAATTCATTTTAAGGGGGGGGGTAGAATGTAACACCCCGAGATTTTTTGAGAAATATTATTTTTAATTTTATTGATTTCTTGTGTTGTACGCTACAACAAAGGAGTCTCACACAACACACAACCCTAACTTGGCTACATTACATGCAATCGCGACCTTCCTCGATAGCGTGTGTTGTACACAATACCGAGTTTCACTAAACAACGATATGCTATTAAAATATTATTATAACTAGCCGTTATGAATAGTAATAATGACTTTTTAAAATTATTTAAATTTCATCTTTCAAAATGGACTTCATTTTTGGATTTGGAATATCGAAATTAGCCTAAGGAGAAATTTTGGTATTTTTCTGAAAACATTCAATTTTTGATGAATAGTGAAAACACTCGGTTACTATTTAAAAACTAACTTTTTATTTAAATAATTATTTATTATATTTACATTTATTTTAGGTCAAAATTGACACATAATACCTATATAAGTTCAATTTAATTCATTAGAGTCATTTTATAATAATTTTAGATATATAAAAATTTTATTGAACTTTTGACCGTCTTTTACCCACCTCCTAGGAGAATTTCCAAATTCACATAAAACATAATTTTACCGCTTCTGTGAGTAGAATTTCAAAAATCCAAGAGACATGGTTGATGTCAGTAAGTAAAATGTGGTTCAATGAGATGAATTTTTTTTTGGTGAATAGTAACTTTTTAATTTTAGTTACCACAGTTAAAAGGAAATAAGGTAATTAAGGGTAAAAATGATATTATTATTACCCTAAAACATGTCCTAATTCTATTGGATAAGTGTAATTCGTCCAAAAAAAACCTTATGAATAAAATATGACCATTTAGCCCCACTTGGATTAGATTAGGACATTTATTATTAATTTATTTAAAGAAGGGTTAAAATACATCAAATCAATGTTTTATAAGTAAATAATTTTTAATATATGGTTATACAAAAGATAAATTCGACTATAAATATTAATTAGAAAGATAAAAATATTTCCTACATAATGGTATTTTATTTTCAATTTTTAGACTTTAAATATTTTAATTTATTTTTGACACAATGATGATGCAGTAATTATATTATTAATAAAATATTGACATAATTGATGTTATAAATACCCAAATAAATGTAATTTGAGACTTTTTATGAATTACACTAATTTTCTAGAATAATATGACATTTTAGTATTGATTTAGTTAACTTTTTTCGAACTAATCATTCTTATATGATTTTCACAAAAATCAATTACCAAATAGTGTCAAAATTGACATAAAATAGTTTTTAAAACAATTATTATATTATTAATTGTTATTTTATTCTTAAAAGTTTAAGGTTCGGAAAAATGACTTATATAAGGTTATATATATTAATAATAAACAACTTGGGGTTCTTTTGGCTTGTTATAGTAAGTTTATTAACCTTATAGTCTAAAAAAACAAGAAGACACGGTAAAAGTAAAATTATTTAACTTAAGGATAAATCTAAATGATAAGGTTAAAATAGAAAACTAACTTGTCTAAATTCTATTGGATGAGAGGATTTAGACACATCCCCACCTTATATTTGAAATAAATCAATTTGAAGCTATTAAAAACCGAATATTACTTTATAATAAAATAATATTTTTAGTTTTTTCAAAGGTGCCCCTCTCCTCCCATATAAAAGGGCACCCCCTCCCTCTCTTCCTCACACCACTTTGAGCCTTCAAGCTCGGCCAACCCCTGAAAAATTCTCTTATCCACTTCCATAGAAACATCCTAGAGGTCCTGGTCTTCTTCAAATACCAATTTTAGTGCCCAAAAAGGAGGTCTCAAAGAAGTGCTTCAAAGAAGAGGTAATGTCCATTACCGATTCTTTCAACTTTATTTCTTCTTCCACTTCTTCTTATTTAGTTGTTTCAATATGAATTAATAAAATCCGTATCAATCATATAATTATATGTTATTATAAGTATGAAACATCCCTATTTCACCATCTATCCATCCTACGGAAAACGAAATCACCGTGCGTGCGTATGTATGGAATACCGTCTCCACGCCGTGATGTAATCTATTTTCCACCACCACCTTACTTGGATGGGTATAATGGTGTAAATAATAACTATATATGATTATTGTAAAGTGATATTTATTCTGAAATAGTATACATACACTCCAATACAATTCCACGATCATGGGAATTATATCATCGCTCATGCGTACGTACGGACTACTGTCTCCACGACGCGATGAGATTCATTCTCCATGTTAACCATTAATGAATGATTATAAAGTATATATAATTAGTAATCATGAAATATATGACATAATAATGATACTAGATTTATGTGTATATATATGTATATCATCTACTTAATTTCTTTCAATTCAATAAGGAAACGAAAACAACGTTCATGCGTACGTACGGCCTACCGTCTCCATGAACGGCATATTTCATTTCATTTAAACGATCTATCATATATATATGTATATTCTGAAATATATATTATATTTAAATCATGTTTTACATTATGGAATTAATTAAATCAGGATATAAGTAATAATATCAAGAACAACAAGTCCAAACACGTATGATAAATAAAACGATTTAACCCAAAACGCTGATTTAACATGGAACCTACAAACGAACTGGTAATATAAAGTCATAAGTGAACCATATATGATATCATAACAATGAATATGATTCATTAATAAGTCAATGACATTAATTAATTCATTATACAGGAGGTTTGGAAATGTATGAAGCATATCGGATCTAAGGTAAGGGATAATTGTGCAAATCTCATTTTTATCCGAGATTGCTTATTCGTAAGTGTTTACTGGGGTTATTGCTATCATCCATGTCCATGTTTTATAAAAGTGTATTCATGTATCTTTAAATTAATTTTTACCCATTTGACTTTTACCCCATGGTATGGAAGGAATCCTTCTTTTATTTACCCTACAAGGTACTTTTTGACTTTTCCGACAAAAGTACGAGAAGAATGTTTTTTTAACTTATACAGCATGAAAGGATTTTTATGGTTTTATAAAGCCTTATTTTCATGAAGCTTCCTCCAAAATATTTCATGACTATTTTCAACAAAATCTCTTTCTTTTAAAATCGTTTGATGTTTTGTGAAAAGAAATTGATTTTGAAGAAGAAAGGGTATTTTCCTCTAGAATTCATTTCAAGTGTTTTATCAAAACCATTTTTCATCTAAAATGACATTATTTCATATGTGTATGTTTCAAGTATAATTTCTCTATGATTTAAATGGTTTCACTTTCATTATTATGAAGCAATATCCATTTCTTTTATATGGATTATGTGACGATGGGATGATGTTTATGAAACCCATTTTATTTATTGGGTTATTATTAATGATGTATGTTTTTTGTGGCACAAGTAAAAATGATTTCATTATGAGATGGGTGGGACCTATATCTCCCTCAAATGCATTGGGTAAATATTTATATCTCATGAGATAGACATGGCTGGAACGGAAAGTTAAACCGGTTCAGTAATACAGGACTGGAACGAGGAGTGAACTCGATTCATAAAGGGACTTTGTCCACTAAGATGGTCTTGGTAGCAATGCCTTGGCTACTATGGAAATCATATCATGTGCTTAATGGTTGCCAAAATTACATGTTTTATTCCCATGATATTTTATCATGATTGATGTTCCCTTATGATATATACCTTACATACTTCCAAGATTCATGTCTTTGCTCAAGATTTTGATGTTTAGATTTTATGTTCAAGTTTTTGCATTCAAATGTTTATGGATTGTTTTATGTTCTCTATGTTTACCCTTACTGGGAATTTGAGCTCACCCCTTTTATCTTTTATTTTCCCCAGGATATAAATAAAGGTTTTAGGAAATAAAAAAAAGGGGAAGATCTTTATGGGTGATGTTGAAGATCAATCACCACGATTAGAAGATTATATTCTGAGTTTCCAAAGACACTAATCTATTACGGTCCTTGTGTGTATTTTTTTGTTATGTATTAAGTATTCCGCAAAATTAATTTAATGTCCATGTAAGTCAAGCTTTGGGTATTTACATCCACCCATCACATAATAAGTCCAATGCATTCCTCATATAAAAAGTTTTAAACATAACATAAACATTCGTATTAAAGCTAACATACGACATGTAAATACTTTATCCGTAAACCATGAATGGTGTAAAAATAACACATCCATAGTCAAACATATCACAAAACCTTCAATATAATAAGGAAGTTTTGTATCATAATAAATTAACTTCAAATAAGCTTAAAATCCATCAAAGGATGTTGACATAGATGAAATCAAAACCATTTTAGAGAAATATCTCTTTCTTTTTTGAAATCATTTAAAAGTCATATAATTATAAAAGAAAACATTTATATTTGAAAATATTTTTATAAAATTGTAAGGGAGTATTCGACGATGTTATAATGGTAGAAAATAGCCGCACCCACCATATAAGTTAAAAAAAGACATTCTTACCTTAATTTTGTCGAAAAGGTTATAAAGGACCTTATTTGGAAAACGATGAGAAGATTCCTTTATAAACATATTATAAAAGTCAAAAAAGGGTATAAATGACTTTAACCCATAGTCTATAAAATATTAAGAATTTTTTGAAATACATTTTTAAGAAACATGGATGTGGATGATAAAGAGGTCCAAGTAGATAATTACATATAAAAAACCCCGGATAGTGAAGAGATTATGAAATTAACCCTTACCTTGTACTTTTACTTGGTCGAGGGTAGGTTAACCTAATGTATAAAGGTGAAATAATAGTTATTAAATTATAAAATAATCATATACATAAATATGATGTCATATATGATCTTTTAACATTCAATTGTTAATAATATCTTAGTATTATCTTCATTTCGGGTGTTACGAGATTCGTTTTCCTTTATATTCTTTATTATTTGAGTCATATTTGTTATGGATGGGATGTATCTTATTCATATATAGAATGATATCAAGTCTTTAAATATTATTTTTAATCAAAAAATGAAAATTAGTCTTGAATGGATACGATGAGAAATGAATCTAATCGCGTTCGTGGAGACGGTAATCCGTACGTACGCACGAGCGACAATATAATTCTTTTGTTATTAAAAAAATATATAATTGGATGTTATAGCATATGTTCAGAATTATTATAATTTTATATTTATTATTTACATCAATTACACATCATTATTATACCCATCCAAATAATAGTGTATGGAATAAAAATTACACCACGACATGGAGACGGTAAGTCGTACGTACACACGTATAGTGACATGTCATTCAAAGGATGGATAGAATACTGAATATGGTTGTACCATATTTATAATAATATCACAGTATATATAAGATACATGATTTATTATTTTAGAATGGAAATAACAAAGAAAGATGAAGTGGAAGAAGAAAGGAACTTGAAAGAGGTGATGAAATATTTACCTCTTTTTCGGGTTCTTCATTTTGATTTGATCAAAAGGGATCCTTAGGTTGGATTTATGACTAAAGGAAGGCCTCTAGGATGAAGGGAGGAAAGTTTAGAGGTCATTTGGGTAGGGTTTGGCCGATCCAAATGACTTTGAAGGTGTGAATTTGAGATAAGGGGGAGTTCCCTTTTATAAGAGGGGTGGGGGGAACCTTAGGAAAAGCAAGAAATATTATTTTATAAAAAAATAATTTTTAGTTTCTAATGGATCCAAAATAAATTATTTAAAGGATAAGGTGGGGATGGGTCGAAAACCACTAAACCAATAGGATTTAGACAGTTTTGGGTCACTATATTAACCTTATCTTTTAGATTTAACTCTTAGTTAAAAAGTTTGACATTTACCATGTCTCTTTGTATTTTTATATTATATGGTTAAAAAACTTACTATATACTTTCAATAAAACCCCATTTTGTTCATTAATATACACCTGCCATTATATAAGTCTTTTGGCTGAACCTTAGATTTTTAGAAATACAATATCAATTAATAATATAATATTTTTTTAAAAAAAACTCTTTTATGTTGATTTTGAATCTATTTGGTATTTTGTTTTTTATAAATTCATAACAGGATTATTACTTTGAAAAAAATTTATCTAACCAACACTAATATGTCATATTAACCAATAAAATTATTTTAATTCATAAAAAGTCTCAAATTACATTTTTTTGGATATTTATAATATCAATTATTTTAATATTTCATTATTACGGTAATTACTGCATCATCATTGTGTCATAAATAGATTTAATTATTTAATATCTAAAAATTATAAATAAAATACCATTATTTAGGAAATATATTTATATTTCTAATGAATATTTATAGTCAAATTTATCTTATGTATAACTATATATTAAAAATGTAATAGTTGTTAAAATTTGATTTTAACTCTTTTAACTCTTCTTTAAATTAAATAATAATAAATGTCCTAATATAATCCAAGTGGACCTAAAGGATAATATTTTATTCCTAATGTTGGTTTTGGTCGAATTAAACTTATCTAATAGAATTATGACATGTTTTAGGGTAATAATAATATCATTTTACCCTTAATTACCATATTTACTTTTAACCGTGGTAAATAAAAGCAAAAAGTTAATATTCACCAAAAATTATTTTCATCTTATTGAACCACATTTTACTTACTGATATCAACCATGTCTCTCGGATTTTTGAAATTCAACTCACAAAAGCGGTAAAATTATGTTTTATGTGAATTCGCAAATTCTCCTAGGAGGTGGGTAAAAGATGGTTAAAAGTTCTATAAAATTTGTATATATATAAAATTATTATAAATTGACTCCAATTAATGAAATTGAAATTATATAGGTATTATTTATCCATTTTTACCTAAAATAAATTTCAATAAAATAAATAATTATTTAAATAAAAATTCGGTTTTAAACTATAACTCAGTGTTTTTCACTATTCATCAAAAATTGAAAGTTTTCAGAAAAAAACCAAAAATTCACCCAAGGCTAATTTCGATATTCCGAATCCAAAAATGAAGTCCATTTTGATAGATAAAATTTATAAAATTTCAAAAAGTGGGAATTCCTATCCATAACGACTAGTTTGATTGGTTGTGGTGTGTTAGAACTCGGAGTTGCGTACAACACACACTATTGTATTATTCAAAGAGAAACGTACCGTGGAATCTTATGGTGTTACAAAAAAAGGCTACCTTGGATGGCCTTATTCCCAAAGGGAGGATTCAAGGAGGAAAACAGGGATGTATGGAGGTGTATTGGGTAGGTATTTTCTGAACTTACTAGGTTTTATATATGTGAGTAATAGGGAGAGGTGGTGGCATTTTATAGGGATGAAAAAGGACTCACTTGTAATTTTTAGAAACAAGTTAGGTGTATACATGTTACTACCTAACAAAAGTCATTAAAAACCACACAAAATAAATAATTTAAGTTTTATAGATGAACTATGGACATCCAATGGGTGTTTCACTAGTGGAAAGGTCATTTGGGCCCTTAATTCTAAGGTTTAGTTCCTAATTAAGCTTAATTTGGCCTTAATCACTGTGATTAATTTTAAGCACTTTTACCAATTATTTTGGTCAAAAATTAATTTGGACATATTATATTATAAATATTATTCTGATCATAATGGTTTATGTAGGATTTTATAAAATAAATTCATATAATCAGAAAAAATAAGATTATTTCTAATCTTGTTGATGGGACGAAATAAAGGGTTTTTAAAGTGGAAAGAATTTGAAAAGTTTGTTAAGATTTTATATTCATATTCAAAGTAAAATTGATCCTAATGAAGTAAATTGTATTAATATAGTTAATATTTATCTAATGATACCTTATAAAAAATTTATAATATCATTTAACATTAATAATTAATTAAACTAAAAGGAAGTTTTTAACTAAATAACAACATTTTTAACTATTCATAAAAAAATGAAGTTTCTCAGAAAAATCCCAAAAATTTACCCTAGAATAATTTGGAAGTTATAAATTCAAAAAATTATTTTATTTCATCATATTAAAATTCTAAATTTATCTAAAATTAACTTTATTATTGTCATGAACTAAGTCGGGTCACCATCCAACCCGATCTGCAGTAGGGCCTGAAGGCCTTTCCCGATCCCCACGGGCTAGAAACTAGTGCTAGACATCAATATAAACCAGTTGGGAATGATTTTTTCCATAAAAGAAGACATATAAATAAACATAAATATAAAAAAATATATAAATAAAATAATTTGACATGAACAAACTGTTAGTGGAAAAAATAATAAACTAAGTAACGAGACATACCTCAAGTGGCCTCGTGGGTCACCATGGAACATAAACCACACTTGCTGTAAGATCAATACAAAAATAGACCCTGAAACTAAAAAGATAAAGTTGGAATGAGCACTGAGAAGCTTAGTAGGAATGCCAAAGTAAAAAAACTCATTACGCCCTTACCCTTCAAAAGAAACCCAAAATGTGCTAGTTTGAATATAAGACATAATAAAATAATGTTTATCATTCTTTTAAAATTCAAGTAACAAGATTTCATTTTCAAGAAAATCATTTCTTTTCCACTTCATTTTCAAAATATGTTCCAAGCAAGCATTAACATTTCAAAATTAAAAGAGACTAATTTTGATTAAAAATATGGGTTTCCCAAAAGAGGGAACAAGCATCAAACAACACAATAGAAAATCATGTCATAAGAACCATTGGAAATACCTAAGTAGCTAGTGTTAGCAGGGGACCTAGGATCTTCGTACCTTAGTGAAACGTGTTATAACAACAAAAATAAACTAAGTTCTCATGCATGGTCCACTAGTAGGGAAAAAAACCATATCATAGTGGTCTCCAATCAATCATGATTATCTTTAGTTAGTGTTGTAAGCATCAATTATGTTAGATGAAACTGGTACGAACCACTCCGTGTCATCTAGCATACTAGTATTAGTCTTCCCACCAAGATACAAAGGTTTTCCATGTAATCCATTCATGTTATGGTGAGTTTTTATCAAGTAATCATATATGAACTTCTCATTTCCTTTACTAAATAACATATCCAACCTCTTAGCCCTGATCTCCCTCTTTGAGTGCATCTTACTTTATAAGTCACACAAAATATCACAAGCCTCTTAACTAGGCACACATCAAAAATCACACATTTAACATACACATTATGTTTCTCAAACAATGGGGGCATGCATAAAGAGGGGAGTTTTCACATTTACAAATCATTTTCAAGGTGCCAAATGAACCGTATTACTTCACAAGGAATAACTTTGCTTTAGAAAACATGCTCACCCAACACTTTCAATTTCTAAATCCATTTTAAATTCTAATTAAATACATGAGATTTACACATTTTAAAACAAATTGAAACTATAATTAAATCCAAGAAACCTATTTAAGAAGAGTAAATAACTATTTAACCTTGAATTCACATCAAATCCCATGCACTTTTTCTAACTTACCAAATCATGGAATTTACCCTTTCTAAAATCACATAAGAATATATATTCATTTAAATCAACTTTCAAAACTAATATACACACCAAAATTTTGAGAAATACCCAACACACAACCAAACCCATTTTAGAAACTAGTTTTAAGTATTTAAAATGTTAATCATTCTAAAACAATCTTGGGATCACATTTTAATGAAAAAATACACATGTCAACACTTAAAGTGAACTTGAAAAATGAAGGAAAGACCAATATCAAGAATAATCATCACATTGCATAGAATAAATATAATATTTAAAATAAAATAAATAATTTTTAAAACACTCAACCAATTAATGAACTCAATTTAAAGGTATAGACAAAGGGGACCTACCTTAGGGTGGAACCAAACCGAACATCTAGCCCTTGGCACTTTCTAACTAAGAGTTGATGCGAGCATGCACATACCTACATATAGATATACCCTTGACCCAATGCACGTATTATTTGTTCCATGAGGGAAAATGAACCCAGATGATAAATAAATAAATATATATATATATATATATTCATACCTTTGTATATGCATGCATGCTCTATTAAAATTTACCAAAATCACTAGAGAGGCGACAACAACTCGAAACCACACAGAACTGTCAAACACACTACAGAACCATGGCTTACATCAAGAACACACAAATTTCACATATGAAGTCCACTTTAAAATAAATTTTATATCAAATATTTTTAAAAACAACTTTCACAACACTTATATAATTTAATAAATCAATTAAACACTTAATAAAACATTTCAAGTAAACCAATATGACTTTACACCAAAAAATATACCCGGAATCCCCCTTTTAAAACCAAACTCACATAATACCCCTTTCAATATATGATCTATATCATATACACAATCTAATAAATTATTTTCAGAATTTATAAAAATATTAATGAGTGATCTAACACAGGTTTACACATAAACCTCACCGAATTTCTCATTAAACCCAATTTTAGCACAAAAAACATATCAATGTTTTCCACAAATAAAATTTGCACCACAAAAATAGATTATAGAACATATTTATATAATAAAATAAACATATTAAATTAAAAAATAATGCTAGGGAAATGAAACACCTACCTTTGGTGTTAAGAATCCCATGAATTTGTGTGAATCTTCAACCGCACCTAATCTGCCCCACAAACAAACCAAACTAACCCCTAAATAGAAAAACCAACCATAATTATCAAGAATTAACCCTAAATATAAAATCATACCTGATGAAAACCTAAAACCCCAAATAAAAATGAACTAAAAACATAGTGAAGGAGGAAGTGCGGTCTACCAATGGTGGTTGCTCCGATAGGGAGCCTCGCCGGTAGAGGGGTCGTGCTACTGGTAAGGGGTCACATAGGAAGGGTTCATAGCTAGGAGTTCATCATGCTATAGTGTTTCACACTGTAGGTGGGGGTTGTGACAGGGATAACATCGGGAGGAGGCTCGAGCAGGTAGGGGTGTCACGTCAGAGGACCACCGGGAGGGCTCTTAACTGGGAGGGATGCGCGTGCAGTAGTTATGAGGAAGAGAGGAGGGGAGATGGGGTGGAGGGGAGGGAGGGGAGGTGAGGGATGAGGGAGGTTGCACAATGGGGAGGGGGTGGGGGGCGCTAGAAAAACCCTAAAATACAATGAAAAATAAAAATAAAACAAAATAACATTAATAAGAATTATAAGAATTAGGATAATAATAATTAAACCAATAACTTAATAAAAACTATATTCTTAACCATAGTAATAATTAGATAAATTATATTAATAATAAAATTAATATTATTAACACTAATAATAATAATAATATTCTCAAATAAAAATAATAATTATATTAAATTAATTATTTAAATATTTATTTCATTTTCCTTGTTTTTGTTTTTGAATTTTAACTTTATTTTATTGCTCATTTAATTTCTTATTCATTTTGAATACTGGGAATGTCACACGGTAACCCAGCGAAGCTTCACAGTTTCCAACCCATGCTCTACCTATGCGTCAGATGCTGCCAAGCCTAGAAAAACTCATTTATTAGAAAAAAACAAAAGTCTAACTAGAACTCGACGCACACATCGACAAAAATATTCAAATACCTAAAGGATAAAAAATATTTTTTTCCTAAAGTTAGGGTGTGAAAGTTATTTTTCATATAAGGATATTAAAAGAGGTTCATTTGAGAAAAAAATATTTCTAAAAACAAAAGGGCTTTATGAAAAAACATATCTTTCATTATCAATATGTTTTATTTGTATAAAAAATTATAAAAAATATTTGAAAAGTAGTTATTACTATTCCTATAGCAAATTTTAATGTCTAGGTTATAATTATATCATTTAAATAATTATATAAAAAAGTCATTTCATAGAAACTCAGTGTTGCGTGCATCGTACACAAATTCGGTGTTGTGTAACATACACCAAGTTAGTTCCATGTGAAATTAATGTTTGACTTAGTGAATTCCAAGACATAAATGAAAATTTAATTTATTATGGAAAAACATCATTGTACCCATAATAATTTTCCTTTTATATTCAATCGGTTTTCATATTCATTTATAATTAATTAGTAACCTATGAATTTATATTATATTATATAAAAAATATAATTTTATAAATTAGTTAACACTATTCCTTACCTGTAATTAAACGCCATGTTTTTATCTTATTATATTAAATGATCATATTTTAATAATATATTATGGTTCAGTAAACCTCAGTCTTGCATGTTACGCAAGTCATTGAGGAAAGTCATTATTTTGTATAACATAAGCTAACCTCAGTGTTCCATGTAGAGCAAGCCAATGTTTATGTTGCCTTTAATGCACGATTAACTTGGTGTTGCATATAACACAATCCAAACATAATGCTTTAATATAAACTATCTTAAGGGTTACATGTAATATCAAAAAGTATAAATTAATTTGAATAAAATAACTCACAAAACTCAAGGAGTTACAAAACTATACATAAAACATATGATATGTATTATTTGATGATTGTTTATAGTTTGTTAAAAACCTTTAATTATTGTAACCATAAATTATAGAAAAATCCTCTATTTAATTTAAATTTTCATGGTAATATTTTTATTCTCTTTAAATATGTCCCAAATTATTCTTTAAATAGAAGTATCAAGGAATGATGGGTTTTTATTCAACTGATTGTATATCTTATGTTATATCCTTTTCATGCTAAATTGACTCTAACCTATAGATTGACAGATTTAAATATTTTTAATCATACCTTGGATTAATATAATATAAGTGTTTTAATAAATATTATGTCAGTGGAAAAAAATACATATTTAATAATTAAGTATAAATATTTAATATTAAACCTCAAATATCCCATGGAATACCTATTTTTTTGTTAGATAAATTGTGTTTTTTCCACTATCTTTGAAATTAGTCTCTAAAACTATCCAATAATATACATCCAATATAATCATTAAACCTAAAATTTAAAATTTAAATCTTATATGAAACATATTGATACATGTTCTTCATCTTTATCCAAAAAATTTCATGAAGCATCCATAAGAACCTTGTGTTTATGGACACTTTTAAATTGAATTTGAAATCATGTGCACTAAAACTATTGACTTGAAATGAATATACTTTTATTAATACAATAATAATCCTTTAATATTTCAATTACTATAAAAAATATTTGAATTTTCAAATACGAGAATATCTGTTGGTAAAGTTACTTTTTATATTGGTAAAACATTTGACAAAAAAAATATTTTCATGTCACATAATTATTGGTAAAAAAATCCATCACTAAAATCTATTGTGAAAGAGAAAATAGTTCTATTGAAGTTATAATAATACTTATATATAATATATATATGTTGGTAAAAATTTCTTGTAACAGATTCAGATGACATATTTATCCATTGATAATATTATTACCAACATTTATCTTTTCGTCGTTAATACTATTAAAAATATTATTTTAATTTCTAATATAGGCAATACTAAAAAGTAATATATATTTCTAAATTACATTTTCAATAAAATATTATGTGGGAATATTCCAATATTTTTTCCAATATATTATATTATATTTATTAATCTAATTATATACAATATATTTATTACATGTTTATTATATATTAATTATAATTTTATCATATAAGAAACTTCAAAAAATTGAGTCTTTTTTGAAACAATTTGTTCAAACTCATTGAAAATACATGAAAATATGTCTAAACATGTTAAAACTCTATGTTCCTTTCCATGAAACTCCATATAACATCAGCCATAATTTGTTTCTCCAACAATAATTGTCACTATCATTATTCACACAAGAACCATGGTCTAATAATTCTGTTTACTCACTCAGTCTTGACAAGACCATGATGGTGGTGATAAATTATTACTAGATCACATTGGGAGTATGAATCTACTCATCCAAAATCTCATACTTTGGTTTATATAAGTAGATCATTATCACATAACTGTTTCAAAAAATATAATACAAAAATTTACAAAAATTAATTATAAAACAACTATTATATCCAACTTCAAATCTAAATCTAATTAAATTAAAGAATGTATTCTTATTCAAACAAGAGAAGGGGGACATGGATGATTATCTCATCAATTTAAGAGTACATCATCTCCAATAATATTTTCTAGTAATTTAATTCTATTAATCTATGAAATCTTACTTTTATAGACCCCTTGGGAGAATTCAATACTTGTAAATTGTTGAGGCTTCCTGTGAAATATGTGAAAGTTCCCGTCAACTCCAAAAGTTTTGATACTCCTTATGAGTGTTAGATACCTATAACTTCTATAGGATACCTAATAAATCTATAAAGATTAAATAAACTACAAAATTATTTATGTAGTAACAAAATTTCTTGTATGGGTTTTGATGGAAGTCAAAGCATAAGAACGATTTCTTATTCACCTATAATAGAATAAAAAACCATATTTTAGAGTTAAAAGTTAATAAATTTTATTGAAAAATATGTATATAAATAAACTAGGAATAAAATTTTCCAACCTGAAGGTTTTATTCATGAAATTTATATACAAGATCGGTTGGTGTTTGCAATTTATTTTTCATAAGAATAATTATCTTCTTCCAAGGTCCAATACCAATCACATAATCATGAATGTAGTTGATAAAATTTCTAAAAATAAAATAATAAAAAATGACCTTTAGACCTATGTTCTATAAAAAAGGGAAAAATACCCAATATTTTCTCTTTGAAAATTTTTAGTGATTTTTAAAGGCCTATCTCAATAGTCAACACTTATAGGGAATTATTATACATTTTAGGAAGTGATCATTCAAAAAACCATTATAGTTTAACTATCTAGGATTTAAAATGATAACTTGGGAAAAACATTTAACAACAATCTCATTCTATGGAAATTTTTTCTCAATGTGTGAATGAATGTTGAACAATAATATAAAAGTATAATCCCCTAAAATAAACTTAACATTTATTTCTTTAGTACAAACATACACCAATAGATCTCCAGTAAAATATTTTCCAAAGATTATTTTTATCATTGATATTTTTTCTACTTAAAATAAAAATATAAACTACTTACCCTAAAAAATACTTTCAATTATCTATATTATAAAATTAGGCAGTAGAAAATGGTTGATCCTTGAATATAAGAAGTGTTCAAATATGTAGTAGAATTTGGAATATCAAACTACAAGAAAACCAAAAAAACATAAAATAAAATATAAAAATATCCCATTTTTATTAGTGAATATTTCTAAACAATAAGAACATGGACACCTAAATGATTCATAATAAAATTTCCAAGAATTTTTTAAATCATTGTACCTAACCCCTAAACAGACCAATCAAATTCAAAAAGAAACTCAGAACTACATTAACCGTTTTTAACAATGAAATAAGAGAAAGTGATTTAGTAAAAAACCCCATTGGAAATAAAATATGTGCATCCAACCTCAATTTGTTCAAATAAATAGTAACCCCCACTTCCAATTTCATCCTCAGAGTTAGGAAGGCACCCCCTACAACCATATATATGGTAAAATAAAATATTTTTTAAAAATGAGTATGGGAATTATAAATTCTTATAATGTAAATATTTATGTTCTAGGAACCTAATATCCATAGAATGTATAATATCCATACTTAAAAAATGATGTAACTTATAAAGATTCCACTTATAATAGATTCATTCTTTTCCTAGCCTCCTCAGTTTTTCATGGAAGATGAATGCATGACATAATATTCAATCACAATGGAAACTGGATGACATCAATGACATAAATTATTTAAATAAATTCTTCCAATATACATTTGGATTTTATTAAGTAGTATATGAATGGTATTATAATTATAAAAATAAATTTATCCAATGGGGAAAAAATTGATTCAATGAAAAAAGAATGCACGACACCGAATTTTAAGGGACCTAATAGGTAATTCATAAATAAAGTAACCATTGAAAACAATTTGTGTTCAAGAATAGATAAAATTAAGAAAATACAATTAGTGAATAACTTAAACACTACTATTAAGGTTATTTGCATTGAAACCCTGAAAATATCAGAATATATTGACTAGTAGAGTCTAAGCTATCCTATTAAAATCATTTCTCTATTATTCGTAAACCATATAAAATACCCACATATTTAATTAACATCTATTAATAATTTACACCACAAATAAATATCATTCATGATGACTATTAATACAGAACAATCTTAATATGAAATTAATACAAAAAATCCACTATGATATTAAAAATTCATAATATTCTACTATGCATAAATTACCCGAATAGGTGATTCATGCCAACATATAACATATGATAAATGTTTGGAACATAAAAGTATTTTTAAAAAAAATAATAAGCTCATAAAACTAAATAATTTATTTAAATGTGTTTTTGTGTGAGTGGAGTCCATGTAATTCATATTTCTTTCCCCAAAGAGAATATATATAAATAAAATGATGTTTTGTATCAAGTTTTTCACACCATGGTGATTTTAATTTAACACAAGAATTATCTCCATCTAAATTATTACGCCAAAACAACCCTAAAAATTATGGAATTCATGTTTGGACCATTCAATTCCAAAATAAGTCCTTCTTTGGATTTTTTTCAATATATTGATGAATATAAACACAACTCTCATGTGATGAGCACTGAATCATGAGTTTCTTCCTTTATGTTTTATTCACCACTACTCTATTTCATGAAAATTGTGAACCATTTGATCCATGGTTTCAGTCATATATCTAAGGGGAACAAGAAAAACTACTCATAAGATGGTGATTAGATCAACCATTAAAAGGGGATTGATTTTCATTTTTACAATGAAAATAAATCTAAACTAATGGTCCACCAATCCATCATTATGTAGGGTGAGGACCATGTCCAAGATCTTTTATTTCAGATCACTGATGGATTCCATTGATGCGATGGATGATGTTGAAGATGAAATTCTAGATCAAATTCTATGTATTACTGAAGGGATAAAAAAGTAATGAATAAAGAGATGAATCCCTCATGACCCGTTAAGGGTGCCCAAGGTCATATTTTGTTTTAATTATTCTTCACCAAGAGACTCTTTAGAATGGTAGGCTATGATATTAAAAATTAATAAGATTCTAATATGATATTAATTCAGAATAGTATACTACGATAATCTATGTTTTTATCATTCCATAATAACAATTAAAGAATTTAAATCTACTATGACATTAAAAATTATGTTTTCAAAATGCATGAGGTCACTAATAAACTAAAAAAATAAATCTATAAAAAACATGAATATTTAAGTCACATAATTTTAGAATTCATGGACATACCATTAATGTTAATATGATATGTGATATCAATATACTACTATTTTAAACTTATAGTGATTATTGCAATGTTTTCAATAATGTTAAGTAGAACTCATCCAATATTCAGCTACATTGATGCTCTAGTGGAATTGACATCATACATAACTATTCCATCTATATATTTTAGAGAAACTAGATAAAACCCCTCTATAAAGAATAAAATTTTATTATCACCAGTGATCCACTATAGTGAACTACAATAAACAAGCATAATAAATCATAACAGAAGCAGAAGAAATGAATTTACATGGCCTAAAATATTTTTAAAACATAAGGGGTTTGAAAACATACATTGGTGTCCAAATGGGGAGTATGGGATCATTTAATAACCCCCACATGATGTATTATATACAATAGGCTGAACAACTTGAAGTCTAGTGGGATGAGCTTTGTGGCCCATGAGTAAAATATTTGGACCACCTGAGCTTTATTGTTGTCTTGGTACTAGATGAAAATTCCCATGGAGGAGGTGAATTTGAACAAGAGTGTTTAGAGAAAACTGAAGAAAGATATAATCATAAAAGAACAAATAAATAGAATCCAAGATGTTTTTAAGAGAATTAAATAATATATTTTTTAAACAAAGCATCCATATTATTTGAAATTGATTAAAAAATAAAAAAATGGTATTGAATCATGTAGTATCTAAAATAAATTATTTTCGGATTACATTTAGCTGATAAAATTAGTTACATTATCTTTATGAAATTCATTTATGATCCAACCACTACGAAAAATGATTCTAGTGTAAAAGGAACACCCATAAAACCTAAATCTATAGCTTTATTTTCAACCACTTTTTTATTTTTTTAAGTGCTCGATCTGTTTTTTCTTTTTAATTCAATGAAAAAACTTTAGATAAGGTTGAAGATGGTAATGATTTAGTATCATAGAGGATGAAAAATATGTGTCCTAGAGGATGGTATTTTTTATATAAAATTTGATTCCACTACTATAAAATATACTCTCCCAACATTTCATATAATGATAAATGTTTTCAATGAAATAGTTAAAAGAAAATTCATTCACTACACATATATGTATTTCATGAGTAATGAATGAAGAAAAAAATCCAAGTCAAAACAAAACTCTTATATGAGTTGAAATTTAAAAAATGTAACCAAACATCTATTCAAATATTCTACACATTTAAATAATAGTGAAATAAATTAAATTAAGGTTTATAAAAACCTTTTAAGGGAAATCATTTAATAATAAGTAATTAAACACAAAAATTTATCCAAACAAACAATTGTATATAAAAAATAATAACGTTCCCATTCATTTTCATTTTCATCATTAAAACCATAAAATCATTCAACTTCATAATCATTTTACTTACCATCATGTAATAATCAATTATTAGACACCCTTTTAAAAAACTAAAATGTAAAAATTTACATTAACATTATAAGGATACCATGACCACTTTCTTTTTCATGGTCGATTCAAACCCAAATGTCTGGAAAAAATGTAAAAAGGTATTTTGAAAGAAAAAGTAAAAAAAATCAAGAATTAATGGTATTTTATAAGTAATTATACTAAAATTTAAAAATTAAATATTTTACTAACAACATCAATAAGGTGTTTCTCAAATTTTTCAACTTATTTCAACTCATAATTCTTCTAGTTTTCTATTACACTAATTTTAATCTCATTGAAGAAGAAAATTGATACTTATAACCCACACCAAACGTTTTTATATTGGAAATTTTAATCCTCTACTAAAATAAATTTGTTGAAAATATTATTTTTTACAATATTAGAGGTGTTTTTTTGGTAGAAAAGATAACCCATTCTCAATTAATTATTGTATACAGCCGTTAATTCATGTAAAATAAATATAATATTGAATACACATAATTTTTTATAAGGTGATAAAACAATCCAAAAATTAAATTAACTAACATTGAAACACAATTATGTTTTGAAACTTTTTTGGTTTATGGTTTTTAAGCCATATTTACAGATAAAATACATCTTTACCATTTTTTTATAAATAAAAAACATGTGATAAAATAAAATAAAAAATATATTAAGACAATAATATAAAACTGTGAAGAAAAAAAGTAATACCTTGATTTTGACATGAATATGCAAAAAACTCTATCCCTATATAATGCAACATTATCAAATGTGAATGATTTTCTACACCCCTCTTAGTTACTTTCAAAATAACATTACATTACATTAGGATGAAACACAATGTTTAATCTTAACAAAATTTATGATTATTCAAGACATAAAATATATAATAGTAATGAAATATTGTTTAAATATATAAATTTTATATAATTATATTACTTTTCTAGTAGGAGATTACTAAAAATCCACTCAATTATTCCATGTGCCTTCATAAAACAATTTTTTCTTTCTTTCCATATCCTCATTGTGTGTTTTATTATTGAAATAAGATATCTTTAACTCATATTTTTAGGTTCTCCATGTCACACTAATTTTCTGTATTCCATAATTAAAAAGTTCATTCCCTTCAAGGATGTTTTATGATAACTAAAACATTAATGAAGTGGAATCATAGTTTTGTTTACTATACAATTAAATAATAATATAATAATGACTAAAAATGTAAATTAATTTCCTAACACACACTGCCCTTTTTTCTAATCTCAATAAAATCAAATGAAGAAAATATAATAATAATTACATAGGGTCATGATCTAAACAACCAATGATGGAGGATGATTTTCTTATTGAATGACCAACTAGTTGAGGAAGGTTACTTACATCTATAAAAACAAACTCTGAATAAAAAAAATTCTTTATCAACCCATGAACATTTTAATTTAATACAAGACATGATAGAGATCTTATTCTATTTATTATTACATGAGAATGAAAATTTTTATTTTTAAATCAATTCAATTAGTATTTCTTTATCATCCACTTCAACATCCAAAATTGATGAATAAAATATGTGATCATTTTCATTATTTTATCTTTGATGTGACTGTATCTATTTAAATAAAAGAGAAATGTTAAAATATATTTAAAAATGTATAATCAGTCAAAAAAACTAAATTATCTTTATAAATTGGAAAAATAATTACCATCAATCTAGGTTTCTTCTCATCAATGGATCACTATATAAGGAAAAAATTGATTTCATCATTAATATAATAATAAAACAAATAAGTTCATAAATTTTATTATTAACTTACTCATTATTTAAAGTAACCTTGACCACTAATTCAAGGATTTCTCTTCATAAATTTTCTTATATTTTATCATTTAATTCTCTAATTAAAATTAATATGATAAATAAAAAAAATTAATATTTATATAAATGAAACCTAAAATAATATCTTATTAAGATTATTAATAAATTATACGAAACTTACATGTTGAATCATTCATTTATTCTTTAACTATCAATGTATTTATATGTTTTTCTTTAGAGGAAATAGAAAAAGTGTTCTCCATTGGAAAGAAGAATGTATCATTGTTTTAACAGTCACCACTTACCTAATGTTTTCTAGAATGTAAAACTAACCATTACTATAATGACATAAGTAAAAGGTAATAAGAATACAAAAAAATTGAAATAAAGAAATAAAAATTATAAATTTTAAAAATATTCGTCACATAATTACATTAATTAATCTATTGTAACCACCTTTCAATTGACTGAAGGGTTCTCAAGGGATTTCAAGTCAAATTATACAATATATTAAATACAATAACTAAAATACTTGATGAGAATATATAATTATCAAATATGAAGGTAAATTATCAACCAAAATCAAAAACAAATATTTAAAATACGAAACAAAATTAATTATTAACTGTCAACATAAAACATAATAGTTGAAATCATAAAACAATCACCGTCATGATCATCATCACAAGTATCATGTTTCTAAAATTTCATTATCAATATTTCATGTCATTATACCACCCTTCAATGAAATAAAGTGAAAGATAATCAATTTTGACTTCTTTCAAATCCTATATAGAATACTTTTTTACATCAACATCATTTGACATGTTGGTCTGTAAGCCGGTACACTGTAGGTATGACATGTTCCTCCATTTCATATAAGTCTCTTAGTTTAGTGATGGTAGAAACAAGACGATTTTTCACTTTATATTCAACCATATAAAACAATTATAAGTCTTGAGATGTAAGTACAAAGGACATATCCATTTAAATAAACTTTTTAAGGTTGACAAGAGTGAATAAAAGATTACCATATTTAAGGAACTTAAAAGGATTTACCCAATTTGTTGGCGCCAAAACATTGGAAGAAAATAAAGAAGAGAGAGGGGACCCGCGGCCGGCCTCGCGAAGCCACTGCACAGAGTCCCCCCAAGCAACGCGACCACCGTGAAGCCGAAGAGGCAGTACCCTCCACGAACGCCCCTGATGTTCGTGAGGCTGCCACGTAGTTGAGGAGCCGGTACCCTCCATGAATTCCCCTGACATTCATGAGCCCGCTGGGAAGCTGAGGAGGCGGTACCCTCCACGAATTCCCCTGAAATTTGTGAGCCCACTGTGAAGTCGAGGAGGCTATACCCTCTACGAATTCCACTGACATTAGCGACTTGCCGCGAAGCAACACAATCCCTCTTCGAGCTGCGTAAGCTCTGCTTCGCGGTGCCTCTTGCCTATAAATATTGGGCTCCCCCAAGCCCAGAAGATGGACAATCCAACCTTTCGGCTTCTCAGCTCCTAAATCACGAAGCACCCTTTACTCTGTGAATCATGAGCTATGCGAGGTATTTTTTCTTCACAAGGTGCTTTTGAATTGTCTCATTTTGATCCCCTCTTCCAAGAGGGATGCCTTTCATGAAGCCTAAGGGCTTTCGCAAAGAAATGGGATCCCCAAGAGGACCCAGGTTGTCACGAAGCATTTATGCTTTGTGAAACACCCCTCCTGTACATGCGATCCACATGCCAAGGAAGGATCATTGTACTTCACGAAGCACCTTGATTCACAACACTTCACTTCGTGAGGTGCCTGTGCTCTGCGAGGCAGTGCTCCGCGACTACCTTCCCACTTCGCGAAGCACCTCCCATTTTCACCTCTACCCCATGCTAAGGATAAGGCACCCCACTCCGCGAAGTACACCACTTCGCAAGTTACCTTCACCACGCAGAGAAACTGAGCTCCATAAGGCCCCTGCCTATGGACTTCTCTACTTGGAAATTCCTTTTCCTGTGCGACCCTCCAGGTTTGCATGATGTGATTTCAAAGTCTCCCAGGTGATACTGCCCGTAGCATTGATTTGCCTAATGCTTCTTCGCATAGGCACGCTAGTGGATATTGCTTCTTCGCATAGCCACGCTAATGTGGACCCCTCAACGGATCACTCCATAACACCCCCAACCACAGCATTGCTGGTACCTTCCCTACCACAAGGAGAAGTGGGTACTAGTTATGTAAGTCCTAGGGGTGCAGAGTAAACCCACCTCGTTCGAGCAGCAGGACGTTATACTACCAAGCACCCTCATCCTCAACAGATGATGCTAAACTGTGACATTGCCACGTGCCTCTCACGTGGGGCTCCCCCACCTTGGACATTCTCCATGACCCCTAGTCTCCAGAAGGGATGATATCCTCCCTCTGGGAGTGGCGTCTGTCCGCAGGGAAGGGCAGCCACCTTGGCATAAGCCCCTAGCTGTTCTCACAAGAGGTAGAGCCCCCCCTGCTCCCTCCTTTAATATTCTTTCCCCAAGGCCAGTGGAGGATGTGATAAGGAACAGACCCCCTCCTTACTTCCTGGGTGCCAAATCCCTCTCCCTCTGCGCTTTGTCTCCCTCGGGCCTCCATCCTAGAGTAAGTCCCATAACCATGGGCCGCCCAACGCGTAAGCCCCCGCTTCGCTTCCCACGAACGCACCCTTCACGATGTGATCATCAGGTCCCTGCAACCTCTTGTTTCTAAAACTGAGCATGACTCCCGTGAGCTTAGAGTAAGCACCGACCATGACACACCTTGGGCCAACTCAGAGCGTGAGCCCCAAATGCCCCCGTCTCGCATGATGTAAACTGTATTCCGATCCAGCGATAAGACGTTGTGACCCACCCAAACAATGGGGACTTTGATCCATGTCAGGGCATGGTACATAGGAAGCCTCAATGAGGTTCAATCCCACCACCCATCGGACCAAGGTCCATCTTCATGTCGGTTCACCGGCACCCACCCGAACTACGTGGACTTTGATCCATGTCAAGGCATGGTACGTCAGAAGCCTCCATGAGGTTCAAGCCCACCATCCACCTGGAAAAAGGTCCTTATTCACATCGGATCTCCGACATGCCCCCCCATCCAGAATGACGTTAAACTACATCCCAATCCAGCGGTAAGCCATTATGATCCCACCATCCAGTTGTTCTGACACACCTTCATGTCGGTTCAACAGCCCCTTTCCAACCCAAAATACGGGGACTTTGATCCATGTCAAAGCATGGTACGTAGGAAGCCTCCATGAAGTTCAAGCCCAACACCCATCGGACCAAGGTCCATCTTCACGTCGGTTCACCGATTCCCACCTGAACTACAGGGTCTTTGATCCATGCTAAGGCATGGTACGTAGGAAGCCTCACGAGGTTCAAGAACATCATCCATTGGACCAAGGTCCATCTTCCCGTCGGTTCACAGGTGCCCACCCGAACTATAGGGTCTTTGATCCATGCTAAGGAATGGTAAGTAGGAAGCCTCATGAGGTTAAATCCCATCATCCATCGGACCAAGGCCCATCTTCACGTCGGTTCACCAGCACCCACCCGAACTATGAGGTCTTTGATCCATACTAAGGCATGGTACGTAGGAAGCCTCACGAGGTTCAATCCCACCACCTAGTCATTCTGATCTCATTAACATCATCTCACCAACACCCAGTTAGCCTAGAGTGTAATCCCCACACATCCATTCTCAAACTAGGAGGACTTTTATCCATGTCAAGGCATGGTACGTAGTAAGTCTCTTCGAGGCTCAAGACCAAAACCATCATCCATCCTGATTCTTACCCGGGCTGCCACATCTCGGTGAGATCATTCTACCTCATTCCCCTCCATAGTATTTGAGAAGTCTCCCATGTGTTGGCCCCAATATCAGTGTTCCCTAAATGGGGTTCTTCAATCTGATCCACTCTAGCCAGTGTCTTGATCAACCCGATCTGTCTCCGATGGACGTTAAACTTGCGGCATACCATATGTTAAACATGGGAAGCTGAGGAAAGCCTCAGATACATGCCTATGTAATAAGATTCCCCGCGCTCGATGTGGGATTCCTCGGTCTTCTGCACCCCCGAGAAGCCCTATAATAATGGACAAAAGACAGACACGCCAACTCCACAGCATCCAGACATGCTAGTGATGCCTCAACGTGACTACTCCCCCAACTGAAGGTTGCTGCCCTGACCGGACCCCTTGGAATGTCATGACAGAAGTAGTGTAATTAACTAGTGTTCATGGAAACATGACACTGGGAAGAGTTTCATGAACAACGTATTAAATCTATGAGGGAGACCCGGACTAGGTGATGAGTTCCTAGGAGGAATCCACAGAAGGAAGAACCGACATCCCATCATCCCGTTTTGACCAAGGAGTAGACGTCCCTGAATAAGGAGCAAATTTAACCTGCCTTTCGAAAGCAGGAATGTGGGGCAACAGAACCATGCCGACGTCCCCCCGAATGTGACAGACACAAGTGCGCCGACGAAAGTTTCGGATACAGAAATGGTGAACCCAACGTGAAAATCTTCTCCTCAAAATGGATATTAGTAGTGGTCAAGACATCAGTAAAGTGACATTTCACCAAATACAGATATTGAGTGTCGGGCCCCGTCAATAAAATAGCAGGCCTGGCGTGAAACTCACCAGAAGTTGGGGCAGTCAAAACATTGGGCATCTCGGTCTACAACGATGTCATCATGGATCCCTCTTACCAATCATGGAAGATGGAATGGAGCTGTGGCACTAGGTGTCGATTTATTTTTCTATCAGTACTAATGAGTTGACCTACCTACCTTCAGGAACCCAGTTGTTGCATCTAGAACCCGATCACCTCCTACCCACCGATGTGGGGGTAGGGGAAATCTCAACATGGCTACCCCACATGGTTCTACCTCTTCTGCGATGGCCTTAACTTCCGTGACTACGAGGCACCCACGCCCCCTCTCCCCATCAGAAATTATCCAACAGAGGGTAATCAATGACCTTGTACATAAGTATGAGGAGGAGGGGGTCATCCTGATGAGGTACATGGCCTGCCTAGATTTAGAGGCATCTACGCCTCGCTGTCAACGCCGCCCCTGAGGGTCGTGCAGGGAGCCGCTACTCCCCACTCCAACCTTCAGTTGTTCCGGGGGCCTCTCCTCAGAACGCCTCGATGACTCCATGCCCTACGCCGATGAGGTAGGGGATGTTCATGCCCGCTCGGCCAGAGTTCTGTCCTAGGGGTTCCCTGCGAGGGCCCCCACCAGGCCGCGACAGCACTGCCACCCGATTCACCAAGCTGAAGAGCAGGTAGACTACCTACCTGCACCACCGGTACTGGCCTGGCTGACCCGACGCCAGAATCGGGAAAAGGCCGAGGAGGAATCCCATCAAGGTGTGTCAATGTCAATAGCTACTATGGACCAAGACACCACCGACGTGCATCAACAACCCCCTGCATACGTCAAGCAGGGACAACTATACACTTGACCCGGATCGAGGCCCCAACCACCCCACCTACAGGCTGGGTCGACTCTCCTGGTTACAGGCACATGCAGTGGTCACCGTGGGCTAAACCACAACAATTCCACCCACTACGAGGGCCCTCCCCATGAAACTACCATGGAAGAAGTGGGCCTTTCTCGCTCCTAGGCCTGGCTCGGAGGTATGCCCCATGCCATCTTCGACCTGAATGAGGGACTTCCCCATGGTGGCAACACCCCATATGGGAGCCTCTCCCGCGCTCATTACACTGGATACAGAGCCATCCCTTCTACCACAGACCGTCGGGGTGGGGACGTTGCACATCCAGTCACTCTCTGATGTGAGGAACTTCCTCACAACCTCGAAGTAGTCGACAAAGTCCCTCCTCATCCTAGTAACCAGAGGGGTGGAGATCAACTTCACTTCACCAGCACCCAACACGGAGGTCCTACTCATGTTTGGTCCAATAAGTATGGGGACCTGCCTAACAATGATGTCACCAAAGGAACTAGGAATGGATTTCCTACCCATGCTCCCATCAGTTCCATCGGGGGTCCCACCCATACTAGTATCCAGCACGGAGGTCCTCCCCGTGTCACCTTTGACATCTTCCCTGGTGCTCCTCGCACCCCGGACCTCTCAGGCGGAAGTACCCCCCGCCCCAACACTAGTACGGTCGAAGGACCTTCTCATGCCGGGAATTTTCCCTTCCTCGAAGAGCCATCCGGGGGCAGAAAGGCGGGTCATCATAGCCATAAGAAGAATACTGAAAAGCTTCATACTGAGATCAAACCGGTCTGTTTCTTGGATTATAAAGTAGAGTACGGCTTAGTGGTGGAACCCTCCCCCTAGTCCTCTTTTTCAATGATCGGGGCAGGAACAAGGTGTATCAGCCTCATCCTTCCATAGTGTGAAGTCCACCGGATTCTTGCCTCTCTTTGCAGGTACATCCAGGAGGAGGAAAGTTTGGGAGTCCCACAACTTCTAACTATTCAGTCACCACCATCATCACTATAAGCACTCTCTACCTTGACCAAAGATCATGGAGAGCTATTTTGGGTACTGATGGCAATTGAGAAACAGCGTGACCCATCGCTGGTAACCAAGATCCCTACACCAAAAGCTGTGGCTGTCAGCCCATCATATCGTGACATTGTGGTCCGGTCACCAAACTCCTCGGAAGATGGCTCAGAATTCGGTGGCCAGTCGGCTCATTAGCCGTATTCTCCGCCGCCCAGTCTACTGTCTTAGTGATCCACCTTAGTACCGCTACCAGTTCCTCCACCGCCTCTAGTTGACGAGTGTGGAAATACGGGGCCAGACCCTAAATCTGGGCCTATGAGCTTCTGGAACATTCTTGCGGAGAATCACTTCCCAAAGAAGTTCTGGCCAGCGAGAGCATTGGACTTATGTGCGCTGGAATCCCTCACCCTAGAGGAAGTTGGGTGATTCTGTCAAAACCTATGGGAGAGGCACTTTCTTCTTCATTATCATTGGGTGGTGTACCCCAGGATCCAATTGCACTTTGAGGGAATCAGCGAGAAGTGTCGTCTGGTCTATTTGGCCGCACTCCCCATGGCCCAGTGCCCTGAGTCACCAGGTCGCCAGAGGACACTCCAACAAATATGCGTTTAGGGTTTCAGGGTACTCCGCAAAATCATGAAGGAGGATACCCACCATGTGAAAGTCTGTGGCTGGGGGAAGTATGCTGCCCTCCTATTCAGCCCTATTCGACGGCAGCCCAACTCAATATGTGATATTGAGGACATGCTCCCTGGAAGGGTCACAGTCCACATGGCTGATGTCATGGACAAGGAAGACGAGCTGGAATTTCTTGATGGAGACTTACCCCCTGGGGGTGTTCTACCATTGTTAGACCCATCATGGAGGATTACTTGTCAGCAGAGGAACCTCCTAGGTCTCCCTGCGCCCACCGAGTCATTGGTACTCAGTCAGAATGTTGTTAAGGGTAAAGATATTGTTAGAGTTTTCAAGCACTCCAACCCATCCGCCTTAGTGCAAAAGATGTAGGAAGACCCTGAGAAGGCCATGTTGCGCCAACAACTTGCTGAGCAGAAGAGGCTGGCCGACGAACTCCTGTCCGAACATGCTATAGAGAGACGACCTGACTATGGTGATCCCAGGCCAGGGTAGCAGGGGTAGGAACAACTCCCCCGGTCGAGATGCCTCTGGGAAACCCTGATCATACCGCTCCCACAGACAGGTTTGAAGTCGGAACTCATAGAAAGAGGGTGCGATACGTCTCACCAAATCCTTCTGAACGGTGCAACAATCCGAGGAATCCGGCCTGGGTTCCCCCAGATGCCCCTCAGGCCGCTTCTCCATTCGCTCCACGAGCCATTGAACCCAAATACCATGTTGAGGAGCCCAGAAACGCACTCATGGTTAGCGATCCCCGTCAAGATAGGGACCCCCACCCAGATGATCCAATGGCGGCACTCATCGCCCACCTCGAGGCGTTGGAAATGCGGTAGGTGGCAGTCCCACCAGATTGCTAGCCATATCCAGCGTGGGTATATGATATGCCCACACCCCTAGGTTTTGGAAATCCCACTTTCTTTCCCTTTAACAGGACAAGGGACCCGCCGCAACACCTAGCCCACTTTTACTCCAGCTGTGGCCCCATGTTGGGGACTCCAACATAGCAATAATCTGCCAAGCTTTGATGTTTTGTGCAGACATTGGAAGGCCCTGCATTTTTTTGGTACAACCAGCTACCCATTGGATCAGTGACCGGCTGGGTGGATCTTCCCCGTCAATTCCTATACCAGTTCATCTCCACCACGTGAAAGACCAGAATCGCATACCTCTTCAGGTGAAAGAAAATACCCGATGAGTGAGTCACGGACTTCAACGCCTGGTGGAAGGGGCTCACATACTCCCTGACATGCCACTGAATCAGGAGAAATTACTGACGATGTGCGTAGGTAATGTCAAAACAGAGCTGGTTCCTTCCCTGATCACTCAGAACTACCTCGAAGGGTTCTGAAACTTGTCAGATAATGCCCAACACCTCAAGGAAGCTCCGCAACAGGCTAGTCAGGCGTGTCCGCTGCCCCCTGTGATCCCATAAAAGAGGGCTTCTAGAGCCAAGCCCGCTGCGGTGGCCCAAATAGAAACCCCCAGGCAGCTAGAATTTCTGCCGGTAGCACCGACTCTGCAACCTCATAGAGGCCGGCCACCACAGGAGCAACCTCTTTCTGAGCAGCGGCCACCTCAGAATCGGCAGGTTCCCCCGCACAACGCACCACCGCTGCCTAGGAGAGATAATCAGGCTCTGCCTCCTTGGCAGGCTCCTCTGGACCCTCATCAGTGCCAGGATTTTAGAGCCCCCTATCTGAAAAAAAGACACTAGGCTTACTCGTTCAGTGAGGATCAGGTCCCCAGTTACATCCGTAGTTCCCTAGAGTAGGGGATTGTACGCTTACCTGAGTGCAGAAGGCCGGAAGAGGTGAATCTCACCGATCGCCCCAACTACTACCCTTATCATCAGATTCTGGGGCATACCCTCAAGTAGTGCTATGTGTTTAAAGACTGGCTCTAGGACCAAGTCGATAACAACATATTCAGGTTGGGCTCAGCCCCTACACAAGTGGCAGGCGTCTTTGTGAGGTCAGAAAGCAGTAGTGACGATGAAGGTGAGTGGAAGCAGGTTCTCAGCCGTAGATCCCAGATGTACGATGACTGGATGGCTCGTAAAATAGTCACTCACACCCATGGCATTATTCGGGCACACCTGAATCAGTTGGAGACTTCAAAAGCTGCGGCCAACGCCTCTGCATCATCATCTCAGCCGGCCTCTTCCCAAAAGAGAAAGCATCGGTGGCGCAAGAAGAAGCAACGCACTCCACCAATTCCATCATCATCCCGCACACTCCTTGACTTCATGCCCCCTGAGATGGGGAACCCTCCTAGAATACGCCCAGTGGTGGATGATTCGTCAAGTGATAGTCAGGGGTACACTTCGATTAATACCATGGAGTTAGTAAATCCCTATATGACTCCCGATGAGGGGGAACGCCAGGAGAACCTCCCCAACATCCCCAGCCGACATTAACGTCGGTGGAACCGCGACCATATGGGTCATCAATGCACATCAGCTAGTGCTTTCAGCCAGGCCGTTCATTCCATTGAGACCAGACAACAGGTCCAGCGTAGAGCTCAACACGTGAAAACTCCTCATCCGGTGTCCTCAGATCTACCTCCACCGCCGTTTGTGCTACTAGATCAGGCAGAGATGCCTCATCCGTATCACGACCAGTATCTCCCCACTACAGGTCAATCTCAGTTGTCTGGTCCTCATCCAGCAGCTACTCTTCAGGCCTCGACTAGTGAGAAACAGAGCGTACCTAGCACTAGCCAGCCGCCGGTCCAGCCGACAGGGCCCGTCATGCCTCCAATCGTAGAGCGGCATCCTGTAAGCAAAAGCTCATGCTTGGCATAGAAGTATGATGTCCTCAAGCACCTTGTCAGCATCCCAGTGAGACGTTCTATCCTTGAGGCTCTTCGCCTATCGTCAAACATGCGTGAGGCACTTGCCGAGGCCCTAAGGAGCCCCCTCCAATTTGAGACGGATATAGCAGCTGCAGAATCCTTCCACGCTGAGGCAATTGAGAGCGCCGAATGCCAAGATGTTATCTAATTATCTGGTGAAGACAAAGACCCTCCCATATAGGGGCACATTCATCCACTGTACATCATTGGCCAGTTTAATGGTGTGGAAATCTGCCGCTATCTTTTTGACATGGGCTCTGGGATTAACCTATTCCCGACTCAGACACTACAGAAGCTAGGGTTATCTGAGGATTATTTAACTCCCTCCAACCTAAGAATCCAAGGATACGACAGGACTGAGCAGACCCCGATCGGCAAGATCCGTTTGAAGACCCAGTTCGGTTGCCTAGTTTCCAATACTGAATTCATGGTTGTCTCCCAGGACACCACGTACAACACATTGATGGGAAGGCCATGGCTCCACCTGCTTGCAGTGGTCCCTTCATCGTATCATCAATTCCTCAAATACTCCCTCAATGATCGAGTAGGCATTCTCCAAGGAGATTCATCTCCTTTTAACTCTTATGAAGCCCACTATCTGGACATTGACTATTACAAGAGAAATGATAAGAAGATTCTGGCAAGTGATATTGAGCCCACCACGGTCACCAGTAACCCCTGGGAAGGTCTGGAAGACGCCTACATCTTCCCAATATATCGGTTGGAGGCCATGAACCCCGATATGTTGCAGTGTTTTATTGTTTCAGGTACAAGAGGAAGGCATATTCCCAGATCCAAGCGACGGAGAAAAATCACCTCGTACTCCTACACAAACTAGGCTCAGGTGACCCCGGAACCTCCTACCCCCGTACGGTATTGGGATGTCCGGCTCATGGTATCGATGGTACGTCATACGTGTTTATTCCACCGGGCTGGAATTCACTGACTCAAGATGACGCGCCACTACTGCTTTGATATCATTAAGCGTGACCCCTTGGGCTGAAGGCCAGATGAGATTAGATAGACTGCCTTCATCACTATAGTCTCAGTGGCGCATGAGTATTCTGATATGATGACCACTGCCACTTAAGCCAGCACCAGCCTCCCATCAGATCCTGGTGGCTCGGAAGTGACTCCCCTAGTGGAAGATCCCTCCACAAGTGGAGAAGAGGATCTAGAGGATTCTCCCCTGCCTTTGAAGAAGGTGTCTCTACCACGGTCGATGAACTGGTACAGGTGAACCTTGGTAGCGAGGCAGATCTGAGACCCAAATTGATCAATGTATCCATGTCCCTAGAGGAGCAGCAGCGGTACGTGAACTTCCTTAAACAGCATAGTGAAGTGTTTTCCTAGAGTTACAACGAGATTCTAGGACTATATCCTTAGGTAGTCGTCCACCGCATTGGTCTCTCGACAAACCATCGCGGGTTCAAGAAGCCTCCCAGAAAGACGGACCCTTCTCACGGTGCCATGGTTAAGGGTGAAGTTGACATGCTCATCAGAGCCAAAATTGTCATGGAAGTCCAGTACCCCAAGTGTCTAGCCAACATTGTGCCAGTCAGGAAGAAGAACGGGAAGACAAGAGTCTGTATAGACTTCCGCGATCTCAACCGCCACTGTCTGAAGGATGATTTTCCCCTTCTAGTAAAAGAATTTTTGATCAACTCTACGGCCGGGTTCCAAGACCTCTCCTTCATGGATGGGTATTCTGGGTATAATCAGATCTGGAAGGCCCCCGAGGAGGAGGAGTCCACCGCTTTCAGGGCCCCCCAATGTACTTTCTGTTACCAGGTTATGCCCTCCGGCCTGAAAAATTTAGGTTCCACCTATCAGCGGGCCATGCATCGCATATTCAAGCTGATCTAGGGAACATTAGTGGAGTTCTATGTGGACGATCTGGTGGTCAAATATCGCCAGCACCAGGACCATATCAAGGACCTTGAGAAAGTGTTCGGCTTCCTCTGTTTCCACCACTTGAAGATGAACCTATTGAAGTGTGCCTTTGGGTTCACCTCCGGGAAGTTTCTTGGCTTTATTGTCAGGTAGTGAGGCATCGAGATCGACTCGGAGAAGATCAAGTCCATCAACCAAATGCCTCCCCTGAGAAATATTTGGGAGCTTCGAGGTCTCCAAGGCCACTTAGCATACATACTCTGATTCATTGCGAATATGGATGGAAAGTGTAATCCCTTTTCCCGACTCATGAAGAAAGTTTATGCCTATGAATGGGATGAAGAGTGTCAGACCGTGTTTGAGGAAGTCAAGCGGTATCTGCTGCAGCCTCTGGTCTTGTTGACACCCGTCGCCAGAAATCTTCCGGTCCTTTATGTGACTGCCCTGGAACGGTATCTCAGTGCCCTGCTCGCCCAGAAGAACAATGAGGGGATAGAGAACAACCTCTACTACCTTAGCCACATGCTCCTAGATACGGAGACTAGATAATCCCCCATTAAAAAGAGCTGCCTTACACTCGTGTTTTCCGTATAGAAATTATGGCATTATCAACAACACCATGAGGTACAGTTGGTCTCTCGGGTAGACCCACTGAAGTACATTCTGAACCGCCCCATGTTGACTGGATGACTAGCGCAGTGGGAGGTAATCTCTAGTAGTTTGACATCAGGTTTGTTCCTTAGAAGGCTATCAAGGGGCAGACATTGGCAGACTTACTAGCTACCCATCCATCCTCTACGGATCAATCCCTGGACCTAGATTTTCCTGATGAGGTAATCCTCTCAATCTATCATGACGTCTCATGTTGGAAAATGCACTTCGACAGTGCCTCCTGGAGCCCCACTGATAGGAGGCTCAATGATCCTAGGCACAACAAAGTGGGACTGGGTATCATTTCTATCATCCCAGAACAATCCATTTTGACGTACTCATTCTTGTTGTCAAAAGGCTGCACTAACAACGAGGAAGAGTATCAGGATCTCATCACTGGCCTCGAGCTGGCCCATGAGATCGATGTGCCCCATTTTCATGTGAAAGGGGATTCTGAACTAGTCATCAAGAAGGTCAATGGCGACTAGGTTGTCAGGGAGCTAGAGCTCATGCCATTGTTGGAGTGCACCCTCCATCTAATGGATAAGTTCCCTTCTCGAACATAGGTTACCCATGTCCCTCGGTCACAGAATGGTCGAGCATATGCTTTGGTCGGCTTAGCTACATCACTGGCAGAACCCGAGTAGGATGATCTGATTATACATGTGGCACACCGGAGAGTCATTGCCCCCATCACCCCAGAGGATAACGATGGCCTACGGGTAATCCATCTTACCACCGGACCCTCCACGTCTAGAGCCCCAGGTTCTTCAGATGTAGTGGTAGAGAAGACTCCTGACAGGAGAACCCCTTTTGTTGAGTATCTCCAAAATGGTTGCCTCCTGGCTGATCGGGCTGAGCGCGAGCAAATACACCGTCGTGCGCTGTAGTTTACACTCCAGAGTGGTACCAATCTCAAGAAGATCCTCTATAAGAGCAGTTTTGATGGTGTTATCCTCCATTGAATCCAAGGAGTCGAGATTCCATAGGTCATGCAAGAGGTTCATGCCGGCTCTTGTGGTTCCCACCTGGCTGGGCCGAAGCTGTCCCATCAGATCCGGAGACTGGAGTACTTCTGGCCCTCTATGATCCTCGATTGTATCGAGTTCCCCAAGAGATGTCACGCGTTCCATGTTCATGCTAATTTCTTACATCAGCCACCAGAACTACTCCACTCCACCAAGTACTCTTGGCCCTTTGCGATGTGGGGTCTCGATATCGCGGGTCTGTACCCACCGGTGACAGCTCGCCAGTGCATGTTCATCTTGACCGCTACAGATTTCTTCTCCAAATGGGTAGAGGCAGTCCCACTCAAGGAAGTCAAGGCTCAATCCATTGTCGATTTTGTTAGCTCCAACATCATCTACTGATCTGGATTCCCTCACTCTATCCTCACAGATAATGGCACCAACTTCTGAGCAGCTGATCTAAAGAAATTGTACGCCAAGTACAATATCCTTTCAAACCATACCTCTCGCTATCATGCGTAGGAAAATGGACAGATCAGAGAATTCAACGAAACCCTCTCTAGAATTTTGAATAAAATGGTTGGTCAGAATAAGAAGAGTTGGACGAACAAACTCCCCAATGCCCTCTGGGCTTATTGGACGACGACTCGCAATTCCACCCAGATGACTCAATATTCCCTGGTGTATGGGGCTGAGGTCATCCTGCCCATCGAGATCTAGATTCCATCGTTACGCACTGTAGTCTATGACCAGCAGGCCCCAGATAAGGTGGATGAAATCCATCTAGATGAATTGGAAGCACTCGATGAGAGTATGCTCCGTGCCCTGCACAATCAAGAAAGGAATCAGAATAAGATATCTAGAGCCTTCAACAAAAAGGTTTGCCTCCACTCTTTTCTACAAGGAAACCTGGTATTGGTCCTCTGAGCGCCAATGATCCCCGGCAGGAAACCACCCAATTTGGAGCCCAAATGGGAGGGACCTTACATCATTCATAAGGTTTAATCTGATGGCGCACATTCCCTGGTTACTATGGATGGTGATCGCATAACTCCTCCCACCAATGCCAAGTTTCTTCAAGAAATACTTTGCCTGAGCCCCTCAGTCCTGCACGACCTTAAATTATATGGTCTTGCATGACCTTAAACTGGATTTTCCTGCATGACCTTAAACTATATGGTCCTACATGACCTTAAACTGGACGGTCCTGCATGACCTTAAACTGTATGGTCCTGCATGACCTTAAACTGGATGGTCCTACACGACCTTAAACTATATGGTCCTGCATGAACTTAAACTGGATGGTCCCACATAACCCTAAACTACATGATGGTCCTGTATGACTTTAAACTGTCCAGTCCTATGTAAACTGAAACTTTGCATCGCCCTGTATGACATTAAACTACATTTTTATAACTACATATGGCTTGATTCCCATCCTCATGGGATACGTAGGAACGCTCAGACGCCTCATCTTGAGCCCAGCCCCGAGCTCTTCTATTTGACTATCCCCCTGGGCATAGCTTCCTCGGAGGGTCATTGCATGATATGGAGCATGCTTCCTTAGCCCCACTCATACAAGGACTATAACAACCACACCATGTTCCCACTCCCATTCTTTTATCCTCCCATGTCTTCACCGCATGATGTTAAACTGCATGGCCTTGAAGAACTACATATGCCTTGATTCCCATCCTCATGGGATATGTAGGAACGCCCGAACATTTTGTCTGTTAGTGTAGCCCAAAATCCAAAATCTTCACCTCAGTTCAAGACATATTACAAGGTGCATAATTTTTCCCCAATTCACGTCGAGCCAGCCTCGATCCAGCTGTACGTCCCCCTCCCTGGAGACGTTCGCCTCTTTCATAGATGGGTACAACTATGCTTCACCCACTCCATGACTGGGATTCCATCACCCTCCCCATTCGTAAGGGCCCCTGAATGGTATGGATTCTAGTCCTAAGGGCCCTCTTACTACTTCGGGCCAACGCCCTCGAGTATGTCGAGCAACAAGACGATACAAGTCCTCTATTTTGAATGTGGTCAGTTGTTGATGCTCGTTTGTTTCTCCCATCTGGTCACTATAGGGATGCTGTGTTTTGAACATGGTCAAAAGTTGTCCTAGATCGTTAGGACCACCCCAAGATGTCCCAAAAATCAAGTGTAGTGTTTCATTCTGCCCCGTCATATCTAAGCAACAAACTCCCCTTAGGGGATGCAGTTATCAGGACTCGTTGGATGGAGATAGCCAAGACCGACTCTTTGTTTCCCACACCGAGCACCGCCCACATGGACATAGAAGCTGTGATGAGGCAATAACCGTACAAGAGGGTGTATGACCTTCCACATGGCCCAAGTTCTCTCTTATAGGATTGTACGGTGTGGTGGGGGATTATGTCCTCATTCACGTCGGGTTACTCTTCGTTCCGCACATATCCCTGGATGAGACCTTCCCCCGGCCCTCGTCCTCACTACAAGACGTTAAACTACAGACTGGTCAGGCCTCCCTGACCGAGGCCCAGCCTCATGCCCCTTGGCCTTTTCGGGCCCCTGGCCCTCGTCCTCACTACAAGAGGTTAAACTACAGACTAGGTATGCCTCCCTGACCGAGGCCCAGCCTCAGGCCCCTTGGCCTTTAGGGTCCCCGACCCAAGTCCTCTCTTATGGGAGTACATGGTGTGTAGCGGGATTACATCCTCAATCACGTCGGTTTATTCGCCATACCATACACCTCCCTTGTTTAGGGGTATCCTACTCCCCTCCTCATCCTACATGATGTTAAAATGCATCTTGAGAACTACGTGTGGCTAGATTCCCATCTTTATGGGATATGTAGGACCACCCAAATTTCTAAACATTGGGTTCAGCCCCATCTCTTGAAAATCTCTATTTCACCTTGGCCCCTTGGCCTACCCTTACCCAGAGAGGGGAGTATATGGCATGGAATGGGATTATGTCCTTATTCACATCGAGATTGTAATGACCATTCCATGTACCTCTCCCTCCTGAGCATCCCTGTCGATCCTTGTCAGCGGTTCACCAATGTGCCCCAGGGTACTCTAGTTTAGTACCTAGAATCTCAGACTCTGCTCGGACATGTTTTCACCCTCTTTTTAGGCTTTTTGTTCTCCTTCATCAGGGCTTTCATCACATTTCACACCCGAAGGGACCCCCCACAATGGCATGGATACCACGCCTAAGGGATCTCCTACCGTTACGGGCCAATGCCCTCGAGGGTTTCAGACAACAAATTGATACAAATCCCATGTTGCGAATATGGACAGCGGTCGATGCTCATTTGTTATTCACACTTTAGGCTAACGCGATATGGATGATATGTTTCCGCCACAGTTAACAGTTATCCTCCATCACCACGCTAACCCCATTAAGCCCAAAATGTCGGTTGCATGATTCACATCCTTCCCCACCTTCTCATGTACAAGTAGATCTTCGAAAATTTTGGTACTATTCCTCAGTGCACATCCGAACGTTAGGAGAACCAAAGCCGTGATAGGGACGTCATTCAGGGCTCTACACCGATGGGCGTTCCAAGTATTGCAATAAAGATCTTCCTCCCTAGTTTCCCACACCAAGTTTGTCTCACGTGGGCTTAGGGATCAGGTCTAGGTCTGCGCTTACTTGGAAAGTTGCCATCCCTCCATGGTCCGAGCTCTAAGAACATAAACTAAGATCTCATCAGAACTACGTGCGACTTGATTCCCATCCTGTTGGGATACGTAGGAATGCCCAGACCCCTTGTCTATGGGTCCATCTTGAGTTCTACTAATTTGTCTTTTCCGTCCCGCCTTTGGGACTTTGACTATGGGACCGCATGGCGTGGTGTGGGATTATGTCCTCTTTCACATTGGGTTTGCAGTTTCCTCACCACGCGCAGCCCATTCAAAGAATTAGCCCTCCCTATTTCCTGTCCAGTATGACGTTAAAAGGCACCCTCTAGAACTACGTATGGCTTGATTCACATCCTTATGGGATATGTAGGACCACCCAGATGTCTCGTTTTCCGGTCCAGCTCAGCTGGGAGCTAGTTTCTCTGGACCCTTTCACTTTCACCCCTATTTGGCCCCCTTGGCCCAAGGTTCCTCTCTCGGAATTGCATACAGTGTGATGTGGAATCATGTCCCCATCCGCGTCGGTTATGTTTCATGGCACCGTATACATTCCCCACCTAGCATCATCTCTGCTACGTCTGTGCTACATGACATTAAAATTCATGCTTAGTCCTATCACATGACCCTAAACTGTGACATTATCATCCCGGATACACAAAAAAATGGCATTGAATTGTGATGACCTCATCTTAGAGGACGTTACATTGGGTATTGGTCATACGCCATACCATTTGTCAATGCCTGCTATGGCTTGATTCTTGTGGCGACGCTAGGGCCTACTACCCTAGGCTTGTCGATTCACAAAAAAAACCACTCAACTTAAAGGACAAAAAAGATTTATCAAATACCGCTTCTTTTGGAGCAAGGGACACGCCCGCACACCCCTTTTTTCCTGGCACTGGTACCTTACCGTGCCACCTCAATAACTACTTGCAGCTTGATCCCCATACTCATGGGGTACATAAGAATGCCTGTGAACTTTGCTTCAGTCCAAGCTCAACTCTCATTTTTGGTCCCTTGACCTAAAACCTCTTCAAGGAGCACGTGGTGGTCGGAGCCCCCGGTTCCCATTCACGTTGGGTATTTGAGTTACCCCACCATGTGTCTCCTGTGTTTCCTCCCATCCATGGTCCGAATTCTACGAACCTAAACTAAGATATCCTGATGAGAAGGGAATCGACTCCCTCTATGTAATATGTCTCGTTGACGTATTCAGATGAATTTTGACAAAGAGCCTGAGGTGTGTAATTTTCATGGAGACGTTCCTCCCGTTCCATGTCCAAGCTTTGTGAGCTAACTATTTGGATCCTCATCCTCTTACACATCCAAAAAGACCCTCAGAAGACATGGATGATAGGCTTAAGGGATCTACATGGATGCTGGGCCTAAGGGCTCTCCTATCGTTTCGGGCCAATGTCCCTAAGGATCTCAGACGACATTTGAAACAGGTCCCGTGTTTCGAACATGGTCAACGGTTGACCCTCATTTGTCTATCCCCATTCCAGGCTAACGCGATATGGATGCTGTGTTTCCGCAATGGTCAACAGTTATCCTCCATCATCACACCAACATCATTATGATACAAATTTCGAGCATCATGATTCACACATTTCCACTTCCTCATGTTCAAGTGTAATTCCAACATACTCAGATTTATCTCTCCATGCTTCTAGGTGCGCTACATAGATGGGTTAGCATCATTGGGCTAGTATTTACCAAGCATCCCTTTTCCCTACCATATCCCTTCCTATGTTAGGAAATTCCCAAAACTACTTCTTGTTTCCCACATCGAGCATGACTCAGGTGGGCTTAGTAGTTTTGGTATGATGTGTACCGGCACAAACAGGATTCTCATCGTCCTACATGACATTAAAATGTGCTTCCAGAACTATGTGTGGATTGATTCCCATCCTCATGGGATACTTAGGGACACCCTGATATTTTTCCAGGGGTCCAGCCCTTAGGAATCATAAATCCTGTTCTTCCCCCTTTCCGCCCCCTGGTCGGACCCCTGGTAGGGAACCATACAACTGTAAATATGCCCTGAAAAAGTTCAGGATGCCCCAAGATGACATTGGGAAGCGACGACTCCCTCTATAGAGAGGCTTCGTCTGAAGGGAAGAATGATCCAGGATCAGACCGATGCACCATCTAGTGTGCTTCCACCATGATGGCGTAACCTCAAGAGTGTTGGATTCTGTTCGAAAAAACCCTCACTCCACATTCCATGCTTTGTGTTCCCCCTTATTCGAACCCTCGTCCTCTTTCATGTATAAAGGAACCCCCTAACAGTATGGATGTTCGGCCTATGGCTTGCCTACTGTCTTGGGTCAATGTTCTGGAAGACAAAGGGATGAAATTTCGAGTCAGGCCTCATGTTTCGAACATGGTCACCGGCCATCCCTCATTTGTTATCCCTGTTTCAGGCTAACATAATAAGGATATTGTGTTTTGAACATGGTCAACAGTTATCCTTCATTTCCATGCCACCTCCCATAGCATTCTGGATTTTGGGTATCGTGATACACAACTCCCACTTCCCTATGTTCGGGCTAATCTTAATGCCCCTGGCGTAACCTCGCTCGTGCACCAAAGAACAACGGAAGAACAACTCGTCGATTGTTCCGAGGTCCTAATCCTTTGATCGGGCCTCTCCCAATTCTTCCCGGAAGATCCTTATTGGTTACTTAAACCCTGGATACCCGAATCTTGGTCAACACATTATGTTCAAATGTAATAGCATGGTGATCACCCCTTGTTTCTCACATTGGGCTGGACCCGCATGAGCTGAGGTACTAACCACTGGACATTACACAAATATAACCGACGCGTATGAAGCCAAACTCAATAACGAGACTCATGCATGCCATGGAATCAAATAAATGAAAATGTGAAAGTACGTTTGAGAGTTTGTGATCCTTACAACACTCGAGGATTTATTCCTCCCATGGATGGGTTGACCCCGTCAAAAGAGGGTTGCAGTTCCGCCACCCTTCGACTTGTGGCATCCAGGATTTGCTGCCGCTAACTCCACTCCTGCTCCTGCTTAGGAGTGATGGGGTGTGGTTCATCAGCCTCAGTTTGGGACCGCTCTAGGTCATCCTGAATGACGGAATTTTCTTCAGTATCTTTCCTCATATGATCTTCTGCCTTTGCCAGCTAGGCCTTCAATCACAAGATCATCTCTGATTGTTTATTAAGAAAGGATGGGTGCTCATCCACCTGGATCTGTAGCTGTTGGACTTCATTTTCAGCCTCCCAGAGCTTCTTAACATTCATCACTTTCCCCCACTGCCAGCCCACACTGAGGCCATGATCATACTCCTGGATGTTCTCTGCCATGAGATCTCGGATGAGCAGACGAGGTCATTGGGAATCCACTCCCCCAGTATACAGTTCATGCAGTCGCAAGCGAAGTATATCCATATCATCCATCCATAATGCCTGGGGGGTCTTTTCGATAAAGTGCACGATCAGCTTCCTTGATTGGCGGAGGACTATATCGATGTCCTCTTCGTCAGAGGCCATCTCATCCCAGTTCGTGTGGTTGGAAGGCTCATATGTGGGATACACCCTAAGGAAATCTTCAGTGGGATCCATGCCCGACATTGGATCAGGTGCAGAATCTGACATCAGATCAGGTTTGGCGGGACTTGGGTCGACCGGTCGATCCTCATCGGCAGACCCCACCTCAATGAACTCAGGCATGGCCCTGCAGGTGGTTCCACCATTGATAGGGAGCACTGCAGCACGGGTGGGCTGGGTAACTATCTCCACGATTACTGGCATGCCCCTAGGAGGGGTGCCGCTAGAAATCCCGACCAACCTCGCCACAGCGTCGAATGCAAGTCGAAGAACTACATGTGACAGAGAAGGGAATTGATGTTAGTTGGCACGATCAACGTGTGGTAGTAACGAATTTGGTAGAGAGGAATTACAGAGATAAAACTCATAGTGCTACTCCTGAGTTGATGTTGATGGGACCTCGAATCATGGTCCTCCGTATATTGTCAGAATGTCCGGAGATTCTGGAGGAGCCACCTTGGGTGTCCTAGCCCCGCTAGACACAGAACTGGATGCGACCATTGGTTCGGGTTCCGAGGGTCCTGCATCATCACCCATCGAGGGGTGAGAGCGAGGTCTATGCACAAGGTCCTCCTGTGTGGTTCATATGTTGGTAAGAAATCCATAATGACTTGATGGCTGACCCCAAGGAAAGAAACTTGGGATGTTACCTCGAGAGCCTCTGTGAAATCGTCGATACCCGAGTATTGATCGCCGACTTCACCTTCCTCCAACAGGCTCCCTCCATCGGCCTCGTCCCCCCAAGAGGATTCCTCTGATTCCTCTGGTAGGGGGAAGCGCTCTCTCAGCTCAGTGGCCGATAGATGTGGGGGAATCGTCTGATCCTGCAGTACCCTTACCTGGTCTGTCATTGGATGCGGGGAACCTATGGAATGTACAAAGTCCTCCAACTCATTTAGATATTGCTCCACCTCCGCCGGAGACACTGCGAAAATGGAATGGACAGGGCCTATACCCGGTAAATCCATCCCGAGATAGTCCAGGTGTTTCCATATCTCAGGCGGGCCAAGGAATTGCTGGTTGACAACCCAGATGTCCCAAGCCTCTGAGAAAACAACATTCTTTGGCATGTCTATATGGCACAGACATTTCCCTGGGGCCTGAGTGGATATCCTGCGGAATCCCCTCAGTGGCCACCCCTCCGGATGGATCTTCTCTCCTGGGACCATCGGGTCCACTGCCGCTGTTGGATTCACTGCCGCTGCCTCACCCTCAGCTGGTGTAGGTCTTGCCGCCACGGCAGCCCCGCCACCACGAGAGGCCCTTGCCGCCTTCCAGCCCCAGCCTCGAGATACGAAAGGCCCACCATCACCAGCTCGAACAGTTGGCTGGTTCAACATTTCACCTGGATAAGCTGCCTCCCAGCTTATGGTGTACTCCTTCACCAGTCCGAAGGTGTAGTAGGAAGAGGCAATGAATTTCTCATTTTCCCGTATTCCCATGTGAACATGAGCCACAATTGCCTCATCACACACGGGTGCACCTCATGGTGCATCTCCCAGTAGACCTACGAGGTCAGCCGCTGTAGGCACTGGAATTGCCTTGCAAACCGGTGTGGGGGGTACGGCTCGCAGAGAGGCTTGTGGTCCACCCTTGGCACCAAGACTCCACCTTGAAAGGCTAGGAGATAGGCCTGGTGCTCTTCTTTTCAGCGACCATCATTGGTGAATACCCCCGTCGGTAATAGAAAAGGGTGAAAATTGAACTCGTCCACCTTCCATACCCGGTTTAGCACCAAAGGTACGATCAATTTGGCTGGAAAGCTCCCGACAACATTCAGGATGGTTGGACGAAAGTTTGACCCTGGAGGTGATATTAGGTTCAGATATTTGTAAACCCCCCTGATGTGCATCATGATCCACCCATACAGAAGATGGAAGGGCCCACATATCCTCTATGGCCTCTTGCCCTCGCTAACATTCCATAGTATCTTGTACAATCTGGCGAGCATCGGAATCCCCATATTTACCCACCCTCCTATGGTCAGCATGGATGCCATGATGAATGAGCCAGGCCGCACCCCCATGTTGGTATCCCTCACTGGTAGGATCCAACCACAGATAAGGGCCGCGATAAACACCTCCAATCTGACTATCGGCTGCTTTTCGGTATTGACACTGAAACCCCAGGTCTTCCATTGGCTGTCCTCAAAGATCCACCAATACGAATGCTCCTTTCCCCATTGATCCCCCTTCGGGAAAGTTCGAGGCCTCGCAGGAAACTCTCGATCCTTCGGGAAGTTCAAGAACTACTTGAACTACTTCTTGAAGTGGAAACCCCTCACCGCTTCTTTATCTTATCCGGGGACAAACCCCATCAGGGCCATATCCTGCCACGACATCTGCTCCGAATCCTCCCACGTGCTCATGACAGGGAGGAACTCATCATATATAATCCCCAAGATCGGGACCCCCAGAATCTGATGGACATCCCAAAGACTGATGCCGACCTCCCCATGGTGCAGGTGAAAAGTGTTGGTCCTAGATGACCATTTTCTCAACAGCTCTGGAATCAGCTGCTTTGGTTGATATATGTAGAATTGGGAGGCCCAGACCGCCTCATACAAGCCCACTCTCCTCAGCTCGGCTCCAAACTCCTCACACGAGGCGCCTACCCGATAGGCCCATGCCCAATCGTCTGTGAAGTTGCTGCCCTGGCGCAGGTCCCACTCATCAGACCACCCCTTATTAAAATCCCTCAAGGCTTCCTTCAGTATTGTGCGGTACATGGGAGGGAACATCTCAGACTGTAATGGATTCCCATCAACATTGTTTAGATGATTGTACAGGCAGTCGGTGGTGACAGGTGTGAAGTCCTCCCGCGCATGACCATCAGCCACCCTGAACCATTGGCACTCGCACGACGTGCTCCTGAACCAGTAAGCTGCTTCATCCCTACTCGACTTAGGAATGAAGACGTCATCCCTCAGCCCAAATCCATATAAGGGAAGCATCCTACACAATGGATAGTTCTTTTGGCTCTCTTATAGCAGCTCCATCAATGAATTATGGTCTGAGTGGCTACGGACCAACTCTCCTAGGCCCAGACAATTTTCCATCTCATCCCTCTAGGTGGCATCTTCAAGAACCCCCTAGGAATCTTCTTGATGGGACATTTGGTTTTAAAGGCTTGGAAAAATTTTCAGCATGGTTCGCGAATCCTGTTCGTGGAGCTCGTTCGCGAAGCCCGATTCGCGGAGAGTAGGCGCAGAGTACGCGAAGAGTAGGCACAGAGTACGCGGAGCTTCGCAAATTGAGAGTGAAGAAGGAAAAAATCACAGAGAATGGAAAGGAAAAAATATATGGCCGACCCCCTATTTATAAGCGGTAGACTTTGAAGCTTCACAATGTGTCCAGTCCACGCGGAGCATCGTGGCGCGCCCGGCCCGCACAACCCCTGTCCGCCTCGCGCACCCTCTTCGCGAGGCAGCACCACGAATGACGGATGATTTTGGCAATTTCCCTCAGACATCGACCCTTGATCCCTCTGCGGCTCCAAGTCCGTGGGGGGAATTTGTTGGTGCCAAAATGATGGAAGAAAAGAAAGAAGAGAAAGAGGCCTCGTGGCCGGCCTCACGAAGCCACTGCACGGAGTCCCCCCAAGCAACACAGCCACTGAAAAGCTGAAGAAGTGGTACCCTCCGCGAACTCCCCTGACATTTGTGAGCCCACCACGAAGCCGGGGAGGTGGTACCCTCCATTAACTCCCCTAACATTTTCAAGGTCGCTGCGAAGCCGAGGAGGCAGTACCCTCCACGAATGCCCCTGACATCTTCGAGCCCGCCGTGAAGCTGAGGAGGTGGTACCCTCAGTGAATGCTGCTGACGTTCGTGACTCGCCGTGAAGCAACCCAATCCATCTTCACACCAAATAATCTATGCTTCATGGTGCCTCTTGCCTATAAATACCAGGCTCCCCCAATAACATAAGATGGTCAATCCGACCTTTCGGCTTCTCAACTCCCAAATCATGAAGCACCCTTTGCTCTGTGAATCATGAGCGACACGAGGTATTTTTGCTTCACGAGGTGCCTTTTCATTCTGTCATTTTGATCCCCTCTTTCTAGAGGGATGCCTTTCGCAAATCCTAAGGGCTTTTGCGAAGAAAGGGGATCCCCAAGGGGACCCAGGTAGTCATGAAGCATTTATTCTTCGCAAAACACCCCTCCTATACACGTGATCTACATGTGAAGGAAGGATCACTGTACTTCGTGAAGCACCTTGCTTCACAACACTTCGCTACACAAGGTGCCTGTGCTCCACAAGGCAGTGCTCCGCGACTACCATCCCAATTCACGAAGCACATCCCATTTGCACCTCCACCCCATGCTAAGGCTAAGGCACCCCACTTCGCGAAGCACACCCATTCGCAAGTTCCCATAACCACGCAGAGCAACTGAGCTCCACAAGGCCCCTGCCTATGGACTCCTCTGTTTGGAAATTCCTTTTCTCATGCGACCCTCTAGGTTTGCATGATGTGATTTCAATGTCCCCGGGGCGATACCGCCTATAGCATTGATTTTCCTAATGCTTCTTCTCATAGGCATGCTAATGGTTAGTGCTTCTTCACATAGCCATGCTAATGTGGACCCCTCAACGTATCCCTCCATAACACCCCCCAACCATGGCATTGCCGGTACCTTCCCTCCAACAAGTAGCAGAGGGTACCTGTTATATAAGTCCTAGGGGTGTGGTGTAAACCCACCTCATTCTAGCTGCAGGGCATTAAACTATCAAGCACCCTCATCCTCAACACTTGACGCTAAATTGTGACATCACCCCATGCCTCACACACAGGGCGCCCCCACCTTGGACCTTATCCATGCCCCCTGGTCTCCATAGGGGATGATGTCCTCCCTCTGGGTGTGGCGTTTGTCCATGGGGAAGGGAATCCACCTTGGCATAAGCCTCTATCCATTCTCGTAGGAGGAAGATCCCCCCTGCTCCCTCCTTTCATCTTCGGTCCCCAATGCCATCAGAGTACGTGATAAAGAATAGACCCCCTCCTCTCTTCCTGGGTGCCAAATACCTCTCCCTATGCACTTTGTCGCCCTCGGGCCTCCATATTGGAGTAAGTCTCAACACCATGGACCACCCAACACATAATCCCCCTCTTCACTTCCCACAGACACACCCTTTGTGATGTGATCATCAGGTCCGTCCAACCTCTTGTTTCTCACACTGAGCATGACTCCCATGAGCTTAGAGTGAGCACCGACCCTGACATACCTTGGGCCGCCTCAGAGCGTGAGCCCCAAATTCCCCCCGTCCCACATGATGTTAACTGCATTCCGATCCAGCAGTAAGCCATTGTGACCCACCCGAACTATGGAGACTTTGATCCATGTAAAGGCATTGTACGTAGGAAGCCTCCATGAAGTTCAAGCCCACCACCCATCAAACCAAGGTCCATCTTCAAGTCAGTTCACCAGCAGCCACCTGAACTACGGGGACTTTGATCCATGTCAAGGCATGGTACGTAGGAAGCCTCCATGAGGTTCAATCCCACCATCCACCTAGACCAAGGTCCTTATTCATGTCGGTTCTCTGACACCCCCCCTCGTCTTGTATGACTTTAAACTGCATCCCAATACAGCGATAAGCCATTGTGATCCCACCATCCAGTTGCTCCGACACCCATTCACGTCGGTTCAAAAACCCCTTTCCAACTCAAACTACGGGGACTTTGATCCATGTCAAGGCATGGTACGTAGAAATCCTCCATGAGGTTCAAGCCCAACACCCATCGGACCAAGGTCCATCTTCACGTCCGTTCACCAGCGCCCACCCGAACTACGAGGTCCTTGATCTATGCTAATGCATGGTACGCAGGAAGCCTCATAAGGTTCAAGCCAATCATCCCTCGGACCAAGGTACATCTTTACGTCGGTTCACCGATGCCCACCCGAACTATGGGGTCTTTGATCCATACTAAGGCATGGTACATAAGAAGCCTCATGAGGTTCAAGCCCATCATCCATCGGACCACGGTCCATCATCACGTCGGTTCACCGGCGCCAACCTAAACTACAAGGTATTTGATCCATGATAAGGCATGGTATGTAGGAAGCCTCATGAGGTTCAAGCCCACCACCTGGACATTCCGATCTCATTCACGTCGGCTCACCAAAACCCGGACAACCTAGAGTGTAAGCCCCACACATCCTTTCCCGAACTACGAGGACTTTGATCCATGTCAAGGTATGGTACATAGGAAGTATTTTCAAGCCTCAAGACCAAAACCATCGTCCATACTGATTCTTACCTGAGCCTCTACATCCCGGTGAGATCATAACACCTCATTCCCCTCCACAGTATTCAGGAAGTCGCCCACGTGCTGGCCCCAATATCGGTGCTCCCTAAAGGGGGTTCTTCAATCTGATCCACTCTAGCAAGTGTCTTGATCAGCCTGATCCGTCTCCGCTGGACATTAAAATTGCAGCATACCCTATGTTAAACATGGGAATCTGAAGAAAATCTCAGATACATGCCTATGGCATATGATTCCCCGTGCTCGATGTGGGATACCTCAGGCTTTTGCGCCCTCTAGAAGCCCTATAATAAGGGAAAAAAGATAGACACGCCAACTCCCCAACGTCCAGACACGCCAGTGATGCCTCAACGTGACTACTCCACCAACTGAAGGTTGCTTCCCTGACCAGACCCCTTGGAATGTCTTGAGAGAAGCAGTGTAATTAACCAGTGTTAATGGAAGCATGGCACTGGGAAGAGTTTCATGAACATCTATTAAATCTATGAGGGAGACCCAGACTAGGTGACGAGTTCCAAGGAGGAATCCACGGAAGGAAGAACCAACATCCCATCATCCCATTTCAATCAAGGTACATATGTCCCTGAATAAGAAGCGAATTCCGCCCACCTTTGGAAAGCGGGAATGCGGGGCAACAGAACCGCACCGACGTCCCCCTAAATGTGATGGACATTCGCGCCCCGATGAAAGAGTTAGAAACATAATAAGATTGAAATAAAATAAAACTTATTACAATTTTATAACTCAACTCAATAATTTCTATCAGCACACCATAATTTGATACATTTCACACATATTTTTTTATGCTCACAGGAGCACCAAAATTACCAAAATTTTCTCTAGTCTAATGAACATGTTTCAACATTGCAACATGGAAATGAATTTTTACACGTTTTCTTCCAACTAGATAGATTAATATATGTGATAAATAAATTAATTGTACACATTAATGATCTATTAAATACAAATGACCCATTGTTTTATTCATCAGATGTTTCTATATGAAACTCCCATAACCCATTAAATTATTCAATTATAGGTTCTAAAAATACAGCAATATCATTTCCAGGTGACTTAGGGATAAATATCAATTGTGAAATAATAAAATATGTATGATTCATAAAAAACTGTGGAGGAAAAATATAAATTATTCAAATAGTAGGCCATATGATATATTGACTAGACATCATTCCAAATGTATTAAACCCATCACTTTCTACAATTAAACAAAAATTTCTTGGATCTCTTTCTAACTCAACATACTTATCATTAAAATATTTATATGAATAAAAATCTTCCATCATCCTGAAAATCATTAATTATCTCATGCCTGTTACATGCAATGAAATAGGTTGTTTTATATGACATGAATAACCTTTTAAACCTAGGTTTCAAGGAAAAATGATGCAAAACCATTAATGGTAATTTTTTACCATTATGTAATTTCTTAATGCTCCCATGATTAGTAAATTTTCACCTCAAAGAACTGAAATTTGGGAAGTTATTATGGAAATGTTTTTCCTTAAGAATAGGTACACAATCATTTGGACATGCAACAATATTATTATGACCATTCCCATGTTTCATGATAATCCCTTTCACCTTCATAAATTAGTCAGGTAACTTTGAATCATTGGGGATAAATATCTTATATAGGTTTATAAGTGCATAAATTTCCATATTAAAGATATTTTAACAACATTTCAAATGATAAAATTTAATAATAAAATATTTTTTAGAAAATTATTCACATCTAGAGTATAGCGGTTTCCCAACATCTTCAAAAAATTTTAAAAAAATTATGCTTTATTAGAAAGACATTATGGGGTGTTTTCTGGTCACTCAAATTCTATAGCATCCCCAAGTATGTCATGAAAATCATCTTTAGAAGAATTATCATGTTCAATATTTTAATATAAATAACCACCATTGGCTATCAAATACTTGAGAAAATTCAAAATACATTTTTAATTATCAGTATACATTTGTTTTATAATGGTATGTGATTTCACAAGATCCCAATGAAAATAATTTTGATTATCACAACTTCATCATGATAATGAAATCATACTATTTCATAATGAGGTTGAAAAGGTAATATAAAGGAATACATAAACTACTCTTAAATAATATTTATATTTTCTTCTTAACTTTACTCAAATATAATCATTAAATATATTAATTATGAATGTTCCTATGTATTATTCAATTTTTATCCAATTAAACACAGTAAATATTCATGCTATTACTAAATCTTTGAAAAATTAAATATATATTAAAACATTAATCAGTAAAAAAACTAATAGTAGAAATGTTCAATTATAAAAGGAAAAAAACTAAAACTGAATATTAATTTTTCATTTGGATCATCATTTTTTAGAGAAATGGAAGAAGTTGAAATCTCAAATAAAAATTATCTATCATGTAGAAGATAGGGAGATATAGCTTGTAGAGACCCAAAGCTTGACATACATGGATATTACATTACTTTTTCAGAATACTTAATACATAAGAAATACAGACACACAAGGACCGTAATAGTTTAGTGTCTTTGGAAACTTGGAACGTAATCTTCTAATCGTGGTGAAAGATCTTCAAAATATCCCATAAAGATCTTCCACTTTTGTTTCCTTACCTAAAACCTTTCCTTTAATCCTGGGGGAAAATAAAACATAAAAAATGTGAGCACAAATGCTCAGTAAGGGTAATCTTGGATAAAATAAAACATACCATATACATTTGAACTTAAAAACATGAACATAATGTTTAAACATCAAAATCTTGAGCAACGACATAAAACATGGAAGTACATAAGGCATAGATCATAATGGAACATAAATCATGATAAAATAGCATGGGAATAAAACATGTAATTGTGGAAACCATTCAGCACTTTTTATGATTTCCATAGTAGCCAAGGCATTGCTTCCAAGACTATCTTAGTGGACAAAGCCCCTTTCTGAATCGAGTTCACTCCTCATTTCAGTCCTGTAACACTGAACCAAATTAACTTTCCATTCCAGCCATTTCTATCTCATGAGATATAAATCTTTACCCAATGCATTGGAGGGAGATATAGGTCCCACCCATCTCATATTGAAATCATTATTACTTGTGCCACAAAATAAACATACATCATTCATAATAACCCAATAAATAAAATGGGTTTCATAAACATCATCCCATAATCAAATAATCCATATAAAAGAAATGGATGTAATTTCATAATAAGAAAAGTGAAACTATATAAATCATAGATACATGATACTTGAAACATACACATATGAAATAATTTCATCTTAGATGAAAAATGGTTTGGATAAAACACTTAAAATGAATTCTTGAGGAAAATATCCTTTTTTCTTCAAAATCATTCTCTTTTCACAAAATGTCATGCAATTTTAAAAGAAAAGGATTTTTTTGAAAATATTTAGGAAATATTTTGGAGGAAGATTCATGAAAATAAGGCTTTATAAAACCATAAAAATTCTTCCATACCGTATACGTTAAAAAAACATTCTTCTCGTACTTTTGTCAGAAAAGTCAAAAAGTACCCCCTAAAAGAAAGATTCCATACATACTATGTAGTAAAAGTCAAAAATGGGTAAAAATGACATTACAAATACATGAAAATACTTTTATAAAACATGGACATGGATGATAGAAATAACCCCAGTAAATACTTACGAATAAGCAATCTCGGATAAAAATGAGATTTGAAAAATTATCCCTTACCTTAGGTTCGATATGATTCATACGTATCCAAACGTCCTGTATAATGATTTAAATAATATCATTGACTTATTACAGAATCATATTAATTGTTATGATATCATATATGTTTCACTTATGACTTTATATTACCCGTTCTTTTGTAAATTCCATGTTAAAGTATCATTTTGGGTAAAATCATTTCATTTATCGTATGTGTTTCGACTTTTCGTTCTTGATATTGTTACTTATATCCTGATTTAAATAATTACAGAATGTAAAACATGATTTATATATAATATATATTCATCATATACATATTTATATTATAGATCGATAAAAAGAATGAAATACACAGTTCATGGAGACGGTAGGCCGTACGTACGCATGAACGCTGTTTTCGTTTCCTTATTGAATCGAATGAAACTAAATAGATGACATACATATATATATACATAAATCCAGTAGCATTATTATTTCATATATTTAATTTTTATTAAATATATAAACTATATGATCATTCATGTATGGTTAACATGGATAATGAATCTCATCGCGTCGTGGAGACGGTAGTCCATACGTACTCACGAGCAATGATATCGTTCCCATAATTATTGAATAAAATTTGAGTGGATGGTATAATATATCAGAATCAGTATGATGTTATAATAACAATATATAGTTATTCTTTATACCATTATACCCATCCATGTAAGGTGTTGGTGGAAAAACAGATTTCACCACGGCGTAGAGACGATATTCCGTACATACGCATGTGTGGTGATTTCGTTTTCCATAGGATGGATAGATGGTGAAATAGGGTAGTTTCATACTTATAATAACATATCATTATATGATTTATACTGATGTTATTACTTCATAATGAAACAACTAAAGAATAAGAAGTGGAATAAGAAATAAATTTGAAAAAATCGGTAACGGACATTACCTCTTCTTTGAAGCGCCTCTTTGAGATCTTTTCTAAGGGAACTAAGATATGTCTTTGAAGAATACCAGGACCTCTAGGATGTTTCTAGGGAATTTTAGAAGAGAATTTTTCAGGGTTTGGCCAAGCATGAAGCCTCAAAGTGGTGTGAGGAAGAGAGGGAGGAGGTGCCCTTTTATAAGGGAGGAGAGGGGCACCTTTGGAATAACTAAAAATATTATTTTATTATAAAGTCATATTCTTTTTTTAATAGCTCCAAATTGATTTATTTCGAAGCTAAGGTAGGTATGGGTAGAAATAATTTCATCAAATATAATTTATACAAGTTTAGGTTTCTATTTTAACCATATCAATTAGATTTAACTTTAAGTTAAATACTTTTTATTTTACCGTGTCTTCTTGTTTTCTTACACTATAAGGTTAATAAACTTACTATAACAAGCCAAAAGAACCCCAAGATGTTTATTATTAATATATATAACCTTATCTAAGTCATTTGGACGAACTTTATATTTTTAGGAATAAAATAACAATTAATAATATAATATTTGTTTTAAAAACTATTTTATGTCAATTTTGAAACTATTTGGTAATTGATTTTGATAAAATCATAACAGAATGATTAGTTCGATAAAAGTTAACTAAATCAATAATAACATGTCATATTAACCTATAAAATTAGTTGAATTCATAAAAAGTTTCAAATTACATTTATTTGGGAATTTATAACATCAATTATGTCAATATTTGATTAATAAGATAATTACTACATCATCATTGTGTCAAACATAAATTAAATTATTTAATGTCTAAAAATTATAAATAAAATAACATTATGTAGGAAATATTTTTATATTTCTAATGAATATTTATAGTATAATTTATCTTATGTGTAACCCTATATTAAAAATTATTTACTTATTAAACTTTGATTTTAACTATTTTAACTCGTCTTTAAATAAATTAATATTAAATGTCCTAATCTAATCCAAGTGGGCCTAAATGGTCATATTTTATTCCTGAGGTTGTTTTTGGTCGAATTACACTTATCCAATAGAATTAGGACATGTGTTAGGGTAATAATAATATCATTTTTACCCTTAATTACCCTATTTACTTTTAACCATGGTAAATAAAAGTAAAAAGTTACTATTCACCAAAAAATTATTTTCATCTCATTGAACCACATTTTAGTTACTGACATCAACTATGTCTCTCAGATTTTTGAAATTCCATTCACAAAAGCGGTAAAATTATGTTTTATGTAAATTTGCAAAATCTCCTAGGAGGTGGGTAAAAGACGGTCAAAAGTTCAATAAAATTTTTATATATCTAAAATTATTATAAAATGACTCCAAGGAATTACATTGAACTTATATAGGTATTATGTGTCAATTTTGACCTAAAATAAATTTAAATAAAATAAATAATTATTTAAATAAAAAGTCAGTTTTTAAATAGTAACCCATTGTTTTCACTATTCATCAAAAATTGAAAGTTTTCAGAAAAATACCAAAATTTCACCCTAGGATAATTTCGATATTCTGAATCCAAAAATGAAGTCCATTTTGAAAGATGAAATTTACAAAATTTCAAAAAGTGGTTATTACTATTCATAACGGCTAGTTTTCATAATATTTTAATAGCATATCGTTGTTTAGTGAAACTCGGTATTGCGTACAACACACACTTCGAGGAAGGTCGTGATTGCATGTAATGCAGCCAAGTTAGGGTTGCCTGTTGTGCAAGACTCTTTTGTTTTAGCGTACAACACAAGACATCATTAAAATTAAATAGAATATTTTTCATAAAATCTCGGCGTGTTACATTCTACCCCCCTTAAAATGAATTTTTCCCTCGAAATTCGTCGGGGTTATAAATGGTTTACTACTCGAAAGTTTCTTTAATAGAAACCCACAACGTAAAAAGGAATAAAAAAACCAATATTTAAAAACTAAAGTATGAAACATAACAGTTACCCAAATTAACTAATCACTGCTTTTCCACATAGGAGAACATAGGTGAAAATATGGATATGGAAGAGAAACCTAACCATCATGTTCTGATGGAGAGTGGTAGAGAACATGGCTATGAAAAAGCCAAAAATCACAAAGCTATATATTTGTGATGATCTAAGGTACCATCTGATTAATCAGATATTAGGGAACTAGGACAACATTTTTGGTTTTCAAGATCATTTCCCTAAAGTTGATGAATTAAAAGAAATACTTACATGATTTTGGTACAATCTCACTATTGTTCAGGAATTGAAAAATTTCCACTTCATCCCTTAAATAAATGAAGATGAATTTTTTATTCATGATGTGTTAGCAGATCATGTGATAGAATGATGGGTCATTCCATTTGTTTCAAACAAAAGGTTAGAAAAAGTTAGAAGTCCATCTTATGGTTAGATTAATCATATATAGTTCCAAAAATGAACTTATACTTCATATATCATACCTCTTAATAAAATAAAACTAGTTTCTACTAACTAGGGACTTCCTGTAGGCCATTGGTAGGCGATAAAGGCCAGTCGCACTTCAGTTGTGGGTTCGATTCCCACAACCTTGTCCGACACGATGGGTTGTTGCCCATCCTACAGGTTGTCCTTTTTCTAAAACTACATTACTATAACATCCCATCAATAATATCAAAAAAAGATATATCCTTAAACAATACTAACTTATGTCCAACATAATCCATTCTAATCTTTAGGCTTATCAAAAATGCTGTTGTCCAATCTCATATTATAGTGAAAATGATTACCAAAGAGTTCCTATAACAAGCATGTTAATACCATCATTGATCCCCAGATATGTCTTGTTAGTCACATTCCAAACATTCGAAGGCCTTAATCATGTATTCTATTGAAAAATGAATACCCATTGAATCTTAGTGAAAACATGAGTGTTGTCAAAAGTTAACTCTTTCCACATATCAAAATCTTCAAAATTCTATATACTCAAACCATGATATCACTTAGTCCTTATATCAATTATGAGCTCATGAATACAATCAAACATCTCATTATCTTCTTATCACTTCATTATGCACATATCATCTACTTTCCAAAATATTTGAATCACTTTTCATGGTTACCTGTACCATAAAATTATTGAAAACCACAATAGACTAATACAAAAAATATTCTAATACACCATAAAAGTACCTCGACAACATTACTATTGAATAACAATACATAAACACTTCAATCAATCCTCTTCAATGATTGTCCTGGAAAAATTCCTTCCTTGATTTAGAAGTAACTTTTTAGGTCATGGAATTGAGTTGGGTAATGCCCATGTTCTCCACAAATAAGACATTGAACTCCATAACAGTCAGTCACTCTATGACCCTTTTCTCCACAGAGATAACATATGTCCCTCCATTTTAGGTATTCCTCAAGGTTCTTCTTACCTTCTTTAGAAATCTCAATCTTCCTTTCTTTATGATCCTCAACATGCGAACATGCATAAAAGTCTATCTTCCTCTTATTTGATGAATTAGGCATACCACTAAATTTCACCTTGTTAATCATATATCGCGAAGACTGATTCAGCATAATCACAATATCTTCTCTCTAGGCATTACGCAATTTTGTTGCTCATAGTCACCAATTTGTCCATTGGATTCAATGTTAACCGAATTCCTTCTGGTTCCCTCCATTGACTAAAACACAAAAAGAATTCTGTGAGAGGAAAAAATCATACAAGGAAAATAACATAATCAAGGGGGAGAACCTTTGACATCTAACATCTTAGGTTAAATTCTAACATCGTTACCGTAGTTCTTGGACTACATCTTATACATATACTTATCCTAAGGGACATCCCTAGACATACCTTAGAAATATATCTAGGGATCTCACTAACATTTTCGCATCCTAGTTTCCAAAGGCTGACTAAACCTTTCCTCTGATACCAATTGTAGAGACCCGAAGCTTGACATACATGGATATTACTTTACTTTTGCAGAATACTTAATACATAACAAATACAGACACACAAGGACCGTAATAGTTTAATGTATTTGGAAACTTGGAACTTAATCTTCTAATCGTGGTGAAAGATCTTCAACATCTCCCATAAAGATCTTCCACTTTTATTTCCTTACCTAAAACCTTTCTTTTAATCCTGGGGGAAAATAAAACATAAAAAGGGTGAGATCAAATGCTCAGTAAGGGTAAGCCTGGATAAAATAAAACATACCATATACATTTGAACTTAAAAACATGAACATAATGTTTAAACATCAAAATCTTGAGCAACGACATAAAACATGGAAGTACATAAGGCATAAATCATAATGGAACATAAATCATGATAAAATAGCATGGGAATAAAACATGTAATTGTGGAAACCATTCATCACTTGTTATGATTTCCATATTAGCCAAGGCATTGCTGCCAAGACCATGTTAGTGGAAAAAGTCCCTTTCTGAATTGAGTTCACTCCTCCTTTAAGTCCTGCAACACTGAACCAGATTAACATACCATTCTAGCCATGTCTATCTCATGAGATATAAATCTTTACCCAATGCATTGGAGGGAGATATAGGCCCCACCCATCTCATATTGAAATCATTCTTACTTGTGCCACAAAATAAACATACAACATTCATAATAACCCAATAAATAAAATGGGTTTCATAAACATCATCCCATAATCAAATAATCCATATAAAAGAAATGGATGTCATTTCATAATAAGAAAATTGAAACCATATAAATCATAGAGACATGATACTTGAAACATAAACATATGAAATAATGTCATATTAGATGAAAAATGGTTTTGATAAAACACTTGAAATGAATTCTTGAGGAAAATATCCTTTCTTCTTCAAAATCATTCTCTTTTCATAAAATGTCATTCAATTTTAAAAGAAAAGGATTTTTTTTGAAAATAGTCATAAAATATTTTGGAGGAATCTTCATGAAAAAAAGGCTTTATAAAACTGTAAAAATCCTTTCTTGTCGTATACGTTAAAAAAACATTATTCTCTTACTTTTGTCAGAAAAGTCAAAAAGTACCTCGTAAAAGAAAGATTGCATACATACCATGTAGTAAAAGTCAAAAATGGGTAAAAAGGACATTAAAAATACATGAAAATACTTTTATAAAACATGGACAAGTATGATAGAAATAACCCTAGTTAATACTTACGAATAAGAAATCTCGGATAAAAATGAGATTTGCAAAATTAACCCTTAACTTAGGTCCGATATGCTTCGTACGTATCTGAAAATCCTCTATAATGATTTAAATATTGTCATTTACTTATTACAAAATCATATTAATTGTTATGATATCATATATGTTTCACTTATGACTTTATATTACCCGTTCTTTTGTAAATTCCATGTTAAAGCAACATTTTGGGTAAAATCATTTCATTTATCATATGTGTTTCGACTTGTCTTTCTTGATATTATTACTTAAATCCTGATTTAAATAATTACAGAATGTAAAACATGATTTATATATAATATATATTCATCATATACATATGTATATTATAGATCGATAAAAGGAATGAAATACACCGTTCATGGAGATGGTAGGCCGTACGTACGCATGAACGCTGTTTTCGTTTCCTTATTGAATTGAATGAAACTAAATAGATGACATAAATATATATATACATAAATATAGTAGCATTATTATTTCATATATTTCATTATTATTCATTATATAAACTATATGATCATTCATGTATGGTTAAAATGGAGAATGAATCTCATCGCGTTGTAGAGACGGTAGTCCGTATGTACGCACGAGTGATGATATAGTTCCAATAATTATTGAATAAAATTGGAGTGGATGGTATAATATATCAGAATCAGTATGATTTTATAATAACCATATATAGTTATTCTTTATACCATTATACCCATCCATGTAAGGTGTTGGTGGAAAAATAGATTTCAGCACGGCGTGGAGACGGTATTCCGTATGTACGCGCGCGTGGTGATTTCATTTTCCGTAGGATGGATAGATGGTGAAATAGGGTAGTTTCATAATTATAATAACATATCATTATATGATTTATACTGATGTTATTACTTCATAATGAAACAACTAAAGAAGAAGAAGTTGAAGAATAAATAAAGTTAAAAGAATCGGTAACGGGCATTACATCTTCTTTGAAGCGCCTCTTTGAGATCTTCTCTTAGGGGACTGAAATTGGTCTTTTAAGAATACCAGGACCTCTAGGATGTTTCTAGGGAAGTTTAGAAGATTATTTGGCAGGGGTTGGCCGAGAATGAAGGCTCAAAGTGGTGTGAGGAAGAGAGGGAGGAGGTTCCCTTTTATAAGGGAGGAGAGGGGCACCTTTGTTATAACTAAACATATTATTTTATTATAAAGTCATATTCCGTTTTTAATAGCTACAAATTGATTTATTTAGAAGATAAGCTGGTGATGGGTCGAAATCCTCTCATCCAATATAATTTAGACAAGTTTAGGTTTCTATTTTAAGCTTATCATTTAGATTTAACTTTAAGTTAAATAATGTTTCTTTTACCGAGTCTTCTTATTTTCTTACAATATAAGGTTAATAAACTTACATTAACAAGCTAAACGAACCCCAAGATGTTTATTATTAATATATAAAATCTTATATAAGTCATTTGGCCGAACCATAGATTCTTAGGAATAAAATAACAATTAATAATATAATATATGTTTTAAAAACTATTTTATGTCAATTTTGATACTATTTGGTAATTGATTTTTGTGAAAATCATAAAAGAATTATTAGTTCTAAAAAAGGTAACTAAATCAATACTAAAATGTCATATTAACCTATAAAATTATTTTAATTCATAAAAAGTCTCAAATTACATTTATTTGGGTTTTTATAACATCAATTACGTAAATATTTCATTAATAAGATAATTACTACATCATCATTGTATCAAACATAAATTAAATTATTTAATGTCCAAAAATTATAAATAAAATACCAATATGTAGGAAATATGTTTATCTTTCTAATGAATATTTATAGTCGAATTTATCTTCTGTATAACCCTATATTAAAAATGATTTACTTATTAAATGTTGATTTTAACTATTTTAACCCTTCTTTAAATAAATTAATATTAAATGTCCTAATCTAATCCAAGTGGGCCTAAATGGTCTTATTTTATTCCTAAGGTTGTTTTTGGTCGAATTAAACTTATCCAATAGAATTAGGACATGTGTTAGGGTAATAATAATATCATTTTTACCCTTAATTACCCTATTTACTTTTAACCGTGGTAAATAAAAGTAAAAAGTTACTATTCACCAAAAATTATTTTCATCTCATTGAACCACATTTTACTTACTGACATCAACCGTGTCTCTCGGATTTTTGAAATTACATTCACAAAATCCGTGAAATTTTGTTTTATGTAAATTTGCAAATTCTCCTAGGAGGTGGGTAAAAGACGGTCAAAAGTTCAATAAAATTTTTATACATCTAAAATTATTATAAAATGACTCCAATGAATTACATTGAACTTTTATAGGTATTATGTGTCAATTTTGAACTAAAATAAATTTAAATAAAATAAATAATTATTTAAATAAAAAGTCAGTTTTTAAATAGTAACCCAGTGTTTTCACTATTCATCCAAAATTGAAAGTTTTCAAAAAAATAACAAAATTTCACCCTAGGCTAATTTCGATATTCTAAATCCAAAAATGAAGTCCATATTGAAAGATGAAATTTACAAAATTTCAAAAAGTGGTAATTACTATTCATAACGGCTAGTTTTAATAATATTTTAATAGCATATCGTTGTTTAGTGAAACTTGGTATTGCATACAACACACGCTATTGAGGAAGGTCACGATTGCGTGTAATGCATCCAAGTTAGGGTTGCGTGTTGTGCAATACTCCTTTGTTGTAGCGTACAACACAAGACATAAATAAAATTAAAAAGTATATTTTTTATAAAATCTCGGGGTGTTACATAGCTTGTAACAGAAAGCATGGAATTTATGGTTTCCATGGTACCTTATATTGTAGGAAAAAATATTGGATTTTATATCGCAGTAAAGTCCTTAGTAAAAATTTTGGATCACAGAGTGATTTCATTTTTGCAGGAATGAATTGAAGGGGGAGTAGTGAATCCTAGATGGATTGATCCCGGGACATACTAACTGGGGTCCTGGATGCATGGACGTCTTTTGGTTGAATAATAGTAGAAAATATTTTAAAAATTAAATTGATTAAATAAAATGTCAAATAAAAAATATCATTTAATATTTTAAATTGAAAATATAATAAGTATTTGTATGAATATTAAAAAATTATATAACATTGTTTTATAACATAAAATAAAATTTCATTATGTGAACAACATTTAACATCCTATGTTTTGGACTGGAAATAAAATTCCAAGAGAGTTGAAATTTTCATTTAGTAGAGGGGTAAAATTTTAAATTGATATTTAGATTAAAATTCCCTGAGGTAGATCAATTAAATGTGATTATTTTAGATTTCTTTTAAGTCCTAATATATGTCTCAGGTGTTTGATTGAGTTTTGGAAGAGTCGGGCTTCAGAAGCCGGGTTTTTAGAATGCCAAAGGGGGTGCATAGTTTTTACATGGTTAGTTGAAATCATGAACACAAACATTACTACCCTATGGGGGTGTCACAATATTTATAAAATGGTGCGATCAAGGACACAAAACCATGTGATGTGTATATAGTAAATTTCATAGTAAACTTCATAGCTTGCGCACATTTTCTCTAAATGTGTGTCTAAACATGTGGGGTGCGTAGGTTGGATAGTGCCAAACACATTACTTGAGGATGGTTTGTCTAACCGTGTGCTTAGACCATGCGAGGTATTGATCTTTGAAAGAGTAACCCATACAGTAGGCACACATTTTTCTAAATGATGATCCTTAACTGTGAGCCTCATTAAAAGGGAAAAAATTATCGATTTTCCCTTTCTACCTTATAAGTATTTTCAAACCATTTTACCCTCATTTCACCCAGCAAGTGCCCTATGTTATCCTCCTCTTCCTCCCTCTTCCATAGGTGAATTTACATAATTCTGGGTTTGAATTGGTTTTCATTCATCATGTTGGAAGCCTATAGAAAAGAATATGAATGCTCTTTACTCTTTTGTTAGTTTCTCTTCTCATTGTTAAATTGATCATTGTGCGAGATCATATGCCCAATTTTAAGGGAGTTTGGTGATTCTTATGATCTACCTCATTCTAGATCAAATCAAATCTAGATAATGGATGAGTGAAGCTTCCTAAGAATTAGGTAGGTAGTCTTGTTTCTTTTTTTAATAAAGTTTTATTGTTTATAAATTATTTCCATGGTGTCGTACATCCGACATCCCACGATTTGCTTCTAAAACATAAAATTCCTTAAATTGAATACCTATACATCATTTTTGTTAGGCTATGGAACCCTCATAAATTATTAGAGGCTAAATAACCCAACCTATAACACTAATTAAGGATATTTTAGTAATGATCATTGTTACCTATTGTGTGGACTCACCCCTTAGGTTTTTGGATCATGCCACTGGGTAGTGGGTTCTATAATTTCCTTAAATTATGTATGAAATGGTTAATAGAATTGATTGGGTTGAATCATGTGTAATTAATTAGATAAATTAGACGATTTTTCAAATATTTATATAACTTGAGCTGGATCTCTTCAATTGTGAGTAAATTAACATGTAAAATGGAGGAAACTATTAAATAGGTATGATGATTCCCCTTAGTCCTTGGTATTTTATGTGCTTTATCATTATAATGGATTGACCTAAATGAATACGTGAATAGTAATGTGGGATGATTTTGAGCATGATTGTCATATTACTTTGTAATTGGATTTATTAACGAAATGAATCATGATAACTTATATTTTGAATTAATGACTTCTCATGGCATATTATTAATTATTAAATGTGAACTACCTACACATGAACTATAAATCCTTGAGAGAACATTGGATTCCCAGGTAGAAATACCTTGGACGGGCTCATAGGTCAAACATATTACACTACGTCTTGATCAATATCAGGTTCCTATTTTTGGAACTCCTTGGTTAAGGGCTCATAGGTCAAGTGGGATAACCACATGCATTATTGTTATTTATAGTCCTTGGTTAGGTTCATTAGACATGACGCTTCATACCCCCTTGGTTCAGGATGTTGGACTTGGAATTTCACATCCATTTGGGTGGTCGGACATGAAATTTAATGCCCCTTGATTAGGATGATGGACATGAAGTTTCACATTATTGATTGATATTGACAAGAATGGAACTTAATATCCCTTTTTCATATGATTCAGATTATACCCATATTTAATCAATGAGACTTGTTTTATTATTATTCTTATTATTATAATATTTTTATTCCCTAGTCTTAATCCTGAAGTCCTAGCCAGTTCTTGTATATATCTACATATATATTCTTAGATATATTCTTATATATACGTGATGGAATGATCATATATATGTTGGCTTAGGCCAAAACAAGCATGATTGGAGGAGTGTTATTGAGGAACTGGAGTTGATTTGATTGCATTTATTTATTCATTGCTTATTAATTATACATGAACACTACATTATTCTATATTCACAGACTAGATAGTATTAGAAATGATGGGTGGTGGCCTACTAAGTGTATATCACATCCAATTCAGGCTGTTGTTTTATACTCAGAAACACCTCATGGTTTCATGATCAGTTTCATGACTTGTTCTTTCTTACTTACAGTTACTATTTGTGGAGTTGGACTTAACATGGAGTGGGGAGCCTAGCATGTAATCGAGATAACATTAGGGTATGGAGTTTTTTATTTATTCTTTTTCTCTTAGTCTTGTTTTATTTACCTACTTTGTACCTATTTTTATACATTTTATCATAATCATACATGATCATATAATCCTTTATTGTTGATTTTATGCTATCATTATCTTCTGTTTCTATATTATTTATATGCTTTCTCTCTTATTTTATTTCTATATTTACACTATTGTACTACTATGATCATGAGGTTATAGTCTCCCTAGCATAACACCACTAGACCTTCACTGCTAGTCGATAGTATCTAACATATGAGGAGATGCACTTGAGGCCATGTGGAAAACCGGGTTGGGGAACTGTTTTAGTGTTACTCAGGTCAGGACGTTACAATGTGTTCAATGGTTTCTTTTCGTTTTCCCTTACTATTTTGGAATGTTAGACAAGAGTCTTGGAATGTGTCGACACTTGGTAAATAACTCGTGTTTGGGTTCGACTAACCCATGAATAAAGGAAATATCAAGTTTCTAGGGATGAGATCATTGTTCGTGTTGTTCATTATTATAGTTACTTATTATTTAACCTTGAGTGATTGTTTTATTTTCTCTAGATAATGATTTATGAGATTTGACCATTGACATAGAATGGAAATGAAGTATTGTTACATGAATCATTATATGAACATAGATAATCACATGCCATGTATATTCCATGCCATGTAGATTTAATTTCTTGAGTACTTAATACTTTTGGGATGTGCATTGTGGAATTATTTAGCTTGAATATCAGTATACCATGATTTTTTGATTTTATGTTTACATGATTGTACAATTTTCTTTCTATTAACATTTCTTTTTATAGTTATGATATATTATTGAATATTAAATTATCTGTATCAACCTAAATGGTTCTGTACCATGTAGCTTGATGGTGGAACTTTAACTAACCAATTATGTCACATTTGTGCCATAAAACATTGGTTTCATGGGATAACACGTTAATGATTGAGAGTAAATGAGAATCAAATGAAATTTATAAAGATTATGAGTCTTTTTAAATTGAAAATGATGACCCATATAATTGAATTGTCATGTATGAAATTGTTATATTCCGAGGATGAAGGTAAAAATATGGATAGAGTTACATAAATTCAAATTATAACTTATAAAATCTAGTACCTTTATATCTTAGGAATTGTAATGAATCTAACTAAATTGTGGTGTATATATATATAAAGTAATGTTCCTCGATTACTTAGGCATGAAGACCGTCATGGTTGGATTCTTATAATCTTGGGTCGAACCTTATAGGTGAGTTCTAAAATGATATGTTTATATGATAAACCCAATAAGGGTGTAAATAATTTTTAATAAAATAGATAGTATTGGATTGCACTATGATGGGACCAGGTCGGTATGCCAAGATACTCATATATCACCTTTATCTTGTATTCCTTGGTATTTAACCACATATGGACATGATTTTGATAAATATGGGGTGATTATTTAAAGTGTTAGTATCCACTTACATAAATTTTCATATAAATTTACGATGTAATATTGATAAATTGGCCTCTTAAAAAGATAGATACATTATAGTATATTTTTTACCTTTATTATTATGAGCCTTCCATTAATTAAAGTTCATATTTCAACCTGAAGGGTGTTTTCCTCTATAACGTGAAAATTGAAATTTTCTTTAACCAAGATAATTGTAATGAATTATGGATTATTAAAATTTTTAAAAAGGAAAATATAAGATAATTTTCCTATTATTATGCATGATGTCAGATAAATGAAGTTATAAGTACAGTTTGAAAAATGATTTCTATTATAACTGATATTTTCCCTTTTGATATATTTGAAACTTTTTAAAAGTATTAATAAACGTGAACCAATTTAATAGATTAAATAAAAACTTATTATAGTGTTCTTAGCTTCAACCATTCACTAAGGGTTATCCTTAAATGTTACCTTAAATGGGAACAAGGATGTTTCCCAGAAGTCCCAGTTGAAATTTTTCTTTTACAATGAGCATAGAGGCTAGGTCTATAAGACTAGTGATTTATTCATCATGACCTAGTTATAGATTCAATTCATTATGAATTAGTATGAAAGGGTCTGGTTGTTTTGGTAGCATCTTGTAAATGAGAAGCATCGATTGATACAACATTGATTCTTCAGACGATAACTATTGTTCATGTCCCATTTACTTTAGGCAGGACTCTTAGTTTTTTTAAACAATGGTTAGGTAGGGTGGGTGGTTGTGTGATAGTTGATTGTTTTTTGAATCATGAGTTTCATGTATTTCCCAAATTTAATGGTTTAGAAATTTCGAGGAATGGTCAACAATTTTGATGGTAATGTGACCTTTTTAATGGTATATGACTCAAAAGTCATCATCTTATAAAAATTTATACGGGTAGTAGGACTCTAAGTTGATCCATGTGTATGTTACTAGATTCTAGGAATGCATAGTTATTTTCATGCTATTTCTATATCGTAGTTGCACATGTCGTTACATGTGGTGTCAGTCGATTTAAGAAGTGATTCGTTAAATCATATTCTATTGAGTGACTAGGACAAATAAGGCCTTAAAATTTTTTGTTTCATGGATTCATGGAAAATTAGTCCTGATTTTGATAATTATAGGTTTGTGGATGATCTCCAGATTAGAGTGAACTGGGTGTGGATGATTCCTGAGAGTGACATAGCCTTGAGCCATCATAATAAGGATGAGTTACCCCAGTGTCTGAGATAAAGTGTAAAAAGGATATGGTGTGATAACACTACTGACCATCTTTAGTTTGGCCTATATGCCTGATGCTAATGATGTGTGTGAGCATGACTTGAAAAGGGAATCACACATGTGTCCAAGAGAGAACCTGATCTAGTGCACTTATAGAAAGCTTGTTTATCCATTATTCTATGTTTATGATTGATATAAGCATGTTATCCATGTCCAAAATCTACGTTCGATGGTAGATAGTGTGTGTGTTGTGGATAAGTTTCTATTTTTAATAATGAGATGCATAGGAGACTCCTAAGGTGGGGATAATTACACTGAACATGTTTAATAATTTCCTTCCAAGTAGCGAGAGAATGAACATAAAGGACAAGTTGGAAATGGTCAGACAGTATTTGGGAAGATGGTAAGATGATGGATTTTAGATTTCATGGCTCAAATGTGACAATGAGTTTTAAAACATAGGTATGAGTTTAAACTTATTTTGGATTCTAGATTCAGGATTGTGGTAAATAGGTGATCATGGATTTTGGTAGGTCTCTAACACATTTGTGCTTGTGAGGAAGTACAATAGTGAGGGGGTTACTTGAATACTCAACCATTCATGAATGCCAGGAGTTAGGGTTAATCTTCATTGTTTGATCTTGAATGATCATGGGAACCTTTGTATTTAAGGTGAAATGATTGAACCTGTAAAGAATACATTAGTTTTTATTCTATATGCTTCTTAAATAGAGTTTTCTCGAGTGGATTGACTGACTCTTCAGTAATACGATGAATATTTTTGGATTTCATGAACTATTATTGTAACTACCTACACATCCTTGGGATATGGGGATACTGGGGTTGATTTAAGACAAATATAGCCTATTTTGATTGAGCGTGGATTGGGAGAGTTATATATGAATATCAATGGTATTTATCATTACCATATTATTGTACTAATATTATAGAAATGATCATGTCCTCTATATTGATTTAATCTAGAGTAGGTTGGGAAAAGTTTGGCTTTATACCGAGATAATCAAGTGACTTCTAATTTTTCAAAAGGGATTTCCTGTGATTTACGATTGAGGAGTATTGTGAGAAAAGATATATGGTGAAAGAGATCATTGTTGGCTATGGTAGGATGAACCTCATGTGAGTAGGGTCATGGGAACTTGAGGCTAATAATTTCATGGTTATTTTGAAACTTTGATTACATTATATTATGGAACATAGGATGGTTCATTCAGGAAATGTCATTAGACATCGGTTACAGACATCACTGATAATTCTTGAAATGACCTCAGTGGACCTTGGAATAAATGTGATGAAATTGAGTTTCTGTAATGTGTATACAATTAAATCCAAGATTTTCTAGAATAAATTTACATAGGTGGTTCAAATTTCATTTTCATGTTTATTTTAATGTGGTCTGGGAGGAACTTGATTAAATATATCATTGGAGGAGACAAGTGCAGTGTAAGAGTCTTATGGGGATTTTCAAATAAAATATTGTTAAAATAGTAAAAGTTTGGTCGATTGGGATTTGACTATTTGGATATAAATGTGAACCATGGCAAGAGTCCACATGTGAAACTAGGTTTCATAATTTGAGAATAATTCCAGAAAAATCATTATGACACCAGAGTTGTGTTTCAAAAGCCAATTCTAATGGTGAGAGTGTCATTGCTCAGAATTTTCCATGGAAATCTGGAGCCTATAGTGAGGATAATCATAGGTCAGTTGATTGAAGACATGATGATATGATCATGTCTCATGTTATATGGTTTCAGTTAAGCACCACCTTGATATTTCATTGGTATTTATGAACATTTTATCATGTTTTAGTGGCTTATGTACCACATGTTTAAACTAGATATTACAGGTGTGTTTGGCGTGGAGAATGAATTGCGACCGTTTGAGCGGGAATTAATAGCCAAATTAGGTTGGGTGATTTTTTTCTCCAACGATTCTCAAGATGATATGTTCTAAGGTGTGTAGGTTTTTATATCTTTTGTTTTAAACTAGGTTGAAAATTCCAATAGAGTTGAAATTTTCATTTGGTGGATGCTAGGAATTGTAAATTGATCTTCAAATTGAAATTACGAGAATTAGATCACTTAAAATATGATGTTTCTAAATGGTATTTAAGGTTTGAGATATTTCTTGGGAGTTTAGTTGAGTTTTTAAAGTATTAGGATTCAAAAAATGGGTTTTTGGAATTGAAAATTGGGGAAAATGACTATCACATGGTTAGTGATAACTGTGAACCCTGGCTGTATAGCCTTGTGGGGGTGTCAAATGGGTTGTAAAACCATGAACCCATGGATAAAAAGTTGTGTAAAGGGTGTTTAGTAAACTAAATAGGTGAACCTCATGACTTGTGAATGGGTTTTCTAATAGTGTGCCTAACCATGTGGGGTGTAGGGGTCAGATAGTGGAAAGTGAATGACTTACACATGGTTTGTCTAATTGTGCACCTAGAACATGCGAGGTGTGAATCCTTGATATAGTTAGTCACATGGTTGGAGTACAATTTTTCTAACCATGCATCCTAACAATGCACCTCATTAAAAGGGAAAAAATCAATAATTTTACCTTCCAACCCTTAAATGGATTTCACCCCATTGCGACCCTCACTTAACTCAATAGGTCCCCACACACTCCCCATATTCCTCTCTCTTCCTTGGATGGATTTATTTCATTATTGGTTTGAATATAAATTATTTCATTATGTTGTAAGGATTAAGTTAAGAATATAAACACGTTTTCCTCTTTTGTTAGTTTATATTCCCACTTTACTGCAATCATCGTGCAAGATCATATGCCATATTTTCTCGGTGTTTTCTAAGTCATCCAATTCATCTCATTTCAAAGTATGTGCTAGGTATTCTAGTTTCTTTTCCCATAAAGTATCATCATTTATAAATTTTTTTCATTGTGATGCATGTCATGCTTCTCGCATGTCACTCCTAAAACATGAACTACAATAAATTAAATACCTAGACCTTTTTTTGACACACTATGGTACCCTCATAAATGGATAGAGGCGAAAGACCAAAACTCAAACCACCACTTAATTTTAGTTTGGTAAAAATTATTATAATGATCATTGTTTCATTTTTTTGTTGAATCACCCCTTGGGTGTGTAGAGCTTTCCACTTGGTAGTGGGTTCTACAATTTCCATAAATTAAGTATGAAATTGTTAATTTAATTGATTGAATTGAATCATATGTAATTAATTAGAAAAATTAGATAAATAGTCCCATGGTTATATAAATTGAGTTGAATCTATTCACTTGAAAGTAAAATAATATGTATAATGAAGGAACCTATTAAATGGTTTGGATAGTACCCCATTGTTCCATAGTCTTTTATGTGTACGATCATTATAAGGGATCGACCAAAATGCATACTTGAATAGTGACATGGTTTGCTTATAATAATGAAACTTGTATTCCTTTGTAATTGCATTGATTAATGAAATGAATATTGATGAATTTTATTTTGGCTTTCATTACTTCTCATGACCTATGTTTAATTATTAAATGTGAACTGCCTACTCATGAATTATAAATCCTTGATTGAACCTTGGATTCCCAAGTAGGAATTCCATGTACTAGCTCATAGGTCAAAGGTATTACACTATACCTTCAGTGATATGGGGTTCCTATTTACAGAATTTCTTTATTAATGGATCATAAGGAAATTTGGGTCACATTATGCATGATTATAACTGATAGGCCTAGGTTAGGGTTATTTTTCACGACTTTTCACACCCCCTTGGTCTGGGATATTAGACATGGAATTTTACATCCATTTGCATGGTTAGAAATGATGTTTCATGCACTATGATTTGGATGTTAGACATGAAATTTCACATCATTGATTGGGATTGACATTCATGGAGGTCTGTACCCCCTATTAATATTATTGGGTTTTTATCCATATTTAAACAAATATACTTATATTATTTTTATTATTATATGGATTCTTGGGTCTTACGCCTCAGGTCCTAGCCGGTGCATGTATATATCTGCATATATATGTTTATATATATCATTATATATATATATATCATTATATATATACATAGATACATACATACATACATACATACATACATACATACATACATACATACATACATATATTTATATATATATATATATGATGTCATATATGAAGATATTATGGCTTAGAATGAAGTTGGTATGGTCAGTCTGGTGTTCCTAAGGAACCTAAGTCGATTTGATTACCGTTAGTTATTCGCTGCCTATTTATTAAATATGCACACTTATTTATTTTATATTCATGGACTATATTTCATTAGAAATTGTTGATAGTGGTGTAATTAGTGTATCTCACACCCTACTTGGGCTTTCATTTGGTACCCGGATAGATCTCATGGTTGCATTATCAGGATCATGGCTTGTTCATGCTTGCTAGCGATTACTCTTTGTGGATTGGGATTTGACATGGAGCAAGGAGTTGATCATATACTCGATAAGACTTTAGGGGATGGATTATTTTACTTATTTATTCTCTATCTATCTAGTCATGTTGTATTTTCCTGTTTTATGTCTTGTATCTTGATCATGCATGATTATACATTCTTTTATTATTGATTATCGATTATTATTGTCTTATGTTGCCTTTTTTATTCATCTTATTATACTATTTTTTATTTCTATATTTATACCATTGTGCTAATTTGATCATGAGGGTATTTTCACCCCAATATACCACCATTAGATCCTCACTTCTAATCAATAGCCTCAAGTATATGGGGAAGCGCGCTTGATGCCATGTGGCAAACCAGATAGGGGAACCATTTTAGTGGCCACCTATTTGGGATGTTACACAACAATTATTAATAAAATAATATTACTAAGTTTTTTTTGAATTTATTAAATTTAAATATTTAAATATTTTTTAATTTTTTATTATATTTAATTATGTTTACTAAATTTAAATACAAAAATTTAATTATCATGTATAGAGAGGGTATTAATGAGATAAATAAATATATCAAATATCATAATGATTTAAATTATATTTTATAAAGTATATTTAAATTATTATTAATTTAACAACAATGAAAAATATACACACCATTAATATTTAGATGAAATTTAAAATTGAAATAAATTAATGAGATATCTTTAATAAAACCCTAGTAAATATATATTAGATTTATTCATAAAAATAATAATATTTATAATAAATTTGGATTCCCTTAATTTTTTATTGATAATTTTTTTATCTAATGGACTGTTTTAACAATTTTTATTGATGGGAAAAGATTTTTTAGTAATAGTTACTCTTAATAATATATTCATGTGTCGGTAAAAAAATGTTTGGAACATTATGATAGATCAATATATTTAACTATTGGTAAAAGATTTGTTGGTATTGAACCATAAATATCAAAAGATATATCTATTGGTAAAAATAAGTGTCGGTAGTCAAAATTAATACCACTAAAACTTAATATCTCTTATAATTACTCATTTTTACTAACAAATATATAAACTATCAATAAATTTTAGTTGGAAAATTTCAACAAAAAAATTTAGTGTTGCTCCTTCATTCATGCTCCTATTTGATACTCCTAGAATGTATTTTTTCATATATTTTTAAACATAAAATGAAAAAAGGATGAAAATTATCATTCAATTCTAATCCTCCAACATTTTTATTTTGAAATATAATCTTTATTAGGCATAAAACCAATTTTATCTTCATAGAATCGAAAATGATCCAATAGTCATATGATATTTATTTTTCAATTTTTCTATTTTATGATATTCCTTAGTAATCTTAACAACAAAATGTATCATCTCAAGTGTACTCTCTATATCAAAGAAACATGTGCACACTCAAGATATCCACTTTGAAATATCCTTTATTTAATTATCTTAGTGATTTAAAAACGACAAATATCATTTTGATACAATGGTAGACTTCAATAATTTTTAAAGGATAAAATATTTCCCTCCACATAAAAATATTATAACAGTTGAAATACATAACTAAAATAACATTCAAGATAACACCAGGCATGCTCAAATTCTCAATGATACAAAAATAATCAGTCTTATTTCATAAAAAAGATATTCAGTACATTTAAATGACTTTACCATGTTAATGAGTGACTTGGGAATAATTTTGTTTGATGATGGTTCCTTTATTATTTAATTAATGGACACTATCCATGTATTTCTCCCAAAGGGAGGTTCTCATCACCACATTATTGGATAGGGTGATGTTTTTTATGAATCTGTATTCCTGGTGAGTGATCAATCATCTGGTATAAGGAATCACTAATTTATTCCTTTCATGGAGTTATAAATTTAAATTTTTCTTATTCATTCTTTCCACCCAAGATGTAATTATTAAGAACATGTTGATACAATATACCCTAAGGGAGGGGGTGAGTCGGGGTGTCTGTATATTTATCATTTTCTTTTAATACATTGTTGGACTTTATTCCAATGTGATCCAAAATAGTTTTACTCTATATTCTCCCTTGATTTCTCTCTCAACAAAATGTAAAAAATTGTTGAAAAAAAAGCATAAAACACATGGAGATTTTACTTGGTACATCTATAATTGGATACATCCAAGTTGAATGTAACAATAATATTCTGATGTACTAAAATCCCCTAAGATTTACTATTTTAGTGGATAAAAGTTTTTGTCATGGTTACTCTAAGCCAAGGATCAGATCCTTTAATAGAATATAGGGACGGAGAACTACCTAAAAATGGTAACTTCCCCTTCTCCTCATTCAAGCATTACATCGAGAAATTATTTATTGGCATATAGATGTGACGATCTCTTCAACATATTACAGATATGAGTGTATCTTCAATAGTTTATAAATAAGAGGGTATCTACCAAATCAGTGTAATGTACTAAATCCCCTTGCATTCTTGATTCTATAATATATAATCCATTATTCTCCACTTCTCTATGATTTCAATAATCTAAGACTTGATGAGATCAAATCCTTGTAAAGAGTTGAGTCTTTATTTTCCAAATCCAAATGAGAATGAATTCTAAATGTGATGGTGATTATTTTTCTTCTAAGTAAACATAATAGAAAAATAAATCTTCCAAATGAATATTATCCCATAGGAAAATAATCCTTTGTGGTCTATTTATTCAAAAATTGGATATATTGATAACACGATATCTTCTTCAAGTCACTTCCTTCAGTGGAACAAATGTGATTAATAGAACTCTATTACAGATCACCTCACATCTACATCTTTTGAAACTGGATATGTAAATGATGTTATATCATTTTTCTCTTATATATAGAAAAAGTTATATCAATAAAACTATTTTTCCCATCTTCTATAAACACAAAATAAATATTGGAGTTTTTCTATCGATACCTTGAATCAAAATATAGTTTGTGCAAGTCACCATATCAGGTTTTATCTCCATATTGATGTAGATAATTCATCAATATAATGTATATTAATTACCAAATTATCATGGTAAAATATTTATCTTTAAATCCATTAACATCTATGAAAATCTATAATGAATTATTCCCCCAAAAATAAATATCAAAGATCCCATGTAAAATGAAAATATTGAAACATTATCTCTCTATGGTAAAATATTTATTCAATTCTAATTAATCATCAAAATGATAAATTTTTTATAATATTTAAATCTCTATAATGTTCAAATATTCACCAAATTCAAATTCTATAAAATATTCCTCATTGTTAGTGAAAAATTATTCTAAAATATCACATTTAACTTCCATCGAATAATTCCTACGAATTTCTCCATGATTGTTTTCAAAAATTACTCTATGGTTCTATCCTATTCAAACCACCATGAAAGACCAATAAAACAAATCCTCAAAAATCCTCTTAATAATGATTTCAGATCATTTCATGTAGAATAAAAGATTTATTATTGTCAAATATATCCAAAAAATATGATTCAAGCTTCTAAAAATAGATCCCTATTTTTTCATATTTTAAATTACAAATAAATATTGTTTATATTTTTTCAATCACTATGACTGGTATAGACTCTACCACGTCCATTTAGATGTCACCCTATGCCTTTAACTTGAAACTACATGGCATGTTCGACTTCACATTCTAAAATTCATAGCCGATTCCATAATTTTAGGTACCGGATCTCCAGTGATCATGGCATGGTGAACTATTAACCAAAAAATAGTCTTCCTCTAGGAAATATTTCATTCATAATAGAATACTTCTCACTCAGCTTCTCATTTCCAATACATCATAGAGAACCTAGAATATAAAACACCTTCCAATATGGCTTTCTTCATGAAAACATTCATGATTCTAGATCAAACATTAAATTCAATGTCAAAACCCCTAGAACAATGATGTGTCTAGCTCTATATCCTTGTATTATTTAATCATATATAGATTCCATTTCACCTTTTTGAATTCCTATTTTAGGCCTCCTAGTTTTTCAAAAGGATTTTTTTAATCCCATTACAACTTCTAATTTTTCACAGTGATCATCCTCAACCTATTTTAGCTTCCATAATCACTTGAACACACAAAAACCGCTACAATTTAAAAGTTTTCACTTCCTATTTTACTCACTAAAATTACTATCATAACTCCCATAAATGCATCATGTGATTAATTGAGATTTCTACAGATTTATCTTCACAGTAAATTACCAAACCAGATTTAACCAAAATGAATTTAAATATTTTTACTTAACTACATCATGGAATCATCCTCACCATAGAGTGGTTGTATATTTCTTCTCCAAAAATTCTTCTAACCAACATTAAACGATACCTTTGATTCCAATAATAATCAATTATTCTTTAAGAAAGCATTAAATATATCTTATTAATCTATCAATTCCATGCATATCAATACAAAATATCATTTCCATGAATAAAATCCCATATCCAACTTTATCTTTATCTATGCCAATATATTTCAAAATTTCTATATTTTTAACATTATTTAATTTCTAATAACTCCAACTATTATTTCCAACATTTATTTTCAACCAATATTGTAAACAGAAACCAATAAACAACGTCCTAGCCAAAATATTATCCATAATTATATTTTTTAACAATAGTACCATAAATCCATTCTACTATAGTTCATTTATTTTTATAAAAAATTTATGGATTTATGATTCATCATAATTCCTCTATATTTTTCAATAAAAGATTTTTTTTGTTTCTTTAAACTTTCATATTTGTTCTCCCCCATTTTCAATGAAACTCTTACAATAGATTATGATTGATTAATATCCCTCTTTTACATGAAACCTCTTTAAAATAACCAGATCAATAAATCTATTTTAATAATTTGATATTTTATTTTAATCTTGAAATATCTTTTATTTATACCTTCATTCTTAAAAACATTTAGCAATAGAATTGACCACATAATAAAAACTCAACAAGGAATCATCTAAGCCTACTTAGTTTGAAAACAATGTAGAAATCAAGAGTTTAAAGTAATAGATTTTTTTCCATTTCACTTATTTAATTATATAAATTCTTTTAACTTGATAAATTAACTTTCTTTATAAATATTGTTGTGATAGAAATCACACTAACATAATATATTTAGATTAAAAACATTAAAACATAGTGTGTGTGAGACATATAACTTGTTGAAATAATTTATAAAAATAATATCCCCATGGGTGAACCATAAAATTACCTCTTTTATAGGGTATTTTCTTTTCGATATGTAAATTAATAATCCTTTAAGTATCCAATATTAAATCCTCTTATATATCATGGCTCTTAACAAAACTTATTGAAGTAATATTCACTATGGGAATCTCGTTTTAGTAGCTATTGATATCTTAATTTCAAAAATGATTCCACATGGTAAAAATAAATAAATAAATAAATATTTACTTTATCAGGAACTAATATGGATCAAAAAAACATGTTACTCAGGTTTTCTAAGGATAGGGCTTGAAGCATGTTTCCAATTTCCATGGGTTTCCCACTAGTTCCAAGGAATCAAAATACAATTTAAGCGGAATGATTTTATCCTCAAATAATAATAATAAAATGGTATATCATTACAAAAAATTTAGAATGGTTCATCTATACACTGTACTTCCATGAAAATTATATAATTTATTCGAAAAAATCCTTCTTGATGCTACTTTTGGGATGATTCTGTTGTTGAATATGTTTGATGTTGTTGAAAATGGGAGGTTAGCATAATACTTGTGAAGAGTTGACAAGAATGTCCTAAAGGGTCATTAATAGTGCTAATTTCCTAAAAGATATTGTAGATATTTAATGTCTAAACTTATAATGTGAAGTGATTACAAGATCATATGAAGTACCAACTGATCATGTGAATGAATCATGTGATCACATATGTCAAACATAGTCTTACAATGAGATATACCAAATCACTTGAAGATATAAAATGAATGTTAAGTTATCTAATTAATAGATAATGAGATGAACTTTGTAACACCCCAAGCTTCCACTGTACGTTTCTCTTTCAATAATGTAATAGCTTGCATTGTACGTAAGTTCGAGATTCTAACACACCACGACCAATCAAAGTAGCTGTTATGAATAGTAATACCCACCTTTTGAAATTATATAAATTTTATTTTCAAAATGGACTTCATTTTTGGATTCGGAATATTAAATTTAGCCTACGTTGAATTTTTGGTATTTTTCTAAGAACATCCAATTTTCGATGAATAGTGAAAAATACTTAAAAACAACTTTTTTAATCAGAATAATTTATAGTGATAAATTATAATATTGAGTGGTTTTAAAGTATAATTAAATATAATTTTACCATTTTATCCAATGGTGGTCATTAGAATTAATTTCACTTTTAAATTGGACATAAACAATTGTCATTCTTTTGATTGATATTGTTTCTTGAAAACACACTATTTGTTTTGACAATGGGAATTAATTATTAAATTAATTAATGCAACTTATATGTTTTGAATTTTGTAAAATAGACATCATTTTTTAATTTGAAATATCAAATATAGCTTAGGGTGAATTTTTGGAATTTTTTTGAAAAACTTCAATTTTTGATGATAGTGAAACCACAAAGTGGTAGTTAAAAAACTGATTTTTTGTTTAAATGAAACATTACGACTTCTATGATTTGATTTTCAAAAATCCTACATACATGGTTGTCATTAGGAAGTAAAATGTGGTTCAATGGGATTACAATAATTTTTTGCTGAATAGTAACTTTTAATTTTTATTAATCGCGATTAAAGGTAATTAGTGTAATTTAATGTAAAAATAATGTTATAATAATATGAAATTACCTTGACACATGTCCTACCCTTATTGGACGAGTCATGGCAGAGCAAGAGAATCCATGGGTCAACTTTTTTACCCCATGGAGACACTTGGGTAAGAAAATGACATTAATAACATTTTATTTAAAGTTAAAATAAAAATGTCACAAACATGTATTATTTTACTAATTTTGTTTACATGGGGTTATAAAAGTCATATTTTTTACTATAAATCATCATTGGAAATATAAAAATATTTCCTACATCATAGTATTTTTTTTATAATTTTTAGACATTAAATAAATTAATTTATTTATGACACCATGATGATGCAGCGATTACCTCATTAATGAACAATTTAAATAAAATGAAACGATAATGTAAAATCTAAGAAATACACTTATCAAAAACCTATTGGATGGTTTGATTTCGAACCCTTATCACATTATACTATAAATATGTCTTTCTGGGACCTTTAAAATCTGAAAATCATTTTAAAATAAAGTGACATTTCATGACTTTCCAAGAGTGCCCCTCCTCTTCTCTTATAAAAGGCATCCACCTTTACCACCTTATTCACACCATAAAAGCCATTTGGCTCATCCAACCTATGCCCAAATACTCTCTCAACTTCCCTATTTTACTCCTAGAAGCCTCACTTTGGGCATAAGTCTTCCCAAGGAAGCCTTTGGCTCAAATAAAAAAGAGTTACCCGATTTTAAGGTAATGTCTTCTCTTATGTTCTTTTGTTTTATTTTTCTTCTCAAACCCATTAAAATATTTTTATTCCATTATTTTGTAACAACACCAGTATCTTAAATATACTAGGATGTTTTTATGAGAAGTATTTTATTTACACTTACACAAACCTTCGTCTAATGGTTAAAGAACATACTGTTTCTGTGGGTGGCGAATTACTGCCTCACAAAACGATGATTGTTCAATATTCTTTTAACACCTCTCATGGTGGCCATTAATATGTAACTATATTTATATATGATATATATTATGTTTAGTTTTTCCTTATTCTTCTGTATTTTTCATTTATGGTATACCTTTATGATTTCCATTATGGGTAAATGCGATAATTTCATTTTAGGAAGTGCAGACTACCGCCCCCCCAAAGTGATTTGAATCGTTAATTCCATATATGGGATGTATAAAGGATGGATTAAATGATATTATATATGATATTATACTGTAATTATAATATAAATTTATATCATTATGGTTTCATTCCATTAAATAAGAAATATAAATGAAAGTAGCGTTCATGCGTACGTACGGCTTACCATCTCCATGAACGGTGCATTCCATTTCTTACCTCTAAATGTTATGTAATATTATAAATGAAGTTATATACTGGATATATATGATATATATGATATCTACATCATGAATATAATTTTTGATATAATGGATATTTTACCACATGAACAAATTGTAATTATAAGAAGTTTATTTTTGACTCAATTACCAAAGATTGAAAAAATGACCGTTATTAACTTAAATAATTACATAATGTTCATAACATGGTAATAAGTGATATAAAAGGAATAATGAACTGTAAAAAGGTTCTTAAGAAATTAGAAATTAACTCTAGTTTATTATTCAGGAGATTAAAGAATGATCGAGTCAAGTCAGACATGATGTAAGGGACTTCGTCTCAATCTCCTTTCATTGAGGCATATTTTGTTTTATACACAAATTTCTTTTATAAGGTGTAATAAACGAAAAAAGGGAATGTTTTTTTTTCATATGTAGGCGGCGACAACGACTTCTCTACCACCGTGGCCATTATTTGAGTTCGGCTTCCTCTACAAGCCATAATTTTTCTTAAATAAAAAATAAATAACATGTTTTACTTTTCTATTATTTTGGTATTGAAAATGGTTTTGATAATTTTTTTATTATATCAAAGTGTTTTATTGATATCTTGTGATTGAAATATAGAAATGTTATGTTTCCTTTATGAATTTTTTATGTGATATGATTATGTTATGGTTTATGATATGTTTAAACCTTTTCATATAAGGAATGCATTGGACTTAGTATGTTATGGGTGGAGCCCACTATATCTCCTTGATGCATCAGTAGGTCTCATGAGACAAACTAGTGTCTTGGCACAAGGCCTTGACAAAATCTTATTTGTAGTCTTGACACAAGGACTTGACTATGTGGTTATGATAGTCTGGAATTATGTATTCCAACATTATGAAAGTGGTTATTGATATTTCATGTGATTATTAGACTAGTATAATATCCATGTGAATAAGTAAATGACATTATTTCATTTAATTTTTGCCATATTATGCTGAAGTTCAAGTTTAAAAGGCTTTTGTTTTAGTTATACATTGCCTTAAATGTTTATGTTTATTTATGAAAGTTTCTGCTATATTGTAATCCTTACTGAGCATCTGAGCTCTCCCCTTTCTATGTTTTATTTTTCCCAGGATGTGAAGAAATATTTTATGACTGACCTGCAGGGATAGTCTGAAGGGGATATGAGTGTGGACTATGGAGACCATGTTATTGTAGTTTTTTACTTTATGATGTAATGTAACATTTATGAAGGTATCTAGTGTTTCCAAGGCTACTAAACTAATTGGTCTTTCGAGACTTAATCTTTTGTGATCATGCCAATGTTACATAATAATTCATTGACTCTGGGTAACTGGGGTCGAGGCATTACAAACATGAAGACATCAAATTGTAGTAAAGGTATCTAATGAATAAATCATTCAAAATGCATAAATACAAAAAGGCTAGAAATGATAGAGACATCTCACAGCTGCTTGAAATCACACGACGACATGATTTTAAATTGATATCAAGATGAGATAACATTAAGTTCTTGAAGAAAATTTCAATGACTAGATGATTTTCATTCAATCACAATATAAGATTATGTGAAGCACTAGAAGAAAAGTTTTCTGAAAGCGTGATTGTCTTTGGATCACATGATGGGGTCACACGAATTTCTAGAAGACAATGTCACTAACCACCACATGATTGTCAAAGGATATCATAAGGAGATCATGTGATGGATACGTGATTGTCAAGTAATCTCATGATTGAGTCACATAATGCTCTCAAATATAGTGTTGGAGATCATGCAAAGTGATTGCGATATATAAATGGTAATCACGTGAAGTTATTACTGTAACACCCTGAGATTTTTTAAAATATTTTTTCAATTAAATTTAATCTTTTTGTTATATTTTGTTACACACAATACCAAGTTAATATTATGTTATACCTAACACTCATTTTTTTCTTCTGTTACATGAAAAACTGAGTTTATCATGCATTACACACAACACTGACTTTAAAAAAAACATGAAATATTATTAAAATATTATTATTTAATATGATAGTTATTTCCTTGACATTTTAATAGAGGGTATGATTATGATCAACTAAAATATGAAAATATACTATTTAAACCAATATAAAAAATTAGTTCTTTTGTTACCAATAATTAGAAATTGAAATAAAAACCATTTGAAAATAAAAAAATTAGTTTATGAAAAACTTAATTTATAAAAAACAATGTGTTTTATATCAATAAATTAAATAAATCAGTTTTTATGAATTATTTTAATGAAAATTATATATTATATATTCAATAAAATGTTTAAATATTCATCTTAAAGACAATATTTCTAAAAAATAGTTTTATAGCATTTATCAATATTATTTTTTCAAAAAATAATGTTGGATACTTTTGTAAAATGTATTTGAAAAAATTAAATTCATTTTTTAAATAATTACTTCAAAATTATCTTATGGTGAATTGTTTTTAATTTTCTGAGAAGTTTTTTTTAGAAAATAGTGAAAAATACTGATTTCTATTAAATAAAACTTCCTTTTTCATTGAAAGAATTTACAAGAAAAATTTCATTTTAATATGGTTTTAAAATTAAAATTATGAAAATTATATATATATTAATAAAATTTATGACATTTTAATTAATTTCATATTAAATTTAAACATTTCAAACATTTGAAACTTTTCTCTTTGGGAAATTGTTTTTTTATCGCTTATATGGGATTAATTTTAAATTAAAAATTTATACTTATGTTAATAGAATTTTTGAAAAATGGATCCCATATTTGGAATCATAATAATTAATATTATCTAATAAGGTAAAGTTAAATTTTTTACCACAATGAATAGTAAAAATAGTAAAAATTAATTACCACAGTTAAGGTTATTAAGGGTTTACCATGGGTTAAACTAAAAGGATAAGGGGTAAAAAGACATATAAATATTGGAAAAAATTTATGGACATATATGGAACTTATAAAAAATAATTTTTGATATTTATTCAAATTAGGTCCTTGTGAAATGTGAAAAAATTTAGTACACTTTAATATTTTAAAAAATTACTTGTTTTCCACCCACCTCACTTATAAAAGGTCACCCTCTCCTCACCTATTCACACTTACAAAACTCATATATTAAGACAATAACTACCAAAATAACTTAATTAATTATATCCCATCATACTACGATCTTTGGTTTGGTCATAAATCTAATCTAGGAAGGTATTATGTAAATCTTAAAGATGTTTTCCAAAGAAGAGGTAATGTTTCAAACTATGAGTTTTTGTATTTATTATTCTAATAAATCCTTTATATATTACCCAATTATTCTAATATAAAAAAATATCTCAATTATATTTATATTTTATAATTTTAATGGAATAACATATATCAATATACACTTACATAAATTTGGAAACAAAATCATCATTCGTGTGTACAACAGACTACCACTCACGAACTGATGATATTTGTTTTACATCACCACCTCTAAAAAATAGAGATAATAATGGATTTAATTTTTTTATATGATATTTATGGTATTATTACACTTATGTAATTAAAATATCACATATAACCTCTTACTTTCAATTTCTTGGGGGATATAATAATTTCGTTCATGTGTACGTCAGAATACCGCCTCGTGAAGTGATGTGATTAATTTTTCACTAACTCTTTGTATTGAATGTAATAAGGATAAATTTAATTAATATATGTGATATATATGAAATAAAAATTATTAGGTAAAATTAATATATTATTTACCTAGATTTCATTTCATCCATTGAGAAAAATGGAAACGATATTCATGCGTACGTACAACCTACCATCACCACGTATGGTGTAACTCATTTTCTATCTGTAACTTTAATGGATTAATATAAATATATATATAATGAATATATATTATATTTATATCATGGATAAAATTCTGGATATAATTAAACCATGATGAAAGTAAAAGGAATGAAAATACAAAAATCAAAACATACATGAAAAACAATGCATATTTTCCTAGAAACGTGATTTTAACAAGGAATTATTGGTAAAAAGGAAATAAAAGGTCATTAGTAAATTATATATGATATGATAAATATGATTATGGTTACATAATTGATGTATAATAATCTTATATTTTTTTACTATAGGTTCGAATGTGTTCAAAGGAACTCAAGACTTAAGGTAAGGGCTTTTTGTCTCATTTTTTTACTTCTATGAGGCACATGTTGTATTCACCACCTATTTATATTATGTAGTATAGATAATAAACCTGAAATTTTTTTATGATTCTTCACCTAAAAATTATTTTTTATTTAAATATCCAGTTTAAGATATCACTTTCATGGGTTTTATATTTAAAAGTTACAAAAGTTTTAAAGGTTTATAGTCTCAATTTTTTTGGGAAATATGTTATGTACCTACCTTATTTTATGAGGTTTATATACAACCCATTTTAAATTTAATATTAAGAATTTATTTATTATCATGATATCTCAATTTTCCTTTAATTATATTATTTATTAGGGCTTATGATTCAATGTTACCAAATTGGTAATGATTTCTTGATACAATCTCAACGTCTATTTTGATTGTTTATGTTTATGCTTCCAATGATAGAAAATTGTGATATATATATAAATAAACTCGTGATTTTTCTTATAATGGTGTTATTTATTTATAATACATGTTTACCTTCATTTTTCTCTCCTTATGTACTTAATATTTTAAAATAATTTTTCTTAAAGAAAACTGATATTATTTCTCTTTTCGGTCAAAAGCCCATTTTCTTCCACATCCAGATTTTATTAAAAAGTTTTCAAAAAATATTTTAACATTATCAAAAAGATTTATTAAAGATATTTTTACCCTTATTTTACATTTTAATTTTTTTTAAAAGTATCTTCAGGTCATTTTAAAAATAATGATCGGTTGGCATTTACCAAAAAAGTGAAAAGAATATTTGATTTTCTAACATGTATGATATGAATGGTTTTTCCCACCATCATTAATGATCAATTATTTTAATATTATTTTGTAATATTCTAAATTTATTTTAAAAAAAATTATTTTGGAAATGTATTATGAATTTTTAGTTTTAATAAGAAATGTACAAATTGAAAAGGGTAGTTTCCTCATCAAATGTTACAATGATCATTCAAAATCATTTCCATATAAAATGAAATCCTTTGATGTTAATTATTCTTTAATAGGGATATGATCCAAGTATAACATTATTATTATTTCTTGTAATGGTTTATATTTCTGATGATAACTTTTTTATGAAACTTGTTTCTTTTCTACAGGTTATACCATGATAAAATGCTCATGAAACCCACTTCTTTTTCCAAAAGTTATACTATGATGAAATGTATATGAAACCAATTTCTTTTTCATTGTTTATGCTATAATTTAAAGCTTATGAAACCCATTTATTTTCATGGGTTCTAATATTGTGAATGTTGTAAGATATTGTGGCACAAATATTTATGATTTTAATTATGTGATGGGTGGGACATATATCTCCTTCCAATAAATTGGGTAAATATTGATATATCATAACATAAATAGGACTGTAATGGGGATTGAACCCATTTTATTAAGGTAATTTTTCCACTCTGATATTCTTGGGAATGAAACTTTACTACTATGATGGTTTGGGGAGTGAACCCATTACACTATGATTTCTTTGTAAATGGTGCTTCAATAATACAGAAATGACTTTAAATACTTATGTGTATTCGACAATTCCATGTCTTATGTTAGTGTTATGCTCTCATGGATCGTGTTTTTGATATCCCTATGATTCATATCTAGTAAAATACCAATATTTATTCCATGACTCAATATTAGGATCTTTGATATGTAGGGTATGGTTTTTATATATTTTTATCATGTTCTCATACCCTTATGCTCATATCATGTTAATGCATCTTCTTTTCTTACCCTTATTGAGCATTTTATCTCACCATTTCTAATGTTTCCTCTCCCTATGTTATAAAAATTTGTATTATGTATGATATGTATAAGAATGTTTATATTTTTGAAGAACGTAGTGAGAGATGATGTAGTTCACTTATGAACTAGTTTTTTATGTTTACAAGTTTCCAAGATAACTATACATTTATAGTCCTCAAGTGTGTGTTTTTAAAATATAATGAATATTTTTCTATTGATATATAATATCAATGTATGAAAATATTGGGTTTATATAGTTATTATCAGTGGGAAAGGATGTAATATGATCCTTGGGAACACTCATGTGTGAGTGTTGGACAAAGAATGGATCTCCATCCAAGGGCTTTGTGAGGAAAGGGTTGCCACTAGGGATGATGGTGTTTACCACCCAGGAAGTGTAGCTTCCCATGGAGTTCTCCAATAGGTATCAATTATAGTCTAATAGAAATAATTCTATAACACTATAGTTTGTATCAAAGGATAGGTTTATTCATCCATTAGAAACTAGGATGGGAACACTTTAGTGAGACCCTAAGAGAAATTTCTATGGATATGTCCAAGGATAAGTCTATGGATGAGTAAAAGTATATTAAAATGTCATGGAATTTTAATAATTATATATTGTGTGGTTTCCAAGAAAGAATATCCCTATCTAGAAACTACAATTAGATGTGGCTTTGGCATAGAGGTATCTAGGAATAATAACTTCAAAAAAATTCATTGAGAAGGACTCTATCATCACCTGATGAATAAAAATGGGTCTTATGGAAAACCTTTTTTGACACTCAAAGGGGATATTCATTGTAAATTCAAAAACTATTTACAAACCACCATGAAGTATTTCAGTAACAACCAAGAGCGGCCTAGGTTAGTCCAAATGTTTCATATTTGAAAAGAAGTTTTCATGATTTAGACATCCAAAAAGTAATTTTCATGATTATGTGGTTCCCCTCTATGATTATTGTTTCTTACACTAATATTTTTTATTTTAGTCAATGGAAAGAACCATATGAACCATGTCAATGTTGATTACAATGGAAAATGTAATGTTTTTTCATTCTAAGAAACCAAAATTCATGGGAGATGGAATGAGAAATATCATTTTCATGATCACAAAATCTCTTAATGTATGAATAATTCTAAACTTACAAATAAAAAATGTAGGGAAAAATGTTCTATTGATTCCTTCATGAGAAAAATACACTTTATTTTAGTGTCTCTACTGATCCACCAGTTCTTAAGTAATGGATCAGTACCACTGAAAATATATTTTCTATTCTCTGGTGTTTAAATAATGAATTTTTATTTCAGTATATCATTTAGAAGGATAATAAAATCAATGGTGAAATCTTATCAATATTATGAGTCAACAATATGAAATTGAATCCATGGGATGATATGAGTTTAAGAACTTTTTTCCAATAAGTAATTTCCTTGAATTCTTCATATAAAAATGGAAAATGAATTCTATCTGTAAAAATAATAGGGTGACGAATCTCTTGGTGCCTATGAGGAAACTTTTACAAGACTTGTGAGGTATGATTCTGGTATTATCATCCAACTAGAATGTAAGATTTACTGATTCTTAATTGTAATAAAACCAAGTCATTGAAGTGTGTTATCCATAAGTGACATTGATATATGTGAATAAATCATTCATTATGCTATCAAGATGGAAATGAATATTTGATTTACCAATTAATCACATGGTTTTAATAAGAAATGAAGGATAGAATTCAAGGGGAACTCTAAAAACCATAGAGAAAAAAAGAAGAGATTTCCTTTATTCTCAAAGCATGGAAGGAAACATAGAGAAAGTTGTTTTAATGGGACTATGAAATTTTTCTATTCAGTAAATAAAATTCCCCTAGTTGTTAAATTATGAATTGATTGGAAAAAGTTATCTATTTATAAAAATAGAGAGAATGCTCCCCAAAATGATCCATCCACACTCCAATGCATCAATTTTATGGATTTAATCATTATATGAACAAATTCTCCAATAAAAGGTTTAATTTGGAAGATAATCCATAAAAATCTCTGAAGAAAAATGATAAAAGAACATATTATTCAATAATAATGGATGATGTGAATGATGATAATTAGGGAACACTTTTCCTCCCCACCTTAGTTGAAAATTTCATAGTGTATTTTGTATGAATGAGCCAGATGAAAATATTATTTTTCATCCTTTAGTGAAATTTAATGTGACTTTCAATATTGATTATCTCCCTCTATATGAATTTGGGAATAATGAAATCATGTTTGATGTTCTATCAGTATAAGCATGAACTCAAGATTCAAATAAACATGTTTTTGTATAAGATAAGATCTTATTTAAGTAATAAAATATGAATTATATTTTGGAAGTGTATATGTCTTCATGTAAGGTTAAATTAAGAATTATGGATACCATCACCGTTTAATGATTTTAAGTTTGTTCATAACTTAAATGTACTAGAAACATATTTTTAGGTATTATATGATGATATTTTATCAATATTAAGGGTATTTTAGGAGAAATTTATGGAAATAAAAACCTTTGGTTTTGCATATCTTTTAGTATAATTTTTTTTTATTTGGGGATGAATTCCATTAAATTTCGTGGGAATATGAATAAAGGTATTGGTAACCATTATGGATCTTATTTTTTATGTTAAGGAAATTATACGCTATTGATACTTTGGAATGTTTTATGAACTATTATAATATTGTTTTGGAAAAGGGATAACCTGAAATCCGAGTGAAAACCTATTGCAACTAGAAAGGCCTCAGGTCTTGATCCTACCACTATCCTATGTGAAAGAGTATTTATGATGGGACTGTAGGACCCCGGGACACCCTGAGAGGGGAGGAGTGAATCAGGGTGTCAACTTTTTCTTTTAAAAACAAGGATCTTGTTCCCACATTGGTAGGAACTGGTTAAACCAGTATGATGAATATTATCAGCAATGAAACATTCACATGCAAATATATGACAAAAAATTTTTTACTTGGTTCACCGCTAATGGCTACGTCCAAGGAGAATATGCCGAAAAGTTTTAGGTCGTACCAAATTCCATGAATCTTCACTAGTTGTGGATTACAAAGGTTCGGGAACAGTCACTTTGTCCCAGGCTCACTGCCTTTACAAAGGTTTAGGGATAGCTCACTACTTCCCATGGGTCACTTCTGTTGACTCCCCCTGGCTCACTACCCTTGGTGAAGTCACACTTAGTTTATAGACATGAAGGTCTCTTCAATAGATTTGCATTGAAGTCTTTGTCTCTACTTAGCACGAGACTCTGCTTCCATCTAAGTTTGGAATTGATGCACTAGAACGCACAAAGCCACTGAACCAGATAACCAAAATGTGCAGAAAAGCTTCACATAAAATTGTGTGCAACACCAACTCTTTGCATGCCAAACCTTCTTATTGCTCGCAAAATTTACTTTTTCGCACGGAAAAATATTTCGCGCCTCAACACCCTTTTTCGCACAACTTAATATTTTACGCAAAACTCCAATTTTTACCCGCAACTCTTCCTTTTTCGCGCATCTCAGAATTTTCCGCCCAATCCAGAATATTTCGCGCAAGCCCCTTTACGTGATCCTTTTTCGCGCATCAGACCTCAGATCTTCTCATAGTCTTTAACCATCTAGAATGAGGGGGGTCATCTCTTATTTATAGGCGTCTGAGACCCCCGCACGCAAAATCCCATTTGGTGCAAAAACTTGTCATCTGGAGCGTAATTTTTCATGCAGGTATCATTTTTCATGCACATCTCAAGATATTTCAAGCAGCCCATGCCTTTTCCATTTTTCAACGTTTTGATTCCGAAACACTATTTGCACGAAAAACCTTGTTTCCCAATTTCGCGCACCCCGCTGTTTTTCGCTCAGACCCATAGTTTTTCGCACCCATCTCAAATATCTCACGCACAACCCTCCTTTTTTGTGCACCACTTCCTCTTTTCCTGCACCTCCTTTTACCAATAATCCATGTCTTCATTTTCAGATTTTGAGGCCCAAAAATTTGGCAAACACTGGGAAATTACGCCACCTTCAATACTGTTGTCTCCTTGAACTGTATGATCACATTGCTGGCACACATAATGAACCTCCACTAAGGATTGACAACAAACACAAACCAAACTCCAATTCCTGCATAGAACAACCATGGTTCCAACAATATCCCCCTTTTGGGTTTATTGGAAATCAGCAAATAAATTCAAAAGATCACCAACCCCATAAAATCCAAAAATGAAAGGATCAACTCAGCCAACACTCTAAGTCTACGTGAGCAATGATCGGTGTAGAAAACAAGAGAGGAATCTTGAATTGGTTCCCGTGTTTTGGAATTCTCATTGACGCCCAATAAATTTTCTTATAAATTCCTTCTCATCCTATCACCGACATAGAATTCTCATCATGTTACAAAAGCATTACATGTCCACTGAAAATCCTGAATTTATTCCTTTCTCCCCCATTGTCAATAAACCCAAAGACTAGTAATTTCTTTATTTTTCAGCTCAAGCCATACTCCCCCTGGATAGTATCTCCCCCACAAACCTTCATCACATCCAAAAACAGATAAAAACAGTTATCATAATTGGGGAGAGGAGAATTTCGGAACCTCCTTATGTAGTAGGAGGTGGTTGAACACTGAGGTTCAACCAATGCTTTTCAAACACAGCTGCTGACAGTGGCTTCGTCAGGATATCAACCACTTGCTCATCGGTTCCCACGTGATCCATTCTAATCACCCCTTGCTCAACTTTTTCTTTGATAAAGTGATACCTGATTTCAATATGTTTTGTACGAGAATGCTGAACATGATTCTTCGTAAGATCAATTGCACTCTTGCTATCATAGTAAATCACCATTGGTTGCTTTACCTCATCACACTTATCTGTTAATTATTGCTTCATCCATAGCAGTTGAGTGCATGCCTTTGTGGAGTATATTTACTCAGCTTCAGAAGTACTAAGAGAAGTACTTTATTGTTTCTTGCTCAACCAGAAAACAGATTTCTTCCCAATATAGAAGGCTCCACCATTGGTGGACGTCCTCTCTACTACATCACCAGCCCATTCAGCATCAGAAAACGCTGATAATTCACTATCCCCACCTGCAGCAAAATATAACCCAAAGTTATGTGACCCTTGAATGTATCTCATGATTCTTTTTACTGCTACCATATGTTCCTCCTTTGGATCACTCTGAAAGCGGGCCGCAAGACATTTGGCAAAGACAATATCTGGTCGTGTCGCTGTCAGGTACAGTAGGATCCCAATGATCCTACTGTACATGGTGGGATCTACAGAGGTCCCATCTTCATGTTTTCCAAGTTTAGTTCCAATAGCAATCAGAGTTGACATTGGTTTGGAGTCTTGCATATTAAACTTCTTCAGCAGCTCTCTTGCATATTTTTTCTGAGAAAAGAAAGTGTAATCCTTCTTTTGAATCACCTGCAGTCCCAAGAAATATATAATCTCTCCAATCATAGACATTTCAACTTCTGATTTCTTGTGATTGGAAAACTTATGCACAGATTTCTGCCTGCTTCCACCAAATATGATGTCATCAATGTAGAAAAGAACCATGAATTGATCTTCTAGAGAATTTTTCACATACAGATTGTGATCTACTTCTCCTCTTTTGAATTCCAGCTTCTTGAGATAAGATTCCAGCTGGGAATACCATGCCCGTGGTGCCTACTTCAAACCATATAGAGATTTCTTCAACTTGCAGACCTTTGTCTCATTAGTACCAAGAACAAAACCCACAGGTTGTTCAATGTAGACTTATTCTTCAAGTACACCATTAAATAATGCTATTTTGACATCTATTTGATACACTTTATATCCTCTTTGTAGTTCCATAGTATGGAACATCCTAATTGACTACAGTCTAGCCACAGGAGCAAAGGTTTCTTCAACATATACACATTCAATCTGGGAATATCCCTTATATACCAGTCAATCCTTGTTTCTAATAACACTTCCATTCTCATCAAACTTGTTCTTGAAGATCTATTTTGTACCAATCACATTGTGAAATTCGGGTCTTTGGACAATATTCCATGTCTGATTATTATCAATCTAATCTAATTCTTCATTCATGGATTTCACCCAAGATTAATCCTTTGCAGCTTCTTCGAATGAGGATGGCTCCACAACTGACAGAAATGCAGACTGCATGTTATTCCTCATCCTCCTTGTTTGTGTGGGTGCACCCCTATCCCCAATTATGTTAGATGGATCAATATCAGCTCTACGATTTCTCCTGTGTGGTTCAGTTACATTCTCTCCAGCCATAATCTCTTCTTCAGATTATTCGTATGAGTCAACATCATGATGTGACTGCTAAGTGTTTTGTACAACTTCCTCTATTTCTGTAGTTGTATTTTCTCTAGGTTCACTTTCTTCTTCATGTTCTATCACATCAGCATATGACGTCCTGGAAGCATTTTTGGTTTTCTCTTCAATTATCTTAACATCACTACTTACTACAATTTTTCCTAATCTCTTGATGAAACACTTGTAGGCTTTGCAGTTCATTGGATACCCAAGAAAAAATCCTTCATCATCATGGTCACCAAACGTCCCCTGATTTCCTTCTTTATTTCGGATGAAACATTTGCTTCCAAAAACACGAAAGTATTTCAATGAATGATTCCTTCCATTCCACAATTCATATGGTGTCTTAGTTTCTCCCATATAAAGCCCTATTCGATTCTGAGTGTGCACTGCAGCTTCAACAACTTCTTTCCAGTAATGGAGAGAGATACCTCTCTCGATCAGCATAGTCCTAGCCATATTGTTGACCTGTCGTATCCGACACTCAATAACTCCATTTTGTTGTGGAGTTCTCACAGCAACTACCTCATGTTGTATTCCATGTTTTTATAGGTAATTTTCAAACTCAATGGATATGTATTCCCCTACATTGTCAGGTCGCAGGACTTTTATTGTCTGTCCTGTATCATTCTCGGTAATCCGGCGATAATTTTTCATGCAATCAAGTACTTTACGCTTCCTGTGAATCACCATTACACAAGACATTATACTATAATCATCAATGAAAAGGACGAAGTACCTTTCTCCATGGGTTACAACAACATTTATTGGGCCACATACTTCTGTGTGAATGAGATCAAGAAGAAGTGATGCCCTTTTCTTCTTTGGCCGATATAAACTACAGACCAGCTTCCCACGAATACAAGCATCACAAGATTTTTCCCATTCACGTTTTAGAATGGGAATATCCATGAATATCTTCATCCTAGATACCTTTTCAATGTCTTGTTGGTTAATTTTCCCCAGCCTTCGATGCCACAAATTGTTTTCTTCTTCAACAGACAAATACCAGGAGTTCACTTTGCTGTCAACCTGATATAACTTTCCATCTGTTCTAAAACCTTTCATAAGAGAATTCCCTATTTTTCCTTTTATAGTGCAGCATTTTTGATTGAAGGTTACAATGAGCCATGAGTCATAGAGTTGACTTACACTGAGGAGATTGTGGCGTAGACCGTCCACATAAAGAACTTCAGTCTTCTTTAGCTCCACGTTGGCGAGAGCAGTATTCCCACTTCCTTTAATCTTAAAAGCACCATCATTACCGAACCATACTGTTCCATCAACCTTCTTTTCAATGTTCTTTAAAAGATCAAAATTTCCTATCATATGGGACAAGCATCCACTATCAAGGATCCAGGTGCTGCTGCTCTTTGTTGCTTTGAGGTCTACTTCTGTAAGGTTGGATTTCTCGATCTTCTTCTTTTCATTCCATGAGATATTGGATTGAGCATAGGATACTAATGTACTTTTAATACTTTCATCCACATAATCTGATTCTTCATACCCATAATCTTCTTCCAAAAGGGCAAAACTGTTTGTGAGAAAAACACCATCAGGAGGATGAAAATTGACCAATCATTGAGTGTTGTATGAATTTCTCCTATCGTGCCTCTGCCTGCAATACATAGCTTTATGGCCAAAGTTAGAACAATTAAAAAAGTAACCATAAAAGCTATTTCTTCTATAAGATGGAGGATATAAAATTGGTCTCCTTTTTTGACTTCCCAGAGCTTCCCCATTCAAGTAGCTCCTTGCCTCTTCGTAGTATGACATGGTATGGCCCAGATAACCAAAAAACTGAAACTTCATGAGAGGAAATGTCTTTTCACTTGAATTTCTCCTCATGCCTTCTTCCATGGTAGAATAAACGAACTACCTGTCATTTCTGAAAGTTTGAGGATAATTTATAGTTCTTCTTTTAGTTTGGATTGATGGTTTCTTTTTCAGAATTTTAGGTAATGTTTCAGCATGTCCAACTTTCATCTTGTCTTTCTTTTGGCTCTCTTTGCTTCCAGAAGTTGATGTCTCAGCTTCACAGCCAAATCCACTCTTTCCCATGCAAGAGGGTCTTTGATCACTTAGGATATTTCCAACCCCATCTGAACCACACTTGTCTCTTGCTAGTAATTCTTCATATGAGAATCTTCCGAAAAGAATTTTCTTCTTGCCCTCATTTGTTGTTGATTGACATTCAATTTTACTTCTAAGAGTAACAACTTCTTTCTCAAGTCCCTCAATAGTCTTGGACTTCTCTTCCATTCTGGATGAAAGGTCATTTATGACCTTTGATTTTTCTTTAATTTTAAGCCTTAGTTCCATAACATAATCTGTGCTTTCAAGGATTAAAGACTGAACTCTCACTAGTTCTTCAAGTCGTTCAATCTCTGATTCAACCTCATCAACATATTTTGATGATTATTTGACCATTTACTTCCACTTATTGCATCTCCTACATTTATTACGATTCTTGGAAAATGCATCCTTAATTTGAGTCTTTGAATCACTATTAGAAGTAATTATATTATCTCTGTCTTTATTGATCAAGGGTTCTGAATTTTCAACCATATCCATCATGGAATCATGCTTTCCCGTTTTAAATTCGGGTTCTTCTTCTTCACAAAATTCAGTATCCTCATCTTCCTCTTCACAGACAAAACTCTTCCTCTGTATTTTCTTTCCAGATTTGAAGTCTTTCTTTTTGAAAAATATTTTTCGAGGCTCCTCGATGTTATCGTCTTCACTATCTTCATCATTGATCTTTCTTAAACACTGAGAGGCAATGTGACCAACTTTTCCATAATAAAAACATGCGAGAGGTAACTTCCCTTTAAATTTTCCTTTTCCCTTCTGGAACTTCATTGTAATGAGGGAAAGAATTTCTTTTTCTTTGTCATCTTCACCGCTAATATCTTTTGAAATTTTCAGTTTATCCATGGACTTGAATGCCATTTTCTTGCTCACACGAGTCGTAGAATCTTTTGGTTTAACTCTAATTTCATATGATAACAAGATGCTTAGTAGATCATCCAGAGAAAGTTTGGAAAGATCTCTTTCCTCAAGAGCTGACACCTTTGCATTATACAGGGGAGGAAGTCTTCTTAATATTTTCTTTACTATATCAATGTATTTGATTTCTTCACCGAGAACCTGAATTGATCCAACCACTTTAGTAATTCGATTGAAGAATGAGTCTTCATTCTCATCTGGATGAATCTTCAGATCATCGAACCGATTGTGCAGGACTTGTAATTTTTCCTCCTTCACTTTGATATCTACTTCATAAATATTTTCGATTTTATCCCACATGGATTTAGCTGAGGTGAAAATCATTACCTTTTCCATTTTTCTAAGTTTTGATTCTGAAACTCTATTTGCATGAAAAACCTTGTTTCCCAATTTTTTTCACCCCGCTGTTTTTCACAGAAACATGTAGTTTTTCGTGCCCATCTCAGATATTTCGCGCACAAAACTCCTTTTTCATGCACCACTTCCTCTTTTCCCACAACTCCTTTTACCAAAAATCTATGTCTTCATTTTCAGATTTTGAGGCCCAAAAATTTGGCAAACACTGGGAAACTGCGCCACCTTCAATACTGTTGTCTGATTGAACTGTATGATCACTTTGCTGGAACACATTCTGAACATCCACTAAGGATTGACAACAAACACAAACCAAACTCCAATTCCTACATAGAACAACCATGGTTCCAACAAGGACAATATAAAGAGAGACATTTCTGAGTATATATCTTAGTACTTGGTATGTATGAAAGTTAATGTTTAGATTCAAAAATATAAGGGGATGCTACAACCATTATCCATACAAGAATGGAAATGGGAAAACATGACCATGGATTTAATCATTTCACTTCCCAAAAAATATAAAGGACACAATTCTATAGGGGTTATAGTTAATCGCCTAAAAAATCAGCACACTTAATCTCTATTAGAGAATATATCTATTTGAATCATATTTACATGATATATATTAAGTAACTGGTAAAGTTTTATGAAGTATGAAATTCAATTGTATTTTTTTAGTATTGAAATATTACCTCAATGTTTTGGTGAATTCTTTAAAAATCCCTTGATATAGAGTTTATCTTCAGAACTGTGTATCATCCTCAGACTGATTTTCAGTCTGAGAGAGCATTTAAAACCCTAAAGTATATGTTTAGATATTATTATATGGATTTAAAATGTGTTTGATATCATAATATTTCTATGGTATAGTTTTCTTACAAAAATATATTTTAATCAATGATTTATAGGACTACTTATGAGGCACTCTTTAGAAAGAATTATAGAACTCCAATGTACCATAATGAAGTGGTAGAAATAAAGCTATTGCGACCTAAGCTAGCTGATGAAATGACATAGAAGGTCATATCCATACAGAAACACGTAATAGAATAAAAAAGTTATCTGAAATGTTATTTTAATAATCTTAGAAATTATTTATAATTTAAAGTTAGTGAGAAGGTGTTTCTATGAATTTCTCTGTGGAAGAAATAAGGGAAAACAAAGCATTAGGGATATCGATCCCTTTGAAATTATTGATCCTATCAGTACCATATTTTATAACTTGGAACTTCCCACAAACTTATATCAGTCTCATGATTTGATCCATATATATCTCCCAAGTAAGTACATATATGATCCGTCACATGTAAAAAACTTAGAGATCATACCACTAGAGCGTGATATTTCTTATGTGGAATAAATGGTTGATATTTAAGATCATACGGAGAAAAGGTTGTAAAAAAGTACACTCTCACGTTAAATGTTTTTTTAAAAAACCACCAGCTTAAGGAATCTATTTAGGAACCTAAGGATATAATGAAGTATATTTATCATTGATTTTTGGTACCAAAGTGATGAATGTTTAGGGAAAATTCATTATGAGGGGGGTAAAATATTAAATCCTGAGATTTAATGATATTTTTTTTCAAAAATATTTAATATTTTTGATATTTTGTGTTACATGAAACACCAAGTTAATCTTTAATTACACACAATAATTATTTTATCTTGTATTACACAGTAAATCTTGTGTTACACGCGACACCGAATTTTAAAAAACACAAGATACTATTAAAATATTATTATTTAATATGATAGTTATCACCTAGACATTGGAATGGAAAGTATGAATTGGATTAAATAAATTAATGAAATATATGGGTTAAAACTATATATAAAATTAATTATTTGGTTACTAATTAATTATAAATTAAAATAAAAACCATTTTAAAGTAAAGGAAATCATTTTCTTAAAAACTATTTTTATGCGCATAAACATGTTTTTTCTTAATAAATATAATACAAAACTTTTGTTGAATTATTTTAATGAAATTTTTATATTATATATTCAATAAAATGTTTTAACATTCATCTTATGTGTTTTATTTTCATGATATAAGATTAAATATAATATTATCTTTAAAAACTATATTTTTCTAAAAAACAGTTTTATAGCATTTATTTTTTAAAATTTAATTTTTTAAATTTTAGAGTATTTCTTTTAAAAAAATAAATTCATATTTTAAATAATCATGTAAAAAATATCTAACGGTGTATTTTTTTATAATTTTCTGAAAAGATAATTTTCTCACTGAATGTTGAAAAATACTGGTTTTTATTAAAATCTGCCTTTTCATTCAACGAATTTAGAAGATACATTTTTTTAATATTTATTTAAATTAAAATTATTTAAACTACATATATATTAATCTAATTTTCGAATTTTGAATAAATTTCATATTGAATTTTGATATAAATTCATTGTAATCTTTTGAAACTTTTCTCTTTGGACAACTACATTTTCATCACATTTGCGAGATTAATTTTAAATTAAACATTTTCAATAATATGAATTTAATTTGTAAAAATGGATTAGATATTTGGAATCATAATAATTTATATCATATAATAAAGTAAAATTATTATTTTTTACTGTAAATAATAATAAAAACTATAAAACTTAATTGTTGCAGTTAAGGTTAAAACTGGTTTACCAGAGAGTTAATAAACAAATAGGAGTAAAATGACATTGAAAAATTTTCCAAAACCAATTTTATAGATATATTTTGACCTTATATACTATACTATTTTATAATTACCCATTTTGAGCCTTTCGTCATGTGAAAAATGTGGATAAACTTTATTCTTTTTAGAAATTACAAGTGTACAACTCACCTTACTTATTAAAGGTCACCCCTATCCTCTCTTATTCACAATTAAAAAACACATTGGTTAGGCTGATACCTACCCAAATAAATTATTTAATTCTATCTGATCATCTTATAATCATTTTTTGGTCATAAATACAATCTATGATGGCTTTCGGTTAAACCTAATGCAGTTGTCCAAAGAAGAGGTATGGTTTTAAACAATGCATTTTTGTTTTACTTATTATTATAGATCCTTAAAATATCATTAATTATGGTGATATAATAAAAAATATCTAAAATATTATTATATTTTATTATTTTATTTTCAAAACCTATATCCATCTCCACTTTTAACAAATTGGATATGAAATAATCATTCGTGTGTATGGTAGACTACCGCCTCATGAACCGATGTTATTTGTTTTCCATAACAATCTATCAAGGTTGGGTATAATAGTATATCTAATTTATATATATAATATTTATTATATTATTATAATTATTTAATTAAAACATCAGATATACACTATTATTTTCCATTCTATGGGGGATACAATAATGTCGTTTGTGTGTATGATGGACAACTACCTCACAAAGTGATGTGTTCTGTTTTTCACTAACATTTTTAATGGAATGTAATAAGGATAAATTTAATGAATATATGTGTTATATATGAAATAAATATTATTTTGAAAAGTTAATATATTATTTTAATTTCTTCCATTTCATCCATCGAGTAAAATGCAAACAACATTCATGCATACATACGTTCTACCATAACTATGAATGGTGTAACTCATTTTCTATCTCTAAGTTTAATGGATTGCTCTAAATATAAATATAAGGAATATATATGATATTTATATCATCATTAACATTATTTATATTATTTAACCATGATCAAATTAAAATTACAAAAAATAACAAATCAAAACATACACGAAAAACAGTGCACCTATTACTTGAAACGTGATTTTAACAATGAATTATTGATAAACAGGTAATAAAAGGGAAGTAGTAAATAATATATGGTATGATAAATATTAGTATGGTTAAAAAATATATATATAAAAATATTATAGATATTAAATAGTAGTTTCAAATATGTATTAATGAAGTTGAGACTTATGATAAGGTATTTCCATCTCACTTTTTTTACTTTTGTGAGGCACATGCCATATTTATCACCTATTTATTTTTTATGTTGTATATAATTATCCATAATTAATTTTATTATTCTTATAAAAAATTATTTTGATATAAATATCTATTTTATGATCTCTCTTTCATGTAGTTTATGGTTCAAAAGTTACCAAAGCTGTAAGAGTTTTTTTTCTCAATTTGTCTTCTTCGGAACATACATTATGTTATGAACCTACCTTCATTTATAAAGTGTATATACAACCACATTTTTAGTTAATATCATGAATATATTTACTCTTATGATTTTTTATGTTTTATAAAATGTTATTATCTTGTGGGGATTACGATTCAAAACTACCAAAGTTGTAAGGGTTTCATGAAACAATATCATCATCTATCTGGATTGTTTATATTTATGCTTATGATGTTGAAATATTATAATAAATCTATCAACAAAACCCATGATTTTTATTCTCATATTCTTATTTATTTATAATACATGTTTTCATTTTATTTTCATCATTATGTACTTAATATTCTAAAATAATTCTTTTAAAAAAACTTTCTTTATTTCTCTTTTCATTTGAAAACAATTTTTCTTCAATATCCATGTTTTATAAAAACGTTTTCAAAAATATTTTCACATTCTACAAAGGATTTATTAAAAATATTTACCCATGATTTATTTTTTTCAAAAAAATTAAAAGTAATCTTCATGTTACTTTCAAAACTAGGCTCATTTGGAATTTACCAAAAAAGTGAAAAGAATGTTTTTATTTTTTTAACATGTCCAACATGAATATCATTTATCACCAACATGAGTAGTCAATGATTTCAATCATCATTTATAAGTTTTTAATGTTATTTTCAATGAAAAGGTTTTTGAAAATTTTTAATGAATTTTTTGTTCTAAAAAGATATTTTCAAAGTGAAAAGGGAATTTTAGTAAAGAAATATTACAATGAATCTTTAAAAATAATATTACATTCTAATATGAAATCCTTTGATGTTAATAATTCTTTTCTATGGATATAATCCAAGGATACCATTCTTGTTATTTCTATGAATTGTTCATGTTTCTGATGAAAAGATGTTTATGAAACCCGTTTCTTTTCTATGGGTTATAACATGATGAAATTAGTATGAAACATTCTTCTTTTTTATGTGGGTTATTCTATGATGAAATGATGAAATGTATATTAAACACATTTCATTTCCCTAGGTTATGCTTTGATGTAATTCTTATGAAACCCATTTCTTTTCAATGGTTCTGATGTGATAAATGTTTTATTATCTTGTGGTACACATATGTTCGATTTTCATTAATTGAAGGGTGGGAATTATATCCCCCTCCAATTATTGGAAATATATTGATATCTTATGAGATAAAAATGACTAGAATAAGTAGTGAACTTTGTTTTATAAGGTATTTTTTTGAAAATGACAGTTTTGGGAGTGAACCCTTACTATTATTATGGTTTGAGGAGTGAACCCATTACACTATGATATCCTTGTAAATGGGACTTGACTACTATGTAAAATAATTTCTATTCTTATGGTTATTCCATAATTTCATCACTTATGTCAATGTTATTATCTCAAGGCTCATGTTATTTTATTTTCTTATGATTCATTCCTTATGAACTGAAAATATTTATTCCATGACTCAAAATTATTATCTTTGATATACAGGGTATGGTTTTTATATCTTATGAAAATGTTCTCACACCCTTATGCTCATCTTATATTTATATATCTCCCTAGATTACCCTTATTGAGCATCTAAACTCCCAGTTTATTATGTTTCCTTTTCCCAGGTTGTGAAGATATGTATAATGTATGATATGTTTAATAATGGTGCTATTTATGAAGAATTTAATGGGAGAAGATGTAGTTCACTTATGAACCAATTTCTTATGTGTCCAAGTTTCCAAAGGCACTATTCCTTTTCGATCATTGGGTATTTTTTTAAAATGTAATTAATATTAATCTATTAAGATGTATTATCTATTTATGAAAATAATTGGTCACTATACTTGTGACATACAGAAGGTGATCATGTGAAGTTATTGAGACTTGGAGAAGGCGATCACATGAAGTGATTGTGACATGCTTAGGTGATCACACAAAGAACTTATGAAATTCAAAAATGTGATCATGAAAAGCTCTAGAAACATGTCATAGAGGTATATCGTGAATGCAAGAACTAATCATGTGAAGTGTGTAATGTTGATTGATAAGTTGGTGGAATGGATGACTAAATACAATTTTTGGAGTTAAGGCGGTGAATTTATTCCTATAAATACTCATAACAAATCCTTAATAAGTCAAATAATTTTTTAAGTGGTTTGATCTGAAGAAAAAGTGTTTCACTCAAGCAGAAAAAATTCATATGTCAGAATCACATGATCTACATAATCCAAACATAGTCACATGGAGGAGTCTCATGAAGGTATCCTATAAAGGGATATATGAGATGGCCATAGGAAAAATTATTTGTATCACATGATCCTCATAACTCGATAAAGGTCTTAGGCTAGATTCACACAATCCGAATGATTAGAAAAAGGTATTATAAAGGGGTATCATGGAGTGGTCTTATGGAGGAGTCTTGCAGAGTGTTTATTCATAAGATTATCACTGAGAGGTCTTATAGAGGAGTCTCATTAAGGGGTCTCCTGAAGGCATCATTTTAAGTTAAGTAAGTGCTATGTGTTTTCATGAATAGATAAAATCCAATGATATCACTTAAACCATGTAACCTAAACAATGTCTTTCACAAAAATCACATGATCCGCATGAAAAAAACAAGGTCTCATGGAGGAATCTCATAAAGGGGTATCATAGAGGGGTCTCACTTAGGGGTATCATGGAGGTGTCTTGTAAAGTTGTCTTGTGAAGGGGTATCACACAATAGTTACATTTCAGGGTCTCAATCAAGGAGATATGAACCAAGGTTACCCTATTAATAATACGATTTCTATATCTATATTCATAATAATAAGAAGAAAAAGGATATATAACACTTGAAAATATTTTCGTAAGTATATTATTAACTACTACATTCAAGGAAGTGAAAGGAAGAAGGATTTTATTCACTTCTATATCCAAGGCAGTGAAAGGAAGACTTGGAATATCTTGAAGAAAATTCCAAATTGATGAGGAGTTTCCATCATATCTCATGGAAAGGTAATTCTCAATGGAATTTTCACATCATGTTTTTGAAGGATCATGTGAAGGTCAAAGGCACATATCTTACCTTCAGTGAAACTCTCAATAATATTATATATTTTTCTTTTCCCTGTGTGAATCTTTTTTCCCTTCTAAAGTAGTGATCATAAGAGTGAATTATGAGGGATGTGATTCTAGTTAGATAGTTCATAATCCCAAAAATATTTTAAGGGTGGTTATCCTATGTAATAGTGACCTATCCAAAACCAACGAGTAGTGATCATAGTGATTTTAGTTCACCAACACATTGTTGAACACATGCTCATTAGACTAGCCCATAGTGGTGTACCAAGTAAAGATATATGTGTCCTTGTGTTTTATTTATTTAATTACTTTCTATGCATCATCATCAGATATATTTAGAAATGGTAAGATCAATATAATCATGAAAGATAAAAAATTAACCCTTATAATAAAGAGTTCAAGATCCAATTGCGTGAGAAGAATTTTGGAAATAATATCCATACCCTAATTCACCCCACCTTTCAGGGTATCTAAGCTTCTTTTGGGCCTCACAATTGGTATCAAAGGAAGGTTCATTTTATTGTATTTTTTTCTCTATCTTGGACCATTTTATTTTCAATGTCAAAGTATCATTTTTCTTTGTTTTTAGTGTTCCATTGAAACAGGAATAACATCAATGAAGAATCATAAATCTGGTTGAATCACTCAGTATATTAGTGTCTATGTAAAGTGTTTAATTCAATTAAAGTAAACCAAAAACTTATTAGGTTATGAGTCTATTTAATCATTCAATTATTCTACTGAAATAAGTTTAGAAATTGACATGTCATGTGATGCTGTAACTAGTGATGATGAAGAAATTAAAAGAAAGACAATAGTGGAAGTTGTCTACATGAAAACAGAAATGGATAAGAAATTAATATAATATAATAAGTCTTAAGATATCAGGATCCAAGCATTTGAAATTGAATTCAATAAGATAAGATTTTTAAATTAAAGGATTATTGTAGTGGCCACTGATCTAAAGGAGAAGAAAGATTTCCAAGAAGAATAATTATAACTAATTTTCATAAAGATGAAAAAAATCAATGCTCATGACAAGGGAAAGAATTCAAACTGAAAAGAAGTTAATAATTTAGAATCTAGAAATGATTATCTCGATACAAAAAAATATTATAACTTTTCCAAAAGAATTCATGTTTTAAATTTTATGTTGCTCAGATAAATTCTAAAATAAATGAGAAAACAGACATGGTGGATAAGCTCCCCTAGGAATCAGAAAATGAAATAACTATTATTAAGAATATCAATAGTTAACTTAATGATAAAATTGAATCTAAGGATAATAAGATATAATATTTGGGAGAATATCTTGAATATGTCAATAAAAAACTGGAGAAATCTAATGCCAAAGGAAAACATAAATTGAAGGATGAATAACATTTATTATTTTACTATCCTCTAGTAGGTAATAATGAAATAAAAAGATAAAAATATATTTTAGAGAAAAAACATGAAATGATTATATTATTCCAAAGGACATGAAGTTTGGGAAAATCTAGTATTGGTTATTATGAACCCTCTATGATTCATTAGATGAAGAGAGCTATGAACAATTTTGAAAATATGGAAAATTATATAGGTTCTAGAAACAACTCTATAAAGGTTTTTTTTGAATCAATTGAAAAATATACTTTTTATTTTAGACATATATTTATATTTCATGTTTTTATTTTGAGGAATTGGAATATATATCATGTTGTGAAGAAATAAATATTGATAAATTAGAAAATAAAAAAAATATTCTTAAAAATTATGAAAGAAAATTCTCTCAATAAAAAATATTCAAGAAATATTATTACTGATGAAGACTATGAAACACCAAGAGTATGTGTTAAGAAGAATGAGGGCTTAATGTTAAATGAAGAACTATGGATATATCAACATATAAATAAAGAAATGATAAAATGAGGTATTTTTTTAATGTAAAATGTTTTATATGTGATAATCATGGGTAGTTGGAAAGACATTGTAGCCAAAAGAAAGACTGGAATAAAAAGAAACCTAAAAGGAGATCCTTATCTCCAGTGGTGCATAATGATAAAACCTATACTGGATGTTAACCTGATAAGTTGATAATTAGTTTTAAAGACTATGAGGAAACATAAATATCTCAACAAATGGTGAACCAAGATCCTCCTCTATTACATTCACATCAACTCAATTGGAAATAATGTGAACAAAACTAGGAGAAAAATAGTGGAGATGATCAAGTTGTGAGTAAAATAAATGAATGTTCAATTAAAGGCACACCCCCAACAAAAAAGGGTGAGTCTATTTTTATAACTGATAAAAGAAAAATGAATAAATAATGACTCAACATATTCACATGTCATTCCCAAGAAGATAAATGATGTAAAGGGGAAAACCCTCTAATGGAGGAAGAAACAATATTAAAATAATTTTGGAAATATTCTTCCTCAGATAAAGAATCATGAAAAATGGTCTATAAGTGGAGTGTCAAAGAAAGAAATTGTTACTAGTGGGTTTAAACCCCAAATTTTGAAAAGGCACAAGCCTACAGAATCCACATATTAGAAGAAGACTTAGTATGTGTGTAATGAATGTCTAGATATATATCTAGATTAGTTAAATAAGGTTGGGAAGTTGGAATAACCAAAAAATGTATAATTTTCTCAAGAAAATATTAAGGCGTTAGTTCATCAGGATGAACAAAAATCCCATTCATGGGAATTTTAGAGGAACACCTCTCCCTGTTTATTAAATGTTTCTAATATATAATGGAAGTTGAGTAGGACTAAGTAGGATATACAATCCATAGAATGTGTGTGTGTTCCAAACGGACACAGATGTATAAAATGAATATAGATACATGCAAAAAGAAGAATCATAATTTTTGAAATTCACATACGATACTAGATTCAAAAAGTGGTGTTACACAACCACTCTATTTTTCAAATATGTATATCAAATTTTCATGATGTAGAAAAGGAATATTATTTTAGGAAAAACCCGATTTGAAAATTAAGATCTATCAATGATTTACTTGGATGATCTAGGGTTTCTAGGTCTCATTGAATGTTCAACAATTGATATCATGCCTCAGTTCAAGTTTTATTTTTCCACTAAGAGAATAATAAATTATAGAGAACTAGTAACGTTAACTTATTTCGTGATTATCTATTTTTTCAAAACAATGTGGTATCAGCTTACTGTCTTTATGATACAAAGAAGTTGCAAGAAAATCAATTCCATTTCTTAAAAGTTGTCTCCCCATTTTAAAGAGTAACTCAATATATGGATTTATATAAACAATTAGTATTAGTGATCTATATCAGTTTAATTTTTGAGTCCTTTAGGTAGATATGATGGAAAAATCTATATGTGACATGACCTCATCCGATAAGAGAGACCTATGAGGAATAAAAAAAATAAAATAAAAATCATTTTTTAATATCCATGGAAGGGAGTGGGTGACATGGATAATATTGGTTTTTATTGGATTAAAATAATATTTCCTATAAATATTTCTAACATAGTAAGATTATCTGATCTTGCAAGGAACCAATTCCAAGTGGTAATTTCACCTATTGAAAATAAATCTATAGTGTGTAGTTGTAAATAATAATATGAATCCAATCTTGAAAAGTTATAATTGGAGAAAAGACTCAATATTAGGTTAGTAAATGGAGTAAAATGTGAAATTGAAAATAGTTTACATATCCAGGTGGTCTTTAAATATCAACCAATGGTGTCACATGGGCCAAGAATAAGTGCATAACCAAAGGGAGAGAAAAAACTCTCTTTATCTAGATTTTAGGAGTTATAATAATAATGAGTTTTCTCTCATGAGTTTTTAGATTTCTGAAAAACTAATACCTTGAGATCATTGACTAACGGGAGTAGATTAATAGATGAATGAATACCCTATAAAATTCAATAAGATTGGGGGATATTGAAGTGAATTATTTAATTGGTATTCATTGTGATCATTAAAGATTTATAAATCATATAAAAATATAGTCCATCACTCAAGAAAAAAGAACATTGAAATAAAATATCAATTCATCAAAAATAAAGTTGATCATGGGATTTTGAATGAGGAGTAAGAGCCTACTAAAATATAGGTTTAAGACATCCTGACAAAGGCCTTATATTATAAATCATTTGAATGGAATTAACTAGCTCTTGTCATTTAGTAAAATCACCATACTTAAACACATGTGGATTTGGATCCCCTCTCCTAAATGTATGGTGTATTTTTCACATATGTGCTTATTTGGGTCCTTTACCATGTTATAGAGCACAAATGAGTGACCATTGTGTTCATTGATAAAGGGGTTGAAAATTTATTGATGAATACATGGAAACACTGGGGGAGAATCTAATAGGGGGAGCATCAAAATGTGGATAGTTTTGAAATAGAAAAATGATGAAGTTGGTCTATGAATGAAGAAGATTCATGAACATGAGTGTCAATTTCCCGATGATAGTAGTTGACATGTATGGGATGAGGAGTGATCTAGAGAGTTATGCATGTTTTATATTTTGTCTCTGAGATTGTTTCTAAAGGTAGGTTTTGTTGTACCCCTCTCTCTTGGATTTTAATGATCACAATCACTCTTTTTTTGTTCTAACTTGTTTTCAAGTGTTTTTGTTGATAGGAAAAAGGTTGCCAAGGAGTTGGGCCCAGAAGGACTGAAAGTAGACTCTCTGAGTCTACCAGCCAACCGGTGGATTCCCACCAGCCAGCCGGTGGTCTCTGGCAGTAGCAGTGGTTTCTGTCCAGAGACACCAGTCAGCCGGTGTGAGCTCCCCGGCCAGCCGATATTGTCACCAGCCAGCCGGTGGATGACCACCGGCCAGCCAGTAGAACCTGGGCAGAGAGCTTTCTCTCTGTCTGGAGCACCGGCCAGCCGGTGGCTGAGGACTGGCCAGCCGGTGGTCCACCGGCCAGCTGGTGAGACACCACCGGCCAGCCGGTGTGCCCAGTCAAACTAGCTGTTGGGCTTTGACCAGACTTGTACTTTTGACTCCCAACGGCTCCGAAGGCCTCTCCAACGGCTCTGAAGACCCCCAACGGCCATTTGGGTGTTCCTCTCCTATAAATAGAGGACTAGGAAGCCCCGGAAAAGTGTGTAGCCCACGGGAACATTTTTCGATCATTTGGCGAACCTCCGACGCATTCCTTCAAGGATCCCCACCTTCTCCAACTCACTTCCACAACCAAGGAGCACCACCATAGAAGCTTGGGAGCGCTCTTCATCATCACCAATCAATCCATTGGCGCCCAAGACTTCTCCTCTTTACGGTTTTTATTGTTTTATCATTTTGAGCATTATTTTGAGTTTGTGCATACAAACCCTTCTTTCTCTCATCATCCCTTTGTTTGGGTTTTCACACCACCTTCAAGGTGTGAAGAGGTTAGTCATGTCTTCCCTGTAAAAGACTTGAGTCATAGGTGAGCTAGCCATCACCTGTAAGAAGGCTAGTGGGTTTCCTGCTACAACCAATAAAAAGAAAGCTGTAATAGGTTTCTAGGCTGCCTTAAAGTCCAGTGGGTTTCTTGCTACAACCATTAAAAAGCAAGCTGTCGTATAAATCTCTCAACGGTTGAGTTGGGAGTGGAGACGTAGGCTTGGGATTTAGGCCGAACTCCGTTATCAATTTTGTGTCTTTCCTTTTTTATTTCCGCTGCGCTTTAACTTTTTCTTAAATTGGTTAACTTTTTTAAAAGGCAATTCACCCCCCCCCCTCTTGCCATCACTCTCCGACCCAACAATTGGTATCAGAGGAAGTGTTTGTGTAATACCTTAACCGGTTTCAAATTCAAGATCCATTGTGATGGCTTCATCTTCTTTCGCCCCTGAAGGTTATTCATTGGGTCGTGCTCCTTTTTTTGATGGAACCGACTATACCTATTGGAAAACCCGCATGTCTACTTTTCTTAGAAGTATAGGTTATCCTATTTATAGAATTGTCATGAATGGTTACTCTCTCTCTCTTCTCCCGATGAATCCAAATGGACTCAAGCCGATATTAAAAATTTCGATCTTGATGGAAAAGCCATGAACGCTCTTCATTGCGGCCTTGATCGTAATGAATTCAATCGAGTTTCCACATGCACTTCATCTCATGAAATCTGGAAACTTTTGTAGGTTACCCATGAGGGGACCAACAAAGTTAAGGATACTCGATTGGATATGTACTGTCAAGATTTTGAGTCTTTTACCATGCATCCATCTGAAAATATTACTGATATGTTTACTCGCTTTACTGATGTTTGTAATGGGAGAAAGTCTCTTGGAGATGATGTTTCTGCAGAAATGATGGTCAAGAAGATCCTTTGGATCTTACCAAGTTCATGGGCACCGAAAGTCACGGAAATTCAAGAAGCGAAGAATTTAAAAGAAATGCCGGTCGAAGAGCTCATCGGATCCCTCATGACCTATGAGATCACCATGAGGAGGCAAGCTGAAAAGGAAGGAAAAATCATCAAAACTCTAAAGAACACCGCCTTCAAAGTTCAAAAAGAAAGATCCTCCTCCTCATCTTATTCCTCTTCAAGTAGCGATTCAGAAATCGAGAACCGTGCCCGCAAGATGCACAAATTCATGAAGAAGAAATCTCACAAGGCTTGAAAGGAAGAACTCGACGAAAAATCCGAGATCGAGGTAATATGCTATGGGTGCGGCAAGAAAGGCCATTATAAGCCCGATTGCCCACTCCACAAGACAAGGGCCAAGCAAAAGGAAAAGAAAAAGGCATTCAAGGCCACTTGGAGTGATAGCTCCTCATCCTCCTCCTCCTCAAAAGACAACGGTAAAAAATGTCTAATGGCATTTCATGAGGTAACCTCTTCCAAATCCTCTTCCTCTTGTTCTTCCAATTCATTCAATCATTTATCTTACGAGGATATCCAACATGTGAGAGATCAATTGGAGGAAGGTTTTCATGAACTTTCTTCCAAATTTATTGCTTTAAAAAATAAATTCAAAATTCTTTCTTCCGAAAAGGATCAACTTCTCAAAGAGAAGGAAGACTTGTCCCTCAAGATCCAAAACCTTCCCGATGTTGATTATATGGAATCAACAATCAAGGATTTAAGGAAATCCCTAGCTAAGTTCACCAAAGGTGAACATAACCTTTAGAAGCTCCTTGGTTCCCAATGCATATCTAGAACCACCCAAGGGCTTGGCTATTCCAAGAAAGCTTCCCCATCCCATGCTCCTACTTTTTTTTGTAAGGGGGAGCTCCCAATATAAATTTTGCAACTATTGCAAAAAGATCGGGCACTTAATTTACGAGTGCGACTGCAAAAATGCCCGGTATGGAAGGCCCAAAACCATTTCCTTTAACGATGAATTTCATAGGAGAAGACTCGCCACAAGACAAGTTTGGATTGAAAAATCCCTTTTAGCGAGTCTCTCCGGACCAAAATTTGTCTCGGTTCTAAAATCCTCTCCCCGGTGATTTGTTGTTTTTATTTAGGGGGAGTTAGGATCGTTTAAACCTTTTTGCGTTTTTCTTTCAAAACTTTCAATTCAAAACATTCAATTCAAAACTTTCAATTTAAAAACTTTCAATTCAAATTTCAAAAATTTCAATAGGTTTAAAATCTCTATCTTGTTTTTCAATCCTTTCCTTCAATCAAATTTTATGCCCCGTGCTATTTTGATAATCACAAAGGGGGAGATTTCCTTGGTTGTTTGGGGGAGAAATATTTCTCTCATGCTTTTCTTTACTTTTCAATTTATCCTTCAAAGCATGCCTTTCATTTCAGTTTTTTACATTGCTTGTTTTGGTGATTGTGATCATCAAAATAGGGGGAGATTGTTGTACCCCTCTCTCTTGGATTTTAATGATCACAATCACTCTTTTTTTGTTCTAACTTGTTTTCAAGTGTTTTTGTTGACAGGAAAAAGGTTGCCAAGGAGTTGGGCCAAGAAGGACTGAAAGTAGACTCTCTGAGTCTACCGGCCAACCGGTGGATTCCCACCGGTCAGCCGGTGGTCTCTGGCAGTAGCAGTGGTTTCAGTCCAGAGACATCGGTCAGCCGGTGTGAGCTCCCCAGCCAGCCGGTATTGTCACCAGCCAGCCGGTGGATGACCACCGGCCAACCGGTAGAACCTGGGCAGAGAGCTTGCTCTCTGTCTAGAGCACCGGCCAGCCGGTGGCTCAGGACCGGCCAGCCGGTGGACCACCGGCCAGCTGGTGAGACACCACCGGCCAGCTGGTGTGCCCAGTCAAACTAGCCGTTGGGCTTTGACCAGACTTGTACTTTTGACTCCCAATGGCTCTGAAGGCCTCTCCAACGGCTCCGGAGACCCCCAACGGCCATTTGGGTGTTCCTCTCCTATAAATAGAGGACTAGGAAGCCCTGGAAAAGTGTGTAGCCCACGGGAACATTTTTCGATCATTTGGTGAACCTCCGGCGCATTCCTTCAAGGATCCCCACCTGCTCCAACTCACTTCCACAACCAAGGAGCACCACCATAGAAGCTTGGTAGCGCTCTTCATCATCACCAATCAATCCATTGGCGCCCAAGACTTCTCCTCTTTACGGTTTTTATTGTTTTATCATTTTGAGCATTATTTTGAGTTTGTGCATACAAACCCTTCTTTCTCTCATCCTCCCTTTGTTTTGGTTTTCACACTACCTTCAAGGTGTGAAGAGGTCAGTCAAGTCTTCCCTGTAAAAGACTTGAGTCATAGGTGAGCTAGCCTTCACCTGTAAGAAGGCTAGTGGGTTTCTTGCTACAACCAATAAAAACCAAGCTGTAATAGGTTTCTAGGCTGCCTTAAATTCTAGTGGGTTTCTTACTACAACCATTAAAAATCAAGCTGTCGTATAAATCTCTCAACGGTTGAGTTGGGAGCGGAGACGTAGGCTTGGGATTTAGGCCGAACTCCGTTATCAATTTTGTGTCTTGTCTCTTTTATTTCCGCTGCGCTTTAACTTTTTCTTAAATTGGTAAACTTTTTTAAAAGGCAATTCACCCCCCCCCCCCTCTTGCCATCACTCTCCGACCCAACAATTGGTATCAGAGGAAGTGTTTGTGAAATACCTTAACCGGTTTCAAATTCAAGATCCATTATGATGGCTTCATCTTCTTTCGCCCCCGAAGGTTATTCATTGGGTCGTGCTCCTTTTTTTTATGGAACCGACTATACCTATTGGAAAACCATCATGTCTACTTTTCTTAGAAGTATAGGTTATCCTATTTATAGAATTGTCATGCATGGTTACTCTCTCTCTTCTCCCTATGAATCCAAATGGACTCAAGCCGATATTAAAAATTTCAAGCTTGATGGAAAATCCATGAACGCTCTTCATTGCGGCCTTGATCGTAATGAATTCAATCGAGTTTCCACATGCACTTCATCTCATGAAATCTGGAAACATTTGGAGGTTACCCATGAGGGGACCAACAAAGTTAAGGATACTCGATTGGATATGTTCCGTCAAGATTTTGAGTCTTTTCCCATGCATCCATCTGAAAATATTACTGATATGTTTACTCGCTTTACTGATGTTTGTAATGGGAGAAAGTCTCTTGGAGATGATGTTTCTGCAGAGATGATGGTCAAGAAGATCCTTTAGATCTTACCAAGTTCATGGGCACCGAAAGTCACGACAATTCAAGAAGCGAAGAATTTAAAAGAAATGTCGGTCGAAGAGCTCATCGGATCCCTCATGACCTACGAGATCACCATGAGGAGGCAAGCTGAAAAGGAAGGCAAACTCATCAAAACTCCAAAGAACATCGCCTTCAAAGTTCAAAAAGAAAGCTCCTCCTCCTCATCTTCTTCCTCTTCAAGCGGCGATTCAGAAATCGAGAACCTTGCCCGCAAGATTCACAAATTCATGAAGAAGAAATCTCGCAAGGCTCGAAAGGAAGAACTCGATGAAAAATCCGAGCCCGAGGTAATATGCTATGGGTGCGGCAAGAAAGGCCATTATAAGCCCGATTTCCCACTCCACAAGACAAGGGCCAAGCAAAAGGAAAAGAAAAAGGCATTCAAGTCCACTTGGAGTGATAGCTCCTCATCCTCCTCCTCCTCAAAAGACAACGGTAAAAAATGTCTAATGACATTTCATGAGGTAACCTCTTCCGACTCCTCTTCCTGTTGTTCTTCCAATTCATTTAATCATTTATCTTACGAGGATCTCCAACATGCGAGAGATCAATTGGAGGAAGGTTTTCACGAACTTTCTTCCAAATTTATTTCTTTAAAAAAGAAATTCAAAATTCTTTCTTCCGAAAAGGATCAACTTCTCAAAGAGAAGGAAGACTTGTCCCTCAAGATCCAAAACCTTCCCGATGTTGATTCTATGGAATCAACAATCAAGGATTTAAGGAAATCCCTAGCTAAGTTTACCGAAGGTGAACATAACCTTTCTAAGCTCTTTGGTTCCCAATGCATATCTAGAACCACCCAAGGGCTTGGATATTCCAAGCAAGCTTCCTCTTCCCATGCTCCTACTTTTTTTAAGGGGGAGCTCCCAATATAAATTTTTCAACTATTTCAAAAACATCGGGCACTAAATTTACGAGTGCGACTGCAAAAATGCCCGGTATGGAAGGCCCAAAACCATTTACTTTAACGATGAATTTCATAGGAGGAGACCCGCCACAAGACAAGTTTGGATTGAAAAATCCCTTTTAGCGAGTCTCTCCGGACGAAAATTTGTCTCGGTTCTAAAATCCTCTCCCCGGTGATTTGTTGTTTTTATTTAGGGGGATTTAGGATCGTTTAAACCTTTTTGCGTTTTTCTTTCAAAACTTTCAATTCAAAACATTCAATTCAAAACTTTCAATTTAAAAACTTTCAATTCAAATTTCAAAAATTTCAATTGGTTTAAAATCTCTATCTTGTTTTTCAATCCTTTCCTTCAATCAAATTTTATGCCCCGTGCTATTTTGATAATCACAAAGGGGGAGATTTCCTTGGTTGTTTGGGGAGAAATATTTCTCTCATGCTTTGCTTTACTTTTCAATTTATCCTTTAAAGCATGCCTTTCATTTCAGTTTTTTACATTGCTTGTTTTGGTGATTGTGATCATCAAAATAGGGGGAGATTGTTGTACCCCTCTCTCTTGGATTTTAATGATCACAATCACTCTTTTTTTGTTCTAACTTGTTTTCAAGTGTTTTTGTTGATAGGAAAAAGGTTTCCAAGGAGTTGGGCCAAGAAGGACTGAAAGTAGACTCTCTGAGTCTACCGGCCAACCAGTGGATTCCCACCGGCCAGCCGGTGGTCTCTCGCAGTAGCAGTGGTTTCTGTCCAGAGACACCGGTCAGCCAGTGTGAGCTCCCCGGCCAGCCGGTATTGTCACCAGCCAGCCGGTGGATGACCACCGGTCAGCCAGTAGAACCTGGGCAGAGTGCTTGCTCTCTGTCTGGAGCACCGGCCAGCCGGTGGCTCAGGACCGGCCAGCCGGTGGACAACCGGCCAGCTGGTGAGACACCACCGGCCAGCCGGTGTGCCCAGTCAAACTAGCCATTGGGCTTTGACCAGACTTGTACTTTTGACTCCCAATGGCTCCGAAGGCCTCTCCAATGGCTCCGAAGACCCCCAACGGCCATTTGGGTGTTCCTCTCCTATAAATAGAGGACTAGGAAGCCCCGAAAAAGTGTGTAGCCCACGGGAACATTTTTCAATCATTTGGCGAACCTCCGGCGCATTCCTTCAAGGATCCCCACCTGCTCCAACTCACTTCCACAACCAAGGAGCACCACCATAGAAGCTTGGGAGCACTCTTCATCATCACCAATCAATCCATTGGCGCCCAAGACTTCTCCTCCTTATGGTTTTTATTGTTTTATCATTTTGAGCATTATTTTGAGTTTGTGCATACAAACCCTTCTTTCCCTCATCCTCCCTTTGTTTGGGTTTTCACACCACCTTCAAGGTGTGAAGAGGTTAGTCAAGTCTTCCCTGTAAAAGACTTGAGTCATAGGTGAGCTAGCCTTCACCTGTAAGAAGGCTAGTGGGTTTCTTGCTACAACCAATAAAAAGCAAGCTGTAATAGTTTTCTAGGCTGCCTTAAAGTCTAGTGGGTTTCTTGCTACAACCATTAAAAATAAAGCTATCGTATAAATCTCTCAACGGTTGAGTTGAGAGCGGAGACGTAGGCTTGGGATTTAGGCCGAACTCCGTTATCAATTTTGTGTCTTGCCTCTTTTATTTCCGCTGTGCTTTAACTTTTTCTTAAATTGGTAAACTTTTTTAAAAGGCAATTCACCCCCCCTCTTGCCATCACTCTCCGACCCAACAGGTTCAACAATGAAGTGATTCATCAATGAAATTTACATTCTACTCTTGTTTCTCACAATGATATTGACTCATTTGGACTTAGAGTACATGTTACGAAACTCCTTGATCACTATTTGGAGTTGAAAAATAGAAAATAGTTTCACGTGTCCATGAATTTTAAAAATCTGATTCTTGAAGTTTAGAAGTGATGTCAACAAACCCAATGGGGGGGGGTATAGGAAAGAATTCCTCTTGTTGTCGATTTTGGGTTGATTGTGCTTTTTATAAGGTTTGACATTGTTGACAAAGGGTGTTTTTAAAAGGAGTTCTGAAGAGTTTACCTAACTTTCCTAAAGGATCACGCAAATCATGAATTTCATAAAGGTTCACACATAGCATAAATGTCTGAACTGATCATGAAAATGGATTACATAATAACCTGAAGTTCCCATTGATCAGGTGAGGGGATCATGCAATCACATATGTCAAAACTGATCTTACAATGATATCATGAAATTACCTTGAATGAATCAAATGATTTTATAGAGATCCTATGAAGATATCATGTAAAGATCTTGAAGAAACCATATGATTTTTGAGGGATCTCATGAAGAGTTTGTACAAAGTGATTGAAGATAAAGAGGTTGGAAATAAAGGAGAAGTCTTATGGTTGCTCAAAATCACATGACCACATAATTTTCAATTGATTTCAAAATGAGATCATGTAAAGCACTAGAATTCAATTTCACAAACCACATGATATTTATTGGATAATGTAATGAGATCATATGAAACACTGAAAAATAATGGAATTGACTGCATCATTGGTATTGGATCTCGTGATGGTGTCACATGAAGAGTTAGAAGACAATATCGCTGCCCACCATGTGGTTTTCAAAGTATATCCTAACGGGATCACATGATGAATACATTATTGTCACGAAATCTTGTGATGGAGTCACACAAAGTGTTTAAAGAAAATGATGGTGACCACACAAAGCACTTATGACATATACTAGGTGATCATGAAAAGTGCTTGTGACATGTGAAAGGTGATCACACAAAGTTCTTAATACATGAAATAGGTGATCACGTCAAGCAATTATGACATGTGTAGTTAATCATGTGAATCACTAGTGATATGTGTAATGTGATCATGTGAATCTCTAGATACATTTCATAGAGGCCTATCAGGAATTTGAGAATTGATCATGCGAAGCGCATAAGGCCGATCACTACATTGGTGGAACAAACATCTAACTATGATTTGAATAATTAATTATATGGATATATTATTATAAATACCTCTAAACCATACAAAATAAGAAATAGAAGTTTTCATAAGTGGTTTTATCTAAAGAAAAATTCTTTTTTATGAGCATAACAGATTCTTACACAAGAATCACACGATCCACGTAATCAAAACAGAGTCCCATGGAGAAATTTCATGGAGGTATCCTTCAAAGGGATGTATGCACTAGGAATATGAAAACCAATTTGTATCACATGATCCATATAACCAGGACAATGTATCACTTCAAATTCATGTGATCCAGGTAATTGGAATAAGTTCATGCAAAGGTGTCTCATGGAGAGGTCTTACAGAGGAGTCTCATGATGTGATCTTGCGGAGGAGTCTTGTATAGAGGTCTCACAGTGGAGTCTCATGAAGGGTTATTATGAATTAATCATGTGAAGTGAATTATTCACTTTCTTTTCGCATGCATAAATATCCCTAATGATATCATTTGAATTAAGTAGCCTAAATAGGATCTCACACCAGAATTGCATGATTTTCATGAACAAAAGAATGTATCATGGAGGAATCTCGTAAAGGGTTCTCACATATATGCCTCGTGTAGGGATCTTATGGAGGTGCCTTTTGAATGGGTATTTAGGAGGGGTATCATGAAAGAGTTACATGTTAAGGCCTCATGAAAGGTGATATGTACTGAGGTTTACCTATGAACTGTACTATTTTCATATCTAAATTTAGAAGAAGAAAAAGAGGACATAGGATCTTCACCACCAAACAATATATGTAGAAGATGGTTATTCACTTCTTTATCCAAGGTAGTTAATGTAATGATTTTATTCACTTATATATCTATGATAGTGAATGGAAGACATGTAATCTCTTAAAGATCCAAATAAGTTGAGTAGGATTTTCCATGATATCTCATGGAAATGTGATGCTCAAGGGGATTTTCACATCAAGGCTATGAATGAGAATGTTAAGTTAAAAGACACATATCTTACATTAATTGTAACTCTCAAAAATAGAATATTTTGTTATTTTTCATGTGTACCTATTATTTTTCATTATAATGCAATGAAAATAAGAGGGAAGTGTGAGGGAAGTGACATTGGGGAGATAGTGAATTTTCCCCAAACATTTTATTGGAAGTTATCATAGGCATGAGTGACTTAACTTAAACCGAAAAGTTGTGATGTTAGTGATTTTTGGTTTACTAGCCCACTAATGGATTCATGCTCCTTGGGATATCCCATAGTTGCAAATGAAGTTAAAATCTATGAGTTATTTTGTTTTATTTAATGCATTAATTTCTATTAATCATCATAATATATAGTGAGAAATTATAATATTAATATAAACATGAAATCGAAAAATAAGTGACCCTTATAATAAAGTGGTCAAGATCTTGTGGGTCAGGAACAATTTTGGAAATAAAATACATATCTTGATTCACCCCCCTCAGGGTATCTAATCCCCTTTTGGACATAAAATAAGTAGTTATAATTAAAAATAAACAAAACATGGAATAAAATAAATAAAAACACCATAGAAACATAGATAGTGTAAACACTAACCTATAGTTTTAAACTAAAACATCAAAAAAACACAAGAAGGTTTACACATAAAGTAAATCAAAATAAAAAATAAGCCACTGGATAAAGTGGTTGACATAAAAGTATCTCAAAAATAAATCCAAAAAATAAAAAAATAAAAAAAATATATCTATAAGAAACATGGTCACTCAAAATATCCCATCACATTAATAAATGGACCAAAATAATGATATCCAACACTAAATCAAAATTTGGGAATTTGAAAAAAATGAGTGCATAAACACACATGATTGTGTATGTAGGGTGTGAAATAAACCAACCTAATATGATTTCACTAGAGTATATTAAATTATTTTTTATAAATCATTTTCTAAATACAACTTTGAAACATTTTTGGAAAATGGAATTTTCTCATGATAAGGTATAAAGAAGCTAGTAACAATCCCTTTACCATTTTTGGAAACATTGAACCATTTTATAAAAAAGGGTAGAAACATCAAAAATAAAATCAAGCTTTTAAATCTTGAGAAGATAATTTTTTATTTAATCAAATAAAAAACCAATACCTTAATCATTTCAAAAATTCTTCTAGAAAAAATATAAATAAAATAAAATTTTTGGTTGAAAATAATATTTATAAAACCTATAAACTATGAAAGAATGGAAATATAACACGAGAAAGAAATGCTATGTCAAATAAATTTTTGGGTCTAAAGAATTATACATTCAAGAAGAGGAGAAAAAAAGGAATGTATAAACCCAAAATGAGAATTTAAAGAAAATATGAAAAAGGGTGAAGCCTTGAAGGATGAATTGATTCTGCGAGGTATAAATTGCCTTGTGGACTGTCACTCTGCATGATGTTCCACCACTTCACGAAGCACCCCACAAACAAAATAGGTCACGAGAGGAGATAGACCATAATTAATCACGATTTAAAGAACAATCATTTATAGGTCCAAGAGGTGATTTCTTCCCCCATGAATGACTATCTCCCTGAACAAAATAGTTCATGGAATGAGGTAGTACTGATAGAGTCGGCGAAGAATGAAAAGTCATTTTTGGGGCCAAGTAGTGATTTCTGGCCCCATAAATGACAAACCCCTTCATGAATCACCATAATCAAGAAATAAATAGTTCTCAAAATGAGGTGGAATCTACATCACCCACAAATTAATAAAATAATTTTCAGGGTTGGGCAATGATTTCCACCCCCCACAAATGATGACCCCCTCTAAAAATGACCACTCCCCACTAACTAATTCATTCATGGTCCGAGACACCCTCCATAGGATCCTACAAAAGAATCCATGAAACCCACTATGGACGACCGCCCATGATGGTATCTTATCCCTCTAAAATTATATAAAAATGCCCAAGGGGGACAAAAAAAGGCACCATGGGACCGAACCAAAGTGAGCCGAATGAGACGAGTGACGATGCAACACAAAAAATGAATCCTCTCCATTGATTCATAGTAGGTAAAAATTCACCGCATAGAATTAGGGAGGAAATAATAAATCATCTAGAAATTATCAAACTCAAAAAACCTTTGTAGACACCATTTCATGTGTGAAAAATTGATGGCCCCTTTGTAGTCAAGCATCTTTCATATCCAAGTGCTATGCAGGAAGAACCCTACACCATGTAGAAAAACATTGTGTGGGAGGAACTCGACTCAACATAGAAAAATGATACATGGATTGAACTTGGAACCATGTAACAAAAATTCTACATAGTTAGAACCTAAGATCACATAGGAAAACTCTATAAAGACTATACCCTCACCCGCATAGCAACATTCTATGTGGAGGGAACCCCATCCGGCCTAAGAACATGCTACGTCGAAGGGGGTATCCTAGGGAATTATACTCTCTACCTCCCATAACTCACTTCCGTCATGTTATCAGCCCCTATGTTGGCCCTATATAAACCATTCTAACAACATTTAGCCAAGGACCCTTCTAAATACACTCGAGATGTATGATACGAACTTTTGGAACATCTACATGTCCTCTTGAGTTTACAATGTCATAGAAAGAAGAGTCAATTGTGAAACATTTACAACAAGGTGTGCTCTTAGAATGTCTTTGGGTTTACATTACTATGGTAATAAGGGTTACAACCTTGGGGTTCTCATGTAAACCTCCCAATTCCATGTGTGGTGAGAGGGGATCATGCTTGTCTTTCCCTTTGAAAAAAAATGATATCTTCCCCCTATAACCAACTTCAGGGAATCCCACCTAAAGTAAGCCCCTTTACATTATTGCGTGAGGCAAAAAATATTCTCCTTTTCACCTTAGGAAGATCCATATCTAGGTAGATCACCATATGTGACAATATTAGTTACCAAGATAAAATAAGATACATGCACACTCATTTACCTCTCCTTCTCCATTTGGGCTTCAGAACCTCATTCACTATCTAATATAGTGGATTGTGTGATGTTTAGATCTAATTATTACTATTTTTTTCACACCAATAATGATTCATGTGGGATTATAGTTTAGCAGTGGTGATGAAATTTTCATGGTCCCAAACACACCCTTCATGGGCTTCTTCCATGATTAAGCCCCTATCATATCTAAAACTACCCTCTATGGGCTGCTTCCATGTATAATTCCCAATAATATTCAAACATCCTCTAAAATGTTCCACTTCTATGCATAATCCTAACCATATACTCCATGGGCCTCCTACAAGGTGTAATCATCGAAACCATACCTAAAACATTAAAGGGGAATATTCCCAATAAATAAGAACTAGACATGAATCCATCCAAGTGTACTCCCCAATCATGCCCCCTTAAATAGGGACCTCCCATGAGTAAGCCCCAAAACCTTCTGAACTACGTAGGATTTGATTCCCAACTAACTGGGATATGTAGGGACCTCCCTGAGGTCCAAATCCATTAACCAAATAAACCCTAAAGTTCTCCAGGCCACATCCTCAGTAAGATCATATCCACCTAAGAGAACAAATCTCTTCCTGGCCCCTCGAGACTCCTCGATATAAGTACCACACTATCCTTGACCAGGAATCTTCCACCTAGACGTCATTTCCGCATGATGTTAAATTGCATGGTTGTGTCCTCATCACACAATATTAAAAGGCGAAGTTCTTTATTAAGTGTCACTAAACTATGTGGGTTCTAATTCCTCTCATGAGGATACATAGTAATCCCATCTTGTGGGTTCTATCCTCACATAAAAACAACTTCTGTCTCCTTAAATGATAGAAAAATATAGAGTGCCTCATTTTGTAGCTTAAAACCATCATCATCCTAATAAACAACCAAAGGAATCTCTTTTTTTTTCAAAAATGAATACCATTAATGGAAAACATTGGATACATACATATCCCCCCATTGAGGGATAACCTCTAATACATTCAAATGATTCTGAACCCAGGTGTATTAATGGTTGATCATTACCTTGGGGTAATTTGTATTATACACACTTGGGAATGAAAAAAGGATTAATGAACATATCTTAAATCTATAATAGAGTCCCAAAATATGAAATTATTCCCCCCAAAAGGGTGTGAAAATCTCGACTTCTCATCCTCTCTACCAATGTGAGTGCTTAAATTTTGTTGGTCATGTTCCCCAATAAACACTTTTCTTTGGAATGTATGTCCGTGAGTTTTCATGGATATGAGAGTCATCGAGTGTTTACATCTCCATAAAAAACCATTTGGACACCATTCAAAGACATTGTACCCGAAGTCATTTATTTTATACCACTCAACCCCTTGCAATCAATCATCATGCGCTAATGGTTTTTATAAGAAAAAAAATGATGAACCCAATGTGAATCCTTAACCAAGGTGGTGTTGTTACCCCACATTAGGCCCCTTTACAATCCAAATAAAATATGGAAAAACAAAATAATCAATTAAAAATGTGTTCCTGAGATGATACTTTCATGAGGTTTTATTGTCTATATATGTAACATATATTGTAGGAACTCTTTAGAGATCTCTTCTATCTAATGGTGTCTCACCAAATTTCACAAACACATGCATAAACCACTACACTGTATGGGTCCTCAAACAAAAATAGGATTTCATCACCAACCCAACATCTTCATCACTGGGTTTCAAATGAATTGATTCGCGAGTTCCACTAGAATGGTACTCTCACCACCCTGGAGGAAGCTAGGAAGGACCCGTAGTCCATGAAGCCCTGCTGGTTATCCATCCAATGATGGTCAGTGCTCCAAAACCAGACGACTCCACTAACTATTTCAAACTGTTTCAAGATACAATATATAGAACATTATAATAATATCATCCATTTTCTTAGGGAGGATGATGAATTCATCACTAATTACTTCCTCCCAACAACACATGTGTCCTGCCAAAGGGCCCCTACTAGAAATCATGGCTACAAACACCATGTGGCCCAACATCCTCTCTATGAATATGTTTTCACCTTCTAGTCCCTAGTTAAATTCAAACAGACCAAGCCCCTAGGATGGCCCACAAAGGGTGATTATTAGACTATCAGGAACATGTCATCATCCTTATTCCTTATAAAGAAGTTTTCCAAGTAAATATAGTGGTAATATATGGGCATATATATATTCATACACCCACTTATAAATCCCATTTATCGAATATGATAGAAAATTATGATTAGGAACAAGTTCCTACTATTTCTCTCTAAGCCCTCCATGAAAATAGGGTGGAAAACTATTCCCATATGCATATCTCTACCAATGAACATGGATCTCATTAGTTAAATATAATGGAAACCAACTATGATAAAATGTAAATTCATTATAATGCACATCAAGCCCACCAGTCACATACACCAGCAAAACACGAGTAGATGAAAATCGCTGCTAAAAAATATGAACCCCACCAGTCAAATAAAATGGAAAATTATCGACAGATACAAATTATTGTGGATAAATATCATTCCCATTAATCAAATACGATAGAAACCAACAAGAAGATGAAAATTCATGCTCGTTCATATAAATCCCTCTATGTAAATACAATGTCAATTAAATAAATAAGTCGACGTATCCCAATTTTAAATAAAGTTAAAACCCATATCTCAGCCCCTGTATAGGAAAATTTTCATTACCAACTAGTAGAAAATGGATGACTGAAGCAGGCACATATTACTACTTTGAAACTGGAATAGAAATATATTTCCATTCCCACCAAGGATATATCTCAGCACATGTTAGCAATGATGGAGGCTCAAACATCAATTTATAAACATATCCTATATACTTTCCAATATGTAATCACATCCTCCGAAATAACAATTATTTAACCCCACAACCCCACCTATCCAAGTGGCGTGACAAATCCACACAATGAGGTGGTCACTTTGGATCATATATGCATCCCTATTCCCATCCAGGAGGTTTTTTAGAAATATTATGTGATAAATGGACAACGGTATTGGGCACAAATACACATTCTAACTGGGCTTCACTGACCCACTTTGGTGTCCGCTCCAGAACAGGAATATATTCTTGCCAAAATCACAGAATCTTACCAGCATATCCCAATAGAACCATAGGATCCCCTCTAATATGAACCCATATATAAAGTTAGTCACCTATATAAAGTGGCATTAGTTTCCCATAAGAGATAAACTAAAAAAGAATTCACACCAAAGGAATATGTAAAATGAATTGAAGACTCATAACCCTGCTCTACTGGAAGATAAAGTTAAATATGCCATTAGAAATATATACTTGGTGGCCCATGTTCTTTCAAACATGTCACCAAATTTCAGAGGTGGTAGTAGAATTTGTGAAGTTCGTCCACATAACATTGTTACCAGAATCTCTGAAGGTCCTCCCCAGAGCATCAACCACAAAGGCTTCCTTCATGGGAACAAAATGATTGATCATGAGAGCCCATCTCCAGATAAGTGTCACGGTATACCTCCTCATAAACAAGTGGTCAAACAACAAGAAGGTACCCCATTTCTATTCTCTTACCTGAAGTTCCTTTACAGGGTATACACTGTATAAATTCTCTATATAGTAGAACATCATACTATGATGGTAGCCCTCACCATTATGGAATGTGCTACAAAGCTCCTATCCATAGTGACATCCTATTTCAGCAAGAATATCCTACCCTTTGTTTCATCCACCATGAAGGTCCTCCTCATGGTATATGATATAGAAATTATCACTTATTTTGGAAATCCAACAATTATGGTAGTCGTCTCCATGATGGAATTTTCTATAAAGGTCTCCCTCACAGTAAAATATTATTTTTTCATGAAGGTCCTCCCCTTTTTATCACCCACCCTTAAGGTCCTCCCTAGGGTATACAATATATAAATTCTCCCGACAGACAGAGATCCAACTATGATGGTAGTGCTCTCCATGATGGAACCCTCTATGAAGGTCCTCCACATAGTAACATTTGATATTGATAAGAAGGTACTCCCCTTACCAAGTCAAATATAATAAATCCCTCATATTCTGAGGCACTTGGAAAGATGGGGAAAGACATGTTAGAGACCCTATCAATAACAAGCGATATCCTCTCTAAACCAATAGATATCTCGGGACAATTATCATCCTCTGAGCCACCACTAGAATTCCATATTAACAAGACCCCTACTAGCCCCACAACTTTGTAATAAAATAGTCAAGAAGAATCCATGTTGGGAAGATCAAGTAGAGGGGTCTTTGGAATAAGATGAAAAGGATATGTTTCTCAAGAGAAGAACATTGTCCAAGGATGATATACCCATTATGTTTTTTATCTCAGCCACTTCTTAGTTTGACATTCCAGAGGAATTAATAGAATAATTCATACACAACATCTATATAAATATCTAGAAAAATATCCACCACCTGAAATAAAAATTATTGCCTTGCAAAGGGTATGTAGGCCATGTCAAAATATTTGGTGAGCTTCTTCATTAAACTGACTTGGAATCCCTATCTTCTACATGGTGATTATGATAAAATAAGTGAAGTAATGATCTTAAATTTTCATTCCTTAATGAAGTGAATAAGTTGAATTGTCTAATTTTCTATGCCCCACAAAGTGTTCACATCTAGGGGTGGGGTAACTTGGATATTTACATTTCACCTCATGCCTCGGTCATCAAAACCCACTATAAAAGGGATCATGTAATGTCATTATTTCAAGGAAGCTATCAAGAATAACCCTTGCTCAGGAAAGAAGACATTATCAATATGAATCGTCCTTGAATAAGTCTCAAAAGCATTTGGACTTATAGGAGAAATCCATAAAAAAATCTTGAACTAGGAAACTAATAACATTTAGCATGCTTCTCTCTTAAGGGAAACCAACTATCAAGCACTTCTAATGTCATAGAAATCAAATAGTTTATATGTAGACCTGAAATTATATCTATATAATGCTTGAATAGGGATGTGTGAGATCAAGAGAGTGGTGACAACAGTAGCATCCATCACAGTACAAGATCAGCCCTAGCCCATGGGGTTGGGGGAATTTTTTTCAAAAAATTCCCTCGTAAGACAAAAAAAGGTAGATCGAGGAACAATAACAAAGGAACATGAGGAACCCCATCCTTTAAGGCCTAGGGAATTTTTAACTCAACCACCTCCTGAATGAAAATCAGTCTTCTCCCATTTATGAAGGATGAGAAGAGGAATGGTGTTCCCTTTCACCCCTTCTCACAATCCCTTCCCCTCATAAGGGAGGAATATGTCCAATCTACATAGAGATTCCCCCCGAGTCACCCTTCACCAAGAAACTCAAAGAAGATCATGGAAAAGAAGGGAGAGGTCTAGAAAAAGGATGAAAACAACCCTCTTATCATTCAATAGTCCTTATGATGCCCAAAATAAAATACACATCAGTGAATGTTGTGGGTGTCAATCCTACCGGAGACCCTGAAAATGAAGATAATACAGAAGAGAAAGGACAATATTATTCTATTCGGGATGTAGTTCACACCAATAATGAATGTGTACATACCCAAAACTAGAAAATCAACTATAATTGGGGTGCTCCCTCATTAAATCCCATACTACCTCCTCATAAAATCTCTACTAGAGAGAAGAACTAAATCAAGGTTATATATGAACAACTTACTCCTATCGATGAGAATGAGCTCCCTATACTCAAAGAATGATTTTCTCTATAGGAGGAAGAAATTAAAGAGTGAGGTTATTCAATGCTAAGTTTCTCCACAGTAGTGTCCCTATCAAATATGCTCCCCAAGTAGAGCCTCAATGTACCCTTCTAGTAGGTGCACCTCAACAACAAGGATTTATCTAGAAAATTGAGGCAAGGCTAGGACATACTCCCAACATAGCTCCTGGACAATCAGTCTACCTAGACCCAATCATGAATGGATATCAATATTTACATCCATTAATGAGACAACTAGAATTTTTTTAAGAAAATCCCCAAAGATGACTTTGGGTTGATATTGGACTCAAATGATGGTAGAACCATCATTCCAAATCCTACCGATTGGTGTACCTATCTAAGCTCAGGTTTAACAAAAAACTCATCATGGGATTATCGAAACCATCAAGTCATTAGCAACTCTATTGTAATCCATGTAGAAGTGGTGTGCACTAGTGCAGCTAAATAAGAAAACTTAACTCGTTCGAGTGAGAGACAACCCACCACTTCCAAATTTCCTGATTCCTATGTCTCTAATATTCAATGGTTCAGGTGACTTGAAACAACGTCTGACACACTATGTGTCCCATTATGGCCCCATGATGGGAAATCCTAAGAAATAAGATGCATTGAAACTTAGATTACTCATATGAACCTTGAAAGGGCCATCCTTTGTGTGGTATACTAGTTTTACAGCTCAGATAATAATGGGATGAGATGATCTCTGTCGGTAGTTCCTCTTCCAGTTTAGCTCAACACTATAGAAGAAAAAAATCAATGACCCCTAAAATTTCAAGTAGTGAGAAATTGAGAGGGTCTATAATTTTATTTCCAAATGAAAAGTGTGAACATACTCCCTAAATCGACCACTTCCTCAGGAGGATATGCTCACTCTTTACATTGAAAACCTTCATGATATACTATGAATGGAACTCATCCTGGTGAAATATAAAGTGTGCTTCAGGATTTCTTCTCCATTTCCCAAATAATGTAAGACACCATATAACAGACTACGATCAAGTACTAAATAACTCCACTAGTATTAAGGAAAAGAGCAAGAAAGGCTCAGGAGGAATCCATCACACTTAAGCTAGAATCTATGATGACTCCAACTCCTAAGCCTACATCGTATCGTGTTGCACCACCTAGGAATCAACAAAAACCCCACCTAGATAGGATGAGTGGAGGGGACTCAGGATGAATCCATTTGAGGAGTAATGAAATAAGGTTTACTCATTCCAAGATGATCAAGTCTCAGGCTATTTTTAGCTTCTATGGATAATGATTTTCTCCACCTTCTGAATCCCAATTGGCTTGATGAAGTAGGTTTTGATGATTGGCCAAACTATTTCCCCTTTCATCGAATACTAGGGAATTCCATCTCGGAATGCTTCTTCTTTAAATACCTCCTATCGAAAATGGTAGATTATAAGAATGTAAAACTGATAAAGCCACCAACACAAGTGGAGTGTGTTTCCAATAATGCCATTGAGGAAAAAAGTGGGTGGTAAGAAGTTTTTAGTAGAAGTGAAAAAATTTTTAATGGTTGGATTAATCTAAAAAAAGCAGTTGATCTCATGTTATTCGCTAAGCATAGTTTAAATAACCAACTATGCCCCCAATCTCTTCCACTGCAATGCAGTCAATGCCGTCAACACAAAAAATCTCCAAAGTCTAGCCTTTAAAAATGAATCCTGTTCAGAAATAAAAGGAGGAAGTGTAGTAGGATGAACCTACATCAAGGCCAAAATGGGCATTAGAACTTAGATTTTATACCCTCAGATCCGCAGTAAAGGGAAATGCCCCGCCAATCAAAACTATAAAAATGTTCAGTCAGGAAAATTCCTCATCAGATGATGATTTGATCTTCGGTTCCATTAATTTCATTCATTTAATGGATCCTTTATTTGATGATGAGTATGGATATGAAATTGAGTTACCCAAACCTAGTTTGGGAACTAGAGGAAGAGGTTGTATGATCTGAGGATACTTGTGAAGATATAGTCATGATAGGATCCAAACTAATAGGCATACCATTGATCAGAGTGTCAAAAATCACAGAAGATCCCTTCAGTGGGTCCAACATAAATAGGAAAATATCCCTACACCTGCCAGATGCCACTCTAACACAATCACTTTGGAATATCAATCTGAAGAGTACCATGTGTCCAATTACCCTCAGTATATAGGGAGACCTACACAGACCAACGCACCAAAGAAAGGAGCACCTCAAACTCTTATCCTGAGGGATGATCCATCTATATCAAATACTCAAGCCTCTAAATCAATTATGAAGGAGAATCCCCATATAGATAAGCACATGAATTTAGACCAAAAGTATGAAATCCTGAAATAGTTATCATCTATGCTAGCCAAAATATCGATCTTGGATTCCATTTGTTTTTTAAAAGACCTTAGGGAAGTAGTCACAGAGGATTTACTCATCCATCAAGAGTTTTATGTTGAAGTGGCCACTGTTGAGGTCTATCAAAGAAAGACCAATTTTTTGGAATTCTACAGAGTTATATCCGTTACAAATCAAGATGAATATGTATTTATACAGGGACACATCAGATACTTTTATGTGTCTAAAAAGATAAATGGTTTTGATGTTTGAAAAACAATAATGGATATGGATTTAACTTCATTCTAGTAGGAATACATCATTAGATGGGCTATGATGAGGTTAAACTAACATCCCCTACACCCTTCCTAACAATATAGGGATATAAAAAAGGTGATCAGAAGACACTGAGTTGAATCAAGATCAAGACTCGATTTGGATACCTCATAGCTAACTCATAATTTCTTTTGGTTCATCCTAACATGTCCTTCAATGTCTTGATAGGAAGACCATGGTTGCACCAACATGCGATAATCCCCTCCTCATACCATTAATGTATCAAATACTTCATTAATGGAAAAATTTAGACATTTCACTCTGATAAGGGCCCATTAAAATCATTTGAGTCACATTATATCAATGTAAGAATATATCAAGGGAAAGGGATACAACCCCTAGTTGATAGTGTTGACTAGTTCATCACCTTGAATGGTCTAGAAATGATCGTAGTCAACCCATTAAAATGGTTCAACGAAGAATATATGTTTCCCATCAATCAGATCATGTATATGATCCCAAATTTATGCGCATATTTAGAAATATTAATGATTTCATTCATGACCATAGATTCTGGTAGTGTTGAAATTTCTGTTTACTCCCCTAACAATAGAAAAATCTTAGATGAAACTACATTCATTTCATCCCCAGAGCTCTAGGAAATCCATGCCTCAACAATTGAGATGGAAGAGGTTGTCCCATTACTCAAAGTGGAAAAGATCCCCCTCCTCCATATATCACTCCATCCTATCAATATTTTTAAGGAAATTCCATGTTGTCAGTTGGGTTGAATGAAGTCACTTCATCTTTTAAAATTCAAGACATAAACTCCTCTTATAACTCTAGAGAACTTATCCCAAGAATTATTCATCAATGGAAAAGATAAATAAGATGAAAAGGATAAAGAAGAAGAGGAAAACCTTAGGGATGCCCCTCCAGCATTTGAGGAGGGAATCTATACCCCATCAGTGAACTCAGAGAAATAAATCTGGGCATATAAGAATACCTGAAAACTACCTTGATTAGTGAAACCATTTATTTGGAAGAGTAAGAGGTATATACATCCTTCCTAAAACATCATCAGAATGTGTTTTCCAAAAAGTACATAGATATGTTGGGACTCAATTTTGAGGTAGCCACTCATCACCTCATCCTTCCAGAGGACCACCGGGCTATAAAAAGGCATCTAGAAGGATGCTCCCGACACATGCTTCCAAAATAGAGGCTGAATTTGAAAATCTCATCAGAGAAAACTTCATTTTGGAAGTCCAATATCCCATATGGTTGGACAATCTCATCCCCATAAAAAATTTGAATGGTAAAATAGAAGTCTGCATCAATTTCAGGTATCTCAATCAAGAATGCCTGAAGGATGACTTCCCTATCCCGATCACAAAATTACTGATAATTGAAACTACTGGACACCAAGATCTCTCCTTCATGGATGTATAAAAAGGATATAATCAAATCTATATGGTCAAGTAATATGAATAATCCACCTACTTTAGGTCCCTCTAGGGAATATTTTTCTATCGGGTGATTCCCTTTGGCTTGAAGAATGTTGGTGCTGCGTACCAACTGCAATACACCACATCTTAAAACCCTTCCTATGAATTTTCTTCCGAGTGTTATATTGATGAAGTGGTGGTTAAATATAGACAATAATTAGATAAAATGGTAGAAATTGAAACCATCTTCAATAAATTGTGGCTGCACAATCTAAAAATTAACCCCTTGAAATGTGATTTTGACATTACCTAAGGGAAATTTCTTGGCATCATCATATGTTGTCATAGAATAGAACTGTACCATGAGAATAAAAAGGTTATACTTGGAATATGAACTCATCACAACATAAAATAGTTGAGAGGACTTTAAGGACACTTATAATACACCAGATTCTTCAAGGTCAACCTTTCTAGAAAATGTTTTCCCTTAGCCATGTTGATAAAAAGGGGTTTACATATCAATGAACTGATGATTTTCCGGAATCATTCGATAGTCTTAAGAAATATCTCTTGATCCCACCAATATCAATGTATCATGTCAAATGAAGGCTTCTTATTTTGTATGTGATAGCCTTAGAGAAATCACTGGGTGCCTTTCTCACACAAAATAATGATGTCAGTAGTGAAAATAGCATTTATTACCTCATTCGAACCATGATTGATACTGATACTCATTATTCAAATATCGAGATTATATTTATTACATTAATATTTGTAGTCTAGAAACTAAGGCACTATCTGAACCATCATGAGGTCTATTTGGTTTCTCGTTGAAACATGTTCAAATACATCCTCATCCATCTGATGCTGATCAGATGTCTATCATGCTGGGTGGTCATTCTGAAGCAGTTTGACATTCAATTTATGCCTAAGAAAGAAATAAAAGCCTAGGAATTGGTAGATTTTCCGGTAGAGAAACCCTCATGATAAATGACTTCATTGGATATCGAACATCTCAATGTTAGGTCCTCTCTGTTCAAGAGGACACCCCAGATATGAAAAATTCATTTTTACAGTGCATCCAGAAGCCTGAATAGAAAAAGGATGGAGGACCCCAAGCTCAAAAAAGTGGGACATAGAGTCTTTATCATATATCCAGAAAAGGAAGTCTTTATTTACTCCATCCTACTTTCGGAGGGGTGCACGAATAGTGAAATAGAATATAAAGCTCTTATTTTAGGTCTAGAGTAGACACTTATGGTGTAATTAAATCACTTGAAGGTAACTGGTGGTTCAGAATTGAATATTAAGCATGTTAACAACGATTATTCAATCAAAAAATAAGATCTAAAAACCCTATTAAACCATGTTTAGGGAAAAATAGTGGAATTACATTTGGAATTGAAATTGATTCATGTCTCATAGTCAAAAAATTCCCTCGTAGAAATCTTGGGAAATAGAGCCACAACTCTAGTCGATCTATACCATGATGAAATGACCATCATTACCATGCATTGATGGATGTTTTCATCTTTCATTCATACCAACATGGAAGAGATTAATGATATTATCACCACATGTGAATCGTATGGTCCTGTAACTAGCTGGATGACACCCATTGTGGACTACATTTAAAAGGAAGAGCTCCCACTATATAGACTTAGGAGAGATTAAATATGAATATGGGAAATTAATTTGTTTTCGATAGGACAACACAAATAATCAAAAGGTCCTATAAAAATTAAGCCTTCATGGGGTCCCCCCCGAATGGTCCAAAGGCCTTCTTTTTTATTTTATTATAGATAATCCACCTTTTAAGTGTTGAAGGGGAACCTGTACATGTCCCGTAGGCCCAAGGCACAAGGCCCGACATGACCTGTAATACATGACTTGAAGGCCTAGAGGAAAACCTTGCCCAATACATGACCCGTAGGCCCAACCCACTAGAACTGCCTCTCCCCAGCTTCTGAATCATTGATTACCTTTATCTTCCCACCTTCATTGCTGATCAACTATAATTTCCCTGTAAAAAGTTGCACGGTGCCTGGTCCCGATGGCAGTTCCCATACCCTCTCATTCTTCCAATCCGGTTAGCTCTGATTCTGGTGACTACTATTGGTGCTCTGATCCTCATCTAGGGCATGATCTGTGTGAATTCGGATACATCATGGTCTTCACTAGCTCAAAGGCCCTGTGTCTTGAAGGCCTTTGATGGCCCAAAGGCACTGAGACTCGTAGGCCCAAAACAGTGGCCCGAAATCCCAAATCAGGTGAATAGTCTGGCTGCTACAGTACCGAACAGTGCCTGGTACAGTACTGCTACAATACCCAAAAATTCACCTCCACCTGGTTTTGAACCTGGGTCTCTTGGATGCCAATCAGGAGCCCTTACCACTCGGGTACGGGCTCATTGGCCCTTCATGGGGTCCTTCTAAGAGGAATTGATGGATAAGAGAGAACTATTTTCATGAAGGAAGTACACATTGGGTCCTGTAGCACTCACCATCCCAGACTGAAGAATTCCCACCAAATCCAAATCCATGGGTACTATTGACCCACTCTAACATAGGACTGTACTAAATTCACCAAAAGTTCCATTCCTACAAGGTTCACACCAGCATCATTCACCAACCCCTGGAGTTTCTACTTATATCCAAGTACTCCTAGATTTTTTCCATATGAGGAATGGATGTCATGGGACCATATCATCCTTATACATCCATGAATTTCAAGTACATTACAATTATGATTTAATTATTCTCCATGTGGGATTAAGATATACCCCTAAAAGAAGTCGGGGCAAGGAACATTGTCAACTTTTTAAAAGCTAAAATAATTTCTATATTTGGTTTTCCTCGTACAATGCGGATAGAAAATGACACAAATTTATGTTCTGATAAATTAGAGAAACTATATTAAGAGTATGACATCAAGTCCAATTGTTCATCTTGCTAACATGCAGTGGATATCAAACATATAGAGTCCTTTAATAAGACCCTATGAAATATACTTCATAATATGGTAAACAAGTATAAAAGGTCATATCTAGAAATTATCCTTCATGCCTTGTGGTCTCACTGGACCAAAACGCAGACTTCCACATAGGCGAAACCATAGTCAGTAGTGTATGGGAAAAAGAAATTTCTGCCTATGGAAGTTCAATTTCTCTTTCTCCATGTTTCCATCTGTGATTAGGTGTCCACATATGAGAACTCCACGAAATTTCTAGATGAATGTAAGTGATTGGATGATAAAATATTACATGCCTTGAATAATTTGGAGTTCCACCAAAACTAGATCGCATGAGCCTTTAACAAAAAGTTTCACCTTCAATATTTCCTTGAAATAGATATGGTGTTGGTCCTAAGGACTCTGATGATACATAGAATGAAACCTCTGAAGTTGGAACCAAAAATGGGAGGGACCTTACACCAAACATAAGGTCTACTCTAATGGAGAGTATTCCTTGATTTCAATGGATGAACAAATTACCATGAATCCCACCAAATCCAGGTTCCTACAGAATAATTTCATGTAATATCATGAAATAATAATCCTGATTTCATGGTGTTAACCTATATGGTAGAAGGTCCTGATTGTATGAAATTAAACTAAATGATAAATTGTCCCAACTACACAAAATTATATTTCATTATCGGTCCTCATCACATGGCCTTAAAAGGCACACCATCGTTGTCCATGTCACAATACATTAAACCAGAGGATATAAATATCTTCACCAAATGATGTTCAATTAGATGGGGATCATAGTTCTAGATGACAATTCACTGCACACAATTTAGATATATGAAGGAGAAAGATGAAATGAATATGTTCTTGTATGAGAGTCAGATCCACATAGGGAGTCACATTCCCAAGAACTACATATAGCTTGATTCATATCCATACAAGATTTAAAGTGACATTGAGATGCGATGTTCAGGGCCCAACAAAGAAAAACAAGAAAAATGTCTCCCTCTACATGTGGTTCAAACCCACATAGAGGTAATTACTATCGATTACTACATGTTTATTGATTCCTATCATCAAAGGATATATAATGATGCCTATACCACATGTGTTAAGACCAACCAAAAAATTCCCCCATTCATAAAGTTATTCTCTTACTAGCCTTTGGCCTCATGGCCTCTTTTCACATTGGGAATAAGTTTCCCTCTTCTCTATGAAATCATCCTTCCCATAACTACAAGACACAAAAATCATGATTTTCCTAATGTTAATCTATGCAGGCATCATCTACCCCACCATACAATGTTAAACATCATATCTATGTCCCAGGAACATGATGTTAAATTATTCACTTAGTCCATGAAACATGACATTAAACTATTCTCAAGGGTCCAAACTCCATGGCCTTAAACTAGAAATCTTATTCAAAGAATCACGACATTAAGTTGTGTGAGAGTCTTCTTGGTAAAGTGTGGTGTTGTACTGATCCCCCTAGACCCTCATTCACATCGGGTTTGTTACTCTCCCATGCCATGAATACCCATTTTGGGAAGCCTCCTTCACTTGGTATGAACTCCATGACCTTAAACTGTAAATCCAATTTCAAGAATCTTGACGTAAAAATATATTCCATCCTCCTCAGGAATGCATTTGTGGTATGTGGGCCTCCTTGGTCCTCTTTTAAGTCATATTTTTTATGCCACCACACTACGTATGTCCATTTTTTTTGGAGTTCTCACCCCATGTTCCAAACTCTATGACCTTAAATATGGAGTTAACATCCCCAAAACATGATGTTAAACTGAAATCTTACCCTGAACAAGTTAAGAATGTCTATTAATCGTATAATAGATGATTCATGTCCCATTCCCTAAACAAGGGATGTTGCACAATAATTTTCTCACCCAATAGGACATTGTGCCCGACATATTTCATTTACCATGCCATGTTCAAGACCTATATATGGATTGATTCTTGTCCACATAGGATACATAGAGATTCCCATATTTTTCATCCTGGTCCACCCACAAAAAAGTAAAAAAAAATACCTCTCCCTGTGTATGGATCAGACCTATATAGAGAGACTTTATTCAATAATTATGTATGGATTTTTTCATTCAATGGGATCTATAGTGACACTCACAACTCATGTACCAGGACCAACTGTGAAGTAAATAAAATGGTCCTACCCTATATACAATCAAAATCGAAGCAGGGACTCCAAAATGGGTTATATTTATTGGCCCATTTCAAGAAAAGTTCCCCCTCCCTACACATGAGTCATATCTGTGTTGGGGAGCTTGCTTAGAACTATATATGGATTGATTCCTACCCACACAGGATATGTAGTGACACTTGGATCCATGATTCTGGTTCTACCCGCAACATTCCCTCTCCTTCACATTGGGCCATCCTCATCCTCACCACATGAAGTTAAACAACACGGAGTCCCAGAACTATGTTTGGATTTATTTCTTCTTGAACAGGATATATAGTGACACATGGATCTCTGTTCCTAGGTCCATCTGTGACAAAAGTCAGAAATGAACTCCCCCTATTGTACATGTCTTATCTACACATGGAGTTTTCTAATAATTATGTGTGTCTTGATTCTCATTTTTACGAGATATGTAGAGACACACAGATTCTCCATCTTGGACCAGCCATTAAAATGTCAAATACCCCATAATTTATTAAATCATATCTATGTGTTAGAATTAACCTTGGGCACCCCTTGATTCTCACACCAATAATAGCTCATATGGGATTACGAATTTTGACAAGGGATTCCTTGAATGATTAAGGAATATCAATCCACATCAGATGGACCTAGTAGAAAGACCTCAAAAGGAACACTAGGTATTTCTGATTCAAAATAGGGAACATATAACCTTATTGCATGATGTAAAACTGCGAAGTACTTCAAGAATTATGTGTGCCTTGATTCTCATTTTGATGAGATATGTGGGATGCCTAGACCAAATGTCCTAGTCTTATCCACAAGCAACAAAATGTCTTCTCGTCTCTTATATACAAGAAATGACCTATGCAAGAGATCTCAAGTTTGGGTTCCTCATTCAGGGATCTATCAGGGAAATAGAAATGAAACCCATACATAAGAGTCATATCTATATAGAAAATTTCACACTATATGGATAATTGAGGTCTAAATGTTTCTTACATACAAGGAAACATTTCTTCCCTTAATCATACTCTATGACCTGAGAAATTTTAAATCCTCACAATCCTCCTAGGACATCATAAATGGAGGTCCACTATCCTAAGGACACCTTTATTTGACTATGAACTATATGTACCAGTAGGATTGTCATAAGTCTCCCACAAAAAAGGCTCTTATACCCATACTCCGCAATTGAATATATACCCCTGATATTTTCTCCAGATCCGAGAATCCTCAGAATCATGGTTTACACTTTCTTTCCCCTCACATTCGAGGAAAGAAAGAACATCCCAGACTAATGATTCTTTTATTACTCATCATTTCCATGAAAAATGGCCCCATACATTTAACATAAAACTACAAGACCCCATGCCATCCTAGCACGCTGATGTTAAACCACATGATTAATGTCATAGTCACATGACACTAAATGACATGGTGTTTTGAACTACATGTGGCATGATTCCTTCCATCATGGGATACGTAGTGACAACCAAATATCCAATAATGGTTCCATCCACAAAAAAAGTCAAAAATGACATTTCCTTATGCATAATTCATACCTATGCATGGAATCTGAATAAGAACTATGTAAGACCTGATTCCTCCTTCAATGGGATATGTAGTGACACCTAGATCCCATATCCCAATCCAACCACAATATAAAAAAATCCCCCACTATCATATATGAGAGATAGATCTATATAGGAGTGTCCAATATGAGCCTGACCCCAATTTGTATGAGCTCATATTCAAATGAAAATTCCATTTTCCTCACACAAGAGTTCAATCAATGCATGGGGAAATAGTAATGAACCAATCATTTATGAATAAAATTTCCTTTCTTTTAATGTATTATGGATATAAAACTCCCATTAAATTTTTATTATTATTATTGGTTTAAATTACCGTTGAGAATCATTACTGTTTAAAATATAGTCATTGAATAGTGATCAAACAACTAATATAAATATAAGGTTATAATAAATCCCTTCGACACAGACAAAGGAGAGGATGGACACATCTAGTAGACTTGGGCCATACAAAGTTCATTTTTTGGAGCTCGAAAAGGAGGTAGCATCACTGGGATTCTCTCCTGACCAAGCCCAAGATGAGCTTCAATATTCTAAGATTGAACAGAATCACCTATGAGAGGAGTTCAAGTTAATAGAGATTACCACCAGGGTGATGTTATCCGAGCATCCCTAAGAGTTTGTCACCATCTCACACCATACTCTTAGGTCTTATAAGGGTGTTATACGGGTTTATGTAATAGGGTATTAGTTACTTATTGTGTAATCCCTTTCTATAAATAAAAGTCTTATTCCAGCAATTCCTTATGAGAATAGTCTTTCTTAAAAAAGGAAGAATTTGATAAATTGATTTTTCAGGTAAAAATGGTACTTTTGAGAAATATATACATTACTGTTTTTTTAATAATATTGTGAAAACAATTCTTATAAATGATGATTATATCAGTTTCTTATCTTTAAATTATTATTTAATCAGTTTGATAAGAGTTATATTTTTATACGATTAACCCAAAAGTGTATTTTTTTAATTAAGGAATTTATTTTAAAGAATTAATGATTTTTTAAATAATTAATTTTTTAATAAAATATTATTATCAAATTAATTTTATTAATATTAAATGATTATATATTTTTTATGAAGTCAAGTGTAATTTTTATAAAGGTTTACAAACTTTTTATGTCAAATCCCATCAATTTTCAATAAATGTCGGTTCTCATTTTGAAAGTGATAATTCACATATTTAGAAAATTATTTAGATAAAATGAATATTATTTTTGGAATTAGGACATAAAAATTATCCAATGGTGAATTTTTCATAATTTTATGAGATAGTCAAATTTTTGGGTAATGATTAAATAATATATAAATATATAGTGTGTTCTATGACATCATAATGACCCAATAGTGACATAATAAATACCATAAAAGGGATATTAGACCAAATATATTTTTTAAATTTAAAATAATTTGATTTTAGATTTATTTTACTTATTTTATAATGACTTAGTGAATCCTCTAAAATGTATAATATATTCTATGATTTTAAATTCATTTCCTTGAGAGTGTGACTCACCCCCACATAATAAAAGATAATATTTTAGTGTATTAGGCCCTTGGACTTATAAAATAATGGTTACCACTCCCCTTAGATCCAAAACATGGGAGAAACCATGATTTGGTTTGTGGTTTTGAATATTTTAGTCTGTAGGGTCCAAAGCCAAAATAATAAATAATTCCCCCACCTTTCCTATATACACCCACCCAAGTACCCATTCCCCTTCACTAAAAATCCTTGAATATTGTCCTCACTCTTCTCTCCCCTACTTATAGTCCTTCTGAGTTTCCTCCAATCTCCCAAGAAGCCTCTCCCAAGCCTTTTATATCACACATCCAAGTAAGTAATCCTCACTTTCCTTGCTTTCCTATTTTTATCCAAGTTTCCTTATATTGCTCTAACATTTTATTTTTCAATTAAAAATGATGGGTTATGTTTTCATAACTCCCCCATACTACGCTTATTTTTTTATAATGATGATATACCCCTTTCACTCTCATTTATCCCTCCCATGTACACCCGTTACCATACCGAAATTCTGTAAGGGTTTTCTCTCTCCTCATTTCCATTCAAGAATTTCTCTTATATTATGCATCTCAAATTCCATTTCATATGTTAGGATATTATGATTCATTATCATTTTACTATCCATTTCACGTATAAATTTTGAGATACCCCTTTCTCTATAATCAAACCATTTTATGAATCCCCATGTGATTCCATTATGCTGGTGAAATTGCACCAGGATTTTCCATGCCAAAAATCATCTTGTATTGAAAACCATGCCTATTTACCTATCAAGGCTATTAACTGTTTTGAAAAAAATACTTATTGATTATATAATCTAATATATGTATTCCATATTTAAGAGTTTTTGTCATATAACCAACTAGTTTTACTTTTTTATATAGATATTTAATGTATTTAAATATTAAACATCTTATTACATATTGTTTGTTCTTATGCATGACTATGATGTAATAATGTCCTAGAGTATTTATTGCATTGATAAGGTCATGGAATTTACCTGATCTGGTGAGAACCTTAAAATTCTATAATAATTTTCTTAAATATAGTTCTATGGTTGGATGACATACTATTATGGGACACATAGCATGAAAACCGTCAGGTGTGAGTACTCGTAAGAAGATAAGACTTATTCTAATTAAGTTCACACTTGGTAATATCCAAGGCAAAAGATTATGAGAACAAAACTGCTATTAGGAATTACAAATGTTTTGGTGTCATCAGATATTTCTATCTGTGACCATGTGTAATGATCCTTAGACTTTAAGATTATCATTAATATGTGTCATGACTCGCATACTTTGATTTACTGATGAAATCCATCATGCAGACAGTTGGTGGGAAGTAGGGTATGTTGGGTGCATCACGAGTGACATGTTATTAATGGATATTTTGATGAAGGATTTGTCCCTTCCATTTATGGAAGTTGATATCTCGTCCCTTTGATTGAAATAGAATTGTCGTGAAAAATTCCCTGGACGTGGTGTAACGACGAGTTTATTTCAGGTAGTCAAAGAATGATGTATCAAGAATAAAAGATGATGACACTATCATGAAACCTGATTGATGAGATATTGTGACAAATTAATTATATTACCCAGTGGGAATTCATATGTGTATATTGTTGTTGTGACTTTAAGTTCTTTCTATTAGGTTCCTTGACCTCTTATTAGACAGTACTCTTGGGCTTTAGGCAAGCCCTCCTAATTCCAATAAGAAAGAATCCTAGAGGGTCACACACTAAGTGTTTCTGGTGTTCTCGGTTAAATTATATTTTAATTTAATTAATAAATATTATTCTCATGACAATGGAATAATTTTATTTAAGCTAAAATGATTGCATAAATTAAATAAATATTTATTCATTGGATTGTGAGAAAAATATAATTATTTATTTTATTGAACATTTAATAAATATTTATTTAATAGTTTTTAAATAAAATATATATTTCATTGAATAAACTATTTATTTATTTATTCAGGTGTTCAATAAATGGAATTGGAGTTCAAGAGGACCAAGGCCGGTCCAGTAGTAAAATAATTATTAGAACGATGGTAAATATTTATTTAACTAGTTGGAACAAAATAAAATAACACTGTTATTATTTTGTGATGCGGAATTTTATTTATATTTCCATTTTGTGTAATTTGGTGTACCATAAATAATGAAGTGGTATTATTATTAATATAATTAGTTTTATCTAAGGTTATGAATGTATTTAATTATTGTTACATAGTTAAATATTGTAACTAAAACCCTGTGTCAATAAATAGACACATACATCTATTGTTCCATGTACCGAACCGCACACCCAGTGAATTGAGAATTGTTGAGCTAAAAAATTTCTCTCTTGAATCCTATTCTCGTCCCTCTAAATAAATAGACACATTCTTCAAGGACTAAGAACAAGTGATCAGGAACGACTGACACAAGACACTTGCTTCTCCGTACTATCACCCAAAGAATGAATAGGGTCAATCAAAGGCCATCAGAGCATGTGTGGATCACCGCTAGAGGGATTCTAATTTGGATCCTTGCAAGCACAATAAGAAAATACGAAATAGCCATTAAGGATGATCAACATCATCAATAAATAAAATACCAAATATCCAGGTATTATTTTCTTTATGAAATTAATTTAATTAACTATAAACATGATGTGGAATATCCTCTCTAATGGTTTCAAGTCTATTCCTTCTTTATCTAAATCTTTGATTCTGTTCCATGGAGACTGGCATTAATCATCATATTGATCCTGGAATAATCATTGATTATGGTAAAAATCAATGTTAGATGACGGTCCAACCACGCTTCCACTATGCCCAGAAACTTCATGTGGCATCAGAGTGGTTACATCATAGTTTATAGTTATTTATATATTTTTTTGATGATTTACGCATTTAATATTTTAGTTGTTTCAATTCAAGTTAACTGTTATTTAAATATGAATCTAGAGATATGTTCCCCCTCTTTAATTTATCATTCACCTTACAAAAAGAATATTTTCTTTTCATTTTGATTAATATAAAATAGAGGATCTCATCCGGAGGGGCCAAAGGTTCCTGGCCATACAACACCAGAACACACGACGTGTATTTGGTAGTACATACTGTGTAACCAAGGTTCAATACACCAGGTCTAGTCCACAAAACTAAGCCATGTCATTGGAGTTTATCTAAGTCTTAATAACTCCGTTTATTGACCAGGAACATGTTGCATGCGGTTTCTATATTACACACCATGTGGCCCACTAGACACGACGTGTAGTCCCTTTGAGTTAGGGTTGGACCATGTTCCCCATACACAACTTTCCTAGATGGAGACCATATAATGAGGAACTACATGACATGTGACCCACTGGACACACCTTGTACTCCAAAGATTTCTGAAGTACACTCACATGTTGTTTCCTCAGGCGTGTACTTCAGATAGACGGTGAACAATAGTACACACCATGTAGTTGGAACTACACACCGTGTACTCATCCAAATTACATAGATTTATTAAAATTTATTATTATATTATACAAACCCTTGATATGTGTACCATCGTGCAGGCATAAAGATGAGTCATAAAACATGAAAGGTGTTATATGTATATCTGTGTGTGTTTAATTTAACATCTGCGTAATATTAATTTCTACTCATTGGGTAGTTATGTACAGGAATTCAACGGGTTGCCTCCAAGGTACAAGTTATGTACACATTTGATTTTAAATGAATTTATTTGTGTAAAATTATGATGGATGAGAATATCAAGTAAATTCAGAAAATGGTTTAAGATAAAAATATTTATTAATTAAAGATGATAAATAATTTATTCGAGTGTGATTTAACTTGAACAAGAATGATTAAAGAATTTAATGCTAGTTTTATTTATGCGTAAATATCATTTAATGTATGGATGATCATGACCTAGAACAAGACCTTTTTATGTGGATGGTTTCCTTTAATTAATTTATTTAAATTAAATTTATTGGCCTGCGAGCCTTCTCCTCATTAATATGTAGGGCCTACGTTCCCAATGTTTCTTTTATGTAAAACCCCTTTTTACCCATCACCTAAATGTGACTTAAAAAGGAACATATAATGGATGGAACTCCCAAGCTAGTGGAGGTGGTTCAAGCTGAAGTTGAGACGAAACCAATCCTAGGAGATACAGAGGTGGACAAGTGGAAATCTATAAACATGAACCCAAAAGGTTCAAGGTGTTTCTCCCATAGGTCAGGGTTAGTTTATCAACTACTAGATAAAATAACCATTAGAAAATCTCATGATCATGCCCTTTACTTTATTTCATTTCTATAAGTTTCATGGTTTATCATTATGGATGTGTTGTCACAATCACATAATTAATGAATTAAATAAGCCTGTAATATGGAACTAAAAGAAAACAGACTTCTGCGTAAATATTATCAAGACATGATTAATCACTTAAGTTATTTCCACTTAATATTAACATGCATGTGATAATGATAAGAATTAATTCACCCATAGAAGATAAAAATACCTTAAATAAAATATTACATCATACCAAGCCTTCCATTACTTGATTAAGGGAAAAACTCAATAAAACTATGTGTTTGACGAACCCTTGTTGGGAAACTTACTTTTATACAGGAAGCCCTTATGAAAGGTTTCAGGTTGAATTAACCATTTTACATTAGTAGAAGTTTCCCCTACTAGAATTGGTGTAATATTGGAGGAAATATTTGAGGAAATCCAAAGTCATGATTTCAGGATTGGGGAGTCCACTCAACAGATCAAGGAGTTGCAAGCCCATAGTTGGAAAAGACATGCCTACCTAAATACCTTCTAACAGCTTTAGCAACCCTTGTTGGGGTTATGTGAAGGGGAATATGGATCATTTCCACTATAATGTCATGAAATTGGATATTTAGAGTTAAATGGTGAGGGCCATTGGGACTTGATAAAATAGTGGGAGACTTAATAAAATTTATTATTTCTCATTAATTGTAATAAGGAAAGTACTAATGATCTGCTATTTTAATTGTTAAATAAAACTGACATGCTCATCAACCACACTATCACTGTGATCAATTCTAGATAAATACAACATCCTCATCAGCAGTTACTTCCATGAATGTTTTAGATGCCTTCAGATTATCATACGCCATGAATAGAAGTCTTACGTGCTAGAGTCAGCATTACCTGATTTTATTACCAAAGAGGAGAGTGATGATGATATCCTGGTTTATGAGAAACAAATGAATGACGCGTCCAACATTCAAAGTTTGACACTATCTTCAATTTATAGTGATCTCATGAAGTCTCATGAAAACATGGATGCATATAGAATGCCCAATAACCTCCGTGGTCTTTACCAGGAGAGAGAAAGATAGGAAAGGTTTGAGATCTCTAAGGAACTATTTCAGAGTAATCTTGGTGAAGGTTCCCCAGTCGGCCCTCATGTAGTCAAGATCATTGGATACATTAAGAACCTAGAGGTTTTAGGGTTTAAACTCCCCGAAGAACTGGGAACCGATCTCATTCTTACATCACTCTCTCAGAGCTTCTCTAATTTTTTTGTCAATTTCAATATGAATGACATTGAGAAGTCTATATCTAATCTTATCAGCCTCATTCACCTAGTGTAAAAAGATATGAAGCAAAAAAATCCTTCTATCCCTATGATTAATAAAAGGAAAGGTAAGGTGAATATATTTAAGCATAAATCTTCTTCACAGACTTCCAAGAAAAGGAAGATCAAAGGGGAGACAAGGGAACAAGAGGCTGTTTGTTTCACATGTGGAAAAAAGGGCCACTGGAAGAAGAACTGCACCCAGCCTAAGAACCAAAAGGATGCTTCAGGTACGTTTGTTATCAAATGCAATCTATCTATTTCTACAAATTGGGTATTAGATAAAAATTGTGGTGCTCACATATGTATCCAAATATATGAACCAAGTAGATTTAGGAAGATTGACCAAGGGGAGGTAGATCTACAAGAAGCCAACAGAGCCATACATGCTGTTGTAGCTGTCAGGGACTACTACCTCACGTTGCCAATCTGGAGGATCTTGGTGTTAAAGGGTTGTTATTATGTGTCTCCTATTACTAAAAATATTATTTCTGTATCTAGATTAGATACAGATGGATTTTTTTTCAATTTTGTAAAAGAATGTTTCTTCTTTTACAAATATAGATTTTTTTGGTATGGAAAATTTGTATAATGGTATTTACATGTTGGATTACAAAAACAAAGTAATGGAAATTGATACCAAAGACACTTCACATGACTCATACCACAACCAAATTTGGCATCACTGGCTAGGTCATGTAAATGAGAAACGCTTGACAAAGTTACATCATGATGGACATTTAGATTCTTTATAAGTAAAAATACTTGGTGTATGTCATGCATGTTTACCAGGAAAAATAACCAGATCCACATTTAGTGGGAAAGGTGAAAGGGCTAAAGAACTTCTTGAATTGGTTCATACTGATGTGTGTGGACCATTTCCAGTTGAAGAAAGAGAAGGGTACTCATACTTCATAACTTTTACTGATGATTTTACTAGATACAGATATATATATTTAATTAGGTATAAGTCATATTATTTTAATAAGTTCAAACAATAAAATAATGAATTTTAGATCCATATTGGTAAGAAGATTAAGAAACTCCTCTTAGACAGAGGTATATAATATCTTAATCCAGACATCATTGATTACTTACAAAAGTTTGGGATCCTATCCCAACTCACTCCTCCATACACACCCCAGTGGAATGGTGTGAGCTAAAGGAGGAACCACACCCTGTTGAAAATGGTGAGATCAATAATGAGTCATGTGAGTCTTCCATTATCCTTTTGGGGATATTCATTACAAACAACGACGCACATACTAAACCAAGTACCAACTAAATCAATAAATGTTATTCCATAGAAGTTATAGAGTGGAAGAAAGCCATATTATCTAATTTACATGTGTGGGGAAGCGATGAATTTGTTAAGGCCTCTTCAGGTAACAAACATGCACCCAGAGGCACAAAGTGTACCTTTATAGGATACCCCAAGGAAAAAAGGGGATATTACCTATACAACCCTTCAGACAAAAAGGTTATAGTGGAAATACATGCCATATTCCCTGAGAGGGATCACATCTCAAAAAGTGATAGTGGGATAGAGATAGAATTTTATTAAGTTAAGGCTCAAGGTACACAAGAGGTGGTAAAGGAATAGACTCCACAAAGCCCCATGGAAGAAAGAACTGTTCCAGAGACACAAGAGCTACATAGGAGTACAAGAGAGGTTAAAGAAATGGAACGGTACTATTTTCTAGTTACCGAGGATGGTGACTCATTATTAGTTGATAATAATTATCCTATAACCTACAAGGAATCAATAAGTGGAATACTTGTTTCCAAGTGGCAAGAATCCATGAGTTCTAAAATGGATTCCATGTAGAAAACCCATGTCTGGATTTTGGTATATCGTCTAGTTGATGTAAATCCTGTTGGTTGAAAATGGGTATTCAAGAAGAAACTAGGCATGGAAGGATAAGTTAGTACCTATAAGTCACGACTGGTTGCAAAAGGGTTCAAATAGCTTCAAGGAATTGACTATGATGAAACCTTTTCACCAGTTGTAATGCTAAAATCTATTATAATTCTATTGGCCATTTCTGCTTACCATGACTATGAGATTTGGAAAATGGATTTCAAAACATCCTTCCTTAAAAGGAACATTTAGGAAGATGTCTACATGACACAACTAGAAGGGTTTATGACTCCAAAGGATTCCAATAAGGTATGAAAGTTGCAGAAATCCATTTATGAATTAAAGAAAGCATCCAGGTCATGGAAAATTCATTTTCATGAAGCCTTAATTTTTTTGGTTTTATCAAGAATGAATGTGATCCTTGTGTCTAAAAACAGTTTAGTGGGAGTGCAGTCATTTTACAAAGAGTATATGTTGATGACATATTACTTATTGGAAATAAGATATCAGTCTTACAGCCTGTTATGGCATGGTTGAATAAATGTTTCTCAATAAAGGACTTGGGCAAGGCAGAATATATTCTTGGAATCCAGATCCATCATGATAGATCCAAGATATTTTTTGGCCTAAGTCAAAGTACATACATTGATAAGATACTGAAGAGATTCAGTATGGAACAATCTAAGTGGTGATGGTTGCCAACATCACATGGAATTCATCTTTCTAATAAAATGTGTCATCAAACACATGAGAAAATAATGATAGTGGAAATGACTCCATATGCATCATTGATTGAGTCAATCATGTATGATATGCTATGTAATAGGATGGATGTCGCCTACATATTGAGTGCGGTTAGTAGATATCAGGATGACCCAGGTGACCACCATTCGATGGAATTCAAGACTATCCTAAAGTATCTAAGGTGTACTAAGGATATGTTCCTAGTTTATGGAGGAGATGAGGAACTAGTCATTAGAGGATATGAAAATTCTAGTTTCCAGACTGATAAAGATGACATGAAGTTGCAAACGGGATATATTTTCACTTTTAATAGAGGTACAATGAGATGGAAGAGCTCAAAGCAGAGTGTGGTCATAGATTATACAGTATATTTTGAGTATACCACTACTTCTGAGGCAACTAAAGAAGTATTTTGGATTTGAAGCTTCATCCAAGATCTGGATGTGATACCTAGTAGTAAAGATCCCATCACATTGTACTCTGATAAAACTATAGCGGTGGATCTTGCAAAAGATCCAAGGTCTCATTAGTGGATGAAGAACATACTTCAAAAATGTCATCTTTTAAAGGATTTATCTCAGAGATGTGATGTTGTAGTGAGAAGTATTTCCATGGAAGACAACATGGTGGACCCCATGATAAAATCCTTGACTCAGCAAAAAAATGATCACCATGCGAGGTCTAGTGGACTGAAAGTCATAGGCATTTGGCTCTAGTCCAAGAGGGAGTTTTTAAGAGTTGGTGTCATAGAACCAACTGGTTGTACTTTGTTTACATGGATATTTAATATATTTAAATATTAAATATCTGATTACATATTGTTCATTGTTTTGCATGACTATGATGTGATAATTTCCTAGAGTATTTGTGTCATTGATAAGGTCATGATAGTTCCCCGATATGATGAGAACCTTGAAATTCTATAATAATATTATTAAATATAGTTCTAAATTTGGATGAAATACTATGATGGGACACATAGACTAAAGACCGTCAGGTGTGAGTAATCATAAAAAGATGAGACTTCCTCTCATGAATTTTGCACTTGGTAATCTCTAGGACATGAGATTATGAAAATAGACCCACCAATAGGAATTCCACAAGTTTTGGTGTCATCAGATATTTCTATCTATGAGCATGCGTAATGATCCTTAGATTTTATGATTATCATTAATATGTGTCATGACTCACGTACTTTTATTTACTGATGAAAATCGTCACACATAAAGTTGGCGAGATGTAGGGTATATTGGGTGCGTCATGAGTGGAATGTTATTAATGGATAAGTTAAGGAAGGATTTGTCCCTTTCGTTTATAGAAGTTGATATCTCATAAATTTGATTGAAATAGAACTACCACATGAAATTCCATGTCCATGGTGTAATGAAAAGTTTATTTCAGGTAGTCAAAGAATGACATATCAAGAATAAAAGTTGATGACACAATCATGAAACCTGCTTGATGAGATATTATGAAAAAGTTATTATATTACACAGTGAGAATTCGTAGGTGGATTTCATTGTTATGACTTTAACTTCTTTCTCTTGGGTGACTTGACCAGTTGGTAGATAGTACTCTTGGAAATTAGGAAAGCCCACCTAATTCAAATGACAAACAATCCTAGAGGGTTACACACTAAGTGTTTCTGGTGGTCTCAGTTAAATTATATTTGAATTTAATAAATAAATATTATTCTCAAGACAGTGGAATAATTTTACTCAAGTTAAAATTATTTCATAAATTAAATAAATATTTATTCACCAGATTATGGGTAAAATATATTTATTTATTTTAATGAAAATTTAAGAAAATTTTATTTACTAGTTTGTAAATAAAATATGTATTTAAGAGAATAAATTATTTATTTATTTATTCGGGTGTTCAATAAATGGAAGTGGAGTTAGAGAGGACCAAGGATGGTCTGTTAGTAAAATAATTATTTGTAAGATGATAAATAATTATTTAACTAGTTGGTACAAATTAAAATAACGCTGATATTTTTTTCTAACGCAGAATTTTATTTATAATTCAGTTTTGTGCAAGTTGGAGGACCCTAAATAATGATGTGGTATTGTTAATAATAGAATTTATTTTCGATAAGGTTATGAATGTATTTAATTGTTGTACAATTAAATACTGTAACTGAAGACCCATGTCAATAAATAGACACATACGTCTATTGTTCCATGTATCAAACTACACACTCGGTGAATTGAGAATTGTTGAGCTAAACAATTTCTATCTTGAATACTCTCCTAGCCCCTCTCAAGAATGAGAGACGTTCATTAAGGCCAAAGAACAAGTTATCAAGAACAACCGACACAAGACACTCACTTCACCGTGATAGCACCCAGAAAATGAGCTGTGTCGATCAGAGGCCATTAGAGCACGTGTGGATCACCGCTAGAGGGATTCTAGTTTGGATCCTTGCAAGCGCAACAAGATAATCCAGAAGGGTCATTTTGGATGATCAACATAATCAAAAAATAAAATACCAAATATCCATGTATTATTTTCTTTATGAAATTAATTAAATTAATTATAAACATGATGTGATACATCCTCTCCAACAATTTTAGGCCTCTTCCTTCTTTATCTAAATCTTTGATTCTATTCCATGGAGACTGGAATTCATCGTCGTATTGATCCTAAAATAATAATTGATCATAGTAAAAATCAAAGTTTAGTGTTGGCCCAACCATTCTTCCACTGCGCTCGGAACCTTCACATATTACTTTATCATGGAATAAATTTTGATGTTGAATGAATCCATGTTATATGATCTATGTGTCACATTTAAGCATGATATTGAAATGTTTATGAAGGGTATGCCCTGATATCCCTCTAATAGATTGGGTAATGTTTAGTATCATGATACTTAATGTTGGGATAGGGGTTTACCAGATTCAGTTATAGGACTTTTTTCTACCTTGTTGGGATTGAGGTTTACCTGATTCTTTTATGTTAATGATGCAGTGTTTTAAGTTGTTACCGTATTTCCATGTTATGATAATCATGCTATACCGGGACTTTATGTTCATGTTTCTCTTGTGATCCATTGATATACCTATTTCCTAACATGTATTTTATTCTTCATGTTATTACTTTTTTACCCCATTACTAGGCTTTATATCTCACCCTTTTCTTATATATGTCCTTAGGTTATCCCATGAAATTCTATGTAGGAAGGAATGTTGTGGTCATGTAATAGAAGTTTTTAATAAATATTTTGTATTTTATGCCTTAAGTTTTCATGTAATGTTCTTATGCACCAAGAACACTATAACTATATATCATATAGGTTTTATGAAGTGAATATTTATGTAATAAATCTTGTGTAATATAGAGATGGGACATTATAATTGGAATCAGAGGAAGTTTTAGTTATTTTTGGGATTAGGATTAGAAAACCCTAGTGAAATACTTAGGGATAAGAATAAGTATAAGAAAATAATCCCTAAATTTTGGTGAGTATATAGTAAGTGGTTTATCAATAAAATACATTCATGTCTGGATATGAACAACTAGAGGTGGCCCTAGCACAAATGTATCTAGGGGTATAACCCAAAAAAATTGTTTTGATCTAGACTCAAACGGGAACTGGTACACGATAATGGTCCTTATTTCACTCTTGGTTCAACAATCCTAGGGTATATCCTTTGAAAAATCCATAATATTAGTACGAACCATTATTAAGGGAACAAAAAAATCCCATTAGAATATATATTAGGAAATAGATCACGGATTACTTAGTTTAAAGCCTAGAAATTCACAAGTAATGGAAATAAATGTAATTTATAAGTTATCCCTTTTTTCATTTGATCCCATTTATGTGTTTAATAGTTTAAAATACTTACCCTTAATTTTTCTTTTATTCAAGACAATAACTGGTAATAGGAGGACTCAGGCTAACAACCGATGTAAAGATCAATGTGATGACTATTCTAATGAGATGCCCAATTCGATGGGGGTGGGAATTTAAATTTTTTTCATGATGCTCACTCTGTTAACTCATTTTTTTAATAGAAACATGTGTCCATAGGAATGTACAACCCCCTAGTAAAGAACAAGTCACAATCAAGAGATTCATGAGACAACGACCTCTTACTTTTAATGGATCATATGATACCTCAATTGTGGAAAAATGGATCAACACTATTGAGAAGATATTCACCATCCTTCAATGTTCTAAAAAATAGATGGTTCTTTTGGATTCTTATCGTATGGAGGGTGGAGCTGATCAATGGTGTAAATTGATAAAAAAAATACAAAGATTGAGGAAAAGATCGAGGCAATTGGATGGAAGGATTTCTAGAAAATGTTTTTTTATAAATATTTTCCCCCAACCCTCCATCATTTGATGGAAATATATTTCCTTGCACTCAAGAAAAAGGAAGATGAATCTATTGGGGCGTATGAGGTAAAGATCATCATACTTTCACGATACACCTCTGGTTTTGTCGTTACCCCTAAATACAAGGCTGAACGCTTATTTGGTGGGCTAAAACCTAGCCTATGGAAATACCTAGCGATCCATGACTTTGGTAACTATGAGAAGATTGTTTGATGTTCCCTCAAATTTCAGATACATATCAGTGAATCTTAGGGGTATCATGGGGATAAGAAGGGGAAAGTGGACTTTAGTTCTAGTGGTATGATGGTGAAATCTAATAGTGCTAAGAAATTATTACATCCCACTAGCCAAAGGTGTGGAAAGAATCACCCTAGAATTTTCCTGAAGGGGATAAGGAAATGGTTTAGGTGTGGTAAGGAAGGGAACCTATCAAATGATTGATGATAAGAAAAACCCTCTAATGTGACAGAGGAAATTAATGCTCCATTCGATCCTCATCACATTGTTCATTTCTAAAACTACAAAGAACCAGAGCACGTTTTGAACCCATGACCTAATCCAAGGGCTTATAAAGGAAACAAAGAACCTTCAAGGTAGTAAGGGAGAACTTTTTCCATCACTACCATGGAAGATAATATTGACAATGAATTGGTGAAAGGTATGCTAGTTATTCATTCAAGAATATAGAATGTACTTTTTGGTTCTGGTTCTACACATTCTTTTAAATCCTGAATGTTTAGTAGAATAATCCAAACACCACCACAAATCATGGAAGTAGATATGTCGCTGAGAATGGAAATGGGGAAATTATTGCATCCCCTAAATATAACCCCTCCCCTATCAAATTTTTTGGATTTAACATCCCGAAGAACCTAATCATACTTCCCTTGGTGTAATTTTATGTAATTATTAGCATGGATTTTCATTCCCTATATAGAACCAACATAGATTTTCATGAGAGGGAAATCACCCTCTATATGGTGAACCAACCCCTGATTCTATACAAGTTCAAGGAGGAGGATGGATCTTATTTAGCACCATCATCTCAAGTGTGGATATTAATCCCCTATAAGAACACATATCTTTCTTAGATGATTTAGTCTAAGGAAAGACCATCCTCAAAGACATGCCTATTATGAGGGAATTCAATGATGTGTTTCTCGAGGGATTTCCTTTTATTCCTCCTAGAAGAGATGTTGAATTCTCAATTGATCTTATACCTAGGGTGTTTACAATATCCAAGACTCCATATAGAAATTCTATTGTGGATCTTTAGGATCTAAATAAGGAACCACATGAGAATCTGGATAAAGGGTTTATACACCCATGAGCTTCCCTATAGGGTGCACTAGTCCTCTTCATCAAGATGAAGGATGGCTCAATGTACTTTTTCATTGATTATCATGAGCTCAACAGAATCATTATAAAGAACAAGTATCTTTTTCCACAAATTGATGACTTGTTCGATCAGCTACATGGAGCACAATACTTCTCTAAGGTGGATCTATGGTCGGGATATTACCATGTAAAGGTAAAGACGGAGGATATTGACAAGACATATTTTCACAAAAGGTAAGAGAACTATGAATTCACATTAATGCCTTTAGGACTCAATAATGCTCTAATAATCTTCATGGAATTGATTAATAGAGTCTTTAGATATTACATCAACAAAATTGAGGTAGTCTTTATAGACAATATTCTAATATAATCCAAAAAAATGGAGGATTATGAGGAGAATCTAAGCATTGTACTAGATATCTTGAGAAAGAAAAATCTTTATAAAAATTACAGAAAGTGTGAGTTCTGTTTGAAGGAATTATTATTGTTGGGGTGTATCATCACAAGCAATGGGATATATCTCGATTCTTCCCAAACAAAAGTAATTGAGGAATGGTCAAGGGAAACATCTGTGATGGATATCCATAGTTTCTTGGGGTCAGATGGATAATATCATCGATTTTTGAGTAATTTATCATTATTGTAAAACACTATTACCAAGATAACTCAAAAGGGAGTAATGTTTTCATGGAATGATGAATGTGAAGAAAGATTAATGGAGTTGAAGAAGAGTCTTATCACTGCCCTTGTGCTCACATTGTCCAAAAGTAGGAATATTTTTTTAATCTTCATTGATCCATCGAAGAAGGGTCGAGGCCGTGTGTTGATGAAGAATAAAAAAGTCATCACCTATTCCTCAAGTCAGTGGAAAATTTATGAGAAAAACTATCCCAAACATTATCTAGAGTTGGTAGTTGCTATCTTTATCTTGAAAATAGGGTGGCATTATTTATTTGGGGAAAAGAGTGAAATATATATGGATCACAAAAGTCTCAAAGATATATTCACACAAAAAGATTTTATCATGCACCAAAAAAGATAGTTATAGATCATCAAGGATTATGAATCCTCAATCCATTACCACCCTAGGAAAGCAAACGAGGTGTTAGATGATCTATGTAGATAGGACTCAGTGATTCTATCATTGATGAGAATTGAAAAGGGTCTAATATTCTTAGAATTGAAGTGTATGGATATGAGAATCATATAGGAAGGAACATCATCAATCCTTTCACAAATTATTTCTCAACCATCTATTATAGGGAGGTTAAAGGATTCAAATAGAGATTATGTGGTAATTCAAAATAAAGTGGAAACTATCAAAAAAGGGAAATATTTAGATTTAAATGTTAATGAAGAATGAATTTTTAGATTTGGGTTAAGAATATGTGTTCCATGAAATACGAAGTTAAAGAAAGAAATTTTGGATGATGCACATAGTTCTACTTTCACTATTCACCCAGGAAACACAAAGATGTATCGAGATATCTGAGAGCATTATTGATGGGATAACATGAAGAAAGAGATCACTGAGTATACATCAAAGTGCCTGGTATGTCAGCAAGTGAAGGATGTGAGGTAGAAGTCTAATAGGATGATGCCACCAATACACATACCAACATGGAAATGGGAAAACATCACCATGGACTTTGTTACCGAAATTATGAAGACATCCAAAGGAAACAATTCTATCCGGGTTATTTTGTATCATCTTAAAAAGACTAAACACTTAATTGCGATTCAAGAAGTTTTCTCATTGGAAAAAATAGCATAGATATACATCATAGAAGTGTTAAGGCTGCATGTTGTACCACTGTAGATTATATCCAATCGAGACCCAAGATTCACCTATAAGTTATGGAAGAGTCTCTAAAACACTCTGAATACTGATCTGAACGTCAGTACAACCTATCACCCTCAAACTTATGGCCAATATGAATGGACTATCCAGACATTTGAGGACATGTTGAGAGCATTCTCAATGTACTTCAAATTCGGATGGGACCAACATCTTCCTTTGGTAGAGTTCTCTTACAAAACCAGTTACCACTCAAGCACCAAAATGGATAGTTATAAATCCCTTTATGAGAAGAGGTGAAAAACACCGACATGTTGGGATGAAGTCTGGGAGAAAAAACTAATAGGCCCAAAAATGGTCAAAGAAATGGTGGAGAAGGTTAAGACCATCCAGAAGCACATAAAAGCTGCTCGAAGTAAACAAAAGGGCTATGCTAATAATTGTCGATGATACCTAGAGTTTTATGTTGGAGATATAGTTTTCGTCCGCATATCTCCATGGAAGATAGTGATGAGATTTGGGAATAAGGGAAAGCTTAGTCCAAGGTACATTGGCCATTTTGAGATCCTTGATCACATCAGAGCAATGGCCTATCAACTAGCACTCCCACTGAACCTCTCTCAAGTACATGATTTGTTTCATGTATCAATCTTGAAGAAGTACATACCATACCCATCACATTTTCTCAATACAAAGGTGGTACCATTGGATAAAGACCTTTCCTATAAAGATAACCCATTAAATATCTCAGATCATAGAGAAAACGTTTTACTAAATAAGACAATTCCCCTCGTCAAGGTGATGTAGAGAAACCACATGTTTGAAAAATAAATGTGGGAACCAGATGAAGTGATGAGGCAGAGTTACCCTCATATGTTTTAGTGTTGGAGATTTGAATAATGAGGGAAACTTTAATAATGGGGGAAGCTTGTAACGACTGTTGAGACCCAAATCTTAACGTACATAGACATTACATTACTTTTGCGAAATACTTAATACATAACAAAAAATAGACACCAAAGGACCGTAATAGTTTAGTGTCTTTGGAAACTTGGAACATAATCTTCTAATCTTGGTGAAAGATCTTCAACATATCACATAAAGATATTCCCTTTTTTTCTTACCTAAAACCTTTCTTTATATCCTGGGGAAAAGAAAACATATAAAGGGTGAGCTCAAATGCTCAGTAAGGGTAAGCATGGAGAAAATAAAACAAACCATATACATTTAAACTTATAAACATGAACATAAAGTTTAAACGTCAAAACTTGATTTTTGAAATAAATCTTGGTAGTAAGTAAGGTATAGATCATAAAGGAACATCAATCATGATATAATATAATGGTAATAAAACATGTAATTGTGGCAACCATTAAGCACATGATATTATTTTCATAGTATCCAATGAATTGCTGCCAAGACCATCTTAGTGGACAAAATCAATTTTTGAATCGAGTTCACTCCTCATTTCAGTCTTGTATGACTGAACTGGATTAACATACACTTCCAGCCATGTCTATATAATGAGATATAAATCTTTACCCAATGCATTGGAGGGAGATATAGATCCCACCCATCTCATAATGAAATCATTCTTACTTGTGCCACAAATTAAACATAAATCATTCATCATAACCCAAAGAATAAAATGGGTTTCATAAACATCATCCCATAATAGCATAATACATATAAAATAAATGGATATCATATCATCATAATAATAATCAAACCATGTAAATAATATATACATTATACTTGAAACATAATCATACTAAATAATGTCATCTTATATGGAAAATATTTTTTACAAAACACTTGAAATGAATTCTTGAGGAAAATATCCTTCTTCAAAATCATTTTCTTATCACAAAATGACATTCAATTTTAATTGAAAAGGATTTTGTTGAAAATAATCATGAAATATTTCATAGGAATCTTCATGGAAAGAAGTCTTTATAAAACCATAAAAATCAGTTCATGTCCTATAAGTTAAAAAAACATTCTTCTCGTACTTTTTCCTGAAAAGTCAAAAAAAGTACCCTGTAACGTAAACAAAAGAAAGATTCCTTACATACCATGTAGTAAAAGTAAAAAATTGGTAAAAAGGACTTTAAAAATAAATGAAACCATTTTTAGAAAATAGGGACATGGATGATAAATATAACCCCAGTAAATACTTACGAATGAATAATCTCGGATAAAAACGAGATTGGAAAAGTTATCCCTTACCTTAGGTCCGATATGCTTCATACATATCTGAAACTCCTGTATAATAATTTAAATAATTTAATTTACTTATTAAATAATCATATTCATTGTTATGATATCATATATGGTTCACTTATGACTTTATATTACCCGTTCTTTTGTAAATTCCATGTTAAAGCAGCGTCTTGGGTAAAATCGTTTTATTTATCGTACGTGTTTGGACTTCTTGTTATTGATATTATTATTACTTATATCATGATTTACATACTTCCAGAATGTATATCATGATTTATATATCATATATATTCAGTATATATATATATATATATAATAGATAGATGAATGAAATGAAATACACCGTTCATGGAGACGGTAGGCTGTATGTACGCTTGAACGATGTTTTCCTTTCCTTATTGACTTGAATAGAAGTAAGAAGATGACACATATATATATATAAATAAATAAATAAAATAGCTTTATTATGTCATATATTTCATTATTATTTATTATATATACTTTATAATCATTCTTGAATGGTTAACATGGAGAATGAATCTCATCGCGTCATGGAGACAGTAATCCATATGTACGCACGAGCGATGATATCATTCCCATAATTATTGAATAGAATTGGAGTAGATGATATAATATCTCATAATCAGTATGATGTTATAATAAAAATATATAGTTATTCTTTACACCATTATACCATCCAAGTAAGGTGGTGGTGGAAAACAGATTACACCACGACGTGGAGACGGTATTCCGTACGTACGCACGCGCGGTGATTTCATTTTTCGTAGGATGGATAGAAGGTTAAATAGAGTTGTTTAATATTTATAATAACATATCATTATATGATTTATACTGATGTTATTACTTCATAATGAAACAACTAAATAAGAGGAAGTATAAGTAGAAATAAATTTGAAAGAAGCGGTAACGGATATTACCTCTTCTTCGACACTCCTCTTTGAAACCTCCTCTTAGGGAACTAAAATTGGAATTTGAAGAATACCAAGACCTCTAGTATGTTTATAGTAAAGTTTATAAGGGAAATGGGTAGGGTTTGTTTCGAGCTTGAAGGCTAAAAATTGTGTAAAGAGAAGAGGGAGGGGGTGCCCTTTTATAAGAGAGGAGAGGGGCACTTTAGGAAAAACATAAAATATTATTTTATAATAAAGTCATATTCAGTTTATAATGGATCAAAAGTGACTTATTTAGAAGATAAAGTGGTTATGGGTAGAAATCCTCCCACCCAATAGGTTTTATACAAGTTTAGGTTACTATTTAAACCTTATCATTTAGATTTAACTCTATGTTAAATAATTTAACCTTTACTGTGTCTTCTTGTTTTCTTGCACTATATGGTTAATAAGTATAGTATAACAAGCCTAAAGAACCCCAAGTGGTTCATTATTAATATATATAACTTTATCTAAGTCATTTGGCCTAACCATAGTTTTTTAGGAATAGAATAACAATTAATAATATAATATTTTTTTTAAAAACTATTTTATGTCAATTTTGACACTCTTTGGTAAATTATTTTTGTGAAACTCATAACAGAATGATTAGTTCGAAAAAAGTTAATTTAATCAATAATAACATGTCATAATAACCTAAACATTTATTGGAATTTATAAAATGTCTTAAATTACATTTATTTGGGTGTTTATAACATCGATTATGTTAATATTTCATTAAAAAGGAAATTACTGCATCATAATTGTGTCATAAATAAATTAAATTTTTTAATGTCTAAAAATTATAAATAAATTACCATTATATAGGAAATATTTTTATATTTCTAATTAATATTTATAGTCTAATTTATCTTATGTATAACCCTATATTAAAAATGATTTAGTTATTAAACATTGATTTTAACTATTTTAACCCTTCTTTAAATAAATTAATAATAAATGTCCAAATCTAATCCAAGTGGACCTAAATGGTCAAATATTATTACTAAGATTGTTTTTGGTCAAATTAAACTTATTCAATTGAATTATGACATGTGTTAGGGTAAAATTAATATCATTTTTACCCTTAATTACCCTATTTACTTTTAACCGTGGTAAATAAAAGTAAAAAGTTACTATTCACCAAAAAACTTATCTTATTGAACCAAATTTTACTCCTTGATATTAACCGTGTCTCTAGGATTTCTTAAATTCAACTCATAGAAGTAGTAAAATTATGTTTTATTTAAAATTTCAAATACTCCTAGGAGGTGGGTAAAAGACGGTGAAATGTTCAAAAAAAATTATATATCTAAAATTATTATAAAATAACTCCAACTAATTAAATTGAAATTATATAGGTATTATGTATCAATTTTGAACAAAAATAAATTTAAATAAAATAAATTATTATTTAAATAAAAATTCGGTTTTTAAATAGTAACCCAGTGTTTTCACTATTCATAAAAAATTGAATGTTTTCAGAAAAATTCCAAAATTTCACCCTAGTCTAATTTTGATATTCTAAATCCAAAAATGAAGTCCATTTTGAAAGATAAAATTTATAAAATTTCAAAAAATGGGTATTACTATTCATAATGGCTAGTTCATAATAATATTATAATAATATCTTGTTTAGTGAAACTCGGTATTGCGTACTACACACGCTATCGAAGAAGGTCTTGATTCTGTGTAATGCAAGCCAAGTCAGGGTTGCATGTAGTGAAATATCCATTTGGTGTTTCTTATAACATAATCAAAACTTATTTCATTTATAAATTAAACAAAATCTATACTTAATGTTGCGTAGAATAATTTCCACAAAACAAACATGAAATTGTGTGTAACACGAGCCAAGAATAGTGTTGCATATACTTCAAGATAATACGGTGTTGCGTATACTACAAGATAATCTTGGTGTAGTGTATAATAGAAGACACCAAAGAAATTAAAAAAAATATTTCATAAAATCCCGGGGTATTACATTCTACCCCCCTTAAAATAAATTTCGCCCTCGAAATTCGTTGGGGTTATAAATTGTTTACTACGTGATAGTTTCTTTCATAGAAACCCACATCATAAAAAGGAATACTAAAACTTAATTTTAAAAACTAAAGTAAGAAATGTAACGGTTACCTGAATTAACTCATCGTTGGGACTCCACATAGGAGAACATAGGAGAAAATATGGATATGGAAGAGAAACCTACCCATCATGTTCTGATAGAGAGTGGCAGAGAACATGGCTATGAAAAAGCCAACAATCACAAATCCATAAATTTTGGATGATCTAAGGTACCATCTGATTCATCAGATATAAGGGCACTAAGACAACATTTTTGGTTTTCAAGATGATTTCCCTAAAGTTGAAGAATTTGAATTAGAAGAAATACTTACTTTATTTCGATACAATCTCACCGTGTTTTCGTGCCTTGATCAACTTCCACTTCATATCTCGAGGAAATGAAGTTGAATTTGTCATTTGTGAAGTGTTAGCAGATCATGTGATAGGATGATGGGTCACTCCATCTGTCTCAAACAAAAGGATAGAAAAAGTTATCAAATATACATAAGTCCATCTATGGTGAGGTTAATCGTATATGATTCCAAAAATGGACTTATACTTCATCTATCATACTGATTAATAAAATAAAACTAGTTTCTAATAACCAGGGACTTCCTGTAGGCCAGTGGTAGGCAATAAAGGCCTGTCACACTTTGGTTGTGGGTTCAATTCCTACAACCTTGTCCGACGTAACGGGTTGTCGCCCGTCCTACGGGCTGTCCTTTTTCTAAAACTATACTATTATAACATTACAAAAATAATATCAAAATGGTATGGCCTTGAACAATACTATCTGATGTCTAAAAGAATCTATTCCAGTCTTTAGACTTATCCAAAATACATTTGTCCAATCTCATAGTATAAAGAAAATGATTACTAGAAATTTCATCAACCAAGCATGTGAATACCATCATTTATACCCCATATATCATAAGATATATCTTTTTGATCACATTCCAAACATGTGAATACCATAATCTTGTATTCTCTTGAAACACGAATTACCATAGAACTATAGTGAAAACATGAATGCTATCAAAAGGTAACTCTTTCCACATACCAAAATCCCAAAATTTCTATATACTCAAACCATGATATCACTTTTTCCTTATATCAGTCATGAGCTCATTAATACTATCAGACATATTATTTTCTCCTTATCCCTTCATTATGCGCATATCATTTTCTTTCCAAAATATTTGAATTACTTTTCAAGGTTACTGGTATTATATAATTATTTAAGACCATAATAAACCAATACATAGATATTCCAATATTCCACAGTACTATAAATTATATTCTACAACATTATTTTGGAATCCCGTTACATAAACACATAATCATTACACTACATCATTGTCATACTCAACATCTCCAATAGTGATTGCATGGGACTTCCCTTTGTCCTTTGACTTAAGAGGTTGCTCACGTCGATCATCATTAACCCTTAGATTAGGGAATTGATTAGCATAATGCCCCATTTCCTTTCACTTGAAGCATTGAAGTGTTGGTGGAGTGTTCTCTATAGTCTTTTCTCTATTCACACCATTATCTACATTTTTCCCATTACTTCGACACTCAACTGCCCGATAACCTTCTTTTACACACTTTAAACATTTTCTAGTACCTTTTAGTCAATCTCCACCATGCTTCTTTCCACACTTTGAGCATAAAGAAACATTCATCTTCTTTTCACCATTGTTCTAAGATTTCTCCTTGAACTCCATCTTTCGTTTCTTGTTAAAACCATGTGATGGATATGTTACACCAACTTCCAGTTCTACCTTGATAGCACAACACACAATTTCTTTATAGCTACTCAAGCCTCTTATAGCTAATTTCCTTCGAAGACTGGATTTTAAGCCACTGAAGAATTGATCAATTTACTTTCAGGTTGGATGATAAATCCAGATGCATACCTTGAAAGCCTTGTAAAATTCTCTTCGTATATACCAACAGATTTATCATCCTTTTTTTTAATCTCAAGGAACTCCTTTTCCATCTTTGTTTGAAGAATATGAGGGAAGTACCTACTGAAAAACTAGTTCTTGAACTCGTCCCATTCCATGGATTCAATTTTATCTTGGGGCTTTGTATTCTTAATTAGATTCCACCACTGGTCTATTTCACCTTCTAAATAGTAAACAACTAAAATGACTTTTTCATGTTCTGAATAGCAAATTATGGAAAATATCTTTTCAATGGTACTGATCCATTGTTTAGCAACAAGTGGATTAGAAGACCCATTGAAAGACGGTGGACGTTGCCTCATAAAGGACTCAATAGAATATTGTTCCCTTCTCTGATAATTTGGAAATCCAGAATGATTCATAGCTTGTGTAAGTATAGCAATATGATTTTACACTCCATCTCCAATCACATTTGGTTGCTCAGAAGGACAATCATTGCATTTTCCATTACATTGATCAACATGGTTCTTTCGGGTTCCATCCATCATCTAAAACCCAAAAAGAATAGTGTGAGAGGGAAAAATCATGCTAGGAAAACAACATAATAATGTGGGAGTACCTTCAATATCTAACATCTTAGGTTTAATTATAACATCTTTACCATAATTCTAGGACTATAACCTATACTTATACTTAACCGTAGGAACATCCCTATACATACCTTAGAAATATCTCTAGAGATCTCATGGAAGTTCTCACATCCTAGTTTCCAAAGGTTGACTAAACCTTTCCTATGATACCAACTGTAGAGACCCAAAGCTTGAAGTACATAGAAATTACATTACTTTTGTGGAATACTTAATACATAACAAAAAAAGACACCAAAGGACCGTAATAGTTTAGTGTCTTTGGAAACATGGAACATAATCTTCTTAATCTTGGTGAAATATCTTCAAAATCTCCCATAAATATCTTCCCTTTTTTTCTTACCTAAAACATTTCTTTATATCCTGGGGAAAATAAAACATATAAAGGGTGAGCTAAAATGCTCATTAAGGGTAAGCATGGAGAAAATAAAACAAACCATATACATTTGAACTTCAAAACATGAACATAATGTTTAAACGTCAAAATCTTGAGTTGTGAAATAAATCTTGGCAGTACGTAAGGAATAGGTCATAAGGGAACATCAATCATGATAAAATAGCATGGGAATAAAACATTTAATTTTGGAAACCATTAAACACATGATATGATTTCCATATTAGCCAAGACATTTCTTCCAAGACCATCTTAGTGGACAAAGTCCTATTCTGAATCAAGTTCACTCCACGTTCCAGTCCTGTATCACTGAATCGGGTTAACTTACCATTCCAGCCATGTCTATCTCATGAGATATAAATCTTCACCCAATGAATTGGAGGGAGATATATGTCCCACCCATCTCATAATTAAATAATTCTTACTTGTGCCTCAAATTAAACATAAATCATTCATCATAACCCAAAGAATAAAATGGGTTTCATAAGCATCATCCCATCATAACATAATCCATATAAAACAAATGGATATCATTTCATCATAAGAATAATCAAACCATGTAAATAATAGAGGCCTTACACTTGAAACATAATCATACTAAATAATTTCATCTTATATGGAAAATAGTTTTGACAAAACACTTGAAATGAATTCTTGAGGAAAATATCCTTTCTTCTTTAAAATCATTTTCTTATCACAAAATGCCATTCAATTTTAAAAGAAATTAATTTTGAGGAAAATAATCATGAAATCATGCATAGTAAGCTTAATGTAAATATGGCTTTATAAAACCGTAAAAATCTGTTCATGCCGTACAAGTTAAAAAAACATTCTTCTCATACTTTTGCCAGAAAAGTCAAAAAAAGTACCTCGTAACGTAAAAAAAAGAAAGATTCCTTACATACCATGTAGTAAAAGTCCAAAATGGGTAAAAAGGACTTTAAAAATAAATGAAACCATTTTTATAAAATAGGGACATGGATGATAAATATAACCCTAGTAAATACTTATGAATGAACAATCTCTGATAAAAACGAAATTAGAAAAGTTATCCCTTACCTTAGGTCTGATATGCTTCGTACATTTCCAAACCTCCTGTATAATAATTTAAATAATGTAATTGACTTATTACAGAATCATATTCATTGTTATGATATCATATATGGTTCACTTATGACTTTATATTACCCGTTCTTTTGTAAATTCCATGTTAAAGCTGCATTTTGGGTAAAATCATTTTATTTATCGTACGTGTTTGGACTTGTTGTTCTTGATATTATTATTACTTATATCGTAATATACTTACTTCCAGAATGTAAATCATGATTTATATATCATATATATTCAGTATATATATATATATAATATATAGATGAATGAAATGAAATACACCGTTCATGGAGACGGTAGGCCGTACGTACGCATGAACGATGTTTTCCTTTCCTTATTGACTTGAATAGAAGTAAGTAGATGAAATATATATATATATATATACATAAATATAGTATCTTTATTTTGTCATATATTTCATTATTATTCATTATATATACTTTATAATCATTCTTGAATGGTTAACATGGAGAATGGATCTCATCGCTTCGTGGAGACGGTAATCCGTATGTACGCATGAGCGATGATATCATTCCCATAATTATTGAATAGAATTGGAGTGGATGATATAATATCTCAGAATCAGTATGATGTTATAATAACAATATATAGTTATTCTTTACACAATTATACCCATCCAAGTAAGGTGGTGGTGGAAAAAACGATTACACCACAGCGTGGAGACGGTATTCCGTACGTACGCACGCGCGGTGATTTCATTTTCTGAAGGATGGATAGAAAGTGAAATAGAGTTGTTTAATATTTATAATAACATATATGTATATTATTGATACTGATGTTATTACTTCATAATTAAACAACTAAATAAGAGGAAGTAGAATAAGAAATAAATTTGAAAGAGGCGGTAACGGATATTACCTCTTCTTCGACACCCCTCTTTCAAACCTCCTATTAGGGCACTAAAATTGGTCTTTGAAGAAAAACAGGACCTATAGTATGTTTCTAGGGAAGTTTATAAGGGAAATGGGTAGGGATTGGCCGATCATGAAGGCTCAAAATTGTGTAAAGAGAAGAGGTAGGAGGTGCCCTTTTATAAGGGAGGAGAGGGGCACTTTAGGAAAAATTTAAAATATTATTTTATAATAAAGTCATATTCATTTTATAATAGCTCCAAAGTGACTTATTTAGAAGCTAAGGCGGGTATGGGTATAAATCCTCCCAACCAATATTTTTTAGACAAGTTTAGGTTACTATTTTTACCTTATCATTTAGATTTAACTCTAAGTTAAATAATTTAACCTTTACCATGTCTTCTTGTTTTCTTACACTATATGGTTAATAAACTTACTATAACAAGGAAAAAGAACCCCAAGTGATTCATTATTAATATATATAATCTCATATAAGTCATTTTTCTGAGCCTTATATTTTTAAGAATAAAATAACAATTAATAATATAATATTTGTTTTAAAAACTATTTTATGTCAATTTTGACAATATTTGGAAATTGATTTTTTGAATATCATAACAGCATGATTAGTTCTAAAAAAGTGAATTGAATCAATACTAACATGTCATATTAACCTAAAAATTTAGTGGAATTTATAAAAAGTCTTAAATTACATTTATTTGGGTATTCATAACATCAATTATGTTAATGTTTCATTAATAAAGTAATTAATGTATCATCATTGTGTCATAAATAAATTAAATTATTTAATTTCTAAAAATTATAAATAAAATTTAATTATGTAGGAAATAATTTTATATTTCTAATGAATATTTATTGTCCAATTTATCTTATGTATTACCCTATATTAAAAATGATTTAGTTATTAAAATTTGATTTTAACTATTTTAACCCTTCTTTAAATAAATTAATAATAAATGTCCTAATCTAATCCAAGTGGATCTAAATGGTCAAATTTTATTCCAAAGGTTATTTTTGGACGAATTACACTTATCCAATAGAATTAGGACATGTTTTAGGGTAAAAATAATATAATGTGTACCCTTAATTACCCTATTTACTTTTAACCGTGGTAAATAAAAGTAAAAAGTTACTATTCACCAAAAAACATTTATCTTATTGAACCACATGTTACTCCTTGATAATAACCGTATCTCTAGGATTTATGTAATTGAACTCATAGAAGTATTAAAATTATGTTTTATGTACAATTTCAAATCCTCCTAGGAGGTGGGTAAAAGACGGTGAAAAGTTCAATAAATTTTTTATATATATAAAATTATTAGAAAATAGATCCAATGAATTACATTGAACATATATAGGTATTATGTATCAATTTTGACCAAAACTAAATTTAAATAAAATAAATTATTATTTAAATAAAAAGTTGGTTTTTAAATAGTAACCCACTGTTTTCACTATTCATCAATAATTGAAAGTTTTCAGAAAAATACCAAAAATCCACCCTAGGATAATTTCAATATTTCGAATCCAAAAATGAAGTCGATTTTGAAATATAAAATTTATAAAATTTTAAAAATGGGTATTACTATTCATAATGACTAGTTCATAATAATATTATAATAATATCTTGTTTAGTGAAACTCGGTATTGCATAATGCACTCGCTATCGAAGAAGGTCTTGATTGCGTGTAATGCAACCCAAGTCAGGGATGCATGTAGTGAAAGATCTGTTTGGTGTTGTGTATAACATAATCAAAACTTATTTCATTTATACATTAAACAAAATCTATACTTAATGTTGCGTAGAATAATCACCACAAAACGAACTTGAAATTGTGTGTAACACGAGCCAAGAATAGTGTTGCATATACTCTAAGATAATATGGTGTTGTGTATAGTACAAGATAATCTTGGTATAGTGTATAATAGAAGACTTCAAAGAAATGAAAAATAATATATCTCATTAAATCTCGGGGTGTTACAACGACCTAATCATTTATAAATAAAATTACCTTTCTTTTAATATCTTATGGATATAGAAAATAGATGAACTTTTTTATTATTATTGTCTTTAAATGACAATTAAATATCATTACTACTGATAATATAGAAATTGAACAATGATCACACAAATGATATAAATATCAGGTTTTAACAAATCCCTTCTACATAGAAAAAGGAGAGGATGACCTCATCCAGTAGACTCGGGTTGTACAAAGCTTATTTGTCGGAGATCAGAAATGAGGTAGCATCACTAGGCTTCACTCCCGACCAAGACCAATATGAGCTTTAACCTGTTATGGTTGAACACAATCCCCTATGGGATAAGTTCAAGTTAATAGAGATTACCACCCGGGTGATGTTATCTGAGCCACCCCAAGAGTTTTTCACCATCGTACACCTTACTCTTAGGTCTTATGTGGGTGTTATAAGGGGTTATGTAATAAGTTATTATTTACTTATTGTGTAATCCCTTTGTATAAATAAATTTCATATTCCACAAATTCCTTTATGAGAATAGTCTTTCTTAAAAAATGACGCATTTGATAAATTGATTTTTCGGGTAAAAATGGTGCTTTTGAGAAATATATACATTAAAGTTTTTGTTAATATTATTAAAAAAAATTCTTATAAATGATAATTATATCAGTTCCTTATCTGTAAATGATTAGGTAGTCAATTTTATAAGAGTTATATTTTTATACGATAACACAAAAGTGTATTTTTTAATTAAAAAATTTATTTTAAAGAATTAATTATTTTTTGAAATATTTAATTTTTTAATAAAATATTATTATTAAATAATTTTTATTAATAATAAATGACTATATAATTTTTGAGAAGTCAAGTGTAAGTTTTTCATGGTTTACAAACTGTTTTTATCAAAACCCATCAATTTTTAATAAATGCGACATCTTACTTTAACAGTAAAAATTCACATATTTAGAAAATTATTTGGATAAAATGAATATTATTTTTTGAATAAGAATCTCAAAATTATCCAACAATGAATTTTTCATAATTTTCTGAGACAACCGAATTTTTGGGTAAAAATTAAATAATATATAAATATATAGTGTGTTTTATGACATAATAATGACCCAATAGTGATGTAATAAATACCATAAATGAAATATTATACCGAATATATATTTTAAATTTAAAATAATTTGATTTTATATTTATTTTAATTATTTTATAATGCCTTAGTGAATCCTCCAAAATGTATAATATATTTTATGATTTTAAATTCATTTCCTTGAGGGTGTGACTCACATCCACTTAAGAAAGGATAATATTTTAATGACTTAGTCCCTTGGCCTTAGAAAATAATTTTTTCCACTCCCCTTAGATTGAAACCATGGGAAAAAACCATGGTTTGGTTTGCGGTTTTGAATATTTTAGTGTGTAGGGTCCCAAACCAAAAAAATAAATAATTCCCCCACCATTCCTATATAAACCCACCCAAGCACCCATTCCCCTTCACTCAAACTTCATGAAGATCATCCTAACTCTTCTCTAAACTTCAAATAGTCCTCAAAAGGGGCCCCAAGCTTCCAGGAAGCCTCTCCCAAGCCTTTGGGATCACACATCCAAATAATGGATCCTCACTTTCCATCCTTTCTCATTTTTTTCCATGTTTCCTTATATTGTTATACCCTTTGATTTTTTAATTAAAAATGACGGGGTCTATTTTATAACCTCCTCAATAATTCCATTATTGTTTTTTAATGATGATAGACCCATTTTAATCTCATTAATCCCTCCCATGTACACACGTTACCATGCTGAAATTCTGTTAGGGGTTTCTCTCTCCTCATTTCCATTTAAACATTTATCTTATATTATGCATCTAAAATTACATTTAATATATTGGGATATAATTCTCCATGATCCCCTTACTTTCCATTTCCTGTATAAATTATTATATACCCATTTATCTACCAGCAATCCATTTTATGAATCCCTATGTGATGTTGTTATGCTGTCGAAATTGCACCGTGATTTTCCATGCCAAAATCATCACGTAGTGAATACCATACTCATTTATCTATCAACGGTATTAACCTGTATTCAAATATACTTATTGATTATATACATTCATATATATTTATTCCACATTCCTTTATTGTGGAATAAATGATTATGTTGAATGAATCCATGTTATATGATCTATGTGGCACACATAAGCATGAGGTTGAAATGTTCATGAAGGGTGTGCCCTGATAGTGCTCCAGTGCATTGGTTAATGTTTAGTATCATGATACATCATGTTGACACAGGGGTTTACATGATTCCTTTATAGTAATTTTTCAAACATGTTGGTATAGTGGTTTACTTGATTCCTTTTTGTTAATGATGCATTGTTTTTAGTTTTTTCCACATTTCCATGTTATGATAATCATTCTTTGTCATGACTTTAAATTCATGTTTCTATTGTGCTCCATTGATATACCTATTGCATAAAATATATCGTATTCTTCATGTTATGCCTTGTTTACTCCTTACTGGGATTTATATCTCACTCTTTTCTTATGTATCTCCTCAGGTTATCCCATGAAATGCTAAGTATGAAGGAATGTTGTGGTCATGTAAAAGAAGTTTTCAAAAAAGATGTTGTATTTCATGTCTTAAGTTTTCATGTAATATTCCTAATCCCAAAATACACAAGACATCTCAATCATCTGGGTTTTATTATAAGCAATTTTAAGTCATAAGTCATGTATAAATATGTAATAAAGACTAGGTCTATTGTAGAAATCTTACAACAACTACATATGACTTGATTCCTATTATCATAGGATATGTAGTGACACCCAAATTCTTAATATCAGGTCAAGGAATGAGGTAAATATATGGCTCTCTTCTTCCTGTGTGAGGATCAATCCTACACAGGAAGTTTCAATATCTAAACCTACATATGGATTGATTCTCATTATAAAGAGATACGTAGTGACGTCAAGACATCAAATCTCATACCCAACCATATCAAAACAACCCTTCTTGTGTATGGGTAAGACCTACATAAGGAGAACATTTCTACCCATTCCCAAAAAATCTTGACATGAAATGCTTATTTAATATTCCAAAAGTTTTCTTTCACAAACCAAACTCTATATATGGAAAGGTTTGAATCCCAATAAACCTCCCCGTCTATTGGAAATTGAGGGTCGATGTCTAGAAAAAACCTTTTTTTGACTATACACAATATGCCCCAATTGGATCTTCATAGGTTTTCCATAAAAAGGAATGTCAACCAAAGGAAAATTCATCTTCAAGAGATGCTTATCTAATCTCCATACACCCTAACAATGTTTACATCCCACATCACTACTTAGATTCAGAAACCCCTAGATTACAGTTTACTATTTTCCCCAATCATTTCTGGAGATGAAAGAATACTTTTGGAAAGATTACCATGAAAATAGAAAATATTTTATTTCTCGGTCAAAGATTAGTGACTTTAGACTATATCCATTTAATTTCATAAACATAATACATTAAACTGGAATGTCCATATCCTATTTTCACGACGTGAACCATCACAATGATCTAACACTCCTTTACAAAAGAAATTTTTTTGTAGGATTTGTTTCTCATTCATGGAAGAAATCTAATACATATGACCTCATAATTTTAAAAAATAATTCCCTTGATAATACACCCTTAATTGTCTTGATAAATCCTAATTTTTAAAAATTAACCAACCATCATAAATGCAGGGTAATTATTATGGGCACACATTTTTAAAAAATTCACAATATTCCCTTCTTGGCTTTGTATAAGTTTTCCCAAAAAAATACCTTTCAACCAATGAAAAAATCATCCCTAGGGGAGGCTTTCCCTACCTCGGTATTCCCCAGAAACATCATTTTGGAAACCGTTCTTATGGTTACTCTTCACGTAATTTTCCCATATCATGTCTCAGATTCATAAATCATAAAACAAAGGTCAAGAAAAATCCCTCAGTCATATTATAAAAATATTGGGACATTCTCAGTCATTAAACCTTATTGGGTCCCTTTCACCAAAATTCACAATCAATGTTTTTTGACCTAAAACATCAGTCACATTAGTCTGGTTTTTAGGACTCTAATCTTCTCATAAAAGGAGACACAAAACTCCGTATGTGGAAAACCCAAAAATGGCACCATAGAAAATAGTTGTGTCCTAACGCACTGAAACCATTCTTTGCATCGTTTAGTAAAAATTGAGAAATCAAAAGAAAAAGAGATAAAAAACTTGTTAGGTTGAAAATTCGTAAAGGGGACCTAATAAAAAGTCAATTCATTCCTTATAATCTTGATTGATAGTGAAATAAGTAAAACACTACCACAATAACAAAAAAACCCAAAGTTTTTAGGGTTTCCCTTGTAACCCCAGTAATGGTTGAAACTACCCTCTCATAGTCCCTCGACATATGAAAAAATTAAATCTTTACCTGATCATGTCAATATGGTTATCCTATATTTTGATTAAAATTGATATCCAATGAAAAAAATTCATGTCATATTAGTGATTATATTTCAAAACACATTTCAAATTGTGATTGGTGTTAATTTTGGGAAAATATAAAAGATATGTATCGGTGGGAGGAAATATTTCATTTTTATTGAATGAGAATGGGATAGAATACACAACTTAGAGTCTCTCTAAAAGTTTAGGTTATTATAATTACAATGGCTTCTCATTAGATTCAAAATGTTGAAAAGAATATGGTCTGAATAAACTATGTATTAGAGGAGCTTAGAAAAGGTTACGGTATTAGCATTAACATCATCCAACAATTCTCCCACCTTCTCATCTAAATCTAATCATTCCTTTTCGTCCTCCTCCACAAACTGTTTCCCTTCATCAACCCCTACCTCGGTGTGATCCAATTAAGTATTAAGATACTTTGATTCCTAACGGAGCCAATCATCCTCTTGAAGAAGTCTCTCTATTGAGTTCCTCTACTCTGAAACCTTTCCATGTCACCTCATATCCATCCCAACTTGTTCAACTAATTCATTAAGAATGATTTTACAGGTTGTGGAAAGATGATCCATGGACCCCATAGAAGAAATTAAATATTATATTCTGATAGTTCTCCCCAAATAATAAATCACCTACTGCACTATGTCATAAATGGAATCATATTCAAACCCCCATACCCCATAAATAAAAATAGGCAACTTAATTTATGAAATTTTGTCTGTATGTTTGCAGGGGGTATGAGAAATTAGCATCCATATGTCCTTCCATATTTTCAAATGGATAGTGTGAAGGTTATCTAGGTCCTCCTAGATGGCCTTGGAATCACACTCTGGTGGTAGGATATATTTTTTTAGTAATATACAACAGAGAGATTCTATATTTAAAAACCTCAGCATGGCTTGATCCTATAGAAAGAACTTCCATTGTAGTATCAATAGTTAGAAATATCGAACCATCAGCTATAGAAACAGAAACATGTGGCTGTAACTTTGGAATCATAAAATTGAAACAATTAACAACTAAAACCCTAAAAGAAATGGGAATGGTTGTAATGGAGGAGAACACACCTCCAATTTTCATGACATCTATATCCCTGGTCAGTATTGTGTCACCATCACTGGGAAGAATAGAAGTTGCATCCTAAATTTTCATGTTCACTTTGGGTTCTTCCTGAGATACCCATAGTGCAAACTCATGCTTGATTATTTCATCAATCTCAAAAGGTTTCTCAACGATACTGTACTTTCAAGAATAATCATCATGGAACTAAGGAAAATATATGATTTTGATTCCCCTAGAGCCTAAATCTATCCCACTTCTATGGTTTTTCTCCCTAAAGGGTAGGGTCAATATTATTAGTAGGAACATTGACCCTTGAAGACATCCCATCTATGAGGTCAGAAGTCATTTGATCAGGAACAATCAAACTCTTCAGGATTAGGATCTCCTTGATGTTTTCAGTTGTTTAGGGATCCCCATTAAATTTAGCTACCACCACTAAAGTCGTCGCATTATTCTCTATAGGAGAAGGATCGACACAATTAGTTGAATCTTAGACCTCTAAAGGCTCTCCCACTATTGGGATAAGGTGTTTTTGATCCTAAAGAAATTCCCCTTGTGTATTTGGACCCCCCAATGGACTCAATTGTCTTGGGTTCTCTATCTTGTTTATCTACCACCACTAGAGTAATCACATTTACCACTGAAGAATAAGGGGATATAGGCCCATGGGCGATTCATGCATGGTTACTCAGCAGAATTGCATTAATTCATGTGCAATATAATTAGTCAGTGAATGAATAAACATAACATGAAAAATAAATAAATAATTAAAATAGTAACAAATTATCCCCAACATTAGACATATCATCAATTTGGATGATTTTCAGAACCTCGTGGTGTGCCATGGGAATGATCACCTGGAAAGAATAGAGGGTGAGTATAGAGGTGGAAATGCTTTGGTAGGATATGCAAGGATTGCCTCTATATGATCCCTTATCCCGAAGAATCCCTATCTAGTGACTCCCACATCCAAAGGAATATTATCCCCGATAGTGGTTCCCCTTGAGGTATATTCTGGGGAAGAGACCATCTCCTGAATCTCTCTAGGATCCTACGAGTACCAAAATTAGAGGTTTAAGTTCAATACTGTAAGAAGAATAAGGGTTCGTATAAAAAACTGTAATACCTCTTCATTGATTTCATGTTTCCCCGTCATGATCACCACCATATTTTTTGACTTAATTGGACTAATAAGGTATTCCATTATATGAGTGGATAACACTGTCAATTTCTTCCAAATATATGTACGCCTCATGAGGATCTTCTTGAGCAGAGATCCACGTGTGGGCATTGAACAATATAAATCCCACAAGCTCTTGGGTATCTTCCTGAAGCATTTACTTAATATCATTTGTATATGTACTTACCCTTATGGTATCCCATTCTCTCCAATCCTCTATAAAGGCCACACGGATTGGAATAGATAGAACTGGGAGTTCTTCTATAGGAAGTGAGGCAGGTTCCAGCCAATGCAATTGCATTCAGGAAACCTTATCCACCCCATAACCCTATAGAGATAGACACATGTGAGACCACGAGTGGGAAGGAATAATTTCACCAAACCCAGTTGTAGTAGGTGGATTTATATCCTCGACATCCTCAGAGGCATGACTATCATAATCGTCATCCTCATTAACCTCAGACCTTTCCATGGCCATCACATTCTAAGAATATCTGTTCCAGTTGTAATGGTAATGGATTGATTCATAAATATCTTATAGATAGGAAACCACTCTCTTATGATCTTTATCATAATATACAGTGGTAGGCTCCAACACATAACTATATTCAATCAATGCAACCTCCTTCTCCTATACTAAGCACCACAGAGCATGATCTGGAAATGAACTACTCAAATAATCCCATTGTATCTAGACTATTGGAAAGGTGGCATCAGGTGCGATAGATGCTTTCTCCTGAGAGGTAGCACTAGTATCTTGGGTGGTTAAACCCTAGGCTCTCTAAACCTTCCATAGGGTTTAAGAAATGAGGTATTTCATTAGATGCTTTCAGAGACAAGAATGCTCAATTATTTTCTTTTGTTTCCTTCCATCCTTGGGTGCTTTTTGGGACTTGAAAATAGGAACTAAATTTTACATTTGATCTTTAGGGTATGATCAGTTCCAAAATCTTTCATAGGATCTAGTAAGTGCATGATAGAAACCCACAGAAGGTGGAATCCCAATCTGACATCAAGTGTTTTCTTGAGTGAACATCAACCAAAGCTATTGAGCTATCATTAAATATTTATTACAGAATGCATTATTAAGGGATGGAGGAAAAATTATTAGGATATAATTGAATTGACTTGAAAATCTGCAGGGTGTGCACCCCAAGAAGATAATATCCCCATCGATCCTGGGAACCAAGATTCCTTCTATCAGAGAGATAAGATATCATTGCCTAGTGAGGTCCCCTGATATGTCATTCACAAAAGTACATAAAGGGGGAACATAAGGATCATAATTGAAATATTCATGGTAGTTGAGCTGGTCCATTATTTCCCTCTCGCTCCAATATGATGGCATGAACCCACTTATACTTTGGAGGTATGGTCAGATGGTATCTTCCAGGATATGATGAGTATTGATATATCTATAGCCTCCAGTATGGGATTCCACCCAACCAAAAATAACATGGAAGGGAACCACCGGCCAGTATGGTGGCCTCCCCTCACTGATCCATCACAAAAAACTATAAATCTTTCCTATAACTTAGATAAAAAGGTTGATTCAACTTCTAGTGGAAAATTGGGCCACCATTATGAAAGTTGTGACTCTGACCCTAATGAAAGAATCATGCACCAGCAGTAGCCAACCACTTAGAAACGTGGTTAGAAAGGCTTCCATTTGAAACAATTGTTCATCATTGGGAATGATCTTCTAGGCCAACTTGTTTAATAGACCCTATTTAAGAATGGGAGAGTAGGCACCAAGTTTCCTTCAAATCTCAATACTTGGGAAGGCCCTTGGCCTCTGTGCACATGGCTCCTAGACACTTAATTTCATATAGGATTTAATCCAATTACAAAAATGGAAAGTCTAATTTTAGATGAGGGTCACCGTTCAAAATTTCCTTCTTCTTATCAATATGTTTCTTGGAAATATAGGGACTAATCTCCATTTAATCCCAAGAAAAAGTAGGGGGTGAAAAGTTTTCATGCATATCACATATTATGGGAACCCCTAAAATTAATCAGACATCCCAAAGATTGATACTAACCATCCTACACACTAAGTGGAAGGTGTTGGTGTTTGGGATCCACCATCTAAGAAGCTACGTGATATGTTTTTGTATTTGAGGAGAGATTTTCTTGTGATACCCATACTACCTCGTATGGACCCATAGTCTTCAACATGACTTTAAACTCTTAAAAGCTCATACGGACCAAAAAATTTCAACCCAGTCCAAGCTAAGTGATTCCCCAAGGCAAAGGTCCAATTTTGATGACCACCCCAGTTTCTCATTGGTCACAGAATTCCATGTAATGTTGTGAAAAAAATGGAATTTTTCATCTAGATCCCACATAGTTTCCTTTAATGATAGATAATTATAGTTCAAAAGAGACCCAACAAAATTGGTTACCTAGATAAATTCCCTACTTTCCAAAATATTGTATTGAGGAATATTTATATTTTCAATTATCCTTGGTACAAGATAATTTTTTAGGAACATTTTAATAATCACTATTTCAGAAGGTATCCAAAATACATAAAGGGGAAGCCTATCTGAGACCATCCATCCAACATTGAGATTTTATTTTATTAAAGGAAAAAGAGGGTCATAGCCCAAAACAGATCAAGGAGGTCTAAAAAAATGAAGACATAAGGCATCAGCGCAAACCAAACTAACACATTTGGGGGGAAGAGATACTATACTACATAAAATAAGACGAGGGTTGTCAGGGGAGGCCCATGCGGCCAAGAAGTCTGTGACTTTGTTGCCTTCTCTCCACAAATGATTCAAAAAAGTGTCACCTTGAAGAAACTTCTTGAAGTTGCGAATTAAATAGGAGACAATCCAAGGGATGATAGAGGTACCTTATATTGAATTAAGAAGAGTCATGGAGTCAGTTTCCACATAATGGATAGAGAAACCATGGGCACGACACAATTCCAACCCCTTGAGCAGAGAGGTAGCCTCATCCCTGAGGGAATCACCAGGACCAAACCACCAACTAAAGACCAGGACCACCGAGCCATGCTGATTATGAACAATTCCTCCACCCCTCATGAAACCGTTCAGATAAGATCCATCAATGTTTAGCTTGAGGCCTAAAACGGAAGGATTCTAAAAAACCCAATGACCTTGAGGAAATGCCCTTGGAAAAAAAGAGATTTGGTTATTGGCCATGAAGCGCCGCAATGAAGGAGCCTGATCACCACGTTTGATAAGCAGCAACAAATCCATCGCCAAGGACCTCTCCCTAGCCCGCAAAGCCATATTGGAGCTGGAGAGACCCTCATGTCTGGTGCTATTATGAGCCGACCAAATACCGCTTTTGACTGGAACTAAGAAGTACATACAAGAGTTGATGAAGTGGTTTGATAGTGATTGTTTTGTAAAAAAAATTTATCATAGCCTTCCTCATTTTTCAGTAGCTGAGAGAGTAGTAAAATAACCAGTATATTCAACATATGAAGGGTCCATCCAATTATCTTCATCGAAGATCAAATGTAAATGAATTAGTTTTTTACAAAAATGGAAAAGTGTGATGTGTCGTAAACTATAAGACTATGAGAGAACATTCCAATGAACTATCAGATCAAAATGGCATATACTTAGAAAAAATCATTTCATGAAGGCATAAGACCCCCAACTATCAGTTTTCAAAGGTATATTCTTGAAAATTATCTATTCGTGAAGGCATCATCACTCAAAGAATCGGTTCGTGGAGGCACTAGACAACGAAGAATTGGCCAGTGAAGTGATCATATACGAAACGATCAATCTATGAAGAAACTATATACTATATAGAAGATCGATACTTAAAATTCTTAGTTGAGACTTTTAGTTTGCTGGTGATGAATTTTAGTTTTCGGAAAGGGAATTTTCAAAGGAGGCACTATGGGGAAGCAATTGGAAATCAAGAGAGTTTGAAGGGATCATAGTTTATCGAGAGATCTGATAAAAGAAAAACGAGGTTGGATACATATTTTTATCATGGTCTGCTCTTGTAGGTCCAATTTCATACCATAAACTGGTTGAAAACAAGACTTCTTTCTACATCAAAATAGCATTTGCTTCATCCTGATCGTAACCCATTTCTAAGGGCAATATTTTTTGGATCCAGATAATTCCGTATACAAGAAGAGGAAAACCAAGTAAAAGGATAAACATAAAAGGATAATTTGAAGAAAGTATTCAAAGGAGAGTTTTTGAAAAGGACATAATGGTTTTGTGAGGTACAAATCGCTTCATAGATAGCCACTCTGCATGGAGTTCCACATCTTTGTGAAGCACCCTACAAACAAAATAGTTTTTAGGATGAGATGGACCTCTAGTGTCTATAAATGAAAACAAATTCATTCAAGTGTTCATGAGGTGATTTTATCCCCTATGAATGACCATCCACATGAACTAAAATTTTTGTGAGATGAGGCAACACCGATGATGCACATGAATGAATCAAATTAATTTCTAGGGCCGAACTGTGATTCCTACCCCAAAAAAATGATGAACCCCCTCTACGAAGGACCATACCCACAAACTAAATATTTCATGGGATGAGATAGTATCAATGGTTCACACAAAAGAATAAAAATCGTTCATGGGGATGAGCTGTGATTTACACACCCACAAACATCAAACCCTCTAGGAATGACAAATCTCTCCTAACTAAGTCATTTATGGGTTAATGAACCCTCTGTGGGAACCCATAAAAGAAGCCCCACAACCCACCATGGATGATTGGTAAGACCAGTATCTGGTCCCTCCACTCTTTGATAAAAATAAATTGGGAGGGAATGAAAAAAGGACCACGATACTGAAATAGAGAGATCTGAAGGAGAAGAGTGTTGAGAAATCAATAAAATCAGAGCCTCTTCATCGATTATTAGTAGGTGAGAATATTATATATATAACTAAGAAGGAAATAATAAATTTTCCTCCATCAGTGGACTCAAAACCCCTTTACGAACACAATTCTATGGTGAATAAATAGATGAAACCTTTTTAGACAATAATCCTTCATAGAAAAATTCTATTCAGGTAGAACCATTCCCCACACATAAAAACACTATTTAGGAGCACCTCAACCCCATGTAGAAAATGCTACATAGATGAAACCTGGCCCCGCGTAGCAACACGATATTCAGGAAAAAACCAGTTCTACATAGTACAATGTTACATGGATGGTACCCTCTCCTACATAACAATGTTCTCCTTGGAGGGAACTATATCCCACCTAATAACCTGCTATGCAGAATAAAGAATCCTAGGACGTTCTACTCTCCACCTCCCATCACTCCCTCCCATCATGTCATCAGCCCACATGTTGTCCCCTATGTGAACTAGTCTAATGAGATCAGGCCAAGACCCCTTCTAAATCCACCTAACTTGTATGATAAGATCTTTGGGAACATCAGCATGTCCTCTCAAGTTTACATACTCATGGTAAGCGGAGTCACGTGTGTAACCTCCACAATAGAGAGGACCCTTAGAATGTATTTGGGTTTACATTCCCATGGTAACAATGGTTAAAACCATAGGTTTCTCACATGAACCTCCCCATTCATGGAGGGGGATATAGGGCATCACACATTCTTTTCACTTTTATATGGAATGAGATCCCCCCCATAACCAACTTTAGAGCATCCCTCTTAGAGTATGCTCATGGACTTTCTTACGGGAGGTGACACTTTTACTCCTCTTAACCTCAGCCCAATCCATAGTTGTAACACCCCAGGCTTCCATGGTACACTTCTCTTTGAATAATACAGTAGCATGTGTTGTACGCAACTTCGAGTTCTAACACACCACAACCAATCAAACTAGCCGTTATGAATAGTAATACCCACTTTTCGAAATATTATAAATTTTATCATTTAAAATGGAATTCATTTTTGGATTTGGAATATTGAAATTAGCTTAGGGTGAATTTTTGGTACTTTTCTGATAACTTTCATATTTTGATGAATAGTGAAAATTACTAAATTTTAATTAAAAACAACTTTTTTAATCAAAATAAGTAATAGTGATAAATTATGAATTTGAGTGATTTTAAATTATAATTAGATTATATTTTTCACATTTAATCCAATGTTGGTCATTGGACATAATTTCACATTTAAACTGGACATAAGCAAGAGCCAATATTTTGATAGTTATTATTTCTTAAAAACACAGTTTTTGTTTTGACAACGGGAATTAATTTTAAATTAATTTCTGCCACTTATGTGTTTTGAATTTAGAAAAATGAAATCCATATTTAGAATCATAAGGTAAAAATTGTATAAATAGGTAACATTTATTTTTAGACATTTTGAATAATTACTTTGGTAAATATTTTATTTAACATGGTTAAAGGGTAAATCCGATAAAGAAGGGTAAAAAAATAATATTAAAATAATAATAAATTACCTTAAAACGTGTAATAACCCTATTTTTTGATACATTTCCGACCATGGTCATCTTTGGGTAGATTGGGACCCCATGGATCCACTTGTAAGTGATAATGACACTCTATATTTATTAAGTTAAATTAAATACAAAAATGTCATAAACATATATCTTTTAGTAAAATTTTTTTTACATAGGGTTATATATTTTATATTTTAGACTATAAATATTCATTATAAATCCAAAAATATTTCCTAAATAATGATATTTTTTTATAATTTTTAGACGTTGAATAATTAAGTTTAATTATGACACAATAATGGTGCAGTATTTTCTTTATTAATGAAAGAATAAAATAATTGGTATTATAAATGTTAAAATAAATATAATTTGAAACTTTTGATGACATCCACAAATTTTAAGGGTTAATATTACATGTCATTATTTATAAAATGAATTTTTTTTGAATTAATAACATTTTTATGACTTTAACAGAAATCAATTATTAAATATTGTCAAAATTGACATAAATGAGTTTTTAAAACAAATATTATATTATTAATTGATGTTCTATTCCTAAAAATCTAAGGTTCAGAAAAATGACTTTTATAATAATAGTTGTATTATTAATGGACCACTTGGGGGGTCTCTTGGAAGTTTATTGTAAGTTTATTGAATATATAATATAAAAATACAAAGAGACATGGTAAATGTCAAACTATTTAACTAAGAGTTAAATCAAAAAGATAAAGTTAATATAGTGACCCAAACCTGTCTAAAACCTATTGGTTTAGTGGTTTTTGATCTATACCCACCTTAAACTTTAAATAATCTACTTTGGATCCATTAGAAACCGAATATGAATTTATTACAAAATAATATTTCTAGCTTTTCCTAATGTGCCCCTCACCCCTCTTATAAAAGGGCACTTCCCCTTCCCTCTAATTCACACCTTAAAAGACTTTTGCCTCATCCAAACCCTTAAAAAATATTATCTCAACTTTTCCCACTTCAAACTAGAGGCCTTAGTTTGATCAAAAAGCCAACATAAGGAACCCTTTTGATCAAATCAAAAGGAAGAACCCGAAGAAGAGTGAATGTTTTCACCACCCTCTTTCAAGTTCCTTTCTTATTCACCTTCTGCTTTCTTTGTTATTTCTACTCTAAAATAATAACTATAGTGTATTATATATACTTTGATTTTATTATAAATATGGTACAACCATATTCAATATTCTATCCATCCTTTGAATGACATGTCACCATACGTGTGTACGTACGACCTACCGTCTCCACATCGTGGTGTAATTGTTATTCTTTATATTATTATTTGGATGGGTATAATAATGATGTGTAATTCATGTAAATAATAAATATAACATGATAATTATTTTTTATATATGATATAACATCCAATTATATATTATTTTAATATCAAAATAATGATATTGTCGCTCATGCGTACGTACGGATTACCGTCTCCACGAATGCGATGAGATTCATTCCCCATAATATCCATTCAAGACTAAATTTCATTTGATGATTAAAAATAATGTTTAAGGACATGATATCATTCTGTATATGAATAATATACGTCCCATCCATAACAAATATGGCTCATGTATCAAATAATATAAAGGAAAATGAATCTGTTAACACACGAAACGACGATAATACTGAGATATTATCAACAAATCAATGTTAGAAGATCATATATGATATCATATTAATGTATATGATTCTTGAATAATTAAATAAAAATTATTTCACCATTATACAGGAAGTTAACCTACCCTCGACCAAGGAAAAAGTATAATGTAAGGGGTTTCTTATCTCACTTTTAATTCCATGAGATTTCCATTGTTCACCACTTATTTATTGCATGTGGTGTGTTTACTGCCCAATATTGTACTCATTGTGTAATATAATTCAATTTATGGATATTTAAATCACCATTGTATGATCCATATTTCAGGGGATGTATGTTTTGTAAGTTACCAAATTGCTAAGGGAATTTCAAATTTCAATTTACACTCATTCGGCTTTACGCATACTTTATTGATTATTTTACTCCAAGATTATGTGTGGAATCACTATTCATTTTCTTATGTCATAATTCCAACTCCCCTTTATGTGGATATACTTCTTATAAACATAATCACTCCATTGATAAATTATCATGTTATCGATATGAACTTGATAAGAGTAATTTTAACTCAATCTCCATTTGTTGAGTTAAATATCCAATTCATCGGTGTTGTTTTTACAAGAATATGTGTGAATGTCCTCTGATTGATTTACACTGAATATCCAATAATATTGAGTGTATTTATATTTTTCACACATAATTATGTCGTTGATTTATCTTTAACCAAAGGATATGGTCTTTATAAAATATTTCAGCTCAATTTACATTCCATTGAGACTTCTTTGTTGTTATACACCAAATCACTTTTATATGGTGTATATAATGTACTTTGACATAGTATATTATGAATCCCTTTATTCTCATGATATTTAAATGTTTTGATTACCTCAATTATTTTTATTCAAGGGTCTCTCTTTTGTTTAGGAACACTAACTAAAATAGAATTTTAAATGTTTTAAAGATTTATTATTCTAAATCTTTCTTATTAATGTCTGTGTTTTAAAAAAGGTTTTAAGGATTTATTTATATGTACATTAACGATGTCAAATTAAAATTCCTTTTAAAAGATTCAAAGTGGTATGGGAAACTTTGATTCAGAAATCTATTTTTAAATGGATTCTTGACAAATAGTGTGACTTTTAACTGTTTTTAAGAAATTGGGGGATATTTCTCTCAAATAGTTTTGATGATTATTTTCATCTATGTTAATATCCTTCATTATTCTTGATTGTGGTTAATCTGTTAGAATAAAATCTTCCATATTTTATTGAATGAGTTATGTTTGACTGTGGATTTTCTATTTTTATACCATTCATGGTTTGTGGATAAAGTATTTACATTTCGTATGCTAGTTTTATTAAGAATGTTTATGTTCTGTTTGAAACTTTTCATACGAGGAATGAAATGGACTTAGTATGAGATGGGTGGAGCCTACTATAGCTCCTCGATGCATCGGTAGGTCTCATGAGACAAACTAGTGTCTTGGTACAGGGCCTTGAAAAAATCATATTTGTAGTCTTGGCAAAAGGCCTTGACTATGTGGTTATGATAGTCTGGCATTATGCATTCCATCATTATGAAAGTGGTTATTGATAATGCATGTGATTATTCGACTAGTAGAATATCAATGTGAATAATTAAATGGCATTATTTCATTTTATCTTTTCCATATTATGCTAAAGTTCAAGTTTAAAAGGATTTTGTTTTAGTTATACATTGCCTTAAATGTTTATGCTTATTTATGAAAGTTTCTACTATATTGTTATCCTTACTCAGCATCTAAGCTCACCCCATCTTACATTTTATTTTTTTCCCAGGATGAGAAGAAGTATTTTATGAATGAACTCCAGGGATAGTATGAGGATATGAGTGTGTTCTATGGAGAGAGTTGTTGTTGTAGTTTTTCACTTTATGATGTAATGTAAACTTTGTGAATGTATCTAGGGATTCCAAGGCTACTAAACAAATCGGACTTTCGGGACATGATCTTTTGTGATCATGCCAATGATACGTAATAATGCACTGACTCTGAGTGACTAGGGTCGGGGCGTTATAGTTGGTATCATAGGATGTTTAGTACAAACCTTGGAAACTATATTTAGATAAAATCTGATTAGAGAACATAAACCTAATATGGACTTGAGGATTAGTATAGAAGAACATCCTAGAATTTTAGTATTGTAGAGATTTTGTATGTTTTCCAAGAAATACATCCCTGTCTGGATACGAGAAGGTAGAGGCGGATCTGGCATAGATGTACCTAGGGGTAAAACCCAAAAACACCACTTTGAGCTAGACTCGAACGGGAATTGGTGCACGACAACGGGGCTTGTTGCACTCTTGGTTACAACACTCCCGGGGGTTATTATTAGGATAATTTACATTTTCTTTACAAACCGATTTGCTGTATTTTAATATAAGATGAGAATAAATTACCTTGATTAATCCTAAGGCATTTCAAATTAAGAATATGGTTTCATGATATTCTCTAAATGATTTTATGACTAATGTTTCTCACAAAATTCTTTCTGGTTTTAGTCAATGGCTAGATATCAAGGTAGTCAAAGTAACTTTGAGAATTATGTACAAGGTGGGAATGGTGGTGGAAATGAGCAACAAAATGGAATTCTGATAGGCTTAAAAGATATCATGTTCATTCCAAATCAGGTTTCCAAAAATATGATGAACAACATATATATTAACCCACTCTCGGACTCAACAAATAAGAGAAAGGTGATGCATGATAAGAGCTCCAGTAGTAGAGACCATGGAGAAAAGAATCCTCAATTTCCATAATTTAGGAAATTTGGAAGGAAACACTGAGGAAAGTGTCTCAATGGAACAAAGAAATGCTTTACGTGTGGGAAAGAATGACATAAAGTGAAGAATTACTGAGGAAAAATGAATAGTACTATAGAAGAAAATTAAAATGGTCCCAAGAATCCCTTTACAGTCATTTGTTGTAAATATAGGGGACCTGGACATTACCCAAGCAATGCTCTATTCTATAGGATATTTTCTTGGTCAAAGAAGAAGCTATGTGGAAATAAATGGTTGGAGAAATTTTTAAAAGTAATGGTACTCCTTGTTGATGGGATTACTTTGGAATAATTTTCTCTTGTATTTGTAACTCTTCAGTTTGTCATCTAAAAATGATATTTGAGGAATATGTATATTTTATCTTGTGGATATCGTTATAAATAACAATTTGTTCTTATATGATCATTGGTATTGAGGCAATTACAAGTTATTATATTTTGGAATGAAAATTCAAGGTATGAGATAACATTTTTGGTTAAATTATGTTATGGTTATTTTGAGGAATTTATCTCATTTTGGTAATGTTATAAACTATTGTTTTTGAAAAAGGACAAAATGCAGACCGTATGACAACCTTTTGCATTGGACAAAGCTGTAGGAATCAAACCCACAACCAAAGTGCGATTGGGATTTATCGCCTACCACTGGACTACGTGAAGTCCCTGGTTAGTGTGACATATTTTTTTATTTAAATGATTTTATTGACCAATAATAAGTTTATTTGGGATCTTATGTATTATTAAATGAATACCCTTAGTATAGGAAAATGATTCGGTGATTAAGTGATAAATTTTACTTTGGAAGATGTTCACTTTATTGGGAACACTATATGACCAAGAAAAATAGAATACTATAGGAATTCATTTGAGGAGTAATGGTGGATTTTTATCTATGTTTTTATTGTGGATTTATAGTTATTTGGGTTATTTATGAAAATCATTAACCAATAATAGAGAATATGTGATTAGGTTAATTACTTTTAAGTATGTGACTTTAAGAGTAGTTGATGTCATTTGGAGATACAATTTAACGTGGAAGACTACATAACCAAATTATTTGATGTTTTGGGTTTCAATATTAGTTTGGATTATATTGAAGGATTTCAAGGACAATTGTTTACTGAATGGTATTTATTTAACTTTGGTGTATTGTTGGTTTAGTTTTAGAAATTAATATTAGTGTTTCTTTCTCTAATGGAATATACTTTTGGTGGATCATCAGATCTTATACTAACCGTTTTGGTTTTGATTAATCTCTAAAGACAAGGTAAATATATAGTCTATCCTTTGTAGATCATGTGATTCTATAGAAGTTTATTCTAGCTCTTCTAGTCTGACCATGTCTTCTTGAATACTCATTATTTAAAAATGAGTTAGTAGTAGAAATTTATTAAAGAATGAAACTTTACTTAAAATGTAAGTATATCTCTTTATGTTCTTAGTCAATCTCAGAAATTAATTCCTCATCTTTATGTAATGTAACTTAAAACAAAAAAAATGTGGTCCATTTACTTTTCCTACTGGGAAACTAATGACCGTTTGCCCCATCACAATTTTGTGGTTTTTTGTTGTTAACTTTCTCCTGATCATGTTTTCTATCCCTCTCCATCAGAATTTGACACTTAGTTTATCATCCACATCCATGTTTTTCTACATTGAATCCTAGTATATTTTATCTCAGGTTACCTCTGTACTTCTCTTTCATTCTTTTAAAGTGATAGTTTTATTGACTCTTTTTCCGATGTGGGACTTTCCATTATATTCCAAAGACCAATTTTAAAAATTGTGAAGACGCAATTTATTGAAGGAGGGGAGAATGTAACACCCCAATCTTCCATGTTACACTTCTCTTTGAATAATACCATAGTTTGTGTTGTACGCAACTTCGAGTTCTAACACACCACAACCAATCAAACTAGCCGTTATGAATAGTAATACCCACTTATTGAAATTTTATAAATTTTATCATTCAAAAGGGACTTCATTTTTGGATTTGGAATATCGAAATTATATTAGGGTAAATTTTTGGTACTTTTCTGACAACTTTCATATTTTGATGAATAGTGAAAATTACTAAATTTTAATTTAAAACAACTTTTTTAATCAAAATAATTAATAGTGATAAATTATGAATTTGAGTGATTTTAAAGTATAATTATATTATATTTTTACAATTTAATCCAATGTTGGTCATTGGACATAATTTCACATTTAAACTGGACATAAGCAAGAGCCAATCTTTTGATAATTATTATTTCTTAAAAACATGCTTTTTGTTTTGACAACGAAAATTAATTTTAAATTAATTTCTGCCACTTATGTGTTTTGAATTTAGAAAAATGATTAAAATTTATAATCAGGATGTACAAATTGTGTATACAAGTAACTTTTATTTTTAGACATTTTGAATAATTACTTCGTTAAATATTTTATTTACCATGGTTAAAGTGTAAATCCGGTAAATAAGGGTTAAAAAAATAATATTATAATAATAATATATTACCCTAAAACGTGTCCTAACCCTATTGGTTGATACATGTCCGACCATGTTCATATTTGGGTCTATTTTGGGACCCCATGGATCCACTTGTAAGTCATAATGACACTTTATATTAATTAAGTTAAAGTAAATACAAAAATGACATAAGCATATATATTTTAGAAACAATTTTTTTACACAGGGTTATATATGTTATATTTTCGACTATAAAAATTCATTAGAAAGATAAAAATATTTACTACATAATAGTATTTTATTTATAATTTTTAGACATTGAATAATTAAATTTATTTATGACACAATAATGATGTAGTATTTTCCTTATTAATGAACGAATCAAATAATTGGTATTATAAATGTTAAAATAAATATAATTTGAAAGTTTTTATGACATAAAAGAATTTTATTAGTTAATATGACATGTTATAATTTCTTAAATATATTTTTTTCGAATTAATAAAGTCTTTAAAACTTTAACAAAAATCAATTATTAAATATTGTCAAAATTGACATAAATGAGTTTTTAAAACAAATATTATATTATTAATTGATTTTCTATTCCTAAAAATCTAAGGTTCATCCAAAGGACTTATATAAAGATATTTGTATTTTTAATGGACAACTTGGGGGTATCTTAGAAGTTTATAGTAAGTTTATTAACTATATAATATAAAAATACAAAGAGACATGGTAAATGTCAAACTATTTAACTAAGAGTTAAATCAAAAAGATAAAGTTAATATAGTGACCCAAACCCGTATAAAACCTATTTTTTGAGTGTTTTTAGACCTATACCCACCTTAAAATTTAAATAATCCACTTTATATCAATTAGAAATTGAATATGAATTTATTATGAAATAATATTTCTAAATTTTCCTAAGGTGCCCCTCACCCCTATTATAAAAGGGCACTTCCCCTTCCCTGTAATTCACAATTTCAAAGCCTTTTGGCTCGGCCAAACCCTGCCCAAATATTCTCTAAACTTCCCTAAATTTAACCTAGAGGACTTATTTTGTTCAGAAAGCCAACCTATGGAGCCCTTTTGATCAAATCAAAAGGAAGAACTCGAATAAGAGGTAATGTTTTCACCACCCTCTTTCAAGTTCCTTTCTTCTTCAACTTCTTCTTTCTTTGTTATTTACCCTCTAAAATAATTAATCCAGTGTCTTATATATAATTTTATGTTATTATAAATCTGGTACAACCATATTCAATATTCTATCCATCCTTTGAATGACATGTCACCAAACGTTCGTACGTACGACCTATCGTCTCCACGTCGTGGTGTAATTGTTATTCAATATATTATTATTCAGATGGGTTTAATAATGATGTTTAATTATTGTAAGTAATAAATATAACATGATAATTATTCTGTATATATGATATAACATCGAATTATATATTATATTAATATCAAAATAATGATATTGTCGCTCGTGCGCATGTACGGATTACCGTCTCCACGAATGCGAGGAGATTCATTCCCCATCATATCCATTCAAGACTAAATTTCAGTTGATGATTAAAAATAATGTTTAGAGACATTATATAATTCTTGATATGAATAAGATACATCCCATCCATAAAAAATATGTCTCAAGTAACAAAGAATATATAGGGAAATGAATCCGTTAACACCCGAAACGACGATAATACTAATATATTATCAACAAATCAATGTTAAAAGATCATATATAATATCATATATATGTATATGATTCTTTTATAATTAAATAACAAATATTTCACTATTATACAGGAGGTTAACCTACCCTCAACCAAGGAAAAAGTACAGTGTAAGGGGTTTCTTATCTCACTTTTTATTCTGTGAGATTTCCATTGTTCACCACTTATTTATTGCATGTGGTGTGTTTACTACCCAAGATTGTTATAATTGTGTAACATACTTCAATTTATGGATATTTACATCACCTTTTTATGATCCATCTTTCATGGGATGTATTTTTTGTAAGTTACCAAATTGGTAAGGGAATTACAAATTTTAATTTCCACTCATTCGGCTTTATGCATACTTCATTGATTATTTTACTCCAAGATTATGTGTGGAATCACTATTCATTTTCTTATTTCATAATTCCCACACCCCTTTCTATGGATATAATTTTTATAGACATAATCACTCCATTGATAAATTGTCATGTTATCAATATGAACTTGATAAGAGTAATTTTAACTCAATCTCCATTTGTTGAGTTAAATATCCAATTCATTGGTGTTGTTTTTACAAGAATATGTGTGAATGTCCTATGATTAATTTACACTTAATATCCAATCATATTGAGTGCATTTATATTTTTCACAAATAATTATGTCTTTGATTTTTCCTTAACCAAAGGATACTATCTTTATAAGAGATTTCATCTCAATTTACATTCCATTGAGACTTCTTTGTTGTTATACCCCAAATCACTTTTATATGGTGTATATAATATACTTTTACATATTATATCATGAATCCATTTATTCTCATGATATTAAAAAATTTTGATTACCTCAATTATCTGTATTCAAGTGTTTCTATTTTGGTTAGAAACTCTAACTAAAATATCATTTTAAATGTTTTAAAGATTTATTATTCTAAGTCCTTCTCAATAATGTCCGTGTTTTAAAAATGGTTTAAAGGATTTATTTATATAGACATTAAAGTTTCAAAATTAAAATTACATTTAAAAGTTTCAAAGTGGTATGTGCACTTTGATTCAAAACTCAAATTTTAAATGGATTCTTGACAAATAGTGTGACTTTTAACTATTTTCATGAAATTGGGGTATATTTATCTCAAATAGTTTTGATGATTATTTTCATCTATGTAAATATCCTTCATTATTCTTGATTGAGGTTAATCTGTTACAATAAAATATTCCATGTTGTATTGAATGAGTTATGTTTGACTGTGGATGTGCTATTTTTATACCATTCATGGTTTGTGGATAAAGTATTGACATTTTGTATTCTAGTTTTAATTTGAATGTTTATGTTCTCTTTCAAACTTTTCATATGAGGAATGAATTGGACTTAGTAAGTGATGGGTGGAGCCCTCTATAACTTCTCGATGCATCAGTAGGTCTCATGAGACAAACTAGTGTCTTGGAACAAGTCCTTGAAAAAATATTATTTTTAGTCTTGGCACAAGGTCTTGACTATGTGGTTATGATAGTCTGGAATTATACATTCCATCATTATGAAAGTGTTTATTGATATTGCATGTGATTAGTTGACTAGTAGAATATCCATGTGAATAATTAAATGGCATTATTTCATTTTATATTTGCCATATTATGCTGAATTTCAAGTTTAAAAGGCTTTTGTTTTAGTTATACATTGCCTTAAATGTTTATGCTTATTTATGAAAGTTTCCACTATATTGTTATCCTTACTAAGCATCTGACATAAACCATTTCTATGTTTTATTCTTTTCCCATGATTAGAAGAAGTATTTTATGAATGACCTATAGGGATAGTATGAGGATATGAGTGTGGTATATGAAGACAAGATATTTTTGTAGTTTTTCACTTTATGATGTAATTTAAACTTTATTAATGTATCTAGTGATTCCAAAGCTGTTAAATTATTCAGTCTTTTGAGACTTGATCTTTTGTGATCATGCCAATGATACGTAATAATGCACCGACTCTGGGTAACTAGGTTCGAGGTGTTACAATAGTTGGGTAGACCAATAGATGTGAATATCACATTTACCAATATGAATGAGGATATAAGCAGACTCAACACCCTCTCCCTCTCCCTTCGGGCTTCAACACCTTGTCCACTAGTGGATAGAGTAGATTGTGTGATCTTCAGATCTATTGCTTACTCTTTTTTCTCATACTAAGCATGAATGACGTGCTATTAGAGGTTTTTTGAGATAATTACATCCACACAGTCCCAAATCTACCCTTTATGGTCCCCACCCATGTTTAATCCCTAATCAAATCCAAAACTACCCTTTATGGGCCACTTCCATGCGTAATCCCAAATCATATCCAAACCTTCCCTCAAATGGATCGCTTCGATTAATAAGACCCAACCATATGTTCCATGGGCCTCCCACATGGTGTATGCCCCAAAACATAACTTAACCTTAAAAGGGCCATATTACAAATGAAGCAGCACCATATGGGCATCCCTCCAAGTGTAAGCCCCAATCATGCACCCCTAAATATAGAACTCCCATTCGTAAGCCCCAAAACCTTTCTAACTATGTGTAATTTGATTCCCATGTAACTAGGATACATAGGAAGCCTATATAAGGTCCAAAACCATCTTCCAAATAAACCCTAATGTTCTTGGGTCCACATTTCTAGTAGGGTGATATCCACCCAGGAGGCCACATCTCTTCTGGGTCCCTCTGGAAACCTTAGTATAAATCCCACACCATCCTTGACCAAGAACCTTCATCCTAGATGTCCATACCACATTATGTTAAACTTCATGGTTTGGTACTCATCACATGAACTTAAAAGTATATGTGAACTTTTAAGTGGAACTGAACTACATGGGTTCTAATTCCTCTCATGAGGAAACGTAGGAAGCCCATCTTGTGGGTTCAATCTTAAAATCAAAACATCTTATATATCATTAGATGATAGAAAACTCTAGAGAAACTCACTGTGTGGCTTAAAACTAGCATCATCCTAATAAATGACCCAAGGAATATCTTCTTTTTCCACAAAAATATACCATTCATGGAGAACTTCATATACATAAAGATCCCTCCATTGATAGAGAAGCTCAAATACATATATATGATTCTGAACCCATTCATATTAATGGATGATCATTACCTAAGTTTAATACATATTATAAACACTTAGGAATGAAAAAAAGGATTCATGAACATATATTAAATCAATAAGAGATTCCAAGAATATGAAATTGTTCCACCAAAAATGGTGTGATGAGCATGATTCTATCCTCTTGACCAATGTGAGTTCTTAGGTGATGTTGTCCAAGTTCCCTAATTAAATCCTCAATTTTTAAAGTAGGTCCATAAGTATTCATGGATATGATAGTCATTGGTTGTTTCCCACACCATGAACAAAACCTGTTGGAAACCTTTTAAAGATATTGTACCCAACGCCAGTGATTGCACACAACTCAACCACATTCTATCATTCATCAAGCGCAAACAATTTTCATCGAAAACAGAAATATAATAAATAAAATTAACCAAAGGAATAAAAATTCTTCCACATAATCAATGAATAATGGTATGAAATAAATTGTGATATGGGAATCCCCTATATAAAATCATCAAGATTATAAGCATCATGGGAAACACACTAGTTCCTATGGTTACATGACCCTAACAATACTTATATAGAACCAAATTTTGGCCTATGTTTCATTCCAAAATACATGACTAACTAAATTACACTTTTTGTCCTCATCAAGGGTACTCCATTAGTTATGGAATATTACAAAACCAGGAGGCACTATCTAGTTTATAATCATACTAGAGTAACATGAACCAGAATCTCTCACTTAACTACTCGGGTTCACATGACATGTTGAAGTGTAAGTGAGGCAATAAACAAGAACATTATCATCACATAAATCATCAATAAAGAATAAAAATTAAATATCAACTCATATCTAATACCATATCATGAAACATACCCTTTCACATATATACAAGCATCATATAATAATTTAATTATTCCCTCGTGAGGGAAAAATTATTTATCAAACAACCAAAGGGATCAATTGATGGTTTCAAAATTCTCAATAAAAACTATTTTATATAGTTCCAACTATGTCATTTTACCAAAAATTAGAATCCATGTTATAAATTTCCCTTTGGAAACAAAATAATGGAATCCCTCCCTATGGACCATTTAAGGAACAAAACATTTCCCTTTTAAAATCAAAACAATGTTAATCACCACTCTAAAATCCTTTAAATTCACATGAAAGACTCTCAATAATTTAAATGAGAAATTTATATGCATAAATATTAATTTATAAATAAAAATATTAGAAATCTATATAAGAACATTTTTACATGTGTAAAATCATTCAATGCATTTAATGAACCCATAAAATGTACCATATATATAATAATAAAAAATTATGTTAAATCCATTCAAGAATTTCCTGATATAGAAAAAATTAATTCTATAGAAACACCTGCCTCAACCACCAGAATAAGACGACTTCAATTGGGGGTGGATAATATTGAAGGAAATCAGTATCAAAAAATTTTAGACACCCACATCCCTAATTTAAAACCAACATAATCCTTAAATCTAGCCACCTTACTCATTAGGGCTCATGTAAATTGAATAATACAAGTAAATATAAGGGGAAGGAAACAAAGGAATAAAATAGGACCTATCTTGTTATTACATTTGAAACAAAAAAAATAGGGAATGGATGTAGAGACCCAAAGCCTGATGTACATGGAAATTACATTACTTTTTCAGAATAATTAATACATAAAAAAATAGACACACAAGGACTGTAATAGTTTAGTGTCTTTGGAAACTTGGAACATAATCTTCTAATCATGGTGAAATATCTTCAACATCTCCCATAAATATCTTCCACTTTTTGTTTCCTTTCCTAAAACCTTTATTTTAATCCTGGGGGAAAATAAAACATAAAAAGGGTGAGCTCAAATGCTCAGTAAGGGTAAGCATGGATAAAATAAAACATACCATATAACTTTGAACTTAAAAAACATGAACATAATGTTTAAACATCAAAATCTTGAGCAATGACATAAAACATGGAAGTACATAAGGCATAGATCATAATGGAAAATAAATCATGATAAAATAGCATGAGAATAAAACATGTTATTGTGGCATCCATTAAGCACATGTAATGATTTCCATAGTAGCAAAGGCATTGCTTCCAAGACCATCTTAGTGGACAAAGTCCCTTTATGAATCAAGTTCACTCCTCGTTCCAGTCCTGTAATACTGAACTGGATTAACTTACCATTCCAGCCATGTCTATCTCATAAGATATAAATATTTAACCAATTAATTGGATGTAGATATTGGTCCCACCTATCTCATAATGAAATCATTCATACTTGTGGCACAAAATAAACATACATCATTCATAATAACCTAATAAATAAAATGGGTTTCATAAACATCATCCCATCATCACATAATCCATATAAAAGAAATAGATATCATTTCATAATAAGAAAAGTGAAACCATTTAAATCATAGAGACATGATACTTGAAACATACACATATGAAATCATTTCATCTTATATGGTAAATGGTTTTGATCAAACACTTGAAATGAATTCTTGAGGAAAATACTCTTTCATATTTAAAATCATTTTATTTTCACAAAATGTCATTCAATTTTAAAAGAAAAGGATTTTTTTGAAAATATTCCTGAAATATTTTGGAGTATGCTTCATGAAAATAAGGCTTTATAAAATCGTAAAAATCCTTTCATTCCGTATAAGTTAAAAAAAACATTCTCCTCGTACTTTTGTCGAAAAAGTCAAAAAGTACCACGTATAGTAAACAAAAGAAAGATTCCTTCCATAACACAGAGTAAAAGTCAAAGAGGGGTAAACATTCCATTAAACGTACATGGAATAATATTAAACACTTTATGAAAAACATATTATGATCATGGATGAAAAATATAACCCCAGTAAATACTTACGTATAAACAATCTCGGATAAGAATGAGATTGGAATAATTATCCCTTACCTTAGGTCCGATATGCTACGTACGTATCCAAACATCCTATATAATTATTTAAATAATGTCATTAACTTATTATAGAATCATATTCATTGTTATTATATCATATATGGTTCACTTATGACTTTATATTACTCGTTCTTTTGTAAATGCATGTTAAAGTAGCGTTTTGGGTAAAATCGTTTCATTTGTCGTTCGTGTTTTAACTTGTAATTATTCATATGATTACTTAGATCATGATTACTTAAATCCAGAATTTAAAACATGATTTATACATAATATATATTCAGAATATACATATATATAATAGATCTATAACTGGAAATAAATACATCGTTCATGGAGACGGTAGGCCGTACGTACGCATGAACGCTGTTTTCATTTTCTTATTGAATTGAATGGAATTCAGTAGATGACATAAATATATATATATATACATTAATCAATTAGCATTATTATGTCATATATTTCATGATTACTTATTATATATACTTTATAATCATTCTTGAATGGTTAACATGGAGAGTGAATCTCATCGCGTTGTGGAGACGGTAGTCCGTACGTACGCACGAGCGATGATATCATTCCCAAGATCGTGGAATTTTATTAAAGTGTATGCATAATATTACAGAATTAATATCAATTTACAATAATCATATATATTCATTACTTTCACCATTATAACCATCCAAGTAATGTGGTGGTGGAAAATAGATTACACCACGGCGTGGAGATAGTATTCCTTACGTACGCATGCGCGGTGATTTCGTTTTCCGTAGGATGGATAGATGGTGAAATATCGTTATTTCATACTTATAATAACATATCAGTATATGATTTATACTTATGTTATTTCCTAATAATTAATCAACTAAAAAAGAAGAAGTGTAAGAAGAAATAAATTTGAAAGAATCGGTAACAGACATTACCTCTTCTTTGAAGCGCCTCTTTGAGACCTCCTCTTAGGGCACTAAAAGTGGTCTTTGAAGAAGACCAGGACCACTAGGATGTTTCTAGGTAAGTGGAGAAGAGAATTTGGCAGGTTTTGGCCGATCATGAAGTCTCAAAGTGGTGTGAGGAAGAGAGGGAGGAGGTGCCCTTTTATAAGGGAGGAGAGTGGCACCTTTGGAAATATAAGAAATATTAGTTTCTATTAAATCCCAACCCCACATAAAAACATCCAAAATGACTCATATCATAATATTAGATGAGATAGGGTTGTAATCGCATTATCAAATAAAATTTAGACATGTTAGGAATTTATTTTAAACATTATCAACTTGATTTATTCTTATTTATCAATTTAATTTTATTTGTGGTAATAATATTCTAAATTTTCAATTATTATAAATAATTACATATGTGTTGTGAATTTTCCATAATTTTGCAATTTATGACATTTTCGACCATATAAATTTAATTTATAATTTTTAAATATGTTTGTTATTTTTAAACAATTTTATAATATGTTATTTTTATAAAATAACAATAGTGTCAATTTTGACACTATTCATTTATTTGAGTTTAAATAAAATATATACAGAAGATATGTTCAAAACAAAAGCTTTAATAGATTCATAAAATGTCATATGTGTCTAGAAAATTAGAGTAGCACATTAAATAGTTCATATAATATTTATTTTAATATTTTTAAAATCATTTAATTGATATTTTAATTAATAAAATAATTTCAACATTACTATTGTGTCATACTTAATGATAATTATTTAATCCCTAAAATTTCTAAATAAATTACTATAATGTAGATAATTGTATTATCTTTCTGGATACTATTCATGTTCTAAGTATCATTAAGTTTATCACTAAATTAAATTATTATACTTATAAGATTTAAGAAAGTGACATGTTGTCACTTTCTTTGGTTTTAATAATAATTAAATTATTTTCATGTAAAAAAGTCCATTAAATTAATATAATCCGACCCTTAGGTGATATGGGTCTCTTTTTAGTCATGCAATAGGATTTTGGCAGGTGTTAGGGTAATTTTATAATCTTATATTTACCCTTAATTACCCGATTTACCTTTAACTATGGTAAATAAAATTTACCGTAGTTACTATTCATAATGCCCAAAAATAAAAAGTAGCTTATTAACATAATTTTGACCCACTGATTCCAAATATGGAATAAATTTTTCCAAATTTAATACAAAAAAGTTTCATAAATTAAATTAAAATTAATCGCGTTGTCGAAAGAAAACAGTTTTTTGGTTAAAACATTGCAAAAGATTGAATGGATTTATCCTACGAATTCAAGGTAAAATCAAATATAATTACATTAATTATATTAAATGGTAAAAATATATTCTATATATACTTTAAAACCATTCAATATTATAATTTAACCATATAAATTATTATGATGAAAAAAGTTGCTTTTAATTAAAATATAGCATATTTTACTATTCATTAAAATATGAAAGTTATCAGAAAAAACATCAAAACTTTATCCAATGTAAATGTTTATATCCTGATTCAAAAAAAGAAGTTTATTTTGTAAAATTGAACTTATAAACAAGTCAAAAACTATATCTAATGTGGGTGCGCCATTAAAAGGCGGCAAAACTGCATTTTTTTAAAAATATTTATTTTATCTGAAGAATTTATTTTGTTCACATACCGTGTTCTAGAAAATGAGTAAGATGAAATAATAATGTTATAACATTAAAAATTTAGTTAATACTATTCATAACGTCTAGTTCATAATAATATTATAACCATATATCATTGTTTAGTGAAACCTGATATTGCGTACAACACACGCTATCAAGGAAAGTCGTGATTGCATGTAATTCAAGCCAAGTCAGGGTTGTGTGTAGTGCAAGACTCCTTTATTATTGTGTTTAACAAAATCCAACCATATTTCATTTATACATTGAATATATATATATATATATACACTCAATGTTGCATAGAATAACTACTATCAAACAAACATGAAATTGTGTGTAACATGATCCAAGATTAGTTTTGCGTATACTGCAAGCTAATACGGTGTTGCGTATAGCGCAAGATAATTTTGGTGTAGTGTAAAACAGAAGATATGAAATAAATTCAAAATAATATATCTTATAAAATCTCGGGGTGTTACATTCTACCCCCCTTAAAATAAATTTCTCCCTCGAAATTCGTCAGGGTTATAAATTGTTTAATACTTGAAAGTTTCTTTAGTAGAAACCCACATCGTAAAAAGGGAATACCAAAAACATAATTTTTAAAACTAAATTATGAAATGTAACGATTACCAAAATAAACTCATCACTGGGTTTCCATATATGAGAACATAGGTGAAAATATGGATATGGAAGAAAAATCTAACCATCATGTTCTGATGGAGAGTCGTAGAGAACATGGCTATTAAAAATCCATCAATCACAATGCCATATATTTGTGATGATCTAAGGTACCATCTGATTTATCGGATATAAGGGCACTAGGACAACATTTTTGGTTTTCAAGATCATTTCCCTAAAGTTGATGAAATTGTAATTAGAGGAAATACTTTCTTGATTTTGGTACAGTCTCACCGTTTGTCATTCTTTGGAAAATTTCCACTTCATCTCTTAAAGAAATAAAGTTGAATTTTTCATTCATGAAGTGTTAGCAGATCTTGTGATAAAATGATGGGTCATTCTATCTGTCTCAAATAAAAGGTTATAAAATTTATCAAAAATACATAAGTCAATCTATAGTGAGATTAATCATATATGGTTCCTAAAATGGACTTATAATTCATATATCATACTGCTTAATATAATACAACTAGTTTCTACTAAACAGGGACTTCTTGTAGGCCAGTGGTAGGCGATAAAGGCCATTCGCACTTCAGTTGTGGGTTCGATTCCCACAGCCTTGTCTGATGCAATGGGTTGTCGCCCATCCTATAGGTTGTCCTTTTTCTAAAACTACATTACTATAAAATCCCATCGATACTATTGAAAAAACTTCTATCCTTAAACAATACGAACTTATGTCCAACATAATCCATTCCAATCTTTAGGCTTATCTATAATACTGCAGTCCACTCTCATATTATAGTGAAAACGATAACCAGAGATTTCATATAACAAGAATGTTAATGCCATCGTTGATCCCCATATATCATAAGATATGTCTTGTTGGTCACATTCCAAACATTTGAAGGCCTTAATCATGTATTCTCTTGAAAAAATGAATACCCATTGAATATTAGTGAAAACATGAGTGCTGTCAAAAGTTAACTCTTTCCACATACCAAAACCCCAAAATTCTATATAATCAAACCATGATATAACTATTTCCTTATATCATTCATGATCTCATGAATACTGTCAAACATTTCATTTTCTCCTTATCCCTTCATTATGCGCATATCAAATTTTTTCCCAAAAATATCTCAATCACTTTCCATGGTTACCGGTACCATAAAATGATTAAAAACCACAATAGAACAACACATAAATATTCCATTATTCCACGATACTATATACAACCTTATTTTGGAATCCCATTACAAAAACACTTAATCATTCCACCACATCATTTTCATATTCAACATCGCCAATAGTGATCACATGTGACTTCCCTTTGTCCTTTGCCTTAAGTGGTTGCTCATGTCGATCATCACTAACCCTTGGATTAGGGAATTTATTAGCATAATGCCCTATTTCCTTGCACTTGAAGTATTGAAGTGTTGGTGGTGTGTTCTATGCAGTCTTTTCTTTATTCGCATCATTAGAAACCCTTTTTCCATTACTTCAACACTCAGCTACTCGATGAACTTCTTTTCCACACTTAAAACATTTTCTAGTCCCTTTAAGACAATCTCCACCACGCTTCTTTCTACACTTTGAGCATAAGGAAACATTCATCTTCTTTTCACCATTATTCTGAGATTTCTCCTTGAACTCCATCTTTCATTTCTTGTCAAAACCATGAGATGGATAAGTAACACCAACTTCTATTTCTACCTTGATAGCACAATGCACAATTTCTTCATAGCTACTGAAGTCTCTTATAGCTAATTCCCTTCGAAGATTTGGTTTTAAGCCACTGAATAATCGATCAACTTTACTTTCATGTTGGATGATAAATCCAGATGCATACCTTGCAAGCCCTGTAAAATTCACTTCGTATACACCAACAGATTCATCATCCTTTTGCTTTAGTTCAAGAAAATTATTCTCCATCTTTTTTCGAAGAATATGAGGGAAGTACTTATTGAAAAATAAGTTCTTGAACTCATCCCATTCCATGGACTCAATTTCATCACTTGGCCTTGTATTCTTGATAAGATTCCACCATTGATCAGCTTCACCTTCCAAACGATATACTGCTAAGATGACTTTATCATGTTCAGAACATTGAAGAACTCAAAATATCTTTTCAGTGGTACTAATCCATTGTTCAGCAACAAGTGGATCAGAAGACCCACTGAAAGAAGGTGGACGTTGCCTCATGAAGGACTCAATAGAATATTATTCCCTTCTATGCTCATTTGGAAGTCCAGAATGATTCATATCTTGTGTAAGTATATCAATAAGATTTTTCACTCCATCTCCCATAACATTTGTTTGTTCAAGAGGACAATCATTTCATTCTCCATTGCATTGATCAACATGGTTCCTTCGGGTTCCAGCCATCGTCTAAAACCCAAAAAGAATAGCGTGGGAGTCAAAAATCATGCTAGGGAAAACAACATAATAAAGGGGCGTACCATTAATATCTAACATCTTAGGTTTAATTATAAGATCATTATCGTAATTCTAGGACTATAACCTATAATTATACTTTACCTTAGGGACATCCCTGGACATACCTTAGAAATATCTCTAGGGATCTCACTAAAGTTCTCGCATCCTAGTTTCCAAAGGTTGACTAAACCTTTCCTCTGATACCACCTGTAGAGACCCAAAGCCTGATGTACAAGGACATTACATTACTTTTGTAGAATACTTAATACATAACAAAAACAGACACACAAGGACCGTAATAGTTTAGTGTCTTTGGAAACTTGGAACGTAATATTCTAATCGTGGTGAAAGATCTTCAAAATCTCCCATAAAGATCTTCCACTTTTTGTTTCCTTACCTAAAACCTTTATTTTAATCCTGGGGGAAAATAAAACATAAAAAGGGCGAGCTCAAATGCTCAGTAAGGGTAAGAATGGATAAAATAAAACATACCATATACATTTGAACTTAAAAAACATGAACATAATTTTTAAACATCAAAATATTGAGCAACAAAATAAAACATGGAAGTACATAAGGCATAGATCATAATAGAACATAAATCATGATAAAATAGCATGGGAATAAAACATGTAATTTTTTCATCCATTAAGCACATGTAATGATTTTCATAGTAGCCAAGGCATTGCTTCCCAGACCATCTTATTGGACAAAGTCCCTTTCTAAATCGAGTTCACTCCTCGTTCCGGTCCTGTAATACTGAACCGGATTAACTTACCATTCCAGCCATGCCTATCTCATGAGATATAAATCTTTACCCAATGAATTGGAGGGAGATATAGGTCCCAACCATCTCATAATGAAATCATTCTAACTTGTACCACAAAATAAACATACATCATTCATAATAACCCAATAAATAAAATGGGTTTCATAAACATCATCCCATCATCACATAATCCATATAATAGAAATGGATATCATTTCATAATAAGAAAAGTGAAACCATGTAAATCATTGAGACATGATACTTGAAACATACACATATGAAATAATTTCATCTTAGATGGAAAATGGTTTTGATCAAACACTTGAAATGAATTCTTGAGGAAAATATTCTTTCTTATTTAAAATCATTTTCTTTTCACAAAATGTCATTCAATTTTAAAAGAAAAGGATTTTGTTGAAAATAGTCATGAAATATTTTGTAGGATGCTTCATGAAAATAATTCTTTATAAAACCGTAAAAATCCTTTCATACAGTATAAGTTAAAAAAACATTCTCCTCGTACTTTTGTCGGAAAAGTCAAAAAGTACCATATATGGTAAACAAAAGAAAGATTCCTTCCATAACACAAAGTAAAAGTCAAATAGGGGTAAAAATGACATTAAACATACATGGAATAATATTAAACACTTTATGAAAAACATATTTTGATCATGTATGAAAAATATAACCCCAGTAAATACTTACATATAAACAATCTCGGATAAGAATGAGATTTGAATAATTATCACTTACCGTAGGTCCGATATGCTTCGTACGTATCCAAACCTCCTGTATAATGATTTAAATAATGTCATTTACTTATTAAAGAATCATATTCATTGTTATTATATAATATATGATTCACTTATGACTTTATATTACCCATTCTTTTTTAAATTCATGTTAAAGTAGCATTTTGGGTAAAATCGTTTCATTTGTCATTCGTGTTTTAACTTGTAATTATTCATATGATTACTTACATCATTATTACTTACATCCAGAATGTAAAAAATGATTTATATATAATATATATTCAAAATATACATATATATAATATATCGATAAATTGAAATAAATACACCGTTTATGGAGATGGTAGGCCGTACGTACGCATGAACGTTGTTTTCATTACCTTATTGAATTGAATGGAATTAAGTAGATGAAATAAATATATATATATACATAAATCCAGTAGCATTATTATGACATATATTTCATGATTACTTATTATATATACTTTATAATCATTCTTGAATGGTTAACATGGAGAGTGAATCTCATCGCGTCGTGGAGATGGTAGTCTGTACGTACGCACGAGTGATGATATCATTACCAAGATCTTGGAATTGTATTAAAGTGTATGTATAATATTACATAATCAATATAAATTTAAAATAATCATATATATTCATATATTTCACCATTATACCCATACAATTAAGGTGGTGGTGGAAAATAGATTACACCACGGCGTGGAGAAGGTATTCTGTACGTACGCACGCGCGGTGATTTCGTTTTCCGTAGGATGGATAGATGGTGAAATATGATTGTTTCATACTTATAATAACATATCAGAATATTATTGATACTGATTTTATTACCTCATAATGAAACAAATAAAAAAGAATAAGTGGAAGAAGAAATAAAGTTGAAAGAATCGGTAACGGACATTACCTCTTCTTTGAAGCGCCTCTTTGAGACCTCCTCTTAGGGCACTAAAATTGGTCTTTAAAGAAGCTCGGGGCCTCTGGGATGTTTCTAGGAAAGTTGAGAAGAGAATTTGGTAGGGGTTGGGCGAGCTTGAAGGCTCAAAGTGGTGTGAGGAAGAGAGGGAGGAAGTTCCCTTTTATAAGGTTGGAGAGGGGCACCTTTGGAAATATAAGAAATATTAGTTTATATTAAATCCCAACCCCACATAAAAACTTCCAAAATGACTCATATCCGAATATTAGATGATATAGGGTTTTAATATCATCAACCAATAAAATTTGGACATGTTATGAATTTATTTTAAACATTATCAACTTGATTTATCCTTATTTATCAATTTAATTTTATTTGTGGTAATAATATTATAAATTTTAAATTATTATAAATAATTATACATGTGTTTTGAATCTTCCATAATTTGACAATTTATGACATTTTATACCATATAAATTTTAATTTATAATTTTTAAATATTTTTGTTATTTTTAAACAATTTTATAATATGTTATTTTTATAAAATAACAATAGTGTCAATTTTGACACTATTCATTTATTTGAATTTAAATAAAATATATACAAAAGATATGTTCAAAATAAAATCTTTAATAGATTATTAAAATGTCATATGTATCTAGAAAATTAGTGGATCACATTAAATAGTTCATATAATATTTATTTTAATATTTTTAAAATCATTTATTTGATATTTTAATTAATAAAATAATTTCAACATCACTATTGTGTCATACTTAATGATAATTATTTAATCCCTAAAATTTCTAAATAAATTCCTATGATGTAGATAATTGTATTTGATTTCTGGAGACTATTCATTTTCGAAGATTCATTAAGTTTATCACTAAATTAAAATTATTATACTTATAAGATTTAAGAAAGTGACATGTTGTCACTTCCTATGGTTTTAATAATAATTAAATTATTTTCATGGAAAAAAGTCCATTAAATAAATCCAATCCGACCCTTAGGTGATATGGGTCGACTCTTAGTCATCCAATAGGATTTTAGAAGTTGTTAGGGTAATTTTATAATCTTATATTTACCCTTAATTACCCGATTTACCTTTAACTATGGTAAATAAAATTTACCGTAGTTACTATTCATAATGCCCAAAAATAAAAAGTAGCTTATTAACATAATTTTTACCCACTGATTCCAAATATTTAATCCATTTTTCCAAATTCAATACAAAAAAGTTGCAAAAATTAAATTAAAATTAATCCCGTTGTCGAAAGAAAACGGGTTTTTGGTTAAAACATTGCAAAAGATTGAATTGATTTAACCTACGAATTCTAGGTAAAATCAATTCTAATGACATAAATTATATTAAATGGTAAAAATATATTCTATTTATACTTTAAAACCATTCAATATTATAATTTATCCATATAAATTATTATGATGAAAAAAGTTGTTTTTAATTAAAATATTGCGTGTTTTTACTATTCATTAAAATATGAAAGTTATCAGAAAAAATATCAAAACTTTATCCAATGTAAATTTTTATATCCTAATTCAAAATAAGAAGTTTATTTTTTAAAATTTAACTTATAAACATGTCAAAAACTAGATTTAATGTGGGTGCACCATTAAAAGGCAGCAAAACTGCATTTTTTGAAAAATACTTATTTTATTCGAAAAATTTATTTTGTTCACATACCATGTTCTAGAAAATGAGTAAGATGAAATAATAATGTTATAAAATTCAAATTTTAGTTAATACTATTCATAATGGCTAGTTCATAATAATATTATAACCATATATCATTGTTTAGTGAAACCTGATATTGCGTACAACACACGCTATCGAGGAAAGTCGCGATTGCGTGTAATTCAAGCCAAGTCAGGGTTGCATGTTATGCAAGACTCCTTTGTTGTTGGGTTTAATAAAATCCAACCATATTTAATTTATACATTGAATATATATATATATATATACACACACACACTCAATGTTGCGTAGAATAACTACTATCAAACAAACTTGAAATTGTGTGTAACACGATCTAAGATTAGTTTTGCGTATACTGCAAGCTAATACGGTGTTGCGTATAGTGCAAGATAATCTTGATGTAGCGTACAACAGAAGATGTGAAATAAATTAAAAATAATATATCTTACAAAATCTCGGGGTGTTACAATGGAAGCTTATGGGAGAAAGTCATAAGATCCTTTTTCTCTACCATGGTTGTATAATGTGAAAGGAGAATGAATATGGGCTAAAATAAGTTAAAATTTAGTACAGGTAGAATAGAAAGAATAGTTTTAAAAATATGGACATGAGCATGTCATAACGAGACCTTATATTTTATAACATGAAAACCTACCCCAAACCACTACCCCACTACCTTGGTTTCATCACAATGTAAACCTATCTATATATTTTGACTCACTCCTATCATGGGGTGTTTTGAATGAAATTTATTTCTCCACCGTTAAATGCAGTAGTAGTTATAATCATAGGGTTGTCTTATGGTGTGGAGTGCATAAAATTATGTTTCCACTTTAAATTATAGAAAAGGACTATTTCTTGGATTTTGATTTTTTAAAATAATGTAAAACAATCTAGAATGAAAATTGAAATCCTAAAAATTAAGGAAGTGATGGGTTCAGGGTTGGATTTACATCTTTAATGATATCATAATCATTTAAAAGGATTTTCTTCTCTTTATATTCATTGATAATTGAATGATTTCTAAATATAATCATTAATCACTCTTGTTTTAATGTTAAAGTTAAAACATACATTATACTGATAACATCTCAGTCCCTATTATAATATCTTTAGTTTTAAGGAATAAACCTCATTTTCAATAGCACACATGATATGCTACATCGAGCTTAAACGAACAACTAAATACTATTATCTAAAAGTTTCCATCAAAAACTAGTTGTTGGAATGGAGGGAATGAATATTATCAACTGAATTATGAAAATATGGTTTACACATTTTTAAATAATGATTCCTTGGTTACTAAATTTACAAGAAATGGAAATAAAAACCAATTGAATATAAAGGATGTGTTTTGATGAAAACCTATTTAAAAATAGAATAATTGTGTTTATAAAATCATATCACTATTTATGGATTTTTATTTAATGAAAAATATATTTTATATATTCAATGTAATGTTTTAAATTCATCTTAAATGTTTTCTATATATTATATAAAAACAAATTTAATTTTTTCACATAAAATAAGTATTTAAAAAAATACAGTTTTACCGCCTTTTGATTGTGAATCCTTGTTAAATCTAGTTTTTGAAACTTTTATAAGTTATATTTGACATAATAAACTTATTATTTTAAATAGGGACATCAAAATTTACTTTGGTTTAAATATTTGTATTTTTATGATAAAATTCATTTTTTAATGAATAGTGAAAACTGTTGCATTTTAATTCAAGACTTCATTTTCATATAATTTATTTATATAGTTTTATTATATATTTTAATTGGTTTTAAAGTGTAATTTTATTAATTTTTATCAGTTAATATAATTTTGGTCATTGGAATTAATTTCGCAATTAAATTAGACATAAACACATGTCAATCTTTTGCTAATTTTTACTTCTTAAATACCTGCTTTCTAGTTTTGACAATGAGAATTAATTTTAAATTAATTACTAAAATTTATGGGTTTTGAATATTGAAAAATTTATTCAATATTTGGGATCATAAGGTAAAAATTGTGTAAATATGTACCTTTTATTTTTGGACATTATGAATAGTAACTTCAGTACTTATTTTTATTTAACATAGTTAAAGGCTACATCAGGTAAATAAGGGTAAAAAAATAATATAATAATAATATAAAACTACCCTGAAATGTGTATTAATCCTCTTTTATGAGATAAAAACTACCATGATTATCCTTGGGTTGATTTTAGGACCCCATGGAGCCACTTGGGTGAGATAATGACAATTTATGATATTTATTTTAATGTAAAGGGAAATATAACATAAACATGTATCTCATAACTAAAACAATTTTAATTTGGTTCATATAAATGATATATTAGAATATAAATAGTAATTATAAATATAAATATATTTCCTACATCATAGTATTTTATTTATAATTTTTATATATCAAATAAATAAATTTATTTATGACACAATGATGATGCAGTGATTACATTATAAATTAAAGATTCAAACAAATGATAATATAAATACTAATATAAATGTAATTTGAATATTTTTATTCCATAAAAGAATTTTTTGGATTAAATTTACATTTCAGGGATGTTTTAATTACTTATTTCTAATGAATCAAGTTGTTACGACTTTAACAAAAATAAATTACTAAATAGTGTCATAATTGACATAAATGAGTTTTTAAAAAAAATACTATTTTATTAAATTATATAATAGTCCTAAAAATCTAATATTATAAACAAATACATATATAATATTAAATATTTAATTAGTGATCAACTTGTGGTTTTATTGGCATTTTATAGTTAATTTTGTAACCATATATTATGAAAATACAAGAAGACATAGTAAGAGTTAATGTTTTTAACTAAGAGTTAAAGCTTAAAGATAAGGTTAATTTTTTGGACTAAACTTATATAAAACATATTGGTTGAGATTATTTAGACCCATAATCATCATATAATAAAAATATATTATTTTTTAACTACTATAATTCAAAAATAAATTTTTTAATAAAATAATATTTCAAGACTTTCTTGAAGTGCCCCTCGCCCCTCTTACAAAAGCCCACCATCTCTACCCACTTAATCACACCTCTCAAGCACCTTTTATAGTCAAAATTATGATCATATAAGATCCCAAAATCTATACTTTATTCATATAAGACTTAACTTGGTAATAAGAAAACTCAAGGACACCTTTTGGCTCAAATCAAAAAGAGTTCCCAATTTCGAGGTAACGTCTTCTCTCATGCTCCTTTCATTTATTTTCCTTCTAAAAACCCATAACCTCTCTATATTCCATTATTTTATAACAAAAAAAGTATCCTAAATATATTAGTATGTTTTTATGCTAAGGTTTCTACCAACACATACACACACCTCCATCTAGTGGATATAGAATATAATTTTTCTGTGTACGGTGAACTACTGCCTCACGAAATGATGATTGCTTGATTTTATCATACCACATATCATGGTGGAAATTATGATGTAAATTTATTTATATATAATATATATTATATTTATATTGTCTCTATTATTATTTAATTTTTATTTATGATATACCTTTATGCTTTCCATAATGTATAAATACAGTAATTTCATTTGAGGAAGTGTGGACTACCGCCCCCTCAAAGTGACATGACTCTTTAATTCCATAAATGGAATGTATAAAGGATGGAATTAATGAAATTATTTAACATATATAACATAGATATTATACTTATATTTTACTATACCTTTTTATCATAAAATATTCATTCCTTTAATTTGACAATGAATTGAAAGTAGCGTTCATGTGTACATATGACCTATCGTCTCCATGAACGGTGCATTTCATTTAATATATCCAAATGATATGGACTATTATAAATACATATTTAATGGATATATATTATATTTCAATCGTTAATAATATTCTATATATGGTGTAATTTTGACTACAAGGACAACTTATATCAAAATAAGTTCATTTTCGACTCAAGTACCAAATATCGACAAAACGACCGATTTGAACTTAAATAATTATGTAATTTTTATAACATGGTAATAAGTGATTTAAAATGAATAAAAAAATTTAAAAAGGTTTTAAATCAATTATAAATTTACCTAAGTTTATTATCCATGAACAAAATGATTGTACATGATGATTTAGACTCAATGTAAGAGAACTTCTTAACCCAATTTCCATTCATTGGGTCATATTATACTTCTTGATTAAGTAATTCTATGATTATGTGAGAAATAAATTTTGATATCATATATTTTATTTAAAATTTATTTATGTTTATTTATATTGAGTACACAAAATAGATCTATTTTATTAACAAAATGAACATTGTAAGTGAATTTCTAAACTCAATTTCTACTTTTTGGGTTTTATGTATACTTCATTGATTATATTATGCCAAGATTGTGTGTGGAATAACTATATATTTATTTATATTTAATTTAAACTTCCCATTGTGTAGATATTATATTTATACACATAATCACCTCATTGAAAAATTCTTACGTCATTGATATGAATTTTGTAAGGGTAATCTTAACTCAATCTCCATTCATTGAGTTAAATATTAATGTAATTGGTTTTGTTTTTCCAAGAATATGTGTGAATAAACTATAATTGTTCTACAATGAATATCCACTGATATAGGGTGTATTTAGTTTTTTACCACATAATTACTTCATCGATTTATCCTTAATCTAATGATATGATCTCTGTAAGGGACTTCGTCTCAGTCTCCTTTCATTGAGACATTTCTTGATGATATTCACCATTATTTCTTTATAAAGTGTATATACAACCCATTTACATTACTTAAACATATTATATCTATACTCATGATATTTAATGTCATGTAAAATGTTCTACTTTCATGTGGAATATAATTTAAATGTTCAAAATTGTAAAGTACTCTTTATTTAAAACATCATTTTAAATGTTTTAAATATTTAATCATCTAAATCCTTCTATTTCATGTAAATGTTTTCAAAATAAATTTAAGGGATTATTTATATGGAAATAAATTTATTTAAGTGTAAATTACTTTCAAAAGTTTCAAAGTGGTATGGGACACTTTGATTCAAAAACTTCTTTTAAAATGATTAAATTGTGTTTTAAAAGGGGAATGGTTATTTCAATATATTTGAATGTTTTTTTATATATACGTCATGAATGGAATTTATCACTTTTATGTCTCTATTATGTATTTATGTTTACTTTAAAATTTTACCATTTTATTTTAAAATAATTTATTTTCATTTATGTGTGCATGAATTGTAAAGATGAAATTTGATTTCCAAGTGGAAATGTTATTTTTCCTTTAAGATTGGATTATGTGTTATGTTATGGTTCTTGAGAATTGCTTAAGTATACAGGTGGTTCTATGTTAAACCAAGGGTGGATTATCTTGTGATAGCTCTCCAATGAATTCAGTAACATGATGGAGGTAAATGTTAAGGTTTCTCCTAAGAGATTTATAGAATATACTGTGAGAGGTATTCCAAACGTAACCATGAAGGTAACTCCCTTTGTAGATATGAGATCTACAATGTAAGTATGATTTAGATGAAAAAAGTTACCATTATGATTTATTATTAATGATTTCGAATAAAGTTTCAGGAATATTATGATTTCAAGAGGTATGTTAAAGAGATTATGTTTTATGAGTGAATTATATGATTTCATTGGTTTGTATGTATTCATAGACTAACATTTTTATTCCTTATTTTATATCCCTTACTGAGATTTTTATTCTCATCCCATGTTTTCTAAATGTTTTTCATAGGGTATAAGGATGGGTAAGAGAAAGGAAGTATTCAAGTATATTTTTATCATGAAATAATTCATGTTTTATTTAAGGTGTTTCATTTTGTTAAATATATTGATAATGAGTAGAAGAGTATACTTTTTCAATTATGAGTTTTTATGTAATAGTTATGGACTAATTCTTTAAAACCCTAAACCTTAAAAGATCCTCAATGTGAAATAAAGTCAAATTATTGACTTAACTCAAGATTATGTAATATTTAAGGCTATTTCCTTGTTATTGGTATCAAAGGTCGGTTTAGACAACGTTGGAGATTAGGATGTTTTCTTAAGAGTTAGGGATATCATCAGGGGTTTATAATTTTCAGGTTGATCATAAGATCAATATATTAGAAATCCCTTTTGAGGCTTATGTTATAAAATTTCAAGGTAATTAACAGTATTTTTAGAGACATATATTTTTGACATAATTATGAGTTATTACTTTTCGGGATGAAAAATCAATGGCCTATGATAAGCTTTGTGGTTAAAATGTGTTATGGTTATTTTTAAAGATTTTATCTCATTTTTTGAAAAGTTATAAAATAATATAGTTTTTGAAAAAGTACAACACACAGACTGTGTGACAAATCATCACCTCAGACAAGGATGCAGGAATCAAACAAACAACAGAAGTGAAATTGGGATTTAATGCCTACCACTGTCCTATGTGAAGTCCTTGGTTAGTATGACTTATTATTTTTAGTTAAATAATTTTATAGATTAATAATAAGTTGATTTTTGGAACTTATGTTTTATCAAATGGATATCCTTAATATAGGAAAATTATTTGGTGATTAAGTGATAAATGTTATTTTGGAATAAGTTCACTATTTTGGGTACACTATATGCCTAAGGAAAATAGAATAATATGGTATTTCATTTGAGGAGTAATGGTTGAATTTTATTTTTTAAGAATATATGTTATTATTTTAGACATATGATGATTTGGGTTATTTATGGAAATGATTAACCTATCTAAGAGAATATGTGATTATGTTAATTAATTTTCAGTGTGATACTTTAAGAGTAGTCGATGTTATTTGAAGATAAATGTTAAGATTTATTGTGTAAGACTATGTGATAAAAGCCATCTGAATTTTGGGTTTCAATCTTAGTTTGGATTATTTTGAGGAATTTTAAGGACAATTATATGTTGAATGTTTTATGTTAAACTTTGGATATTTCTATTGAATTTTGAATATTTAAGTAGTTTTCCATCATATAAAGGATTATTCTTTTGGGGGAATTATATGGTCTTATACTACCCATTTTGGTTTTGCTTAATATCGATAGATAGAGAAAATATATAGTTCATATTTTGTGGATTATGTGATTCTCTATAAGTTGATCCTAGTATTTCTGGAGTGACCAATTCATCTTAAATACTCGTTGATTTGGGAAAAAGGTCAGTTTTTGGTGGATTTAGATTAATTGTTGAAACTATACTTGTCAAGTAAGTATATATAATTATGTTATTATTATAAGTATTAAAATAATTCTATAACATTATGAAAAGGATCTTAAAAAAACATTATCAGTTTAATTTTACTACAAAGTAATCAATGAACTTTTAATAAATCACCAACTTATATTTTTGTGATTTTAACTTTTTCCTGATCATGAATTTTGTCACTCTCCTTCAGAACTCGACAATTATTTTTTATTACATATCAATGTTTTCTTATATAGAGCACTAGTATGTGTTATCTCAAGTTACATTTCTACTTCCATTTCTATCTTTTAAAGTGGAAGTTTTATCAACCCTTTTCCCGACGTGGGTTTACAATAAAGGTAATTTAAAAAGATATACCCTAGTTACTGACCCAAATTAAAATTACGAGGATGAAATTTATTGATGTGGGGAGGATGTAACATCCCATGTTTTAATAAAGAAACACTATGTTCAATAGGGCATATGATATGCTACATCATGATTAAATGAACTACTAAATGTTATTATTTAAATATTACCATCATAACCTAGCCATTGGAATAAAGGGAATGAATAATACCCAAAAAATTATGAAAATATGGTTTATAATATTTTAAATAATGATTAATTGGTTACCAAATTTATTAAAAATGGAAATAAAAACCAATTGAATATAAAGGATGTGTTTTTATGAAAACCTATTTAAAAAAGAGAATAATTGTGGTTATAAAATCATATCACTATTTATTGATTTTTATTTAATGAAAAATATATTTTATATATTCAATTTAATGTTTTAAATTTATCTTATATGTTTTCTAAATATTATATAAGAAAAAATTCAAATTTTCGGATAAAAGAATTATTTTATAAAAAAAATACTATTTTATCGCCTTTTGATGGAGAAACCTTTTAAAATATAGTTTTTGAAAATTTTATAAGTTATATTTGAAATAATAAACTTATTTTATTGACTAATTATATAAAATTTACATTGGTTTCTTTTTTTTATTTTATGATAAAATTCATTTTTAATGAATAGTAAAAAATACAGCATTTTAATTCAAAACTGCTTTTTCTTATACTTTATTTATATATTTTTATTATATTTTTAATTGGTTATAAATTGTAATTGTATTCTGTTTTTATCATTTAATATGATTTTGGTCATTGGAATTAATTTCACAATTAAATTAGACATACGTGTTAATATTTTTCTAGTTTTTACTTCTTAAATACCTGCTTTCTGGTTTTGACAACAAGAATTAATTTTCAATTAATTACTAAAATTTATGTGCTTTGAATATGTAAAAATGTATTACATATTTTTAATCATATGGTACAAATTTTGAAAATAGGTACATTTTTTGCATATTATGAATATAAACTTCAGTAATTATTTTTATTTACCTTGGTTAAAGGGTAAATTAGGTAAATATGGGTAGACAAAATATTATAATATTATAAAACTACCCTAACATGTATCCTAATCTTATTGGAATAGATATTTCCCACTATGATCATCCTTGGGTCTATTTTAGGACTCCATGGAGCCACTTGTGTGAGATAATGACCTTTTATAATATTTAATTTAAAGAAAAGGGAAATATAACATAAACATGTATCTACTAACTAATTTTTTTTAATTTAGTTTATATAAATAATATATTCTACTATAAATATTAATTATAAGGATAAAAATATTTTATACATCATGGTATTTTATTTATAATTTTATATATTTTATAAATAAATTTACTTATGACACAATGATGATGCAATGATTACCATATTAATGAAAGATTCAAACAAATGATATGATCAATACTGAAATAAATGTAATTTGAAAATTTTGATGTCATTAAAGAATTTTTTTTATGAAACCAAACTATTAGGGATGATTTAATTCCTTTGTTTTGAAGGAATCATGTTTTTATTATTTTAACAAAAATTTGTTACTAAATACAGTCAAAATTAACATAAATGAGTTTTTAAAACAAATACTATTTTATTAAATGATATAATAGTTATAAAAATTTAAGATTCGTCCAAATGACTTATATAATGTTACATATTTAATTAATGATACACTTTTGGTTCTATTGTCATAAAATAGTTACTATAGTAACCATATATTATGAAAATAAAATAAGACACGATAAGGGTTAATGTTTTTAACTAAGGGTGAAAGCTAAAAGATAAGGTTAAATTTGTGACCTAAACATATATAAAACCAATTAGATGAGAGTATTTATGTAGAGAACCGAAGCCTGACGTACATGGACATTACATTACTTTTGCGGAATACTTAGTACATAACAAAAACACACACACAAGGATCGTAATAGTTTAGTGTCTTTGGAAACTCGGAACGTAGTCTTTTAATCGTGGTGAAATATCTTCAATATCTCCCATAAATATCTTCCCTTTTTTTTACCTAAAACCTTTCTTTATATCCTGGGGAAAGAAAACATAAAAGGGTGAGCTCAAATGCTCAGTAAGGGTATACAAAAGAAAAATCAATCACATCATATTCATAAGAACATAACTTTTTGGAAATCTTAACCTGCAAAAGAGAGCATAATATCTTAACATGGAACAAATCATAGAAGTGAAAATGAGATCCCCATAATCATATCATAAAACTTGAAACTTTTTGGCATGCACACATAATCATGGAAAATCATTTCTTGTTAGTCATGACTCATTGCCAAGACTATCTTAGTGGACAAAGTCCCTTTCTGAACCGAGTTCACTCCTCGTTTCAGTCCTGTATCACTGAACCGAAATAACCTTCCGTTCCAGCCATGTCTATCTCATGAGATATAAAATCTTTACCCAATGCATTGGAGGGATATATAGGTCCCACCCATCTTATAATGAATCCTTTCTTATGTGTGCCACATAATCATAAAACATACATCATCGCATAACACATGTAACAAAAATGGGATTCTTGAAACATCATGACATCATAAATCAATTCATATAAGATAAAGGAATTCATAAAAATAATTCCATCAAAACATGATCAAATCAATTTAATAATAGGGATAAAAACAGAACCCTTTATTATCTTAGATGGAAAATAATTTTGATAAAACACTTGAACTCCATTCTTGAGGAAAATATCCTTTCTTCTTCAAAAACATTTTTCCTTTCATAACATGTCATACAACTTTAAAATAAAAGAAGTTGATTAAAAATAAACTTGAAAACTTGTAAAGGAAGTTTCTTGGAAATAATGTTTTAAAAATCCATTCATGCCGTATAAGTTTAAAAAAACATTCTTCGTACTTTTGTCGGAAAAGTCATAAAGTACCTCGTACGAAAAACGACAAAAGATTCCTTTCATATCTTTTACAAAAAACTTACCGAAGGGTAAAATTGGATATAAAATATTGTAGAAGGATGGAAATAATATTACATATTGATGAAACATGGATGTGGATGATAAAATACACCCCAGTAAATACTTACGAATAAACAATCTCGGATAAAAATGAGATTGTGATATTTCCCTTACCTTAGGTCCGATTAGCTTTGTATGTGTCCGAAGCTCCTGTATAATGGTTTAAATAATGTTATTGACTTATTCCAGAATCATACATATTTATATGATATCATATATGGTCATATTCTTAGCTTCTTGTTAGTAATATTTCATTGTTACTTGTTACTCGGGTCTTTATTGCCTTTTGTCCTTATGCGTGTTTTGCCGAATACATTATTATTCTTCTTTTAAGGTTATAGATACCTTACATCCAGAATGGTATTAGTGTAACATATATCATATTTATTCATTCAATTCATTTATATAATTACTATGTAATGATGATCATGTAGAACGAGTCGCATCACATCATGGAGACGGTATTCCGTACGTACGCACGAGTGATGATATCATTCCTATGATCGTGGAACTGTATTGGAGTATATATATATTATTTCAGTATCAATATTAGTTTATAATAATCATAAATAGTTACTCATTACACCATTATACCCATCCTTGTAAAGTGATGGTGGAAAAATAGATTACACCACGGCGTGGAGACGGTATTCCGTACGTACGCACGCGCGGTGATTTCTTTTTCCGTAGGATGGATAGATTGTGAAATAGGGTTTTTTCATACTTATAATAACAAATCAGTATATGAGTAATACTGATGTTATTACTTAATAATAAAACAACCTAAGAAGAAGAAGTGGAAGAAGAAATAAAGATGAAAGAATTGGTAACGATAATTACCTCTTCTTTGAAGCGCCTCTTTGAGACCTCCTCTTAGGGCACTAAAATTGGTCTTTGAGGAATACCAGAACCTCTAGGATGTTTCTAGGGAAGTGGAGAAGGGAAAATGGCAGGGGTTGGCCGAGCTTGAGTGCTCAATTTGGTGTGAGGAGGAGGGGGAGGAGGTGCCCTTTTATAAGGGAGGAGAGGGGCACCTTAGGAATATCTCAAAATATTATTTTATATTAAAGTCAAAATCGGTTTATAATGGCTCCAAAGGGTCTTATTTCGAATATAAGGTGGGGATGGTCCGAAATCCTATCAACCAATAGGATTTATACAAGTTTAGGGTATTATTTTAACCTTATCAATTAGATTTAACTCTAAGTTAAATAATTTAACTTTTACCATGTCTTTTTGTTTTCTTTCACTATATGGTTAATAAACTTACTATAACATGCCAAAAGAACCCAAAATTGTTTATTATTAATATGTATATCCTTATCTAAGTCATTTGGCCGAACCTTAGATTTTTAGGAATAAAATAACAATTAATAATATAATATTTGATTTAAAAACTATTTTGTGTCAATTTTGACACTATTTGATATATGATTTTTGTGAAAGTCATAACAGAATTATATGTTCGAACCAAGTTGATTAAACCAACATTAATATATCATAGTAACCTAGAAAATTAGTTGAATTCATAAAAAGTCTTTAATTACATTTATTTTGGTATTTATATTATCAATTATGTCAATATTTCATTAATAAGATAATTACTGCATCATCTTTGTGTCATAAATAAATTAAATTATTTGATTTCTAAAAATTACAAATAAAATACCATCATGTAGGAAATCCTTTTAGCTTTCTAATGAATATTTAAAATAGAATTTATCTTATGTATAACCCCATATTAAAAATGATTTACTTATTAAACTTTGATTTTAACTATTTTAACCCTTCTTTAAATAAATTAATAATAAATGTCCTAATCTAATCCAAGTGGGCCTAAATGGTCATATTTTATTCCTAAGTTTGTTTTTGGTCGAATTACACTTGTAAAATAGAATTAGGACATGTGTTAGGGTAATATTAATATCATATTTACCCTTAGTTACCCTATTTACTATTAACCGCGGTAAAAAAAGTAAAAAGTTACTATTCACCAAAAAATTATTTTCATCTCATTGAACCACATTTTACTTACTGACATCAACCGTGTCTCTCGGATTTTTGAAATTCCATTCACAGAAGCGGTAAAATTAAGATTTATGAAGAAATTAATTTTTTTAACTACCACTTAGTAGTTTCACTATTCATCAAAAATTGATGTTTTTCAGAACAATGCCAAAATTTTATCCTAAGTTATATTTCATATTCCGAATTCAAAAATGAAGTCTATTTTACCAAATTCATATGATAGAATTTTCATTAATTAATTTTATAATTAAATCCCGCTGTTAAAACAAATAGCGTGTTTTTAAGAAACAATATCTATCAAAAGATTGACACTTGATTATGTCTGGTTTAAATGTGAAATTACATCCAATGACCAACATTGTATTAAATTGTAAAAATATATTCTAAATATACTTTAAAACCACTCAAATTAATAATTTATCAATGTTAATTATTTCGATTAAAAAAAGTTGTTTTTAATTATAATTTAGTAATTTTCACTATTCATCAGAATATGAAAGTTATCCGAAAAGTACCAAAATTTCACCTTAGGCTAAATTCGATACTCCGAATCCAAAAATGAAGTTCATTTTGAAAAATAAGATTTACAGAATTTTAAAAAGTGGTTATTACTTTTCATACCGGCTAGTTTTAATAATATGTTGTTTAGTGAAACTTGGTATTGTGTATTACACACGCTATCGAGGAAGGTCGCGATTGCGTGTAATGCAAGGCAAGTCAAGGATGCGTGTTGTGCAAGCTCCTTTTGGTGTAGCGTACAACACAACACATTAATAAAATTAAAAAGAATATTTTTCATAAAATCTCGGGCTGTTACATTCTACACCCCTTAAAATGAATTTCGCCCTCGAAATTCGTCGGGGTTATAAATAGTTTACTATTCGAAAGTTTCTTTAATAGAAACCCACATCGTAAAAAGGAATACCAAAACTTGTCTTTAAAAACTAAAGTATGAAATGTAACGATTACCCAAATAAACTAATCACTGGGTTTCCACATAGGTGAAAATATGGATATGGAATAGAAATCTAACCATCATGTTCTGATGGAGAGTGGTAGAGAACATGGCTATGGAAAAGCCAGTAATCACAAATCCATAAATTTGTGACGATCTAAGGTACCATCTGATTCATCAGGTATAAGAGAACTAGGACAACATTTTTGGTTTCCAAGATCATTTCCCTAAAGTTGAAAATTTGAATTGGAATAAATACTTTCTTTATTTTGGTACAATCTCACTATTGTTCGTGCCTAGAACAATTTCCACTTCATCTCTTAAATAAATGAAGTTGAATTTGTTATTCGTGAAGTGTTAGCAGATCATGTGATAGAATGACGGGTCATTCCATCTGTCTCGAACAAAAGGTTAGCAAAAATTATATACATAAGTCGATCTATAGTGAGATTAATCATATATGGTTCCTAAAATGGACTTATACTTCATATATCATACTGCTTAATATAATAAAACTAGTTTCTTCTAAACAGGGACTTCCTGTAGGTCAGTGGTAGGCGATAAAGGCCAGTCGCACTTCGGTTGTGGGTTCGATTCCCATAGCCTTGTCCGAAGCGATGGGTTGTCGCCCGTCCTGCAGGTTGTCCTTTTTCCAAAACTATATAACATCCCATCAATAATATCGAAAAAAACAAACAATACTAACTTATGTCCAACATAATCCATTCCAATCTTTTAGGCTTATCCATAATACTGCCGTCGACTCTCATAATATAGTGATAATGATTACCAGAGATTTAATACTGTCGTTGATCCCCACATATCATAAGATATGTCTTGTTGGTCACATTCCAAACATTCAAAGTCCTTAATCGTGTATTCTCTTGAATACCTTAGTGAAAACATGAGTGCAGTTAAAAGTTAACACTTTCCACATACCAAAATCCTCAAAATTCTATATACTCAAACCATGATATCACTTAGTCCTTATATCAATCATGAGCTCATGAATACTATTAAACATTTCATTTTCTCGTCTTCATTATGCGCATATCATCTTATTTCCAAAAAATATCTCAATCACTTTGAATACCACATCAATAAATATTGCAATACTCAATGATACAACATTATTTTGGAATCCCATTACATAAACACTTAATCATTCCACCACATCGTTGTCATATTCAACATTGCCAATAGTGATCGCATGTGATTTCCCTTTGTCCTTTGCCTTCAGTGGTTGCTCATGTTGATCATCACTAACCCTTGGATTAGGGCAATTATTAGCATAATGCCCCATTTCCTTGCACTTGAAGCATTGAAGTGTTGGTGGTGCGTTCTCTGCAGTGTTTGCTTTATTCACATCATTAGAAACCCTTTTTCCATTACTTCGACACTCAGCTGCTCGATGACCTTATTTTCCACACTTAAAACATTTTCTAGTCCCTTTAAGACAATCTCCACCATGCTTCTTTCCACACTTTGTGCATAAGGAAACATTCATCTTCTTTTCACCATTATTCTGAGATTTCTCCTTGAACTCCATCTTTCGTTTCTTGTCAAAACCATGAGATGGATATGTAACACCAATTTCCATTTCTACCTTGATAGCACAACGCACAATTTCTTCATAGCTACTGAAGTCTCTTATAGCTAATGCCCTTCGAAGACTTGGTTTTAAGCCACTGAAAAATCGATCAACTTTACTTTCAGGTTGGATGATAATGCCAGATGCATACCTTGCAAGTCTTGTAAAATTTTCTTCGTATATACCAATAGATTCATCATCCTTCTGCTTCAGCTCAAGAAACTCCTTTTCCATCTTTGTTCGAAGAATACGAGGGAAGTACTTACTGAAAAACAAGTTCTTGAACTCGTCCCATTCCATGGACTCAATTTCATCTCTTTGCCTCGTATTCTTGATAAGATTCCACCATTGATCAGCTTCACCTTCCAAACGATATACTGCTAAGATGACTTTATCATGTTCAGAACATTGAAGAACTGAAAATATCTTTTCAGTGGTACTGATTCATTGTTCAGCAACAAGTGGATCGGTAGTCCCACTGAAAGAAGGTGGACGTTGCCTCATGAAGGACTCAATAGAATATTGTTCCCTTCTCTGCTCATTTGGAAGTCCAAAATGATTCATATCTTGTGTAAGTATAGCAATAAGATTTTGTACTCCATCTCCCATAACATTTGTTTGTTCCGGAGGGCAATCATAGCATTGTCCATTGCAATGATCAACACGGTTCCTTCAGGTTCCAGCCATCGTCTAAAACCCAAAAATAATAGTGTGAGAGGCAAAAATCATGCTAGGGAAAACAACATACTAAAGGGGGAGTACCTTCAATATCTAACATCTTAGGTTTAATTCTATGATCGTTACAGTAATTCTAGTACTATAACCTATACGTATACTTAACCTTAGGGACATCCCTAGATATACCTTAGAAATATCTCTAGGGATCTCACTAAAGTTCTCGCATCCTAGTTTCCAAAGGTTGACTAAACCTTTCCTCTGATACCAACTGTAGAGAACCGAAGCCTGACGTACATGGACATTACATTACTTTTTCGGAATACTTAGTACATAACAAAAAAACACACACAAGGATCGTAATAGTTTAGTGTCTTTGGAAACTCGGAACGTAGTCTTCTAATCGTGGTGAAATATCTTCAATATCTCCCATAAAGATCTTCCCTTTTTTTTACCTAAAACCTTTCTTTATATCCTGGGGAAAAGAAAACATAAAAGGGTGAGCTCAAATGCTCAGTAAGGGTATACAAAAGAAAAATCAATCACATCATATTCATAAGAACATAACTTTTTGGAAATCTTAACCTGCAAAAGAGAGCATAATATCTTAACATGGAACAAATCATAGAAGTGAAAATGAGATCCCCATAATCATATCATAAAACTTGAAACTTTGTGGCATGCACACATAATCATGGAAAATCATTTCTTGTTAGTCATGACTCATTGCCAAGACTATCTTAGTGGACAAAGTCCCTTTCTGAACCGAGTTCACTCCTCATTTCGGTCCTGTATCACTGAACCGAAATAACCTTCCGTTCCAGCCATGTCTATCTCATGAGATATAAAATCTTTACCCAATGCATTGGAGGGAGATATAGGTCCCACCCATCTTATAATGAATCCTTTCTTATGTGTGCCACATAATCATAAAACATACATCATCGCATAACACATGTAACAAAAATGGGATTCTTGAAACATCATGACATCATAAATCAATTCATATAAGATAAAGGAATTCATAAAAATAATTCCATCACAACATGATAAAATCAATTTAATAATAGGGATAAAAACATAACCCTTTATTATCTTAGATGGAAAATAATTTTGATAAAACACTTGAACTCCATTCTTGATGAAAATATCCTTTCTTCTTCAAAAACATTTTTCCTTTCATAACATGTCATACAACTTTAAAATAAAAGAAGTTGATTAAAAATAAACTTGAAAACTTATAAAGGAAGTTTCTTGGAAATAATGTTTTAAAAATCCATTCATGCCGTATAAGTTTAAAAAAACATTCTTCGTACTTTTGTCGGAAAAGTCATAAAGTACCTCGTACGAAAAACGACAAAAGATTACTTTCATATCTTTTACAAAAAACTTACCGAAGGGTAAAATTGGATATAAAATATTGTAGAAGGATGGAAATAATATTACATATTGATGAAACATGGATGTGGATGATAAAATACACCCCAGTAAATACTTACGAATAAACAATCTCGGATAAAAATGAGATTGTGATATTTCCCTTACCTTAGGTCCGATTAGCTTTGTATGTGTCCGAAGCTCCTGTATAATGGTTTAAATAATGTTATTGACTTATTCCAGAATCATACATATTGATATGATATCATATATGGTCATATTCTTAGCTTCTTGTTAGTAATATTTCATTGTTACTTGTTACTCGAGTCTTTATTGCCTTTTGTCCTTATGCGTGTTTTGCCGAATACATTCTTATTCTTATTTTAAGGTTATAGATACCTTACATCCAGAATGGTATTAGTGTAACATATATCATATTTATTCATTCAATTCATTTATATAATTACTATGTAATGATGATCATGTAGAACGAGTCGCATCACATCGTGGAGACGGTATTCCGTACGTACGCACGAGTGATGATATCGTTCCTATGATCGTGGAACTATATTGGAGTATATATATATTATTTCAGTATTAATATTACTTTATAATAATCATAAATAGATACTCATTACACCATTATACCCATCCTTGTAAAGTGATGGTGGAAAATAGATTACACCACGGCGTGGAGACGGTATTCCGTACGTACGCACGCGCGGTGATTTCTTTTTCCGTAGGATGGATAGATTGTGAAATAGGGTTGTTTCATACTTATAATAACATATAAGTATATGAGTAATACTGATGTTATTACTTCATAATAAAACAACCTAAGAAGAAGAAGTGGAAGAAGAAATAAAGATGAAAGAATTGGTAACGGTAATTTCCTCTTCTTTGAAGCGCCTCTTTGAGACCTCCTCTTAGGGCACTAAAATTGGTCTTTCAGGAAGACCAGAACCTCTAGGATGTTTCTAGGGAAGTGGAGAAGGGAACATGGCAGGGGTTGTCCGAGCTTGAGTGCTCAATTTGGTGTGAGGAGGAGGGGGAGGAGGTGCCCTTTTATAAGGGAGGAGAGGGGCACCTTAGGAATATCTCAAAATATTATTTTATATTAAAGTCAAAATCGGTTTATAATGGCTCCAAAGGGTCTTATTTAGAAGATAAGGTAGGTATGAGACTAAATCCTATCAACCAATAGGATTTAGACAAGTTTAGGGTATTATTGTAACCTTATCAATTAGATTTAACTCTAAGTTAAATAATTTAACTTTTACCATGTCTTTTTGTTTTCTTTCACTATATGGTTAATAAACTTACTATAACATGACAAACGAACCCCAAATTGTTTATTATTAATATTTATATCCTTATCTAAGTCATTTGGCCGAACCTTAGATTTTTAGGAATAAAATAACAATTAATAATATAATATTTGATTTAAAAACTATTTTGTGTCAATTTTGACACTATTTGATATATGATTTTTGTGAAAGTCATAACAGAATTATATGTTCGAACCAAGTTTATTAAACCAAAATTAATATATCATATTAACCTAGAAAATTAGTGGAATTCATAAAAAGTCTTGAATTACATTTATTTTGGTATTTATATTATCAATTATGTCAATATTTCATTAATAAGATAATTACTGTATCATCTTTGTGTCATAAATAAATTAAATTATTTGATTTCTAAAAATTACAAATCAAATACCATCATGTAGGAAATCTTTTTAGCTTTCTAATGAATATTTACAATCGAATTTATCTTATGTATAACCCCATATTAAAAATGATTTACTTATTAAACTTTGATTTTAACTATTTTAACCCTTCTTTAAATAAATTAATAATAAATGTCCTAATCTAATCCAAGTGGGCCTAAATGGTCATATTTTATTCCTAAGTTTGTTTTTGGTCGAATTACACTTGTACAATAGAATTAGGACATGTGTTAGGGTAATAGTAATATCATATTTACCCTTAGTTACCCTATTTACTATTAACCGCGGTAAAAAAAGTAAAAAGTTACTATTCACCAAAAAATTATTTTCATCTCATTGAACCACATTTTACTTACTGACATCGACCGTGTCTCTCGGATTTTTGAAATTCCATTAACATAAGCGGTAAAATTAAGATTTATGAAGAAATTAATTTTTTTTAACTACCACTTAGTAGTTTCACTATTCATCAAAAATTGATGTTTTTCAGAACAATGCCAAAATTTCATCCTAAGCTATATTTCATATTCCAAATTCAAAAATGAAGTCTATTTTACCAAATTCATATCATAGAATTTGCATTAATTAATTTTATAATTAAATCCCGCTGTTAAAACAAATAGCGTGTTTTTAAGAAATAATATCTATCAAAAGATTGACACTTGATTATGTCTGGTTTAAATGTGAAATTACATCCAATGACCAACATTGTATTAAATTGTAAAAATATATTCTAAATATACTTTAAAACCACTCAAATTAATAATTTATCACTGTTAATTATTTCGATTAAAAAAAGTTGTTTTTAATTATAATTTAGTAATTTTCACTATTCATCAGAATATGAAAGTTATCCGAAAAGTACCAAAATTTCACCTTAGGCTAAATTCGATACTCCGAATCCAAAAATGAAGTTCATTTTGAAAAATAAGATTTACAGAATTTTAAAAAGTGGTTATTACTATTCATACCAGCTAGTTTTAATAATATGTTGTTTAGTGAAACTCGGTATTGCGTATTACACACGCTATCGAGGAAGGTCGCGATTGCGTGTAATGCAAGGCAAGTCAAGGATGCGTGTTGTGCAAGCTCCTTTTGGTGTAGCGTACAACACAAGACATTAATAAAATTAAAAAGAATATTTTTCATAAAATCTCGGGCTGTTACAATTTAGACCCATAATCATCTTATAATTGAAATATATAACTTTTTAACTATTATAATTTTAATTTAATTTTTATTAAAATAATATTTCATGAGTTTCCTAAAGTGCCCCTCCTCCCTCTTATAAAAGGCCACCACCTCTACCCACTTACTCACACATCTAAATACCATTTTATCATCAAAATTATGATCCAATAAGCACCAAAAATCCCTCATTTATTATTATAATCCTTAAATTATGAATATGGAAAATCAAGGAATCCTTTTGGCTCAAATCAAAAAGAGTTTCAAGATTTAGAGGCAACATCTTCTCTCAAGCTCATTTCATTTATTTTCCTTCTCCAAACCCCTAACCTCTATTTTTCCATTATTATATAACAAATAAAAGTACCATAAATATATTATGATGTTTTTATGATATGTTTTATACCTACACATACACAAAACTCCATCAAATAGATATTGAACATATTGTTTCTATGTACGGTGAACTACTACCCCATGAAACGATGATTGTTTTATTTTCTCCTACCACCTCTCATGGTTGAAATTATGAAGGAAATGTATTTATATATTATATATATTAAATTTATATTGTTTATATTCTTCTTTAATTATTATTTATGACATACCTTTATGCTTTCCACAATGTGTAAATACGGTAATTTCATTTGAGGAAGTGTGGACTACCGCCCCCTCAAAGTGATATGAATCCTTCATGCCATACATGGAACATATGAAGAATGGAATTAATAAACTTACATAAAATATATAACATATATATTATAATAATATTATATTATACATTTTTATCATTTAGTTTTCATTCCATTAATTTGACAAGGAATTGAGAGTAGCGTTCATGCTTACGTATGACCTACCGTCTCCATGAACGAGGCATTTCATTCCTTATCTCAAAATGTTATGTAATATTATAAATAAATATATAATGGATATATATGATATTTAAATCGTGAATAATATTATTCAGATGGTGTATTTTTGACAAAAAGGACAATTTACATCAAAACAAGTCCATTTTCAACTCAAGTACCGAATATCGACAAAACGACCGATATGAACTTAAATAATAATGAAATTTTTATAACATGGTAATAAGTGATATAAAAGTAATAAAAAAATTAAAAAGTTTATAAATAATTTATAAATTTACCTAATTTTATTATTTAGGAACATAATGATTGTACGTGATGAGTCAGACTCAAGGTAAGAGAACTTCTTAATCCAATTTCCATTTTTTGGGTTAGTCTTATACTTCATGATTATGTCGTACTATGATTATGTGACAAATAAATTTTTATATCCAATATTTTATTTAAAATTTATTTATGTTTATTTATACTGAGTAAAAATAATCTATCTATTTTATTAACAAAATGATCTTTTTAATGGAATTTCTAAACTCAATTTCGTCTCTTTGGGTTTTATGCAAACTTCATTGATTATATAATGCCAGGGTTAAGTGTGGAATCACTATTTATTTATTTTTGTTGTAATTTACACTTAACTTTTTGTGGATATGATATTTATACACATAATGTCTTATTCTTTCTTCAATGATATGAATTTTGTAAGGGAAATATTAACTCAATCTCCATTCATTGAGTAAAATGTCCATGTCATTGGTTTTGTTTTTCCAATAATATGTGTTAATGAAATATAATTTTTTTACATTGAATATCCAATTTTAATTGGTTTATTTAATTTTTTCACACATAATTTTTTCATTTATTTATCCTTAATCTAATGATACGATCTTTGTAAAGGACTTCATCTCAATCTCCTTTCATTGAGACATTTCTTAATGATATGCACCATAATTTCTTTATAAAGTGTATATATAGACCGTTTTACATTACTTAACCATATGATATCTATACTCATGATATTTCATGTCTTTTAAAATGGTCTACTTTCATGTGGCGTATAATATAAATGTTCAAAATTGTAAAGTACTCTTTATCTAAAACATCGTTTTAAAAATGTTTTAAATATTTAATCTTATAAATAATTCTATTTAATTTCCATGTTTTCAAAATGATTTTAAGGGCTTATTTATATGGACATGAATGTTTTTATGTTTAAATTACTTTTAAAGGCTCCAAAGTGGTATGTAACACTTTTATTCATAAATATTTTTAATTATGTTTTAAAAGGGGAATGATTATTTCAATAAATTTTAATGTTATATATATATATAATTAATGGAATTTATCACACTTATGATGCTATTATGTATTTATATTTACTTTAAAAGTTTACCATTTTATTTTAAAATAATTTGTTTTCATTTATTATTGAATGGATTGTAAATATGAAATGTGATTTACAAATGGAAATGTCATTCTTCCTTTATGGATGGTTTATGTGTTATGATTATGTTATGGTTCTTGGGAATTTATTAAGTATATGGGTGGTTCTTTGAAAAACCTAGGGTGAGTGAGCCCGTGATAGCTCTCCAATGTATTGGATAACATGATAGAGGTAAATTTTAAGGTTTTCCCTAAGAGATTTAGGGAATATACTTTTATGGGTATTCCAAACGTAACCATGAAGGTCACTCCCTATGTAGCTATGAATGCTACAATGTAAGTATGATATGGATGCCACAAGTTACCATTATGATTTATGATTTAACTTTTTTTTAGGTATATTATGATTTCATGAGGTATGTTAAATAGATTTTGTTTTATGAGTGAAAAGTATGATTTCATTGGTTTGTATGTTTTCATGGACTAAAATTTTCTTTCCTTATTTTATATCCCTTACTGAGCTTTTTTTTATCATCCCATGTTTTTGAAATGTTTATAATAGGTTATAAGGATAGGTAAGAGAAATGAAAAACTCAAGAATATTTTTATCAAGAAAATAATTCATGTTTTATTTAAGGAGTTTTATTTTGTGAAAAATATTGATATAGTAGAAGAGTCTACATTGTTAATTTTGAGTTTTTATGTAACAGTTATGGACTAATTATCTAAAACTCTAAACATTAAAAGACCCTAATGTGAAATAAAGTAAAATTACTAACTTAACTCAAGATTATGTAATGTTTAAGGCCGGGGCTTTATAACCATCCCTTTCTATGTATGCATAGAATCGGTAAAGAACTCCAAGCCTTCCATTTCAATACCAAATTGTAAATTGATGTTCCCTAGAAAATATTAAGTAACTCACTTACTCAACACACATGTTGATGATTGTTAAATACCCATGACGCAACATAGCCTTCTACTTCAAGAAATATTTCACGAGATAGTGGGAGATAATAAATTTTCAAACATAGAAGAACATAATTAATAAGTCTAAATCATAAAACTCAATTTCTTTAAATGTATCAAACAGGAATTGAAAACTAGTGTCAATTTTTAGAAAATATTTCTTACTCAACAAGGTGTGAAAACTAAATAATTAAAAGGGGTATATTTCCCTTCCCCAATCACTAAGAAGATTAAAAATTCATTTTAAGGGTAATATAGAATTATGGGGATAAATAATTCATTAAAAAACTAAGAAAATAAAAAATAAAATGTCAGTAGAGATAGAACTCCGTCAATATGTCTAATACAAGTCTCTTTCACACAGTGCCCCTAAAACTATATTCACTTACTTATTTTGTAGATAGGTTGTTCCTTCCTTTATAAGTCTATTCAAATCTATGATATATTCTCTTTTTAGATTTTATAAAGCTTCCTCCTTTCTCAATTCTAAAAATATAATTGAGATCTATAACTATTATATTAAGTTTTCATATTTCCTTAGCTAAAATCTCATTGAATATAATTCTTCTAGAAGCCTCATATTTTTCTCATGTATGCTAAAATGGTTACCCAAAACCTCATCTCACAGTCTCAGTGAATCCATTGAAGTCTTCTTTTTTAATTATGAGGATGAATTTTGAAAATGTGGGAAATCCATTGATATATGTACCACTCACAATTATTCTCATGGAATGAACACCTACACAGGTGAAAAACGAAACTTTTTATGGGGTAAATTGATGCATATACTTAGTAAACATGACTTCCCTTTTTCAACATTCTGTTACAAAATATTATCATGCCTAAAAAATTATATTAATTACATTTTATTCATTAATTAAATTGAATATATTTTAACTTTTTATATCCTCTCATACACTCTTATACCTACCTTCCTAGAAATGTTTCAATAAACACTGAAGTATGAATTTAAAACAAAGTTTTTCTATTCGAAAATTGTGTATGTTTCACCGTGGGATTGATGAATTTGTTTAAATATACCCAGTGATTCAATTATTTTTTCCTTCCATGAGGTATTTTTTAGAATTTTTCTAAGGCTTAATTTTTTTGGATCTTACTAAGAATATTCATAGGAAAATTAAAATTTTTTCTCTATTTTGAAATAAAATTCATAATTTTCAGTTTCCTTTAAGAATTTAATATTACCTATATTCATAATATATACATATATTTTCAATATTTTTAATTTCTAATAGGTCATATCTCACCTATTAAACATTTTAAAAGTAGAAATTATTCCCTTTCCAAATTTCCTTCATCAGTTGATAGATTTTTTTCTTTCTCTTCATTTTGTTCTGCTCTTGAAGGTAGAGAGGGGCTCTTAATTTTATTTTTATGGGTGTGAGTTCTATTTGGACCCAAATTATCAATCATTTAACTTAATTTAAATGTGTCTTATGGCATTTATTCTAAATAAATTTAAAACTCACTTTCAAATGGATCATTCTTAATAGACTTCAGGGATTTTAAAATCTCAAAGGAAATTATTTTTCTTATAAAACTCCAATTGTTTTAAAATTTATTATTTAGATTCTTGGATAGTCTAGAATAGAAATAATCAACATCAATGACATGATTTTTCCATATTTCACCCATTGGTATCACTATTTAAGCTTTTCATTTAGGTCTGGTTAAAGCATTTATGTTTTCGAATTCCTATACATATTTGATTTTTCAAAGGTAAAGAGATGTTTCTTCCACTTGAAATAGTATATTAATCTCATTAAATTTTTTTTAATGATATATAAGAAACTTCCACGTCATTTTCTTCATGATTTAATTCAAAAAACAAAATAAAAAAAGTTGTAGCACTCTTTTCATCATCTCAGACACATTAAAAAAATAGATTATTCCTTCTCACTTTCTCCTTTATACTATATTTCAATTCAACCTAGTTCATGCATTATCTTCTAGATAAATGGGGATAGGTGTATTTGGATTTTTATGTGGATTCATAGTAAATTCATCCACGGATTATAAGGGCTACATGGATTAGATTTGAAGGTAGGATTAAAAATAGAGTTAATTATAAAATGGGATTCGATTCAAAATAATGCATCAATAATTTATAGAAATAATTCCTTTAATAAATTATGAATTTAAATGAATTACATAGAAATTTATAGTGATTAAAACATGTATTTGTTTTCTCAATAGGAAATTAATTATAAATATAACATCAAAAATAGTTCAGAATCCTCTCGGGTAAGTGATTTAAATGTAGGATAGTATTTAATGGAATGAAATTCAAAAAAATCAATGGAATTTTCATTAATTTGCCTAATTTAAAATTCAAAAACTAGTTTATATTAGCATTAATTTAAGGTTAGTTAATGGTTTAAATCACATTCTCAATGATGGAATAGATTCAATGTTCATAGGGGCATTCAAATATAGCTAACCAGGTTTCAAAAAGACAATAAAAATTAAAAACGAATATATATAAGAAAACAAATTTCTATAAATTTATAAACTAAAAAGGTTCCCTCACCCCATACTTCAATAATGTAGTGTACATGATTCATTCAAGTTGACTTAATATATTATAAAGTTTTAAATTGAATCATAGTAATAAAATAAGTGTTAAAGAGAGGTAAAACATGACGTTTATTCCTTTATAATGAAGTTTAGGGATTTGGACTCCTCTATTGGTTATTAGATATTGTTTCCATATAATTTCATCACTCAGTTACCATTAACATTGAATATGTACTTATATCCTTCCTTAACAACATGAAAAACTCTAAAAGGATACACAAGAGTAATTTTAAATATCCCTTTCCATCTAGAATGAAGTTTACACAGAATCATCTTGAGTATTAAAGTTCATCTATGTACTTTTTATCATGGATGAATGTCTTTGAATTGTATGATCTTTTAATGATCAACTCGATTCCTTTCTTTGTAAATTCTAGAATTCTTAAAAGCTTATCTTTTAATTTCCTTCAGTTCTTGTAGTTTAAATATCCCTTATTTACCAACTATTTAAAGTTCCAGATTCATCTCTCCCATAGCCCAATATGGTTTGTGTTCCAACTCCATGTGTATATGAAAACAAATTTTCAGGAATCTTCTTATAGGGGCTTATTCCATTGGGTGTTTTACAGGTTTTCCTATATTCCCATATGATATCTTATAACCATTGAATACAATTAAATATATTTAGTTTAATATCCTTTTATAAAATCCCATTAACTTCACTATAGGACACTTTATTATTCTCATTCGATTGTGGATGGTAAGTAGTGGATATCTTGTGATGTACCCCATATTAGCTTAGCAACAAATTGGTGATCCTATTGAAAAAGTGGTTATATTAATTACTGATGATGTATCTTCACACTCCGAACCTATAAAATATGTTAGTCCTAAAAACATTACACACAACATTATCATTTATGGTTTTTTGGCCTTACCTTATACCCATTTTCAAACATAATCCACAATAAGAAATATGTAATAATTGCATAATGTCATGGGAAAAGGTCCTATGAAATTTATTCCCTTAACATAGAATATGACCTAAAAACTAAATTTTTTCTAAGTTATTTATTATCTTTTAATAAATATTTATATATTATTGAAATTTATAAAACATTTAAAAAAATTAATTGTTTTATTTTAATAATTTAGGATAATAAATTCTATATTCTAAAACATTTCTCACTATTATTTGAGGTCCAAAGTGGCCTCCACAATCTATAGAGTGTAAAAATTAAAAAAATAGATTGAATTTTACTCTTAGGTAAGAATCTATTTATCGAATTATCATTATAAATTTTCTACATATATGGATCTTCCCAAATGTAAAATGTTGATTAAAATTTTTGTTTTCGAATTTGATGGGGGTTTAAGTGAGATGGGACTTAAGAAGTTACCAAATAATTTATCATATCAACATTACAAGGTACTTAAATTTTAATAAGGTATAATATTTCGCCTAGGTTCTGATAATTTAATGGGCCTTGGAATATCATTTACTTTTTAGTAGTTCTATGAAGTCTAATCAAATAATTGTCCACTTGGTTATCAACTATTTTCTTTCCTTTGATTTCCAAGTTGAAGTCTTATAGAAGTATTAGCCATCTAACAAGCCAAATTTTAGATTCAAATTTCATTATTGAGTATATGAGTATTTCATAATAAAAAAATATTATGACTTTAGTTCCATGAAAATAGTACCAAAATTTATCTAAAGAAAAAACAAATGTAAGAAAATCATTTTCGATTGTTGTTTAGTTTAGTTTGGATGCATCTATGGTTCTTGAGGAATAGGTTATAACTTTTGTTTTATCCTCAATTCTATAGGAAATAAATGATCACATAGCTTAGTTGTAATCATTACAAAGTAGCTCAAATGGTTACTCCCATTTGTGTTGTTACATCACCAGCAGTGTGATTAATCAACTATTTAACTTAACCAAATCTTCCTTTCCCTCATCATTAAAATAAATGTCAGTATCCCTCAAAATTAATCTAGACAGTGGTAAAGTAGTCTTACTAAAATCATGGAAAAATATCCTATAAAATCATTAATGTCCAAAGAATGATCTAGCATGTTTTATATAAGTTTTCTAGGGTAAATAATTTATCAATTCAATTTTATATTTATCCACCTCAAATCCCTTTTTAAATGGAATTCCCTAGGACTATCCCTTTATTCACTATGAAAATATATATATAAAACTTTAAAACTGAGATATTTCTAATCCTGGTTTTCATAACCGTTTATATATTTTTCAAAAAATGATCAAAATAATATCCATAAATATTAAAATAATTTAAAACAAACCCCCGATTAGGTCGTTAATGTGGTTTGAAAATATACATACCATGCACCTCTAAAATGTACATGGGGCATTATCTATACCAAAATTCACCCCTTGTAAGAAAATTTTCCCAATGGACATGTAAATCTTGTCTTCACATGGTAATATAGGTAAATACAAACCTAATAATATCATGAAAACCCATCTATGAAATTATAGTGATTTTTTGGCTAAAATTTCTAATATCTATTTAATAAAATGAATCAAGAAATTTTATTTCCTAATTACATGGATGAACTTTCTATAATCAAGGAAAAATCACCAACTATTCTGGATTCTAAAAGGTATCAACTCATTTTACTCATTCTTTAAAATGGTTAGATCAGTTTTCATAGGAGCTACGTGGATGTACCTGCCCCATTGTGATTAAGATATTAGGTATATGACACTAACTTCTAGAAACTTATCTTTATATTTTTTCACTACCTTCATTATAGTGGGATTTATCTTTCTTTATGTTTACCTAATTATCCTAGAATTCTCTTTTAGAAAAATATATATATGAGATGATTTGGGGTTCAATTCCAAGAATATCATATAAAATCTAACAAATTTCTCACGCATTCTTTTTCAAAATTTCAATTACTAATTATTATTTGTTAGGGTAATGGTTATTATAAATTATCACTAGTGATTCTCCTTCTTCCATTAAGTATAAATACTTCAAATATATGGGAAATACTTTCAGGTCCAAATTCTCTAGTTGTTATAAAGATGAAATCAAATTTTAGATTCAAATTTTCATTGATTTTATTTACTATACAAAAGATGAAACATAAGCTACCTCGTCATTAAATTTATAATTTAATATATCAATGAACTTAGAAGTTAACTATTATTTCACATAGAAAACAAATTCTTCTTAATTTTTGATATATTTATTCTCAAGGTAAGTTCCAATAATTATGTATTTTCATAAGGATAAAAATTCTTGTAACATACATTGTTATGAAATGGGTATAGACTCATCAATTTGAGAGAGTTTAATGAGTTAATGGTCTACTAAAGGGTTCTTCATGGATTCCAAGTTGTTTAGATGGATTATTATATCTTCATACTCTTCAATGATTTTCCATTTATGTACAATTATTATTATCTTGGCTATATTTAGGAAGGGTCTACAAAAAACTATAGTGGAGTCTATTATTTATCTTTATATTTTCTTTTTGACCACATAAAATATTGGTAGGAATATCAGATCTTATACTCCCACAAGGACGTCTTCCAATACTCATGTGGAAAAAATAGTAGTTCATCTTGCAAGAAGAATATCCACTCATGTGTTTTTCAAGTATCCCATATGTAAATATGTAAACATTGAGTGGGGAAAACATTTAGGGAAGCACCTAAATCATATAAATCATTGAAAAAAATTATAAAAATGAGGGTTAAAGTGTTAGAAAATGAACTTAAATCATGAAAATTTCTTGGAATTTGTGGCATGATTAAATATAAGAAGACTATTTTAAAATTAATTCTTCCATTCAATTGAAGCCTCTTATTTTTGGGGTAGAGATACTTAAGGAACATATAATAATTAGGAATTTTCTTTAGATTTTCTAGGAGAATAATATTAATTTTCGATATCTATAATGTTTCTAGAGTTTTCCTTTGTTGTTTTTCCTCTTAGATATTTTTGGATTGGATTATCGTTGGTATAAATGGAAGTAAAAAATACTTCATCCTCACATTATTGACTTTTCCATGGAATATCTTGTTTCTTTTTTCTAGGACTATCTTTCAGCTCTTCCACTTTATTTTATTCTTATTGTGCTTACATTTTTGTGAACCCATCTAGAATTTTGATCTTGGTTTTCTTCAAGTGTTGGTGGACCTTTCTCACGTTTAGGGGTGGTGTTAGGAGGAATATACTTATCATTTTATATTATTATCATGATCACATTATTATTGGGGTTATGGAATTATTTATTTCGTAGTTTACTTGTATTTTTGGATAAAATATCCATAAAATTTCATATCCGGTTACTCAACTATCCCACTTTATTCCTTAACTTTTCATCCTCATCTGCTTGCAACTGTTTTATATGTAGGGGAGTACTAGTTTCTGAATGTTCAAATGGTTTATTTGGTTTAAAATGGTTTGGTTTTTGGTATTTAGGTTGATTTTATGACAATATATATATGATTTATAAAATCTTTATTAGTTTTGAAATGGTTTTTATCTAGTGAATTGGGAATTATTATGGGTATTGGTTTTAATTAGGTGTCTTAGTATTCTCTTGTTGATTTCAAAATCCATACAAGGCCTGGGTATTACTATTATATCCTTGATTTTATTACAAAAATTTAATTTTTAGAAAGGTTGACTTAAAAATTTACACTCCATGAACTTCATCACATTGATTAGTAAAATGATGAGGGTAAAAACACAAACCATAAAACATGGAAGGTTCTTGTTGTTCACTGGTTTATTTTAGATCCATTGATTTTGGAAGGATTGTTATATATTCAAATTTTTATTCTAATAATATAGATAAATCATAAGTTCTTACCTTTTTAATTATTATTGTTTTTGAACCTATTGTGATAAATTATTGTGAGAAATGTGTAATATTATCAATAATTTATTCTTCTTCTAATAGATTTTTTGTCAATTATTCACCTGATGAGAAATCTATAAAATTTCTATAATTTCCAATAAAAACATCGTAAAATAACACAAGGAAATGATGCTTATAGATTACGTGATGTGGGAAACTGGTACATAGAATTTTAATCCTTTCCCAATCCTAATAAAGAGTTTCCCTTGATGGGTTTTTAATGAAACACAATTATTTTCTCATGGATGTGCTCCGGGAGGTTTGGTAGAATATCTGAAGAAAGAACATATGTGAGATATCCTAGTCCTGAATATATCTTAGCTATAGTTTTTACAACCATTATTTTATGACTCTTTCAAGAGGAAAGGATAATTCCCTCAACTTTACTTACTCCTCATCCATATTATAGGGTTTTAGTATAGAGAAAACATATGATGAATCATTAACATGTTTTTTAAGGTCTTCGCCCTTTAAGACTATAGAATTTTGGAAATAGTTTTATGAAGATAATTTTTAATTCTATGTATTTCTATAAAGTAGGTATATAAATTTGTTTATTTTGATTAGAAAACTAAGGTGCACATAGGTATCTGAGGGTCCTTTTGTGATTTCCAGCCATGATGACATGCTTGGATAGAACATGTGTTGTTTAACTGAATCCTTCAAGAGAAATTTTTTAAAATTATAATTAAAAATTTATGTTTTTAGTTTTATTAAATTTTCTTTCTATAATGTTATTTAAATATAAAACATTACCAGTTAAATATTTTTTTCATTCAATTTAGAGTTATATATTTTTTAAAGTTTTGGCATTGACTCCTTGAAAATGATGCCAAGTTTTAATTCACATTTTTCATGGGATAGAACAAAAGAAATTTATTTAAACTAGGTTAAATGTTGAAGTAGTTGTAATTTAAAGATATCAAGTCAATGTTATGGGAATGAAGAATTACCTCCTCCAAAATTAATGATGATATTATAGTTATTGAATACCTTCTTGCCTACTGTAAATTGGTAAATAAACATCTTGATGTTCCTTCTCATAAATAAATTAAACTCCAATCCATGTTAGACAATATTTTATCCTCTAATGATAATTTTTATTAGATTCAATTTAGTGTTAGATGAATTTAAGATGGTTATAGAAACTCCAAGATCTTTTATCATAAGCACAAATATAAAAGAGTTTGGAGAAGGGTTAATGCTATTAACATTAATAAAAACCTCTTATCTTATGAAAATTTAATATAATTATCTATTTTTGATCACATTAAAATGGTTTACTTAGATGATTGGATTAAAAAAACCCTAAATCAAATGAGAAACATTTATCAATGCATTGAAAATCATCACAATTACTACCTAATTGTTGTTCCCTCAATAGTAGAAATTAAATCAACATTCATATCGCTTAACATTGATAGTGTTGTGGGTCTTGATTGATTCACTAATAAATTATTCGTGTTCCACTATGACATTGTTCATGAAAAGGTTACTAAATTTATTGTGGAATATTTTTTTTCTCATGATTCTTTCCACTTGGGGTCAAGTCCAACTCAATTTCCCTTATCCTAAGAGTTAGAATGATGTGGGGATATCTTATTTCAAGATGATTGTTACTGGGAATTCCATCCCAAAGATCATTAGTAATATTCATTCTCTTAGGATAAAAAAAATTTATCATAATTTCATTACTCCAAATTATTTTAGATTTTTCCCTATTATAAGCATTCATAACTTCTTGTTCACTTCCTTGGAATGTGTTATCATCATGAAGACGAATGTGAAGAATGAAAACTTTTCCATAAAAAAATAAATTTCTAAATATATTGATATAATGAATTAGAGATTCATCCTTGACATCCTCAAGAGATGTGGTTTCAATAATTATTTCATTAAACTGATTTATATCATTCTCAATTATGTCAAAATTTTAGTTCTAATTAATGGATCTACTAGAGGATTCTTCTAATGCTACAAAGAAGTTAGGTAGGGATATCCCTTATCTTTCTTACTTTTTACCATCACTAAGGACCATGTCAAAATATTTATCAATGAAAATTTCTAGGATATCCTCTTTAGTAAAATTAAGGCTAGAAGAGGGGTTTTCACACCATCAAATCTACTATAAACTGATGAAATCCTCCTCTTTAGGTAGTATAATAAGAAGACCTTATCATCCATAAAATATATGTGTTCTCCTATGTGGTAGTTGTTTTGAAAATCCATCATCCTAAAGAAATATTTCATTTTTTCTAGGGATGGGGTCCCTGTGTCTAAGAAACATAGAGTTTCCAAAGCCATTTGGAGTGAAGAAAGGGGATTTTCCCAATGTTCATCATGGTGTCCCACTATTTTGGGTTAAGATAAAAATCTCCTAACTATAGAATATCACTAAGAGTATTACTGATTGGATGGATAACTGGAAATGAAAAAAACTATAATAATTAGGGATAATCTCTTTGATTAACTCAGTGGTCACTTACATGTTTTTTCATAGATTCTCTTTTTAAAGATATCCAAAATACCTCATAAAAAACCTTCAATGTATGATCCAAAACATTTTATGGACTAGATATTTTCATTAAGGTAAATTAATAAATTTGGAATGTAAATAATGCATCAAACCCATTGAAATAGGTGGGATTGATATCAAAGACCTCACTATCCTCAATGAAACACTTCTCAATAAATTTTCATGGAAACTTATAAAATCTAATGAAGAATATCTGATGTTTCATTAAAAAAAGTTTTAATATTAATATTAATATTAAATAATTATTGCAATAATAAATTTCCTCTTCAGTTTGGATATCACCTAAAAACTATAATAATGATCTTATGAGACACTAAAATTGTTTTTCCCCAAGTAATCTGATTTGAATTGTTAGAAAACCTCACGGCTAGATAGACCACACCTTGAAACCATGGTTATCACTTAGACATTGAAGCACATTCCCTTTACTGATCTAACCACCAACACTATTTTCCTACATAATTTATTTTCCCCTCAAATTATTTTAGAATTCCAGATTTATATCTATTCTAATAGAGAGGTATTTTTCTATACCCTGAGAAACATTGGGAGGGTCAGTTATATGGACTGAAATAGTGTTATGACCAATACTTAAATATTACATAATCATGAATTTTAAGTTAATAATTAATTTTACTACATTTTAGGATATTTATGGTTTATAGTAGAAGATAATTATTCCATAAAACATACATAAAAAATATTACATCACAATTTGGACACTTCCACTTAATATCCAGTTTTTTCACACACACAAAAACATTTCTGATATAAAAATTATTATTTTCATGATATTTCCTTAAAATTTTATCCTTGAACTCGTCATTTTCCCTAATCATACTTAAATTTTTATGAAAAACATTTTTAATCATGGGATTATCATAAAAAGTTTAGTAATAGACAAAGAAAAAGATGAAAGAAACTTGTTAGTCCATTTTAAAACAATTAGATTATATAATAGTTTTCCTTTAAAATAATAAACATTAAGCTCAAACAATTACTCATGTACACATGATATTATTTTCAATTCCAAAATGTTTTCATCATTAAATACTTTATAATAAAAAATAATGGAAAAATAATAATCATAAGAGAAAACATGAGTACTCATAAAAAAAAATTTCTTTAAAACATATCATTTTATTCAAAAAGAGTATAATTATTTCATGAAATAAAAGATCATTAAAAAACCCTTTAAAATAAAATAATTTCAATGAGATGTACTTATAATGAATAGAAAATTCATATTGTTAACATGGGAAATCATTTTCATATCACTCGTACAAATGGAATGACTTACATGGTCCACTTACATCATGATCATTTATGAATGCATTAGAGGGAAATAATGAACCCACACATATTTGGTTTATAATACAACCACTCATACATAGTTTATAATGGAACCACCCATACATGGTTTATAATGGAATCAACTATCCTTGGATTATTATAGAACCACCCATTTTTGATTTATAATGGATCCACCTATCCTTGATTAATAATAGAACCAACCATCCTTGGTATAAAATGGAACCACCCATTCTTGGTTTATAATGGAACTACCAGTCCATGGTTTATAGTAGAACCACCCATCCTTGGTTTATAACAGAATCACTCATCAATATAAAAAATTCGTAATAACCATAACATAATTTTAACACATTAAAACTTTCATTTCAATCATTATACTCATAAAAATATTCTCTTCACCCCTAAAAACATTTTTAGATGTTGGAATATCCATATCATTTAAAATCCTTTTTTAAAACACTCAAAGCCAAGTAATATAGGGTTTTTATTTAAATAAATCATGATTTTTTTAATTTAAGTTAATATAAAATAATTTTTATGGTAGTGGGGAAAATAAATTATGTTTTAAACTTTGAAATATAACATTATTTTTGTATTTTATAAAGAAATTCAAAATTTTCTTTAAACGATGAATAAAATTTTTACCTTGGAAAACCTTTAAAAGACAGTAAAATTTGACACAATATTTCATAGTAATTCATATAAAACATAAATAAAATAATTTTAATAATATGGATATGAAATAAAATGATTTAGAAAATAAACCATTAAATCATTTAAAATGATGTTTCTTAATAACTTATTACCCTAAGTCTGACTCATCACATGTGTTCGTTTTCTTCCTGAAAAAAAATATTGTTAAATATTTACTTACTTAAAAACCATTTTCCACATTTATTATTCCTTTTATTTTGTTTAATACCAGGTTATGTTCAATTAATTAATCAATTATGTTTATGTCAAACATTTGAACAATATTTGGCTCATATATCTAAAATGAATTTGATAAGTTGAATATGGTGTAGACACTGAAAACACATCACAACCTAAGATGGTGGGCTTTATTTTAAAAGATGACACAAACAAGCTTAGAGGACCATTTTAAATCCAAGGGATCTAGTGAATGAAACTTTTCGATAACACATGCAACTCTTTATTTCATTATGCAACTGACTCGAACACAAAAGTCAATGTCAAAGAGCCAGACTTATACGAGCATCCCTAAAAATCCCCAACCCTAAAAATTTGGGGGTGTTAAACATTTGGTTCATGCATTAAACACTGAAAACTAGTGTTTAAAACATTTTTGGGATAAAATATCCATTAAAATGTATCCTTTCATGACCCTTCCCAAAAAAAAATTCATGTGATTCATAAAACCACTTTGAATGATACAAGGAGAGTTTCATGCTATAAGATACCAATGTAGTCTATAAATAGAGAATCACCCCAGATTTGGGGGATCACTATGGAATTCAAGGTCTCAGATATCACTCATGAAAACCCCTCTTTTGTAATATCATGAAACTCCGAACTCCCATGGATTCATAAAGGTGGATAACTTGTTTGACTGACACGACATGGACCCAAATATGGCATGGTTTATGTTTGATATTTCCTCGCACAGATTCCCTTAGGGATAGGTAGTTTCTTGAAATATAATATGCCTTCACATAAACATCAGTTTTATGAAACTCTAAAAATTTCAGGAATATATGCCTCCAAGTTTCTTATAGTGGTCTTATTCTAGAGCCCACAGTTTGGGAAACCCCATTTGCCTACACAATTGCAGAGTTGCATGAAATAAACTACAGATATCCAACCTGATTCCCCCTCCTACAATAATAGTTGTGCGTAATTAAATTTATTTACAGTCTTACTCCACTTCAACTAAGTTTACCCATTCCTCAATTATTTAAGTGACCATTATCATCAACCCATGTGTCTAAATTCTCCACTCAAGCCCAACCTAAATAGTTGTATCACCTTTTACTCATATGAATAGGAACACTAATGCCTCATTATTCTAAAAATAGGAACCCTAAAATTAGGATCCTTGTTTTCCACTTAACAATGGAAATGTTTACATCATGCACAACTTAGATCCATCTGTTTAGTATACAGGAAATCCCCAAAGTTGACATCATCAAGGGAAATAGCTTGCCTTTCCCATTGCTCATGCCTAGTGTGGGATACTTCCCTCCTACCAAGAAATGGTCTCACTGGGTATAGGTCCTAGAAACATTTGAGTTATATGACATAAAATAGCATAGCTCAACATCCTAGTTCTACAAAAATAAACAACATAACAACATCCTCATCACATAAAGTAAAATTATAGCCCTACCCTATGCAGTGAAAAATGATACCCCATGTATGACTGGAATGGTATGAACCCCCACTTACTACCCTATTTGATAAACATCATATTCCACATGTATGATCATCATGATATGAAATATCTTTCCTTATCATGGGATGAGCCTCCTTATTCAATTATTCTATAGGAAAAATCCCCACATCATCTATTTTTGCTCTTTCTGTGATGTGAGTGTCATTTTTTACATGACATTAAACTACATGGACCAGTCCTGTAACACGACCTTAAACCATGGAATCAAACTACATGGGTCTTGATCCATGTCTCTTAATATGGTATGTATGATAGATCCATGAGGTTCAATACTGACATCTTGATATACATGGGATACCTCCCTATGGTTTAATCCTCATAATCCAATATTCCCACCAATTCAGTTTGTATTCTTCTCAGAAGACAAAAACTCTAAAGTATGATAATCTTCTCTACAATAACACACTTAAGTCCCACAACCTAAGGGTATGATACATTAAACTTTTGACCAACCTATTCCCAAAATACAATAAACATGTGACACACTTATCTCCACAATACGTTAAACTCGTGCACCACCTATTCTACAAGATGTTAAAACTTTGTCCCACCTATCTCAACAATATTTCAATCCTATTAACTAATCTATAATGTCTAACCCATACAATAAAAACGGGATAATCATGGTGAAAATACTCATAAGTCTTATGCCCTAAGTGTTAACAACCCCATAGACGATATGGGATCCCTTGGGTTCCATGCCCAAGATACCTCACACATGAGATGAACTTGACTTGAAAGACAACATTACAGGTTCCCAACACAACCAATGTTTTGAAGTGATCATACATACCCAGTGTTAATAGCTACTCTAACTGATGTATGCTACCCTGTTGAGACAAAATTAGTGTAATTAACCAAAATCCTCCTCAATATGGCACTATGAATGTGTTTCATATACATCACTTAAATATTAAAGGCATACCCATTCTAGGAAATGATCTATAAGGAGGAATCCATGGAATTATAATCCAACATCCCATAATATTTTTTTATTGAGGATCCAACATCAATAATCACGATGGTAGAGGTCACCCTCCTTTGGAAGGCAGGAAAGTAGGGTGACCGGAGTGCATCCATTCATGCCTCGTTGGAAAGCGTTGGAAAAAAAATGGTGAAAATGAAATCAAATTATTATAAATCAATATTGAGTATATCAGTAATTCTAGGAACTATCAAATTGGAGCATGATCGAATCGGGAAATCTGGAACGATGCCCCTACCAAACAGATTATGGGCCTGGTGTGGAGCACCTCCTTCAATAGGGGTAAGTGAGGGACGTTTCACACCCCATGTAACACCCCAAGGACTTAAAAATAAATTTTATATAGCCTGTAATGCACACAACACTTAGTCTCTTCAAACCAACTCTGTGTTATTATAATTATTTAAACAAGATAGTTATAACCTAGTCATTAAACTTAGTTATATGAATAGTAATAACTACTATTAAATTTCATTTATAATGGTTTCACATAGATAAAAAATATTTATAATGAAATGTATAATTTTTGGTAAAATAAAAATCATTTTTGAATTTTGATTTTCAAAATCAACTTAGGGTGAATGTTTATAAATTTTGTGAGAAGTTTCATTTTTTTGATGAATAATCAAAAATACTGTATTTGAGTTAAAAATTGTTTTTTAGTTTAATTAATTACTATAAATTGATTTTTAAAGTCAAAATGGATCAATTATAAATATATTAATCCAATTTAGATCTTTGGAATCATTTTTTATATTGAAATTAGATATAAAGACTTATTGTACTTTTGAATGTTCTTTTTACTCGCCTTCTCACCACACATGTGGGATTAACATTAAACATAATCTTTTAACTTATGTGATTTGAATTTTGAAGAATTGATAGACACATTTACAATTATTATGATATTTAGAGTCTGATATGGGAAACTTATGTTTTTGGTGAAATGTAACTTGACCATTTGGAATAGTAATGTTACCTTTATGGATAGTAATTGACCCTTATGAACAGTAAATCAGCCAAATAAATAGTAACCTCATCAATGAATGTATAAATACATTTTTGGTAAGTTATAAATAAAGGTATTATATAATTATATCATAGTATATGAAAGTGAATATTTTAAAAATTAATAATTAAGTGTTGGTATTTTTTAAATTCCTAAATATTTAATTTCAGTTTTATAATTAATAAAATGATTTAAAAGATAAATTATTTTCATAAAATATATTAATAAGTTAATATTTTGTTGTATTATGATTTGAGGATAATTATATGAGACTTTATTTAATTTTCCAAAGTGTTATAAAATCAGTTATAATTTTAATTTTTGTATTTTTCGAATAAATGATAATTTTATTTAAAAATTAAATTTATTATATTTAGAAACTTATTTTCATAAAATGGAGTTAATTTTTTATTTCATTAATTTGAAAAAAAATTAATGTTAATTTTTTTTATTTTTCTAAAATACTTGAATTTTTGGTGAATAATAAAATACGATACTTACGATAGATGTTAAATACATGAATTATTGATTCAGAAGAGATGTATGGATGATGTAAGCCCATAATCTTGAAACATTATTCATTATTTTAATATATTTGATGATAATTATCAAAATATTTATATTCTAGTGAAAAATAAATAAACAAATGAATAAAATACTAAAAAAACACCCCTCTCATCCACTATAAATATTACCCCTCACCACCCCTTATCCTCACACCTTCCAAACTTTGAGCCTTTTAAAAATTATTCCCAATAATATTACCAATTATCTTCCCCCATAAAAGACCTGATGGCCTCACCAAAAGGACATAAACAAGGTCCTTAAGGAGGTTCTTAAGGAGGAGAAATCAAGAGGCAGAAACCTCTTTCCTTTTCATTTAAATTTCTTTCAAGTTACTTTCTTTTCTTATACTCTCATCACATAATCATTAAAAATGAGCATGATAACTCCATAATAATTTAAATAATTTAATTATATCAGGTTAATGGAATATCCTTCATCAAACTCCTTTCTCCCACTCTTTTATTTTAAAAATGAAATCATCATCTGTGAGGTGTCGATTTACAACCTTCGTGGACGGTGAATTTTCATTCTTTAAATTATCCTTCAAGTATGGTCATGAAACCATTTTTATGGTTAGAAAAGACTATAATTAATGCATTGAAAATTATTTAATATTATATAACCAGAATATATATATATATATAAAATTAATTCATATGAAAAAACTAGTTTGTGATGATCAAAAAACTTCCAAAATAATCCAAATGATTATCTCTAATGTTTTATCTAATAATACAACCTAACACCATATAAAAAAAGAATTATATAACCATTTAATATTTTATATGTTCATTAATATAATATAAATTCAATCTTGGAGAATTATAACCATTTTTCATGATCTTCTATATTTATATACAATTAAACCGATCATGAAAACCATGAAAATAAATCTCCTGAACGATGAAATTAAACTCACTCATTAATAAATTCATAAATAAACTAAATAAAACTATAATTAATAAAATAAATATTGTAATGGTTATAAATTAATTAATTACTTAATTTAATTTTGACTATAAAGGACATTAAGATCATGTTTAGAACATATTTTGACATAAGGTAAGGGTTTTCTCAAATAACTTTCATTTCCCTGAGATATGCCTTACTCATGACTAATTCTTGTGTGTGGTGTATGTATATTTTCCATTGATATATCATATCATGAATATATTTTTTTACATGGTATTAAATTTATAATTTTATGATTATTAATTTTGGGGAATATGATTCTATTGATTACGAAGTGGTAAGATATTCAACCCAAACCCCCCATTTTTTCCTTCAGGTTACTCTTTTTCCATATTTACTCAGATGTAATGCTTATTTATTTGTGTATATTTCTTATAAATTCTATTTATATGTTCCAAATTAATATATCCATATCATATCATTCTTCTTTTATGGGGATATACATGTTCTAAAATGGTTCCCTTCTCAATTCTTCCCGATAAACAAGGCTTATTCAAGGTTCCCTTCTCAGATCATCCTTCATTTTTCATTTTCATAAACCAAATTCATTTAAAAAGATTACTCACACCAACTGGAACCAAAATGAGACATCACTCAAGCTAAATCACTAGAATGATAAACTAGTATTCATACCTAACCTGATGACATTTTATCGCACCATGCCCCAAGTAGGCAATGACAACAAAGAGCACCTTGAACCGTACAATTGGACTTCACATGGGTCACTACTCCATGTGAGGTAACAACATGACACCAGATCACCTCCATTATCATTTCCCTATCCAAAACAAAGACAGAAGACATAAATCCTAGACTATCCCTAGTAACTCAAGGTTCATAATGAGCAATAGTTCATGATGCTCTTCACGTACCTACCTCTCGAGTCCCGATAATCCTAATCTCCAAATACTTCAAACCCCAAATAACAAGGGCCTCCTCGGATGCCATTTTTTCTTGAACCGTGTTATTATTACATCCAACCTTTCATCTTACCCAGTCCAATAAATGGATTAAAGGGTGTTCCTGATCCCCAAGAGCTGGAAACTAGTGACAGGAATACGTGAAATCACCGTGGGAATGATTTTTTTCCACTAACCAGGATCAGAAATAATATGAAAAAACTGAAGAACAAAAAACAACTGAATCTCAAAAAAATGTAAACAAATTTAGTTATAGGAGCATAATAAAGAATAAACTAAATAAAAAAATGAAACTAAACCATGCTAAAATGATCTTTGTGTGACCTCTTGGTCACCACAAACCATAAGACTAACATACTCCAATAACGGGCACATGAACCTAGAACCCTAACCAAGAATCCAAACCTGTAAAGCAGTTCAAGTCTACCGACACTACATGGTACAAGTAGGGTGTGATCTACACAGATTAGTAGGAAACCACCATAGAATCCATATATTTCCTTTCCTAAAAACATTCCATTAAAACTATTTTGAAAAAAAATATAGTTACAAAAATAGGGTTTTCACATTTTAATAAATAATCACAATTTCCCTTCTTAAAATATAACACAACACCCTTGTTATTTTCAAGAGGCCATCATTTTAGATGCCAAATCCCAATTCAAAAACCTAAGCAGATGATACCAGGCTATGCTGAAAATAAAAAAGTAGTGAAAATTAAAAACAAATTTCAACAGAATGTAAACAAGCACATACAAGTAGAAACCATGGGATTTTCCTAAACATCCCTAGAGAAATCCCTAGACGTACTCATTTTGGAACCACCTATTTGTGTATGGAGAAGCTCCTTAGTCAATAACCAATTGTCCGCCCTCAACTGACCAATCTAGTGGAACATACCACTTGGCCTCTAATCTAATACAGGGAGTACCAACCCATCTAATCAGGGTTGATGAGAAATCATCAATAAACCCTCTAAAAGACACCCAGGAAACCTAGGGTAATAATATACTATATAAAAAGGAGGTCATCACATGTGTCACCCACCTTACCTTTTTTCACCACAGTTACCTACCCCAAACATGGACACCTTCTATATGATAACCCACATAGGGAAATACCCAATAGGAATTCCCAATATATATATATATATATATATATATCACATCATCAAAGGTTCCAACTGGGAAATCACATCATATAAACATTGAAACCTTTCTTTAAAAACATACTCATTTTCCAAACAGACATTTAACTTTACACACCCAAATGCATTTGCCAAAACATTTCAAAAACCTTTTCCAAAACAATGTGGGATTCCACTTCCACCAAGAACTGTCCAAGCAATCCTTTACACCACACATTCACCCCAAAATGTCTCAATTTCCAAATGGACCTTTAGCCTTTTCAATCTCTCACGAAAACATGTTTCATTTCCAAATAGAAAAAAACTTGAGGAACATATTTAAAGTTACATTTTCAAATCATTTTAGGAAACACTTTCCCCATTTGGAAATCATGGAACTATTTTAATGAAGAAAGGGAGGAAGGAAAGATGAATAACATTCAATGGAACATTGTTTTATAGTACCATCTTCACTTGAATGCACATCCATGTGTGCATCTTGTGCACCCATGGATGTTCCAACTTCGAATGACAAACTCTAATATCCATGAAAACACCCAAAACCATTTTTATAAACACCACATAATTTCAAACCAAACCCAATAACTCCACATAATAGAAAAAGGTACAAACAAGAATTTTTGAAACCAAGATAGCCTCCCAAAACACATTCAAACCATACTATAAAAGTCACCATGTTCCACATATCAATGATAAACACAATCAAATCAAATTAATAAAACATTTATAAGGGAAAAACCACCCAAATCATCTAATTTTACCTTTAATTGTTCAATTAACATTTTGTCAAATGCATTTGGTGTATATACATATAGTTATAAATAAAGAATCACTTTGAAACCCATTATAACAATTTCTACAAACAAGAAAATGCTACAAACCATGTGAGTTATAAATCTATGAATCTTGTTTAAAAATTAATTAAAAGAACCCAACAATAAAATGAATGAATCAGAAAGGAAAAGAATAGAGACACCAACCTCAATGTAATGTAAATGTGACAAAACTCTAGGAGGAGTAATTGAGCCCGAAACAAGGTCCGCGCACCCTAACACGCAGGAAAATAGAGCTACAGATCCACCCCAACATCTACGGTTCATCCAAGATAGGGTCTACCAATGAAGAACCAATAAATAGATAAGGGAAGAGAATAAGGAGACATAAATGGACAAAAAACCTTAAAACATACCTTGGGAACATAAAGATTAATCCATGGAGGGAGGAGAACCAAAGGGAGAGGGGTATTAGGATCCCTACAAGTGCCAAAACTGACCAAGAGGGGCATGGAACATGTTAGGGTAAAATAAGAGGAGAGTATAATAGGGTTTTTAATATTTTTATGTCCTCGGATGATCGTAAGGTTGGGTCTCATGGTTTACCAAACAGTGTGCCAACCGTGTGGTAACTACTTTCCAAGAAGGAACCGACCGCATGACCAACCTGCACTGCTTGACTAACCATGACCAAACCATGTTGTATCTTTTATCCAACTCCAGGAGTTTTCTCATGGGTATTGTCCTGGGCCACATGGCTCCCACTAACCATGTGCTTCCCATGTAAAGATGAAAATTCACCTGGACTCTCAAAATTTAGAAAATTTCAATCTTGGCTCAACCCAAACATCAATCAAAAAGATCCTATATGAAGAAAAGAATAAAATAAAGGAGTATCCAAGGTCAGGGTGTGACAATTCTCCCCACCACAGACACTTTATTCCCCCAGAAAGTCACTCAGCCAAAAGACAATCAAAACTTGAATCCATGACCGATCAAAACTAATAGAAACCATGAACCTCAGGGTGACCTTTCTCTCTATAAGTCACACTCGACTGATTCTAGAGAAAACTAAGGCTTGATGGTTAATTATAGAACACGAGAGGGTTCTTCCTACTACAAGAAATAAACTAATACAAACAACATTTAAACCCCCATCACAATGGTACCTACATGGGAACTTTAAAAATACAAAAACCACAAGGGCTGGGAACTCCCAACAAAAACTGAAACATCATAACTTCACCACATTAGATGAAAAAAACACCACTGGTACTAAGAATTTACCCTACCAGTCAAAACCCTAACATGAAGGGATAAACCAATGAAAATAACAACAACTAACTAAGACTCAAACCACTGACATCTATTTCCATAAGAACTTACATATCCAAATGAGCATAACTTAAACCAAAACCAACCCACAGAAGGGTTAAACTCACTTGAAAAAAATGAACAATTATAGAAGCCACATTCAGCTGAAAAAAACCACTTATATCATGAAATAACAAGATCATTTCACTTATACAATAGAAATATGACCACACAAAAACAGAAAAATATATAACAATGAAACTTTAAACACTTCCACCCAAACATGGGGAACAAACTGGGCCATGGTTCCACACACCCCCGACAACTCATGATTGTGTGTGAGCTTTTCTCTGAGGCCTGAGTCAAGAGACCTGATGAATGAATCATCTTCTTCTTCACAATCAGGCACTAACATACTCTTATCACAACATATTCTTCAGGTACAGCTTCCTGCAAAACTTCTCCTGGTGACCTAGAGAATTGAAATGTTGACATGCCTTCAGGGGATTGTGACAAGACGACTTCAGATGACCGAACCGACCACACTAGTGGAACATAGGTGAATGGTCTGAAGAACTGGAAGATAGAAGAAATTAAGCGGACATTCCAGGAACATGTTCCTGTGGAATTCAACCCTCTCTACATGGGAAACCTACACTAGATCCAACCACCACCGACTACTCCTCAAGAACCAAATCCACTAAAAATGCCTCATCCACTAACTTCTCAAAATGAAGATCCTTAGATGAGAGGACGTGATCCTTGATCTCTGGATAAAGACCCAATGGAAAAGAGAAGCCTTCAGCATATCCTACAAACCTACATTTAGAGAAAAGGAAACCGGCTCCTTGAAACGTTTACATAGGCCTTCACAATCCTTCAGCCTTACTAAATACTCACGATATTTTCCTTTTTATTTATCTTTACCTCCTCGGGTATAAACCATCAGAAAAAGAAAAACTTAAACACTACCCATGTCATCTCAACTTTCATGGATGGGAGCCCAAACATCTCCCATTATTCTCTGTCTGGAAACTAAAAAAACTAGAACAGCATGAACTCTAATATCTTTGGAAGTTCCCAATGATTTGATGACATGCTATACATCCATAAGCCACTCCAATACCTCTAACGAACCTTGATCACCATAAAACTTGGGAAACAATCGATAAGATCCAAGAACCATGAATTAATAGCTAGAAAAATTTGGGAGATTTCTGGGTGTCACATTATGAAAAACATGAGAAACAAAAATCCAAAACCAATATCAATCTAAAACAAAATAAATAAATCACCCTGATCCAAAACAACAAGCTCAAAAAAACACCACAAACAAAACAAAAAATTCTCTTTTAAAAAAACCATTTTTATTTAAATTTCAAAACAAATTTCTTTCAAGTACACCTTCCAAAAACATAAATCCATTTTTCACAAAACAAGAATCCACTTTTCAAAGATGATCTAAACCCAAATCATTTCCACTAAAATCCCATATTAGAAAAACCAAACTAACCAATTAATTTCATACTCTAACCCATAGAACCCAAAGAACCTCCACATGTGTGTCCATACACTTCCACTTACATCATCCACTCCCACATCCCGACGTTCACGTTCCCTATATACACAGACACATGTGAACTTTTATAATGAGTACCAAGGTCCAAACTTACCATTTCATTATAAAAACCTAACCAAATTTTTTAATCCAAAACATTTTCCCTTAAAACCCATTTTCCCATCAAAACCAATTGGAAAGAAATCATTTTCCATTTTCATAAAACAATTTCATTTAAAAATATTAATCACACCAACAAGAACCAAAAAAAGACATGACCCAAGACAAATCACTGGAAGAATGAACTAGTAGTCATGCCTTACCTAGTGGCATGATAGTGTGTCATGACCAAAGTAGAAAATAACAAATAAGAGGACCTTGAACCATGCAATTGGACTTCACATGGGTCACTAATCCATGTGATTTCTCAACATGACATTGGCTCACCTCTATTGACATTTCTCAATCCAAAATAAATACAAAAGACACAAATCCGGAACTACCCCTAAAAAATCAAGGTTTAGAACGAGCAAGAGTTTGTGACACCCTTCTCGTACATACCTCCCAATCCCCGAAAGTAAAAATCTCTTTGTACCTGACACCCCAAATAAGAAGGTCCTCCTCTAATTCCATTTATCATGAAGCAGTATGGGATGCCATCTAACCTTTCATTTTCCCTGGTTTGCGACAAGGCCCAAATGGGATTCCCAATCCCCAAAGGTTGGAAACTAGTTCCAGGCATCCATGAAATCACCATGGGAAAAAACTTTCCTGGTAACCAGGATCAATAAAATAAAAAGAACAAACTAAAGAACAAAAAAACTGAATCTCAAATAAAATATAAGAAAATTCAGTTATAGCAGAGGAACAAAGTAGAAACTGAATACAAAACTGAAAATTAACCAAGCTACAACGATCTCTGTGTCACCTATTGGTCACCACCAACCACAAGACTAACTTCCTCCAATAACTGGCATACAAACCAGGAACCCTGAACAAGAAGTTGAACCTGAAAATAAGTTCAGGCCTACCGACACTACATGGTATAAGTAGGGTGTGATCTACATAGCTTAGTAGGAATCCACTGTAGAATTTATATATTTCCTTTCCCGAAACCATCCCATTAACACTAGTTTTAAAAAAAACAGTTATAGAAATAGGTTTTTCACATTTTAATAAATAATCACAATTTTAAATTTTTTAAGTATAACACAACACCCTTTTAATTTTCAAGAGGCCGTCATTTTAGAAACCAAATCCCAATTCAAAAACCTAAGTAGACAATAACAGGTTATGCTGAAAATAAATAATTTGTGAAAACTATTAACCAATTGCAACAGAAAGTAAACAAGAACATTCAAGTAGCAACCATGTGTATTTCCTAAACAAACCTAGAGTGATCCCTAGATGTACTTTGGTTCAGAACCACATATCAACGTATGGTGAATCTCCCTAGTCAACAACCAACTAGCCACCCTCAACTGAACCATCCAATGGAACATCCCACCTTGCCTCTCATCTAATATAAAGTGTACCAAACTGTCTAATCAAGGCTAACCATGAATAATCACTCGAACCTCTAAAAAATTCCCATAAAACCCATGGAAATAATATACCATTTAAGTAGTAGTTCCTCACATGCATGGACCACCTTACCTGTCATCACCAAACTTTCTTACCCCAAACTTGAATACCACCTATATGATAACCCATATAGAGAAATCCCATGTAGAAGTTCCCACTATATATATATATATATATAATGTCATCAAAGGTGCCGATCAGGCCATCACATCATATAAACATTTAAACCTTTCTCTAAAAACATACTAGTTTTCCAAACATACCATTAACTTTACACACCCAATTTCATTTTCCAAAACATTTCAAAAACCATTTCAAAAACAATGTGAGATTACAATTCCACCAAGAACATTCCAAGTGGATCTTTACACCACACATTCACCCCAATATGTCTCAATTTAAAAATGGAACTTTACACTTTTCAATATCTCATCAAAACAGGTTTAAATGTCAAACCGAAAAAACCTTAAGGAACATATTTAAAGTTAAATTTTGAAATCACTTCAAGAAACACTTTTCCCATTTGGAAATCATGGAACCATTTTACAAAAAAAGGGGAGGAAGGAGATATGAATAACATTCAAGGGAAACGTTTTTTCAAAGTGCCATCTTCATTTTAATGCACATCCTTGCGTGCACCTTGTGCAGTTGTGGATGTACCAACATCCAATGAAACATTATAATATCCATGATAACAACAAAAACCATTTTTATAAACACTAATTACTTTCAAAGAAAACCCAAAACATCCACATAATTTAAAAAGGTTCAAACAATAATTTTTGAAACCAAGAGAGACCCCCAAAACACATTCAAACTATACTATAAAAAGTCACCATCTTCCACATATCAAGAAAAAACACAATCCAATAAATTTAATAAAACATTTTTAAGGGAAACATCACCCAAATAATCCAATTTTACCTTTAATAGTTCAATTAACATTTTATCGAAAACATTTGGTTTATATACATATAACACTTTGAAACCCATCTTTAACAATTTATACCAATAAGAAAACACTATAGTAAACTAACCATGTTTATTATAAAGGTGAGAATCATGTTCAAAAATTAATTGAAATAACCCGATAATCAATGGAATGAATAATAAAGGAAAATCATGGAGACACCTACCTCAATGGCATGTGAATGAGACAACACTACAGGGGAAGGAAGAACTAAGCCCAAAACAAGTTATGCACACCCTAACACCCAAGATAATCGAGCTACACATCAACCCTAAAATCTAGGGTTCATCCAAGATATGGAGTACCAAATAAGAACCAATAAATAGAGAGTATAAGAGAATAAGGTGATAAAAATGGACAAAAAACTCTAAAAACAGAGATTGGGAACTTGGAGATTGATCCATGTAAGGAGGATAAACAAAGGGAGGGGGTCTTGGGACCCATTAATGGGCCAAAAATGACCAAGAGGGATGGGGGATAAGGTTAGGGTAAAATAGGTGGAGGGTATAATAGGGGTTTTAATATTTTTATGTTTTGTGCGGATCACACGGTTTGGCCACATGGTTTACCAAAGCTTGTGGTATCCACTACCCAAGAAGGAACCGACCGTACGACCAACCTGCACAGCTTGACTGAACATGCTCAAACTATGTAGTGGCTTCTTTCCAACTTTGAGACATACCAAATAGTTACCTTGGATAGGCTGCACAGTTTCCACTATCCATGTGTTGCCCATACACATTCCAAAATTCACCTGAACTCTCAAAATTTCAAAACATTCTATCGGGGCTCAGCCCAAACCTTGAAGAAAAACATCCAAGATGAAGAAAATAATATAATAAATGAGTATCCAGGGTCAGGGTGTGACAATCCAGAAAACTAAGATCAAGTACAAAACATATTCTGATATAAGGTAAGGGTTTTCTAAACTCACTTTCATTTCTGTGAGATATGTCATACTCACCACTAATTCTAGTATGTGGTGTATGTATACTACCCATTTATGTATCATATTATGAATCTATTTATTTTCATGGTATTAAATGTATCATTTTATGATTATTGATTTTGGGTCATTTGATTTGATTGATTACAAAGTGGTAAGATATTTGACCTAAACCCCCGTTTTTTCCTTTTGGTAACTCTTTCTTCATCTTTACTCAAATGTAATGATTCTTTATTTTTATATATTTATTCTAAATTATATGTATATATTAAAAAATAATATATCTAGATATTATAATTATTCTTTTATGGGTATATACATATTTTAAAAATGTTCCCTTCTCAATTCTTTTTGATAAACGAGTTTTGATTCCAGGGAAGTTCCTGATTTCTCACCCCTCTTCAAGTGAACTCAAAAAAAAATTAATCAAAAATTATTTTTATAAAATCACTAATTTTATAATGAAAAAATATTTTGGTTCATTTATGGTTTTATTAAAACAAACATGTCTTTCCCCTTTAGAATATCTCTCATATGTTTATTAAAACGTGTTAAAATATTTTATTTCTAAAGTTTCTTAAAAACTGTTTTTACATGATTTTACTTTAGTGGAACATCATTTATGACTCAAATATAGTATAAATGTCCTTAAATTTTATTTTTTTTTGGATTTATATGTTTAAAATATGATTTTATGAAAAATAAAAATGAGTTTCCAAAATAAATCTTCTTTCTAAAGTAAAAAAGGTTTTTTCTTGTCTCACTTTTACATCTATGATATATATGCCTTGTTCAGCACTATCTACTTGTGTGTGGTGTATATAACACCCATTGATATATTATATCATGAATTTAATTATTATCATGATATTATAAGTTTCATTTAATGTTAGAAACGATTATGATTTAAATGTTTCAAGGTGGTATGAGACACTTTTACATGTTTAAAGATTTTTTCCTCAAGAACTTCTTAATGATTTTATTAGAGTAATTTCATATATGATACTTAAAAGTGGAATGGGAAAATCATATTTAATGTTATCATTGTATTTGATATATAAGGAATGCATTGGAATTAGTATGTGATGGGCAGGGCCTTTTATAGCCCCTTGATGCATCAGTAGGTTTCATAAGAAAAACAAGACTGAGTTTTTACCTATTATGTACGGTGTATTGGATGAGGCCTTGACAGTATGTTTACGATTTCTGAAATTATGCATTCCCTTATTATGAAACTAGTAATTGATACTCTATGTGAGTATTCAACAAGTATAATATCTATGGTTATGTTTTATTATGGAATTATTTAATCATTTTTTATTCCTTCCATTTTATGCTCAAGATTATATTTTAATGACATGTGATTTTGGTTATTCATTATTATTTATTGCTTATATTAGCTTAAACTATATTAATTATACTTAATGAGAATCTGATCTCACCCTCTCTGAAGTTTTATTTTTTCTCAGGATATGAAGATAAATATTATGAATGACATGTAGGGATAATGTAGGAGTTATATATGTTTCCAACAGAATTTATATATTGTATTTACTTTCCAATTGATATATATAGTTCATATATTTAATATGGATTCCAAAACAACTTAACTGATTTTTCCTTTGGGATTAGAGTCTTGTATCTATAACAATGTATTAATATAAGGCACCGACTCTACGATAATGGGGTTTAGGTCATTACATCCTTGGTTTGATATATCATCGACATAGATCCCCCCTATTACTTAGGGAAGGATGAATAAAATTGGGCATGTTGGGGATCACTTTAATGGCGCATTTACTAATGGTTGGATCTATGTATATCCGTTGGACTCAAAATAATGAAAATGTAAGATGAACCACCACCAACAGGCATGGGGGTAAGGGGACTAACAATGTGAGAATCCCACACCACTACACTCCTGTTATAATGGTCTCCTCTACCATGACTGTTGGGAACACTTACCTTGTCTCCCCTTCTGAGCATATCCAAAGAAGGGTCATTAATGTACTTATTTTTTAGTAGGAGTAAGAAAGGGTGATCCCAAATCGATATATATACATAAAAGATATGGAATACATGGAACCAAGATAGAAATAATGGCCATGAGGGCCATTATAGGGTAAAGCCCCCAATCACGATGAAGAACCATTTTGGGAGCCTCTCACTGGAATGCTCTGGAGACTTCCTCTACTATGCTAAGGAAGTATAAGAGTTATAAGATGTACCCATAGAGACTATTTACTTGGTTCCTCTTAGGAAGTCTACCACCCAACAACATTGATGGTTCTAACTAGATCTATAGGCCGAAGAGTAGTTCTATCCCACCCCTACTCTGTCGGCCTTTCTCTAGAACACCTAGTGTTGACTCCAAGAGAATTCCAGGATCCCTTCCTATTAGGAAGTTTTATCCCCATCTATAGAGGACCTAGACATCACCGACTCATTGTAAATTTCCCTTTAAAGCACTTCACATGGCCCTATATTTTCCTACATGGAATCAAGACCCCAGTTACCACATAGGTAGGTTGGGTTAACTATCCCAATCTTTGGAACTGTAGACAACCATCACAATCCATCTCATGATGAACAATTTCATTGTTGAGGTCCTCCAAACACTTCCACCAATTGGTATGGATGTCCTCCCGATGAAAAATCTATTCCCTACTATGAAGATTCATCTTGGGGAAGGAGGAAAAAACCGCTATAGGGGCCATGACTGTAGTGCTGGTCGCAATGAACCTGGAAGCAACCTAAGAGACTCCCAAAAAATTGTGCTTGGGGAGATCCTATTCTATCAGAGGCAAGACTACAGGAAAGGTAATGTCACCATCAATATATCAGACCTTGAGATGATGTATGAATATATTAATGACCCATTACCTATACTACAAGAGCCAAGGGTAGATGCCTGTTAATTAAGGCTAATGATCCCTGGAGATGAGGTCTAAAAAACCCCAAATATATCCATAGGTGACTGTAGATGGAGGATGTTCTGGACTCCTTCCAAGGAATCTCAGTGTAACTATCTCTTATGCCATCATATTCCCTCCTCTATACCTATACATAAGAAGTGGATAAGACATTGGGGTCTGGATTGAAACCCTTAGATGGAAGTGAGTACTCCACTGATCCCTAGAGAGATGTTTCTACTCTCACTCATGAGAAAGTTGTGAAACCCCATCTTATATTGATATAATATTGAAGTTGGACCCACCACCAAATGAAATTCCAATATTTATTGTATTAATGGTCTGTGTCACACCCCAAATACAAGAATATCAGTAGAATGGAATGTTTGTGTCAGTGAAAATGCTAGTTTCCCTACTCGATTCAATTGGGGTTTGGGTCAACCAGGAGTGGGAAAATCCTCCATGTAATGAACAAGAAGAATTGTGGGGATTCCTTTCCACCAATCAGTTACCTATCATGTTCTAGCCACAAACAAACCTATTTTTTCATCCTGGAGTCCCTCAATGAGAATCAGGCGGTATGAATTTTTTCAAAGTATCTAGGAGATACTCAACCATATTCAGGATCACCAACTAAATTACCTGGGGAGCCTTGAAAATCTAAATGTCATCCAACAAAAGTTCAGGAGGGTTGACATCACAACACTCTTGGTAGAAAATCACCATGAATCCAATGGATACCTTTTTATATTCTAATAGACCTACATTGGGAGCCTCACTATGCTTTGATAAGTCATATAAGAGGCATCCCAACATGTGAAGATTAGTGGATGGGGAAGTATACTACCATCCACTTCATCCCTATCCCACAAAAATAATGGGATCATCTATCAGGCCCACCAATTGATTTTGGAAATACTCCTTTTACAAATATCATTTTAAATTCCATAATAATCAACCCTTCAGATGATTCAAGAAATTATACTACCAAAACAAGGTATGATATAGAGAAACTTCACAAAAGAGTGGCACAGTACCAGGAATATCCCCCAATAGGCACTCAGACTCATCAGAAGAGACTATTGATGGTACTTGGGAGTCCCTCCAATAAGATATTTCCAACTTCCTATTTATATCTCAAAAAATTAAAGTGCCCCACACAGCTTTTTGGCCTTTCAGTGATTGCACCAGAAAATGAGTCAGATGCTATGATGGCCAACTTTCTCTAGGATCTTGAAGTATAGAAGAGGATTACTATTGAACTTATCTATGAACAATGTCCAGGTCATGAAAATTTTAATAGAAGATCCATCTTTTCTCTAGTTGGGCACCCATTCCTCCTTGTTCAGGAAACCATATTTGAAATAGGAGGCCCCACACATTCGATCAAGAGAGAATCCCATATCTATAGAAAATGGACGAGATATGAGTCTCCCACTCTAACTGAGTATTAAAACTATATTCCTCAATATTAAGGATTCTCTGCCTCCCAAACTGATTAGTAGGTCAAGGAATTTCTAACCACCAACCCTTATTAAGATTACATGATCACAACTCTCATTTCCTACCATGAGGCTTTGAAAATTAGACAACTGTCAATTATTCCTAAAAGAAATATTTATACAGTATGGGTAGACCAAATGCAACCACCACAGAAATTCACCAATCCAAGATTTACCCCATTTAACAGGATGGGTGATCTACTATAACATATGTCCCACTTTTCCACATGGTGCAGCTTAATGCTAGGGAATCTGAATATAAGGAATCCACCAAGCTCCAGTGTTTTATAAAAACCCTAGAAAGACCAATGTTCATTTTCTATAGCCATGTGCACCCAATATATGGTATGGGTTGGGAGTACCTTTATAGATAGTTCCTATATCATTTTAGCTTCTCTGTGTGCAAAACCAGTTTCAAATATTTCTCTACGTTTAAAAAGGTTTTGATAATGGAGTTATTGACTTCATCACTCGATGGAAGGGGACCACATACTATCTTGATATATATATTTTTTAGAAAAAACTACTAAAAATGGGTGTAGAGAATATCAAAGGTTAGATCTTACCTACCCACATATCCTTGAATTTTCCTGGTGGATTTAGAGAGTTAACCAAATAATGATCACAATCTAGAATACTTCTTGTATTGGACCAAGAAATGGTTAACTCCATTATCACTTTTGTATCCCATACAAAGTCTTGTGAAAGCGTAAAAGACTAATTCAATGCACTTAGAGGCTCCTGTTCTAGTTCACCCGCATTCCCCATTACCAAATGAGCATTACCAAGTACAACCTTTCCTAGTATAAATTCATTAACTGAAGCCTCAACTAGTGAAACCTCACTGAGAGAATGTTTCCCAACACCCCTAGTTCTAAGAACCTCGGGTCCATTTCATGGAAAAAAATTCAAGAGCTACTCCAAGGATGCATAAGTCCTATGATATTTCATCCATATTCTGGAAAAGGGTATCCTAAAATTTCTATAATATATGAGACCTCAAGAGGAAAAACCTACCAATCCTTCCAATCACTTCCCATACCATATGAGTCTCAAGAATACCATTAATGATATCTTTCTCTTTAAATATTAGATTCATGACAAAGAGTATCATGGATAATTCATATTGGGTGATATACCAACATAGGTAGCACAAGTCTTTATTGACCCCCAAAGTGACAGTCAAGACTCTGGTGAGTGGAAGTATTCCCCTGAATGTGGAACACAAAAGTACAATGACTGGTTATATTGAAAATAAGTTTTTATCAACCATGGTGTCATGTGTGCTCTCTTGAGGAAACTAAAGTGTTCTACGATAACTATGTCTCCCTTTTTTGTTGTCTCTAAATATGTATCATAGTATTCCAATTATCATAGGAACATGCATCACAACATTAGAGGAATAAGAGTCCCCCTCCAATTCCAAAACAAATCTACGCCCTTGGAAACATCATACCTCTCCATTTGGGAGATACGTCCAAATTTTTTCAGATCCCGGAATATTACACAAATGAAGAGAAAGTGTATACCTCTATGATTTTTTTTGAACTGTTGGATCATTATATGATAATAAATGATTATGAATTCCATTTGAACCCCACAAGTACCTCTATTTGATGCTATCGAAGGAGTAGTAGGGGACACACCAGGAGAAAGAATGTCTAAGAAATATTTTCAAACTAGACTATTCATGCCATTGAGACTACGAAGCTTACCTCATGTCAGACTCCGCAAGCACAACCCTTTCAAGACACTCTATTGGGAAAACCTTCATATCCAATTGTATTAGTTGGCCACATGACTTAGCTACGATCACCTCCTGATCATCCATGCACATCCAGGGCTAAACCTCAATTTTCTGGTGCCAGATAATAAGTGTTCAAAGAAAATAATCTAAACAATAAAAGATTACACGGAACACTAATCAATCCCTATAACCTTAGATAATGGAACTGTCTATGGTCTCTTATAAATAACCATCCCCTTCATTAAAACATACCTTTTTCATAGAAATATGATGCGATTAAAAACCTTTCAAGAATACCAGTGAAAATATCGATCCTGGATGTGATCCACCTATCAAATGAGATATGTGAGGACCTTATCAAAACCTTAAAAAACCCCCCTTCATTTTGAGACTCATGTAGCTTCCACTGAGGCCTATCATTAAGAATAATCCAATTAGGAAAAATTCCAACCTATCATTTCAATATGAGTTGAAGATAAGGTTGAAACATCCTGGGGAATATACACCTAATATATATCAAAAAATAGTTCAATGGAATGGAAATCTACTAATTCCTAGAGGATAATGGCTCCATGATCAATCTCATTCTGACCGAGACACTCCAAAAACATTGTATTATATAAGTGGAGTTGACTCCCTCCAACCTGAAAATTCAGGGGTATGATAAGGGTGGGCAAAAGACACATGGAATGATTCAGCTAAAGACTCAACTTGGTGTAATGATAAAAAGAAAAACAAATTATGGTAGTATCACATGATACAACCTAAAATGTCACTCTATAAAGGAATTGGATTCATTTTCATTTATTGGTTCCCTTTCGCACCACCAGTGCCTCAAATACTCCCATAACGGTCATGTAGGGGTAATATAGGGCGATGTGTCCCCCTTAAAATATTGCAAATCCAACTAGCTAGATGTTAGGTTCTAAAACGTGAGAGAACAATATATAGAATAATGGTGTTGAGTGTATCAATTACCCTAATAATCTGATATCGACTTCCACAGATACGTGGATGTACTTGAAAGACAACTTCATACTCCTAACCTGCTAGTTGGAACCCACAACCCTATACCTGGGGATCTATTTCATTGAATCTAAAAACAAGTTCTCATAGATTACCTCACACTTCTATTGGGTATAGTCTTAGACAACACCATAGATACTTACTACTATTTAGTACTGAGGGATCATCCCCATATATGTTGACCCATGATGATGTTTCATGTTTCAAAATATAGGGTTTACTTAGTGGAAGCCAAATTGACATGTGTACTTTGATAACAAAAGTGGGATTTGAAATTAAAAACCATGTAGGATAGGATTAGAACAGTTTTTCCCAATAATTTCACTAGAATATGAACCCCTAACCATGTATCCTGCATCTTACAGTGCAGGCACTGATGCAACCCTTGGGTTTGCCAATCAAAAAGAGCCACTTACTCTATCCAGACCCCTTGCATTGGATAATGGAGAGGATCTGGAAAATTCCCCTCCTATATTTTAGGAGGGTTTCTCCGCTACTTTTGATGGTTTGAAACAAGTAAACCTCGGCACTAAGTAAGATCTTAAGGTGACATTGATCAACACAATTGTTTTACTAGAGGAACACTAGAAGTAAATGGCCTTCCAGAAACAAAACTGTGACGTGGTTTTCCAAAGCTATAAATAGAAGTTAGGCCTCGATCGCTATGTTTTTTTCTATCACCTTATCATCTCAGTGGGTCATCGTCAGTTCAAACGGCCTCAAATAAAGATTTACCCCTCCAACGGTGCCATGGATGAGGATGAAGTTGACAGGATTATTATGGAAAATTTAAACAGAGAGTTCTAGTATAACATCCAGCCTTTTTTTCACATAAACTTTCATTACATTTTACAAAACTGAGGATCTTTAAGGTTTAGTGTCTTGGAAACCAGGAACTTAAAACATGAAAACATAAAACATTCTTCTTAAAAACTTGTCAGGCTTCTCCTCATGTTCATCCTAGGTTCATTACTGCATCTCCTAACCTGGGGACATACATCAAAAGAAAGGGTGAGCAGATAGCCCAGTAAGGGAAACAAGAGAAACCTTTTACGTGTGAACTTTAGATACTTCAATAAGGTCATGAAAAGAACTTTAAGGAATGAGAAAGAAATCATGAGATATATCATAATAAAAATAACATTTTTCATAACTTGAAGATGTGGATACAACATTTAATATTGACAATCATTTCGTTTCACCAAGGTCCATCCCCAAGGTGTCATTAAAAATTACCAAGGTTATTCACCAAGGTATCAGTCTAAAAGGTCATCTCTAGAGATTAAGTCTTTACCCAATGCATTGAAGCGCTATCTGGGCGCACACTTGACATGTCTTTATTATCATGTGATCCACATATATCATCATAAATCATTTCATAAACAACCCATATAGAAAAAAATAATGGGTTTCCTTTCATAATCATAACTTTTAAAAACTGCTTTAAAGACATGATCTTTACCTCACTTTAAACCCACAAAAAGGGAGAGAGGGTCTCATGTATGTAAATACTAGAATTTAAAATAGAACAACTTGTTATATATGTGAATTCCCCTATATAAGAGAGAGCTTTGAGTATTCACTTAATAAAATAAAATAACTTTAGAAAAATAAAGAGACATTTTGAGACGGAAATTCTACAGCATAACGACTATGTTTTGGGGTTTTATAAAACATTGAAAAGAGAGGGGACATGGGTAAAACAATCATAAATGACCCATAAAACAATATAGGGACAGAGTATAAGGGATTTAAGAATATGGTAATGAAATTTAAAAATATACCATATGAAATGAAGAACATGAAAGGAAGACAAAAAAATAAGATTTCTCTTATAAAAATTCAGCAGCCTAACAGCGTCACAGAAACTTCAACCAAAAATGAATTGATGAGATCAAAAAGGGTCTCTAATCATATGAAAATAAAATATCAGTATGATAGATATATAGATCATACCCCAACATAGTAAAAAGGAACTTGCAATACTTGACATGGAATTAGAACATTGAAAAAGGAGAAAGGTGAAAGAACCACTTAAAAATTCTGTAGCCTAACAGCGCCACTTCAAGAATCAAAATACTGAATTGAAGAGATCAAATGGGGTCTCTCATCATATGATCATAAAAGATCAGTATGATAGATATATATATCATACCATAAAATAATAAAAAGGAACTCGAAATACTTGACATGAAAGTAGAACTTGAAAACGAGAAGGGTGAAAGAACCACTTAAACATTCTGCAGCCTAACGATGCCACTTAAAACATCAACAAAAATGAATTGACGACATCAAATAGGGTATCTCATCATATGAATGTAAAAGATCAGTATTATAGATTTAGATATCATACCACAACATAATAAAAATGAACATGAAATACTTGACATGAAAATAGATCTTGAAAACGAGAAGGGTGAAATAATCCGTTGCAAAAATTTCGGCAGCCTAACAGCGCCACTTAAACTTTCATAAAACAAAATGATGAGAGTAATAGGGGGTCTCTCATCATATGAAAATAAAAAATACAGTATAATGATTATAGAAGAACATACTCCAACATAATAACATGGATCATAAAAGAAATGACATAAAATAGATCACTTGAAAAGAAAGAGAGGGGTCGGATCCCCTACCTTAAAACGTAACTCTTAAAACTCAAAGGTTGGGACCTTGAGGGCTTGGGGGAATCTTGGGAGGACTCCTTGGGAGGTAATGAGACCATATATTCGTTTTGGAAGAGTTTGGAGTCGAATGTATGAGATGATTGCTTGGTATTTATAGGGAAAGTGAGGGGACAAGGCGTTAATGGCCAAGGGACACCTCATTGGTGGTTTTGGCAAAACCATGGGCTTGCCCTTGGTATTTGCCCATGGTATTGGCCATATGGGTCCCCTCATACAATAATTCATCACCTTTTGCCGGAAAACCCTTAAAATATCTCATGACATCATCATGACACAGTTATGATGTCATTAAACATACCGAAACCTTAAAACTGTATTCTCACTATTCATCGAAAATTCAACTTTCTCAAAAAAAATCCCATAATTTCACCTTAACCAAATATTGATGGTCTGATTATAAAAATGAACTCCATTTTATAAAAATAATTTTCTAAATATTTTTAATTTATTTTTTAAATAAATACACTATTCACCGAAAATTCATTTTTTTCCAGAAAAAACCCCAAAAATTACCTTAACATAATATCGATGCCCAGAGTTCAAAAATGAAATCCACTTTATAAAAATAATTTTCTAAATATTTTTAATTTAATTTTTAATTAAAAAACACTATTCACCTGAAAAAAACTAATACTTAAATAATAATTTATGAAACCGTTATTTAACCATTTTATTGAATCACATTACTGAATCAAGGTGCCTAGATTATATTAATACTTTCTTTAAGTGAGATTACTAATACATGTGGACAGATTACTAATCCTAATCATAAAATCACTATTCATAATTTACTATTCATCAAAAATTAAGTTGATCTTATTAGACTCTAAATTTAGTACTGAACATAATTGTAGAAGACCATTTTTTTTAAAATCATTACACATTTTTATTTATTTAAGGTTTACATTAACATTTTTAAAATATCCTTTCTCTAAAATTCATCAGAAATATGCATACTATATTTATCCGAACATTTGAAAATTCATAAACTTCATCATAAGAATAAATCAAAATTTTTATTTAAAACAAAGGGTTACACAAGGCAGTTACGGTCTCCTTACATATCCCCTTATCACACCAGCATAGGACCTAAGTGTAAGGTGTGCTAAGGTGAGAGAATCCGAGGGAGGCTCGGCCAACATCGCATGAGTAGTAATTTCAATCAGTTTTAACTTCTCATAAAGACGATTCGGTTCTAGCTTCACATGATGAAGTTCGGCTTGGGTTTGGTCTCGAGCAAAGCCCAGTGGTGCTACCTCTTTCCCAAGTTCTGTTAGATGGGCTTCGATCGGTCCAAGACTACTGGGTGAGGTCATCGAATCTTCTTTCTATATTAATTAACCAAGATTACTTGTATTTAGAGACAATAATAAAAATGTTTAGTTTCCAGTGGTCATATTGACCAATGGTCATATAACAGTCAAAACCCAACGGTCTCATTTTAATTATACTCATGTTATCAAATGAAACAGTTTTGTTGAGTATCAAAAATAAAATAACACACAAAATTATGAAACAAGAATTATTCCAAAATTTTGGGTCGTTACAATCTTCCCCCCTTAAGAAATTGCATCCTCGCAATTTTTAAAATTGGGTTTTGAAATTTCATTGAAAGTCCAACATCGAAAAAAGAGTCAGTAACACTATTACTTTAAAAGAAAGAAAGGGAAGTACAGAGGTCACCCGAGTTAACCCATACTAGGATTCCATGGAGGAAAACATGGATATGGAAGAAAAAACAAAGGTTCAAGTTCTAGGGGAGAGTGATAGAAAACATGATTAGGAGAAAGTTGACCACGATAAAATCCCAAAATTATGATGTGTGTAAACAGTCCTTGATTACCTAGTAGGAAACATAAACCAACAAAAATTTTTTTTTGCATTTCTTTCCATTATTTTGAGGAATTCATTTACTACATAGAACAAAAATATAAGGAAATATACCTACCTTCATGTATAGTTTCATCCTTTAATAAGTTTCTACCAAAACTAATCTTTTCTCCAAATTAGGATCATTCAAAACTACTTGGTCTCATCAAAACACAAGAATCATCTTTTAGAGAATCACATAATCCACAAAAGATTAAATATCTATTTCTTCTATCTTTAAACATTAACCCAAAAACAGAGAGGGTAAGGTAAAACAACTCTTCAAAAAGAAATAATCTCATAGGAATGGAAACTACTTTTAAATCTTCAAAGTTCCATGGTACTACCAAAGTTCATCATAGACCATTCCATAAATAATGGTACTTCAAATTCCTCAAAATAAACCAAACTAAGATTGAAACCCAAATACAAGAAGGATTTGATAACATAGTCTTCCAAAATAAACTTCATTGTTCATCTACAAACAACATCAGCCACTCATAACATCTTATAACAAAAGTAGCTAACCTAAAAATATTTTACCCAAGATAGGTTAATCATTCCCATTAGTAACCTAAATTACTATAAGTCCACCTTAAATTCATCTATTCTTAAAAATATAAGTCAACCTTACTCTTCAATGAAAATATCATGGTAATCTATTTACCTTGATCATATAGGGTCCCCAAAATAGTGAAAGTCTTCCAAAATAATAATCATCTTTTAATACCCTAATCATCTCTATCATATTAATACGACAATCATCGCTTTTCTTATCACATTGGTTGTTGGGACATGTTCTTCCATTTCCCACCATTAACAAAGAAGATAAAGTATAATTGGGGGCTTAAATACTTAGCCAATAATCATGAAAAGGAACTTAAAGCATATAAGGATAAATTGTAGAAGAAAAGTATACCATAATTTGTGATCCCCTAGGTTTCAAACTAGGTTATCCATGATCATATATTCTTATGTGAATCTTTATTTTATTTTATCTTTGTTCCTTTAATAATGGTTCATACTAAGCTTATGAATTTACCAAAGAATATCCCCCGGGAGTGTCGTAACCAAGAGTGCAGCAAGGCTCGTTGTCGTGTACCAGTCCCTATTTGAGTCTAGCTCAAAGAGGTGTTTTCGGGTTTTACCCCTATGTACATTTATGCCAGAGCCACCTCTACCATCTCGTATCCAGACATGGATGTATTTTCTTAGAAACCCATTACTCAATACTCACCAAAATACCAGGAAAATTTCCTATATATAAACTTTTCTATAGGGTTCTTCCTAAAGTTTTCATATCCTAATTTCCACAAATAACTAAACCATCCTTTGATACCAACTACAAAATCCATCCTTTTTCTCACATAAACTTTCATTACATTTTACAAAACTGAGGATCTTTAAGGTTTAGTGTCTTGGAAACCAGGAACATAAAACTTGAAAACATAAAACATTCTTATTAAACACTTGGAAGGCTTCTCCTCATGTTCATACTAGGTTCATTACTGCATCTCATAACCTGGGGACATACATCAAAAGAAAGGGTGAGTAGAAGGCCCAGTAAGGGAAACAAGAGAAACATTTTACGTGTGAACTTGAGATACTTCAATAAGGTCATGAAAAGAACTTTAAGGCATGAGAAAGAAATCATGAGATATATCATAATAAAAATAACATTTTTCATAACATAAATATGTGGCTACAAAATTTAATATTGACAATCATTTCATTTCACCAAGGTCCATCCCCAAGGTGTCATTAAAAAGTACCAAGGTTATTCACCAAGGTATCAGTCTAAAAGGTCATCTCTAGATATTAAGTCTTTACCCAATGCATTGGAGCACTATCTGGGCGCACCCTTGAAATGTATTTATTATCATGTGAGCCAAATATATCATTATAAATCATTTCATAAACAACCCATATAGTAAAAAAATAATGGGTTTCATTTCATAATCATAACGTTTAAAAACTGCTTTAAAGACATGATCTTTATGTCACTTTAAACCCACAGAAAGGGAGATAGGGTCTCATGTATGTAAATCCCAGAATTTAAAATAGAAAAAATTAGTATATATGTGAATAAACCTATATAACAGAGATCTTTGAGTATTCACTTAATAAAATAAAATAACTTTAGAAAAAGAGAGAGACATTTTGAGACGGAAATTCTACAGCATAATGAGTATGTTTCGGGGTTTTAGAAAACATTGAAAAGAGAGCGGACATGGGTCAAACAATCATAAATGACCCATAAAACAGTAGAGGGAAAAAGTATAAGGGATTGATGAACATGGTAATGAAATTTGAAAATATACCATATGAAATGAAGAACATTAAAGGAAGACAAAAAAATAAGATTTCTCTTATGAAAATTTGGCAGCCTAACGATGTCACATAAACTTCAACCAAAAATGAATTGATGAGATCAAATAGGGTCTCTCATAATATGAACATAAAAGATCAGTATGATAGATATAGATATCATAACCTAACATAGTAAAAAGGAACTTGCAAGTCTTTAAATGGAATTAGAACATTTAAAAAGGAGAAAGGTGAAAGAACCACTTAAAAATTTGGCAGCCTAACGATGCCACTTAAAACTTCAAAATAATGAATTGAAGAGATCAAATGGGGTCTCTCATCATATGATCATAAAATATCAGTATGATAGATATAGAGATCATACCCCAACATAATAAAAAGTAACTTGAAAGACTTGACATGAATGTAGAACTTGAAAACAAGAAGGGTGAAAGAACCACTTAAAAATTCGGCAGCCTAACGGCGCCACTTAAAACTTCAACAAAAATGAATTGACTACATCAAATAGGGTCTCTAATCATATGAACATAAAATATCAGTATGATAGATTTATATATCATACCCAAACATAAAAAAAGGAACATGAAAGACTTGACATGAAAATAGATCTTGAAAACGAGAAGGGTGAAAGAATCCGTTACAAATATTTCGGCAGCCTAACGACGCCACATTAACATTCATAAAACGAAATGATGAGAGTAAGAGGGGGTCTCTCATCATATCAACATAAAAAATACATTATAATTATTATAAAATAACATCCTCCAACAAAAGAACATGGGGTATAAAAGAAATGACATAAAAGAGATCACTTGAAAAGAAAGAGAGGGGTCGGATCCCTTACCTTAAAACGTAACTCTTAAAATTCAAAGGTTGGGACCTTGAGGGCTTGGGGGAACCTTGGGAGGACTCCTTGGGAGATAATGAGACCATAGCTTCATTGGGGAAGAGTTGGGAGTCGAATGGATGAGAGGATTTCTTTGTATTTATAGGGAAAGTGAGGGGAGAAGGCATTAAGGGCCAAGGGACACCTCATTGGTGGTTTTGGAAAAACCATGGGCTTGCCCATGGTATTGGACACATGGGTCCCCTCATACAATAATTCATCACCTTTGGTCGGCCAACCCTTAAAATATCTCATGAAATCATCATGACATAGTTATGATGTCATTAAACATACTGAAACCTAAAAACTGTATTTTCACTATTCATCGAAAATTCAACTTTCTCAGAAAAATCCCAAAATTTCACCTTAACCAAATATCGATGCTCTGATTACAAAAATGAACTCCATTTTATAAAAATAATTTTCTAAATATTTTTAATTTAATTTTTAAATAAATACACTATTCACCGAAAATTCATTTTTTTCAGAAAAAACCCCAAAAATTACCTTAACATAATATCGATGCCCTGAGTTCAAAAATAAAATCCATTTTATAAAAATAGTTTTCTAAATATTTTTAATTTAATTTTTAATTAAAAAACACTATTCACCCGAAAAAAACTAATACGTAAATAATAATTTATGAAACTGTTATTTAACCATTTTATTGAGTCACATTACTGAATCAAGGTGCCTAGATTATATTAATACTTTCTTTAAGTGAGATTAGTAATCCATTTGGATACATTACTAATCCTAATCATAAAATCACTATTCATAATTTACTATTCATCAAAAATTAAGTTGATCTTATTAAACTCTAAATTTTGTACTGAACATAAATGTAGAAGACCATTTTTATGAAAATCATTACATATTTTTATTTATTTAAGGTTTACATTAACATTTTTAAAATATCCTTTCTCTAAAATTCATAAAAAATATGCATACTATATTTATCTGGACATTTGAAAATTCATGAACTTAATCATAAGAATAAATCAATTTTTTTATTTAAAACAAAGGTTTACACAAGGCAGTTACAGTCTCCTTACATAACCCATTATCACACCAGCATAAGACCTAAGTGTAAGGTGTTCTAAGGTGAGAGAATCTGAGGGAGGCTCGGCCAACATCGCACGAGTAGTAATTTTTATCAGTTTGAACTTCTCACGAAGGAGATTTTGTTCTAACTTCACATGATTTTGTTCGGCTTGGGTTTGGTCTAGAGCAAAGGCTAGTGGTGCTACCTCCTTCCCATGTTCTGTTAGATGGGCTTCGATCTGTCCAAGACTACTGGGTGAGGCCATCGAATCATCTTTCTATATTAATTAACCAAGAGTACTTGTATTTAGAGACAATAATCAAAATGTTTAGTTTATAGTGGTCATATTGACCAATGGTCATATAACAGTCAAAACCCAACGGTCTAATTTTAATTATACTCATGTTATCAAATGAAATAGTTTTGTTGAGTATCAAAAATAAAATAACAAACAAAATTTGGAAACAAGATTTATTCCAAAATTTCGGGTCGTTACATCTAGTACCCCAGGTGGGTAGCCAAAACTTTCCCAATCAGGAAGAATAATGGGGAAATTATAATATTCATGGACTTCTAAGACCAAAAATTCCATTTCGTAATGGATGATTTTCCCCTTCTGGAAATAGATATGTTCATGGATGCAACAACTAGGTTCTAGGAACTCTCATTCATGGATGTATATTCCAAATACAATCAAATCTAGATGGACCCTAAGGATGAGGAGGGAATTTTCTTTAGGTCACCCCAAGAGACATTCTTCTATCAGGTGATTCCTTTTGGTTTGAATAATTATGGTGAAACCTACCAATGGTCTCTACACCATAACTTCAAGACACACCATGATCCATTAGTGGAATGTTACAAGGAAGATTTGATAGTAAAGTCACACCATTGATAGGACTATATCAAAGAACTTAAGAAATTGTACAACTTCCTCTTATCTAATCACTTATAGATAATCCTTTTGATGTGTGTGTTCAAGGTTACTTATAGAAATTTTATTGGATTCATCTTCAGATATAGAACCAATGAGAATGATCCTAATAAATTTAAGGCTTTCAACCAAATTCCTCCCCCATGAAACCTTCATGTGTTGTAAGGTCTCCAATGCCACTTAGCCTATATTTTCAGATTTATCAAAAATATGGTTGGAAAGTGTAATAACTTATCAAGGATCATAAATAATGTAATAATTTACTAATGGGATGAGGACTTCCATTTTACCTTTCAAGAAATTAATCAGTATCTGATACAACCTCTTGTTCTGATGCCACCTATCTTTGGAAAGATTCTGTGCCTTTTTCTGACTATTCTATCGTGATTACTTGGTACCATTTTATCCCAAATAAATTATGATGAAATCTAGTAAAAAATATATTATCTCAACCACATTATCTTCAATATGATAACTAGATATTCCCCCATCAAGAAAAGTTTCATCACATTGGTCTCTATATTGAAAATTTTACAAAATTACTTATAGCATCATGAGATACATCTAGTGTGTCGTGTTGACCCATTGAAGTGAATAATCAACCTCCACAAGATTATAATAAACTTGTTTCATTGGTAAATAATCCTCCTTATGTTCTACATTGACTTTGTCCCAGAGAAATCTATCGAGGACCAAGCAATTTCAAACTTTCAAGCTGCACATTTAATCCATTCAGAACTACCAATGGATATTTATTTCCTAGATGAATCCATTCTCTTAATGGATCAGGTTACTCTATTATAGAAGATTCATTTAGATGGTGACTCAGATTCTAACTAATAGAAGTCTCAATGACTCCAAACTTGATAGACTGGTCATAGGGATTGTCTTCATCACTCCTTTATAGGCCTTCTTACCAAACTCATTCTTGTTGTTGGAATGCTATAACAAAAACAAGAGTGAATATCAGGAATTTATTATTAGACTTGATTTTTACCCTAATATTGATTTCCCCTTCTTGAATTTGAAGTTATACTCTAATCTAGTCATCAAATAGATCAATAGTGACTATATCATCAAAAAACAATGTTATATTCCCTGACTAGAATATACTTACCAGTTAATGGCCAAATTCCCATCACAGTCGAAGGTGAATCATGTTACTCAATCATAGAATAGTTAATAAACTACTTTTTAATTCTTGGTGACATCCATATAAGATTATAATAAAGATTATTTAGTCATTCATGTGGCACATATGAGAGTCAACTCCCCCGCTACTTAAGATGATGGTAACCAATGGGTATATCAGCTGGACACTGATACTTCAACATCATGGCCCTCAAATTTCACCATGGTCGAATAAATGAATGATTATATGACTTTTAACCCACAAAAGGTTAATTATTATTTTTGAATAAATTACATTTCTTCGATATCTTGTTTTACATGAAACAACACATTTTAAAGAACCAAAACAAACAATTAATATTATTATTTAAACACGAATGTTGTTACCTAGTCATTAAAAATAGTGACATGAATAGGAATAAAAAAAATATGAAATATTAATTATAATGTATCTATATAAATAAAACATATTAATAAAAAAAGTACACAATGTTTTGAATAGTGTTTATATGTTTTAAAAATAATATTTTCTCAAAAAAATGTTTTTTATTAATTTTTGTGAATAAATAATAAAACCAATTTTGTAAATTTTTATAAAATTTAGTTCAAAAAACAAAATTTATTTTTAAAATATAAATGTAAAAATTAGTTTATGGTGATGTTTTGGTATTTTTCAAAAAAGAATAATTTTTTGACGAATAGTGAATAACACTGGATTTTATCGAAAACTATCTTTTCATTTAAATAATATATGAGGTTATATTTGTTTTAAAATTATTTTAAGAGTAAAATTAGATGAAATATATATTTATTAATCCAACTTAGTTAATTTTAAAAAACATATTATTTTGAATTTTGATATAAAAGCTTTTTAAACTCTTGAACATTTTCTCTTTGGAAAACCACTTTATCGTCACGTGTGAGGGTTTAATTCTAAATTAAAATTTTCGAATTGTATGAATGGAATATGGAATACTAGATTTAATCTTTGAAATAATTTTAATTATTATTATATAATAATTCCAACCAAATTTTTAGTCAAAATTAATAGTAAAAATAGAAAAATTAAATATCACATGTATGGTTGAAATAGATTTATCAGGGGTTAAACTAAAAAGATATGTGGTAAAATGACCTTGAAAATTTTCCAAAACCCATTTGGAATCCATATTTATTCCTTATAAATTATATGGTTCTAAAATATCCAATTTTGGTGATTTTTATAATGTAAAAATTTCAGATATACTTTACTCTTTTCAAAAATTCAAATTGTGTCCTCTCATCCACTTATAAAAGTCCACCCCATCCCATACCATATTTAGTTATCCAAAACCCTTTTGGTTAGCCACAACCTGAACCAATATATTTAATAATTCTATATACAATTTCTATAGGCCATATTTTGATTATGAAACCCTCCTATAAAGGATTTAGTTATGAACATAAATATCTTCTCTGAAGGGTAGGTAAAATTTTTAAACTTGTGTTTTTGTTTTATTTATTCTTACAAATCCTTCAAATATTCTTCCAATATTCACATATAATAACATCATAATCACCTAACTATTGATATTTTATTATTTTAATGTCATAACTTATATCCATCTCTACTTGCATCAAATGGGAAACAAAATTGTCGCTTGTGTATATGTTAGACTACCACCTCACGAACTAATGTTATTTGTTTTCTATCACTACCTCTCATTAAAGGATATAATAATTTATTTGATTTTTATATAATATATTTATGATATTATATTAATTATGTAATTATAATATCACACATTACTTCTTACCTTCCAACCCATTGTAAACCAATAATGTCACTCGTGTGTATAGAAGACTACCTCCCCACAAAATGATATGATGTGTTTTTTATTTCTATTTTACTTAGATAGAAATTAGGATAGATTTAATGAATATATATTATATATTTAACATAATTATACTTATGGAATTATCAAATCACATTTACCTTTTACTTTCCATTTTATGGGAGATACGATAATGTCGTTCATGTGTATGAAAGACTACCTACTTGAGAAGAGATTTGATTCATTTTTCATTAATGTTTAATATAGAATATAGCTAAGGTAAACTAAATAAATATATATGATATGTATGAAAAAAATATTTAGTAAATTTAATATATAATTTATCATTCTTTAATTTCATCTATAGATAAAATGGAAACAATATTCATACGTACGTATGACCTACTGTCTCCATGAATAGTATATTTAATTTTCTATCTATACCTTTTATCATGATCAAATTAATAAGACTGAAAATAAAAATAAAAACATACATGAAAAATAAAGTAGATATTTCCTGAAACATGATTTTAAGATGGAATTATTAATAAATAGGCAGTAAAAGGTTTTAAGAATATAATATATGGTACGATGTAAATAATTATGGTTCTATAATAAATGTATGACAAAATTATATTTATTATACAAGATGTTTGAATTTGTATGATGATATTTGAGACTTAAGGTAAGAGATTCTTGTCTGAATTTGTCTTCTTTGGGAAATACGTTATGTTATGAACCTATATTCTTTTATTATGTGTATATAAATCCGCCTCAGACATGTTATATCACTAATATACTTATATTCATTATATTTAATGTTTATTTTATGTAATGATTTAATGGGGCTTATGATTTAAAAGTTACCAAACTGTTAAGGGTCTGGTGTTACAATCTTATTGTTCATCGGGATTTTTTATGATTATGATTTCTATGATGAAATCTTATGATACATATCTCAAGAAACTCATGAGTTTTATTCTCATTTGTTTATGTTATGACAATAATTATTTTCACTTCATTTTACTCTATTTTTGTACTCAAGATTTCAAAATAACGTCTTTAAAGAAAACTGACCTATTTTATCTCTTCGTTCAAAAACCATTTTTTATTCCATATCCATGTTTTCAAAAAAAAAATTGTTATAGGATTGTTTAATGTAATATTTATCCTTTTTTAATTTTAAAATAAATTGAAATGAATCTTCATGTTTTTTCAAAATAAGGGTCATGTGGATTTTACTAAAAATGTGAAAGGAATATTTGTTTTAACATGTAAGGAATTTCTCGACATCATGACAACCCAATTGTTTAAATATTCCATCATATTTTTCAATGTTTCTTTTCAAAAAAAGGATTTTAAAATGTTTTATGTTCTAAAAACATTTGATTCAAATTTGGAAATATATTTTCTTCGAAAAAAAATTTTAAATCATTTTTAAATATTCCATTATAAATTTTCATGGAAATTTTAGAAGAAAAGTATTTATGCAATATTTTATGAATTTCTTGTTTTAAAAAGGTTATCTTCAAAGAAATGTAATTTTCCTCAAGAAATATTCTATGAAATTTTTCTTTAAAAATCATTTTCCATTTAAGATGAATTCCTTTGATTTAACTTATGATTTACTATAAATACAATCCAATGATAACATTCATATTATTTATCTAAATAGTTTATGTTTCTGATGACATAATGTTTATAAAACCTGTTCCATTTTCCATGGGAAATATTTTGATTATATGATGATTTTTTATTAAATCCATTTATTTTCATGGATAATGATATGAGGAATGTTTTACGATCTTGTTGTACACATATTTATGTTTTCCATTATATGATGGGTGGAACCTATATCTGTCACCAATGCATTGGGATATTATTAATGTTTAATTATCTTAGAAGGTACATGGAAGGTTATATTAATCCCAAAAAGAGAGTGCATAGGTGGTTGTCCCAATCCCAAATAAGGTACATAGGTGGTCATCCCAATCCTAACATGTTATAAATATCATGGTGGGTAGCCTTGATATAAACTTTTCTATTCTTATGTGTATACCAAAAATCTATGTCTTATTCCAATGTTATGTTCTCAGGGATCATATTCTATGATTCTATTAGGATTTAAGTCTTATTAACAATAATTATTTATGTTATGACTCACATTTATGATCAATTATATGTACGATATGAGTTTTAAATGTTATTCTCATGTTCTCATACCCATATTCTCATGTTATTTTGATATCTCCCTTGTTTACACTTATTGAGCATCTGAGATCACACTTTATTGTGTTTCATTCTCCTAGGATATGAAGAAATGTGTTATGTATGTTATGGATAAGAAGGATTATAGACATGAATAACTTAGTCAGAGATGAAATAGATCACTTATGGATTAGTTTTTTATGTGTCCAAGTTTCCAAAGGTAGTAGACCTAAGTGATTATGGCATGGATTGTTATGTTATGTAATGAATATTAATCTACTAAGATGTAATATTTATGTATGAGAAACATGGAAATTCACTTTTTCATATCATAATAAGGTTTATTTAAACCTTTTGATACTATTATAAGAAACATTTAGTGATAACTATAAATATAAGTCCAAGTATAGGAAAATATTCTAGAATTTTTGGGAAGGATAAAGAGAGTGGTTTCAAAGAAATTGCATCCCTATCTGGACACTGCTAGTGGATGTGTCTCTAGAACAGATGTACCTAGGAGTAATAACTCTGAAAAGGGTGCATTGATCTAGAATAGATCATCACTCTATGTACAATAATGGACCTTGTTTCACATAGAGTTTGACACCCCCGAGGGATATTCTTTCAAAATTCAAAAACTATTTATGAACCTTCATGAAATATTTAAAAATATGATGACCATTAATGAATTAGGATAAACATAACGTGTCATTTGTTTAAAATTATGGGTTATGATTTGGACATCCTAGAAATGATTTTTCATTATTATGTGGTTTCCCCACTATGATTACTGTCATTAAAATTATAATTTTCAGTTTTATTCAATGGTTAGAGTCTTAAGGAACCTTGTCAATGCTTAATGCAAAGGAAAATGAAATGATATTACTCTCAATAAAACAAATATTATGGGATCTAGATTGAAAAATATTATTTCTATGATCCCAAAAATTTCTCAAGCTGTGATTCTCTATGAGATTTCGAATGAGAAAAGGAGGGAACAATGCTATATTGAGACCTTCATGAGGTAACATCCACCTTCTTTTAGTTGTTCTTCTTATCCACTATTTTTTTGGGGAAATGGATCAGTACCATTGAAAATATATTTTATATTCTCAAGTGTTTGGATCATGAAAAATACATTTTTTCATCTATAATTTGGAAGGAAAAGATAATTAATGGTGGAATATTATCAAGAAAACCAGAGAACACGATTTAATTGACTCCATGGAGTGGGATGAGTTTATGAGCTTATTATTCAATAAGATTTTACCTCATATTATTCTTATGAAAATAGAGAAGTAATTCCTTGATCTGAAGTAGAAGGATGATGAATTCGTTGGTACATATAAAGAAAATTTTACAAGAATTGTGATATACGTTTTTGGTATGATCATCCAACCTGAAATTAAGGTTGATCAATTCTTCAGTGGCTTAAAACCAAGCCATCAAAGGGAATTATCCAAAGGGACTTAAGTATGTATGAATAAATAATTTTTTGTAATCAAGGTGGAAATATATATTGGAGTGACCCATAAATTTCATGATTTTAATAAGAAAAGAAATATGGAATTCAAGGAAAACTCTAAAAATCATGGAGTGAAGAAGAAATTTTTTCCTTCATGCTTGAAGTGTGGAGGGAAACATTGAGGAAATTATATAAAGGGGATACTAAATTTTTGTGTGTGTAAAGGATGGTCATCGAGTGTTTCAATGCTGAAATGATGGGAAGAAGTTATATAATAATATTAATAAAGAGAAATATCTATAGAATTTACCTCCAACACTTTAGTGTTTCAAATGAACGGAGTTTGGACATTATGCTAACAAGTCCCAAAATCCAAGGGTTTATGAAAATGATCAACATTATAAAACTTTAAATCCGAGGGACAAATGTAAATATCATAAATCACTATTTCAAATGAGGGGTGAGATAACAATGTGGTGAAAGGTACACATACCATCCACTCTGGGACCACATATATCTTATTTTACTCTGGATCTACCCACTATTTTATATCTATATAATTTTCTAGGTGTATAAAAATAACACCTCGACGATTAGATTTTGAATTATCATTGAAAACTCTAAATGGTATGGTGATCACATTAAAATTATATGATTCACATTTGATAGAAGTTTATGGGAATTTACTTCCCAAAAATCATGTCATTATCCCTCTGATTGAATTTGATGTAATCTTAGGAATGTATTGGCTCCATCAACATAAATCCCACATCAATTTATAATGAAAGGAATTCATGTTTGATATTCCAAACCAAAAAATGATCATCTATTAGTGCAATGATAAATGTGAACTTCCGATTCAAATAAAGTACATTGTATGGTTTTTGATTCCTATTAAAAGGGGGAGTTTATCTCAGATGGTTAGGCAAAATCAACATTTATGATATTCTTATTGTAAGGGAGTTTCATAATGTATTTCTAAAAGTGTTTCCTATACTTACACTAACTAGTTAAGTTGTGTTTACATAGAACTCATACCTGGTGCTACACCTATTTCAAAGACTCCCTATAGAATATCTCTAATTGAGTTATAGGAAATGAAGAAGTAGCTCAAGGAGAATCTTGAAAAGGGATTAATTCAGACAAGTGTGTCACCATGGGGTTCACCTGTTCCATTCCTTAAAAATAAAGTTGGATCGATGTGACTCTTCATGAAATATTGGAATCTGAACAAGATCATGATCAAGAACAAGTATCTTCTACCCTACATTAATGACATGTTTGATCAACTATGCAGAGCTCAATAATTTACAAAGATTGACATTCATTCTGGATATCATCAATTAAGGTTCAAGAAGGAGGATATACTCAACAAAACATTCCATATAGAATATGAATTTTAGATAATTTTGATGGTTTTTTTGTGATGGATTATTATCGCAAAAAGTCATTTCGCACTGGTGTCCATCACAAATAACCCATCATAGAAGGTAGTGTCGCAAATGTAATTATTTGTGACAACCCATCACAAAAAGCCTTTTTTTAACAGATTTACTATCCGTCGCAAAAAAAATCACAAACTATTAATTAAAACACTTTTTCAATGATCTATCACAAAAAGTTATTTGTGAAAGATGAATATTCTGTCGTAAATAATTTTTTTTTAAAAAAAATTGATATAATTAAATTTATTTATAAATAAAAAATAAAATTAAAAATATTTAAAAATCATTAAAATAATTTAAAAACAATTACACACATAAAAGTACTACATCATTTCAAATATAATATGTCTATCATGCCATATGGGAAAATAATCATAAAATCTTCAGAAATCATCAACTAGCAACAGGTGGAGGAGTATCACTCAAATGACCATAGGGAGGAAACTCTATACCAAAGCCATGTGTAAGTCACCAAATATACTCCATCATCTTATCATCTCTCAGACACTATTTCTCATGCTCCTCCTCCCTCTGCTTCTATATCTACTATATCATTTGTTCCTGAGATCTCAACCTCTCCTCATACTATGCAGCAGATGAGGGTTTTGATGATGACTCTACAAGATCTCCCTTCGCTCTCACTTATGACATCTCATAAGTACCATAATAACTTGTAAGTGCCAGTTGAGAACCAATACCAATAACTCGACCTTTCCCAACACCCTACGAATTCACCTATATCCAAGACACCTCCTCGAAACCCAAATAAGTAGTGACATCTTGCTTGGTCTCAATTTGAATATCATGTTAATGAGAAGTTGCAACCTCGTATGTTTCGTTTAAATGTAATGAAAAATTATAATAATACTAAAGTTAATATTCAAGTACTTTTTAAACGAAATCAAAAACCAAAATATGGAAATGTTGTTCTTCTATAACTTGAAATATATAGGGATTATTATACATCTTCTTATAAACATGAAACTCTGTAATATATGGGTCAGTAGATGCCTATATAATATAAAAAACATGTTATAGTTAAAATATTTATACATCAATAAATAATATCTTTTACCATATGTCATTGATGTAAGCCAAATATATTACTCCCAGCTCTATATGTGACCTCTTACCTCCACTTCTCTGACATCCAGCTGATTATCTCATCCTAAAAGTCTATCCTTGCTAGAAGGAGCACATTGCATCCCATAACTAAGCTGATATATAGTTAGGATGATGGTAGATGCAAGACTGATCGAAAATGGTAGCACAAGAATTATCCATAGATCATTTTCTGATATTGTGTAGAAACTAATGAAATCACTCACTTATACAATTATCCCATGCTTTTTGGACAGGACCTCTCTATCTACCAGAAATAGGAGAAAATAAATTATGCAAGACAATTAAAAAAATATGTTTGTAATTATATAAATTACAAAAAAGTAAATATTATTTAATAACATACAATCCAATGGTCAAACATCTGGTCACACATGTTGATGGGTACCAGGTCCCATGATGGACATGGATCGGAAAAATAATTTCTAAGAATCGCACCAACAATCCTAATGGCTAAATGAGAAAAACTATGAAAATTTAAAAAAATATATTATCATAAAATTATTATCAAAATTAATACATATAGTTAATATAAAATAAATATCTTAAACAATGAAACATACATCTATAAATGAGGATCATAATCAATAGATGGTCATCTCTTTGATATATGGTATGGAATCAGTAATCGAGAAATACCAAACCCCCTCCTAGTAAGCTCACCATATTTAGGAGGAGGAGCTGAATTAGGCTCATCATCAGGAAGTCCAGCATCAGTGAGATAATATAATCGATTGTCAGGATCATCTATATCCATCTGAAACAAATATTCGCACTAGTAAGAGATTGTTAAAATATATATGAAATATAAAAAACAAATAAATGGGGAATATAAAAACATTACCTGTAACATATTGTTAATATAAATATGAAATTTAAAAAACTAATAAATATAGGAATATAATAAATCATCATCTTCATCAACATTTTAATCGACATCATGGTCTTTATCCTCATCTTCATCATTGTAAACTTTCATACGACTTCTAGTTTCATCATTCCTTATTACTCTATCGACATTATCTATATCATCATCCCTTAATTGGGGGGTTTCATCATTGATATTTATATCCCGTCAGGTAAGAGATATATTTTGGGATGTTTCTCGAAAATTTTCAATATGTTTCACTTCCACAAACCATTTTCATTTTCAATAAACTGATTTTCACGTGATTTTATTTTTATCACACTCCACCAGTCCTTTAAATATCTCAAAATGTCATAGTAATTTTTATAGTAAACTTGATGCACTTGATGTTCTAACATTAATGGTTCATTTGATGCAAGAAGATAGTTATATTAAATGTCAATGAGTCCATGTTGTGTATGAACTCACAACCCCTGATCAGTAACAAACCAATGAAATTTAAAAAAATTTACAAAATTTTTTCCAAGATAAAAAAACTCAATTATTAAATCTAGTATACCATAAAAGTCAACTTATCTTTCCTTATTATGATATCCTTTAAAATAGACACTATTATTCATTGATTTATTTGAATCACCACATATGCATGTATGGAATTGAAATCCATTTACCACATACCCATTATAAAATTTTACCAATTTTAATGTAGGATTTTTGAGCTCACATAATCAACTGTCAATTTTATTTTCATGTTATGTTACCAATAAATAATAAAAATTATTATTAATAGATATCATTGAAAAATTTATTATTATTCCATAGAAAGAAACTTATCTTACCAATCTTTGAAATCAATATGAAAACTTTTGTGGTCGGCGTTATCCAAGATAAGCATATGTAATTTTTTTAAATTTTATTTTAATATTTTCATCATATAGTCTAAAAATAAGTCAATGTAAATAAAGAGATATTTTAAAAATATTTAATGAAATAATAAAAAAGTAGTACTTGCTACACAAATCATGTAATTTCTTCACAATTAAGTAGAAAATAAGTATGAACTCTGTGCAATTCTTCATCAGTAGGCCATCTCTCATGATAAGCATCAAAACCAATCCTGAGCTGATTAAAAACTGAGAACTGATAGTTTGTGAAATCATCAACATTTGTCTCATTATGACCCATGTGATTATGTTTTCAAGGACAGTCCAACTTAAAATAATAATAGCATAAATTTTAAATTTATTCATGCAAGTACGCTTCTACAATCAAACCTTTAACTGGTGATTTGTTATGTACTTTCTTCTTTAATTTTTTGCATATATCTCTCAGACGGATACATCCACCAGAATTGTATCAGACCTCCACATTTAGCTTCATATGGTAAATTAAATATTAAATGTTCCATGGAATCAAAGAACCTTAGTGGGAATATTTTCTCTAATTTACATAAAATTAAAAAAAACATATTTTTCTAAAAAACTCAATGCTTTATAATCGGATGTTTCAGCCCAAATATCTTGGAAAAAATATGATATTTCGGTCAACATGTGCCATATTGAAGAATTCAACAGACCTCTAAGAGAAACATGCAATAATATTTAAATTATGACATGAAATTTTTGACTTTTTAACCTCATAATATGGCCATTTCTTATATAATGTGACAAATTAGAAGCATAACCATCTAGTAACCTCAAAACTAAAATCCATTGATAGAATAACAATCGGTTTTCTTTACTAAGTGGGTAATATTATTTTATCTTGATTAATTTTTGTGATCTTTCATCTTCAAATAATTCATGTTCAAGACATCTATAAATCTGCGCAAGATCTAACTGTGCCTTTACATTATCTCTATTCTTACCAGATGTGCCCAACATGGTATATAACATGTTATCAAAAAAATTCTTCTCAATATGCATTAAATCTAACATTTTATGAACCAACAAATCAGACCAATATAGAAGGTCCCAAAAAATACTTCACTTTATCAAATTATGATCTCCCCAAAAACCATTTATCTTTTTCACATTTATGCTTGGTCAAAAAGTAACATGAGGTAATGCAGAGATAATAGATTTTACCTAATTACCTAAGAGCACTGTGGGGGGTGAATCTATTTCAATTCGACCTTTTGTAAAATTAATTTTGTTCCATCAAAAAGGGTAATTTGTAGGAAGAAATCTCCAATGATAGTCAAAATAACTTACATATCTCCCATTACAAAACATAAATGCTTTTTTATCAACGATGTAGTACAATACCATGTGTTCTCCATCTAGATAACATACTATATGCTGGAAATTCCCTGATCATCCATATTACTACAACCTTCAATATAAAATTATGATCCTCAGTTATATAAAATGTAGTCACACATTGCTCCATAATGAAATTAACCCATCAATTAGTGGTTTCAAATAAACATCAATATTCTTCTTTGGATTTCATGGAATTAACAATATCAAATATATATATGGTTCCTTTGTTAGCATATAAGGAGGAATGTTGTAGGGAGTAATGAAAATAGGCAAACAAGAATATTAATTGTTGTAAGCACCAAATGGAAAAAACCATTAGTAGAAAGGCCTAACCGTATCTTACAAGGTTCTGCAACAAAAGAAGGATACATCTGATCAAAATGGTTCCATGAATCCTCATCACATGAATGATTTAAGCTTTCTGTGATAGAAATATATGATTTATTCCATGTCATCAATCTATTTGTGTTGCAAGACATAAGTAAATGTTGTAAGTGAGGTGTAATTGGAAAATATCAGAACTATTTCACAAGAACTCTATAATTTCCTTATTTATCCTCCTTATACCTCGATTCTCTATATGATGGAAAATTAACTAAAGATTCATAATCACCATAATATAAGATGCAATTATTTAAAAATGCATGGATATTCTGATAACTTAGACGAAAATTATGAACCAATCTTTTACATTCATAGTATCTTATAGGTAATGTATTCCTGTCAGGAAACATCGACTTAAACAAAGATAAAATCTGATCGAAACAACTATTAGACATTATGAAATCTGATTTAATAGCCATAAATTTTGTAACAAATTCAAGTTATTCATTTGGATTATCAGATATAAGACCTCCTTAGTTGATTTCAATAAATTGTAAAACTGGGAAGGTTATGATTCAAGATTTGGAATATCATTCTAAGTTTTTATTTCAAGAACAGATGGACTAGCCGCCTCATGTATTAAGTTCTGAAATGTTGGATCTGGAATAAAAAATCGTATTTTCTAATAAATTATTTTCACTATGTTGATACCAAAAAAATATAATCTTTCTAAAAACTGCAACGTAATAGATGATGTCCAATAGTTTTAAATGTTTCAAATTTCCTAAGATCACATTTTTGACATAGAAATTTAATTGTTCCTTCAGAAACAAAATCTGAATTTGATGATGAGAATGATATAAAGGCTTCAACACCTTCAATGTATACATGATTTAAACCTGATTCATTTGGATTTTTTTGATTATTTATCCAATCAAGACCACATAATAGATACTGGTGTCTACATCTTGAGTCCATAGTTATCTAAAAAAACAAAAAAATGAAAAACAATTATTACAGGTCATTTTGACTAATTGAAACATGTTGTTATATTTTAACACATAGAAATATTTTATGAAATATTATCCGAGTGAGGCACTGGGTTATCACTGGATTACGGGGCCCGTAGAGGCCTATCATAGACAAAATAAAAATATTATATATATTATATAATACGCACACTATTTTTTGTAAATAATAGAATATCTCTTGAACATTGTATCATATGAGAAATATGAGACTACTGTTTGGCCAGGTATGTGGTGTAGAGACCCGAAGCTTGACGTACATAGACATTACATTACTTTTGCGGAATACTTAGTACATAACAAAAACACACACACAAGGACCGTAATAGTTTAGTGTCTTTGGAAACTCGGAATATAATCTTCTAATCATGGTGAAAGATCTTCAAAATCTTCCATAAAGATCTTCTTCTTTTTAACCTAAATCCTTTATTTACGTCCTGGGGAAAAGAAAACATAAAAGGGTGATCTCAAATGCTCAGTAAGGGTAAACAAAAGAAATATCAATCACGTCATATTCATAAGAACATATCTTTTGGAAATCTTAACCTGTAAAAGAGATAATAATTTCATAACATGGGATAAATCATAGTAGTGAAATGGAATCCCAATAATCATAACATAAAACATGCAACTTTGTGGCATACACACATAATCATATAGAATCATATCTTGTTAGTCAAGACTCATTTCCAAGACTATCTTAGTGGACAAAGTCCATTTCTGAACCGAGTTCATTCCTCATTTCAGTCTTGTTTCACTGAACCGGTATAACCTACCGTTCCAGCCATGTCTATCTCATGAGATATAAAATCTTTACCTAATGAATTAGAGGTAGATATAGGTCCCACCCATCTCATAATGATACCATTCTTATGTGTGCCACAAAATCTTAAATCATACATCATTGCATAACCCATGTAATAAAAATGGGAATCTTAAACATCGTGACATCATAAAACAATTCATATAAGATAAAGGAATTCATAAAAATAATTCCATCACAACATAATCAAATCAATGTAATAATAGGGATAGAAACATAACCCTTTATTATCTTAGATGGAAAATAATTTTGATAAAACACTTGAACTCCATTCTTGAGGAAAATATCCTTTCAACTTCAAAAACACTTTTCTTTTCTTAACATGTTATAAAATTCTAAATCAAAGAAGTTGATTAAAAATAAACTTGAAAACTTGTAAGGGAATATTCTTGGAAATAATGTTTTAAAAATCCAGTCATGCCGAATAAGTTAAAATAAAACATTCTTCTCGTACTTTTGTCGGAAAAGTCAAAAAGTACCTCGTACGAAAAACGACAAAAGATTCCTTTCATATCTTTTACTAAAAACTCACCGAAGGGTAAAATTGGATATAAACTATTTTATAAGGATATAAATATTAAATATTGAGGAAACATGGATGTGGATGATAAAATACACCCCATTAATTGCTAAAGTATAAACAATCTCGGATAAAAAATGAGATTGTGATATTTCCCTTACCTTAGGCCTGATTTGCTTCGTAAGTGTCTGAACCTCTTGTATAATGATTTAAATAATGTTATTTACTTTTTCCAGAATCATAATTATTGTTATGATATCATATATGGTCATATTCTTAGCTTCTTATTAGTAATATTTCATTACTACTTGTTATTCAGGTGTTTATTACTTTTTGTTCTTATGCGTGTTTTGTCGAATAAATTATTATTCTTCTCTTTAGGTTATAGAAACCTCATTTCCAGAATGTTATTAGTGTAATATATATCATATTCATTCATTAAATTCATTTATATAATCATTATGAAATGAAGATCGTGTAGAACGAGTCGCATCACATCATGGAGACTGTATTTCGTACGTACGCACGAGTGATGATACCATTCCTATGATCGTGGAATTGTATTTGAGTGTATGTATACTATTTCAGAATCAATATCACTTTATAATAGTCATATATAGTCATTATATACACCATTATACCCATCCAAGTAAGGTGGTGGTGGAAAATAGATTACACCACGGCGTGGAGACGGTATTCCGTACGTACGTATGCACGGTGATTTCTTTTTCCGTAGGATGGATAGATGATGAAATAGGGTTGTTTCATACTTATAATAACATATAAGTATATGAGTGATACTGATGTTATTACTTCATAATGAAACAACTAGAGAAGAAGAAGTGGAAGATGAAATAAAAATGAAAGAATCGGTAACGGACATTACCTCTTCTTTGAAGTGCTTCTTCGAGACCTCCTTTTCAGGAACTAAAATAGGTCTTTGAAGAAGACCAGGACCTCTAGGATGTTTCTAGGGAAGTGGAGACGAGAAATTTAAAGGGGTTTTCAGAGATTGAAGGCTCAAAGTGGTGTGAGGAAGAGGGAGAGGAGGTGCCGTTTTATAAGGGAGGAGAGGGGCACTTTTGGAATAACTAAAAATATTATTTTATTATAAAGCCAAATTCTATTTTGAATAGCTCCAAATTGATTTATTTCGAAGATAAGGTAGGGATGGTTTGAAATCCTCTCATCCAATAGAATTTAGACAAGTTTAGGTTCCTGTTTTAACCATATCATTTAGATTTAACATTAAGTTAAATAATTTTACTTTTACCGTGTCTTTTTGTGTTCTTATACTATAAGGTTAATAAACTTACTATAAGTAGCCAAACGAACCCCAAGTTGTTTATTATTAATATATATAACCTTATATAAGTCATTTGGCCGAACCTTAGTTTTTTAGGAATAAAATAACAGTTACTAATATAATATTTGGTTTAAAAACTATTTTATGTCAATTTTAACACTATTTAGTAATGGATTTTTGTAAAAATAATAACAGAATGATTAGTTCGAAAAACGTTAATCTAATAAATAAAAACATGTCATATTAACCTATAAAATTAGTTTAATTCATTAAAAGTCTTAAATTACATTTAATTTTGTATTTATATCATCAATTATGTCAATATTTCATTAATAAGAGAATTAATGCATCATCTTTGTGTCATAATAAATGATAATTATTTAATCCCTAAAAATTATAAATAAATTCCTATGATGTATATAATTGTATTAGAGTTTTGGAGACTATTCAGTTTCGAAGTTTCATGAAGTTTATCACTAAATTAAAATTATTATACTTATAAGATTTAAGAAAGTGACATGTTGTCATATTCTTTGGTTTTAATAATAATTAAATTATTTTCATGGACAAAATTCCATTAAATGAATCTAATCCGACCCCTAGGTGATATGGGTAGACTTTTAGTCATCCAATAAGATTTTTACATGTGTTAGAGTAATTTTATAATATTATATTTACAATTAATTACCCGATTTACCTTTAACTATGGTAAATAAAATTTACCGTAGTTACTATTCATAATTCCCAAAAATAAAAAGTAGCTTATTAACATAATTTGGATCCACTGACTCCAAATATGGAATCCATTTTTCCAAATTCAAAACACAAAAGTTGCAGAAATTAAATTAAAATTAATCCTGTTGTCGAAAGAAAACGGGTTTTTCTTTAAAACATTGCAAAAGATTGAATTGATTTATCCTACGAATTCAAGGTATAATCAATGCTAATGAAATAAATTATATTAAATGGTAAAAATATATTCTATTTATACTTTAAAACTATTCAATATTATAATTTAACCATATAAATTAATGCGATGAAAAAAGTTGTTTTTAATTAAAATATAGTGTGTTTTTACTATTCTTCAAAATATGAAACTTACCAGAATAATATGAAATATTTATCCAAAGTAAATTTTTATTTCATGATTTCAAAGAGGAATTTTATTTTGTCAAATTGAACTTATAAACATGTAAAAAACTAGATTTAATGTGGGTGCGTCATCAAAAGGTGACAAAACTGCATTTTTTTGAAAAATAATTATTTTACCCGAAAAAATTATTTTGTTCTTATACCATGTTTTAAAAAATGTGTAAGACGAATAATAATGTTATAAGATTCAAAATTTAGTTAATACTATTCATAACGGCTAGTTCATAATAATATTATAATAATATATCGTTGTTTAGTAAAACCCGGTATTGCGTACAACACACGCTATCGAGGAAGGTCGCGATTGCGTGTAATGAAAGCCAAGTTAGGATTGCATGATGTGCAAGAATCCTTAGTTGTTTCGTATAACAAAATCCAACCATATTTCATCTATACATTGAATATATATATATATACTCAATGTTGCGTAGAATAACTATTATCAAAATTGTGTGTAACACGATCCAAGAAAAGTGTTGCATATACTGCAAGCTAATACGGTGTTGCGTATAGCGCAAGGTAATCTTGTTGTAGCATACAAAACAATACATTAATGAAATTAAAAGAATATTTTTCATAAAATCTCGGGGTGTAACATTCTACCCCCCTTAAAATGAATTTTCCCCTCGAAATTCATCGGGGTTATAAATGGTTTACTACTCGAAAGTTTGTTTAATAGAAACCCACAACATAAAAAGGAATACAAAAACATGGCTTTAAAAACTAAAGTATGAAATGTAATGGTTACCAAAATTAACTCATCACTGGGTTAACACGTAGGAGAACATAGGTGAAAATATGGATATGGAAGAAAAATCTAACCATCAAGTTCTAATGGAGAGTGGTAGAGAACATGGCTATGAAAAAGCCAACAATCACAAAGCTATTGATTTGTGATGATCTAAGGTACCATATGATTCATCAGATATAAGGGAACTAGGACAAAAGTTTTGGTTTTTAGGATCATTTCCCTAAAGTTGATGAAATTGTAATTAGAAGAAATACTTTCGTGGTTTTGGTATAGTCTCACCGTTTGTTGTTCTTTGGACAATTTCCACTTCATCTCTTAAAGAAATGAAGTTGAATTTGTCATTCGTGATGTGTTAGAAGATCATGTGATAGAATGATGGGTCATTCTATCTGTCTCAAAAAAAAGGTTAGAAAAGTTATCAAAAAATACATAAGTCCATCTATAGTGAGATTAATCATATATAGTTCCTAAAATGGACTTATACTTCATATATCATAATGCTTAATATAATAAAACTATTTTCTACTAAATAAGGACTTCCTGTAGGCCAGTGGTAGGTGATAAAGGCCAGTCGCACTTCGTTTGTGGGTTTGATTCCCACAGCCTTGTCCGACGCGATGGGCTATCGCCCGTCCTATAGGTTGTCCTTTTTCTAAAACTATATTACTATAACATCACATAAATAATATCAAAAAAAGTTCTATCCTTAAACAATACTAACTTATGGTTAACATAATCCATTCCAATCTTTAGGCTTATCTAAAATACTTTGGTCCAAGCTCATAGTATAAAGAAAATGATTACTTGAAATGTTGTCAACCAATCATGTGAATACCATCATTTATCCCCCATATATCTTGTTGGTCACATTCCAATCATGTGAATACCTTAATGATGTATTCTCTTGAAAAATGAATACCAATTAAACCGTAGTGAAAACATGAATGCTGTCAAAAGTTAACTCTTTCCACATACCAAAATCTAAAAATTCTATATACTCAAACCATGGTATAACCATCTCCTTATATCAGTCATGAGCTCATGAATACTATCAAATATTTAATTTTCTCCTTATCCCTTCATTATGCACATATCATCTACATTCCAAAAATATCTGAATAACCTTTCATGGATATTGGTACCATTAATCATACACTTTCAAAACTCAAGGAAATACAACAGTGTAACAATCCTTAGATGTCTCTTTATTCCATAGTACCATGTGATTACTTATACAACATTACACATGATAAACATGTAATCATTCCACTACATTCTTAAACCATTGACCGAGCTTCAACAATTCTTTCATCTCACATATCATTTGTAGTCTCTTCATCATCATCAACATAAATACTACCCATACAACCATACTGATTCTCTTCATGAGACTTTCCCTTAGGGAATTGGTTTGCATAATGCCCGTACATTCCACATTTAAAACATTTAACCATTGTTGATGTCGTAGCAATACCAGTATCCTCATCCCTGGTGTTAACTGAACCTTTTCCTTTGCACTTACTGGCTTTTTGTCCTTCTTTTCCACACCCAAAGAATCTTCCAGTCCCTTTGAAACATTTTCCTTGATGCCGCTTCCCACATGATTTACATAGGGGAAATTGAACTTTCTTTCCTCTATGATAATCATGAAACTCCATCTTTCTCTTATTAGCCGATTCAGGAAACTTAACAAATTTTACTTTATTGATCATATTATGAGATTGCTGATTCAGAATAATAATGATGTTTGGACTTCCAAATCCCATTTCATTTGGTTTCCCATAAAGAATATCATTCCATTGTCCATCATATCCTCCATTATCGTGAATCATCTTGTTTCCAGCCATTTTCTAACACCCAAAAAGAATAGTGTGAGAGGAAAAAATCATAATAGTGGGGGAGTGACTTCAATATCTAACATCTTTGGTTTAATCTAATATCGTTACCATAGTTCTAGGACTATATCCTATACGTATACTTATCCATAGGGACATCCCTAGACATACCTTAGAAATATATCTAGGCATGTTACTAACGTTTTCGCATCCTAGTTTCCAAAGGTTGACTAAACCTTTCCTCTGATACCAACTGTAGAGACCCGAAGCTTGAAGTACATAGACATTACATTACTTTTGCAGAATACTTAGTATATAACAAAAACACACACACAAGGACCGTAATAGTTTAGTGTCTTTGGAAACTCGGAATATAATCTTCTAATCGTGGTGAAAGATCTTCAACATCTTCCATAAAGATCTACTTTTTTTTAACCTAAATCCTTTCTTTACATCCTGGGGAAAATCAAACATAAAAGGGTGAGCTAAAATGATCAGTAAGGGTAAACAAAAGAAATATCAATCACGTCATATTCATAAGAACATATCTTTTGGAAATCTTAACCTGCAAAAGAGATCATAATTTCATAACATGGGATAAATCATAGTAGTGAAATGGAATCCCAATAATCATAACATAAAACATTAAACTTTGTGGCATACACACATAATAATAGAGAATCATATCTTGTTAGTCAAGACTCATTGCCAAGACTATCTTAGTGGACAAAGTCCATTTCTGAACCGAGTTCATTCCTCATTTCAGTCCTGTTTCACTGAACCGGTATAACCTACCGTTCCAGCCATGTATATCTCATGAGATATAAAATCTTTACCCAATGCATTGGAGGGAGATATAGGTCTCACTCATATCATAATGATACCATTCTTATGTGTGCCACAAAATCTTAAATCATACATCATTGCATAACCCATGTAATACAAATGGGAATCTTAAACATTGTGACATCATAAAACAATTCATATAAGATAAAGGAATTCATAAAAATAATTCCATAACAACATAATAAAATCAATGTAATAATAGGGATAGAAACAGAACCCTTTATTATCTTAGATGGAAAATAATTTTGATAAAACACTTGAACTCTATTCCTGAGGAAAATATCCTTTCAACTTCAAAAACATTTTTCCTTTATTAACAAGTTATAAAATTCTAACTAAAAAAAGTTGATTAAAAATAAACTTGAAAACTTGTAAGGGAACATTCTTGGAAATAATGTTTTAAAAATCCATTCATGCTGAATAAGTTAAAAGAAAACATTCTTCTCGTACTTTTGTCGGAAAAGTAAAAAAGTACCTCGTACTAAAAACGACAAAAGATTCCTTTCATATCTTTTACTAAAAACTCACCGAATGGTAAAATTGGATATAAAATATTGTAGAAGGATATAAATATTACATATTGAGGAAACATGTATGTGGATTATAAAATACACCCCATTAAATGCCAAAGTATAAACAATCTCGGATAAAAAATGAGATTGTGATATTTCCCTTACCTTAGGTCCGATTTGCTTCGTAAGTGTCCGAACCTCCTGTATAATGATTTAAATAATGTTATTGACTTATTACAGAATCATAATTATTGTTATGATATCATATATGGTCATATTCTTAGCTTCTTATTAGTAATATTTTATTACTACTTGTTATTCGGGTGTTTATTACTTTTTGTTCTTATGCGTGTTTTGTCGAATAAATTCTTATTATTCTATTTAGGTTATAGATACCTCATTTACAGAACGGTATTAGTGTAATATATATCATATTCATTAATTCAATTCATTTATATAATCATTATGCAATGAAGATCATGTAGAACGAGTCGCATCACATCGTGGAGACGGTATTCCATACGTACGCACGAGTGATGATATCGTTCCTATGATCGTGGAATTGTATTTGAGTGTATTTATACTATTTCAGAATAAATATCACTTTATAATAGTCATATATAGTCATTATTTACACCATTATACCCATCGAAGTAAGGTGGTGGTGGAAAATAGATTACACCACGGCGTGGAGACGGTATTCCGTACGTATGCACGCGCAGAGATTTCTTTTTCCGTAGGATGGATAGATGGTGAAATAGGGTTATTTCATACTTATAATAACATATCAGTATATGAGAGATACTGATGTTATTACTTCATAATGAAGCAACTAAAGAAGAAGAAGTGGAAGAAGAAATAAAAATGAAAGAATCGGTAACGGACATTACCTCTTCTTTGAAGTGCTTCTTTGAGACCTCCTTTTAGGGCACTAAAATAGCTCTTTGAAGAAGACCATAACCTCTAGGATGTTTATAAGGAAGTGAAGAGGAGAAATGGGAAGGGTTTGGCCGAGCTTGAAGGCTCAAAGTGGTGTGAGTAAGAGGGGGAGGAGGTGCCCTTTTATAAGGGAGGAGAGGGGCAGTTTTGGAATAACTAAAAATATTATTTTATTATAAATCCAAATTCGGTTTTGAATAGCTCCATATTGATTTATTTCAATGATAAGGTGGGAATGGGTCTAAATCATCCCATACAATAGAATTTAGACAAGTATAGGTTCCTATTTTAACCTTATCATTTAGATTTAACATTAAGTTAAATAATTTTACTTTTACTGTGTCTTCTTGTGTTCTTATACTATAAGGTTAATAAACACACTATAAGAAGTCAAAAGAACCCAAAGTTGTTTATTATTAATATATATAACCTTATCTAAGTCATTTTTCCGAACCTTAGATTTTTAGGAATAAAAGAACAATTACTAATATAATATTTGTTTTAAAAACTATTTTATGTCAATGTTGACACTATTTAGTAATGGATTTTTGTGAAAATCATAACAGAATGATTAGTTCTAAAAAAGTTAATTAAATCACTACTAACATGTCATATTAACCTATAAAATTATTTTAATTCATATAAAGTTTTAATTTACATTTATTTGGGTATTTATAACATCAATTATGTCAATATTTCAATAATAAGACAATTAATGCATCATCTTTGTGTCATAATAAATGATACTTACTTAATCCCTAAAAATTCTAAATAAATTTTTATGATGTAGATAATTGTATTAGCTTTCTGGATACTATTCATTTTCTAAGTTTCATGATGTTTATCACTAAATAAAAATTATTATACTTATAAGATTTAAGAAAGTGACATGTTGTCCCATTCTTTGGTTTTAATAATAATTAAATTATTTTCATGGAAAAAAGTCCATTAAATGAATCTAATCCGACCCTTAGGTGATATGGGTCGACTTGTAGTCATCCAATAGGATTTTTACATGTGTTAGAGTAATTTTATAATATTATATTTACCCTTAATTACCCGATTTACCTTTAACTATGGTAAATAAAATTTACCGTAGTTACTATTCATAATTCCCAAAAATAAAAAGTAGCTTATTAACATAATTTGGATCCACTGATTCCAAATATGGAATCACTTTTTCCAAATTCAAAACACAAAAGTAGTAGAAATTAAATTAAAATTAATCCCGTTGTCGAAAGAAAACAGGTTTTTCTTTAAAACATTGCAAAAGATTGAATTGATTTATCCTACGAATTCAAGGTAGAATCAATGCTAATGACATACATTATATGAAATTGTAAAAATATATTCTATTTATACATTAAAACCATTCAATATTATAATTTAACCATATAAATTATTGCGATGAAAAAATTTGTTTTTAATTAAAACATAGCGTGTTTTTACTATTCTTCAAAATATGAAACTTACCAGAATAATTAGAAAAATTTATCCAAAGTAAATTTTTATTTCATGATTCCAAAGAGGAATTTTATTTTGTTAAATTGAACTTATAAACATTTCAAAAACTAGATTTAATGTGGGTGTGCCATCAAAAGGCGGAAAAACTGCATTTTTTTGAAAAATACTTATTTTACCCGAAAAATTTATTTTGTTCTTATACCATGTTTTAGAAAATGTATAAGACGAATAATAATATTATAAGATTCAAAATTTATTTAATACTATTCATAACGGCTAGTTCATAATAATATTATAATAATATATCATTGTTTATTAAAACCCGATATTGCGTACAACACACGCTATCGAGGAAGGTCACGATTGCGTGTAATGCAAGCCAAGTCAGGGTTGCGTGCTGTGCAAGAATTATTAGTTGTTTCGTATAACATAATCCAACCATATTTCATTTATACATTGAATATATATATATATACTCAATGTTGCGTAGAATAACTATTATCAAAATTGTGTGTAACACGATCCAAGAAAAGTGTTGCATATACTGCAAGCTAATACGGTGTTGCGTATAGCGCAAGGTAATCTTGGTGTAGCATACAACACAAGAAATTAATGAAATTAAAAGAATATTTTTCATAAAATCTCGGGGTGTTACATGTGGGGTTTATCCTTGACACGACATTAAATATGTGTGCAGCAGTTTTTTAATTACATTGTACATGAGAGTAATTCATTTAATATTTTTATTATAATTTCTTATAAAAAATTAAAATATCTTTCAAACTATGTATTGTATGATATATTGGACACCACTATTAGGTCTGGTATGTGGGGTGTACCTTGGGAATGAAATTACATTTGAATTTATAATAAATATTTGTAATATTTAATAATTACTCATATTTTTTCTTTTAAAAATTTTGAAAAAATATCGTAATTTCCTCATATTTTCAATTTACATACATTATCTTGTAATTATCACCAATACATCATATGTATTAATAATATTGAATAATTAATTATTAGTTATTATAAATTTTGTATTGATTATAATTAATGTAAATTTTTATTTATTTATAGATTTTTTTACTTTTATATATATATATTTTGTTTTTTAAAAAATTGTAATTATGATTTTATAATCATCGGTAATATTAAGAATTTATTAATAATAAAAACTAATTGATTGCTAAATTATAAAAATTATTTAAAGTAATACTATATTTTTATTAATTAATATTTTATACAAATTTTTAATAAGTCTTTTAATTGTTATTTTTTAAAAAATTAATACAGAAATTTATCCTAATTATTATTAAATAATTTTTTAATAAATATTACATATTTTAATTTTTTTAATTAAACCAATTTTTTAACATTTTTTAATATAAATAATTCTTTTAAATAACATTTAGTTAAAATATTTTATTTAAATTAATTTTTTCATCATTCTTAAAAAACATTAATTTCTATTTTTTTCATATATTATATATATATAACACATAATCAAATCTATTTTTGTCAAATTAATTTTTACACGTTTTTTCAAACAAATTAACATATCAAATCTATATACATACATGCATACATGCACACATACACAAAGTTTCATACATTTCATCAATTTTTCAAATTATTAATAATATTTTGTAATTAACACTATTATTTTCAATTTATTATTAATATTAAGTAAATAATTATTTAGATATATTTATATTAAAATATTTCTTAATTAATATAAATATACCAATTTCGTGACAATTTTCTATAAACCAATATACATATTAAATTCATATATACATACGTATAAACATACATAAATATTTAATATTTATTAATAATATTGATTAATTAATTAGTAATTATTATAAATTATGTAATGATTATTATTAATTATTTAAATTATTAATAAATTTTTTATAATTATTATATATATTTATATCAAGCTTTCATAATTAATATAAATACATAAAATATATTCTGACTATCTTAAAAAAATATACACATCAAATATATATATATATATATATATATATTAAACCTTACATATAAGGACTCGGCCTTAAAACATTACATAATAATGAATTAAATGAATAATTCACATAGAGGATCTTTTCAGGTTTATAGTTTTATAGAATTATGACATAACTATTACATCTCAAAAGATTACAAAGTAGACACTTCTACTAAGTTTCCATAAAATAAAAACTCTTAAGAAGAAACATGTCTAGTTCCATGTTTTAGATAACATGTCTTTCCTTGATCCCAACCTTGACCCTATTCATCTTTAAGTCCTGTGGAAAATGTTTCAAAAACTTGGGATGGGCAAAAAAATCCAATTAAAGGATACACAAAGAAGGAAAACTGTTAGTATTTTCCAAACAATAAGTAAATCATGAATAATTTATCCTAAGTAATACCTTTCACCTTTATGAAGTAGTAAATAATCTTCACTAAATAAAAGATCATTACGTACCCTTTTGTAACAAAAATATTACCATAAAACCCATATAAAGAACACATAACAAAAACAGTTAACTTGGGACATAAACATACTTAAATGGAATAATCATACAGTCAACTTCCACACATATCAATAAATGGAATAGTCATATGGCCAACTTCCATACCCAATGAATTGGAGGTTATAATGTAACCACTCATCCTGGTATTCACGACACCACCCATCATATGGTTTATCACATAACCACCCGTCAAATGTCCAAGTACCATTACAAAATCATAAGACATAAAAAAAATAATGGAATGAAAAAATTTCTACATTTCAATCACAATATATCACTTAAATATATTGACATAAAAAATCCATTATCAAAACCATTTTCAATACAAAAATACATAAAAGAGTATATGGTATTTATTTTATTTTAAAAACATTACGGCTTGTTAAGGAAGCCAAAGGTCAAATAGTACTCGTGGCGGCGGAAAAGGTCATTGTCACTGCGTACGTTAAAAGAAACATTGGTTTTTGTCATTTAGTAAAATGCTTTGTAGAAAAAGATTCCATTTGAATGAAATGAAAAGTCAAGGGTGTTTATATATCATATAAAAGAAACTTTTGTATTAGAAAAAAAATATTCCTTAATGAAAGGACAATGAGACGAAGTCCCTTACAAAGTTGGTATCCTTAGATTAAGGATAAATCAATTACATAATTATGTGTGACAAATATAAATACACCCAATATAAGAGGATATTAATTGTAAAAAAATTAGATGTCATCCACACATATTCATAGTAAGACATAATCAGGAAGTATAGGTTTAACCCAATGAATTGAAATTGGGTTAAGAAGTTCCCTTACAGAAATTGGACAGCCTAACGACGTCATTTTAAAATTCAGAAAATGAGATGATGAGAGATAAAAAGGATATCTCATCACTTCGACATATCATTTATAGTAATAAGGATATATAAGAACATATCTCAACATAGGAAGATGTAAATTAAAAGACCTATCAAAAATAAGTCTTTTAAAAAGAGGAGGGTGAGAGGTCCCTTACCGATTTGGGTGACTTTCAAAACGTACACCCCAAGAAAGAAGGGTCATACAATGAAGATGTAAATACCCATAAAGGATATTATATTACACAAATAGTAGAATAATTGGAAGTACATGCACCACACAAAAGGAAATAGTGTCAAATGTAGCATGAATCTCATGGGAATAAAAAGTGAGATAAAAACCCCTTACATCGTTGTAATCAATCGAGTCGTATGACCAAAAGATAATAACCACCAAATAAATTTCATCACAACATGAATATTAATAGAATAATGATAATATATATCATTTGTCAGTACACAATACACCACATTCCATAAATAAGTGGCAACTAATGGAAATCTCACAGAATTAAAAGTGAGATAAGAAATCCCTTACGAAAATTCTGCAGCCCAACGGTGCCACTTAAAAATTCTTAAAATGAATTGATGAGAGTAATAGGGGGACTCTTATCATATGAAAATAAGAATTACAGTATAGTTAATATAAAAGAACATCCTCCAACATAAGAACATGGAGCATAAAATAAATGACATAAAAAAGAGTACTTGAAACGAAAGAGAGAGGTCGGATCCCTTACCTCAAGTACGACTTGTCTTGCTCATTTCATTATATTCCTGAATAATAAACTTTGTTAAATTTATAATTTCTTAATTACCTCCTTTAATTTATATTATTCAATTCATATCACATATTATAATGTTATAATAATTAGTTAATTATGAGATTTCATATCAGACGTTTTTGTCGATGTTTGGTACATGAGTCAAAAATGAACTTGTTTGAAAATAATTGTCCATGTAGTTATAAGTGCATCATCTCCAGAATAGTATTAATGATTTAAATATCCTATATGTCCAGTATAAATTCATTCTATACTATTCTATAACATTTGGATATAGAAAATGAAATGCACTGTTCATGGAGACGGTAGGCCGTACGTACGCATGAACGCTACTTTCATTCCTTTGTCATATTAATGAAATTAAAACTAAATGAGATATATATATATATATATATATATATATATATTATAATTCCAGTATAATATATATGTTATATATGTCACATAAGTTCATTTATTTCATTCTTTATACATTCCATGTATTTCATGAACGAGTCACATCACTTGAGGGGGCGGTAGTCCACACTTCCTCATATGAAATTATCGCATTTCCACAACATGGAAAGCATAAAGGTATGTTTTAAATATAAAATACAGAAGCATATAGAAAAAATAAATACCATATATATCATATATAAAATAAAGTGACATCATAATGGCCACCATGATAGGCGGTAGGAGATAATTGAACAATCATCGCTTTGTGAGGCAGTAATTCACCATCCACGGAAACAGTATGTCCTTTAACCATTAGATGGAGGTGTGTGTAAGTGTATCTAGAATACATCACATAAAAACATCCTAGTATATTGAAAATAATATTTTTGTTACAAAATAAAGGAATAAAAATATTTTAGGGGGTTGGAAAAACAAAATAAAACAAAAGAACATAAGATAATACATTACCTTTAAATCTGGTAACTCCCCTTGGTTTGAACCAAAAGGGTTTCTTTAAGAGATTTCTGCCTAAGGTAAGGATTATAGGATGAAGAGAGGGATGTGGAGAGATAATAGGAGCAGGTGTTGGACGATCTAAGGGCTTGAGAGGTGTGGGTAAGGGATTAGAGGTGGGGGACTTTTATAAGAGGGAGGAGAGTCACTCTAGGAAGGTCATGAAATGTTACTTTGTTATGAAATGATTTTCGGATTTTAAAGGTCCCACAATGATATATTTTGAGGATAAGGTGATAAGGGTTCGAAATCCACCCATAAAATAGGTTTTATACAAGTTTAAGTGTTAGATTTTACCTTATCATTTCATTTTATTTAAATCGTTCATTAATGAGGTAATCGCTGCATCATCATGGTGTCATAAATAAATTTATTTATTTAATGTATATAAATTATAAAAAAAATTACCATGATGTAGAAAATATTTTTACCTTTCTAATTAATATTTATAGTAAAAAATATAACTTATATAACCCCATGTGAAAATTGTTTTAGTAAAACAATACATGTTTGTGACATTTTTATTTTAACTTTAAATAAAAAGTTATTAATGTCCTTTTCTTATCCAAGTGGCTCCATGTGGTCCCCAGGTTGACCCATGGATCTTCGTGGTTGGCCATGACTCATCCAATAAGTTTAGGACATGTTTCAAGGTAATTTCACATTATTAAAACATTATTTTTACCCTAAATTAAACTAATTACCTCTAATCGCGAGTAATAAAACTCAAAAGTTACTATTCACCAAAAATTATTTTCATCCCATTGAATCAAATTTTACTTAATAATTACAACCATGTATGTCGTATTTTTAAAATTCAATTCATAGATGCGGTAAAATTTCATTTAAACAAAAAATCAGTTTTTTAACTACCACTTAGTGGTTTCACTATTCATCAAAAATTAAAGTTTTTCAGAAAAATACCAAAAATTCACCCGAAGCTATATTTGATATTCTGAATTCAAAAATGATGTCTATTTTAAAAAATTGAAAACATATAATCTAAATTAATTAATTTAATAATTAAATCCCATTGTCAAAACAAATAGCGTGTTTTTAAGAAACAATATATATCAAAAGATTGACTCTTGTTTATGTCCAATTTCAAAGTGAAATTCATTCCAATTTACACCATTGGATTAAATGGTAAAAATATATTCTAATTGAAATTTAAAACCAATTAAAATATAATCTATCCATATAAATAAATTAGATTAAAAATGAGGTTTTTAATTAAAATACAACATCATTCACTATTCATTAAAAAATTAACTTTATCGGAAAAATACCAAAAACATACAGAAAGTAAATTTTGATGTCTTGATTCTAAAGAAGGATTTTATTTTGTCAAATATAACATATAAAATTGTCAAAAAGTGTATTTAAAAAGGGTTCTCCATCAAAAGGCGGTTAATCGACCTTTTAAAGAATAATAGAATATTTACACCTAAAATTGGATTCATTCGCATTTTAAGCCTCTAACATTTATTGGATAAAAGTAAAAATATTTAACAAACATATATAATCATTTTGTAGTTAGTACTGTTCATTCCCACAAATACAACGGCTAGGCATTAACAACCATTTAAAATAATAATATTTTATTATTAGTGTGCAATGTAAGATTTCAAAGAAACTCGTTGTTGTGTATTTGGTACACCATCAAGCATATCATTCCCTTTAAAGTAATATTAACATTTTATTCATAAATATTGGTAAACATGATAATATCATATTATTTATTTACCCGGGATGTTACATCCTTCCCCCCTTTTGGGAATTGCATCCTCGCAATTTTAAAATTGGGCTTGAAAACTTCTTTAAAATCCCCACATCAGAAAAGGAGTAAATTAAACTATCACTTTAAAAGAAAGAAAGAAAAGTAAAAAGGTCACCCGACACAACAGATACTAGGATTCCATGAAAACATGGATATGGAGGAGAAAACAAACCATCAAGTTCTGATGGAGAGTGATGAGAAAATATGTCTTGGAGAAAGTTAACCACCAGAAAATCACAAACTTGTGATGGGTTAAACGATATTTGATTCCTCAGTATGAAAAGTTAATAGAAAACGTTTTTTTAAGTTACTTTTCATTGAGGAATTTAGTTATGAGTTTAACTAAAACATAAGGAAACATACTTACTTTTTGTGTAGACTTTCATCTCTTACTAGATTTCTTACAAAAACCCATATTTTCTCCAAAAGGTGAGTATTTAGGATGATTTTTTCACATTAAGATAGATATAATCAACTTTTATAGAATCACCTAATACAAAAAATAGAACTATATATTTCCCATGTCTTTAGACCTTAACCAAAACCAAAATTGTTAGTATAAGATCATATAATCCAAAAAAAAGATAATCTTTTACAAAAAATAAAAACTACTCTTAATCTCCAAAATTTGTCAAACAACCCAAAGTTCAACAAAGACCATTCAATACAAAATTGCCCTTAAATTTTTTTAAAAATAAACCAAACTATGATTGAAACCCAAATATCTGAAGGATTTAATAACATAGTCTTCCAAGGTAAATCTTAACATTTATCTCCAAATAACATCAGTTACTCTTAAAGTCTCATACTGAAAAGTAATTAACCTTGTCACATATCTTCCATGATAGGTTAATAATTTTCATAGATAACCCAAAATAAACTTATTCCCAATTCATAAGATCATCTAACTAAAAAGAATTAGTCATACTAACAAGGTACTTCACGTAGTCCAGTGGTAGGCGATAAATGTCAGTCGCACTTTGGTTGTGGGTTCGATTCCCACAGCTTCGTCTGATGCGACGGGTTGTCGCGCGGTCTGTGTGTTGTCATTTTTCCAAAACTATATAATTCTGAAAACATTCCCCAAAAAGAGATAAAATCTTAGAAAATAACCATAACATAATTAACCTCAAGTTTATCTATTTCCTTTCATTTTCCATCATAACATATAGTAACCCATAATTACCTCAAAAGTAAGGATCATATAAACCCTAATGGTTACCTTTATAATTATTACATGAACTTCCACATTGAGTTGGTTCTCTCATACTTGATGGATTAGAGAACTCACCACGGTTCATGTAGTTAATCATGAATCCTCGATATTTGGTTTAGAATAACCATGAGATTCCTCACTGAATCCCGCATTTCATCCAGTCCCTTAATTAGAGAACCACCACAGTTTCCTTCATACCCATTGTCACTTTGGTTTCTGCTAGATCAATCCATTTTCTAAAACCAAAAATGTCAGTGTGAGTATATCAACAAAATCATCATGTACTAATGAGGAAGATAAACACTAAGATATACTTATCCAAGTTATCTCAAACTCATTCAAACTTAAATTGAATCCATCTAATATACTAACCATTGTGGTTATACACAACTTGTCACTTATTCTTAAAGAATACCTTAACCTATAAAGTTATCTAAACCGACCTCTGATACCAACTATAATAACACGGCCTTAAAACATTACATAATCATGGATTAAATGAATAATTCAAATAGAGTATCTTTTTAGGTTTATATTTTTAGAGAATTAGGACATAACTATTACATCTCAAAAGATTACAAAGTAGACAATTCCACTAAGTTTCCATAAAATAAAAACTCTTAAGAAGAAACATGTCTAGTTCCATGTTTTAGATATCATGTCTTTCCTTGATCCCAACCTTGACCCTATTCATCTTTAAGTCCTATGAAAAACATTTCAAAAACTTGGGATGAGTATTAAAAGCCCAGTAAAGGATACACAATGAAGGAAAAATGTTAGATTTTTTAAAACAATAAGTAAATCATGAATACTTTATCATAAGTAATACCTTTCACCTTTATGAAGTAGTAAATACTCTTCACTGAATAAAAGATCACTACATACCCTTTTGTAACCAAAATATTACCATAAAACCCATATAAAGAACATATAACATATAAAGGTATCTTGGGAGATAAACAGACTTAAATGGAATAACCATACGGTCAACTTCCACACATATCACTAAATGGAATAGCTATACGGCCAACTTCCATACCCATTACATTGGAGTTTATAACGTAACCACCCATCCTGGTATTCACAGCACCACCCGTCATATGGTTTATCATGTAACCACCCTTCAAATGTCCAAGTACAATTACAAAATCATAAGACCTAAAACAAATATAATGGAAAGAAAACATTTCCACATTTCAATCACAATATATCACTTAAATATATTGACATAACAAATCCATTATCAAAACCATTTTCAATACCAAAATACATAAACGAGTATATGGTATTTATTTTCTTTTAAAAACATTACAGCTTTTTAAGGAAGCCAAAGGTCAAATAGTACTCACGGAGGTGGAAAAGGTTGTTGTCACTACATACATTAAAAGAAACATTCCTTTTTGTCATTTAGTAAAACTATTCGTAGAAAAAGATTATCTTTGAATGAAATGAAAAGAAAAATGTGTTTATACATCATATAAAGGAAATTCTTTTATTAGAACAAAAATATGCCTTAATGAAAGGAGATTGAGACGAAGTCCATTACAAAGTCGGTATCCATATATTAAGGATAAATAAATTACATAATTATGTGTGAAAAATATAAATACACCCAATATAAGAGGATATTAAGTATAAAACAATTATATGTCATCCACACATATTCATAGTATGACATAATCAAGAAGTAGAGTTTTTACCCAAAGAATTGAAATTGGTTTAAAAAGTTCCCTTACAGAAATTCGACAGCCTAACAGCATCATTTTAAAATTCAAAAAATGAGATGATGAGAGATAAAAAAGGGTATCTAATAACATGGACATATCATTTACAGAAATAAGGATATATAAGAACATATCCCAACATAATAAGATGTATATTAAAAGACCTAACAAAAATAAGTCTTTTAAAAAGAGGAGGGTGAAAGGTTCCCTTACCGATTTGTGTAACTTTTGAAATGTACACACCATGAAAGAAGGGTCATACAATGAAGACGTAAATAACCATAAACGAGATTATATTACACAAATAGTATAATAATGGGTAGTACATACACCACACAAAAGGAAATAGTGTCAAATGTAGCATGAATCTCACGAGAATAAAAAGTGAGATAAAAACCCCTTACCTCGTTGAAATCAATCGAGTCGTATGACCAAAAGATAATAACCACAGAATGAATTTCAGAACAACATGAATATAAATATAATCATGATAATATATATAAACTATCAGTACAAAATACACCACATTCCATAAATAAGTGGCGACCAATAGAAGTTCACGAAATTAAAAGTGAGATAAGAAATCCCTTATGAAAATTTGGCAGCCTAACGACGCCACTTAAAAATTCTTAAAATGAATTGATGAGAGTAAGAGGGGTCTATAATAATATGAAGATAAAAATTACATTATGTTGAATATAAAAGAACATCCTCCAACATAATAACATGGAGCATAAAAGAAATGATATAAAAGAGAGTACTTGAGAAGAAAGAGAGAGGTCAGATCCCTTACCTCAAGTCCGAATTGTCTTGATCGTTTCTCTATATTCCTGAATAATAAACTATGGTAAATTTATAATTTCTTAAGGACCTCCTTTAAAGTTTATTTTTCAATTCATATCTCATATTATAATGTTATAATAATTAGTTAATTTTTAGAGTTCATATCAGATGTTTTTGTCGATGTTCCGTACATGAGTCAAAAATGAACTTGTTTTAAAAGAATTTTCTATGTAGTTATAAGTACATAATCTCCAGAATAGTATTAATGAATTAAATATCCTATATATACAGTATAAATTCATTCTATACTATTCCATAAAATTTGGAGATAGAAAATGAAATGCACCGTTCATGGAGACGGTAGGCCGTACGTACGCATGAACGCTACTTTCATTTCATTGTCATATTAATGGAATTAAAAATAATTGAGATGTATATATATTATAATTACAGTATAATATATATGTTATATAGGTCACATAAGTTCATTAATTTCATTCTTTATACATTCCATGTATTACATGAACGAGTCACATCACTAGAGGGGGAGGTAGTCCACACTTCCTTATATGAAATTATCACATTTTCACAACATGCAAATCATAAAGGTAAGTTTTAAATATAAAATACAGAATCATATATAAAACATAAATACCATTTATATCATATATAAAATAAGTGACATCTTAACGTCCACCATGAGAGGCGGTAGGAGATAATTGAACAATCATCATTTCGTGAGGCAGTAATTCGCCATCCACAGAAAAAGTATGTTCTTTAACCATTAGATGGAGGTGTGTGTAAGTGTAGCTAGAATAATTCCCATAAAAACATCTTAGTATATTTAAGATACTGTTTTTGTTACAAAATAAAGTAATAAAAAGAGTTTAGAGGGTTGGAGAAGAAAAATAAAACAAAAGAACATAAGAGAAGACATTACCTTTAAATCAGATAACTCCCCTTGTTTTGAACCAAAAGGGTTTCGTCAAGAGCTTTATTCCTAAGGTAAGGCTTCTAAGATGAAGATAGGGATGTGGAGAGATAATAGGATTAGTGGTTGGTCGATCCAAGGGCTTGAGAGGTGTGGGTAAGGGAGTAGAGGTGGGGGCCTTTTATAAGAGGGAGGAGGGGCACTCTTGGAAGGTCATGAAATGTTACTTTATTATGAAATGATTTTTGGATTTTAAAGGTCCCAAAATGATATATTACGAGGATAAGGTGATAAGGTTACGAAATAAACCCATACTATAGGTTTTAGACAAGTTTAGGTCTTATATTGTACCTTATCTTTTCATTTTATTTAAATTGTTCATTAATGAGGTAATCGCTGCATCATCATGGTGTCATAAATAAATTTATATATTTAATTTATAAAAATTATAAAAAATTATCATGATGTAGGAAATATTTTTATATTTCTAATTAATATTTATAGTAAAAAATATAACTTATATAACCCCAATTAAATTTTTTTTTAGTAAAATAATACATGTTTGTGACATTTCTATTTCAACTTTAAATAAAAAGTTATTAATGTCATTTTCTTACCCAAGTGGCTCCATGGGGTCCACAAGTTGACCCATATATTTTCTTGGTCTTACATGACTCATCAAATAAGGTTTGGACATGTGTCAAGGTAATTTCATATTATTAAAACATTATTTTTACCTTAAATTACAATAATGACCTCTAATCGCGATTAATAAAACTCAAAAGTTAATATTCACCAAAAATTATTTTCATCCCATTGAACCACATTTTACTTAATAATGACAACCATGTATGTTGGATTTTTAAAATTCAATTCATAGATGCGGTAAAATTTCATTTAAATGAAAAAACAGTTTTTTAACTACCACTTAGTGGTTTCACTATTCATCAAAAATTGATGTTTTTCAGAAAAATACCAAAAATTCACCCTAAGATATATTTGATATTCCTAATTAAAAAATGATTTCTATTTTAAAAAATTAAAAACATATTAGTTTAATTAATTAATTTAATAATTAATTCCCATTGTCAAAACAAATAGTGTGTTTTTATGAAACAATATACATCAAAAGATTGACACTTGTTTATGTCCAATTTCAAAGTGAAATTAATTGCAATGTCCACCATTGGATTAAATGGTAAAAATATATTCTAATTTCACTTTAATACCAATTAAAAGATAATCTATCCATATAAATAAATTATTTCAAAAAAGAGGTTTTGATTTAAAATACAACATCATTCACTAGTCATTAAAAAATGAACTTTATCGGAAAAATACCAAAAACATAAAGAAAGTAAATTTTGATGTCCCGATTCTAAAGAAGGGTTTTATTTTGTCAAATATAACATATAAAATTTTCAAAAAGTGGATTTAAAAAGGTTTTTCCATCAAAAGGCGGTTAATCAACCTTTTAAAGAATATTAGAATATTTACACTTAAAATTGGATTCATTCACATCTTAAGCCTCTAACATTTATTGGAAAAAAGATAAAATATTTAACAAACATATATAATAATTTTGTAGTTATATCTATTCATTCCCGCCAATACAACGACTAGGCGTTAACTACCATTTAAAATAATATTATTTTATTATTATTGTGCAACGTAAGATTTCAAAGAAACTCGTTGTTACGTATTGGGTACACCATCGAGCATAGCATTCCTTTTAAAGTAATATAAACATTTTATTCACAAATATTGATAAATATGAGAATGTCATATTATTTATTTACTCGGGATGTTACATTACATGTATTTTTAAAATCTTTATATATACATATTCATATGTTAATATATATATATATATATATATATATATTACATGATTTCATAATAAAATATATTTTTACATGTTTTTTAAACAAATATATATATTAGATAAATATATATATACATATATATATATCAAAAAAATTATATGTTTTTTTAATGTTTATATATGTTTTTGTCTGTGTATATATATCAAAAAAATTACATGTTTTTTAAAACTTATATATATATATTCACATGTTAATATAAATAATTGTATATATATATATATATATATTAAAAACCTTACACATTTTTTAAAACATTAATATATATATCTGTCTGTATATATATATCATAAACTTTACACGTTTTTTTAAAACACACACATATATATATATATATTCACATTTTAATATACATACATGTATGTATATATATATATATATATTAAAAACATTACACAATTTTTTATATAAATATATATATATATATATATATATTAAAAAAATTACACATTTTTTAAAACGTTTAAAGATGTATACGCAGAATGCATTGTTTACATATATTAATATTGAAGATTTTTTAAATTAATTAAAATGTGTCATTTATATGTATTTATATTAAAATACTTATTAATTAATATAAATATATCAAATATATTTTGGCTATGTTTTTAACAGATATACATATCATATATATATATATATATGCAAATATACGTACTGAAATACATATATGTATATATATATATATCAAAAACCATAAACATATTTTCAAAATCACACACACACAAACACACACAAATATATATATATATATATAAACACATACAAATATCAAAATTAAATAAACACATGTAAATATATATATATATATACACACACACATACATATATCAAAATTAACATGGTACACAAACATACTTATATATATACAAATATAAATAAAAAAAGATATAAATATCAAAATTAAATAATTAGTAGAATTTATAAAAATCAATTAAAATAAATTACACAAACCAGATTATAATCAAAAAAGAGATTAATGAAATTGCATCAATCCTAAATATCAAATTAATCATGAAAATCAGATAAATTTATAAACCTAGGGTTTGACTAAACTAGTATATTTATCATGGAACCAAAAATATGCAAAAAAATGAACTAGATTAAAAGCAAAATAGAGATTAATACAATTTCATCAATCCTAAATATCAAATAAAGCCTTAAAATCAATTAAATTTCTAAACCTAGGGACCAAACTAGTATATTTAACATTGAACCAAAATATGCAAAAAAAAAATTAACAGAAAACATAAGTGGAGTATGTACCTTGAATATCTGAGCTAAAATCAGCAAAACAATCAGGAAGAACAAATCTCTATGGAGCGTCAATGAATCGGGTGGTCAGGTGGGGTTTGCAACGACGGGAGGAGACAGGAGAGGAGAAAGAAAGGAGGGACACATTACTGTTAAAATGTCAGGGGATTTTTTATGAAATATTTGTAACAGAATTAATGTCACTGAAAATAGTAATTCATCCAAATTATTTTTAACGGACACTAATTTCCATCACAAATAATCTTGAGCTGAGGGTCATTTGTGAGAAATTTCAATATTCATCATAAATTCTCATCGTGATAACTTTCAGTGCAGGGAAATGGGAATAACCACAAAAACTATTTTCAAGAGATTATTTATTCAATTGTAATAAATCATTACTTGTGATAGAATAAATAATTCAACGCAAATAGTAACAAGAAAGGAACTATTTGCAACGGTTCATCTTCCCATCGCAAATGACTTAATTTATATTAGTGATATAAGGTATGGACACTATGAGTATATGGTAATTCTTTTTGGCCTTACTAATTCCCATGTTATCTTCATTGATTTAATCAACACATGGTTTAGAGATTACCTTGATCAGTTTGTGGTAGCCTTTATATATGACATTCTAATTTATTAAAAGATTAAGGAAGATCATGAATATCACTTGAGAATTATTCCAAAGAACCTAATGAAGGAGAAAATATATGAAAGATTTATAAATTCTGAATTTTAGATACAAAAGGTTTTATTTTTGGGTCATATAATCTCTAGCTAAGGTATATCAGTGAACCCATCAAAGATGGATGTTATTGCATGTTGTCCCATACCAACCACTATGAATGAAATATGATGTTTTCTTGGTTTGTATTCGTATAATGGATGTTTTGTGGATAATTTTTCATGACTCTCTAATATACTCAACAAGTTAACTCATAAGAGATCTAAGTTTCTTTTGATAGAGGAATGTGCGGAAAATTTCATGGAACTCAAGAAAATATAAGTTTAACACACCAATTCTTACATTACCCTATAGTAGAGAAGGGTTTTTAATCTACAATGATGCATAAAATAAGGGATTTGGATTCATTCTTTAGAAAAATTACACTGATATACCATATACCTCATAAAAAGTAAAGGTTCATGATAAAAATTTCCCAATGTATGATTTGGAGTTATCTGTAATAATTTTTTCATTAAAGATATGGAGGTAATATCTTTATGGGAAGAAGTTGATCACTAAATTTTAATGTATATATTATCATATAAAGAGTTGAACATGTGTCATAGAGGATGTTTATAGTTGATTAAAGATCATGATTGTTGAATACATTACCACCTTGGGAAACTGAACAAGGTGGATGATGCTTTGAGTCAAAAGGATCATACTAACTTGTCCAAGATGGGGATCAGAAAAGATCCAATATTTATGGATTTTAAAAGGAAGGATCTAAAATACTGAAGTAATGGGAGAAATATTATCTTTATCAAATGAGTTTTTTACCATCTATCCATGTGAATATTAAAGAGGCGTGGAAGAAATATATAGATCAACAGAAGGAGAGAAGTGTTCATTATTTTAACCATGGTTTTGATGGAATGATAAGGTTTATGAACCATTTATGTGTTCCATCCACACAAGAATTTAAGGAGTTTTTAGTGGAAGATCATAGTTCTTCATTCTCTATTCATCCTAGAAGTACAAAGATGTATAGATATTTGAATGAGTACATATGGTGGGATGGATTAAAGAGAGATATCACAGAGTTTTTATATCAGTTCTTGGTATTTCAGAAAGTTATGTCTGAGAGAAAAAAAACATAAGGTGATGTTATAACCATTACCTATACCATAATGTAAATTTGAAAACATCACCATGGATTTTTTTCATTAGACTCCCCATAACATCTAAATGGAATAATATTATATGTTTCATAGTCAATATCTTTACAAAGTCAACACATTTAATCATAATTAGAGAACAATTCTATCTTCATATACTTTACATAGTATAAATTATAGATGAGTTAAGGTTTCATGGAGTACCACATTCGGTTTTATCTAATTAGGAATTGAATATTACATCAAATTTCTAGAAAAGTCTTCAACAAGCTATTGATATAGAGTTTTGTTCCATCACTGTATATCATCCGAAGATAGATGGTTAGTCTAAAAGAAAAATTAAAACCCTAGAGGATATATTGAGATCTTGTTCTATGGATTTAAAATGTGGTTGGGATCAACACATTCCTATAGTTGAATTTTAGTATATCAATACATTTCACTCAAGAATTTTGAAGGATCCTTATGAATCCATCTATGGAAAAAAGCTTATAACTACAATTTTCAAGGATAAAGATGGAGAAATAAAGCTTTTGGGATCATAACTGGCTGAAGAAATGGTAGAAAATGTAAGGGATACTTAGTAACACATAAGGGTAGCATAAAGTCTATAGAATGGTTATATTGATAATTATTCACAAGATATGGAATTTGATGTTGGTGAGAAGGTTTTACTGTTAATTTCCACATGGAAAAAGGTAATGAGATTTAGAAATAAGGGAAAATTAATACCTAGTTATATCAGTCCCTTTGAAATTTTTTATTTTATTGGGACTCTAGCTTATTACTTGGTGCTTCCGTTGATCCTCTCTTAAGGATGTGTTATATGTATCTCTCTTAAAGAAGTAGATACCCAATCCATCACATGTACTAAACTTAGCGGTCATACTGTTGGAGAATGATCTTTCATATTTGGAAAAACTGGTAGAGATTATGTATTGTATAGAGAATGTTCTATGAAACAAGAAAACACATCTAGTCAATGTTTTGGGGTGAAACCATCAGTTTGAGGAAGCTACATGGTAACCTGAGGATGTAATGAGACAAAAGTATCTTCAGTTTTTTATACCAAAGTGGTGAATTTAAAGGGAAAATTTAATTTTAATGGGGGTAAAATATAACAAAATGATATTTTATAAAAACAATATTTGAATAAATTTAATTTCTTTGATACTATTTTTTATATGAAACACCAAATTTTAACGAACCTTAAAAACTATAAATATTATTATTTAAACATGATCGTATTACCCATCCATTAAACATTCTGGAACAAATAGTAATAACCAAATTTTAAATACCAAGTATAGATTTTTTATATAAAGAAAACATATTGAAAAATAAGTACTCAATTTTTGGTAAAGTATTTATATGTTTTAAAAATACTATTTTCTAAAAAAATGTTTTATTCCATTTTGTTAACATATAATAAATGTTATTTTTGAAACTTTTATAATTGTTTTTTAAAACTTAATTTTCATTTAAAGAATGTATAATTTTCTTTTTTATTAAATGGTTTTAAAATTAAAAATGTTAAAATTATATATTTATTAATCCAATTTAGGTAATTTGATTCAATTTCACATTGAATTTTTATATAAATACTTTTTAAACTTATAAACATTTTCTCTATGGAAATATTTTTCTCATCGCTTCTGTGGGTTTCATTTTAAATTACATTTTGACACTTATGTAAATTAAATTTGTAAATATTGATCCTATATTAGGAATTATTATAATTTATATTACAAAAAAAATATTTAAAACGGGTAGTAAAAACAATAAAAATTAATTACAGTGGTGAAGGTTTAAACCGATTTACCAGGGAGGTTAAACTAAAAAGATATGGGGTAAAGTGGCATGGATACTTGTCTAAAACCAATTTTATGGAAATAGTTAGACCTTATCACATATAATGTTTGGTAATGTACAATTTTTTATCTTTTGTTTATGTGAAAATGTGGGTACACATTGTTCTTTTTAAATATTCTAAGTGTGTCCTCTCCATAACTTATAAATACTTACCCCCTCTCCTCCCTTATTCACACTTCCAAAACCCTTTTTTTAGAAAATACATACCCAAACATCTTCGCTACTTCCCTATACACTTCTTGGATGACTTATTTTTTTTAGGAAAACCTCATAAAAATTATTTAGGTATAAACCTAATGAGGTTCTCCTAAGAAGAGGTAAAATTCTTAAAATTGTGTTTTTGTATTACTTATTCTTCCACATCCTTCAAATATTATTAAAATATGATGATATAATAACAAAATTATTTCACATGTATTGAGATATTATTATATTAATTTCATAACCTATATCCATCACCACTTCTATTAAATAGAAAATGAAATATTCACTCATGTGTACGCCGGACTATCGCCTCGTGAACCGATATAATTTGTTTCCATCACCACCTCTCAAGGATTGATATAGTTTTTGATTTAATTTTTATATAATATATTTATGATATTATTATAAATATGGAATTATAATATCACAAATATATTCTAACCTTATGACCTGTTGTAAAACAATAACTTCACTCATGTGTACGATAGATTGTCACCTCGCAAACTGATGTGAAGTGTTTTTCATTTATCCTTGACTTTGATTTTAATAAGGATAGATTAAGTAAATATGTGTGATATTTTTAACATAATTATAATTTTTTAATTATGATATCACATATACATTTTTATTTTTCATTCTGTAGGGGATAATATAATGTCATTCGTGTATACAGTGGACTACCGCCTCCTGAAGCGATATTATTATTTTTTCAATAACACTTTACATTGAAGGTAATTAGGGTAAATTTAATGGATATATGTGATATAAATGAAATAAAAATTCCAAAGAGCCTGTACCCTAGTGGTACAGGATCCTGCTTGGCATCCAAAAGACACAGGATCAAATCTGGGCAGGGGCGAATTTCCAGGGGGTACTGTAGCAGTATTGTAGCAGGGAACTGTATAAGTACAGTAGCAGTGGTGGAACTGTTGCAGCGACGGCACTGTTGCGGCGGAGGGACTGTACCAGGTACTGTAGTGGCGGATGTATTGTAGTAGGTACTATAGCATCGTGGGTACTATAGAAGTACTGTTCACCGAGGGGTCCTTTGGGCCAAAAAATGGGCTTTCAAGCCTTGTATTCAGGCCACTTGGCCTTGGGTCTTCGGGCTATGTAATGGGTCTCCCTCTACCCAGTCTAAAGAGGTATTTTCCTTAAATAATAAATTGAGGATTTAGCCCCAACCTTTAAAAAAATGAAATAAAAATGATTATTTAAAGGTAATATATTATTTACATTTTTTTCATTTCATCTGTTGATAAAATTCAAACACCGTTCACATGTACGTACGACCAACTATCGCTATGAAGCATATTTCATTTTTCATCTATAATTTTATGGATTAATCTAAAAATATATATATTGAATACATATTATATTTATATCATGTTTAAAAATATGGATATTATTGAACAATGATCAATGTAATAGGACCAAAAATACCAAATCAAAACATACATGAAAAACAAAATAGTTATTTCCCAAAACATGATTTTAACATGGAATTGTAAATAAATGGGTAATAAAAGGCCATAAGAAAATAATATATAGTATGAAATATATAATTTATGTTTTATAATATATGCATAATAAACTTATATTTTTTATACAGTAGGTTTAAATGTGTATGAAGGAATTTTATACTTAAGATAAGGTATTTTTATCTCAATTTGTCTTTTTTGGGGCATACATTATGTTATGAACCTATCTTATTTTATGAGGTTCATATAAACCTAATTTCACATGATATATCATAATCCTCTTTATATTCATGATATTTAAATTTTAATTTGATTTAATTATTTAATGGATATTATGATTCATATTTTACCAAAGTAATAAGGGTTTAATGTTACAATGTCATTGTTCATCGAGATTATTTTTGATTATGATTTAGATGATGAAATATTCTAATCCATCTCTCAAGAAAATCATGAAATTTATTCTCCTCTAGATATTCCATAATAATAAATTTTTTACCTTCATTTTACTCTATTTATTTACTCATGATTCTAAAATTATTATTTTAAATAAAACCAACTTTTTTTTCAATCATCAGACGAACACCGTTTTTTTATTCCACATCCATGTTTTCTAAAAAAATAATTTTTTTAATGTTTCTTTGGGTTTTTCAAAATTCATTTTTACCCTTATTTTAAATTTTTTAAAAATAATGTAATCTTCATGTCGTTTTCAAAATAAGGCATGTTTAGACTTTATGAGAATTGTTAAATGAATTTTTGTTTTGACATGTACAGAATTCCCCACTATCATAACCACTCATTGTTTTGAATCTTACTTCATCATTTTTAGAAGATATTTTCAAATAAAATTATATTGTAAATGTTTTATTCTTTAAAAAAATTGTTTCAAATTGGAAGGATATTTTCCTCAAAAAATGTTTTAAATTATTTTTGAAGCTTACTTAATAGGTTTTCAAGGTTATTTTCAAAGAAAATGATTTCCATAATATTTTATGAATTTCTAGTTTTAAAAATGTGATTTTTAAATAAACTTTATTTTTCTTAAGAAATGTTCATAGTGATTTTTTATTAAAAATCATTTTCCATCTATAATGACATCCCTTGATGTAACTTATGCTTTATAGGGGATATTATATAAGGATACCATTATTATTATTTCTTTAAATGGTGTATGTTTATGATGATAAGATTTTTAGGAACCCCATTCTGTTTTCCATGGGTTTTGTTTTGATGATATGATGAAATGTTTATAAAAACTATTTATTTTTGTGGGATATTATATTAGTAATTTATTATGATATTTTGGAAAATAAATGTGTGATTTTAATTATGTGATTAGTGGAACCTATATCCCCCTCCAATGTATTGGGAACTGATTAATGTTCTATGATCTCAAAGGGTATATGGGAGGATATCCTAAGCCTTAAAATAGGGTACATGAGAGGTTATCTCAATAATGAATTAGGTAGAAAGGTGGTTATCTCAATCCTAAGATGTTAAGAATTTCCTAGTAGATATATTTGACATTAGATTTTCTAGGCTTATATGTATGGGATAAATTTATGTCTTATTCCAATAATATGCTCTCATGGATAATGTTCTTTGATTCCATTATGATTTGGGTTATATGAACTACCAAGATTTATTCCATGACCCACATTTATTATCTATGATATAGAGGGTATGGTTTTCAAATGTTATTATCATGTTCTGAAATCCAATTGCTCATATTATTTTGATATCTCCCTTGTTCACCCTTAATAAGAATATGAGATCACCCTTTCTTATGTTTCCTTTACCCAGGATATTGAGAAAGGTATTATGTATGATATGTTTAAGAAGGGTTCTAGCAATGAAGAACTAAGAGGGAGATGATGTAGCTCACTTATGGACTAGTTTTTTATGAGTATATGTTTCCAAAGGCACTAGAAACAAGGGATTCTAGTGTGGATCATTATGTTATGTAATGAATGTTGCTATACTAAGATGAATATTTATGTATGAGAAGCTTAGGTATCTATATGGCACCCTTTTTTGAGTATCTCTAGCACTACATTCTCCCTCCTGGTCAAGCTGAGCATGAGTGAATTTGTTGATCTGTAGCATAGTTCACCCTCCAGAGTGGAATTAACCATGAGAAACCTCTCTACAAGTGTGGTTTGAATGTAATTATTCTATTTTTAATTCAAGGGGAGGAGATGCCTCATTTCATGAAATAGGTCCTTGCTGGATCATATGGATCCCATCTAATAGGATTGAAGATCTCCCACCAAATTCAGAGGTTATGGTACTTTTGGCCCATCATTGTTTGTAACTGCATTCAGTCCACAAAGTGGTTTCATGCATTAAAAATTCATTTCAATTTTTGGGCACCAACAAAAATAGTTCCACCACACCACTAAATATTCCTATACCTTTTCATTTTAGAGACTCGACAATACTAGTCCCTACATGATAGTGACAACTTGATAGTCAAATTTCATTTTGACCACAATAGATTTATTCTGAACTCCCACATCAGTCATCAGTTTTTAGTTCCTCACTCCATTCCCACAAATAATAGCAGTAACTCTTGAGCTAACATGTTAAAGATTTTGTAAAAAAAAATAAAACATCTAATCCAACCACACTTAAAGCTACCATTCATAAGTGAATGGGTGGATTTAGGTGTTCAAAAAATCCCTCCATAACATCCTGAAAAAGATGGTCGGATAAAATAAGAAGATATTTCTTAATAAATTACCCAATTCCCTCTGGGCCTATCAAATGAATTTCCAAAATTCCACGCAGGTAACCTTATACTCCCGAGTCTATGAATTAGATGTAGTTTTACTTATAATGGTTTAGTTTTTGTCACTCTGAATGGTTGTTTAAATATAAAAGACACCATAAAAATAATAGAAGTCTATTTGGATGAGTTTTAAGCCCTCGAAGAAAACCATAATCGATTAGCATGATCATTCCACAAGAAGGTTCATCTTTGATCATTACTTCAAGTTTTTATGGTATTGGCTCTCAGAACACCAATAATACCTCTAAAAATGATACCAAAGATTTAGTCCAAGGGGGATGGAAAATAAGTTATTCATAAGGTTTGTTATAATAGTACATACTCATTTATCACCATGGTCGAGAAAAAATACCTCAAATTAATTCTAGTTTCTTCAAGGAGTAATATGTATGGACTAATGGCCCAAGCCCTATGACCTTAAACTAGAAGTTTCTCCCATAGTCCAAGTTGTATGACTTTAAACTAAAAAAACTAACATACCCAACACATGAAGTTAAATAGTGGCCTTACCTTATGTAATAAATGTAGGATGCCTCATTTGATAAATGTGAGATGACCAAAACCGACATCCTCAGTACAAGATGTTAAACTATAGCCTTACCCTATGTGATGAACATAGGACGCCTCATGTGATAAATATGATATGTTTCTATGTAATAATAATACAATATAAAATTTTATGATACTATGAGTCCTCAATAGAGAGGATATACCCCTAGAAATGATCTTATACCATGACACACTCCATAACTACATGTTTCCTGATTCCCAGTATAGAGAAATATGTAGTGATGCCTGTAAATTTTTTCTTCATGTTAAGCTACATGTTTTATTTTATATAGAAAGGTTATCTTTTAAAACATTGAGATCATTTTCCTAGAGAGGGAAAAGTAACCATGGTTCTCCTCATCAATTTTAAGCTCCAATTAAATCCCTCAACCCATCAAAAAATCGATATTCCCACTTGACCCAACATAAAGAAGAAATAATGGACATCATAGTGTGTAATACCCCCACACATCATCATCAAACAACATTAAATTGTTTATTTAACCTATGTGAAAAACACATGATGCCTCATATATCAAATGTTATATGACCAAAACCAATTTCCACAGCACATGAATTTAAAATATAGCCTTACCTTATGTGAAAAACATAGATTGTCTCACATGAAAATGTGAGATGACAAAAACCAATTTCTTCAACACACAACATTAAACTGTAGCCTTACCCTATATGAAAAACACACGATTCCTCATGTAAAAGTTATGAGATGATTAAAACCAACATAGTTAACACATAACGTTAAACTATAGCCTTATCTTATGTGATGAGCATAGGATACCTCATATAAAAAATGTGATATAACCAAAACTAACATCTTTATCACATGAAATTAAACTATAGACTTACCCTATGTGAAGAACATAGGATGCCTCGTATAGTAACTATGTATGCTTCATCATCCTCTCCATGGAGGACACAACCCTTACACCAATGGTCATCATCCAAGTTGTTCCCTATAACTATGTGCAACTTGATGCCCATTCCCATGGGATACATAGTGATTCTTGGATCTCATATCCTTGGTCCATCTCCATCAGAAGCACATTTTTGGGTCTACCCTCTTAGGGGAAGGCTCAATCCTTCAATGCTGATGCGATCATCAAACACATTCTAGTACAGGGTGGAGTGGTCACCAAATCCATATTTCCTATAAAATCCTCCACATCCAAAAATTTCATCATTTAATTTGGATCCTCATCATCCCCATGATTTGAATATCCCCCCAAATGGAAGTGGTTTTTGACCACACTATCTCACCTATCATCTGAGTAACACACCTTGAATAATCTTTAGAGACATTTGGCAGTCCCCATGTTTCAAAAATGGTCAATTTCCAAACCTTAGTTTCATGTCCCATCCTTGACTGGAATTGTTGTGTAACCTGTGTTTCAAACATAGTTAATAATGGTCCCCTATGATTGGTCACCCCTTTCTCTCATCCATATCTTTGATGTCATGATTTACCTTCCTTTCCACCTTCCTTTACCCTGATATTAAATTTAGCACTATATGTTTAATTATCCTATATTCTATTGTATGATGATTATGTAAGACTCCATCATTCGAAATTCCATATATGAAATTCCTTTTACGATTTTTATACTCTCCCTTATGATAATGAGAACTTCATGTTTCCTTTTTTTTCTCACATTGAGCATGTCTCATGTCGTCTTAGGATTCAGGGAGGAATTTCCCTAAGTGATGTTGAGATGTGTGGGTGTCCATTAAATGAAGTACCACACCTTTGGTCCAAACAATATGACCTTAAACTATTAGCCTAATTCCAATAATCACAAAGTTAAATTGTTTGTTAGTTTCCCCCTTTTCCAAACTATCATGACCTAAAACTATATGTAATTTGTCTTAGAGATTTTTTTTAGGAAATGGGGTGCCCTTAGTCTCTCTCTTCATATAAAGTTTTATTTCCTTGTATATTTCATAAATATCCCTAAGACACCTCATTATCACCCTTTTTCAAATCTATGTGGCCTCAAATTACAATAACCTTTGGTATAAACATTATGAACTTAAATTTTGTGAAACTAGCCACCAGTGGCCCACAATTCACATTTGATTTTACTCAACTCTAGTGCCTAGAAAAAATAATACCCCCTTCTCAAACCACATCCTCAATCGAGATTATTTTCTCTTTCTAGTGTTGGTGTCCCACTATTTCATATTCTAGAACTATGTATGGTTTTATAACCAACCCAAGGGATATGTAGTGATTATTAGAACTTTTTTCATTGATCCCAGCTATTAATCCTCATTAGTTGAGGTTTTATTCATTAATATTCAACATCCCTAGTCCAATGATAACAACTAGCCTCAGGAGTTATTAATATTATGAATATATTCCTTATCCATCCTTTCATGATGGTTTTCAACCCCCTCATTCCATCCAAACCACCATGGAGTATTCTAAACTAGTGTAAGAATTACGATCTTAAAGTATTTTCAACTATTTGGTCCTACTGACATGAACTTAATTTCCCGAGATATGTGACAAAAATATCTATCAAATTGAAAACCCATAGGGTAAATATTATTAAGAATAAGGCATTCATCTACCGGATCACCCTTGCTGTTTTGAAAAAAATGGGGGTGTAAATTAAGAGGTAAAAACCATACATGGATCATTGCTGAGCCCTAAAAAAAACCATACTATTCTCACTAGAACCCTCACTTTAGAAAACAATTAGAGCTAAATCTTATCTCTATTTTCTTCATGATCTTCTCTCTAAGGCTCCCCCAATTGTGATTTCATTTTATTCATCACACTACCTTGAACTAGAGGGAATTATTCACATTAGTTCACATGTCCTGTCCAAAACATGATAAACTATGATATGGACATCATATTCACATGATATTAAACTGTATGAGACATAATCATCATCGTATGATTCTAAACTATATTTTAAATTACCTCAATACAAGATATTAAACAGAAAGCCATCCACACCCATGTAATAACATAAAACTCAAAATAACTTATCCCCTTTCTAGAGAATCCCTTCCCCCTTCAGGGCCGATCACCTACCACCACATTCATGTTACTTGATCATTTCTTGTCATATAAGTTGAATATTCCCTTAGATGATTATTCTATCCCTTATTCAGACTGATGCGCCAATCTAATGTATTTAAATCCATGGTGGCATGATCCCGTGAGTGTTGAACTCAATCCAAAAATTCCCCCCATTCACCACACACTTCATTTATTTTATGATTTGATCACCCACCATCCTCTACATTTAAACGAGTCACCCTAACAAAAATGATTCATGAACTTACTTTCTCACCTACCATCTTGGGAATATGATCCAAAGGACTTTTTAATACATTTTATATGTCATGTGTTTCAAACATGTTTAATGTTTGACCACCATTCGTATTCCCCATCCCAGGAGATATGATAAATTATACTTTTAGAATTTTCCTAGCTATCATCCTCTATTGTCTTATCATCCACTTGGTTTTCCAAATATTAGAAATCATGATTCCCACCCCTCATCATTCCCCTTATTTTGAGTAGAATCCAACACCCCCAGTGTTACCCAACTGGTGTACCTAGGCATATAAGAAAAATCAATTTGATTATGAAGAGTCCCACTGTATGACCAAGGAATTCCTAGTCATAATTCACCTAGAGGTCAATGAATAATTCTGAATCCCCCCTACTGGGCAATCTTATATAATTAAGAAGTTTTCTATTTATCTCTTTTTTCTCACATTTTTCATTACTCATGTGGTATTAGTGCTTTATAATTGATTGTCTTACTATGTGTGATTGATACGTAGGAAAAAAGATACATGTGTATGTAAAGAATTGAAACAAATAAATCATATGTCATTATTAAGAAGGTTTATCTGCAAGATAGAGCCTCTCCATGCTTTGGAAAATTTGGATTACTCTATAAGGATTATCTTTAGTGATTGAGTGATCCAACTCATCCGGCCTTTAATGAGTATCCTCTAGTATCTACCATCACATTGTAAGCTCCTTCACTTCCTCCTTAGGCATAGTGAAGAACTCATTGGCATGAATCTGTTCTTAAAACTACTTAATCCTAAATTCAGCTACCATGGTTGCTTACCCCATAGCCTTATCCTTATCCCCCACCAAATTTACCCATGGATGATTGATGCTCTCTAATTCAGTGTTGACGACAACCTTATTCTTATACCATTGTTCCTCTCGTGTCATAAGATCTTGTTTGAATGCCTAGATCACCTTGTTCACTTCTTTTTTCTTCTCATTCTAAGAAACATTGAACTCTTGATTCTCTACATACACCCACTAAGCCAGATAGTCTAAAGCTAGCACATTGAGAGAATGATAATCCACCCTCTAGTTCCTAAATTCAGAAAACAATGGAAGACGGACCCCATCGGTGTCACTAGATCTTTTTTATTGTGTGGGAGAAGAAGGTATGCACACTTCTACATGCCTAGTTCTAGACAAAATGATTATATTTAGTGACATCATACTCAAAATCATCCAGATCCTCAGTTGGCATAAGCTCATATCAGGAAATTTTGTAAGGATATGGCAGTAGGGTCCTCCTCAAGTAGGATCTTAGATGGGCTAGGATCCATGTCAAAGGGAGGTCCATCCTAATCCATCTCTTCAATAGTAGTAAAAACTTCACCAACCTTTATCTTGGAATCCCCCATAGTGGTATCTTAATTTGCAATGGTTTTCCCTCTTGGGATTGAGTCTGGATTACCTTGAGTGACCAAATACTTGAGAGTTGGCTCAGGTTGTGGATTATATAAAACAAATTCCTTATCCATGCCTGATTATTGAGGATAAATTACCTTGATCATTCTTTTGGATAAATAAATCATGGTTAGTTAAAACTCTAACAACAAAAAGGTGTAAATATCTTGAAAAAATAGACTTGCATGATGCAAGGGCTTGTGATATATCCTTGTCGAGGTCACTAATTGGAAATTTTACTTCTGGTTACCCTTTGATATCGATCATCACATCCAAAACTTCCCTAGGATCCATGAGAATCATGTTTTTGAAGGTTTTCTTAGGCAAAAAAAGGGGTCAGAATGGGAAATTTTAGAATTTATTAATGATTCAAAAGGATTGGGGTAGATAGGATTCTGAGATATACCTCAGAAAGACATAAAGATCTCAATAATAATCCATCCTAGGAGGCCTCCCCCACCAATAGGTGGATGTGGTTCTAAGATGCTGAAGTGCTGTCCCATATAGATGACTAGGATGACTACATAATTAAGAACTTCCCCTATAATAGCCTCCATAAATGCTTCTTTTATTGAGGTCTCGAGATCATACCTCAATCTGGACTCCCCTATGCTTATCTATGTGCTCTATTAAACCATGATAAAGGTCCTATGGATCTCTTAATTTGGTTCTTGCATGATTCATGATTATGGGTAAGACACACTAGATAAAAAGAAAGGTGAAATACACAATGGTATAAAATTACCTCACCAAATAGGAGTTAGACTAGGAAATATTCCTTAGGATTTACCACCCCACTCTCCTAGTAACTTTCCGAGTTAGTGATAGAACCCTAGGACTCCTCATTCCCAAAGCCATGTGCATCGAAAATGGTAGCTGGATCATATTGGGTCAGCAACTCGACAGAGATTATCTCCTCATGGCCTGTAACAGATATCATGTTTACCTAGGGGTAGTAGGTTCACCCTCCCTACACAACCATGTGAAGGCACTGATATCTGTAAGCTACTCAAATGGCTCCTAAAATCTCACTCATCTTTTGATCCTCAGATGTTTGACATATGGAAGCTTGATCCCCTATCAAGTAAACATTTTCTATAGCTTCTCAATAAATTATAACTGTTGTAACATTCTATTTGTAGTCTAATGTTTGAGTAAATAGTCATTATCATTTGTATATAAAAATTAGTACAAATTATTCCTTGGAGCCTCCCTATATCGGATCCCCCCCCCCCCGAGTAAGAGATCTCCACTTTCTCCAATAGTCACTTTTGGGGGATACAATCCCCTTTAAGAGGCATAGGTGTAGTTGAACCCAAATCCCTTGTTGTCAATCCAACTTGATCCCTCAATGTCGAGTATACACTATGAAGTGCATCCTACCTACTGACCTACTACGCCTCTAGCTCATCTGAAAACGCCATCTTCCTTACCTAATAGCATAAGATCTCCTAAGGGTACACCATAATAAAATTGTTTGAATAGGTTTGGGAGAGTCTAGAATCAATGTTATTTGGTGATAGCATCATGTTTTATATAGTGCCTTCAGCTTTAAACATTTAATTTATCTGAAAAAGGATACAGGGGTTCCTCTCTTCACAAACCCTTATATATAGTGACTTCACCATCTTCTAAATGCATCAAAAAATTTAGAAAAACTAGTATGGAGTGTATGGTGTGATGTATGTGTTTCCAACAATCCCCAAAACCATCACTCTACCATAGAAAGCCTACATATTTCTTCTCTACTCCAGCATCCCCTCCCAATTATTGACCATCTCTCCAAAAGGTGTTGAGAAAGGATGAAAATCAAAACACCAAGGCTATTGATTTTATCTATCACTATAGCCTCCTTTTGCATCATCATTTAAACCAAAATGATGTTGAAGAGTGAAGGTCGATGACCAGAGTTCGGGGGATGGGGTGATGGAATTGGGAAATTTATACCCCCCAAAGTGCATTGGGATCCATCAATGAAGAAACTAGAAACGCACACATTTATGTTGAGGCATGTTCCCCCTCACAATGTTCCAAAAGTGATGGTAGATCTAGGATAGTTTCTGACACCATTAAATTCACCTGGTTATAAACACCATGATTTTTTCCATCACCAGTATCCTAGGTTGGAAGCCCATATAGGTATCCCCAACTGGTAGAATCCAATCACATAGAAAGTTGTCCAAGAATGTTGTATACCTAACTACTGGATTCCATTACTCCACATTATATCCCCATTCCTAGTAGTGTCCCTCTTAAAATATCATATTGTAGAACAAAAACATCCTCATTTTTTATATAGCTGGAAACTCTTTTGGCCTCCCCAGCATTTTCATGACTAGTGAATTCAAGAACAAACCCAACTACATCTTTAATGTAATATCCTCCTGAATGGAGGGGTGATGCTTTAACCCCTGGGTCAATCAATCCAGAAGGGTTGTTACTATAACTAGGGTGTTTTCAATATTACCCCAAGTGTTAGGTGTTGGGAGGAACTCGTCATAATAAAACCCTATTCTACGTATCCCATTAATATGATAAAGGTCCCAATGGCCAATTCCCACCTCCATGTGATGAAGGTAGAGGATGTCTTTATTTAAATACCACTACTGAGAATCCCTAGAATATGTTCTTAATTGAGGTAAATGTGGAATTATAACATCCACATAGCTTTATAAAAACTAATATGTCATAGATCAGACCCATACACTTCACATGTGAAGCATACCCAGTATGCCCACATCTAATAATCAGAGAAAATTTCCTTTACTTGCAGGTCACAGTACTCATACCAGTCCTTGCAATTGTTTAATATGTTGTCTTGGATAATTATCATATAATGGGGGGGGGAACTCTTCATCTACTAGATTTTCCCTCACCACCATCAATATCCTTATGATTATGGTGTAAATAACAAAATATTTACACACCAGGATCAGATGGGAAATTATGGTAATATTCCAATGGCTCAACTTTCATGATTATCAAACCAAAACCATGGCATGTTTGTTTACATGGATAGGAAATCCACATAATAGAACAATAAAAAGTTAAAAAATGGAAACATAGTGCTAAAAAATACCCTATATGATCCAATTTTAGTAATCTCAGAAGCTTGGTATTCTTAGAAACAGTTCCCTAGGATAGTAGAATTTTAGGATTTTCATCCATTTCTACCCTCCTGGAAGTAGTAGAAGTAGTATCGTCAGCAACCTGTTCTGCTTGATGGGTAATTTTTTGAGTTTTGAGGAGTCACAAAGGGTCATTCACACAACTAGATTCTATTTTGTGCAATTCGACTAGTTTCGTGCAACTCGGGACTAATTCATTAAAAGGATACATTAGACTTGAAAAACTCATCGTTAAACTAAATTTTCACAATATTTTTAGAAAAGGTCAGGAGTTTCATGAAAATTATTCATGTTATGCACACGAGGGATAGATTATCACACAAAAGTAAATGTGATTTTATAGGACTCATTTTCTAATATTTATAGGTATGGTTCCCCCTGGTTTCACCTACATAACTAGTTTTCATGACCTTGTTTAAAATTTTCATTCTACAATGAGTAATTTCTTTAAACTTCAACATTTTACTCAGAACATGACCTTCTAGTTGCCTAATAGCTATAATTTCTAGGTAAACTATAGGTTCTGAAAAAAACCCCCTCAAAGATGGTTTTATCCAAAATAAATGAATCAACCCAACTAAAGGTACCATTTTTAATTCTATGGATAAAGTGGTCATAACAGCTGGGCAACACACACAACTCTTTATTTCATTGTGCAGCTGACATGTGTAAAAAAAGTGACATCGATGAGCTAGAGTAACACAAGAATAATTTAATATCCCCTACCCTATAAATCTAGGGACATGAAACATTTGGTTCAAGAAACTAGAACTAAAAACTAGGGCATAAAACATTTGTAAGAGAAAGGCATCGTTGAAACATAACATTGCATGGACCTACCATAACAGAAAATGCATGTGACACATGCAACAAATTTTCACAGTATAGGCAGATTTATGTACCATATGAATCCCATTTCGGCTGTAAATAGAGTATCACCACCTACCCCCCCCCCCCCCCATTTTAGGAGATCTCTAAGAAATATTAAGAGTTGGTTCTCCCTCATGCAAACTCCTCTTCCATTACATCATGAAACTCTGAACTCCTATGGATTTCAAAAGGAATAGAACTTGTGTGACTGACCTCGCATGGGCCCCAACTTGGTTGGGATTTTGTTTGAAATTTCCTCACTAAATATAATTTAAGGCTAGGTGGTTGGATGAAAGAGAATCTGACATCTTGTAACCCCATGTTTCATGCGACTCCAAATGTTTTGTGAACATATTCCTCTGAGTTACATAAAGTGACTTTATTCTAGTGCCCATGGTTTTCACACCAACATTTTCATGCGCAATTTTTAAGGTGTGTGTAATAACCTCCAAATCCAAGACCATATTTCTCCCTCTTCCAAGAACATATATATAAAATTCAAGCTCTTAGGAGCCCTACCTCACTCAAACCGGGTTTACTCAAGCCTAAATGTTTCGCACAACCATTACCATCAACCCACATGTACAAATTCTCTGCTTAAATAAAGAACATGAAAATTGTATTAGATTTTTCTCTTAATCATAGGCACCCTATCACCTATTTCTATTATGTATAGAAACCCTAACATCAAGTTCCAATTTTTCTACTTCACAATGACAATGTTTACACCATTTTACAGCCAAAGGAATCTATGTAGTAGACAAGTAATCCATGAATACAGAATCATCATGCTAAAAACTTTCCTTTTCATTTTATGAGGCCTAATGCCAGATCCTTATCTCTAATCTGGAAATGGTCTTTAGGGGTATAGATCTGTAAAAAATATGAGTTGCATGATTTAAAACTATATAGATCAACATCCAAGTAAAATTATATTAAACTAAACAAAAACATCATCATCACATGATGTAAAACTGTAGCCCCACCCTATGCGGTGAAGAAAGGATGCCCCGTGTATGACTAGAATAGGAAGACCCCTCACCTACAACCTTGTGTGATAAACACATGCTTCCCCATGTACAATCATCATGTTATGATACCTCCTTCCCCGTCATGGGATGATACTCCTACTTTGGGTAGCCTCCAAGTGTAATTACCATACTATCCCTTGTTTTTTTTCTTCTATGATGCAAGAATCCTTTCCACATGATGTTAAACTGCATTGAACTGTCCCATCATATGACCTTAATCTTTGGAATTATACTATAAGGGTTTTGATACCATTTTCTTAAAAGTTTATGTAGTACACCTACATAAGTATCAATCCCAATAACTTGATATGCATGGGTTATCTCTCTAAGGTTAAATATGAATACCGTAATAAATCCACCAAACCCACATATCTTCCATTGGAAGGTAGAAACTATAAATTGAAATAACATTCTCCAAAATAACACACAAAAATCCACCAACCTATCCCCATACAACATTAAAACCACAAAAAACCTATCCCCAGAACAAATTAAATATATGGCCCACCTATCCCCACAAGATGTTAAACCTATCACCAAACTAACCCCACACGTTGTTAAAATTGTAACCAACCTATCCCCACAATATTTTAAACCTATTAAATAATATAATATCTCTACCCCATATAGTAAACATGGGTTTCACGGGGTAAAAATCCTTGGAAGTATTATGACCCTAGAATCAACTACCCTATGGTCGAAACAGGATGCCATTGATTATGTGCCTAAGATGCCTCACACAAGAGACACCCTCGACTTTAAAAGATGGTAAATTTATAGGTTCCCAAAACACCAAATGTCTAAAATTACTCATAAATTCAGAATGTTACTATCCAGTCTGATCGTAGGTTTCTTACATGTCGAGATAGAACCCGTGTAATTAACTGGAATCTACCTTGAGATGGCACTGAGAATCAATATCATGGACATGACTTAAATATTTTTGGGAGGCCTATACTAGTAAATGAGCTCCAAAGAGGAATCCATGGATGGCTTAAATGACATCCCATCATCCCATTTCAATCAAGGAGGAATCCATGGATAGATTAAATGAAATCTCATCATCCCATTTCAATCAAGGATTTAACATCACCAATCACAGTGGAAGAGGCTTACCACCTTTGGAGAGTGGGAATGCAGGGCGACCAGAGCACATATGTGTGCACCTCAGAAGAAAGCATAAGAAAACATATGGTCAAAGAAGTAATTATTAACTCATATAAAAAAAATTATCATGAAATAATTATCATTTTTATAAATCAATTTTAATTTTAGAAATTATGATGAAAAATTATTTTGAAGAATGAATTACTTCACAGTCATGGAGACGTTAAGTCATATATACGCATGAGTAATGTTTTCATTTCTTGATGATCATGATGGAAAGAAGGTGAGTATTATTTTTTCTTTCCATAATGATCATTATAAAATAAATACCATATTATATATTTAAATAAACAAATATATATCATCAATGTGATGTGGTGATTGAAAATGAATCGTGTCGCTTTCATGGAGGTGGTATTCCACACGTATGCATGAACATCATTATCATTTTTCAATGGATAGAAAGGTAAGAAATCAGATGATATATTATCTTATATGAATGATAAATATTTCATTAATATTATATATAAAAATTAATTCCATATTTTTAACCATCCATGAGAGACCATAATGGAAAAATAATTACATCAGTTCATGAGGTGGTAGATAGTCGTACAAAAGAATGGTCGTTTTGTTTCTCATTTGATAGAAGTGGAGATGGATATGGGGTATTTAATTAACATAAAAAATATAAATATATTTAAAATATTTTTTTATTATTACATATTATTTTATATGATTTTAAGGAGGTATTAGAAGGAATAAAAATAAAATATTCAGTTAAAGACTATACCACTTCTACGTACAACTTCCTTTTCTTTACACTTTAAAACATTTATGGTTGGTATTATACTAAAAACCCTATAGAACATGTGGAGGTATGTTAGGAAGGTATTTGGTTTGGGTATGGATGAAACAAAAGGATTTTGATGTGTGAATAAAAGAGGAGAGGATGTGCCCATTTATAAGTGAAGGTAGGAGCACTCTTGGAATTACTTAAAAATTAAATTAATATAAATTAATTTTCATTGAAAAAAGGCTCCAAAGTGATATAATTAAAATGTAGGATGAGTATGGATATAAATTATATCATCCAATAAAGTATTTATATCTACCCTTATCTCTTTATTTTAACCTATGTTAACCCTTTTTGAAAATTACCATGAAAATAACGTTTTTACTCTTTAGGGGTTAAGATAGTTACTATAAAAGGGAAGTAGGACTAAAAAATATACCATTTTTGATATTTTCAAACATATTCCAACCTCTTGAAGAAATATATAATTTTTATTAATTTTCAATTAATAAATAAAATATTATTTATTATAAAATATCCTTAATGTATTCTTTTGAACTATTCATTTACTTTTATTTTAATGACATAAATAAAGGAAAAATTAAAATTTAAAAATTTAACACTACTCAAATAAGTTATAATTATATATAAAATCCATGAGATATAATAATTCATCCATATTATATTACATTAAATATATTTAAAATCATTTGTTTTATTTTTCTATTAATTGAATAAATTTTGTGTCAGTGTTGTGTAAGAATTTTAGGTAATTATTTAATCACTAAAAATTAAAAATAAATTATCATGATAAAAAAAATATTTATATTTCAAATAAAAATTTATAACTAACATAATATTTTTTATCCTTGTTATAAAATATCATAGATATTAAAAGCCGTAAAGTGATATTTTTTACTTTATCTTTTAATTAAGTGTTATAAAGGTGCAAATCAATGAAATATGGAACCAAGTTTCCATATTTTAAATAATTAAATGTAAATGGTTGAAATATATCCATAAAATTGGATTAAGGAAAATTTTAGGGTCATTTTCTAATACTTATCATATTATTTTTAACCCTAATAAAATGATTTACCCTTACAATGATGATATTTATTTACTAAGGTTGTTATTCAAAATGACCAAAAATAAAACGGATCCATTTAAAAAATTTGTACCTCCTAATTCCAAATACGGAATAAATTTTTCAAGATTCAATTTCTAGAATATTCATAATTTCATTTGATATTAAATTGAAAAATGCAGTGAAAAAATTAGTTTATCAAAAAATACCTTTTAAGTATAAAATTATTTTTATACAAAATTATACAGTAAAATTGATTTAATAAAACATAATTCTATTATTTATAATATAATAAAAATAATTTTTCTCTAAAACATTTTAAAAATAAAATGGAAGCTTTTAAATTCTTGAAAAAAATAAATTTTAGAAAAAAATAGTTTTTTACTATTCACTGGAAAATTAATCTAGTCAAAAAATCCGAAATATCACTCTAAGATAATTTTCACAAGACTATTCCAATTATTTTTATAAAAAAATCTAAATTTTACAAAAAATAATTATAGTTTTTTCTCAAAAAAATAAATTAAAACCCATATTTGAAGAAAATGTATTTTTGAAGAATAAAGTTACATTACTAAAATTTGAGTGATTATTTAATTAAAATATATTAATAAATTTATATTGAGTCAGAACTTGATATATATTTCATAAATCAGTTAATTATATTCATACATGCCAATTTGATGACATGATTATAAGAGTCATAATTAATTAATAATATTTCATTATTCATTTTGGATTAGTGATGTCTGTCATTTATGCTATCAAACTAAATATTATTTTTAATATATTGTGGTGTCACATTATCCCCCACACCTTAATAAATTGTGTCCTCACAATTTGAACTTGATATTGGTTATCAAGGGTTTGACATCTAAAAATACCTTTGTTAAATCCCACATCATTAAAATGGTTAATAAAACATACTCTTAGAAAGAGAAAAATGGAAATATGAAGATCATATATAATAACACATAACTAGGATTCGTAAATAGGATAAAATTATTAGGAAGTAAAAACATAGACATGGAAGAAAATTATAATATCAAAATAATGATGGAGAATGAAAAATATTTTTGATCGCAAGAAAGTGAATTATTATGAGAATACTAGTGACCATAAAACCCTAAACCAAAGAGGTGTGAAAAAGACAATCAATTCATCAGAAATGAGGGAAATTGGAATAAATTATATTTTAAAGAACCTTTTCATATAGTTGAGGATTTTTTTGACCATTTAGACTATGAATATAAATAAATATACTTACATGAAAATGTTAATCTCATCCTTCAAATAGTTTACACAAAAATATCATATTTTTCTCTAAAAAATGTGTATTTAAGATGTATTATTCATGCATAAAGAACTAAAATCAACTTCCAATCTATCACATAATCAAAAAAAGGATAATAAGATTTTCCACATTCCCTTAGACATTAACCAAAACCCAAAATAGTTAGTACTAGGAAATATTATTCCCTAAAAGAATAAACCTTAATATGAAGAAATATAACATTAATATTTAAAGCTTCAACAAAAACACCCAAAGTTAGACATATATCATTTGATAAATAAATAACATAAAAATTATTCAAAATATTCTTGGACAAGTTCGAAACCAAAAAAAAAATCAGAATAACTTTATCACATATTCTTTTCTGGTTAATTTTAAATTTTCTTCCAATCAACATTATTCACTCATAAAGTCATCCAAATACTCTAATTAATTTTTTTATTTTCAAAATATCCACTTTTTGGTGAAGTAGTATCCTTACATATTTAAACATTCAAAATTGAAAAACATCCAAAATTCTACATTCAACATTTAAACCAAAAAAAAATTCCACATTCAAATTTGAAAATTCAAATCACAGAAGCACACCTCATGGCTATCACATTACCCGAATAGAGGATGCACGATGCCCAAGACATCATCATCGCTGTTACTAGTCAACATTGACACCATCATCGATAGAACCATCTCACCACACCAATAACATCGAATCATCACCGAAGTTAGTAACACCCTATGTCACCATCACAAGAACAACATCATAGTTTCCTTATAATCCGTGAGTCGATTAAAATTACTCGCCATCAATATTATTGACATCATCAACACCCATGAGAGTAGGCTTTAATCGTCAATGGAATTGACTAAACTAAACAACCACACACTAAACCAGCAATGTGAACAACCAGAAACAAACAAACAATAAAACAATAACCTTAGCATTGTGATCAATAAAATATAGCCACCGCATCACAGATCACAGTTTGGATGTGCCTCCTAGAACACCATTTACTTAATGAATGGAATATCTCAGAGTCTCTTTTAAACAACTACACAATTGACCAAATGGGGTAGTATTAAAGGAATCATGAAGCTAGAGCAGTGTTTGAAATGGAAAGGGTCACCCTAAAGAGACACCCTCTCCTAGACCACCAACCCAAACTGATGAAGACACCGCCTGTCAAAAAACACACCTGGAAAAAATCCTAATAAACAAAAACTTACTTTAAAGAGAGTACCATGAAGAAATGAGAAAGGACGCATCCATGATCCATGGAGAAGAGCCGACGAGGGCTTCAGAGGGTCGCTGACCAAAATAAAGGGGCCAACGGTGCATGGAAAAATAGAAGAAAAAGAGAACTTCTTTATAAACTAAAATACCATAATATTATTTTCACTTTAATCGTATAAGGTTCCAAAAATAGTGAAATTTTTCCAAAATAACATTAATCACTTAATCACCATGTTACTTTTCAATCCCATGGTTATCTACACGATAAAACATATGTTCAAAACATCAATGTAATTATTATCATTCAAGTTATTTAAGTATAAAAGAAATTTTATACTAAAATGGAAATACTATAGTCTAGTGGTAGTTATTTCTTCCCTCTTATTGTTGGCTCAATCCTCGAGGCCTTGTCAGATTCTAAGGGTTACGTTCGGCTTAATAGTTTTCATTTTGTTTTACTAAATTAGGATTAATATAATTCCTATAATATTCCAAAAATTGTGATTAAAATCCTACAAAATTTAATATAATTATTCATAAATAATTCTTCATGTTAAACCTAAGGGTTATATATACCTCAACCCAATAAATAATATCCAAAAATATCATTAATCAATATAAAATCCCATCACATAAAACCACAAAAGGTGTATCTATAGATTTAAACTTTTAATCATCCTTAAAATTATATACCCATTATGTTATCCATAAATATTAATTTAACCACATATGGAAACATGATTATTTATAAATTTATCTAAAAATTTCATCTGATTAAAATTTAAGGACATGTCATTAAACTTTAAATAATATTTTTATTTAGGTCAATAATTTATTTTATACATTTTAGGAACTTTGTGGTTTAATGTTTTATAGAATTACTCCATCACTCTTAAATAAATATTTATTAAATCACAAAGTGAAAACTTTAACTTAGTGTCTATTTTATCAAAAAACAAACAAAATATTAATGATATAATAAGTTTTATATTTATAACATATCTTCACAATTTTCATCTTGACTGTATCGTTGACCCTACTGATCGTTAAAACCCTATAAAAAACGTTTTAAAACATGGGATAAGCACAAAAAGAAAATTAAGGGACATAGAAAAGAAGGAAAAATCTCATTGACTATTTTAAAACCATGATATTATAAAAGGGTTTCCCTTTAACATAATAAACTTTGAGCATAAATAATTTCTCACTTACACATTATATCATCTTTACAACCCAAAGTTTTTCATAAAACACTTTATAAGAAAATATAATGGAGAAATCATAATCATTATGGATTCTTAGAAAAGATGAATAACCATAATTTTTTATTAAAAACATTAATTTTATTCAAAAAGAGAAAAATCATTCCTTCTAAACAAATATCATTAAATTACCATTTAAAATAAAATTATTTTAATGAATAATCATTATCAAGCATAGAAAATTCATATGGATAACTTGGGATATCATTTTCATGTCACTCTTATAAATGGAATAAACTACACATTATTATTCTTTTAGGATAATTACATAATGCATTGAATGGATATAACTGACACACTCATCCTTATTTTTTAGCCTAACCACCCATACATGGCTTACTATAGATTTACCCATGCTTGTTTTATAATAGAACTTCTCATTTTTAGTTTATAATGGAACTAACCATCCTTTGTTTATAATGTAACCAATAATCCTTGGTTTATAATAGAACCATTATTATTTGGTATATAATGGAACCAAAAAACATCATAAATAATTCCCATGAACCATAACACAATATTAACACATAAAAACTTTCAATTTAATAAACACACTCAAAAAAACATTCTTTACACCCATTAGAAAACATTTTCAGAAATTGGAACATCTATTCCATATTAAACCCGTATTTAAAATACTAAAAACAAAGTAATGGTGTGTTTTTATTGATGAAAACATGAAATACTGTAAATTATTCTATGAATAAAATAATGGTTATAGCATTGGAAAAAATAATGATTCCAAATACATTAAAGTTTAACATTCTTATTGTCTATTATAAATAATATCAAAACATTTCATATAAAATATATAAAAATATTCCATTTGAAAAACTTTGAAAAAAAGTAAAAAATGCTATAAAATTTCCTTTATAATTGAAATAAATTCATCAATAAAATAATTTTAAGAATATTTATGTGAAATAAAAATATTTTCCAAATAAACCTTTAAAACATTTAAAATGATATTTTTAAAGTAAAGTGTTCCTTACCTCGTGTTTGAATAATTATATACATTACTTATCTTCATAAATAATAAACTTATGTTAATTATTTACCTGATAAATAAAATTTTAAATGTTCATTATTCTCTTAATTTTATTTAATTCCATGTTATATTCAAGTATATAATCTATTAAATTCACATTGGATTTATTGGCGATACTTAGCTCATATGTCTAAAATAACTTCAGTAGGTTGACTATAGAAAAATAGATCATCATCATATCATATAAAGAATATTAATAATTTCATAATTATAATTTTTATACATCTATTATACCTTTAAATCCAACCATGAAAGACGATTATGAAAAATGAACTACATTCAAATCATGGAGACAGTAAGTCGTACGTACACATGAGTTAAATTTTTATTTTTCAATGATCATGATGAAAAGAAGGTAATTATAATAATATATATAGTGATATTTATATATTAAATACCATATTATTTCATTAAATTAACTTATATATATCATCCATGTGATGTGGTGATTTAAAATGAATCGCATCACTTTATGAAGGTGGTAGTCCACACGTAAGCACGAACGATGTTATCCTTATTCAATAGATGTAAAGGGAATAAATTAGATGATATATTATCCTTTAAAATGATAAATATATCATTAATATTTTATATAAATATTAACTCCATCATTATAACCATCTATGAGAGGCGATGATGGAAATTGAATTACATCGTTTCACGAGGTGGTAGTCCAACGTACACCTGAACGAGGGTTATATTTACCATTTGATGGAATGGTAGATGGATATAGGATATTTAATTGACATAAAAACAACTCATTATATGGAATAAAGTCTTGTTATTATTTCATATTGTTTGAATAATATCTAAAAGAGGTATATGAAGAATCAAAACTAAAAAATTATGTTAAAGATTATAATTCATCATAAAAAATCTTCCTTTGATTTACACTTTATACCCTCTAAGGTAGGTATTCAACCAAAAAAATACATCTAAAACATGGTTATGGATTTAAGGAAGGTATTTTGAGCGTATTTTCAAAACTAAAATGATTTTTATGTGTAAATAAAAGAGGATAGAAGGTGCCCTTTTATAACTGAGTTGAGGGTCCCTCTTGGAATTACTTAAAATATTAAATTTAGATAAATTCATTTTCATGGAATAATAGATCCAAAAAGATATAATTATAATATAGGATGATTATGGATAAAATTAATACAATATAATAAAAACATTTCAAGTTTATATTAGGTTTTTATCCTTATCTCTTTATTTTAACCCATGTTAACCCTTTTTAAAAATTACCATAATAACAAAGTTTTTACTCTTTACAGGTCAATACAGTTACTATAAAATAAAATTGGACCAAAAATGGAAATTTTTTTATATTTTAAACCATATCCCAACCACTTGGAATAATATGACATCTTTTGTTATTTTAAATCCTTAAATAAATTATTATTTATTATAAAATATCATAAATTTCATTTTTGAAACTATTCATTTAATTTGAATTTAATGAATAAATACAAATATGGAATTCCAATATAGACCATTAAAAAAAATATATGTCATAATTATCTAAAAATCCCTAGAACACAATAATTCATTCATATTATATTACTTTCAATATTTTTAAAATCATTTATTTTATTTTTCTATTAATTGAGTAAATATTATGTCAGTATTTCATAAGAATTATACGTAATTATTTAAATAGTAAAAATTAGAAAACAATTACCATAATGTAAAAATTATTTATATTTAAAATAACCAATTATAAATTAATATATTTTATTTTTATCCATATCAAAAAATATTATAGATATTAAAATAAAAAAATGACATTTTTTTACTTTATCTTTTACTTAAATATTATAAAGTTCGCAATAAAATAAACATGGAACCAAGTTTCGATAATACCAATACTTGAATGTAAATGGATAAAATAAACTTGTAAAACGTATAAAGGAAATTGTTAGGGAAACTTTCTATTCCATGTCATATTATTTTTAACATTAATTATCTCATTTACCATTACCGTGATGATAATTATTTACTATGGTTTCTATTCATAATGATTAAACATTAAAGGTAAATATTTACCAAATTTGGATGTCCAAATTCCAAATATGAAATCCATTTTTAAATATTAAATTTATATAATTGGGATAATTTAATTTAATATTAAAAATAAAAATTTAATGAAAAACAGTTTTTAAAAAAAAGGATTTTTATGTATAAATGGTTCTTATACCAAATTGAATAATAACATAAATTCTGTTGCACTTGATTGATTTTTTTTAAAATAAGATAGCAAATTTTACTTTTAAACTTTTTTAATATAAAATGGATCTTTGTTATGTCTTGAAACAAAAATGTTGATTTCAATAAAAATCAATATTTTTCACTATTCCTTAGAGAATCAATATTTTTTAGAAAAATCCCAAAAACTAACTTCAAGATAATTTTTAAATTATAATTCAAAAAATAATTATTCCCATTTTATCAAATATTGTTTTTAAAATTTTTTGAAATAAATTATTATATTTTCTAACAAAAAATATTTAAAAATCATTTTGAAAAAAAAAATATTGAAGAATAAAATGACTTTACTTAAAATTGAGTTATTATATAATAAGTATTTGGTAATATATTTATATTTGGTTAGGCCTAAATCTATATTTCATAAATTAGTTATTCCAACTAATACCCTCTAATTTAATGTATATGTTATAATGGTAATATTTAAATAGTAATATGTCACAGTTCGTTTTGGATTGATGTTGTGTGTCATTTATGCTATCGATCATAGAATTCATTTTAAAATATTAAGGTGTTTAATATAGATTCAAATGAAATAGAAACATAAAAAATCCTTAATAGATTTCATTCTTCAAGAAACCATTAATTTCGTCTTTGAGGACCCGAAAACTTTGTAGAATTGAGAGAGGCAGATTGCCACTATATGGATAGTTACAATGATCTGGGTTGAGGATATCGCCTACCTGCCACTTGATCTATAAATTATTAGAGATCATACAATACATATTTATTAGATATTCATTTTATAACATGTTATAGGATCACCTCCAAGGAATATTCGACATCATCTTATGCCTGGGGAGCCACTTTTTCGATCTGATGACCTTTGTTACAACCTCTTCCTATAGTGACATGGTTTATAATCTCCTACTTACAAGCTCTACAGCTTGATATCGACAAATTTTGTACATCGTTGCAAGCGTTTATCAATTCCTTTCATAAATATATCATTGAGACTCGTTCCATGAAGAATGATACTTCAACTTGACTATCCTTCACCAACATAGAGTGAAATGTACATAAAAAATCCACTTGTGGTAAAATCCATCCATTAGATTCCCAAAATACCCATGTGGATAAAATTCAATGTTAATTGTGTGGACTTAGGTGAACATGGTCCCATGGGTTATGGTTTCATCTTCTGTACCCATTATAGTTTTTTCTAGTGCTTCTTTTTTCCTTAAGTTGGAAATGAATGGGTCTATGAAGCCAAACTATGGGAAATAATCCATGCCATAAATTATTAATTCTCTACTTATGTAATCTACACTGAAATTAATCTTACTCTACCCTGGTAGTGGAATCCCTCAAGTCCAAATATAGGAATTTCCCCCAGAGATTTCCCCTATTCTAAGATTAATTTTCTAAAGTACACCATAGATTTGAACTAGACTATTCAACTTACTTACAGGGAAGTCAATAATGTTTTTTATTACTGTTTGAAAATATTAATTATGGATATAATATCTTTTTTGTCCTTTTTAACCCCTTAATTCTATTCACCATTGATTAATTGGAATTCATAGGGTTATTTGTACAATCACATTTATAAATCCCCCTTGTAATGATAATTTATTTATCAATAATAAATCTTTTTAGACTGGGCTTGTCCAAGTCCTAAACCAGTCTATTAGATAAAATGATTTTTTTTTGTTATGATTTTTGAAAAAAAATTAAAAAAATACAGAAATTAGAATGAAATCAAGATTATGGAGGAAGTTATGGGTTCAATGTTGGATTTTCATTTTTAATGTTATCATAGTCTTTTAAAGAAGTTTTACTTCAATTATTATTAATTGGTAAATTAATGACTCCATAATTGATTCATCAATCACCCTTGCATGAAAGTTAATGTGGAGAATTATGTAATATTGATAACTACTCAGTTAGTATCTCTTCCAATGGGTGTGAAGAGGCAGTAAAGTACTCCTAATCTATCAAGGGAATAACCAATCTGACATTGGTGTTCCTATGAAAATTAGAAGTTACTCACTACCTCTACACATGTTCCAGTGATTTCTAGACAATCAACCCTAACACAACCTTCACCTTCAAGACACGCTATACTAAATGAATAGAGATGATAAGTTTTCAACCTTAAGAGTATAAAATTGAAAATTTAATCAATAAAATATATTTTCACTAATTATATTAAAGAACCAATACAAATAGGTATCAATCAATAGAATATATTTTTTATTCAATAATCTGAAAAATCACAAGAATTACAAGGGATATACTTCTCTTTCCCAATCACTCATAATATTACCCCTCCATTTGAAGGGTAATAGTGAAGAATGGGTAAATAGATTTCATAGAAAACTAAGAAATTAAAAAACTAAAATATCAATGACAATAAAACTCCAATAATTTTCATGAGCTAAGTCTCCAGCACACAACATCCACTAAAACTATATTGTCTTACATATTTTGTAAAACTGTGGTTTTATCCTATTGTACTACAGTCAAAGATTGGATAAATTATCTATTTTATTTTTTATAAATATTATTTATTTCTTGTGGATTTGAATCTCCTTAATATGAACAATTGTTATTTTTAGTTTTCATGTTTCCTTTGATATGGTTTATTTAAGCATAATACATGTGTAAGACTTCTATTAATTTAATTCATGATGACATGATATCCCAAAATATCATCTTGGAGTATTAGTGAATCCTTTTCAGTCTTCCTGTTTTCATCTTATGGTTGATTTTTTCAAAGGTAGGAATGAAACTTATTTTGGAACAGCTCACACATACTCTCTTGTGAACCCCACCTACCCAAGTGAAAAATAAAACCTAAATTGGTGGAAGTTGGTACATATTCTTAGACAATCACACATATATAGATTCAAATAATACTTATAGAATATCACACTTATGTTCATCAAAAAGACACATATGCATTTCAAAAAATACACTTACAGTGTAACGCCCCGACCCCAGTTACCAAGAGTCACTGAAATATTACATAACATTGGAATGATCACGAGAAAGATCAAATCTCGAAAGACCGATTGGTTTAGTATCCTTGGAAACACTAGATATATTCATAAAGTTTTACGTTACATCATAAAGTGAAAAAATACTATAACAACATATTGTCTCCATAGTCCACACTATTATCCCCTCATAATATCCCTACAGGTCACTTATAATTTAATTATTCACATCATTAGAAAAATAAAACATAGAAAAGGGGTGAGCTGAAATGCCCAATAAAGATGACAATATAGCAGAAAGTTTCATAAATAAGAACAAACATTTAGGACAGTGTATAACTAAAACAAAATCCTTTTAAACTTGAACTTCAACAAAGTATGGAAAAAATAAAATGAAATAATGCCATTTACTTATTCACATGGATATTTTACTAATCGAATAATCACATGCAATATCAATAACCACTTTCATAATGATGGAATGCATAATGCCAGACTATCATAACCACATAGCCAATGCCTCATGCCAAAACTACAAATAATATTGTTCGAAGGCCTTGTTCCAAGACACTAGTTTGTCTCATGAGACCTACCTATGCATCGAAGAGCTATAGCGGGCTCCACCCGTCACATATTAAGTCCAATGCATTCCCATATGAAAAGGTTTAAACATAACATAAACATTTGTATTAAAACTGGCATATGAAATGTCAATTCTATCACCATAAACCATGAATGGTATAAAAATAGCACATCCATAGTCAAACATATCAGAAAACCTTCAATACAATATAGAAGTTTTGTATCATAATAAATCAACTTCAAATAAGCGTAAAATCCATCAAAGGATGTTGACATAGATGAAATCAAAACTCTTTTTAGAGAAATATCTCTTTATATTTTGAAATCATTTAAGAGTAATATATTTATAAAATAAAACATTTCCATTGAAAATATTCTTATAATATTGTAAGGGAAGCTTCTACGATTTTATAACGGTGGAAAATAGCCTCACCCGCCGTATAAGTTAAAAAAACATTCTTACCTTAATTCTGTCGAAAAGGTTAAAAAGGACATTGTTTGGAAAACGACGAAAAGATTCCTTTATAAAACACTTATAAAAAGTCAAAAAAAGGTATAAATGACTTTAACCTATATTCTTTTAAATAGTAAAAATATTTTGAAATACATTTTTAAGAAACATGGATGTGGATGATAAAGAGATCCCAGTAGATTATTACGTATAAACAACCTCAGATAATAAAGAGATTGCGAAATAAACCCTTACCTTGTACTTTTCCTTGGTTGGGGGTAGGTTAACCTCCAGTATAATAGTGAAATAATTGTTATTAAATTATACAAGAATCATATACATTAATAATATATCATATATGATCTTTTAACATTGATTTGTTAATAATATCTTAGTATTATCGTTGTTTCGGGTGTTAACTTACTCATTTTATTTTATATTTTTTGTTACATTAGTCGTGTTTTTCATGTATAAGTTGTATCTTAATAATATCTATAATGATATCAAGTCCTTAGATACTATTATTAATCATCAAATGATAATTATACTTGAATGGATACGATGGAGAATGAATCTTATCGCGTTCGTGGAGACGGTAGTCCGTACGTACCCACGAGCGACAATATCATTCTTTTGATATTAAAATAATATATAATTGGATGGTATATCATATATACAGAATCATTATCATGTTAAATTTATTATTTACATGAATCACACATCATTATTATACCCATCCAAATAATAATTTTTTGTATAACAATTACACCACGACGTGGAGACGGTAAGTCGTACGTACGCACGTATGGTGACATGTTATTAAAAGGATGGATAGAATAATGAATATGATTGTACCATATTTATAATAACATCACATTATCTATAATTTACTGGAGTTATTATTTTAGAATGGTAATAACAAAGAAAGAAGAAGTGGAAGAAGAAAGGAATTTGAAAAAGGATGGTGAAATCATTACCTCTTCTTTGGGTTCTTCTTTTTGATTTGATCAAAAGGGATCCTTAAGTAGGCTTTATGACTAAAGGAAGGCCTCTAGGATTAAGTGAGGGAAGTTTAGAGAGTATTTTGGGGAGAGTTTGGTGGAACCAAAAGGCTTTGAAGGTGTGAGTTAATGAGAAGGGAGAGTGCCCTTTTATAAGAGGGGTGAGGGGAACCTTTGGAAAAGCTAGAAATATTTTTTTATAATAAATTCATATTCGGTTTCTAATGGCTCAAAAGTGGATTATTTAACTTTTAAGGTGGGTATATATAGAAAACCACCCAACCAATATAATGTAAACAGTTTTGGGTCATTATACTAACCTTATCATTAAGTATTTACTCTTAGTTAATTAGTTTCACTTTTACAATGTCTCTTTGTATTTTTATATTATATGGTTAATAAACTTACTATATACATCCAAACGACCCCCAAGTGGTCCATTAATAATACACCTATATTGATATAAGTTTCTTTTCCAAAAATTATATTTTTAGGAATTTAATACCAATTAATAATATACTATTTGTTTTAAAAACCCTTTTATGTCAATTTTGACACTATTTAATAATTGATTTTTGTGAAAATAATAACAGAATGATTAGTTCCTAAAAAGTCGATTTAATCAATCCTAATATGTCATATTATCCTATAAAATTAGTTTAATTCATTAAAAGCCTCAAATTGTATTTATTTGGGTATTTATAATATCAATTATTTTTATTTTTTACTATTATGGTAATTACTGCATCATCATTGTTTCATAAATAAATTAAATTATATAATGTATAAAAATTATAAATAAAATATCATTATGTAGGAAATATTTTAATATTTCTAATGAATATTTATAGTCAAAAATCCAACATATATAACCCTATGTAGAAATTTCTTTTCTAAAAGATATATGTTTGTGTCATTTTTGTATTCATTTTAACTTAATTAAAATAAAGTGTCCCTATCACTTACAAGTGGCACCATGGGGACCCAAAATCGACCCAAAGATACCCATGGTCGAAAATGTATCAACCAATAAGTTTAGGACACGTTTTAGGGTAATTTGTTATTATTATAATATTATTTTGTAACAATTATTTACCGGATTTACCTTTTAACCATGGTAAATAAAATATTTACCGAAGTAATTATTCAAAATGTCTAAAAATAAAAGTTACCTATTTACACAATTTGAACATACTGATTCCAAATATGGAATCCATTTTTTCAAATTCAAAACACAGAAGTGGCAGAAATTATTTTAAACTTAATTCTCGCTTTTAAAACAAAAAGCAGGTTTGTAAGATATAATAACTATCAAAAGATTGATACTTGTTTATATTCGGTTTAATTGTGAAATTACGTCCAATGACCAACATTGTATTAAATGGTAAAAATATATTCTAAATATAATTTAAAACCACTAAAATTTATAATTTATCACTACTAATTATTTTGACTAACAAAGTTGTTTTTAATTAAAATTTAGTAATTTTCACTATTCATCAAAATATTAAAGTTATCCGAAAAGTACCAAAATTTCACCTTAGACTAAATTTGATACTCCGAATCAAAAAATGAAGTCCATTTTGAGAGAAAAAATTTCAAAAAGTAGGTATTACTATTCATAACGGCTAGTTTGATCGGTTGTGGTGTGTGTTAGAACTCGATGTTGCATACAACACATGCTATTGCATTATTCAAAGGGAAGCGTACCGTAGAAGCTTGGGGTGTTACATTCTCCCCTCCTTCAAATAATTTCATCCTCAAAATTTCTAGAATACTACAGCACGAAAAGACTCGGGTGGTTCTTCATCATAAGTTCCTCAGGTTCCCATGTTGCCTCTTCCATCTTATGGTTTCTCTATAAAACTTTTACCAGACGCGTCGTCCGGTTTCTCACTACTTGTTCTCTTATATCAAGAATCCTGACGGGCTCTTCGCAATAAGACAGATCGGGTTCCAGTTCTAATTCCTTATAGGTGAGTACATGCGTTGGGCTAGGCATTTATTTCCTCAACAGAGATACATGGAACACATCGTGAACTTTGGAGAGACTTGGCGTCATTGCCAATCGGTAAGCTACAACCCCAATTAGTTCTAGAATTTCGAATGGTCCGATGTACCTGGGACTCAATTTACCTTTATTACCAAAACATATGACTCCCTTCCATGGAGATACCTTCAGGAAAACATGATAACCGACTTGAAATTCCAAATCCTTCCTTCGATTATCAGCATAGCTCTTCTGCCTACTTTGAGCTGCTTTGATGTGGTTTTGGATTACCTTCACCTTTTCCATTGTTTCCTTTACCAGTTCTGGACCTACAGGTTTTCTTTCACCAACGTCATCCCAACAGGTTGGTGTGCAGTATCTCTTTCCATATAACGCTTTATATAGTGCCATCTGAATACTCGAATGGAAGCTATTGTTATAGGAAAATTCTACCAGAGGTAAATATTGATCCCACATACCCTGAAAGTCAAGTGAGCAGGATCTCAACATGTCTTCTAAGGTTTGAATAGTTCATTCTGATTGTCCATCTATTTGAGGGTTGTAGGCAGTGCTCAAATGAAGTTCAGTATCCAAGGATTTCTAAAGACTTCTCCAGAATCTTGAAGTAAAATGGGGATCACGATCAGAAACAATCGATAGGGGTACTCCATTAAGTCTCACAACTTCATTAATATATAGTCTTTCTAGACGTTCCAGTGGTAGATCTTCTCTTATAGTAAGAAAATTGATGACTTGGTAAGACGATCAACAATGACCCATATTGCATCGTTCCTTCTAGGAGTCTTTGGTATCCCCATGACAAAGTCCATCATAATATTTTCCCATTTCCACTCCAGTATGGGAATAGGTTTCATGACTCCTCCAGGTTGTTGCCTTCCAGCTTTCACTTGTTGAAAAACCATACATCTTGACACAAAATCCGCAATCTCCCTCTTCATGTTGTCCCACCAAAAATGTTCCTTCAAATCTCTATACATTTTGGTGCTCCCCGGGTGTATAGAGAAATTGGACTATGAGCATCATCCAACAATTCCCTTTTTAGATCAGGTATATCGGGAACACAAAGCCTCTTCCCGAATTTCAAAATTCCTTCTTCATACACAATGTCTCTCAATCTCCCATCATTCACAGCTTTAATCTTCTTTTGAAATTCTTCATCATCGGTCTGAGAACTCTTAATCCTTTCTAGTAAAGATGGTTTGGAAACCATTTGATAAAGCGTTGATGTTTCACCTTCCCTGATTATTCCCATGTTCATCTTCACCAGATCCATGAAAATTGGATCCCTTTCAATTCTCATATTGTTCAAAAATCGATTATCTTTTCTGCTTAAAGCATCCACCACCTTGTTTGCTTTCCCTGGGTGGTAGTGTATCGTACAATCATAATCCTTGAGTAATTCAAGCCATCTCCTTTGCCTCATGTTGAGTTCTTTTTGTGAGAAAATATACTTCAAACTCTTTTGATCAGTATAAATCTCACATTTTTCACCATAGAGGTAGTGCCTCCATATCTTCAAAGTAAAGGTCACAGCTTCTAACTCAAGATCATGAGTAGGATAGTTTTTCTCATGAATTTTCAACTGTCGTGATGCATAGGCAATAACCCTATCATTCTGCATAAGGACACAACCAAGTCCTTTCTTCAATGCATCACTATAAATAACGAACCCATCATTCTCCAATGGTAGAGTCAATATAAGATCATTGACTAATCTTCTCTTCAGTTATTCGAAACATTCTTCACACTCTTTTTTCCAAACATATTTAACCCCTTTACATGTGATCTTCGTTAATGGGTTAGCCAATCGGGCAAAATTCTGGATGAAACATCGATAATAACCTGCCAAACCAATAAAATTGCGTACCTCAGTTATACTCGTAGGTGATGGCCATTCTTGGATTACCTTGGTCTTAGAAGGATCAATAGAGATTCCATCTTTAGAGATAATATGGCCAAGAAAAGAAATCTCATGAATCCAGAATTCACACTTGCTAAACTTCCCATATAATTCACGTCTTCTCAGAGTCTTCAGGATAATGCGCAAGTGACTTTCATGATCCTCATAGATTTTAGAGTATACCAAGATATCATCAATAAATACCACCACAAATTCATCGAGATATTCCTTGAAAACTCTATTCATCAGATCCATGAATACAGAGGGTGCATTAGTCAATCCAAAGGGCATTACAGTAAACTCGTAATGCCCATACCTGATTTGAAATGCTGTCTTCAGAATGTCTTCCTTCTTTACACACAACTAATGGTATCCAGATCGAAGGTCAATCTTTGAAAAGAATTTAGCTCCATGCAGTTGGTCAAATAAATCATCAATGTGAGGTAGGGGATACTTGTTCTTTATTATTATGGCATTAATCTTCCTATAGTCGATACATAACCTCATAGATCCATCTTTCTTTTTAACAAAAAGAACAGGGGATCCCCATGGAGAAACACTAGGGAGAATAAATCCCTTATTACTCAATTACTCTAGTTGTTTCTTTAGTTCGAATAATTCCACAGTGGCCATTCCATAAGGTGTCTTCGATATAGGCCTTGATCCAGGAATTAAATCAATGGAAAACTCAACTTCTCATTCTGGAGGATGTCCAGGTAAATCTTTCGGAAATACATCTACATATTCTTTCACAATAGGTACATCCTCTATTTGAAAATTCCTCTCCTCACCCACAGTCATTTCATTCTTTTCCTCCCTAATAATTGAATTTAGTTGAGCTACTGGGGGTGGATCTAGATAAGAATTAGGTGGTGATGATTCTGCTATAAAGATAAGGTGTTCCTTATCATCATCATCAAAAATCGTAACCTCCTTCTAGTTACAATAAATCTTCGTATAATAGTCTGAAAGCCAATCCATACCGAGGATTATATCAAACTCAGTCATAGGTATAATGATGAGATCAGAAGATAAAGAACATTTATGTGCTCTAATGGGGACTGATTCATAAAACTTTGTTACAACGATACTTCCCTTAGGAGTTTTAACTGACAACTCCCTTGTTAAATCAAATTGGAAATATCTAATTTTCTTAGAAAGCTGGGAAGATATGAAACAATGCGATGATCCAGAATCAAATAATGCATTTTCTAAACTTGTGGAAACCATTAAATTACCTGCCACCACGTCTTTTGGAACTTCTACCTCAGTAGTAGTGATAGCAAAATCTTGGCCTTGATCCCTTGGCCTTTTCTGAGGTAAGTTCCCCTGACGATTAGGACATTCATTTGCATATTGTCCCATCTCCCTGCAATTGTAGCACTGAATATTGGTAGGTTCTTTCTTCCCTTTTCAATCATGAGCTTGGTGGCCTTTTTCACCACATTTGTAACAGACACTCATTCCCTTCAAGCAAGTACCGGGGTGTTTCTTCCCACATTTACCATAGGATGGATATTCAACCTTTCCCTTCTTCCCCTTATTTCCATTCCCAGATTGATCAGCAGGTCTCTTCTTTTCTTGCTTTGCTTTAAAGTCATAAGACTTTGAGAATTCTTTATCTGTCTTGATAGCACATGAGACAATGTCTTCGTACGACGAGAAGGATTGTGAGACTAATGGTCGATAGAGAAATGGTTTTAACCCATCAAAGAAAAGATCAATCATACTTCTTGGGTTATGTATATAATCTCCATCATACCTTTCTAACCTTGTAAAGTTAGCCTCATACTTTGTGATATTCTCATCCTCCTTTTTTCTCAGACTCAAAAATTTCCTTTCCATATCTGCTCAATGGTCATGAGGAAAGTATTTTTCTAAAAATATATCTTTGAACTCCCTCCATTCCATATTTTATACTTCATAATCTTCCTTCGTGTTTTTAATCAATGACCACCATTGATCAGAATCTCCAGTGAGGCGGTAAACTGCCAAGATAAATTTTTCCCTTTCACTATTCCCCAAAGCCAGAATTATTTTCTCTAGGGAAGTTATCCATTGCTCAGCTACTAAGGGATTTGTACTCCCATTGAACTTTGGTGGTTGTTTCCTCATGAATCGATCTAACATTTATCCTCCACATTGCGGATTAGGGTGCTCCATACGATTAAGGTTATTATTCATAACCTGAGTGAGTTGTCCCAGTATGGTGATTAGCTGATCGGCACCAGTTGCATCACCAGCTCCACTATAATTATCTTGAGTAGGAGGGAAATCCCTACATGGAGTGTGTGCATTGATACAGTTTCAATTTCTTCCACTAGGTTCCATTTCTAAACAATGGCATAAACTAGACCAGTTTATGAATCAAAATACATAATCGCATACTTATAAAACACTTAACATAAATTGAACTATTTATGGATATAATCCATAATCATAAAAATGTTTTATTTGAGGAATTATATACTCATACACCCTTCATAATTATTTGTAAAGAAAATGAGAGTTATCCTAAGAATATCCCCCGGGAGTGTCGTAACCAAGAGTGCAGCAAGGCCCGTTGTCGTGAACCAGTTCCCATTCGAGTCTAGCTCAAAGCGGTGTTTTCGGGTTTTACCCCTAGGTACATCTGTGCTAGAGCCACCTCTGCCTGCTCATATACAGACAGGGATGTATTGCTCAGAAAACTCACAAAATTTCTACAATACCAAAATTCTAGGAAGTTCTTATATACTAATCCTCAAAGTTCATCTTAGGTCTATGTGCTCTAATCATAGATTATCTAAATCTAGCTTCCAAGGTTTGTACTAAACTTCCTCTGATACCAACTATAACGCCCCGACCCCAGTTACCTAGAGTCGGTGCATTATTACATAACATTGGCATGATCACAAGAAAGATCAAATCTCAAAATACCTATTAGTTTAGTAGCCTTGGAAACACTAGATATATTCATAAAGTTTTACATTACATCATAAAGTGAAAAACTACTACAACAACATACTGTATCCATATTCCACACTATTATCCCCTCATAATATCCTTGCAGGTCATTCATAATTTACTTCTTCACATCCTGGGAAAAATAAAACATAGAAAAGGGGTGAGCTCAAATGCCCAGTAAGGATAACAATATAGCAGAAAATTTCATAAATAAGAATAAACATTTAGGGCAGTGTATAACTAAAACAAAATCCTTTTAAACTTGAACTTTAACATAGTATGGAAAAAATAAAATGAAATAATGTCATTTACTTATTCACATGGATATTCTACTAATCGAATAATCACATCCAATATCAATAACCACTTTCATAATGATGGAATACATAATGCCAGACTATCATAACCACATATCCAAGGCCTCGTGCCAAGACTAAAAATAAGATTTTTCCAAGGCCTTGTGCCAAGACACTAGTTTGTCTCATGAGACCTACTGATGCATCGATGAGCTATAGTGGGTTCCTCCCGTCACATATTAAGTCCAATGCATTCCCATATAAAAAGGTTTAAACATAACATAAACATTCGTATTAAAACTATCATAGGAAATGTCAATACATTCACCATAAACCATGAATGGAATAAAAATAGCTCATCTACAGTAAAACATATCACAAAACATTAAATACAATATAGAAGTTTTGTATCAAAATAAATCAACTTCAAATAAGTGTAAAATCCATCAAATGATGTTGACATAGATGAAATCAAAACTCTTTTTACAGAAATATCTCTTTCTATTTTGAAATCATTTAAGAGTCATATATTTATAAAATAAAACATTTTCTTTGAAAATATTCTTATAATCTTGTAAGGGAAGCTTCGATGATTTTATAATGGCGGAAAATAGCCGCACCTGCCGAATAAGTTAAAAAAACATTCTTACCATAATTCCATCGAAAAGGTTAAAACGGACATTGTTTGGAAAAAGACGGAAAGATTCCTTTATAAAACTCTTATAAAAATTCAAACAAGGGTATAAATGAATTTAACCCATATTCTTGTAAATAGTAAATATGTTTTGAAATACATTTTTAAGAAACATGGATGTGGATGATAAAGAGATCCCAGTAGATTATTACGTATAAACAATCTCGGATAATGAAGAGATTGCGAAATAAACCCTTAACTTGTACTTTTCCTTGGTTGGGGGTAGGTTAACCTCCTGTATAATGGTTAAATAATTGTTATTAAATTATAAAAGAATCATATACATTAATATGATATCATATATGATGTTTTAACATTGATTTATTAATAATATCTTAGTATTATCGTTGTTTCGGGTGTTAACTTACTCGTTTTCTTTTATATGTTTTGTTGCCTAAGTCATGTTTTTCATGGATAGGTTGTATCTTAATCATATCCAGAAATATATCAAGTCCTTATATACTATTATTAATCATCAAATGAGAATTATACTTGAATGGATACGATGGAGAATGAATCTCATCACGTTCGTGGAGACGGTAGTCCGTACGTACGCACGAGCGACAATATCATTATTTTGATATTAAAATAATATATAATTGGATGGTATATCATATATACAGAATCATTATCATGTTACATTTATTATTTACATGAATCACACATCATTATTATACCCATCCAAATAATAATTTATTGAATAACAATTACACCACGACGTGGAGATGGTAAGTCGTACGTACGCATGTATGCTGACATGTTATTCAAAGGATGGATAGAATACTGAATATTATTGTACCATATTTATAATAACATCACAGTATATATAATATACTTGAGTTATTATTTAATAATGGTAATAACAAAGAAAGAAGAAGTGGAAGAAGAATGGAACTTGAAAAAGGGTGGTGAAATCGTTACCTCTTCTTTGGGTTCTTCCTTTTGATTTGATCAAAAGGGCTCCTCAAGTTGGATTTATGACTAAAGGAAGGCCTCTAGAATGAATTTATGGAATTTTAGAGAGTATTTGTGCAGAGTTTGTCCTAACCAAAAGGCTTTTAAGTTGTGAGTTAATGAGAAGGGAGAGTTCCCTTTTATACGAGGGGTGAGGGGTACCTTTGGAAAAGCTAGAAATATTATTTTATAATAAATTCATATTCAGTTTCTAATGGCTCCAAAGTGGATTATTTAAATTTTAAGGTGGGGATAGATCGAAAACCACCCAACCAATATAATTTATATAGGTTTGGGTCACTATACTAACCTTATCTTTAAGTATTAACTCTTAGTTAATTAGTTTCACTTATATAATGTCTCTTTGTATTTTTATATTATATGGTTAATAAACTTACTATATAAATCCAAAAGACCCCCAAGTGGTCCATTAATGATACAAATATCATGATATAAGTCCCTTGGCCGAAACTTAGATTTTTAGGAATTTAATATCAATTAATAATATACTATGTTTTTTAAAAACTCTTTTATGTCAATTTTGACACTATTCCATAATTGATTTTTGTGAAAAATATAACAGAATGATTAGTTCAAAAAAAGTCTATTAAATAAATACTAATATTTCATATTATCCTAGAAAATTAGTGTAATTCATTAAAATCCTCAAATTGTATTTATTTGGGTATTTATAATATCCATTATGTTAATTTTTCACTATTATGGTAATTACTGCATCATCATTGTGTCATACATAAATTAACTTATTTAATGTATAAAAATTATAAATAAACTATAATTATTTAGGATATCCTTTTATCTTTCTAATGAATATTTATAGTCGAAAATACAACATATATAACCCTATGTAAATATTGTTTTTCTAAAAGATATATGCATGTGTCATTTTTGTATTCATTTTAACTTAACTAAAATAAAGTGTCCCTATCACTTACAAGTGGCACCATGGGGTCCCAAAATCGACCCAAAGATAACCATGGTCAAACATGTATCAACAAATAATGTTAGGAAACGTTTTAGGGTAATTTTTTATTATTATAATATTATTGTTTAACCCTTATTTACCGGATTTACCCTTTAACCATGGTAAATAAAATATTTACCGAGGTAATTATTGAAAATGTCTAAAAATAAAGGTTACCTATTTACAAAATTTTAATATCCTGATTTCAAATATGGAATCCATTTTTCCAAATTCAAAACATAGAAGTGGCAGAAATTAATTTAAAATTAATTCCCACTGTCAAAACAAAAAGCGTGTTTTTAAGATATAATAACTCTCAAAAGATTGATACTTGTTTATGTTCAGTTTAATTGTGAAATTATTTCCAATGAAAAAAATTGTATTAAATGGTAAAAATATATTCTAAATATACTTTAAAACCACTAAAATTCATAATTTATCACTATTAATTATTTTGATTAAAAAAGTTGTTTTTAATTAAAATTTAGTAATTTTCACTATTCATCAAAATATTAAAGTTATCCGAAAATACCAAAATTTCACCTTAGGCTAAATTTGATACTCCTAATCCAAAAATGAAGTCCATTTTGAGAGATAAAATTTCAAAAAGTATGTATTACTATTCATAACAGCTAGTTTGATCGGTTGTGGTGTGTGTTAGAACTCGATGTTGCGTACAACACACGCTATTGCATTATTCAAAGGGAAGCGTAGCGTAAAAGCTTGGGGTGTTACATAAAGTCATATTATTTTCCCATTATTTAGCCTTAAAACCTATAAAAATTATATATTTCCTTTAAAATCAATTTTGATTCCTCAATATTCCTTTTTTAATCTTAAAATAATCAACATAACACGAAATATTAAATGTATATTTTATTCTATGAATTCCAAATAAAGGTAAAAATAAATAAAATTCATGAGTTAAACAATTTCTGCAATTAAACCCTAAATACACTAATAATATAAATATATTAAAATTACTCTTAAGGTGAAGAAATTAAGTCATTTAAATCATTAAAATTTCAAGAACAAATGCATTAAAATGTTGGATTTTCATAGTGTGATGACCCCAATGTGAAAACATCCAAATAGCACAGTACACTTCTACAACACCCATTTCTTATGGTAACACTCTCCATCACGACGTGGCCTATATAAGATAAAGATATAGTATAATACACACATCCCCATCATGAAATGACCCACTATACCTCACCCAAAGACAAAAATGTTAAAAACTCGTCAGACTCCCAATAACTCCCAATGATTCAATATAAATCCATATTATAAAAAGTTAAACAAAATTGTGACATGTGGGTATCATAATTCTCTCAACCATGCCACTTTTCTCCCCATAATGTCATAGTTAAAGTTATAAGATATATAAACTTGAAATCTCATAACCCAATATCTTATGTTGGAGGGTTTGGAAAAAATCAAGAAATACCTAATAGAAAAAAACATCATACCTAAAGATAGAAAAAAACTACAATAGGTCTCCCCACTATTTTAAATTCATCTAAAATGGTGAAACATGAAATATGTGTTAATAAGAAAAGGAAGTTTCCAAAACCAACTCGTTTCTTTAAATCACCAATGGAAACAATCATTATACAATAACCATTAACAACTACTCAAGAAATCAATTCAAAATACTAAAAGTACATATAGCCTAAAGTGAACTCAAATGAACAAAAACAAGTCAAACAGTCCACCAAAATCCCAAAGAATTAATAAGGGATACATCAACAAAAACTTTCCACAACTAAAATGACATGGGATATAACCTTAAGTCATGAAATTAAAGGGAAAAACTTAGAATCACTCTCACGAAACATTTTCCCTTGATAAACCGAAAAATACATCTAGGTACCAACTGGTCTATAATCTATACTAGTATAGAACTTGTCCTAATTACTTTATAACATATACATGGTTTACCATGAGAAAACAATCAAAATCCGACTCTAATCACAATGATAGCATCCAACATAAAAACCAAGAAGTATAATAATCTAACAAGGTAGGGGAATAACTAAAAAATAACCAACATCTGATAAACAATTATCGAAGAACCTGAAGAAAAAATAAAAATTGAATTACCTAAAAATATTTAATCAAATATAAACACATAAAATATAAACCAAACAAATGATAATAATCCAAATACATAAGAAACCGTTGACTAATTCTTCTTTTAATAATTCAAATTATATAAACGTTGAAATTGTCCCAAATGTACACATCAAAGATAGGTCATCGAAGCTTTTAAGAAAGAGGGATTATTATTTTAGGGAGTTCCATATTGGAAACACATAAGAGGATTCTTCTTATTTTGAGAACTAAAAATGTTCTAATAAGACTGTCCCTCAATAATCTTCCCTTAGAACCATACCTCATGAATCTTCTACTCTACACTAGACATAACATCCCCACTCACCCTAGATGGAACTAAGGAACCACACATTTCAAGTTGATTTTATTTTATTTTCAACTTGCATGGCCCTTTAAACCACTTATTCATAATATTATAGTATATTTCTAAAACTAATTGATCCACGGTCTGGAAAAATACCTCTTTCAATGAAATGTGCATTCATAGAATCATTAGTGACTAGTTCTAGAGAAAAGAATACAAACCATAATAAATCATAATCATATTATTCCATCATTCTCTCACCATGATGAGGACTCATAAATTTAATATATTTATCCCCCTTTAATATCCTTAGTATATTTTCCTTGAATAAACCCTGACATGAATAATTCCCAATAAAAACCCTTAAGCAGTTGAGAAGGGACCATAATATTCTTCCACACTATACTTAGTCCTTAAAACAAGCCCACAATATCCTTTACCCTTGATTCATTGGGATTCAGAAGAGGATATTAAATTTCTTCAATCCTCTATAGCCACTCTATAACCTCAAAAACATTGATTTATATAGAAAGAAGGTGGATTATAATTCAAGAGTCTTGGATAAGATTTAAGACCACATAATAGTCAAACTCTAGTACTTTATTCTAAGACTAGGAGACATCAAGAAAAATAAATTTCACATTTAGATAATAAGACAAATTACCATGAGGATCATCCTAATAGATAGGATTTCCACCCTTTATTGAGTCCCATTTAGGAGGCATACTATAAATTATATGAAACATGAATTCAATCAATTTATACATCATAATTTAAATCAAATAATCCCGATATAAAATAATAGGAAAACCTAAAAAACAAAATCACTATAAAAAATCACATGAATCACCCATCATGAAAATAACCTTTCTTAAAAAACATTAACATTTAAAACATAGTCCAAAATTCACTTTACAAGGGAATACATACATTAAAACACATTACCTTTTTAAAAGGATTCAAATCACCTCTAGTAATTCCATTTGATAATATTATTACTTTTAAAACATAGAATTAATATAAAAATATTTTTACAACCATCATAACACATTTTCTAAAACAACAAATTCCATAAAACTCCACTTTTCCCCATAAATCCAGTATTTGAAGCATTAAAACCAAACACTAAAATATGAAACCTCAATCAAAACTCTACCCAAATACATCAATTCAAAAAAATCCATTTATGAAAATTATATAGTTAATAAAAATCACTAAAATAAATTTTAAAATTAAAGGATCAAAAATAAAAAATTCTAGAGTGATTCAGAAGTATGAAAAAATTACCCACATGGTTTTTTTGTTAGGCACCGACTATGAAATAGTCTCTAATAAGTCCTTATAACCAAGAACCCTGGCTCTGTATAGTTTAAAAGATGATGTGTTCCAACTATATAGCCCTGATTATTCTTCTACTTCCACCTCATAACTCAAGAAAATTCCAAAATACTTAATAAAAATGAAATTGAATCAAAACACCATCATTTCAGGTCAAAATTACTAAAAATTTAAAAATAGAATTCAAATTCAAGACTCCAATTATAATTGACCACGAAAACTAGAGAATCTAAACTAAACTCTCCCCACACATACCTCTTGATTTCTGAAATTCCTACTTCCATACTACTAAGATTCACCCAAATAATAAGAGGGTACTCTCATACCATTTGGTTACAAACCAACCTAGTTCAATGCATAATGTTACACAGGTCAGCATGGGATAAGTCATAAAGCATGTTCCCAATCAATAAGAGGATAAAACTAGTGAAAATCCATAAAAATATAAATAATTAAGAATTTTCTCTCCCTTAAATAATAAGAATAATAAAATAGAAGATCATTTATGAAAATATATCATGGTGCATCAACATTTTGGACTTCCATGCACATAAAATAAATATTTACAAATAAAAAATGAATCAAATAGGGAATAACATAAATAAATAGTCTAGAAAGATCTTACAATTTAGTCACTAACATATAATTTTAATGTAAAACATCAGATTAAAAAATTGCATGGTCCTAACATAATGGGAACTAAAATAAAAAAGAAGTAGGTGGCTGAAGTGATCGATAGAATAGTTTTCCATAAATAAATCTAAAACCCAAACATCAAAAAGACATATCTATGTGACCCATGATCCCATACTATATCCAAAAACATCCATCAAAAGACCAAGACATCAATAAAAACATCAGGTGAAAAACTGGACACATAGAAATAAACATGTGATCAGTATACAAAAATATGAGTTTGCATGTAGGTTTTTCGCTAAACATGACTAGTTGGACTTCACAGAGGAGTATATTAAATTATTATTTATAAAACATATCTTAAATTCTAGTTAGAAACATATTTAAAAAATATTTATTTCTAATGAAAAGGTTTAAATAATATAAAAAAATTATTTATACCTTTATTGAAAACCTTCCACCCTCTTCATAAAATAAGTTTGGGAACATCACTTATATAATCATTAGTTTGAACTATGAAATAAGAACATTTTATTTTATTGAAATTCAAAAAATATCCATTTATCATTTCAAAACTCTTCTCAAAATCTCACACATAAAAATGAATTTTCATTTGAAAATAATATTTAAAAAACTAATTTTATAACCATTTAGAAAAAAACAACTATAGAAGAATATAAATATAAAAAATTAGACACTGTTATATCAATGAAAATAAAACAAAGGAATAAAAATGGTTCCAAATAGTCAATAAATTAGTGGGTGGAATAAAGTGTGTGCTGAGAATCCCTTATATCAAAACATAAAGCTTATAAGCATCATTTTCAACTCACTAGGTCCAAAAGGTTAGATAATCCTAATATTACTTATATAGAACAAACTTTCATCCAATGTTTCTTTCCTAAAAACATGATGACCTGACTTAATCTCTTTAGCCTCATCAAGGGAACTTCCTTATCTATGGTATAACATACAACTGGTTGAAACTAGTTAGAGTGTAATCTTACTAGTACATCATGAACCAGGATCTTTCACTTAGCTACCCAGGTTCCCACGACCTATTATATTAGAGGTAAGGAAATAGAAAACCACATGATCATCACACAAATTATCAATGAAGCATAATAAATAAATCATAATTTACCTCCAACACCCTCACATAAAATATACCCTTTCATATCCATACAAGAATCATATAAAAATATAATTTTTTCATCAATATAGAATAAGTATTTATCAATCAACCAAAGCGCTAAACATAGGGTATCATAACTGTCGAGAAAATCTATTTTATAAGGTTCCAACTAATCCCCTTTACCAAATATGGAAATCTAAGTTATAAATTACCCTATGGAAACTACCCCATGAAAAAAATATTTATAAAACATTTAAATAAAAAAACTTTCCTATTTTTAAATCAAAATATATTAAATCACTACCCTAAAATCATTTTAATTCACTTATAAAAGCCTCTCATACAATGAAACAGGAATTTCACATGCATAAATATTCATTTATAAATAATAGTTTATAAATTCATATAAAACCATTTTATCTAGGAATAAAATTCATTGTAACTAATTAATAATCCAATAAATGGAACTATATATAGAGATAAATTAATAAGAAATTATTTTAAATCCACTCAAGCATTTCAAGATATGTGGAAAAAATTAATTCCAATGAAACATCAACCTCAATCACAAAAATAATATTTATTTAATGAAATATCTAAAATATCAAAGTAACTCAATCTCAAAATTCTCAATGCACCCAAATCCCCCAGTTTGAAACAACCCAAACCCTAAATATGACCACTTTATCCATTAGGGTTCATGAAAAAGGAAGAATCTAAGGAAAATGGAATGGGTAAGTAAACAAAGAAAAAAAAATATAACATACCTTCTTATTCCACTTGAAACTAATAAGAAAAGGAGGCTTAGAGGATTATAGGATATGTGTATATTCTCCTTTGGATATATCATTGTTATTCAACACAAAATAAGCATAAATAGTGTATAAATAAGGTTTAAATGATCAGGGGTATAATATAAAACTCAGTTTTAAAAATATAGGCATGAGTTGTTGTGGCATGACCTTTCCTATCATAGTGAGACACACCTCCGCCAAACCACTACCACATATCCAGGGTTGAATCATCGTGAAACCCTATCTATGCGGTGTTATAAACCTAGTACAAATGAATCATCAAATTACATAACTTGATTATATCACCACTTTAAAGTGTCACACTCTCTACAATTATGTGATCTACTACATATAGATGTGTAGTATAAAACCCAAATACCCATCTAGATAAAACCCATCTATTGTAATATGACCCACTATAATCTAAGAATACAAGTTACCCAGAATCAAAAATGATGAAAACTCATTTAATTCTTGATAAATTCTAAAAAATAAAAATATAAGAAAAATATTAAAAAAAATATTGACATTGGTATTTCATAAGCACCATTAATGTTATATTCCCTCTATGAAGAACTCATATTCCCTATTCAAGGTTAGATACAACTTTTTATGGCCTAATTCCACTCCTTGTAGTCCATTTTTATCATGATACCACTTGAAAATTCCTTACTAAGCTTTGAAAACACTTGAATTTCATAGAAACCCCTTTTAATGCTAATTTTTATCTTGTACCAGTTAAATATCCATATTCTATAGAATAATATTTCTCTAGTTCAGTGAGAATTTCCAAATTAATTATTCCTTAAAATGTACCCACCCCATATATTTTATATCTACCTTAAAGCAAGAATACTCCAAAAAAAGGTTATGGAAATTAAATACATGACAGATGGGTGCTTCTTAGTCATCCTCAATTAAAGGGATGTGGTTGGACTTGCTGAAAAAACCCCTTTCTTACATATTTCTTCCAATACTTCATAATTGTTATCTATTTATTGATACCAAATATACACAATTATTACTTGATCTTTTATTTAGAATCTTAAGTCTTTATCTGTTTGGTCTCCAGCTCTATTGTGAGACTAATTCCACAATTTCACATTTCTTCGTTAAACAAACTGTTACTACATCCTCTAGAATATTTCCTTTAATACAGGAGGTCTCGTCCACTAGTATTATCCTCTTTCATTGTGGTATAATTTGTTAAAAAACTTAATTATACTTCATATTTTTCCTCCTTGATATCCATTAGAGTCACTTTAGACTTTTTTATCATGGGTGAGCCTTTCTTCATGCTTCCAACCTTTTTACACGCATTTTGGGAAGCTTCCTTCCTCTTATTATAAATTTATTTCATTCCCTTATATGATTTTTTTTCTTGAAATTATAAATTTGTGTATAGTGTACCTTTAATTGTGCCACTTTAACACTTTCCTCTAATGTGGTAAATTTATTTTCTAACTTAGCAAATACTCTTTTGGTAAAAACTATAATATCATTTGTCATGGTAATGGATATTTTCCTTATGATTTTTCTAGATCCTCTATTGTTCTAATATCTTTTTTATGACCTTATTTAGTAAAAATAAAATATCTCATGTTAATTTCATACATTGTATAATCATTCCTTAGTTGATATATGGAAACAGTTCTTCTTGCACCAATAATCCCCTGGTCTTTTAGAACCATGACTTTTGTGTGTAGCATGATTCCAAAATTTTATCACTTTGTAGTTTTATTCCTTCAATATTCTTCACATCAATATTTAATAATAATATTTTATCTTATCATCGGTTACATATTTATATCATTATGGACTCCAATTATTGTGTATTCTTTAGGTGGGATCTCCATTATTCAATTTAAGATTTTCAACCTCATTTTTATCTTAATAATATTATCACCCTTCTCAATCAACTTTGTATCTATATATTCTGTCCTTGTGTAGACATATCCTCTATATTTTATCATCAGGGATAATAATCACTTTTAAATTCTTCTCTATGGTCATATGTCTCTCCATCTCACGTGAATGAGTAGTCTGCCTCAAAAATGATATCAAATTAGTCCACCTTATTATAAGCTTTAGTTATAATATTGGTCATTGTATGAACATTTTATAGATTGGTAACTAGATATTGTTTACTTTCCTTAACTATGATAAATATTTATTTCTATCATTATGGTGGAATAAGAACTTCCAATTTGAAAAAAATTATCTTCTACATTGTTATAAATATATTTATTAATATGATTATTTATACATACTTTAGTGGGTGTGTTATTTTTTTTGGATTTATTTTAATACTACTCCTCATATAAAATTTTTACATAATACTACCATATTTGTACGTTAAGGATGATTTCACAACTTTATTTTCTTCCACTATCCTCCCAAAAATAATTTCTACTGTTTTCCACATTTCAAATAAAGTAAAAAATGATACTTTTTCTTATATACCTCACTAAAAAATGATCTAAGTAAAATATTATCTATGCTCACATCATAAACTATTTCATCATGTATAGTAAAATTGGTATATTGATGTACATACTCCATGATATAATCACCACAAGTCAGCATAAATAAAAATATTTTTCTTCATTTATCATATTTATCACCATTTAAAAAATGAGCTTTATCAATAAAGCCATATGTACAAAAAATCAAAAACAAATTTAAATATAGAACTCTAAATCTAATCCTTTAGGATCTAATACCCCTTATTGGAACCCTATTGAACTAATGTATCATAAAAGGGAATTGAATCATGTTTTTTTATCAATTGATTCCTCTTCTTTTCCCTTTCTTCATATCTTGTTACCATGTGAGAATAAACATGTTCAGTCTATATTCTCTGTTAATTTCACCCTCAAAAAATTACAAAAACAGATATAAAATATAATAAAAAAAGAAGAGGGGATTTTAGTTGTTTTACCCATAATGGGAACATTGAATCATCATGTAACAATAGTGTATCAAATCATGATAATCCACTAAGCTTCACTGATATGGGGGATAAAAGTTTTGTTCATGGTCACTCTATGCCCAGAATCACTTAATTTAAAAGAGTTTAGGAATGGTGTAATACCACCTCAAGGTCAATCCCTCACATTCTCATCTATATACTACTTCAACAAAGAATCTATTAGTTTTTATATGTGAGGGTTTCTTCAATGGTTTATATACATGAGGGTGTCTTAAATAGTTTATATATTTGGGTTTATCTTCTATATCAGTGTACGATATTAAACCCCATTGAATCCTTGTATCCAGAATATATTCTTTATTATGATTCAATTCACTATTCTTTTAATATTCCAAATAAAAATAAGATCATGTCCTTATAAAGATTTAATTATTTTACTTCCAAATAAAAATAAGAATGACCTATAAATTTAGGTATTTATTCTTTGTCTTTTAGAGAATAATTTAGTATAAATACCACTTTTAGATATATATTTTCATACACTCGAATGACACTAATTATTCTTTGATTCTTTTCCTTCAACGGGATATATGTGATCAATAGAACTGCATAGTGTCTCCCCTTTATTCTTACTATTTCGAAATTGGATATTTCAATAAAATTATATAATTTTTATATTCTCTCTAAACCATATTTATCATTCACACTCTCTTTTTTACAATATATCATATCCTTTAAGTTAATAAATGATGTTTTCCCCAAAGACCTAAAATCAAGGTCTAGGATTTTTCCATTTAACCATGCCATGTTTTGATTCTATATTAATGTATATACTCTATCAATATATCCTCCAATAATAGCCAAAAAATATTTTCCAAATACTCCTCTTCCACTAATTCATATCTCTAAAAATATCACTTAATTATATCACCATGACTAGATATCAATGATTATTTATCTAAAATAAAATATTAAAATATTCTCTCTCGTCAGTTGACTATTAATTCAATTCCAATTAATCTTCATAATTGTCAATGTTCCACTATATTAAAAACTTTATAATTATAAAATATTCAGCATATTAAAATTATATAAATATTCTCCATTATTAGTGGAAAATATTTCCAAAATACCACCATTTAATTCCATCAATATAGACCTATAATTATTTCAATGATTTTATCAAATATTAATCCTTGGTTCTCTCTTAGTAAAACCACCATGAATCACCCAAAAATTATTCATTAAAAATATCCAAATAGTGCTCTGTGATCAAAGCATATTGAAAACATGATTTTATGTGGTAAAATAAATCCATTATGTCAAATTCAAACTTACAAAAACTAATATATATTCTCTTGATTTTAAATTTCAATAAAATATTTATTTTTTCATATTTTCAATCACCACGGGGAGTATATCATTTAACAGGATCATTATGAATACCTCCTCAACCATTTAATCTAATCTACATGATTTTTTTTGCTTCATATTTTAAAACTCAAAGTTATTTCCATACCTTGAGTTATCAAATATTGAGTAATCATTAAATGGTGCACTCTTAACCACGGAATAGTCTTCCTCTATGGAAAAATCCCTCTATTCCACTATCTTCTATTCTTCCAATTCCCTATACATCTTAGAAACCATGATATGAAGAACACCTTTAACTATGAATTTATCCATTGAACCTTTCCAATTTCTAGTTAAAATTAGTTAACCTTATTATTGAAATGGCTTGTAGAACGATGTGGATAAATCCAAGTCCCTATTATAGTGAATCATGCTTAAATTCCATGACATCTTACATTACACTTTTTTTTTGCCTTCTTATTTTATTCAATTATTTTTTAATTCCATTATATATTCTAATATGGTGGGGTGATAATCACCTCCCTATTTTATCTTCTATATTTAATTAAATGAAAAACCGAAATATCACTTCCGAAAATTCCCAAATATCTTTTTTTTCTTCATAAAGGATACTAAAATTCCACTAATTTCATCAAATTTCTAATAGATATTTCACAATATTTAGTTTCATGCTAAAATATAGAAAATGACTTCAACAATGATTTATTTCTATATTTGGATTTCACTATATCATGGCCTTATTATCACCATTATTTGGTTTTATCTTGTGTCTCAATACCATATTCTAACTAACTCTAAACAACACCTTTCGTGGTCAAAAAAATAAATTATTCTTCATGAAATTTTAACTCTATCTTCTTATCCTCTCAATTCCATTTTTATTAATACAAATTATTATTTCCATGAATTATATCACATATGAAACTTATTCTTATTATATGTATCCAAATTCTAATATCTCTATAGTTTAAACAATGATTATTTTCCAACGAATCATATCTTGATTAATTTTTTTTTAATTTTAACCATTATTTCTTTCAAATCAAACAAAAACCTCTTGGTTTCAATAGTGATCATGTTATGATCGTCATGTTCTTCTCATTGAAACTGGTTTTATTCCATTATCATTCCATAATAAATATCATGGCCTTTGGTAAGACTTTTTCTTTATCACATGGAAATAAATTCCTCCATCTCATTATAATGAAAATTTATAGCCTATCTTTATATCCATTATATTTCTAAGATATCCATATAAATTGAAAAAAAAATCTATCCCCTGTAAATTCATGGGGTGTTCATGAACACACTTTTAGATCTCCCAATATCTTATTTAATCTTTTAATGACATTTCTTGATGTATAGATGAGTGTTATATCATAAAATAATATAAAAAATATCACTAAAATAGTAAAACAAATCATGACACACTCTCTTAAAGCATCAAAACACTCTCTTGGGGTTTGAATTTAAAATTTAAATTCAAAATAAAACATTAATATCAAATTCCATATACTTATACATCAATATTATACATTATATAAAATTTAGTATTCACATAACCTTATATATGATTTATATATATTAGGGGGTGAGTTGGTGTAGTCTCATATTGCATCCACCAAGACTCATCATCTAAACCATAAAAGATGGTAACTTATATAAATCATGGTGTAATAGAATAATTCTAGTGTAATGATTTCAACTACTATGAGGTAATATATAAGTGTCTTTGAAACTAATAATCCACCCAAAATTATTCCACCATAGTGTTTATCATTATGGTATAATGTATTATCTTATATTATTATGACTTTACAACTTGAAGCAATCCTCTTAACTAAAAATGAAAACATACACTAAATTCATTATAACCATATGTTATCTCATAATCTCTTTTAAAAATTCATATAAACATAAATAATAACAAGTCATGGCTTCATATTGTATCATTATTAATAAATTATAAAAAACCCAATTTGATGACACGTGTCATTATGGGTTGCAAAAATCAGGGGAAATTTGAAACTTTTTTATCAGTAGTATTTGGAGGTAAATAATAAATTATCCTATAATATGATCTTAGATAATTTATTCAACTACTCTATTGATCCCAAAATAGGGAGTTTACCTTAGGATAGTAGTTTGGTGGAAATATGGGTTGTTTGAATTTTCATGGAATATTAAAATTTTAATTAATTAAATATTAATTTATTCTCCCATTTTTGTTCATTAATATATTATAATAGAATCAGATTGATATTCCATATTTCAGAATAATTCAAAAATGGGCGGATTTTAAGTCAAGTAATAACATTGCGTCGAGCACTGAATCCGGACCCATACCACTTTTCTTTCTTTTTATGTTTATTTTTCCCTTACTTTCTCTTTTCTATTTTTTTCTTTAATATCAACTTTCGATTTCCACATTCACACCCATGAGATTTCCCTTTTGGGGTATTGAGTTGAGATAATTAGATGGAGAGAATATGGAGAGGGAGTATGCATCCAAACCCAGGATTTCATTCAGAGGTGGATTGAGGCTCAGTGGGTGTGTGACGGTGTGAAGCTTTGGTGTTTCCACATAAAGGTAATTCCATTTTATTTTTTAACCAATAAATCCCCATATAATAGTATTTTTAAGTTTTAATCCTATTTTGGGTTGTTGGGCACCCCTTAGGGGTTAATCTATGGATTTTCAGGATTAATCATGGGTTTTAGATGGTTTTAGGGGTTTTTTGTTTGGGAAACCCCATATACATAGTGTGTGGTTTAAATAATATGTGTCATGTGTTCTTCATTTTCTGATAAGATGAGTTTTTAGAAGTACACACAGTGTAATTTAAGTACACATCATGTTGTATAACTTATCCATTTACCTAGGAAAGTGGGTAAGTATATGGGAAGAAAAGGTTTTGGGAAGTACATGGTGTGTACTCAAGGTAGATGTCGTGTAGTGGGACATGGCCATATTCTCATGTACTTAAGAAAACACCCCATATAAGGGGAACATGTCCATTTAGTAGAACATGGGAATAACCCATGTTTTACCTAGCTATATTTGTGTACATGGGAAAACCCCATGCCGAATTTTTCTATGTAGAAAGACATACCTAGGTGTATATTTGAGAGTAAAAGTTGTGTTCTTAGGTGTACATGTCATGCAATTTTTCTTGTAAGAGGGTTTTGGTTATTTTGTGCCCTGGAGTCAGAATTGGACTTTTTAGTACTCCATTATAAGAACTATTCCATGTATATTGTGATTATGGGACCCTTTTGTGTTTATGATCCTTCTAGAAAGTTTTTTGGACTGAGAGAGTTTAGTAAGAGGATTTCTTTGAGGTTTGTATTCAAAATACTCTATTGGGTTGGGTTGTGAGTTATGAGGCCCAGGTGAGGGTTGTGAGCTTAGTGATTGGACTGGATAAGTTGTTTCATAAAGATATGTTTGGGGTTATTTCTATAGATTCCAAAAGACAAGATCATGTAGTATCTTTGAGTAGATCATGGTTTATCCCTTCATTTTGGGAACAATTGCTTGTGGTTAGAGGAGTTGAGGTTTAACTCCCATGTCTGAGGATCATAGATATTTAATCTCTTGGGATGGGTTGATGTCATGGGATGGAGATTACAATGGGGTTTCATTGAGATTTTGATATGAGTCTAAGAGACTCTTGATGATGCCTATGTGGGCTAGTTACTGATTGAGTGATTAGTGGGTGCCATGGTCATCTATTGAGAAAGTCATTATGGATTAGTTTTTTGGATTATTCCATGGATCCCTTGTGGGGTCTTTTCATTGAGGTGGTCATAAGGAGTGTTTTAAATGTTTGGTTTGGTTTGATTTTATTTTGGATTCTATTTTGTTGTGTTGTTCATCAAGGATCATTTAGAGACCATTGAGGTCCATTTGGTATGTTTTCCATACTAGGAAGGTCTTATTGTTTGGATGAGCTATATGAACCCATTTGGGGGGTGGTCCTGCTCTTAATTTTTCATTTGGTATATTTTGGGATCTTTTAAATTCTTGGTATGAGAGATTGGGTGCAGTAGGGGAGTCCCTAGAATAATTTCACGTTGTGATGTGACAACAGGGACCGTGAGAGCCCGTATTTTTGGTTTTTCCTTGTGGTGGGTAATTGAGAGTTCATCATGGCTATTTGTTTGATGTTAGGATCTATCGTACTGAGAGAGATCATGTGATTTATTCTATGAGAGTGTATTAGTACATCTAATTCAAATATTTGGATAGTGGGTTTGAGGATGGATCATCCCACATTTGGTTTTCCTTAGGACATGATGTTTCAGGTTGTTCCTACTTAAGAATTTTTTTATAGGAGGTGACCATTGGGATATATTTGATCATGAATTGGACCTATGTTTTTATATGGTTGTACCCTATATTTTTTTCATTATGGTTAGATGGTTTTAGGGAGATTATGTACAATCTAGATGAGGTAAACTCCCCTCTAGTTGAGTGTGTGCCCTAGCTAGGGTGGATTTGGGACCATGAGGCATCACGGTACTAATAGAGTGGTTTTTTTAAAATATGGATGTTGAGTTCTCCTATGGATATGGATATTTTATACTCCTTGTTTTATCAATGGATCCATCATATTTTTTGGTCCATATCTAGGGACCGATTCATTATGTATGACATTCAGGACTGATAGGTTCTCTAGTTGTGTTGACCTAGATGTTCTTATTTCCCGTTTAGATCTTGTTTTTGGAGTCATAGAGCTTGGTAGAATCACCATTGCATGTGCATTACTATGGTTATTTTTGGGTATCCAACATTCATGTCTTTCTGTTTAGATTCCTTGGGGATCCTATATTGTTCTGGAAAACATGTTAGTTGACATGTGGTTGGGTGATCCATGTGTTGCAAATCCTCTGGAGGGTGACAATGTGTGGGTACATTTACCTCAGGTGTTAGGATAGAATCCACAATTAGCTATTTGTCTTTCGTTTATAGCCTATTTTATACATGTTTTTTATTTTATTCTAGTTTTTTTAGTGTTTGACTGGATGGGCATATAACATGTGCATGAACTTGTTATGATAGTAGATTATAGGTTCACCATTAGGGGGGATACTACGATTTATTTTCCACCCCTATAAATTCACCTTTGTGTGCATGTAGATCTAATTTATTCTTTTAGGATGGAGGATAGGCTTTTAAATGCATGGTGTTGAAGCCCAATGTTTCTTGGTCAAGTGGATCCGCTCATATGAATTCTGAGGACTAGGCTGGTGCAGCTTGAACATTTTAGAGATTGGGTATGTGGTTAATCTTAGTGTTGGTAGTAGATCCTATTGTATTTATTTATAGTTTTTTTCTTTTTTATATGTGTTTTGACTTGTGGGTGGCATGATTTTATATATATTTCATTTTTTGAGTTATTATGAATCTATTATGTATTCCATTTATTATAGAATTATTTGTTTTAGTTATTTATTATGTGTAATATGATGTTTACTCTTATATATGAGTTTTATTTTTTTCCACAATTATTTCACTCTGAATAGATTGTATAGTATCCCCACTATATCTTATAGACCCTAACTACTTATTAGTTTCCTCTTCTATTCAAGGTGGTACATTTGAGGCCCTGTAGTGATCTTTATTTGGTGACTTGTTAGGTTGACCTAGGTCGATTTGTTAAAAAATGGTATAAAAGATTTTTGGTTTTGTTTTTACGGGAGTTGATAAACAATTGGTCTAGGAATGTGTTGGTATTTATGATGGGTATCAAACTGGTGTGTCAAAAAACATTTTTTAATATTATGTTCAAGTTTCCAAGTCAAGGGATTTTTGTTCTTGGTTTCTATTTTTACGATCGTGTGATTTCACATAGTATGATAAAATTCAATTTGTGGATTTATTGTTTATTCTGGGTTTTCTACTCTTGTATTTTGGTCAAGAGGTTAGTCTTAACTCATCTTTCTAGGAATGTAATATTCACATAATATATTTATGTCTGTGGTGTTTTTACTGATGATGTAGGTTTAGTTATTTAAAGTGTCAAAAAATGATCATACAGTTTTTTATCATAGAATTGATTTGTCGAATGCTACTCAGCTGAACCAAATTTATATATTCTATTATGATTATAGTTCATGTGGATCTTATGGTGATAGGTTCATCAATGATTGAAAAACATCCCCTTTATTGAGGGATTCATGGAGACTCATCTGGGTCGGTAATGGGATCTAATTGCCTTGTTAGTGGCTCAGTAGAGGGATAGGAGTCCTGGTAGATATTTGTGTTGGGATCTAGTTTTACTAATTTATTAGTTCCCTTGAAGACACAAGATCTGGTTTCTTAGGAGGGAGTCATTCTTACCTTGTGTTGTATTTTTTGTCATGTTGTGGGGCCCAAGTGACTTCTATCACTGATGGTTTTGTTAGGTGTAGTTTTTCTTTCTTGGTGGTCTTATTAGGTTATTTTATGACTAGGATATGGTTAGGCATGACTATTCATATTTTTTGAGAAGTGGGTTACCAAGAATTATCCATATCTCATGGATATCTTGAGAGTGAAGGTTTGGTTAAACACCTTTCCCATCTCATTTTGGTTTCACTTTGGGTAGCATAGTAAAAGCATGGTCAGATTTTTATGGATTTGGTTTGATTCATGAGTGGAGGGTGTGGTGTGGTTTATCTTGGAATGAGGGAGATTTCATGGTTTTAAAGGGGAGTGTAGTTGGTTCTCAATTTTTTTGTAACTGGACCACATTAGGAGCATAGTTAGTGGTTTTAAGATCATTAGCCTAGTTTTTAGGGCATATCCCATGATATCATGAGTGATTTTTCTCATATGGGAGTGATTTAAAAGAATACATATGGTTTATATTACATCATAGGCTATTGAAGGTCACGATCATTGTTTAAGTGGTTTCATTATCATGGAGGATGGAATTTTTAATGACGGAACTCTAGTTTGAGCAGTTTAGAAGCATCTATCCATTACATCTGGTGATGGATGTAGCATGAACCATGTAGTTTTCCATTTGGGAAGCAGAGAAAAAATAAGGATACACCTATTATGGGGAGTATAATATTAGTCATAGTTGAACATCTCTCAACTTAGAAGAGAGTTGTGAATGTTATAATAATAGTAACTCGCTATTAAGAATAACATCAACTGCATCGGTTCTTAGGGGAGAGAATGGTTTGTGGTTTCCCACCAAGACTTCTTAGGTGAAAGGATGATTTATGGTGGGGAGTTTTTGTTTACTTCCATTATCATTGTTTAGGAAAATGAGGGGAAATTTTAATTGTTTTTTTCATGGATGTTTTTACGGGGAAAATGGTCAATTATCATTTAAGACAATATTGTAAAATTATTATAACTTGTTTTTTACATGGAATAGGTTTTTTACCCTAAGAAAATATTTTAGTGGAAATCTGATTCGTTCAAATTTTCAATTAATATTTAATATTTAATTAATTAAATTTTAATATATCCATGAATGTTCTTTTGTAAACATATTATTACTAGATAATTGTTTTTATATTCTATCTTCACAATTGATTCTTAAAAAGTAGGTTCTTTCTAGGAAAGGTATAACCTTATATCGGGCTTCAAGAGCAGACCCGAGACCCTTTTCCTTTTTTTATTATTTCATTTCACCCTTGAATTTACACATACACCCCCATGGTTTTCCCCATTTTTTTATCATCATCTGAGAAAGGGAGCAGGGGAGAAGATGTAGAGGGAGGAGGAGATGAAGCCCATGGAGCTCGTTTAGAGGTAGACCGAGGCTTGGCAAGTGTGTAATATGAATATGATGTGAAACTTCAGTGGCTTCCACCTAATGGTAAGACCATTTCATGTTTTAATCCATAAATACCCCTATAATAGTTTTCTTTGATTTTTAATCATATTTTTGTGGTTTACAATACCAATTTAGGGGGTCGATCTGTGGCATTTTGGTAGGAATCGGGGGTTTCAAGCCATTTTGGGGGATTTATATTTGGTAAAACCCCTATACATAAAATGTGTTTCATATAACACATGGCTTGTTTTTTTTATGTCCAGTAAAGAAGATTTATTAGAAGTTCACATTTTGTATTTGTACTTGGACATGTACCTAGCCATGTCATTGAGTACATGGGTGGAAAACGTTTTGTGATGTACATGATATGTACTTTGGGTAAACACTGTGTAGTGGAACATGTCCATATGGCCACGTACTTGGGAAAACACCCTGTGTGGGGGGGGGGCGTACATGGACATGTAGTAATACATAAAAAGTTCTCATTTACTCCATTTTCATTTACTAGTACATCAGTAGACCCCATGTCTACTCTAGACACTTAGAAGTATATGGCTAGGTGAAGATTTGAGGATACACAATATGTACTCAGAAGTACATGTCGTAATATTTTTCTTAAAAGATGTGTTTTTATGTTTTGTTCCCTAGAATCAGAATTGGACTTGTGAGTAGTCCATTTTGAAAATTTTTACACGTGGATCATGATGGTGGGATAATTTTTATGTTTAGAGGACTTCTGGAATGTTTTTGTGGTGATAAAGTTTAGTAAGAGGATTTCATCAAGATTTGGATACAGAATCCTCTAGTGGGTAATGTTGTGAGATGTGAGGATTGAGTGAGGGTTGTGATATCAATGATTGGACTAGCTATAGACTTCAATTGTGACCTCATTAGGGTTATTTGGATAGATTTAAGATGATAGTATCATGTGATGTCTCTAAGGAAATCTCAGTGTGTACATATACATTGAGACTAGTTTCTTTATGTAAGAGCAGTTGAGTTTTATCTACTATTTTATAGGATTGGATCTATTAGAGCCTTTGGGAAGGGTTGATTCCATGGGATGGAATTTAATGTCAGTTTCTATTGAGATGATGAGATGAGTCTGAGGGACTCTTTAGGATTACATTTTGGGTTGTTCACTGATCGAGTGATCAGTGGGTGTCCTTGTCTACTATTGATAATACCCATGTGGGATGGTTTTGTTTGGATTTTTCCAAAGAGCCCTCATAGGGTCCTACTTTTGAGGAGGTCATGAAAACCATTGTGAAAGACATAGTTGGTATGGTTTTATTTTTTATACCCTTTGGGCGTTTTTTTATTGAGGACCAAATAGAGGCCACTAAGGGTCATTTGGGATGTTTTTCACACTAGATGTGCCTCATTCTTTGGATAAGGTAGAGAAACCCCTCATAGGGTGTCCTTCTCATGATCTAACCTTAAGGATATTTGAGGATCTATAGATAGGCAGGGTTTGAGAACTTGGGTGTTGTAGAGGATTCCCTGGTAGGATGTTGCTTTTTGTTGTGACCTCAGGGACTATGGGAGCCCTAAGTTTTGTTTTATCCCTAAGGTGGGTCATTGAGATCTTGTAGTGGCTATTAGTTGTATTTTATGATTCTGGGTGATGAGAGAGGCCATGTGATTTTTTGTTTCATAGTGGATCAACATTTATAGTTCATACGTTGGTATGATGGATTTGAGGATGGAGCATCCCATGTTCAGTTAGCCTTTGGCCATGATTTTTGTGGTAGTTTTGACTCATGACATTGGTTTGTGGAGGAGTCCCTTGGGATATCATGGATTTTTTGTTGTCCCATTGTTTTTATTTGACTCCCTACTTTATTGTATTGTTTTGGATATATGTTCTCAAGGAGCTAATGGATGATCTGGAATAGTGAAACCCCGTCTCGTTTAGTGTGTCCCCTTTTTAGAGTGTCTTTTGGCTCATAAGGTTTTGAGGAATGCACTAAGTTGTTTTTGTGTCTTGTGGATTATGAGTGTTCGAAGAGTCATGGATGTTGTATGATCTTGGGTTTATCTTTGGAGCCTACCTATTTTTTGGGTTGATAGTTGGTTCTTGATTCATTATGAAAAATCTTTGGGACTAAAAGGTTCACTAGTTGTGTTGACCTAGGTGTTCCTATCACTAGTTCAGATCGTGTTATTGGATTCATGGAGCCTAATATATGCACATTTTGTGTGGAATCATATAGTTATGACCTAAGGCCCAGAATTCATTCCTTTTAATTTAGACATCTTAGAGATCCTATATAGATCTGGTGGGCATTCCATTTTTCATGTGGTTGGGTGATCTATGTGTTTTAAATCGTATAAAAGGGACTATAAGAGGGTTTGAATTACCTCAGGTTTCAAGATATATCCCATGGTTGGTTTTCTTCTTTGTTTTTTTATCCTCCATTTTGTAGATTTTTTCTTATATGAGAGCTAATGTTAGTGTTCGACTAGGCTGGGTATATCATGTGTGCATGAACTTGTTATCCCAAAAGATTTTTGGTTCATCATTAGGGGTGGCCTACTGAGATTTATTTCCCACCCCTATGTGTCCACCTTTATTTTAATATAAATATGATATCTACTTTCAGGTTAGAGCATTGGTTGTGTAAAGGATGGAGTCAAGGCCCAAAATTTCTTGATCAAGTGGATCCTCTCGCATGGAGTCTTAGGATCAGGCTGGAACAACTCGATCATCGTAGAGATCGGGTACCTGGTTTGGCTCAAAGTTAGTAGTAGAGACCATTGTATTTATTTTTTGTTTGATTCTTTTGTATATGTTGTTGGACCATTTGGTGGATGGATATTAAATTTTTCTCATTATTTTGAGTCAATATGTAACACCTCCAGCATCTACGGTACGCTTCTCTTTAAACAATGTGATAGCGTGTGTTGTACGCAATACCGAGTTCTAACACACCATAACCAATCAAACTAGTCGTTATGAATAGTAATACCTACTTTTTGAAATTATATATATTTTATATTTCAAAATGGACTTAATTTTTGGATTCGGAATATCGAATTTATCCTAAGGTGAAATTTTGGTACTTTTCGGATAACTTTAATATTTTAATGAATAGTGAAAATTACTAAATTTTAATTTAAAAAACTTTTTTAATCAAAATATTTAATAGTGATAAATTATGAATTTGAGTGGTTTTAAAGTATATTTAGAATATATTTTTACCATTTGATACAATTTTGGTCATTGGACATAATTTTAAAATTAAACCGGAGATAAACAAGTGTCAATCTTTTGATAGTTATTATCTCTTAAAAACACGCTTTTTGTTTTAACAACGGGAATTAATTTTAAATTAATTTCTTCCACTTCTGTGTTTTGAATTTGGAAAAATGGATTCCATATTTGGAATCAGGATGTTCATATTGTGTGAATAGGTAACTTTTATTTTTAGACATTTTGAATAATTACTGCGGTAAATATTTTATTTACCATGGTTAAGGGTAAATCCGGTAAATAAGGGTTAAAAATAATATTAGAATAATACTAAATTACCCTAAAACGTGTCCTAGACTTATTTTTTGATACATGTTCGACCATAGTCATCTTTGGGTCGATTTTGGGACCCCATGGAGCCACTTGTAGGTGATAGGGACACTTTATTTTAATTAAGTTAAAATGAATACAAAAATGACACAAGCATATATCTTTTAGAAAAACACTTTTTAGATAGGGTTATATATGTTGGATTTTAGACTATAAATATTAATTATAAAGCTAAACAGATTTCCTACATAATGATATTTTATTTATAATTTTTATATTTTAAATAATTTAATTTATGTATGACACAATTATGATGCAGTAATTACCATAATAGTGACAAATTAAAATAATTGATATTATAAATACCCAAATAAATATAATTTGACACTTCTAATGAATTAAAATAATTTTCGAGGATAATATGACATATTAGGATTGATTTAAATGACTTTTTTCGAAGTAATAATTCTTTTATGAGATTCACAAAAATCAACTATTGAATAGTGTCAAAATTGACATAAAAGAGTTTTTTAAAACAAATATTATATTATTAATTGATATTAAGTTCCTAAAAATCTAAGGTCGGCCAAGAGACCTATATCATTATAGTTTTATCATTAATGGACCACTTGGGGGTCGCTTGGATGTATATAGTAAGTTTATTAACTATATAATATAAAAATACAAAGTGACATGGTAAATGTCAAACTAATTAACTAAGAGTTAAAACTAAAATATAAGGGTAATATAGTAACCCAAACCTGTCTAAATTCTATTGGTTGAATGTTTTTCGACCTATCCCCACCTTAAAATTTAAATAATAAACTTTTTATCCATTAGAAATCGAATATGAATTTATTATAAATTAATATTTCTAGCTTTTCCAAAGGTGCCCCTCACACCTCTTATAAAAGGGAACTCCTCCTTATCATTTCTTCACACATTCAAAGCCTTTTGGTTCGGCCAAACTCTGCCCAAATACTCTCCCACCTTCCCTCACTAAAACCTAGAGGCCTTATTTTGATCAGAAAGCTAACCTAATGAGCCCTTTTGATCAAATCAAAAGGAAGAACCCGAAGAAGAGGTAATGATTTCACCACACTTTGCAAAGTTCCTTTCTTCTTCCACTTCTTCTTCCTTTGTTATTACCATTTTAAAATAATAACTCCAGTATCATATATATACTGTGATGTTATTATAAATATGGTACAACCATATTCAGTATTCTATCCACCCTTTGAATAACATGTCACCATACGTGCGTACGTACGGCTTACCGTCTCCACGTCGTGGTGTAATTGTTATTCAATATATTATTATTTGGATGGATATAATAATGATGTGTAACTCATGTAAATAATAAATATAACATTTTAATTATTCTTTATATGTGTTATACCATCCATTTATATATTATTTTAATATCAAAAGAATGATATTGTCGCTCGTGCATACGTACGGACTACGGTCTCCACGAACGCGATGAGATTCATTCTCCATCGTATCCATTAAAGTATAATTATCATTTGATGATTTAAAAATAATGTTTAAGGACTTGATATCATTTTGTATAAGAATAATATAAAACCTATTCATGACAAACATGGCTTATGTAACAAAACATATAAAAGAAAACGAGTAAGTTAACACCTGAAACGACGATAATACTAAGATATTATTAACAAAGCAATGTTAAAAGATCATATATGATATCATATGAATGTATATGATTCTTGTATAATTTAATAACAATTATTTCACTATTATACTGTAGGTTAACCTACCCCAACCAAGGAAAATTACAAGTTAAGGTTTATTTCACTATCTCTTCATTATCCAAGGTTGTTTATACGTAATAATCTACTGGGATCTCTTTATCATCCACATACATGTTTCTTAAAAATGAATTTCAAAATATTTTTACTATTTACTAGAATATGGGTTAAAGTCATTTATACCCTTGTTTTACTTTTTATAAGAGGTTTATAAAGGAATCTTTCCATCGTTTTCCAAACAAGGTGCTTTTTAACCTTTTCGACAAAATTAAGGTAATAATGTTTTTTTTAACTTATATGGCGGATGCAGCTATATTCCGCCATTATAAAATCGTCGAAGCTTCCCTTACAAAATTATAAGAATATTTTCAAAGAAAATGTTTTATTTCATAAATATAAGACTCTTAAATGATTTCAAAATAGAAAGAGATATTTCTCTAAAAAGAGTTTTGATTTCATCTATGTCAACATCCTTTGATGGATTTTACACTTATTTGAAGTTGATTTATTATGATACAAAACTTCTATATTGTATTGAAGGTTTTGTGATATGTTTGAATGTGGATGTGCTATTTTTATACCGTTCATATTTTATGGTGAAAGTATTGACATTTCATATGCTAGTTTTAATATGAATGTTTATGTTATGTTTAAACCTTTTCATATGGGAATTCATTGGACTTAATATGTGATGGGTAGAGCCTGCTGTAGATCCTAGATGCATCAGTAGGTCTCATGAGACAAAATAGTATCTTGGCAGAAGGCCTTGGAAAAATATTATTTGTAGTCTTAGAACGCGGCCTTGGATATGTGGTTATAATAGTCTGGCATTATGCATTCCATCATTATGAAAGTGGTTATTGATATTGCATGTGATTTTTCGATTAGTAGAATATCCATGTGAATAAGTTAATGGAATTATTTCATTTTACTTTTGCCATACTATGTTGAAATTCAAGTTTAAAAGGCTTTTGTTTTAGTTATACATTGCCTTTAATGTTTATTCTTATTTATGAAAGTTTCCGCTATATTGTTATCCTTACTGGGCATTTGAGCTCACCCCTTTTCTATGTTTTATTTTTTCCAGGAAGTGAAGAAGTAAATTATGAATGACCTGTAGGGTTATTATGTGGGTATATGAGTGTGGAATATGGAGACAATATGTTGTTGTAGTAGTTTTTCACTTTATGATGTAATGTAATACTTATGAATATATCTAGTGTTTCCAAGGCTACTAAACCAATCAGTCTTTCGAGATTTGATCTTTCTTGTGATCATTCCAATGTTATGTAATAATACACCGACTCTAGGTAACTAGGGTCAGGGTGTTACAGTTGGTATCAGAGGAAGTTTAGTACAAACCTTGGAAGCTAGATTTAGATAAAATCTGATTAGAGCACATAGATTTAAGATGGACTTTGAGGATTAGTATATAAGAACTTCCTAGAATTTTGGTATTGTAGAGACTTTTTGAGTTTTTCGAGAAATACATCCATGTCTGGATACGAGCAGGTAGAGGCGGTTGTGGCACAGATGTACCTAGGGGTAAAACCCGAAAACACCGCTTTGAGCTAGACTCGAACGAGAACTGGTGGACAACAATGGGCCTTGTTGCACTCTTGGTTACGACACTCCCGGGGGATATGCTTAGGATAACTCTCATTTTCTTTACAAATCATTATGAAGGGTTTATGAGTATATACTTCTTCAAAGAAAACATTCTTATGATTATGGATTATATCCATAAATAGTTCAATTTATGTTAAGTGTTTTGTAAGTATGGGATTATGTATTTCGATTCATAAACTGATCTAGTTTATACCATTGTATAGAAATGGCACCTAGTGGAAGAAATGAAAACGGTATCAATGCATGCACTCCATATAGGGATTTCCCTCCTGCTCAAGAAAATTATAGTGGAGTTGGTGATGCAACTAGTGCCGATCAGTTAATCACCATACTGGGACAACTCACTCAGGTAATGAATAATAACCTTACCTATATGGAGCACCCTGATCCGCAGCATGGAGGATCAATGTTAGATAGATTCATGAGGCAACAACCACCAACGTTCAATGGGAGTACAAATCCCTTAGTAGCTGAGCAATGGATATTTTCCCTAAAGAAAATATTTTAGGCTTTGGGGAGTAGTGAAAGGGAAAAAGTTATCATGAAAGTTTACCACCTCACTGGAGATGCTGATCAATGGTGGTCATTTATTCAAAATACGAAGGAAGATGATGAAGTATCAAATATAGAATGGAGGGAGTTCAAAGATCTGTTTTTAGAAAAATACTTTCCTCGCGACCACCGAGCAGATATGGAAAGGCAATTTCTGAGTCTGAGACAAAAGGAGGATGAGAATGTCACAAAGTATGAGGATAACTTTACAAGGTTAGCAAGATATGTTGGAGATTATATACATAACCCAATAAATAAGATTGATCATTTATTTTATGGGTTAAATCCATTTCTCCGTCGAGCATTAGTCTCACAATCCTTTTCATCGTACGAAGACATTGTCTCATGTGCTATCAAGACCGAAAAGGAATTCTCTAAGTCTTATGACTTTGAAGAAAATAAAGAGAAGAAGAGACCTTCTGACCAATCTGGGAATAGAAATAAGGGGATGAAGGGAAATGTTGAATATCCATCCTGTGGTAAATGTTGTAAGAAACACCCCGGTACTTGCTTGAAGTGAACAGGAGTCTGTTGCAAGTGTGGTGAAAAAGGCCACCAAGCTCGTGATTGCAAGGGGAAGAAGGAAGCTACCAATATTCAGTGCTAAAATTGCAGGGAGATGGGGCATTATGCAAAGGAATGTCCTAAGTGTCAGGAGAACTTACCTCAGAAAAGGCCAAGGGATCAAGGCCAAGCTTATGTTATCACTACTGCTGAGGTAGAAGCTCCGAAAGACGTAGTGGTAGGTAATTTAATGGTTTCATCAAGTTTAGAAAATGAATTATTTGATTTTGGATCATCGCATTGTTTCATATCTTCCTAGTTTTCTAAGAAAATTAGATATTTCCAATTTGATTTAACAAGGGAGTTGTCAGTTAAAACTACTAAGGGAAGTATCATTGCAACAAAGTTTTGTGAATCAGTCCCCAATAGAGCACATAAATGTTCTTTATATGATGATCTTGTCGTCATACCTATGATTGAGTTTGATAAAATCCTCGGTATGGACTGGCTTTCGGACTATGATGCGAAGATTTATTGTAAGAAGAAAGAGGTTACGATTCTTGATGATGATGATAAGGAACACCTTATCTTTAGAGCATAATTATCACCACCAAATTCTTATTTAGATCCACCCCCTATAGCTCAACTAAATTCAATTATTGGGTAGTAAGAGAATGAAATAACTGTGGGTGAGGAAAGGAATGTTCAAATAGAGGATGTACCTGTTGTGAAAGAATTTGTAGATGTATTTCCGGAAGATTTACCTGGACATCCTCCAGAACGAGAAGTTGAGTTTTACATTGATTTAATTCCTGGATCAAGGCCTATATAAAAGACCCCTTATAGAATGGCCACTGTAGAATTAGTTGTACTAAAGAAACAACTAGAGGAATTGAGTAATAAGGGATTTATTTTCCCTAGTGTTTCTCCAGGGGGATCCCCTGTTCTTTTTGTTAAAAAGAAAGACGGATCTATGAGGTTATGTATCGACTACAGGGAGATCAATGCTATAACAATAAAGAACAAGTATCCCCCACCACGCATTGATGATTTATTTGACCAACTGCATGGAGCTCAATACTTTTCAAAGATTGACCTTCGATCTAGATACCATCATTTGTGTGTGAAGAAGGAAGACATTCGGAAGTCATCATTTCGAACGAGGTACGGGCATTACGAGTTTACTGTAATGCCTTTTGGATTGACTAATGCACCCTCTGTATTCATGGATCTGATGAATAGAGTTTTCAAGGAGTATCTCGATGAATTTTTGGTGGTATTTATTGATGATATCTTGGTATACTCGAAAAGCTACAAAGATCATGAAAATCACTTGCGCATTATCTTGAAGACTCTGAGAAGGCATGAATTATATGGGAAGTTTAGCAAGTGTGAATTCTGGATTCAGGAGATTTCTTTTCTTGGCCATATTGTCTTCAAAGATGGAATCTCTTTTGATCCTTCTAAGACCAAGCCAATCCAAGAATGGCCAGCACCTACGAGTATAACTGAGGTATGTAGTTTTATTGGTTTGGTAGATTATTATCGACGTTTCATCCAGAATTTTGATCGATTGGCTAACCCATTAACGAAGATCACATGTAAAGGGGTTAAATTTGTTTGGAAAAAAGAGTGTGAAGAATGTTTCAAAGAACTGAAGAGAATATTAGTCAATGCTCTTACATTGACTCTACCATCGGGGAATGATGGGTTCGTTATTTATAGTGATGCATCGAAGAAAGGACTTGGTTGTGTCCTTATACAGAATGATAGAGTTATTGCATATGCATCACAACAGTTGAAAATTCATGAACAAAACTATCCTACTCATGATCTTGATTTAGCATCTGTGATCTTTTCTTTGAAGATATAGAGGCACTACCTCTATGGTGAAAAATGTGAGATTTATACTGATCACAAGAGTTTGAAGTATATTTTCTCACAAAAGGAACTCAACATGAGGCAAAGGATATGGCTTGAATTACTCAAGGATTATGATTACACGATACACTACCACCCGGGGAAGGCAAACAAGGAGGCAGATGCTTTGAGAAGAAAAGATCATGGAGTTTTGAACAATATGAGAATTGAAAGGGATCCAATTTTCATGGATCTAGTTAAGATGGACATGGGAATAACCAGGGAAGGAGAAACATCAATGCTTTTTCAAATGGTTTCCAAACCAACTTTACTAGAAAGGATTAAGATTTCTCAGAATAATGATGGAGAATTTCAAAAGAATGTTAAAGCTGTGAATGATGGGAGATTGAGAGATTTTGTGTATGAAAATAGAATTTTGAAATTCGGGAAGAAGCTTTGTGTTCCCGATATACCTGATATAAAAAGGGAATTGTTGGATGATGCTCATAGTTCCAATTTCTCTATACACCCTAGGAGCACCAAAATGTATAGATATTTGAAGGAACATTTTTGGTGGGACAATATGAAGAGGGAGATTGCTGATTTTGTGTCAAGATGTATGGTTTGTCAACAAGTGAAAGCTGGAAGGCAACACCTTGGAGTAGTCATGCAACCTCTTCCCATACCGGAGTGGAAATGGGACAATATTACGATGGACTTTGTCATGGGGCTACCAAAGACTCCTAGAAGGAATGATGCAATATGGGTTATTGTTGATCGTCTTACCAAGTCAGCACATTTTATTGTTATAAGAGAAGATCTACCACTGGAACGTCTAGCAAGACTATATATTAATGAAGTTGTGAGACTTCATAGAGTACCCCTATCTATTGTTTCTGATCGTGATCCCCATTTTATTTCAAGATTCTGGAAGAGTCTTCAGAAATCCCTGGATACTGAACTTCATTTGGGCACTGCCTACCACCCTCAGACAGACGGACAATCAGAACGGACTATTCAAACCTTAGAAGACATGTTTAGATCCTTCTCACTTGACTTTCAGGGTATGTGGGATCATTATTTACCTTTGGTAGAATTTTCTTATAACAATAGCTTCCATTCGAGTATTCAGATGGCACCATATGAAGCGTTATACGGAAAGAGATGTCGCACACCAACCTGTTGGGATGACGTTGGTGAAAGAAAACTTGTAGGTCCAGAACTGGTGGAGGAAACGATGGAAAAGGTGAAGGTAATCCAAAATCACATCAAAGCAGCTCAAAGTAGGCAAAAGAGCTATGCCGATAATCGAAGGAAGGATTTGGAATTTCAAGTCGGTGATCATGTTTTACTAAAGGTATCTCCATGGAAGGGAGTCATAATTTTTGGTAAGAAAGGTAAATTGAGTCCCAGGTACATCGGACCTTTCGAAATTCTAGAACGAATTGGGGCTGTAGATTACCGATTAGCAATGCTGCCAAGTCTCTCCAAAGTTCACGATGTGTTCCACGTATCTCTGTTGAGGAAATACATGCCTGACCCAACGCATGTACTCACTTATGAAGAATTAGAACTGGAACCCGATCTGTCTTATTGCGAAGAGCCCGTCAGGATTCTTGATATAAGAGAACAAGTATTAAGAAACCGGACGACGCTTCTGGTAAATGTTTTGTGGAGAAACCATAAAATGGAAGAGGCAACGTGGGAACCTGAGGAACTTATGATGAAGAACCACCCGAGTCTTTTCATGTGATAAGTATTCTAGAAATTTCAAGGACGAAATTATTTGAAGGAGGGGAGAAAGTAACAACCCAAGCTTCTATGGTACGCTTCTCTTTGAATAATGTGATAGCGTGTGTTGTACGCAACACCGAGTTCTAACACACCATAACCAATCAAACTAGCCGTTATGAATAGTAATACCTACTTTTTGAAATTATATATATTTTATATTTCAAAATGGACTTCATTTTTGGATTCAGAATATCGAATTTAGCCTAAGGTGAAATTTTGGTACTTTTTGGATAACTTTAATATTTTGATGAATAGTGAAAATTACTAAATTTTAATTAAAAACAACTTTTTTAATCAAAATAATTAATAGTGATAAATTACTAATTTGAGTGGTTTTAAAGTATATTTAGAATATATTTTTTCCATTTAATACAATGTTTGTCATTGGAAATAATTTTACAATTAAACCGGACATAAACAAGTGTCAATCTTTTGATAGTTATTATCTCTTAAAAACACGCTTTTTGTTTTAACAACGGGAATTAATTTTAAATTAATTTCTGCCACTTCTATTTTTTGAATTTGTAAAAATGTATTCCATATTTGGAATCAGGATTTTCATATTTTGTTAATAGGTAACTTTTATTTTTATACATTTTGAATAATTACTGCGGTAAATATTTTATTTACCATGGTTAAGGGTAAATACGGTAAATAAGGGTTAAAAAATAATATTATAATAATACTAAATTACCCTAAAACGTGTCCTAGCCTTATTGGTTGATACATGTTATACCATAGGCATCTTTGGGTCGATTTTGGGACCCCATGGAGCCACTTTTAGGTGATAGGGACACTTTATTTTAATTAAGTTAAAATGAATACAAAAATGACACAAGCATATATCTTTTAGAAAAACAATTTTTACATAGGGTTATATATGTTTTATTTTCTACTATAAATATTCATTAGAAAGTTAAAACGATTTCCTACATAATGATATTTTATTTATAATTTTTAGACTTTAAATAATATAATTTATTTACGACACAATTATGATGCAGTAATTACCATAATAGTGACAAATTAAAATAATTGATATTACAAATACCCAAATAAAAATAATTTGAGACTTTTGATGAATTAAACTAATTTTATAGGATAATATGACATATTAGTATTGATTTAATTTACTTTTTTCTAAGTAATAATTCTGTTATAAGTTTCACAAAAATCAACTATTGAATAGTGTCAAAATTGACATAAAATAGTTTTTTAAAATAGATATTATATTATTAATTGATATTAAATTCCTAAAAATATACGGTTCTTCAAAGATACTTATATCATTATAGGTTTATCATTAATGGACCACTTGGGGGTCTTTTAGATCTATATTGTATGTTTATTAACTATATAATATAAAAATACAAAGTGACATGATAAATGTCAAACTAATTAACTAAGGGTTAAAACTAAAAGATAAGGGTAATATAGTAAACCAAACCTGTCTAAATTCTATTGGGTGAATTATTTTAGACCTATCCCCACCTTAAAATTTATATAATCAACTTTGGAGCCATTATAAACCGAATATGAATTTATTATAAATTAATATTTCTAGATTTTCCAAAGGTACCCCTCACACCTCTTATAAAAGGGCACTCCTCCTTCTCATTTCTTCATACCTTCAAAGCCTTTTGGTTCGGCCAAACTCTGCCCAAATACTCTTCCAACTTCCCTCACTACAACCTAGATGCCTTATTTTGATCATAAAGCCAACCTAAGGAGCCCTTTTGATCAAATCAAAAGGAAGAACCCAAAGAAGAGGTAATGATTTCACCACCCTTTTCCAAGTTCCTTTCTTCTTCCACTTCTTCTTCCTTTTTTATTACCATTCTAAAATAATAACTCCAGTATCATATATATACTGTGATGTTATTATAAATATGGTACAACCATATTCAGTATTCTATCCGCCCTTTGAATAACATGTCACCATACATGCGTACGTACGGCTTACCGTCTCCGCGTCATGGTGTAATTGTTATTAAATATATTATTATTTGGATGGGTATAATAATGATGTGTAACTCATTTAAATAATAAATATAACATGTTAATGATTATGTATATATGATATACCATCCATTTATATATTATGTTAATATCAAAAGAATGATATTGTCGCTCGTGCATACGTACGGACTACCGTCTCCACGAACGCGATGAGATTCATTCTCCATCATATCCATTCAAGTATAATTATCATTTGATGATTTAAAAATAATGTTTAAGGACTTGATATCATTATTTATATGAATAATATACAACCTATCCATGACCAACATGGCTTATGTAACAAAACATATAAAAGAAAACGAGTAAGTTAACACCCAAAACGACAATAATACTAAGATATTATTAACAAAGAAATGTTAAAAGATCATATATGATATCATATGAATGTATATGATTCTTTTATAATTTAATAACAATTATTTCACTATTATATAGAAGGTTAACCTATCCCAACCAAGGAAAAGTACAAGGTAAGGTTTATTCCACAATCTCTTCATTATCCGAGGTTGTTTATACGTAATAATCTACTGGGATCTCTTTATCATCCACATCCATGTTTCTTAAAAATGAATTTCAAAATTTTTTTAATATTTACTAGAATATGGGTTAAAGTAATTTATACCCTTTTTTGACTTTTTATAAGAGGTTTATAAAGTAATCTTTCCGTCGTTTTCCAAACAAGGTGCTTTTTAACCTTTTCGACAAAATTAAGGTAAGAATTTGTTTTTTAACTTATACGACGGGTGCGGCTATTTTCCGCCGTTATAAAATCGTCAAAGCTTCCCTTACAGTATTATAAGAATATTTTCAAAGAAAATGTTTTATTTCATAAATATAAGACTCATAAATTATTTCAAAATAGAAAGAGATATTTCTATAAAAAGAGTTTTGATTTCATCTATGTCAACATCCTTTGATGGATTTTATGCTTATTTGAAGTTGATTTATTATGATACAAAACTTCTATATTGTATTGATGTTTTTGTGATATGTTTGACTGTGGATGTGCTATTTTTATACCATTCATAGTTTATGGTGAAAGTATTGACATTTCCTATGCTAGTTTTAATACGAATGTTTATGTTATGTTTAAACCTTTTCATATGGGAATGCATTGGACTTAATATGCGATGGGTGGAGCCTGCTATAGCTCCTCGATGCATTGGTAGGTCTCATGAGACAAACTAGTGTCTTGGCACAAGGCCTTGGCAAAATCTTATTTGTAGTCTTGGCACGAGGCCTTGGCTATGTTGTTATGATAGTCTGGCATTATGCATTCCATCATTATGAAAGTGGTTATTGATATTGCATGTGATTTTTCGATTAGTAGAATATCCATGTGAATAAGTAAATGGAATTATTTCATTTTACTTTTGCCATACTATGTTGAAGTTCAAGTTTAAAAGGATTTTGTTTTAGTTATACATTGCCTTAAATTTTTATTCTTATTTATGAAAGTTTCCGCTATATTGTTATCCTTACTGGGCATTTGAACTCACCCCTTTTCTATGTTTTATTTTTCATAGGAAGTGAAGAAGTAAATTATGAATGACCTTCAGGGTTATTATGTGGGGATATGAGTGTCGAATATGGAGACAATATGTTGTTGTAGTAGTTTTTCACTTTATGTTGTAATGTAAGACTTATGAATATATCTAGTGTTTCCAAGGCTAATAAACCAATCGGTCTTTCGAGATTTGATCTTTCTTGTGATCATGCCAATGTTATGTAATAATGCACCGACTCTAGGTAACTGGGGTCGGGGAGTTACACAATATGATTATATGTTATATTCCACTTATAATTTTATTCTTCTATTTAGTTATTTATTATGCGTACTCTAATATTCATCCATGTGTATGTTTTTTGGATATTTTGTACTATTATTGAACTCTAAACAGAGTTTATAGTATCCTCAATAAATCTTCTAGACCCTCACCACTATACCATAACCTATAACATTAAAGGATGCATTCTTGAATCCTTATGGTGATCTATATCGGGTAATGTGTCAGGTCAATCCTTTATGGTTCATTAAACACAACTTCTTTCACAGAACAAAAATCACCTCAAAATGATCATCACGATAGAAAAAAATGGACTCTCCATTTCATTGTGAGACATTTTTCATAAATAAAAAATCAAGCATCCTTACACATAACAAAAAACCATGATGAAATATTAATATTGTTTGTAGAAATACTTAATTGTTTCATTTCAATAAATAATCCTCATAAATGTTATGGTTTAAAAAATAAAATCATCGAATCATTTATTTTTGGAAACAAAATCTCCAAAAATCATCCCCAAGACTTAAAAATAATCCTAAAACTTCCATAATACCTTTAAAAATTTTAACATATCTGAATTACTTGAATTTATCTAAGATTGAATATACATTATCCACTAACAACAAAAGACATCACCTTATAGTATCTCAAATAAATAAAAACTTTGAATCACATCCACTTATACTCCTTAAAAATCCCCCTTTAATGGATTATAATAAACTCTTAAAGACATCTAATAACTTATTTGGATATAATAATTTAAAGTAGATCCATCACACTATTTGGATATTTGGTCTAGTCTTCCACCTATAATATATTTGAATTACCTTTTTGAAGTGGTTTTAACATGTTGAGAAGAAAAATAGGTTTCAATTGTTCTTTGAGTAAAAAAATATTCCCCTTTATAGGATTCATAGAGTTCAGGGTGAGATCCTCTTAATACATCTCAATAATATTTACAATAACTTCATGATCACTCCCCGTATTTTGAGAATTGGATTATACATTGTTCTTTAATTTCTCTGGTATCATTGTGATGTGAACATTGAAATTATGTAATAAACTTTTACACCTTCTAAATGTGTCTTTGGGTTCTCAAACTTGGATTTGACTTTCTCTTAATCTTCTTTGAACTTATTCTTTGGTCACTACCTTGAAACATGACCATGTTTTTTTTTCACAAAAATAATTGTATTTGAGTAGTTCCTTTGTGTGTGGAAAAAGAATAAAAAAATAAATAAATATCCCTTGAATATTTGAATCCTCTATGAAACATGTTTTCCTACCTATTTTCAAGAGTCATTATACTCTATTTTTCTTAGCATAGTAGTTTCATCCTTCTTCATCAAAGAGGAATCTTATGACCTACTCTAATCATGAGTAAGTATCATACTAAAATCATAACCATCCCCCATCTGTAAGTTATTTTTCCCATCTTGACTCTACTTTTTCTTCTAATGAATTAAATTAATGGATCACCTCGAAAATGATTTATGTTTTCTCGACCAATCCTTCATAACCCATTCTCCCTTGGGTTTGAGTTTATTTTTTTTAGGGAGGTGAAATACCCTAGAATGATAAAGGGTTAAAATGAATAAATGGCATGACTCATGTAAATAAATTGCACCTTTATTTTTTAGATCTTAACTATTTAAAACTCCATAGTTATCTATTCTTTTCCTAGAGTAGTGATCGGGATGGGTGACCTTCTAGGAAGTTTACTGGGGTGCATGCGAGTGAGGAAAAAAGAAAACTATAAAGAAATTTTTTTTGATTGCAGGGACATTCATTAGTCTGATTACCTGTTTAAGCATGTGGGTGGGACCTAGGCAAGGAATCACATTTATATTGGGAAATAGATGGTACCTAGAAGGCTAGGACCTGATGACCATGTTATGGAGGGATGTATGTGCTGTCAGTGGGGTATAGTTTCTATATTGGTATCAGAGTAGAAACCCAAACATAATTGTGGTTTCACTTCCTTGGTTGATATCTTGGATCCAAAATGAAGATATTATTCTCTAAAAGGTTTTATTGTAACATCATAGAATGATAAAGGGTTAAAATGACTAAATGACATGAATCATGCCAATACGGTTCACCATTATTTTCAAGAGACTACCTGATTAGAACTCCATAGTTAAGTGTGCTTGGCCTGGAGTAATAACTAGGATGATTAGAACACCATAGTTATGTGTTGTTGTCCTGGAGTAATGATCATGATGGGTGACCTCTTGGGATTTTTCTCGTGGTGCGTGTAAGTGAGGTAAATGTACACTTTAAGAACAAGTGTTGTCACGTGGGTGAGACAATCGTCTGATGGACCATTTGGTCAGGTGGGTGAGCCCTAGGTTGGGGAACATGTATCTTCGGGACAAGTGGTGGTACTTGGAGGACCATAACCCAATAGCTTTGTTAATGTGGTATGTTTGTGTAGTTAGTGGGGTCCAGTTGGTACAAGGGGTACAAATCTAATAACTCTTCTTCTTCTCAAACCATTAGACTTTAGGGATTCTATTTTTTAAGGTGTCAATATTCTTTGAGTAACCTTCCTCATTCTAAGGATATTTTCTTCTTATTTTACTCAATAAAGTTTGTATAAAATAATATATTATTAAATTACTTTTATTCTTCCATATTTTAAAAAACAATACAATTTTATATTGAGAAAACAATGAAAATTTTTCTTTCCATTCCATCAACCACTATATAAACTGTTTCAATAAATATGTAAAAATTTCTTTAAGCCACAAATTATAAAATATTTGAATTCCTTCCAAGAATATCTATGGATTTAGAGTGCTCAAATATTTTAAAACCCCCATTAGATTTTAGTAAACTCGATATATCCATCTTGAGATCATCCCATAATCCGTTCATAAAAAATTGATGAAATTTCAAAAATGGATTTGAATATTACTACTTATTTTTTATGTTTTATCATAATTATTCAAGAAACTAAATTTTCTTTTAGATAATTAAATAGTCCACTTTAGAATTGAAATTAATATTTGAACATTTTCTTTTCTTTTATTAATCTCTATAAAATTTATAGGTAAAGGTTTGGATCAATTAATGAAACTATGATAAGATGATAATTAGGGGTATAGAGTAATAAATAAATGAATACTTTTGATGGAAAACCATTATGTACTCTTACATTCATGACCATTTTGCCTGAACGTCAGTGCAAACTATATTTCCAAAGGTAGGTGGTAGATGAGGCATTTTTTCAAGGATTCTTCAGAATAAATGTTGATTAAGAGAATGGGAGGTTGGGATCACTAATCTTATTTTTGGTATTTACTCCCAACTATTGAACTCTTTAATAGATTTAAAATGATTTCATGAATCCTTCCCAAGTCCTAGTATTGGACTGGTGTCTCAAATTTCAGTAGTTAGTCATTAACACGCATCAATGTGGACATACATATATATATATATATATATCTGTGTGTGTGTGTGTGTGTGTTAGAGGTTCTCTATTTTTTTCTTTTCTAATTAGTGATTCTTATTTTTAAGGTACTATAGTTTTATGCCACAGAGTTGGGTGATCAATATGTTATCTCTATCCAAGGAATTTGTAGTATTTATGGTGTTAGGATTGGTCCCATAAAAATGGATTCTTATGTATCCTTGTAAAGGGAATAAAAAACAATTTATTTGAGTGTCACTTAATGGGACATGTCATACCTTTTAAGTCCATTTGACAAGGAAAAATATACACTATTTACTGTCACAAGGTATGTATAATTTGGATAAAATTGTATAGTGATGTCTAGTCTAGGACTTATGCATGGGTGTCCCTTTTTAGATGATCTCGAAGAGAATATTTCCTAATGAGGTTGGATTTTTTGAATTAATAAAGGGAATATGGATCTCTGTATAGGGGATATTCTTATTGGGAATATGGCCCAACAAGAAGGATATGATAATGTCAGGTGAAAATAGGGCTCTAGGGAAAAGTAGGTATAATTTCATCAGGAGTATAATCTCATGAAAAGAAATATGATTTGGTAGTTGATAAAGATAATCCTATTATGGAGGGGGGGAATAACGTAAGGAGCATTAGTGACTCCATGGAAGCGATGTAAGAGATATTGGCCTAGGATATCATAGAAGGAACATACTTACAAGCTAATTTTATGAGGATTAGATATAAGGAATACTAGATAGTACGGGATGAGAATACAAAAAACTCTAAATTATAGAAAGAAACATGAGAACCCATCTTTGCAGGTTGGATAAAAAAGCACATTGGGTTGTTGGGCGTGGTGATATCAGGTTCTGGAAAGATAACTAGGCTAGCTAGATCCTTTTCATTCTTGGATGTACATTTCTAAAGATCACATTGAATTAGGGGAGTATGCATATGAGATTAATTTCATCCATTCTTGATGAAGGTAAAATCACTACATGAAGGAATTATTTTTGAGGAGGATCCAAATAGATTTGTTTTAATAGATTTGACATTAGGAGTCTTCAGATATCAGGACCTCCTAAAATCTATTTGACCCTATCAACAGATGGACATGTGGGTGACAAAGCACTGGTACAAAATAATTATAGAAAAAATGAATTTCCTTGTATTGTGTTTACGCAATACTTCTTTACAATGAATGAAAACATTCAAAATAAGGGAATTAGTCAGGTGTCAAAGTGAACATTCTTTGAGAATTATATTTCTAAATCCATCTAGAATCATCTATTTTAGAGTGTATGGGATCATTTTGTCTGTGAGAATTTAAGGAAATGTTTGGTTTTATTGGGTTTTGGCAGACAATTTGTAGGAGTTTCTCTATAGTTGGTTCTAGGGGGAAGATTATCGGGTGGTTGTTGTCATGTTGTGTCGCATGGTTCTTGCCTCAGACTGTTGGGTGATCTTGGAGATCTGAAACAAAATATTAGAAGGAAAATATTTCCCCCTTTAGATCATTAAGATTCCAGTCTTCTCTATGGTGAATGAGCTTGTTCATTTAATCCACAGCGGTGAAGTTGGGATTTTTTACGGAGATATAATTTCCAGAGGCTTAAAAACTAGTGGCATTGCCTCTCTTGGAAGGTGGATAGAGTGGATCCCTCCCCCTTCATAGTTCAAACTAAATTTTGACAGGACATGCATTCAGGTTGATATAATAGAATCAAGAATATTTCTTGATGTTAGAGGCTCTATGGTAAATGAGTTTGGTGCCTTTTATGGAAAAGGAAATTAAATTGGGTTGGAAACCAGATCCCTTCTCAGTGGGATTTCCCTGTGAAATTTTTACAACATCAGTATTCTGACTATCGATTCTGATTTGAATCTCCTAGTGGGTTTTATTCAATAAAAAGATAAAATTTTGTGGAATCTAACTTATTTCATCCTAAAGTGAAAGTCTATAATGATTAGTGACTTGGAGGTATCTCACACTCTTAGGGATTTCAAATTCACAGCTGAAAACCTTGATAGAAAATAAATCCTTGACAATAGTTTTAGTATTTATTATATCATGTTTTCTTTTCCCCATGATTTTAATCACATCGTCAGTGGTGATGCTTTGGGGATGCATCACTATAGGCCACCCTGACCCTCTAGCTACCCACATTTCCAGAATAAATAGTTATTTTTTAGTGAGTGATTTGAATGTTCGGTGATGTTGGGTTTGAACCTCTTGAAGTTGTCCTATATATCCTGCTAGATAGAAATAAAATCCCATATAATTCAAGGTGTTCATTTTAAGGTCATGAAAAAAGATTGTACCATATAGTTTAACATCATGATTTTAGGAAGTTTTTGTGTATTTGTATATCATGTAATAAGGAAAATATCCATTTATTTTAACATCTTGTTGTGGGGTAATCTGTATCATGAAAGATCCAACAATAGAGTATTGAGTTGGTATTATGATTATAAGACTTCCCTTAGATTTATGTCTCAGTAAATATATTAGGTGAATTCATAGAGATTCGGGGATTATACCTAGTAGGAGGCTTGAATTTGAAGAATTATAATTTTACTATTTTTAATGATCAACTCATATCTCTAATCCCATATGGCACATTCTTATTATGAGAAATAATAGATACCATAAGATTTATCACATTGTATAAGAGTGAAAAAATAAATTGGAATAGGTATTATACAATGAGGATTCCCTTCATGAGTATTTCATACTCCCGTCTTCCTTCCTATTGGTAGGCAAGGTGGAATATAGTGGTATGAGTAGTGTCGAATCATGCAATAAGACTAGACACTTACTCCAAGAAGGATACCCTAACCCATGTACTATTTATTTATGTGGTTCAATTCCCTAAACTAACCGAATATAAAAAATAGTTAGACGGGATGGGAAACCAAGATTAATAGAGACTACTCTAATATCCTCTATATAAGGACCCTCGTTACCAATAGAATCCATGAGTGTTATCCCCCAAGGTTTCTACCTATATGGGATTCCAATTCATGAATATCCTCTTATCAAGGGAATCCATGATCAAATGGGTGCATGCTAGTGTGCATGACCTGATCTTGGGTATCAGTTATCTTTGGAGGATTTATACACTTAGATTTTTGGGGGTTTCTTTAGTGAAAGTGGATAATTGGTTTATCAGATTCCCTGTATATATGTACTAGTGGGAGAGATGGTTCATGAACCCAAATTCTTCTAGTCAGCATAGTTATCTTGTATAAGTAAGGATAATCCACATTGTAGGTGGATAGAGGATAGTTGTATCCCATGGTATATAGGCACACGATGGAGTTCTTTCTTCCTAAGGGCCTTGTAAATAAATTTTAACACCTTAAGGACATGTCGAGGACTCATCACACAATGTAGATAGTTGTGTGGGAGGTTGAATCACACTGTGGCATCATGAAGAAAGTTGGTATGCTCAGTTACCTAATGAATGTAGTAGGACTGGCCAGGGTCATGTGTGAAGAAAATGGGTTCTATGTGTTAAGAAGGAACATGAGGTTTGTTATGTGCATGTACTCTATGAAGGAAGTGAATATACCTATCCCACCTAAGAAGGGGTTGATCCTGCATATAGGGGGTATGTGGAGAAAGAGGGTCACAAGGTTAAATCCACATGTATGATTATTTCTCTATGGTTATAAGTGTTTCGGAGTGAATAATAATTTTCAAACAAGACTCTTCCCACCTTCCTCGTGAATAGATGGTTTCCATGAGCTCAATAAGTGGAATCACATATATTAATAGATACTACATCATCCACCTATTGAACTATAAGTTCCTAGCCGTATGTGTTATTATTCCTCTTTGTGCTTGAATGTAGCGTGTTTCCTTAAACAATTTCTTGGTCGTTGTGTGTGGTCTCCTAAGACAAGGTGATGTTTTGAGTGATCAGGTCATTGATATGTGGCATCCATATATTTATCATGTGATTTTATATACATATCCTTTTTTTGAGTTTATTTCTGATTCTGGATTGTAATATTATGCCTTCAGAAACAAGGTAGGGACCTAGGATTTTTATTATTCCTATATTCTAGATTTGATGAGCATAATAAAAGGAGGGACATCATTTCTTGAAATTTTGTGTCCAACCCTCAATATCATGTATTTTCTATGAATGAGTCCCTAGAGATACATATTACACCCAAGACTCGAGATTATATATTTTCTAATAGTATAACTGTATATGAATTTCGACATGATAAATACATCTTTATTCTTATTCTTAACTATAACTGACCATCGGTGTGGTTCATTTCCTCTCTAAGTGATACTTAGGAAAACACATCTACCAAGGACTAACATTTCCCATAGGCTTTCCAAGGCAGTTCACATATCCTAAAAAACTCTACACTCACAAATGATGATGAATGTTAGTTTCAAAATCATATTGATCAAAAATATTCATCCATCTTAGCCATTTTATAGAACAATCCCAATACAGGGTCGAGCGTAAAGTGGGATTCACACCATGGTAAAAAAAAATTATTAATGGTCTTGAGATTTTTTGGTGCATCTGAGATATGGAAATTTTAAAAAATGGATGAGAATAATTGATTTGTATATGGGGTATGGGTATCCTAATTTATGGTGCATTACCCAAATGAAATTCTCCTAGAACTATTTAGTCACTGGTGTTTGGGAACCAATACCTTCTACTTATTTCATGATGAGGAAATAATTAGATTTGGGGAAATCAAACAACTTTTGGGAATCCCAATCCTTATAATGATGTATAATGACTTTTTTATCACAAAAAATGTTTGGTATGATATAAAATAGACTAATCCCTTAGAAAAATATCTAAAAAATGAAGTGAAGAAAATATTGGGAAATGACCTTTTTATTTTTTTTATTATCCCATTCATGGGATGGATGGACCAATTCCTTCAACCCAATGGGCTATGACTCGAAGTTAGATGCTCAAACGGTTTCCCTATACAACAAGATATGAGTTTTGAGGTCACATACTCTACTATTTTAGGATCATTTCAATAATGTTACTAGGTAATACAATTCAACAAAATGTGGCCCTGCCCTTCAATTAGTAGGATTATTAGCTATATTCATATGTGGGGGTGGCTCTTTCCTGTTGGGGATTCCAACTTATAAGATAAGGTTTGTACTTTGGTGAAGTAATCACTAATAGATAAGGATATCTAATCAATCTATAAATGTTGGTTCTTTCTTGAGTTTACTAGATGTTATGTAATGTACAAGAAGGTTGAATTCTTCACTAAATTATTGGTCTGCTTCAGTTCTTATATGGATTGATTGAACAAATTTTTTATAGTTTTAGTTCCAAAAATACCCTACATGTCCCTAATTTCACATCTCACCCTAAACTAGTCATCATTATCGATATTCAATTTAGGTCCATAAGTAGTAATTAATTCACTAACATGATAAAGAATTACATGAATTTTTTCATGATCTTTACAGTGACACACCCTATGGGATGGTTATTGATAATGGTAGTATTACTTGGTAAGAGCTTTGTTTTATCATGTTTCTCTAAGATGGGGTGTTAGTGGCCTGAGTGGAAGATCTATTCATCTAAAATCCTTACACTCATTATATATTTTTATGTCAATTCGGGTTAAAAAAATAGTGTTTTTGCTACCTTCAACCATGGTTAGGAGAGAATGAAATCTTATTACTGTCCACCAGATCTGGTAGATGTGGGATTAAAATGAAACAAATTCCAAGATCATGTTTCCACCCACAAGACCCCTAAAAAATTTATAACAAGATTAATATAAAGCATGTATAGATAACTATCTAGATCGGGTGCTTGGATGATCTATCTGATAGGTGAAAAAACCATTTTCTTTTCTTTTCCATCCTCCTAATTCTACCCCGAAAAATATCATTAAACCAGTGGATCCTATGACTAAGTGCTCCAAACATCATGAAGACACCTCATCTTCACATCCAATTAACATCTATGGGATAGTAGGCTTAATGAAATTAGTCGAAGCTACTAAATACATTGATGAAATTAGTCCTACTTTATTTAACACCCGGAATCCATGAACAAATAGTTCTATTACTAATCTCATTGATGGATCTATAAAATGATTTTACTACAGAAAAATGACCATTTTGTAGCGGTTTCAAAAAACTGCTATTAATGTGTGTGTCAGCATACAACACACGGCGATTTCCTCGATTTAGTGGTGGTTTATAGTAACCGTCATAGTGGGATCATTTCGTGCTGGTTTTTTCTGGAAAAACTGATATATTTTTTAATAGTGGTTATAACTGCCACAAAGAAAATATCAGCTTATCCAGTAAAAACCACCTCTAAAACCATAAAAACCGCCGTGAAATAATAAATTAATATGAAAACTGTGTAGCGACGGTTAAAAGTGCCACTAAATTATTTTCCGTAGTGGAGGTTTTAACCGCCGCATCTAGAAAAATACAGTAAATTTAGAGGTGGTTTAAACCGCTGCTAAATATATTATATTTATTTTGCGGTGGTTAAAATCCCCACTAAATACAGATTTACAAAAAACAATTTCAACTGATATTGCAGGCCCATTACCAATGCCCTGAAACCAACCATTCCAATTTATATAACATATAACACATCATAACCACAACACATCGCAACCACCCCCCCAACAAAACCACCCCACATCACCACCATCACACATCATAACCACTACACATCACAACCAACACACATAATTTAGTTTTAACAAGGGTTTTTATCAGAATTATGAAATTATAATGAAGGGTATTCACATAGAAATACAATATTGCATGGGAAAACAATTTCATAGTTCAATATATATTCTTAGTCATTTTAATTTGTGGTGAGGTTATACATACATACATAAAATGTTTTATAAAAACCAAAAAAACACACTATCTCAAAATAAGTCATAATTGGAAAACAAAGTAAGTGTGGCCATATAAGAATAAATAATAATAATAAGTAAAAATCATGTGATTTCTCCCTTACCCTTAAAATTTAATTAAGCTTGTTCATTATCTTTATTAAGATGATATGTACCATTTAACCAAAGAAATAAAAAAACAAGATATTTCCAAATGTACATATAAAGAAGGGAAGATGAAGGATCCCCAACCTTTATTGAATCCTCAAGGAGAAATGAAACTGAACCAAGGAAAAACCACCAATAATCTCAAGTGAATCACTGTTGAATCCAATGAATAATAAGACTCCATCAAAAAACACCCAAAAAGAGGAGAATTAAAACCATAATGAACTCTTGAATATAATAGAAAGACAATAAAGGAGTAATGGGGAAAGGAGGGCTACCATGAATCAAATAAATTCAATATAAATGATATAATATGATCCATGTTGTTTGGAACACCATGGGAGGTGACTAGGGAAGGGGGGGATGAGTAAGGGTCACCCAAAAATTGATGGAAAGTCTAAAATTCAAAACAAGTAGGTAATAAAACTCCTATTTATAAGTGAATCACACTAGACTCTACCAAAACATGGTTAATATCCAAAACTCATGTGGTGGGTTTGGTAAAAGTGTGATCTAGAACCCTCATTGTCATTTTATCTTTTTTACCATTTTAAAATGGAATGTGGCCTCCCACAAATATTAGAACATGTAGTGGTCTAAGACATAGTGGTTATTCTATATTATTCCATGTATAGAATCCATGACCTAGTTCCCCATTCCTAACCATTTTACCCTCACCATGCCCAAGGCTACAATGTGGTGAGCTTGGGTTTCCTATTTTAAATAGGTGTTCCTCTGATATTCCTTGCCCACCCAAGGGTATTTAAATATTCTCATGGTGCATAAGAAAAACACTAGGAAAACACGCATAGAAACATGTCATCCCCAAGTCATGGTTATATATCCCATTTTACACAAGAGCATGCCCAACATAAAACTACCTCATTCATATCCAGAAAATTCATTGAACAAGCTGTGGTGGCCTTCAAAAGGATAAAATACCACCTCAAACATCAAAATCACCACAAAACATTCCCTAAACATCCCCAAGACTTAATAATGCGCAAAGGTATGTTCATAAAGTGTATGTACCATTACACTCATTCTATTTATTTTGGTTTCCCAATTATTTCTCAATTCTATGTTAAGGTGATCATATTTTCCCCAAAATTATAAGAACTGTGTGTGGATTGATTTCTATTTTCATGGGATACATAGTGATTCCTATATCTCCAACCTCAAACCCAACCAAAAAACAGATATCAAATCCTCCACATTATCTTAGTGACCGGGTTTCTTCATTCACATTGGTTTTCCATCCATAGGGTTGGCATCAAGACAAGTACAATTCATTTTAAACATTAGTTTAAACTTCATTAATCCTCATATAATAAGTTATTTTCCATATGATCTTAAACTATAGATTATTTTAGTAATTTTCACATGATGTTAAACTATGTGATGTATGGTCCATCATGTAAGACTTGAAATTTCATAGAGCAGTATACCCAGAAAGACCTGTCTTCCTCTACATATTATCCAAATCTATAAAAGGATCCTTAGCAAGTGGTTCTTTATCAATAAACCTATGTTATGAAAAAAAAGGAATCATAAAAATGATTCATGACAAAAAAAATAGACATATATGGGGAATACCACACTTGATAAATCAAGACATAAAAGGAAACATCAGAAATCAATAAAATACATAAAAGGAAACATGAGAAATCAAGAAAATGTTAGGTCATGAAAATTTTTGGTGGAAACTATGTGCCACACATGATACATATACAAACTGACTATTTCCATATTTTTCTAACATATCAACAAAACAACTAATCATAGTCTGATGATGAACAAAGCTCATCACCACTCCACCTCCATCTCTACATCTTGCTACCACTAGAAAGAACATTATATTGAAAATTAAATATTGTTGTATATTTATTTTTAAACATAAAACCAATAAAAGTTTTTAAACTAAATGAATTTGAATTTTTGTGATTTACCTGCTCACCACTAGTTGATGCAATACCAATGAGGGTAGATCTAGTCATCTTCTGATATAAATCAATCAATGATTTTTACAAAGTGGATATCTAAGACCCTTGGATGTGAATTATGTTTCATAGATAAACAATCTCTATTTGGGTATTTCAAGGTATGGACAGACTAAAACTAGGAGTAGATGCAGCTGCAATCCCCAGTGGCCTACCAAAGACCATAGATGGTAGGGGTCCCAAACCCATCTCGTGTACTCTACTAGGATGCTCCTTCCCAAGGACTTTAGTAACCAGGTCATCCTAGGAGACTGAGTTGGACTACGCAGGAATGGCATCCCACAATTCTATAATTTTTACCTATAAATAAAATTGAAGTAATATTAGAAGAAATATATATTAACATAGTAACAACTGATAATAAGTTATTATAATGAAAAAGGAGTTCATACCCTAACTTCTTTGGCAGGTTTATTAACAAAACTTCCATCAGATTTTTTGTTATAATTCAACCACACTCCTATTCAGGATTCTTCGTTCCCTAAACTCTTTGACTAAATTAATAAAAAATATATAAAAAATTTAATATATTAAACAAATAATATTTTTGTATAAATATTTAAACTAATGAAAATATTACTAGAGCACATTGGCCTCTAGAAAAACTCTTTGACCCCATAGTGTGAGGGATGACATGCTTAGCCCGACTTGATGCATTCTTTCATAAAAGATCCTAAAATAAATAAAATGAAATTTAATAGTAATGTTTTCAATTTCATATCCTCTTCATATACATGTATAAATGTAAAATGATTTTATTATATTAATATATATTTAAATACCATTTGCTTCTCATCACGATGTTTGTCAACAAAAACTTTCCATTGCTCTTTGGGTACCCCATCAGGTAGCATGTAATACATCTATCGGGAAGTAAACAAAGTATTGTTGACATCTCCCCACAATCTCCATTTAAATTCATTCAATTGTTTCCAATATTTTTCAATATCCACTTTCGTGCTATCACATCCACAACCATAAAATGGAAAAACATCTGTACACAGAAATTCATTTTGAAAATATTAATAACATGAAATTAAATTACACCATAATATATTAAAATTACTATTATTTGGGAATCAAAAACTTTATTTTTTTCAACTTTCAAGAATATTTCTCCAATCATCAAATGAAATAGGAAGGGAAACAGGCTCCACGGCCAGCTAGACTAAAATCTGGCGAAGTAATCTTGCAGTGTCATCCCGTAGGGACTCCATATGATTCAAATGGGAAAACTATCTTCTCTCAGGTCAGATTCCATACATCTAAAATTTTTATATTTTTCTCTATATTTTCATTGTTTCCATCTTTAATGAACAAATAGTTAGAATAAAAAAAGTGCAATTAATTTATTCATATTAAAATTTTTACCTTTAACACTCACCCTCCAGTATCACCTTAATGAAATAGAAGTGGTGCGCTGCTCCCCCAATGCTGAGGCTCCTGAAATGGGATGTCACAACCCATCCTCGGGGCCCGAGCCGTGACTACCCCAAGCCCGTCTTCCATAGGCCAGGGGCTGGCGACTAGCACCAAGGGGTAATTACTGGTAAAAAGGGAAGGCATTGCCTTCATAAAGTAAACAAACATCACAGAGCAAGAAAGCAGTAGAAGTAAACACTGAGTAATAATTGAGTACAACAGTAAGTGCGGAAAAGTAAGTGGACCAGTATACAAGCCCAAACTGAAAGTAAATTACAACTGGAAAGGGAAAACAACAACTATAAAGTAGAGCCGCAGTGTCGAGTTGTCCACTAGAAGTCCCACCTGAAGGGTGAGTATAGATAGCCTCCACAGCTCCTCGGGTCCAGTCGTCCGCTCCGAGTATGTCCTGCCCAGTGGTCCACTCCCGGGTACCGACCTGCTTCGCCAGCCTCAACCGCGAACAGCGTTGTCCGTCGTCTGCAACCAACACAACTTAGTGCGGACATAGCCCGTGCAGGGGTGAGTATAAGCTACTCAGTAGGGACCCCGAGACCCCCGAATGTCTCCTAGAATCCACAAAGGATAATCCAAAAATAAAATATTCAATCACGATGTAACATCCGACACTGCTTAGATATATGCCCATACATTTACCTAAGTAATCAATTCTCATTCGGCTCCAACATCCGAGCCCAAGTACAACCCAGTCCACACAAGAAAGCAAAACGTAAATCAACACAGGATAGCACAACATAATCCACATAGGAAAGTAAAACAGGATTTAGCTCAAACAGGTATACTTCTTCATATGACGATAGAGATGATCAGATATTTCCATTGATTCATCTATGCCATCGGACCCACAAATGATCGATAGGTACTAACCACCGCAACAACCCACATAGGATCTGACCCACAAAGGATCGATAGGTAACTAACACCCACAAATACCCACACAGGATCGGACCCACATAGGATCTGTAGGCACTGGCTCACACAGAACCGCTGAGAGCTGACCCACACAGGATCGGTAGCACTGATCCACGTAGGATCGCTGAGTGTTGTAGTTGTCGCCGTCGAATCCACTGAGGATCTCTGTACAGTCGTCGGTGTCGTTGTCACAGTCACAAACGCAGCCATCTCTAGGGTTCCCGCACACAACAAGCTCGTTTGGGAGGGTCCGCTCCATGAGCCAAGAGGCTGATACATCAAATAACACAAAGTCTGGAGTTGATGTATCTAAAAGTTTCGTATTGCCAATAGGAACTCAGCGTCATAGACGGCGCGTCAATCAGACGCCCGATCTGGAAGTTATTGGATTTTTCGTCCTAGGGGCCCGGTTAGTTTTTAAGTCAAAACCAACCCGACCATACTCCACCTACGTCCAAACCTTGGGTGGAGTAAGCCAAAAGATCCCACTCACTAAGAGGAATCCAACAAAGTCGACGGTAGGTCAATCGGACGTCCGGAGCTCAGGTAATGAGTGTTTCCGCTCCAAGGGCCCGGTTGGTTTCGTGTACGAACCAACTTGGCCAAACCCAAACTACTCCAAAACCTTGAGTGCGATATACCAAAACGACCGTCTTGATCCAAGTATGGCATCACAACTGAAGGTGCATCATTCGGAGGCTCGTAGAATAAGTTATGGGTGAAAGACCAGAAGAGATTCAATATTAAGGGGTTCGGGCCCGGTCCGACCTGGCCCGATACCCCCAGGGTCAGCGCGAACTAGGTTGACCCGAACCAGGTCCGAATCTGGCCCGCTTGGGCGCGGCCCGGTTCGGCTGGCGTGGCCCGGCCCGGCCTGGGCACACTGGCCAGGTGCTCGGCCAAATGGTCGAGCCGTTGAGGGGGGGGGCGCCTGCCCCCCTTTCCTTGTAACTGCGGCCCCCCATTATGGGGGCCTCTTGAGCTGGCCGCCAGGGGTTTGTAACCCCAGGCTTCTCCATGACCGGCCAGCCCGCTCTGGCCAGCCGGCTCCTACCGCCACGGAGCGGCGACGGCCGGTCCCCCCTTTCTTCGATGTCGGCGGCCCGGAACCGGCCGCCAGTCTCCCTGCTCTGCCGCGGCCCGGAACCGGCCGCGACCCCGCTCTGGCCGCGTTGTCTTCGGTTTTCTCCTACGCAGCACGACGGCGTCGCGACTTCATTCGATTTCACGGCGCGGCGCAACGGCACCACGTATTCCTTTCCGCATGATCTCGTGTGGTGCGACAGCACTACGCCATTCCCGTTCCAATCCACATTAGAAACAACAACATAAATAAGGGAGGATGGTTGGCCGTGTTTGTGCGGTCCAGACCCCTCATGTTAATTGATAGCAAATGGTCATATTCATGAAGAATGACAAGTATTAATCACGAACAACAAATAAACCCCTACCTCGTCAAACAATTTGAGCAAGGATTCATCGCAGAGATAACCATCACGGAGGGAGACGTCGTGAAAGGAGACTTCGCGGAAGGAGATGTCGCGGGAGGAGACGTCGCGGAAGGAGACGTCGCGGGAGGAGACGTCGTGGAAGGAGACGTCGACCTCCGAGGAATCCGGCGTTCTTCGCGTTCTTCGTGTTCTTCATGTTCTTCGACGAAGGAGATGAATATCTTCAAGTCTCCCTTAGCTTTTTCTCCCAAAAAACTCAAGCAACAAGCCTCCAACCCAAAATAAAATAAGTCCCTTACTTATTTTATTAACACAACTTAATCTTTTTAATTTCAAACATTCACATTTAACTCACTTAATTAAATAACTTAAGTTATCAAATTAATGGTGAGTTGAGGGAGTCAGAGAATACGAACGGGTGGGGTTCATGTGGGCCCCACCGCCCTCATAACCTCCCATGGGAAGTTGGGTGGTTTCCCCCAACTTCCACCCAAAGGTTTTAACCACTTAGAAAAATAAAAATTGTAGTTAAATTGTATTTTAACTTCCACAATTTTTATCAACTTCTCTCGTGTAAACGCAACTCCGGAAAAGGTGTTCCTAATAAAATACTAGTGCTGCAATTCCATCGGTGCCCTCAGAATTTGATTCCGAGCACCGGTTCAAAAGTTAGAAAAACCCACTCGTTCGTTCTGTTAACATACCCGAGCCAAACTTCGGAAAATGATTCCGGGCACACCGGGCCTCGGAATCAGGTGACGTCAGAAACTGCGTTCTTGTAAAATTTCTAAGAAAATTAAGAATAAAATTTCCTTGAATTTTACAGGTCTTTACATTACTCCCACCTCAGGGCTTTACATCCTCGTAAAGATACATCATAAACTAGGGAAACAAATGTGTGTACTGAGCACACATCTGAGCCTCCCACTCCCAAGTGCTCTCCTGGAGGTTCCCGTGCTGCCATCTGATGCGCACTAGAGGAATCGACCATCCGCGTAGGACCCGCTCCTGTCAATCCTCAATCTCCACCGGGACCCCCGCAAAAGACGCCCCATCATCAATGTCTAGCTCCCCATGGTTAATGATATGCGTTGGGTCGTGCACGTATCTCCTCAGTTGAGATACGTGGAAGACGTCGTGCACCTGGTGCAACTGAGGTGGTAGAGCCAGGCGATAAGCCACCTCACCAACCCTGCTGAGGACCTGGAATGGTCCGATTTAGCGTGCAGACAACTTGTCGCCTCGGAAAAATCTCTGTAATCCACATCGAGGTGAGACACCTAAGAAGATGTGGTCGCCATCCTCAAACTCTAGTGGCCTCCGCCTCCTGTCATCATATGACTTCTACCGGCTCTGAGCTGTCCTCATCCTCTCCTAGATGACTTGGACCTTCTCTGTCGTGTCCTGGACCATCTCCGGTCCCACAAGTGCTGACTCCTAGGGTCTGTCCAGCACAAAGGATATCTACAAGGTCTATCGTACAACACCTCATATGGTGCCATCCCGATAGTGGAGTGGTAGCTGTTATTGTACGTGAACTCCACCAAGGGTAGGTGGTTCTCCCAACTACGACCAAAGTCGAGAACACATGTGCGGAGCATTTCCTCAAGAGTCTAAATGGTCCTCTCCGTCTGACCATCCGTCTGAGGGTGAAAGGCAGTGCTCAGACGTAGCTGCGTCCCGAACGCCTCCTGCAACCCCTTCTAAAGCCGGGAAGTAAAGAGAGCATCACGATCGGAGAAGATTGTTGATGACACACCGTGAAGCCGTATAATCTCCTGAACGTAGAGACGCACCAAGCTCTCCACTGAGCCCTGCTCTCTGATGTGTAAGAAGTGTGCCGACTTCGTGATTCAATCGACAATCACCCAAATGGAGTCGTGACCTCTGGAAGTGTGTGGAAGTCCAGTCATGAAGTCCATAGATATTTCATCCCACTTCCACTCCGGGACCTCCAAGGGTTGTAGCAAGCCTGCTGGTACCTGGTGCTCTGCCTTCACCTGCTGGCAGGTGAGATATCGAGAAACGAACTCTACCACAACCTTCTTCATGCCCGGCCACCAGTGCTATCATTTGAGATCCTGGTACATCTTCACCACTCCAGGATGTACCGCCAAAGGAGAAGTGTGAAACTCTCTCAGCACCACTTCCCGTAAAGAAACTAGTACCAAGGTACGTCCTCTGAAAAGGACGTCGTTCTCTACTCCTTAGTAGAAACCATCAGGTTCCAGTCCTGAGGATATCTGTGCACGCCGTGTCTCACAGTCAGTGTCCCCACACTGTGCCTCTCTGACCCGCTGCAGTAGCGGAGGAGTGACTGTGAGCGAATAAAGGAAGGCTGCCCCATCCCTATCCACGAAGGACATCTGCAAAGCGGCGAGCTGCTCTGTCGCCTCCTCAAGTGGCTGAATGCCCATCCTCCTGCTGAGAGCATCAACTACTACGTTCCCCTTCCCAGGAGTATAGACTATCTCAAAGTCATAGTCCTGGAGGAACTCGAGCCATCACCGTTGTATCAGGTTCAGGTCCTTCTGAGAGAAGATGTACCTGAGACTCTGATGGTCAAAATAGACTGTAAAGCATTTGCCCATCAGATAGTGTCGCCACATCTTCAGAGCGAAGACCACTGGTGCTAACTCTAGGTCATGGGTAGCGTAGTTCTACTCATGAGACCTCAACTAATGTGATCCATATGCGATCATTGCCCGCTCCTGCATCAGGACACATCTGATTCCGGTCACTAATGCATTGCAGTAGACTACGTACCCTACTCCCTCCTCCGACAACCTCAAGATAGGTGCGCTGGTCAATCTCTGTCTCAGCTCCTGGAAGCTCTGCTGACATATGTCTGACCACACAAAGGGTTTTCCCTTCTTCGTAAGAGCTGAGAGTGGTGCCGAAACTCTGTAGAAGTCTTGAAAAAATCTCCGGTAGTATCCAGATAGTCCCAAGAAACTCCGCACCTCTGTCGCGCTCCTGGGTAGCTCCCAAGCTAGCACTTCCTCGATCTTTACAGGATCCACCGAAAATCCCGCCTCAGAGATGACGTGCCCCAAGAAGTGGACCTCGTGTATCCAGAACTAACACTTCGAGAGCTTACCATAAAGCTGGTGCTCTCGGAGTGTGTCTAGTACAACCCGCAAATGGTAGGCATGCTCCTCCCCAGTGGTCGAGTAAATCAAAATGTCGTCAATGAAGACCCCGACAAATCAATAGAGGTATGGCTGAAAGATCATGTTCATGAGGGCCATGAACACTGCCGGAGCGTTGGTCACGCCGAATGGCATAACCAAGAACTCATAGTGGCCATACCGACACCTGAAGGCTATCTTCTGCACGTCCTCGTCCCGAACTCTGAGCTGATGATAGCCTGACCTGAGGTCTATCTCTGAGAACCACCGTGATCCCTTGAGCTGATCGAAGAGGTCATAAATCCTCGGTAGGGGATACTTGTTTCTTACTGTCACCTGGTTTAGGCGACGATAGTCGACACAAAGTCGCAAGCTCCCGTCCACCTTCTTAGCGAACAAAATCGGGGAAGCCCAGGGTGAAACACTGGGTCGGATGAATCCCTTTCCCTGCAAGTCCTCCAACTATACCCGTAGCTCACAAAGCTCAGCGGGGGCCATCCGATACGCTGGAGTCGATATCGGGGCTGTCCCGGGGTATAGGTCAATATAAAATTCTACCCCTCTACAAGGAGGTAGTCCTCAAACGTCGTCGGGAAAGACGTCCGCATACTGATCCACCACTACAGGAAAACCACGACTCCGCACGTCAACTACTCCTAGGATGAGGCTAGCCAACTGATGAGTGATGGGATATCCTCTCCTCTGCGAGAGTCCATCCTGTGTTGCGTAGGCTCCCTTCTTGCCGGTGAAGGTGAACCTTCTTCCATTGGTGCGTACACACCGCACCTTGCGCCTAATAAAGTCGATCTGTGCATGGAATGTAGATAACCAATCCATGCCCAAGATGACGTCGTAAGGCCTCGACGCTGCTACAAGAAGATCCCAGCCGAAGCTCTCACCTCCTAGAGTAAGCTCACACTACCGGCACCAGTGCGTAATCATCGAGTCTGCTCCCGTAGAAGTCTCTAGCCGTAAGGATCGAGCCAACAGCTCTGTCAGAATCTCCGAGCTCCGAACAAGGTCAGTGGCTATGAAAGAGTGAATCGCTCCTATGTCTATAAGAACTGCATCAAGGGTGTAATAGACACAGATAGTACCTCGAATCATCTCGGGCGCGATGTGGTCGTAGGCCTCTACTGCCTAGAGTTGTGCCTGTCTCTGCCCGCCAGCTCCCGGTGGTCGGGGTGGACCTCCTAGTGGTGGTGGTGGTAGAGCCTCAAAGCCTCACCCACTACCTGCTACTCGGATAGATCCTCTACCTCGTCTGCCTACTCCCTGCGGACCGCCACGGTCGACCCCTTTCCTCTGCCTAGGTGGCCCCTCAACCGTCTGCTGCTCCTCGGCACGGTGTGTCGGGCAGTCACGAGCCATGTGGCCCTGTCCGCCACATGAGTTGCACTTCCTGCCTCTCGAAAGACTGGCCCCGCACTATGTGCCCCGCACAACTGAGCCAGTGTCCTAAGGTTGTCTACCTGAGGGTCTGGTCTACCTGGACCCATGAGTCATCTGTCGACTACCTGCTGCAGAAGACTCTGCTACGTGCCGCCCTGCGGTGGGTCTCGACACTCATGAAGACTCAGCAAGAAATCTCTCGATCAAAAGGCCTCGCTCCAGTACTTCTGCCTGAGTCAGAATACTGAGGGAGATCAGTGATGCCCTGATCTCCTGCCTCAATCCCTGCTCAAAGGTCAGGGCTCAGAAGAATGGGTCTCATACCATGTCTGTCGAGTAGCGCGAGAGATCAGTAAATCTCATCGAGTACTGGGCAACCGTCAAGCTGCCCTACCGCAGCTGTAGAAGCTCCTAGATGCGTACCGCACGAAGGGTGGCTGGGGCGAACTCCGAGCAGAAGAGTCTCTCAAAGTCCGTCCAGAGGAGAGATGCCTTCTCATGCACCTAGAGCATCAAGCTCCACCATCTGCCTGCTGCCTCGTGTAGTCGGCTCGCTGCGAGGATCACCATGAGGTCTGCTGGTGTCCTCACTAACCTGAAAACCCATAAAACTGCCTCCAGCCAATCCTCGGCGGCCTGAGGGTCCGTCTCCCCGTGGAACCTGGGCGGTCGCTGGCACTGAAACTCGTGCAGTGCACTAAGGCGACGTGCATCGTCAGCGGTTGGGGCTGGTAGCATCGGTGGCTTGGCGGGTAGAGGTACTGCTGGTTCCTCTGCAGTCAAAGGGCCCTTCACCAAGGCCTTGTCACTCGGTGGGCTGTCATCACGCTCAACTCTTGGAACCCTAGCTGGCTTCCGTCGTGGGGCCATCCTGAAAAGGAAACAGGTGCGGGACGGTCAGAACAGTTTACCTGGTGACCTGACACAATGTAATCACAAAGAAAACTTGAAACAGACATGCAATCAATGTTTTCGTTCATTAATTCGGAAATCAGAAGTCAGGGTCCTGGTGTACGGATACGTCGGCCACCACACCAACACTGGACTCCCTGAACTGATAAACACACCCAATACGCTTAACACTGTTGCTTCACATAGAAAAAGATCATAGTCCAAAGTTCTGTCGTAGAACCGAACTCCTTTGATACCAATTTGTCACGAACCATCCTCAGGGTCCGTGTCGTGACTACCCCAAGCCCGCCTTCCATAGGCCAGGGGCTGGAGACTAGCACCAAGGCGTAATTCCCGGTAAAAAGGGAAGGCATTTCCTTCGTAAAGTAAACAAACACCACAGAGCAAGAATGCAGTAGAAGTAAACACTGAGTAATAATTGAGTACAACAGTAAGTGCGGAAAAGTAAGTGGGAAAGTATACAAAGCCAAACTGAAAGTAAAGTACAACTAGAAAGGGAAAACAACAACTGTAAAGTAGAGCCACAACATCGACCTGTCCACTAGAAGTCCCACATGAAGGGTGAGTACAGATAGCCTCCACAGCTCCTCGGGTCCAGCCGTCTGCTCCGAGTATGTCCCGCCCAGTGGTCCACTCCCAGGTACCGACCTGCTCCTCCAGCCTCAACCGCGATCAGCGCTGTCTGTCGTCTTCAACCAACACAACGTAGTGCGGGCATATCCCGTGTATGGGTGAGTATAAGCTACTCAGTAGGGACCTCGAGACCCCCAAAGGTCTCCCAAAATCCACAAAGGATAATCCACAAAGGAAAGATTCAATCACGAAGTAACATCTGACACTTCTTAGGTATACGCCCATACATTTACCTAATTCATAAATTCTCGTTCGGCTCCAACATATGAGCCCAATTACAACCCAGTCCACACAGGAAAGCAAAACGTAAATCCACACAGGATAGCACAACACAATCCACATAGGAAAGAAAAACAAGATTCAGCTCACACAGGTATACTTCTTCGTATGACGATAGATATGATCAGCTATTGCCACTGATTCATCTAAGCCGTCAGACCCACAAAGGATTGATAGGTACTCACCCCCGCAATGACCCACATAGGATCTAACCCACAAAGGATCGATAGGTAACTAACCGCCGCAAAGACCCACACAGGATCGGACCCACACAGGATCTGTAGGCGCTGGCTCACACAGAACCGCTGAGCGCTGCCCCATACAGGATCAGACCCACACAGGATTGGTAGCACTGATCCACGTAGGATCGCTGAGTACTTTAGTCGTCGTCGTCGAATCCACTGAGGATCTCTGTACAGTCGTCATCGTCGTCACAGTCGCAAACACAGCCAGCTCTAGGGTTCCCGCACACAACAAGCTCATTCGGGAAGGTCCGCTCCATGAGCCGAGAGGCTGATACATCAACAGACACAAAGTCCAGAGTTGATGAATCTAAAAGTTCCGTATCTCCAACAAGAACTCAGCGTCACAGACGGCGCGTCAATCGGACGCCCGGTCCGGAAGTTATTGGCTTTTTCGTCCCAGGGGCCCGATTGGTTTTTTAAGTCAATACCAACCGGACCGTACTCCACCTGCGTCCAAACCTCGGCCAGAGTAATCCAAAAGATCTGTCTCACTAAAAGGAATCCAACAAATTCAACGGTACGTCAATCGGACGTCTGGAGCTCAAGTTATGAGCATTTCCGCTCTGAGGGCCCGGTTGGTTTCGTGTACGAACCAACTCAGCCGAACCCAAAGTATTCTGAAACCTTGAGTGCGATATACCAAAACGACTGTATCGATCCAAGGATCACATCTCAACTGAAGATGCGTCGATCGGAGGCCCGTAACATAATTTATGGGAGACCGACCGGAAGAGATTCGGTATTAAGGGGTTCGGGCCCAGTCCGACCTGGCCCGATACCCCCAGGGTCGGCCCGAACCGGGTCCGGGTTCGGCCCGCTTGGGCGTGGCCCAGCCCGGATGGCGCGGCCTGGCCCGGCCTAGGCGCGCTGGCCTGGTTCTTGGCCAAACGGCCGAGCCGTTGAGGGGGGGGGGGCGCCTGCCCCCTGTCATTGTAACCGCGACCCCCCATTATGGGGTCCGCTTGAGCTGCCCGCCGGGGGTTTGTAACCCCCGGCTTCTCCATGACCATCCGGCCTTCTCTGGCTGGCCGGCTCCTTCCGCCACTGACCGGCGATGGCCGGTCCCCCCTTGCTCTGACGTCGTCGGCCCGGCACCGGTCGCCGGTCTCCCAACTCCGCCGCGGCCCGGAACCGATCGTGGCCTTGGTTCGTCCGGCACGGCGCGACGGCTCCACGCCCCTCCGTCGCGGCCCCGCTCTAGCCGCGGTGTCTTCGGGTTTCTCCGACGCGGTGTGACGGCACCGCGCATTCCTTTCCACATGATCCCGCACGGTGCGACGACACCGGTCCATTCCCGTTCCAATACACATTAGAAACAACAACATAGATCAGGGAGGAGGGTCGGCCGTGTTTGTGCGGTCCGTCCCCCTCATGTTAATCAATAGCAAATGGTCATATTCACAAAGAACAACAAGTAGTAATCACAAACAACAAATAAACCCCTACATCGTCGAACAAGTTGAGTGAGGATTCGTCGCGGAGATAACCGTCATGGAAGGACACATCGTGAAAGGAGACGTCGATGGAGGAAACGTCGCGGAAGGAGACGTCGACCTCCAAGGAATCCGGCGTTCTTTGCATTCTTTGTGTTCTTCGTGTTCTTCGACGATGGAGATGAATATCTTCAAGCCTCCCTTATCTTTTCTCCCAAAACTCTCAAGCAACAATCCTCCAACCCAAAATAAAATAAGTCCCTTACTTATTTTATTAACACAACTTAAACTTTTGAATTTCAAACATTCACATTTAACTCACTTAATTAAATAACTTAAGTTATCAAATTAATGGTGAGTTGAGGGAGTTAGAGAATATGAAGGGGTGGGGTTCATGTTGGCCCCACCACCCTCATAACCTCTCATGGGAAGTTGGGTGGTTTCCCCCAACTTCCACCCAACGGTTTTAACCACTTAGAAAAAAAAATTGTAGTTAAATTTTATTTTAACTTCCACAATTTTTATCAACTTCTCTCATGTAAAAGAAACTCCAGAAAAGGAATTCCTAAGTAAATACCGGTGCTGCGATTTCATCGGTGCCCTCGGAATTCGATTCCGAGCACCGGTTCAAAATTTAGAAAAACCTGCTCGTTCGTTCACTGAACGTACCCGAGCCAAACTTCGGAAAATTATTCCGGGCACACCGGGCCTCGGAATCAGGTGCCGTCAGAAACTGCGTTCTTGTAAAATCACTACAACAAATGCCGATCCTAGCGGCGGTTTTTTTTCGGTTTAGCGGCGGTTTAAACCTCCGCTATATTGTGTGGCGGCGGTTTACAAAAACCGCCGCTAAGTTTGGCGTCGGCAATCTATTAGCGGCGGTTTTTTCGATTCCGCGGCGGTTTTAGAAATGTGTCGTATGTCCGTCATTTAGCGGCGGTTTTTCTTCATTTCGCGGCGGTTATATGGGTATCTTATTTAGCGGCGGTTTTAACCGCCGCTAAATTCAGTCGTTTGATGCGCCTATTCTGCGGCGGTGAAAACCGCCGCTAAATATCAACATAATATATTTAGCGGCGGTTAAAACCGCCGCTAACGGATTCCCGGTTATTTAGCGGCGGTTAAAACCGCCGCTAAACGTTGAACTGGAAAAAAAATATGTTGCATCTGCTACACCACTGCCCCACTAATTTTATGCTCTCATAGCCCAACATAATATATCCTAGGGATCATATCCCTTCCATATCCTTCAAAATCATACCTCAAAAGCCTCATCATAGCAGTCAATCCCTAGATCTCAACCCATGAAAATCACTGCATTATAGGTGCATCATCATCATACCATGTGACTTAACCATTAATTACACATCATCCTATAACCACTTCAATAAATAGGATAGAGGGTATCATGAACATGAAGGATATTAACATCATTCCATCCTCCTACCATGGAAACCCCCCCACTATAAAACACCTCATCATCTAATCAATCATCACCTTAAGTGCGCTATATCCACAATCCATCACAACCCATGCATAAAAACATCACCTGGAAGAGAAAGTGTGGTATATGGGATATCTAAACATCCACCATCACTAACCTGGATATTTGGGGTAGACACCTGAAAACTAGATCCTTTGGGAATCATTGTAAACACACAACCCATAATGTGTGTATATACAAATAATAAGGAAAATAAATTGTATATTAGTTACACACAATCCCAACCTATAGGTTCACACAACTAAAGCCAATAAACTACCACAACCTATGCGTCACTAATATTGCACATCAAAATTTCTACTATAACACTTACCACCCTTCCAGTCCCACTTACCAAGCACACAACCATACACCAGTTTCATAGTTCCAATTTAACTACATCAATTACCAACCACCTACATAATCATTTACCATATTTATATATTTAATTACAATCCATTATATATTCAAGACCTACATTTTTTTCAACCTAATTTAAGCAAAATTATCCAATTTATCCATCATCATTCATTTACTAGGATTTACCATTTCAAGAATTCCATAACTACTGAGTAACTAACAAGACAAGACACAATGTTATAAAATTCAAACACATCCAACCCACAATTTTTGCATCACAAATCATCACCTTATCCATAATCCATTCTCATAAAGTAACCATAACCATAATTCCATCTATTATGCAAACTATCAAATTAAATCAACCTCACAAGAAAAGGGAAAAGACAATGATTCCTTGTTTACAGATAGGAAATTCAATTACCATAAGTAAAGACATTATCATTTTAATGTGAGGTGATTTATCAAATTAAATTTTAGAAACAATAATAATTTCATAGAAGTAAAAACAATTCATAATAAACAACAACCAACACACATTCATAGAAAAGCAATATCATGAAAAACCTAAAGCACATTTGATATCACCCCTTCCCATTAATTTTAATATATCCAATTAATTATTTTCATTAGGAAATATCTTAACTTCCACCCAAGATGAAATAGTAGTATTATAATATCACATATTTAAAATAGTAATGAGGGAACTGAAATATCCTACCTTAATTAGAGATTTAAGGAGAACCATAATCGCAACAGAAGAAACAAAGGATCAAGTTTCACTAGGATATAAGAGAAACCCACCAAAACCTATCCTCAGAATCCCATCACCCAAACACACTCATAACTCAACCAAAAATATAGGGGTTCTCAACAATAAACACCCAAAATATTGGGAATAATAAAAGGTAGAAAGGAAAGAAGAAGGAAACTTGAATAAATGGAACTCAATTATCCACAATCCAAGAGGATAAAAACATTAAGAGAGATGGTAAAAGGTAATCAATGGGATTTGGTGTTATCCAAATATCAAATTAGAAGAAAGAAAATCAAAATAAGTCCATATGTGCCTTCTATTTATAGAGGAAATCCCAAATGGGTTCTCCATAGTGTGGAGACATCCCAATATGCTGTGGTCTCCCTTGGTTAAAGGAGATCTAAGTCACCCATATCTCTTTCCTCCCTTTCATGTGTTTTTAAAAAAAATTGACCACCACCATATCCTAGAACATGGAATGGACCAAGGTGTGCTGGATCCCTCGATTCCCTCCATGAACATCCACTATGACATAACATAAAAAGATTGGTTGTTTTCTCCTCACCACACCCAAGACCACGACATGGTTAAACCTAGCTCCCCGTGCTACACAGGTGGTACCCAAAAGTGAAATGAACAATATAATTCCCTTCACCGTGCATATTCTATTTCCCATGTTACACAGGGTGGACATCCATTCACCATTCCCAACAACATAACCAACCATACCATTTCACTCATTGTGGTGTATCCTAACATCACACAACCATCTCCATAGACAACCTACAAGAACCAATGGCCAAAACAACCATCACCACAACCAACAACATGGAATGGTGACCCTTTGAATGCACATAACTCTCACCAAGACTCTAAAACACCTCTAAAATTCCTTTTAGTAGAAACAAGACATGGAAAAATGTAAAGGGAGTGACTTTTGAATTCTGGGCCCTCAAAACAAAAATCTATTAAACAATTATCATCCTTGAGAATCAAAACAAAACATAAACACATCACAATGTAAAAGTATACAACATCCAACACAACTCATAGAATATATACACAAAAACAGATGAATGATGTATATTTTTATCGGAAAACAAAAAAAAATTGGTGTTTTATTCACCCATAATGCAACTAGGTCAAAATTAATGTTCCCAAAAAATCCCACAACTTATTGAAATTCAATTCCAGATTTCCATCGATTAGGGGATTGAAAGTCATTTTAAAGAGAGTTTAGGTAATGGAGGGATTCCATATTCCTCCCAATAATGATGATATGAAATAGGAATTACATTCTAAACAATTAATTATGGTATCATGGGGAGTCCTAAAACCTCATCCATGTACAATCATTCTTAATAATGTATTTAACTGGACTCCTTGATTTCTATATAATGTTATGAAATCATTATTCAATATATGATCACATATCCTCCCTAATATTGGGGATACATTGTGACCATCACAATTTTGACTTCCACCCACTTCCAATTGGTATATAATGATTTCATGAATGTACACATCTAAGAACTAGTATATGAATTCATAGATCATATATATTGTGAGCCCCATTTATATATCTTCTTCTATTATAACACTGAATGATATAACCACAAACCAGATGTATTCAAACCTATGAGGGAAGGATGTATTCAAGATAACCTCATCATTCAACCACCTCGGGTGATTTTTAGACCATATATCAATCATAAAAAACCTATCAGATTCCTTTAAATGGTGTAATATATCATCTACAATTAAAATGGGTAATAATTCTTGATTTTATGACAATTAAACATTAATTACTCCAAACATAGTCTCAGAATACCATCTTAATACATAGAGAACAACACTAGAGTGCTAAAAAGAAATAATTTTCAGCAAATGAAATGCTTTTACTACAAACCAACTGTTATCATACTTGTTCAACACATCAACAATACTACTACTCATCATCTGATGCTGCATCGTCACCCTCTCCACCTTCATCTCTACCACCTTCTGCCACCTGTAAGAACATTATATTGAAAATTAAATATTGTTGCATATTAATAATAAAAATTAAAACCAATAAAAGTTTGCAAACTAAATGATTTTGATTTTTTTGTGATTTACCTGCTCACCACTACCCGATGCACTACCACCGGGGGCATATCTGCTCATATGCTGACGTATTTCAAGCAACTCTTTCTGCAAATCAGATATCTGATTCCCCTGCTGGTGAACTGTGTTTCGTAGAGCAGACATCTCCCTCTGAGCATCTTCAGGTATGAAATGACTATAACCAGGAGTAGATGAGGCCGAAATCCCTGATGGAATGCGAAAGACCTCAGATGGTACGGGTCCCAAACCCATCCCGCGCACTCTACCAGGATGCTCCTTCCCAAGGACTTGACCAACCGGGTCATCCTGGGAGACTGAGTAGGATTGCCCAGGATTGGCATCCCATTTTTCTTTAATTTTTACCTATAAATCAAATATCAATATATATTAACACAGTAAAAACTGATATTAAGTTATTATAATAAATAATTGACTTCATACCCCAACTTCTCTGGCAGGTTCATTAACAAAACTTCCATCTGTTTTTTTATGAACATCCAGCCACAGTTCTGTTCGGGATGCTTCATGCCCTAAACTCTGTGACTGCATTAAACAAAGATAAATCATCAATCAAATATGTTAAATAGATAATATTATCTTATAAATATTTAAACTAATTAAAAGATTACCAATGACATTCGGCTTCTTGAAAAGCTTTTTGAACCCGCAGTGTGCGGGATTACCTGCTTCGCCCGGTTTGAAGCATTCTTTCTTGAGAGATCCTGAAATAAATAAAATTCAATTTAATAGTATTGTATTCAATGTCTATCTCCTCTTCATGTACATTTATAAATGTAAAATGAGGATAATATAATAATATATATTTCAATACCATCCGCTTCTCATCACGATGTCTATCGACAAAAACCTTCCACTGTTCTTTCGGTACCCCACTGGGTATCTTCTCATACATCTGCTGCACGGTCAACGAAGAATCGTTGACATCACACCACAACCTCCATTTGAAATCTTTCCATTTTTTTCCAAGATTTTTCAATGTCCACTTCCGTGCTATCACATCAGCAACGGTAAAGTGGAAGAACATCTGTATACAGAAATTCATTTTGAATATATTAGTAAAATGACATTCAATTAAACCATAAAGTAATAAAATTACCTTTATCTGAGAATCATAAACTTCATTTTTCCAGTTTGGAGGCATATGCCTCCAATCATCATACGAAATAGGCAGGGAAACGGGCTCCGCTGCCAGCTGACCTATAATCTGACCAAGTAAACCTGCGGCGTCATCCGTCGGGACCCCATAAGAATCAAATGGCACCACTATCTTCTTGCCATGCATGTTCCAAACATCAGAACTTTTTATGTCTCTTTCCACGGTTTCATTGTCTTCATCTGCAATGAGCAAACAATTACTATAAACAAAATGCAATAAATTTATTTAATTAAAATTTGTACCTATGACTGCGACCCTCCAGAATGTCCGTGATGAACTGGAGTGGGCGTGTCGCTGCCCCGCTGCTGAAGCTCCTGTAGGGGGAGGCGATGACTCATCCTCTAATGAGGCATCCACTGATGGTGTCAGAGATGGTGCAGGGGGAGATGATGCTGTGGGGACAGACGGATCGTCATCTGTCGCAGAAGAAGAAGGAATAGTGTACCGCTTCTTCCTTGGCATTCCTGTCATTTAATCAAATAAAATTAAGTTCAGAATATATATTTCAAAAAATTCATGCAGAAAAAAAATTAAAAATGATAATAGATGCCCAGTATTAACAAACAATATATATATAACAATGATAATGAATGACTACAGAAATGAAACAAGTAGTTGCTGAATGAATAAATAATTGTACATACAATCATTTTCCCCTTCAATCATGTCGGTTTCCTGCTCCATTGCTTCATCCACTTCATTCATCCTTGCTAGACCAATATTTTCAATATCATGATGGACAAATAATTCTGCTTCCTGTTGTTGATGAAATTCAATTGCAGAGGTCAAATCTTCCACTTCATCACCCATATCATACAAATCTCTTTGTATTACGTGAGTAACTACACTCCACCCTTCATCCACAACATCATTCACATAATATACCATTTTTGCCTGCGATGCTAAGATATATGGATCATGCAGTTCACGATCACCAACATCCATCAATCGAGAGAAGTTTACAGAAGTAAATTGCAATGAATCTCTTTTAACACCTCTGATAAAATCGACCCATTTGCATTTGAATAAAACAACAGAAAAATGCCCGTGGTAGTTTAATTCAATAATATCATGCAGCTTTCCATAGTATTCCACTTCAGCAAATGTAAAAATACCACTATTCTGTGTTTTCAAACCCACTTCTCGATCGACTGTACGAAATCTAAACCCATTCACATTATAAGCGTTGAACTTTCTAACTTGTTTTATAGGACCTCTAGCAAGAAACTTCAAATCTTCTGAAAAGTCAGCTCGAGTATCAGTATTCATGATCTGAAAAAAAAATATAATTTAATAGATTTGCAAATTGTATGTGTCAATGTAATATTCGTATTTATTGCAATATTTATAAACTTACACGTCGTGCAAACCATTCTACCAGCTCTTTATTCACAGCTTTCGTTATATCTTTTTCATTTCGTGTTCGGCTTCTCATTCGTCTCTTTGTTTGTATCCTCAACTCTTCAATAAATGGATCTGCAATTTCACTATTCAGCAGCACATATCTATGTGCCTGTAATAATTCCAATTCTGTTAGTGTCGCGTATGAGGTCCTCCCAACTGATCGGCCAATAGCAGGAAATATTTTTGATTTCTGATGCATTTGAGATTGAGTTGATGTGTCGTCAACACGTCCAACTCGAGTAAATCTTGTCTCAATATCATCCAAATATCTGGAACAAAAGGTGAGACACTCCTCGGCCAAATAGCCTTCAGCAATAGAGCCTTCTGGTTGAGCTTTATTTCTCACGTATGCTTTCAAATGCCCAAGATATCTGTGAAAAAATAATAATAATATTATGCATTTATTTAAATGCCAAAAAATGTTTACTTAACTGGAAACATATAAATAAAATACCTCTCAATTGGATACATCCATCGATAATGAACGGGGCCTCCTAATTTAGCTTCGTCAGCCAAATGCACAGTTAAATGCATCATGACAGTAAAAAACGATGGAGGGAAGATCATCTCCATTGCACAAAGGGTCAATACAAACCTCTCCTGTAGGTTGTCCAGCTGAAATGGATGTAGAGCTTTCTCACATAACTGTCTGAAAAATGTGCAGAAATGGAGTACAACAGCAGTAACTTTTTCAGGTAATAATGTACGCAATGCCAATGGTAGTAACTGTTGTAACAAAACATGTGAATCGTGACTTTTCAATCCATATAACTTACGATTCTTCAAGTCAACACACCTCGAGATGTTACTCGAATACCCATCAGATACCTTCACATTCTTTAAAATTTGAAGGAACGTATCTTTATCCCTGTTTTTCAATGAAAAAATGGCCGGAGCATACTTTTCATTCTCATCTGGCCAGAGATCACGTTTTATGTTCATTACTTGTAAGTCTTTGCGAGCATTGAGATGATCCTTCGACTTTCCATGCTCATTAAGTAACGTGAAAATCAAATTATCACATACATTCTTCTCAATATGCATCACATCAAGATTGTGGCGCAAAGAATTAAATTCCCAATACGAAAGTTTGAAGAATATATTTTTTTCTTCCATTGTTGCGTTCTGATTTCACTTGACGATGCACTTCGCACTCGTTTTCCGCTATCATTCAAATGATGAACCTTCCCAAATTCTGTTTTAACATTTTCAAGCTGTGTCAATATTTCAGAACCGGTTAACAACTTTGGAGGTGGTCTACGATCAATGCAACCATTAAATTTTGATTTGTTCAGCCGAAATCTATGAGATGCATCAAGAAATCTTCGATGGCACAAGAAGCACCATTTTCTACTGTGAGGTAGCCGTTTGGGCTCGAAATCAAAGTTACAAACGGGACAAGCCAAACCCGTATAAGTGTTCCAACCAGATAAATTCCCAAGCCCAGGGAAGTCACTAATGGTCCACATTAAAGCAGCATGCATTTTAAACATTGTTTTAGAAGAAACATCAAATGTCTCAACACCGTTGCTCCATAACTCCTGCAATTCTTCAATAAAAGGCTGCAGGTATACATCAATATCATTTCCAGGAATTTGTTTTCCAGGAATAATCATCGAAATGATAAAAGATGTTTGTTGCATACACATCCACGGAGGCAGATTATAAGGGATCAAAACAACTGGCCAAATGCTATAACTCGTACTCAAAGTCCCAAATGGGTTGAATCCATCGGCAGCCAATCCCAATCGAACATTCCTAGGATCAGCTGAGAAATCTGGATGTAATGAATCAAATGCCTTCCACGATTGGGAATCCCGTGGATGTCTCATTAACCCATCATTGTTATTATCTACAGCATGCCACTTCATGTGTTCGGCGGTTTTTGATGACATGAATAATCTTTGCAATCGAGGCTTCAAAGGAAAGTAACGCAAAACTTTTGCAGGTGTGTTCCTTTTCTTCTTCTCCGTGAAATTATGTTCAGTCATACTTCCAACATCACCCTTTGACTGACATCTAGAAGAAGAACATTTCTTACAATTCTGTCTACTTGAATCCTCTCCCCAGTAAAGCATACAATCATTGGGACACGCATGTATTTTTGTATAATTCAGACCAAGCTTGTTAACAACTTTTTTCATATCATAAAACGATTCTGGGATTTTTGCTTCAGGAAATGCATCACGAATCAATTCCAATAACATGGACATTGCCTTATTTGTAATTCCACATAGACATTTGATATGGTACAACTTCAGTAGAAATGAAAGCTTTGAATATTTCAAACACCCACTATACAACTCTTGATTTCCATCGTCAACTAAATCATGAAATGCATTTTCCTCACTGAAGTTTTCCCTTACATTTGGCTCCACAGAATCAAGAGGATCCAATGATATGTTACAATCTTGATCTGCTTGTGTTACAGTCTCAGAAACATCACTTGTCACGTTGCAATTTGTAGCACCCTCTTCTGGTTGTTCTGATATGTTTTGATGCTCATAGTGGTGTCTTGCAGTGCCGAATGCATCATTTATGAGGTTTTGCATTTCATTTTCCATTGTCGAAGAACTTGGGACCTCATTCTGTGGATTAACATCAGTCCTCAATCTTTCTGTATTGTTTGATTCTCCATGCCAAATCCAACACAAATATTGCTCAGGGAATTGCTTCAGTATTAAATGTTCATAAACTTCATCTCTCTTCAACCTTGTTCTAAATTTACATTTAGGACATGGACATCTTATTCTCCCTTCAACGGATCGATTAGAAATTGCAAAATCTAAAAACCCATTCAAACCCTTAACATATTGAGATGTGTTCCTCGGTAATGTGATCCAGCTTTTATCCATGTATATCACAATGTGCCTACACAAAATATACGATAGTGTAAGATTACAGAAACATAATATAATAAAGATGAACCATTGGCCATAAAGTATGCATAATATAATAAAGATGATTCATTGACCACATTTACCATTTCAGACCAACTGAACAAGTCTGGTCCATAGGAGACAGCGTCAACACCTCATTTAGGAGCAATAAGAATATCGGGATACACACTTATCATAACACCATCGATCACACATTTATGTTGCCTCAAACAACACCCATTTGATGTGTGATCGAAACTGATCATAATGCATTTTAAATCAAGTTAACTACATTCACTGAAACCATTTTCACAATGGGTAATGTTTGTTTTATTGTTCTAGGGAAATCTAAATGGCCACATTTAAGTTTTGGGGTTCATCTTGTGATGGAAGCATGAGACATGGTGTTTGAATTTCTTGAATAAATTAGTGATAATGACCCTCCTAAGGTGGAGAGAATTATGTTAGTCATGGAAATGTGGAGAAAACTGTAGAGTGGATGTGGAGGAATCAAGGTTCCAAATAGAAACCTATAAGGGACATGTTTGGGGGTTCATAGGGAAGGCCAGGTGGAACTTCGATATGGTGTGTGAGGTAAATTAAGTAGTCCACCACTAATGGTTTCTAATGCATAATCTAGTCCATGAATATAAAACAAACAATAGTTGTTGTACCCCTCTCTCTTGGATTTTAATGATCACAATCACTCTATTTGTGTTCTAACTTGTTTTCAAGTGTTTTTGATGTTAGGAAAAAGATTTCCTAGGAGCTCGCCCAAGAAAGCTGAAAATGGATTGACTAAGTCTACCGGCCAACCGGTGGATTTCCACCGGCCAGCCGGTATGGGCACCGGCCAGCCGGTTCCTACCCACCGGCCAGCCGGAGGAGCCAGGCAGTAGGCCTTCCCATTGCCTGGTGTCACCGGCCAGCCGGTGGATGACCACCGGCCAGCTGGTGAGACACCACCGGCCAGCCGGTGTGCCCAGTCAATCCTTCTGGTGGATCCTAAACTGCGGAAAGTACTAATTATGGGTGCCATTTTTCATTGCTACGATCCTGTGCTTACCACTGTGGTCGGACGTAGCATCATGGATACTTTAGTTCTTCCTCAAGATAAAAAGCGCTTTAGCTGTAATGGTAAAATCTAGATTTTCTGCAAAGGATTACAGTTATTGTTTGGCACTTCATCTGATTTATGAGAGATGGAATGAAGCTGAAAAGAAAGGATCAGTGTATGAGTATTGCTGGGAAAAAGTTCATCATGTGGAAACTTTAAAGACAATTCATGCTATTCAAAAGTAATATTTTAGAAATGCTGGACTGTTGGATAGAAATGCGGGCTAGTCACATGATCTTCGATAAAGCCTGTATGGTTTGTTAAGTCATGCTATAACCATGAGGAATGGGTTATCCATTTCCACTTGGTTTATTCTCCCCCTTTCCTTATTTTTTCATTGAATTTACCCCACCTCTTGTAAATCATGGTTAGGGAACACAATAACTACTAACTGGGCTCTGATCGTATTACTTGAGCTGGATAGGCACTTTTTCAACCTTTTGTGTCCTAAAAACCCTGGACACCCCAAAAACTGTTCATACATCCAGTAAACATTTTGATATCCCAAAATTATCTATTTAAAGTAAAATTGAAATGAGAAAGTACCTGAAAAAATCATAGAATATCATACCCTCCCTAACATGAAATGTCTTAGCTTTGAGCCACATTTCAAAGTATCACTAAGCTTTGTCAGAAAAGAGATTGAACCACTATGCCTACATATTCATCTCCCCTCCCATGTCTCTTCTTTAATGGTACTATATAGTAATAAAAGCTTTGTTACAAAAGAGATTGGACCACTATGCCTACATATTCATCTCCCCTCCCATGTCTCTTCTTTAATGAAACTATGTAGTAATAAAACTAGAACAAAAGGTACAATACTACCTTGCAAAACCATCCCATTGTGATCCATAAAATGAACTAGATTCTCTTAAAGGATGATTCGGCCTCCAACAAAAATTCAGCCACATGGACTCTATAGAGAAGTCTATGAAACATCACCTAAAATGAAACATAAAGAAATAATTCACATAAAGTCATACCATCATGGAATATCCAATATATTCCCCATCGGCCCGATCCTCTTCACAACACATTACTCAAAACGCTTGACACCATCTTACCATTTTTTCAAAACATTATCTCTAAATAGAAAATCACACGATAGAAAACTCACTTTGAAATCACGCTTTACACCTTAAAACACATTTTAAATGTTTAGGATAATTTATATCAACCACATTGGGAGATACATTCCGAGAAATAAAACCAATAATATATATAAAAAGATATACAATATTCAATTGATAAAATAATGAATAACAGATTAAAAAACATTCATGCTATCATGGAATTCAAATAATGGTAACATGAATATGGAAACTACCTAAAACTCAAGCCATGCTAAAATAGATGATGGAATCTCAAATTTTAATATTTTCAAATGCACACATATTCACCTTAACTCATATGTAATGATACCTAGTCCATATATACATATTAAGGTGTACAAATATGTATAAGGGATCTATACATATTTGACTATACTTTCATATACCCATTTTCAATGATACACATATTCATTTTCATATACACATATAAGCACATATAGCCCCATGATATATATTAATACTTTCAAGGTTGAATATATATAAATGGAGAACTTATATATAGATTCTTAATTATGAATACACATGTAATCCTTTGATGATGACAGCTCAAACCTGCCAAAATAAAGACCAAAACACACTACAATGATATTTGGAATATAAAAATCACAATATCCCTAATTAAAATGTGGAAAAAATAAAAATTATATATAAATAAACCTGAAAATTATGGTGGGAGGACTGAAATTATGGTGCGGGGGTTGCCGGAGGCCGCGGGGGGTGTGGCGGTCGCCGGAGGGCGTGGGGGCGCGAGGGGCGCGGGGGCGCGGGGGTCACCGGCGGTCGAGGGGGGGGTCCAGGGTTCGCCGGGGGGCTCGGGGGCCGCGGCGGCCGCCGGAGGGCGCGGGTGTCGTCGGAGGGCGCGGGTGTCGCCGGAGGGCGCGGGTGTCGCCGGAGGTAGCGGGACGGGGATCGGGGAAGAGGGGAGGGTTTGTGAGGGGGATCGGGGAAGACGGGTATGCGATAGGGGAGGGGAAAGCGTCGCGGCTTTTCAAAATAGGTTGGGTTTCACGGCGGTTTGTTAAAAACCGCCGCGAAATCTTTCACGGATAACGTTTAGCGGCGGTTTTGTGAACCGCCGCCACAAAACCGCCGCTAAACACTGTTTATGTTGTAGTGAATTCCCAAAAAAATTAAGAAAAAATTTTCCTTTAATTTTACGGGTCTTTACATGGGAGGCGAAGACTTATCTACTGAAGGGATGCTCACAGAGGGTGTGAGAGATGGTTCAGGGGGAGATGGTGTAGGGGGAAGGCGGATGGTTGCTCATATGTTGTAGGGAGGGAGACAGATGGATCGTCATCTATCACAATGGTCGATGAAATAGTATATCGCTTATTCCTTGGCATTCCTATCATTTAATAAAATAAAATTAAGTTTAGAACATATATTTTAAAAAAATTATTCAAAAATAATTAAAAAAGATAACATATTCACAGTACTAAAAAACAAAATATAGATAACAATGATAATGAATCATTTCACAAATGAAATAAGTGGTTGGTAAATGAATTAATAACTGTACATACAATCATTTTCTCCTTAAATAATGTTGGTTTCCTAATCCATTGCTTCATCCACTTCATTCAACCTTTCTATACTAATAATTTAAATATCATGGTGGACAAATAATTCTGATTCTTGTTGTTGATGAGATTCAATGTCAGAGGTCCAATATTTCACTTCATCACCCATATCATACAAATCTATTTGTTTTATGTGAGAAACTACACTCCACCCTTCATCCAAAAAATCATTCACATAATATACCATTTTTTCTTGAGATGATAAGATATATTGATCATGAAGTTCATGATAACCAACATCCATCAAGTGAGAGAAGTTCACAAAAGTAAATTCCATGGAATCTTTTTTAACACCTATGATAATATCGACCCAATTTCATTTGAATAAAACAACAGAAAAATTCCCATGATTGTTTAATTCAATAATATCAGTCAGTTTTCCATAGTATCCCACTTCAAAAAAATTAACTATACCACTATTTTGTGTTTTGAAACCCTCTTATCGATCAAATTTACGAAATCTATAGTCATTCACGTTGTAAACATCAAACTTTATAAAGTGTTTTAGAGGACCTCAAGCAAGAAACATCAAATCTTTTCACAACTCTACTCAAGTATCAATATTCATGATAAAAAAAGAAATATACTTTATTTAAATTACAAAATATATGTGTCAACCTAATATTCTTATTTATTGTAATATTTATGAACTTACACGTCGTGAAAATCATTCTATAATCTCTTTATTAATAGATTTCGTTATATCTTTCACATTTTGTGTTCGGCCTCTCATTCATCTCTTTTTTTGTATCCTTAACTCAACAATAAATGGATCTGCAATTTAACTATTTAGCAGCACATATTTATGTGCCTGTAATAATTCCATTTTTGTCAGTGTAACATGTGATGTCCTCCCAACTGATTGGCCAATAGTAGGAAATATTTTTGATTTCCCATGTATTTGATATTGAGTCAATGTTTCATCAATATGTCCAACTCGATTAAATCTTGTCTTAATATAATCCAAGTATCTATAAAAAAAGGTAAGATACTCTTTTTCCAAATAGCCTTTAGCAATAGAGCCTTCTGGTTGAGCTTTATTTCTCATGTATGATTTCAAATGCCAAAGATATCTTTGAAATAAAATAAACCAACATAATTATGCATTTATTTAAGTGAAAATATTGTTTATTTAACTTAAAAACATATAAATAAAGTACCTCTCAATTAGATACATCCATCGATAATGAACGGGGCCTCCTAATTTAGTTTTCTCAACCAAATTCATAGTTAAATGCATCCTGAAAGTAAAAAATGATGGAGGAAATATCATCTCCATTTCACAAAGTATCAATAAAAACATCTCTTGAAGGTTTTCAAGCTCAAATGGATATTGAGATTTCTCACATATTTTTCTGAAAAATGTGTAGAATTGGAGTACAATAGCTGTAACGTTTTTAGGTAATAATGTATGCAATGCCAATGGTAGTAACTACTGTAACAAAATATGTGAATCATGACTTTTCAATCCATGTAACTTATGATTCTTTAAGTCAACACACCTCATGATTTTACTTGAATACCCATTAGATACTTTCAAATGATTTCAAATTCGATGGAATGTATCTTTATCCCTATTTTTCATTGTAAAAATTTTCAGAGCATACTTTTCACTCTCATCTGGCCAGAGATCATGTTTAATGTTCATTACATATAATTCTTTCCAAGCATTGAGATTATCCTTCAAATTTCCATGACCATTAAGCAATGTGAAGATCAAATTTTCATAGACATTCTTCTCAATATGCATCACATCAAGATTATTCTGCAACAAATTAAATTCCCAATAATAAATAGTGAAGAACATACTTTTTTTCTTCCATTGTTGCATTCCAGTTTTACTTGAAGATGCACTTCGAACCCGTTTCCCGCTATCATTCAAATGATAAACCTTCCCAAATTATGTTTCAACTTTTCCAAGTTGTGTCAATATTCCAGAACTAGTTAAAAACATTGGTGGTGGTCTACGATCAATGAAATCATTAAATTTTTATTTGTTCAGCCGAAATATATTAGATTCATCAAGAAATATTTGATGGAACAAGAAGCACCATTGTCTACTGTGAGATAGCTGTTTGGGCTCAAAATAAAAGTTAAAAATAGGACAATCTAAATCCATATAATTTCTCTAACTAGATAAATTCCCAAGTCCAGGGAAGTCACTAATGGTCCACATTAAAGCATCATGCATTTTGAACATTGTTTTAGAAGAATCGTAAAATGTCTTAACATTTTTCCTCCATTAATCCTATAATTCTTCAATTAAAGTCAACATTTATACATTTATATCATTTCCAGGAATTTTGTTTCCAGGAATAATCATCTAAATGATAAAATACATTTTTTTCAGACACATCCAAGGAGGTGGATTGTAAGGGATCAAAAAAACTCTCCAAATGCTATAACTGGTACTCAAAGATCCAAATGGGTTGAATTCATTAGCAGCCAATCCCAATCAAACATTCCTAGGATCAGATGAGAAATATGGATGTAATGAATCAAATTCCTTCCATGATTTTGAATCTCATGGATGTTTTATTAACCCATCATTGTTATTATCTATAGAATTCCACTTCATGTGTTCGACAGTTTTTGATGACATGAATAATCTTTGAAATTGAGGCTTTAAAGTACAGTAACACAAAAACTTTTCATGTGTGTTACTTTTCTTCTTCTTTATGGTAGTATATTGATTCAAACTTCAAACATCACCCATTAACTTCCATCTAGAAGAATAATTTTTTTTGCAATCCTGTCTACTTGAATCCTCTCGCTAATAAAGTATACAATCGTTGGGACATTCATGTATTTTTGTATAATTAAAACCAAGCATATTAACAATTTTTTCATATCATAAGAAGACTCGGGTATGTTTGCTTCAAGAAATTCATCACGAAAAAATTCTAATATCATTGACATTTCATTATTTGTAATTTCACACAGACATTTGATATGGTACATCTTCAGTAGAAAAGAAAGTTTTGAATATTTAAAATATCCACTATAAAACTCTTTATTTGCATTATCAACTAAATCATGACAATTATTTTCCTTAGTGAAGTTTTCTCTTACATTAGTCTCCACATAATCAAGATGAGAATCCACTTATATGTAATAATCTTTCTATGGTTGTCCTAAAGTCTCAAAAACATCACTTGTCACGTTGCTATTTTTAGCACCCTCATCTGGTTGTTCTGGTATGTTTTAATGTTGATGGTGGTGTCTTTCAGTGCCAAATGAATCTTTTATAAGTCTTTTCATTTCATTTCCAATTGTCGATGAATTTGGGAGATGATTTTGTGGATTTACATCATTTCTCAACCTTTATGTAATGTTCTATTCTCCATGCCAAATCGAACAAAAATATTGACAAAGGAATTGCTTAAATATTAAATTTCCATACACTTCATCTCTCTTCATCCTTATTCTAAATTTACATTTAAGACATGGTCATCTTATTCTCCCTTCAATGGATCGATTGAAAATTTCAAAATCTAAAAATTCCTCCAAACCCTTAACATACTGAGGTGTGTTCCTCAGTAATGTGGTCTAGCTTTCATTCATATATATCACAATGTGCCTACAAAATAATAAAAAAAGTTAAAACACATAAATATTAATAAATTGGGAATGATATTTATATATAATAGTTGAAAAAATGTATAAATATGTTAAAGATTTGGAAAACGTCTAGGATTAGATTAAAAAAAATCCTCAAAGACACTTTTTCTCAATAGCCCATAACTTAAGACACTTTAAGAGGATATTTGGACAAGAAATTTCTCATAATATACCTATTAAGTCTCAAAAAATAATATCTCATGTCTGCTAAGACATATCAAACTATATATAAATTTCATAGAACATGCATGAATGCCTTTTATACCAATTTGTCAAAACCAACCTAGATAACCAGTTTAAGCAGCATATTATAGGGTTTCTATGTAGATCACAGATTTCATGGACGAATAGATATACAAAAAAAATAAGAATAAGGTGGATAAAATAGAGGCATATTATATTTTTTAAGATATGCATGTGTCATAAAGGATACAAGGGAAACTTATGAGATATCTAAGGATCTTATGGTGGAATGAATCTAACTCCTCTTTTTATAACATTTTTTCATGAACCAACCCATGCTGTACCTCCTTCAGATGCCTGGTCTGACCCATGATAAGACCTAAAGGGTGTTCCCAATCCACATGGTATGTAACAAGTTCTAATGAAACAATGAAATACCACCTAAGAATTATTTCACCCAATAAATAATTATAGAAATAATTAGTGTAAAAAAATAAAATTTCAGCGTGACCCTTTCCTACATAAGAATTCCAGTACATAGAAAATTAAATGAGCAGAAACTTAATACCAATACTATGAAATGTAATAAATACCAATAAGAACTAAACACTCCAATTCCCCTTAAACTCCTTCTCCTATAAGGAAAACATTCCCCCCGAGTGGCATTTTTTCTCCCACTGTCAGATATAGCTACCCTCAGTCTGTTGAAAGTAGTAAAAGATTAAGTGGTCAATCCCATAAAAAATGAAACAAAGTAAAACTCATCTAAAAACATAACTATCATATTATGAATATAGAAGTCACCACCCAACCAAATGAAACAAAACACTCCTTGGGTGAGAATAAAAGATATGATAAAAATGAAACTAAAAAATGATAGAGATATAGGCACTACATAAAAATGCTTGTTAGGTATCTCCAAAGAGAAACCACTATTTACTATATAAATTTAAAAGGAATAGAATTTCATTCTAGTTTGAAAAAAATAAATATATAAATATATGGTTTTCCATTCTTCTCTAGAACAACTAACAAGCTAATGATTCATAAATAACATTTTCACCTTTCCATTTTAAAAACCATTTACAAAGAATAAAATAATTTCAAAAAATCGATTCATAATAATATAATGAAATGAAAGAATATTTTTAGTGGGAAATAAGATAATATAAATCATATCATGAGGTTCTATAAAATAAAGGAAATTAGAATAATCCACTTGTTATTTTAGAAATAAAATGTAAACTAAGAAAAATATCTTGCAAATATAGTAATATATAAATAGAAATAAAATGAGAGAAAGAGCCTTTAGAAAAAAATAAGTAGCTACATTATTTGGGTTCTAGGTACATCATATCCTATTGATCAAACATATAGGAATATATTTCCATCACGACTCATTGTAGGGGACACACCCAAGGTACATTGGTAAAATAGATTTCACTCTGTTGAGTAAGTGTTACATCATAATCTTACTAGTGAAATCTGATGAGGCCCTACCGACTAGCCTAGAAACTAGTACTAGCCTGTCCACCTAGGTACCCAGGATTCCCATGTTCCATGCCTATAACTAAAATATATATGGGAGGTTTAGTAGAAAAAAATATTGATGACAAAATATTACAACGAAAGAATTTAATAACACATCACCTCCCTGTACTACCAATGAAAATTCCCTTTTCCTAAAAACATACCAATATGTCATTAATATCAAACCTAGGTCCAAAAAATACATAAAATTATGGTCTTCTATTAGAGTTAATGTTATTTTTAAAAACCCATTAGAATATTCGATCGGTCCACAATTTTTTTGAAATAAAAAACGAACATTTGAAAAATCACTTTTCACACTATAGCTTTCATATTCAAAAAGACACTTCACACTTAGAAACATATACACCTTTATATATATATATGTTCCCCTTTTCCAAATGCACATATTCTTAATTATTTAACTATCTCAAACCCCAAATTTTTATATCTTACAACTCTGATTTCTTCTAAATAACATATACCACTATGAAAAAACATGACCACAATGCTTCTCACATGAAAAAAAGAGGTCACCACCCCCATAAAAAAATCATATCACGCCTTTCCCAAAAACACATGGTCCATCACATCACAATCATCACCAATGTAGTATGGTATTTTGAATTAGAAATGCATCAACCTCGTTCACTCCCCATACAATTCACGAACCCCATTATAGGACACCCCACAGCATGGTCAAAACACATCATTCCCAAAAACCCTTGGTCTACTACCCCACAACATGGTCATATCACATGTCACCCAAAATGACATGGGTCATCCAGTAGTTCAGTAATAGAAATTTATCCATCACAGCTTGTGTATATCAACATTCCTAGAATAGAGAGTGGGGAATAGGGGTCATCCAACTATCCATCCTAATCCCCATGATGTTGTAAAAAACATCAATATGTGAATATACTTGTATCATATCGTAGTTCTCAATATGAGTGTGCTGCATATTGAAATTAAAATTATTATAATAGAATATATATATGTCCACAGAAAATACCAACATATGGGATAAAAAATAATCCACAATCCAATTCAAAACCAAATCACTTTTGTTTCCACCTCTAAATTCATAACAACACACAAACAAAAATCCATTTCACACAAATAAATAGTCCCATTATCCCACACATTTATTGAATTATCAAGTATAAACCTCATTCAACCACACATCCCAACATTTATTTTTGTCATTAATCATTTCCATCCAATTAACTATTATAAAACTTAATCATTTCATTCATTGTTTAATAATTATATAATCTATCAGTACCCAAATATCTATAACGAAGAAACCATGCATCAAAATCTATTAATCATCCCTATCATATCATCAGTTTTTTCCCACAAGAATAGAAAAAAATTGCAATCTCACTGCACCAAAAGAACAACCAAAGAAAAACTACATCATTTCCCCAACATTACAGCCAAACAAACACCACCTCACTTCCCCAAAATCATATACAAACAACCACCACCACACCTCTCCAATAGAATGGGCACATCTCACTCCTTGGCCCCACATTTCATTGATATCACAAACTTTCACACCATATACACAATCATATGTCAGAAAACATCATAGAATATGAGGAGAAAATATTACCCAATATGAACTTAGGAAGAATCGGCAAGGCGGCAAGGGGCTAGGTATTCGAGGGTCACCAGGGGGTCTCGTGGGGGTCAAGGGGAGAAGGGGGGTCTCTGGGGGGAATTTTTAGGATTGAAAAAAATGTTTTAGCGACAATTTATTAAAAACCACTGCTAAATCATTAATAATAAAATTTGTAGTGTTTCAGTAAACCGCCACTAAAAAAACTCCACAAAAGTCCATTAATATTGTAGTGTTTATTTGACATGCTAAACTTATCTTAGAAGATCCCATTTTAGTTTTTTTCAGTTGTTTCTCTTTTCCTGTGGTGAATAAGAGAGACTAAAAACTATATACATTTATTCCATGTTTTTATTGATAAATGAATTTAATGATATTTTTTATTCAATTGTTTTTAAATTTTATGATTTATATTTCACTTTATTTTCCACTTCGTGTTTTCTTCTAAAAAATTCAAAAGGTAATATCAAAATAAATCAAATCCATTAAAATATTGAAAAGTATTTAATAAGATCAACCGTGATTCCCAAACACTTGAGTTAGAAATATCACTACCTAGGAAAGGCTCATTAACGGTTATAGGTATATATACCATCACTATAAAACTAGAGTCTTTCTATTCATATGATTTATCTCATTTAGCTCATGGATTATAGATGATTATATGTAGAAATAACATCACCTTCACACTAGATTTGTTCCATTTAGATTAATAATTTCCTTTAAGGAATTGACCAAATCTGGGTATAAGAAGAAATATTATCACCATAACACTATAAGTGGTCTATTAATATAAATCATCTCTTCTTGGGTAGGTATCATGGATTTTTATAGGCATAAATACCCCCATTATAACAATAGAGTTATTCAATTTGGTTGAATTAACTTCTCTAGAGAATGGATCACAAATGGGTATGGGGATAAATATAAGAACCTAGGTTTTGTCTATAAAAGACTTTGGAATATCCTTGATATTATTCCAGAGCAGCGCCTTTAGATGGCATGCGATTCCGAGCCCCAGTGTGGCCAGAATTAAACTTTTAGTGCATTCACATGGGGCACACCAAGTAAATGTGTTAACTCCTAAATGGTGATCCGGATCAGAGATCCAAGTGTACGGATGGGTCCAAAATGGGGTGTTTACCCTAGGAAAGACATAAAACATGTCGATGCGGGATGTTTGGACCCCTCGCTCGCTATCAGAGCGTGGAACAGATAAATTAAATAATTAATTTATTCGTTTAACGGATTAACTCAAGTATCTCTTAAATGGTGGCTTGGATTGGAAAAATTGAGGGAACCGTTGAGTTCAGATTGTGCCGTTTACCCTAGGAGGGTTGTATGTTTCACGGGCGCGGGCCTTCAGTGAAAAATGGACTCGGGGGCGTTTTCGTAATTTGGCGGCCTCAGGCGTTGAGTTTAATAACTTTTGAACGGGGTCTCAGATTAAAATTTTGAGACCTCCATTGTGCTCGGGAGGTGGTGTTTACTCTAGGGGAGGCTTAACCTCGACCCCGTCGAGCGTTTCGGGTACGGATTAATTTGGAGTTTAAAATTAATTATGTTTTTAATTAATTTTCTAATTTAAACCTAACTCACCCCACCCCTGTCCCATTTTACACCCCCAAGAGAATCCTCTCCCTCAACCTCTCCTCCTCATCCTCTTTCTTCAGAAAGGCAGCAGCCCGGCGGCGGACCCTCCGTGAAGCATCGGTCAACACCCCAACAGGTAGGAGGTTACGTTTTGCGATTTGGTTCCCGCATTTACCTTCGAACTCGTTTTCAGTCATCGAATTGCCGCCAAATCATCAAGAGAATGTCTTTTTCGTTTAGATCACGATTTTAGGTTTCCATCTCCCTTTTCAGATCGAAAATCCGAGTCCAGGGGCGTCCAGGGTAGCCCCGGGAAGTTTTCCGACGGCTCGCGCGGTGGTCCGGCGGACTCCAGCGGCGACGACGGGATCCAACAGCGGCGGTGGCTTCCGTGGGTGTGCGGCTCTGCATTCCAAGGCAGGTGGGCAGTCTGCGGCGGCTCAGTAGCAGGGCAGGATGGAAGCGGGTGGCGTTGGTGGGGTCCTCAGGCGGCGACCATGCGCAACGGCATGGGGGAGGCAGCGCTGGGGTCGCAGCGCGCGACCCCGCGGGGGAGACAAGAACCGCCGAATGCGGGTATTCACACAGCAGGCGTGACCGGCCCTCATGGCCGGTCTTCACGTGGACCGCGAGTCCAAGGCCGACCCGCGTGGCTTAGCCGTGGGTCGGCCCTGGCCGGTCCAGCCCAGGCCGGTCCAGCCCAAGGGACTTTTCCCCACAGTTTTCGGATGCCCGTATTTTCCACCACGGACGTCCGTTTTGCATTTCGTCTACGGAAGTGTACTCTAGACATCGAGGCAGACTTTTTGAGATGGTTTCATGAATTTTTAATTTTCGAAACGAGGGGCCTCAGAGGCGCGACACGTCATTAAGTGAATTGACATTTTTTCAGGGGATCTTGTTTTGGACGGCGCAGACGCGTCCAACGTCCGTTTTGAGCGCCGTCACTGGCATTGGGACCCTGGTTCCGACGCGGAGTTTTCCAGTGTGGTTTCGGGCATTGAAGTTGGAGTTGAGGCATGGGCCCCACGACCGGTCTTTTGAGCTGCGTGTAGCGTTCTGTAACTTTTTCACCCAAAATTCGTTTGGGGCGTGCGAGCAGTCAATTCGGGGAGTTTTTCTGAGGGCGTTGAAGTGGCGCAATCTGCCTTCTTTAATTCAGCACACTGGTGCAGGCCCCACAAGGTCCGTTTCGGGAGTTGACGGTGATTTCCAGCTTTATCACCGGGTGTCTGTTTTGGACAAGTGAATATTCCATCTTGTGTATTTTTTCGAGAGGATCGCAATGGTAAGATCCGTTAGTTGTGTTTCGAGACCGTGATGCCGGTCCCACGAAGCACCGCTCGTGTGTGGTGCGTCAGAGTGCATCTTTTTTTCCGGATATCTGTTTCACTCAAGTGAGCAGTCCTTTTGAAGTGTTTTCCCGAGGGGATCGCAATGGTGTGATGTGCCCGACTGTTTTCGGGGCCGAGGCTCGGGATCAAGGGACGTTGTTCGGGCGTAAGGCGGTGCTGGAAACTTTTCCATCGGATATCCGCTTGAGGCGAGTAGGTATTCTATCTTGCATGTTTTTCTGCGAGGATTACAACGGTGTAATCTGTTCAGGTGAGAGGAGCCTCTTACACGATATTGTTAAATGTGTAGGTATTAAAGGTGTACTGGTGGTGGTTCTTCCTGTGGTGTTAGTAGGGAACCCTTGGTGTGTGATCGCGTTCACTCATGGGAGAGTGATGTTGGTGTTTAAAGAGATGTAGTTGGTCGTGCCTGGGCTGATGAGGTTGAAGGTTGGAGTTGTTACATTACGTCTTCATGTTGACGTTGGGTGCCATGTGCACGATAGCCTTTGGGCGGGGATGTGGTATACTCTGGGAGTATATGGGAATGCATGGAGGTACATGTGGTTATTTGTACCTGAGAAAGTTTGTGCGCTTAGTTGGGGTTGAATTTGGGCCACACATTGTGTGGGCTCCATGTGCATAACGTGTTCTGCTTTACGTAATTTTGACCTCTCGTGAGGTAGAGGGTTCCTCTGTTCTCATTTTTTGACCAGAAGGGTTGAGTCTTCCCCTGGTTCCATCCTTGTTTGTTGGCCAGCAGGGTTGAGTTTTCCCCTAGTTTCGTTCCCGTTTGTTGACCGGCAGGGTTGAGTTTCCCCTGGTCTTATTCATGATGGTTACTACCAGAAGGGTTGAGTGATTTCCCCGGGTTTTGTTCTCAATGGTTTGGCTGGAAGAGTTTCTTCTTGTTCCCTGGTAGAGTTGTGGATTCAGTGTGACTAACACTTTATGCGGGCACCGATCCTCTACCCAGGAGGTTGTATCCAGCAGGGCTGAGGTTGTTTCCAGCAGGTCTGAGGTTGTTTCCTGCAGGGCTGAGGTTGTTTCGAGCAAGGCTCTCCAGTTGTACCATCCAGCAGGGATGGCCAGTGGGGTACCATCCAGCAGGGATGTCCAGAGAAGTACCATCTAGCAGGGATGGCCAGTGGGTTACCATCCAGCAGGGATGGCCAGTACAGCGGTGTTCACCAAGTAGTACCATCCAGCTGGAATGGCTAGAGTGGTTCCGGGTTTACCTCCAGCGGGGCTGGGAAGTGGTCCCCGATGCCGGTTTTACCTCCATCTGGGCTGGGAAGTGGTCCTCGATGCTGGGTTTACCTCCAGCTGGGCTGGGAAGTGGTCCTCGATTACGGTTTTGAGCCTCCCTCCAGTGGAGTGCCCTTTTACGAGACTCGGCATTGGGACTCATCGATAACTTTATCCAGGTCTCCCTCCAGTGGATTACCCTGTTATGGGACTGGGAAGTGTGGAACCCATCAACTCTTGTCGGGTCTCCCTCTAGTGGGAACCCATCGACTTCTAGGGATTACCCTCCAGTGAGGTGGGGCAGGGGGTCGCCTGTTGACTTTGAGGAGACCTCTTGACTGCGGGGTAGTGACAAGGTGTGGTTTGACGTACCCCCAGAACTCTCAAGTACGAGGGGTGATTTCCCCACCGAGACGCATCCTTGTGAAACGACCTAAAACCGTGCGGGCAAGTTAGTGCCGCCCAAAGCGGATAGTTTCGAGGTGCGGTGATTTGAGCCCTTGACTTGCAGTACGGGGCAGACGTGTGGGATGCTAGGCATCAATGGTGGTTACTTCTGGGACTGTTGGCGACTCAATTTCGTGGGCTGAGCTACGGGATAGATATCATCTTATGATCTTGTTTGGGCTTCTTGTTTGAGCATATGAATATGTATATACCTTGTTCTAGTACCCACTTATCAGGCTTGGTTACTCTTCCACCAAGAAAGGCGAAGACGCGCGGGTTATTCCACGTGCTTTCCGTGTATAGCTTATCATGGTTGGACGAGTCTACTATCATGCTATAGGTATCGAAGACTCGATGGGAAGTTCATCTTCTCACCATTTCCAGCTCCTTGTGTCTGGATGAGTCTACCTTCTTTCCTCTTGTTGGGTTGAGCTGGACTCTCTACTGTTACTTTACTGCACTCTTGGTTGTACTCATTTACATTCCCTTGTTCGATCTATTGCTCACCCTTCGATAGCTCCTTTGTTGCTCCCTCAAGCCTTTGGGGTATCCTACTGTGTATTTTTATACTCAACCATACTTGGGCTTTGCCCGCACTTGGTGTACCCTTGCAGACAACAGACAGGTTGGTCGTGGCTTCGGCAAAGCGTAAGAGATCAGGAGCTCGGACCGCGTATGGCGGTCAGAGTTGGGTTCTAGGTGGGGGGACCTTCTAGTTGTTTTTCTTTTGTTTACCTGTTGCTGGTTTTTGGAACCTTTTCTAGTTGGTCACGTGTTTTCCCCTTTTATTTTCAGTTTACTTTCAGCAATTGCTTGTACTGTTAGAGGTCGATGCACTTTTGTTGGTTTATATATAGTGGTTTCCCATTACTTTACTTGTCCTTTCATTTTACTCTGCACTTCTGCCTTGAGTGGGTTGCGTGTGTGTGTACAGGTACTTAGGTAAAGGCCTCCCCGAGTTTTTGTGCCTTCGGCGCTGGTCGCCAGCCCCTGGCCGGTGGAGGCAGGCTTGGGGTAGTTGCAGCTCGAGCCCGGGTAGGTTCGGGTCGTGACAAAGTGGTATCAATGGTGTTTCGTTCCTTGGGACGTTGTTTGAAAGTCCCTAAAGAATAATTGGTTGGGATTTAGGGCAACAATGTTAACGTGTCTCGAGAGAGGCTCTCAGGCCAGGGAGTTCAGTGATGGTGCTGCGACTGACGTATCCATTCACCAGGACCCTGATAACCCGCTTGTCAACTCGGCATGTTGAGACACTCGTTGGAGGGAAAATTGGTTTTTTCATCACCTAGGATTGAGTCTTTAACTGTCCTTCTTGAGTCATCTCCCCATCGTTGTTGTTACGGTTATATACATATATGCTCATCTGACCGCGACACTCCTTGATAATATTTAGGATGTTTCCGCGAAGACAGCCAGCCAGGATACCAGCTTTGGTTCATGGCGATGACCATGTGAGCTACGAGGCCTCAGTCCAGGACCCATCATGCAATCCCCTTTCTCCGGGTGGGCCGGTAGCAGCACCCCCACCTGTTGAGTAGTAGACAGCTTTAGCAGAGTAGACTGAGCTTGAGCGCAGGTTGAGCATGCTCCGTGAGTTCCAACAACAGATACCGATGAGGTTCAGTGGTGAGCCAGACCCTCAGGCAGTAGAAGTTTGGCTAGAGATAGTGGTTCACCTTTTCAAGCTTGTGTAGACACTGACAGATCTTATGGTGGCTTTGGCCACCAACCTTTTCCGTGGAGCATCTTGGCTTTGGTGGAATCTGGTGAATCAGTTTCTTGACGAGTCATCGCTTTCATGGGGCGAATTTCAGTTGCTGTTTCCTACGGAGTTTTTCCCCTCCTGCTTATGCTCTGTTCAGATTCAGGAGATCTTGCACTTTCAGTAGGGAGGGATGATGGTGGCCGAGTACGCAGCTAGTTTCACAGACCGTGCACGCTTTTACCTGGACTTGGTCCATGACGACAACATCCGAGCGCGAAAGTTTGATCAGGGTCTCCACTGAGAGATTTGTGATGTCATAGTACCATTGGGAATTTCCACATATTCCGGGGTGCTAGAGCAGGCACTGGTGATAGAGAGCTTCTTGTCACTTTCTGGTGTTGGTGGTGGTAGCAGGCACGTTGGAGCCGAGACGTCTATCGCAGCTAGCGGGTGTCGGCAAGGAAAACCTCGATGCAGGTGGCTTTCTAACAACCGGACTCATAGGCGTGGTCGTACACCACAATGGCGCTGGAGGGAACCAGTGCAGCCCAGAGAGGGTCGGTGCTATACTTGTGATGGGAGAGGTCACCTGGAACAGGACTGCCCGACCAGGAATGGAGAGAGCTTCGGGCAGGCAGCAGGTGCACCACCACAATGGAGGCAGCACCATGATTAGAGTAGTACCTAGAGAGGTGGTTCTAGTAGAGGATCAGGAGGAGCTGGTAGTGGGGGATGGCTTTACGAGGTCTTCTCATCACCACTAAGTGGTCCACGTCAGGCTCCGAAAGCTGATAGTTGAGACCACGGACAGCCACAATCTTTGGATCTCTACGATCCTGCAGAGCATGAGGTGATAAGAGGTACGCTCTACAGCTCTTCTACTTTTTGTAGTAGAAATTTTAGACTCTTTGCGTGAAATTATTTTCTCCCTGCTCCTTGTTTAAGTTGTTACCAGGGCAGTGCAGGTTGTTGGTGTAACCCTGTGTTGGTAACTTAAAAGGTGTGATACTATTTTCATTAGTCGATGGTGTTGACTCCTTCACTTCCGAGCATGTAAGAGAGTCTTGGTCGCGAGACATTGACGGTGAAACCTTGCATGGACAGATATCCTTGGGTGTTTCACCATATGGATATTCTGAAGGAGGGAATCACCGGGCCTTGTTCCAGGTGCGGATGGTGATTCCAGTCACGGAGTGCGACATAGAGGTTCGATCAGGGAGGTGGGTTACCCCCAAGGGACTTTGGGTTGTCTGTGACCGTGCAAAGGGATGGCGACGCTCCCTACCACCTTGCCCTAACCCCAAGGTCTAGAGTGGGTGCACGACGTCTCCCACGTGACTCACCTGAGGATATGTGTGCATGCTCCTATGCATGTCATCGAAAAGGGAAAACCTTGTGCAAACTGATCAAATCCTCTGGTCTGTGTGCGGTGGCGCAGAGCTGTGCAAGAGTTCTTCTAGGTACGGAAGAGCCAGCTGTGGGCTTAGTACCCTGAGTTGTTCCCTGGTTTTTCTTTTCAGGGATGAAAAGATTGAAGGAGGGAATGAATTAAGAACCCTATTTTTGGCTATAAAAGACTTTGGAATATCCTTGATATTATTCCAGAGTAGCGTCTTCAGACGGCGTGCGATTCCAAGCCCCAGTGTGGCCGAAATTAAACTTTCAGTGCGTTCACACTAGGCACGCCAAATAAATGGTTTAACTCCTAAATGCTAATCCGGATCAGAGATCTGAGTGTACAGATGGGTTTGAAATGGTTTTTTTACTCTAGGAATGACATAAATCAAGTCGGTGTGGGATGTTTGGACCTCTCACTCGCTATTAGAGCGTGGAACGGATAAATTAAATAATTAATTTATTCATTTAACGGATTAACTCAAGTATCTCTTAAACGGTGGCTCAGATTGGGAAACATGAGGGCACAGTTGAGTTCGGAGCGTGCCGTTTACCCTAGGAGGGGTGTACGTTTCGCAGGCGTGGGCCGTCAGTGAAAAATGGCCCCGGGGGCATTTTCGTAATTTGGCGGCCTCAGGCATTGAGTTTAATAACTTTGGAATGGGGCCTCATATTAAAATTATGAGACCTCCATTGTGCTCAAGAGGTGGTTTTTACCCTAGGGGAGGCTTAACCTCGACCCCGTCGAGCGTTTCCGTTGCGGATTAATTTGGAGTTTTAAATTAATTAAGTTTTTAATTAATTTTCTTATTTAAACCTAACTCACCCCACCCCTCTCCCATTTTTCACCCCCTGGAAAAGCCTCTCCCTCAACCTCTCCTCCTCCTCCTCCTACTCCTCCGGCAAGGCGGTGCTGCGGCGGCAGACCCTCCGTGAAGTGTCGGGAAACACCCCAACAGGTAGGAGGTTATGTTTTGCGTTTTTGTTCCTGCATTTAGCTTCGAACACATTTTCAATTGTTTAATTGCTGCCAAATAATCAGTCGAAAGTTATTTTTATTTAGATCACAATTTGAGGTTTCCATCAACCTTTTCGGATCAATAATCTGAGTCCCAGGGCGTCCGAGGTAGCCCCGGGAAGTTTTCCGGCAGCTCGCGCAGTGGTCCGGCGGACTCCAGCGGCGGCGGCGGGATCCAGCGGTGGCAGTGGCTTCCATGGGTGTGTGGTGTGGTGTTCCTAGGCAGTCGGGCGGTCCGTGGCGGCTCAGCAGCTTAGCAGGCAAGAAGCGGCTGGCTTCGGCGGGGTCCTCATGCGGCGACCGTGCGCGACGGCATGGGGGAGGCAGCGCCGGGGTCGTGGCGCGCGACCCCGCGGGGGAGACAAAACCTGCCGAAGGTGGGTCTTCACGCGGCATGCGTGACTGGTCCTTGTGGTCGGTCTGTGCGTGGACCACGAGTTCATATTTGGCCCGCGCGGCTATGCCGTGGGCTGGCGTTCTGAGCCGTTCTGGCCTAGGTCGGGTGAACCGGTCTGTCCAGCCCAAGGGGCTTTGCCCCTCAGTTTTCGGATGCCCGTATTTTCCGCCACGGACGTCCGTTTTGCATACCATCTGCAGCAGTGTACTCCAGATGTTGAGGTGGACTTTTTTATATGGTTTCGTGAATTTTTAATTCCCCAAATGAGGGGCCTCGGAGGCATGACACGTCCATAAGTAAATTGACATTTTTCTGGGGGGATCTTGTTTTGGACGGTGCAGACGCGTCCGGCGTCCGTTTTGAGTGTCGTCAGTGGCATTGGGACCCGGGTGCCGATGCGGAGTTTTCCAGTGTGGTTTCGGGCATTGAAGCTGGAGTTGATGCATGGGCCCCACGTCCCGACTTTTGAGCTGCGAGCAGCGTTCTGTAACATTTTCACCTGACATTTGTTTGGGGCGTGCAAGCAGTCTATTCGGGGTGTTTTTCCGAGGGCGTTTCAGTGGCGCAATCCACCCACTTTAATTTAGCACGCTGGTGCGGGCCCCACGAGGGTCATTTTGGGAGTTGATGTTGATTTCTAGATTTATCACTAGGTGTCCGTTTTGGACAAGTGAATAGTCCATCTTGTGTACTTTTTCGAGAGGATCACAATGATGTGATCCGTTCATTGTGTTTTGGGACCAGGATGCAGGTCCCATGAAGCACCGCTCGTGTGTGGTGTGCCAGATTGCATCTTTTTCTCCGGATATCCGTTGCACTCAATTGAGCAGTACTTTTGACGTGTTTTCCCAAGGGGATCGCAATGGTGTGATGCGCCCGACTATTTTTGGGACCGAGGCTCGAGATCACGGGACGTCGTTCGGGCATAAGGCGGTGTTGGCAACTTTTCTGTCAGATATCCATTTGTGGCGAGTAGGTAGTCTATCTCGCGTGTTTTTTCCATGAGGATTACAAAAATGTAATCTGTTCAGGCGATCGTAACCTCTTATGTAATCTTATTAAATGTGGAAGTATGAAAGGTGTACCAGTGGTGGTTCTTCCTAGGGTGTTAGTAGGGAACCCTTGGTGTGTGATCGTGTTCACTCCTGGGAGAGTGATGTTGGTGTTTAAAGAGATGTAGTTGTCCATGCCTGGGACGATGAGGTGGAAAGTTGGAGTTGTTACGTTACGCCTTCACGTTGACGTTGGGTGTCGTGTGCACGATAGCCTTTGGGCTGGGATGTGGTATACTCTGGGAGTATATGGGAACGCTTGGTGGTTCATGTGGTTGTTTGTACCTGAAAACGTTTGTGCGCTTAGTTGGGGTTGACTTGAGGCCACACATCATGTGGGCCCCATGTGCATGCCATGTTCTGCTTTACGTACTTTTCACATCTCACGATGTAGAGGGTTCCTCTGTTCTCATTTTTTGACCAGCAGGGTTGAGTCTTCCATTGGTTCCGTTGTCATTTGTTGACCATCATGGTTGAGTTTTCCCCTGATTTTGTTCTCGTTTGTTGGCCAGCAGGGTTGATTTTCCCCTGGTCTTGTTCACGTTGGTTACTACCAGCAGGGTTGAGTGGTTTTCCCCTGGTTTTGTTCTTGATGGTTTGGCCGGCAGAGTTGCTTCTTGTTCCCTGGTAGAGTTTTGGATTCGGTGTGACCAACACTTTACACGGGCACCGATCCTCTACCAAGAAGGTTGTTTCCAGCAGGGATAAGGTTGTTTCCAGTAGGGATGAGGTTGTTTCCAGTAGGGCTGAGGTTGTTTTGAGCAGGGCTCGCCAGTTGTACCATCCAGCAGGGATGGCCAGTGGGGTACTATCCAGCAGGGATGGCCAGTGGGGTACAATCCAGCAGGGATGGCCAGTGGGTTACCATCCACCTGGGATGGCCAGTACAGCGGTGTTCACCGAACAGTACCATCCAGTCGGGATGGCCAGAGTGGTTCTGGGTTTACCTCCAGCGGGGCTGGGAAGTGGTCCCTGATGCCGGGTTTACCTCCATCTGGGCTGGGAAGTGGTCCCCGATGATGGTTCTGAGCCTCCCTCCAGTGGAGTACCCTTTTACGGGACTGGACATTGGGACTCGTCGATGACTTTAGCCGGGTCTCCCTCCAGTGGATTACCCTATTATTGGAATGGGAAGTGTGGCACCCATCGACTCTTGTCGGGTCTCCCTCCAGTGGGAACCCGTCGACTTCCAGGGATTACCCTCCAGCGGGGCTGGGCAGGGGGTCACCTATCGACTTTGAGGATACCTCTCGACTGTGGGGAAGTGACGAGGTGTGGTTTGATGTACCCCCAGAACTCTCAAGTACGAGGGGAACTTTCCCCACCGGGACACATCCTTGTGATGCGACCTAAAACCGTGCGGGAGAGTTAGTGCCGCCAAAAGTGGATAGTTTCTAGGTGCGGTTATTTGATCCCTTAACTTGCAGTTCGGGGAAGACGTGCGGTATGTTGGGCATCAATGGTGGTTACTTCTGGGACTATTGGCGACTCACTTTCTTGGGCTGATCTACGGGATGGAGATCCCCTTACGATCTTGCTTGGGCTTCTTGTTTGAGCATATGAATATGTATATACCTTGTTCCAGTACCCACTTCTTGGGCTTGGTTACTCTCCCTCCAGGAGAGGTGAAGACGCACTGGGTATGCCATGTGATTTCTGTGTCTAGCTTCTCAGGGTTGGACGAGTCTACTCACCTGCTATAGGTAGTGAAGACGTGATGGGAAGTTCATCTTCTCACCATTTCAAGCTCCTTGTTTCTGGACGAGTCTACCATCTTTCCTCTTATTGGGTTGAGCTGGACTCTCTACTATTACTTTACTACACTCTCAGTTGTACTCCTTTACTTTACCTTGTTCGATCTACTGCTCAACCTTTGGTACCTCCTTTGTTTCTCACTCAAGCCTTTGGGGTATCCTACTGAGTATTTTTATACTCACCCCTGCTTGGGCTTTGCCCGCAATTGGTGTGCCCTTGAAGATGACAGACAGGTTGGTCATGACTTCAGCAGAACGTAGGAGATCAATAGATTGGACCGCGTACGGTGGTCGGAGTTGGGTTCTAGGTGGGGGACCCTTCCACCTGTTTTTCTTTTGTTTACCTATTTCCAGGTTGTGGCACTTTTTCTGGTTGTGTGCGTGTTTTCCCCTTTTCTTTTCAGTTTACTTTCAGCACTTTCTTGTACTGTTAGAGGTTGATGCACTTTTGGTGGTTTATATATAGTGGTTTCCCTTTACTTTACTTGTCTTTTCTTTTTACTCTACACTTCTGCATTGAGTGGGATGTGTGTGTGTGTGCAGATACTTAGGCAAAGGCCTCCCCGAGTTGTTGTGCCTTCGGCGCTGGTCGCCAGCCCCTGGCCTATGGAGGCGGGCTTGGGGTAGTCGCGGCTCGAGCCCGGGTAGGGTCGGGTCGTGACAATAAATATGATAACTATAATAATAGAGTTAGTCCATTTGGATGAATGATTTTACTCAAATTGATACGGATTAGAAAATGCAAAATTTGAAAGAGGATTATAATATTTAAAGTGCTCAAACTCCTTGAAACTACATACCCATCTATCTCACATGGGTCTTCTAATATTATATGATAATGATGAGGGGACAGATGAGTGATCTGTATTTTATCAAGGTCAAGGGACCTTTCAAGCACAAATTGACTTCTTTTAGGTTCATATTTTTTACTCTAAAAAGTCCATGTTTTTAATTTTATTTCCATATTTTCTTCATAATTATTTTTTAAGGTAGGATTAGAAGGTAGGAACTCAAATTTTTATAAGGCTATCCTTTATGGGTTTTTAATTTGAAAAGTTTAGTGTTTTATATTTGAAAATTCCCAATTTTTATTGAATCATGTTAGATGTGTATTCAGTAATAAAATACTCCACATTTTTCTTAGGTCACCCTTTATGGGATTTTACCATTGTGATTTTTGAGTCTCTTTATTTTAGTAGTTTTAGGCCATACAAATGGGCCCGATGTAATATATGTTTAATGTTGGACTTCCACTACCCCAAAATTATTGTTTAAATGTGTTTTTTTAATTTTCAAATAGTTTAAACTACTACCAAATGGTTTCTTGATGGTTTTTAGTAACCACTACTAATGTTGGTGCTGAGAATCATCCCATATAAATTTTTCCCATTTAGCAGCGGTTTATAAAAACTATCATGAAACTTTTTTTTTGGAAATTTAGTACAGTTTTTAGCACTGGTTTTCAGCAACCAGATATTTAGAAAATATAATGTTTCTTTAAACCACAACTATAATTAATAATATTTAGTATTAGTTTAAACCACCATTATTTATATTAACATATATATGAGAGTTTTAAAACACTTCTTTATATAGATGTTTAAAAAAACATTGATGATGTTATCCACAAAAACTTAGCAGATAGAAAAAGAAGAATAAAAATAAACATAAATAGAAATAGATAACAATTAACACATAACTATTGAATAAACAAACATATTAAGTAAAAACACACACATAGATATATATATATAATTAAATTCAATATGTTAATGATAACGAGTTTATTTATACAATATCACAAAGTCCAAAGTTGATCCCCATCACTTCATTGAGAACTAATACCATATATGTCTTTGTATCTATCTCCACTCCCTTATCCTAGCACATGTACAAAAATTATCTTGAAAATTAAATATTTGTATATATTTAACTTTCAACTAAAAATAAATAAATAATTAAATAAAAATTTATTATGATATTCTATGATTTACTGACTTACTCAAACCATTCTTCAATACAATGTCACTGGGGACACATCCAGTCACCGTCTGATATAATTCAACCAATGATTTCTATAGAGTAACAAAATTCACATCCTACAACTATATATGATTCCCATATTTCTATATTGGGTTCCCCTAACTTTGAATTGTGTTTTTTATTATAGGAAACTACCTCAAATCATCTAGAGGTAGGTAGTAAGTATAACTTATAGTATATGTTTCTACAATCCCTAGTGACCTTCCAAAGACCTCAGATTTTAATGGTTCAGAACCCATCCTGTGCATGTGGCCAGGATGCTTCATCCTATGGACCAAACCAGTTAGATCATCATAGAAGATTGAGAAGGAATTTGAAATATTGGAATCCCATTGTGATTTCATTTTTACCTATATATCAAATATCAATCACATTTAAAGTAATATAACTTAACAAGGTGACAATTGACAATAAATTGTGATCCTAAATGAGAGGGAATATATTACTAACAATATTATTTATCAAACAAAGTTCATTATGAACATTGATATCAAATTGTTTAACAACTGATGTTTTTTAAAAAAAAATAGCACATATGTTTTATTAACTATAGTTTTATTGTCATAAATGAAAAGTTTCATTATTATCTTGGTTTTACTAACTTATTACAATAATAAATATGTTTATTTAAACTATTAAAATGAAATATAATCACACACCAATTATTTTGGAATGATCATTCATATAAAACTAATCTGATTTCATATGAACATCCAACCAAAGTTCCATCTGGGATACATTGTGTCTTAAATTATTTTTCTATATTAAATAGAGATAAATATTATAATATATGAAATAGATAATATTATCATATAAATATTTGAACTGATGAAAATATTACCATATAGGATCTATTTCTAGAAAGAATATTTGAACCAGTAGTGTGGGGGGATGATTTGTTTCACTTGGATTTATAAATTTTTACTTAGAACTTCCTGAAATAAATAATAGGTAATTTAATAAGAATTTATGAAATGTCATATCTTTGTCATATGCATGTATATAATTAAAATGACATTAATATAGTAATATATTCTTCAATACCATGTTCTTATAATGGAAATGTATTTCAAAAAACACTTTACACTACTCTTAAGGTAGACCTCTATATATCTTATCATACATATACTGAGTGGTCAATGATGTATTGTTTAATTCAATCCAAAATATCAATTTAAAATCATTCAATTTATTACCCAAATTTTTTATCATCTATTTTTGTATGTTAATATCAATGATGGTAAACTGAAAAGAAAATTTTTATGTAAAACTTCATTTTGAAAATATTAGAATTTAAATAAAAAATGAAATTCAATTGAGGTAAAATTTATTGAACTTATTTTTATCTATGAATCAAATAATCCATTATTCTAATATTGATGAATATACCTTCAATCATACTATGTAATCGGAAGGGTCACTGAACCAGTCGTCAATTGGCATAGAATATAGCTACAAATTCTCACAACATCATCTGTAGGGACCCTATAACAATTGAAGGGGAAAATTATATATATTCTATTAAAATTCCATTCATTTTAATAATAAATTTTTGTATCTTTAATAAAATTTCTTTTATATTTTCTATAAAACAGTTTTTAGTATTAAAAATTCATAATAACTTTTTTTGAATTAAAATCTATAGAAATAATTGTGACCCTCCAATATTATTATGAGGTAACAAGAGTGTCCACATATTCCCATACTACCAGATACTGAACTTATTGAATCAGGATCTAGTATTATAGATGTTAATGGGGTAGAGATGGAGGGTGTGGTAAATTTTTATGGGAGGGAGACATAGGGTTTCCAAAATTCTATAAGGAAGGATACTAAGGGGACATTAGGACACACTAATGATGTATTCATGGTTGGTGGGACTTCAACAGATAGCTAACTAATATCATTGAATTGTTTTTTCCTTGGAATTTGTATCATTTAAACAATTAAAAAAATCAAAACATATATTTTGAAAAATTCATGTAGAAAAATAAATTTACAAATGATAAAAGATACAAAATATTGAAAAACATAATTTTCATATATATGTTAATGAATAAATACATATACAAATAAATATGAAATTTTTCTTTCTAAAATTAAACAACTAATGCACAAAAATCAATTAAGATATGATAGAAGAACCATAGTACTGAAAATGAATAACATATTACATAGGTAGTTGATATATTAATGCATAACCACATATACAATCATTTTTTTATTCAATCATGTTAGTATCCTACTCTATCATTACATATTCTACTTTATAAACCCTTAAAAGAATAATATTTTCAATATCATGATTTCCAAATAAGTTAATTTCTTATTGTTGGTGAGATTCAATTTCAAAGGTCAAATTTTCCACAACATCACCCATATCATACAAGTCACATTTTTTTATGTGAGAACCCACAATTCACCCTTCATCTATGAAATATTATACATAATATACCATTTTTTCTTCTGATGCAAAGATATACAGATCATGTACTTCATGGTCACTGATATCTATCAAGAAAATAAATTTCACAAAAGTAAATTTCAAGTAATCTCTTTTAATACTGAGGTAATATTTTCCCATTTATATTTGAATAAAACGACTAAAAATGAACATGGTAGTTTAATTTTATAATATCATACAACATTACATAGTATCCAAATTCATAAAATATAAATATACCACTATTTTTTGTTTTTAAATCCTCTTCTTGATCAATTATTCAAAATTTGAAGCCATCCACATTGTATATTTCAAACTTTATAGCCTACTTTAGAGGACCCAAATCCAAAAAACATCAAATATTTTGCAAAATCATCCTAAGTATCATTATTCGTGATTAATAAAAATTAATGTGAATTATAATATTTAATATATATATATATATATATATATTGATAAAATATATGTTTTATTATACTACTTACTAACTTACACAATGTGAAAACCATTTACACTATATTTATTAACATATTTTTTGGTATCATTCTCATCTCATGTTCAACTTATCATGCATCTCGTTGTTTGTATCCCAATATAATCAATAAATGAATATGTAATTTCACTACTTTGTAGAACATATCTATATTATTGTAATAATTCCATTTATACTAGTGTAATATTTTAGATCCTCCCAACTACTTGGCCAATAATAGGAATGATTTTTGATCCCTCATGTTGTTGATATTGATTCAATATTTCATCAACACATCCGACTCAATTGAATCTTGTCTCAATATTATCCAAGTATATAGAAAAAAGGTAAGACACTCCTCTACTATATAACCTTCAGAAATATTTCTTTCAAAATGAGATTTATTTTTCATTTATGATTACAAATAACCAAGTTATATACAAAATAAAATTAATAAACGATAGTTAAATATTTAATTAAGAGTCAATAATGGTTTAATTAAGATAAAAAACATATAGTTACCTCTCAATTAGATATATCTATCGATAATGTATGATACCTCCTAATTTAGTTTCCTCAACCAAATGAATAGTTAAATCCATCATAATAGTAAAAAATAATAGAATAAATACCATCTTTATTTCCGAAAGTATCCATAAAAATCTATCCTAAAGATTATCAAGATTAGTTGGTTATAGATTCATCATACATGACTCTCTAAAGAATATGAAAATTTGGAGTACAACTATATTAACCATTTTAGGTAATAATGTATGAAATTACAATGGTAGTAACTATTGTAATATAATATTTTAATCATGAATTTTCAATCCATTTAAAATAAAATTATTTATGACAAAACACCTTGAGATGTTATTAGAATAATCATCTGATACTTTCACACATTTTAAAACTCAACGAAATATATCTTTCTCCCAAATTTTCATTTCAAAAATTGTTGGAGCATACATTCCATTCTCATCTAGCCATATATCACAATTTATATTCATTGTTTTAAATCCCTTACAATCATTGAGATTTTCATTCAATTTTTCATTCACTTTAAGTAATGTGAAGATCAAGTTATTGAGTCGAAAGTTATACTTTCTACTTTTTTTCCTTATTTTTGAAAATCAAAAACATCTTAATATTTTCTTAAAACCATTTTACTAAATTTATATATCCCAAGTGTTTTTGAATATTTTTTTAGAAAAAAAAACTTTTCTACCAAACATAGAAGTTATTCTTATATAAAATGAATATAAAATTTTTATTGTTCAATATGATCCATTAGACTAACAATGCATATGATCAATTGGACTGACTATAGTTGTATTCATTGGATAGACTAATATTCTTTTTATCATACTAACTGAAGTCATATAAATCAGACAGAAAATAGTTATGATTTATTACATTGACAATAGTTTATTTCATCGAATTTATAAATTATAGTATAGTCCATTAGACTGTCCAAAATTTATAATTGGAGTAATTGGAATTATTTCTATCAAATAGAATCATTTAAAGCACTGTAATGGTTCTAATCAAAATGAAATCAGATGGAAAAGTTTGTTGAGTTTTCAAGTGAAGATCAATTGAGGTCAATAAAACCAAATATGAGATTAATGAAAATATTATCATTGGAGGGATGCCTATAAATAGGATTGAATTTGAGAACCTGGAAGATGATGCATTTACAACTCAACATGTCTGATATTTTTCTATACCTTAACACCTCGTTCACAAGAATTTTAATTTTTTGAAGGGTTGTAGTTCTGAGGATTCTGAGTGAGGAATTGTAAAATCCTTAGAAAAAAATTATTTTTATTCATTTTTTCCAATATAGGTTATATCAATGGCTTCTGAGGATAGGAAGAGAGGTTAATTTGATCCATCAGATCAATGAATTTAGGGGATATGAAGATAGTTCACACTGATCTATTGGATCGAGGGATTCAAAAATTTTAGAAGACCAATCCATTCTTATCATCATATCAAGGGATTTGCTAAACTAGAAAGACATACATTTACAGTAGTTTTAAAACTATGTATATCTGAATTTTGGATTTATAACATCCTTAACTCTTAAGGTTAAGAGTATAATTAATTGTATAAATCTTGTAATTCATTCTTTATTTGTTATAAGATTTTTCATTACATGTTTCTACATGTTCTTAATTCCAAAAGGAATTTATATTAGAAACTTGTTTTGGCTGATATTTATAATAATTGTTTTATTAGACTATATGTGTTCCCGATTAACAAATATGTATAATCGAACATTTTCTGGATTCGATATAAACACTCTGATCGTTGGATGACTTCTAAGTACAATATTTTTTACTAAATTGGTTTTATATTTTGTGTTAGTGTAAATTTTAAACTAAAATTCACGCCCCCTATATATCCATCGTAAACTCTTACGGTCCAAAAATGGGCATCAAATCATGTTCTACTCTTATACTTGCTGATTTTTTTATTTTTTTATCTACTACATGTTTCTTATGTTTTTATAAACTTATTTTTTATAAATTTTTGTTACACTATTTTATAATGTAGAAAATATTTTGTATTTTCTATAATATGGTATGGTTAAATATCAATACCCTTGAAAATATGAATCTATGTATAAAAACTATTTTTTATGGTAATTACTATGAATACTTGATAGATAGGATGTAGAATTTTTTGAAAAATACAAGAGTGTAAAATTTGGTGATTTTGACTGGATAATATAAGATTCTAATGAAATATGTAATAAATTTTAATAATTAATAAAATTTATAAAATCAGTTAAATTATAGAGAAACAGATCCTCTGTTATGTTCTATGAAAAGAAATATCTATAGTCAAATTTTATTATGTGAAGCTACAAATAGTTTTTAGAAGAAGTTATAAGTAACTCATTTTGGAACTTCTTGAGTAATTGAAACAAGAAGATCTATACTTAGAGCTAATGATCATGCTTGTGATTTTATACCTAGATAATCAGTTGTTAAGATGCACCAAAGGTTTATGATTATTATTAATTATTTATAATATCTTAGAGAGAATTATATTGAAGATAATATTTTAGTTGAGAAAATTATTTAGATCATGCCAAATGAATGAGAATCCAAAATAAATGATTTATATGAAACAATAATGATTACTAATATTACTCTTGATGATATTATTGGAACACTTATATAGTATAATGGTTGACTAAAAAATGATATAGAGAAAATTAAAAAGAAGAATGGAGGAGTTTCTTTTGCAACTACAATAAATTTTCCAATTAAAGTTCAATCTACTGAGAAAGTTGTGAAGACTTATAATAAGAAGAAATTTGATTTGGATTCAAATACTAGATCATAGAAGAAGCTAGGAAATGATTTAGATAATCTAGTAAGAAGGATGAACAAAATAGTTATAAATAAATATTTTTAGTACTGGTATAAGAAAAATAAAAAGGAAAAAAGTGATAAAAATTACTCGATAGAAGTGATATGTTATGAGTGTAAGAAAGCAAGACATATAATACTAGATTGTCCTAAGATGAAAAGGATGGATAATAAGAAAATAAATTCTAACCGGTATTATAAAAAGTACTATAAGCACAAAAATAATAAAAGTCTTAAAGCTTGAGACACATGGATTCATAGTGTAGTATATAGTTCATCTAAGGATTCATTAGACAATGGAATCATAGGATATAATAATATCAGATTCTATATGGAAATACCAGACATTAAAAAATTTCTTATGGATATGGTAACTACTGAACCTCTTAATAATATTAAATTAAATCAAAACTATCCGTGTGATATTGAACATGATATCTCTACATCTTCTAATGAAGAATATTCTTCATTTGAATAGAATAATTCCTTACCAATATTTAAGATGACTCATGACTTATAAAGTTTTTAGAAAATGAAAACTATAAGATTTCTAAAAAACATTATAATTCCCAAGAAAAACATTCCAAGGAAAACTCAAGGATTTATGCTTTAACTACTAAGATATTAGATATTTCTAATTATCTTAAAAAACCTAATTACAAAAAATATTTTATTTTAAGAAGTCTTGAGAAATTTATTTTTGAGAAAACTAGTTTACAAAGTGATATTGTAAAACTTAGACCAAATACAAGTTCTAGTAAGGATGCGAACATAGTTGTTAAAATAAATTCAGAAATTTATAGTGTAAAAAATATTTTTTAAGGTTTACCCCTATAAAGGAAAAGTTTGATAAAATATATAATCAAATTATACCTAAAATAGATATTTATCGAATGGGTTTTACTAAAAAAATATATTTTTAGTAATAATTACTTTATTTTGAAAAGTTGTCTATTTTCATTAAATTTTAAAGTGGTGAAAACTGTAAGATCAAATGTTATTTAAACAAATTACAATCTATAGGATTTCAAAATGATTATTTATTAAAAGAAAGGACATTTTATCAATTTAGTAATGTTGGAAAAAATTGGATAACTAAAATCTTACTTTATGATAATACCTGACCCAAGAATGTTTGAGTTCTGAAATACTAATATATTTAATTCTATAAAATAAATAATGTACCAAAAACAAAAATATTTGGTACTTGGATAGTGGTTGTTCTATATGAATGACTGGGAACAAATATTTATTTAAGAGGATTATAAATATTAAATTTGGTAATGTCACTTTCAGAGATAATGATCGAGGATAAATTATTAGTATAATTTACATTGTTCTTCTTGTAAAAGAATTAATTTTAAATGTTTTATTTGTTGTGGGACTTAAGAAAAACCTTATTATCATAAGTCAATTATGTGATGAGGTTTATATTGTAAACCTCAGTAATGATAATTGTATTGTTCATGGTTTTAAAGATGAATTTATTCTTTCTACCAATGGGTTTGAGAATTTCGACACATTAAAATCAAAATACCTTAAGAGCTAAGATCAATTATGCGTTAGTACAAGGGAATACCAATCTTGGTTATGAAATAGAATATTATGATATTGAAATCTTAAAAATTTAACTAAGTTATCAAATAAAAAACTAGTTAATGGTATGTCACTATTCATAAGGGTATGTCACTATTCATAAGGGTATGTTACTATTCATAAAAAATTAAGTTTGTCTTATCAAACTCTAAATATCTTACCGAACACAACAGTGTATGTAAAATTTTCAAAATTCAAATAACAGAGGTGGAAAAATTATATTTACATGACTAGGTTATAATAAAGTGGTGTTTTGTAGAGACTCAGTGTTTCTTTCATTCTATAATAAATCGATTTTTAAATTCTTGGGGTGTTACAATTCTCATTATATCCCTTCACACTCATGTAGAAAGAGTTCTCATCATTTATTTTCTAGAATATATAACCACCTATCCTTTATCCCTTCATGATAATAGTTCTAAATTTCATCCTTCTTATGAATCATCCTTTTTTAAAATATTGTCTCATTCCCATTGTATCAATGTTTAAAAACACTTAAGATATTTTTTATCAACCCTTCAACAAAGAAAACATCATTTATCTCATATTTCTTCTAACCAATTCGGCCAATTCCAACACATTTAACATTTTAAGAACTATATTTTATAAAATTTAAAAATAATATATCACATTTATGAATATTGTTAAATATATTTTTATTTCTAATCATTAATGATGAGAAACCACATTCCAAGAACCATGTCTTTTCACCATTCATCTGTGCCACCATTGATTTCTCTAGATCACTCATCCCATTTATAGATTTAGATTTTCAATATTCTTTAATTTTTATGATGATAATATGGGAAACTTTTTTGATGTATTTTCTTATATATAACACTTACTTAATGTTTCATCAAGATTTTTAAAATAACTTTATAAGTTTGGATTCTCTCTTGGGTGTAGTGTTCATTTTCCTCTCTTATCCTCAAATTATATCCCCCTAAAATCATATCATCTATACAATTAATATATTTAAATATTTTAAAAATATATATAATTAATTTTTATACTTTTCAAAGTATTAAAATATTCCTTCAAATTTAAATCTCTTCATCCATTGGAAATTTTGATCCTTAAAATCTATTTGTTGTATTTTCTAAAATTTGAAATACTTATATTTTTATCAACCTTATCATTCCTAAAAGTACTCTAATTCTCTTTTTATTTTCCCTTAGTATTATCCTCAAGCAATTTATTTTTCCAAAACTCACTATTTTCTGTAATTATTTTCATAATTGTTTCAATAAAAAGTTTGTGTGTCATCTCTCTTTGGTGGATTAATCACCATTCTTTATTATTTTCACTACTTCCACTAATTTTATTGAGCTCTTGGGTGACTAATAAATATATTTGTAGATGATTTGGATAATAAAATTTCATTATTATAATAATTAACTTTCTTAATTGATTTAGAGGACTCACCATCCTCCATGATAAAATTTTTATACTCGTAATTAAATTTCATCAAGTTATTCTGAGTTTCAAGAAAAATTTCCTTAAGAACTTTAAAATTTTTATTATTGGAAAAAATATTTTTTATTGTAATATCTAAAATATTATCTCTTGATTCAAGAATATAATTCTTATTTTCAAACTTACTGAATAATCTAGCTTTCTTTATTGACAAATTCAATTAAAATTGACTAAAATTTTAGGGATCTCCTCTTGTGTTCAACTTATGACTTAGGCTAACTAAGCATTTTCCACATATGCTCTTGAATATTTTTTCCTTGTTTTTAATAATATAATATTACTTAACCACAAAAATAACTAACTATTTAACCAAAAAATGGTATAACATAGATTTACATGGTCTTACATATAAATCCTCAAAAGTTGTCATGTCAATAGTCGAGTGATAATTGTTGTTGTACATAAACTATGCTAAGTGTAAATTGTCTAACCATGCACCCCAAAAATATAAGACACATGCCCAAAAAAATTAATCCATATTTTTAGTTATCATTTATATATTCCCATAATCCTATAACACCTGTATATTTTAAAATAATAACATCATGTATGATAGCATATGTTACACGCAATACCGAGCTCATACAAACAACAAAATATTATTATTTAAATGTGACTATTTTAACCTTATCGTTAAATTAGTGAGAATGAGTATTATTAACAAAATTATGGAATATATAATTTTCCTACTCATTAATTATGTATTAATTAATTTTTTGAGAAATTAAGTACTCATTTTTAGTAAATTCATTTATTTTTTTCAAAAATATGCTTTCTTCACATGTGGATTTTTATGATTTTAATGAGTGAATATTATAATTAAATTTTGGAAGTTATAGAAAATTTATTCTAAAAAATTAATTTCATTTTTTTATTCATCATGTTGAATTTATCTTAGAATTATTTTTTTATAATTTTCTGAAAAGACTGATTTTTTTATAAATAGTAGAAAATACATATTTTTATTGAATACTGTATTTTTTATTTAAAGTATTTATAATATAAACTTATATTTTTAGTTATTTTTAAAATTTATTATATTCATTTTTATTTCGAATAATTAAATTAAGGGTTTTTAATGGATTTTATAATTGAATTTAGTGTAAAAACATTTTATATTTAAAACGGATTTTTTTTGAAATGTTGTTTTCATCACATTTTTCTGATTAGATTTTAAATTAAATTCGTCAACTTCTAAATTTTGAGTATTTTAAAATTTATTTCATATCTAGAATAATGTGGTCTAAATTTATTAATTATAACCCTTTTATTTATTGTCTATATGAATAGTAACCTTAGTAATTTTTATTACCACGGTACAGGGTAAATCGGGTAATTAAAGTTAAAAATAAAATGATAAGGATTATAAAATAACCATAAAACATTAATTTATTTTATTTTATGAGTATATTTCTTCTATATTCATCAAATATTTTTTTATAAGTAATTTTATGTCCATTTGGATGAGATTATGACATTTATAAAATTTTATTTCATGAAAAGTCAACCAAGTCACACTCTTATTTTTAATAACAATAATATATTTAAAGTGGGTATATCCAAATGATATATTTGACTATAATAGTATTTTAAAATATAAAAGTTTTATCTTAATTATGAATAGTTATTTTTAATTTTTACTGAATAAATAATTACATTAAATTTTCGCACATTGGTGATGTAGTAATTGTTTAATTATTGGAAAAGTCAAATAAATGATTTTAAAAACAATAAAAGTATTTTAATTTGATATAATTATTGTTATAAATTAATTTTATATACTTACATGACATTTTTGGATTGCTTTAAAATCATTGGATGAAATTCTAAGTGATATCATGGTATTATTAAAGTCAAAGTAATTAATAGTTCTACAAATTGACATTATTGATATTTTATAATAAATAATATGTTATTAAATGATATACAACTCCTAAAAATATTATAATTTGTAAATTAATTATGATATGGTTTATAATATTTACCATGGTCGATTTATGGGATTTTTTTCCACTTATAGTAATTATGATGACCCTCAATGAGTAAAAACCCTTGTTTTCATGGTAAATTTCAAAAGGGTTAACACAGGGCTAAGGCCAGTAGATAAGGCTTAAAAATAGTAAAAAAATTATGATTTTTATTGTATGATAATATTGTGACCCATACTCATCTTATATTTTAAATAAATTATTTTTCATCCATTTTTAATTTAATATTAATTAATATTAATTTATTAGTTTGAGAAATTTCAGAAGTTTCCCTCCCCTCTCTTGTTAAAGGGCGCCTCTTATTATCATTTCTTCACAATTCAAAACCCATTTTATTAGTTTAATAAATAAATAAATAACTCCCTATAATCCATCCTAGCATTCTATTGGTCTTATCTTGGGAAAAATATCAATCTTAGAGGTCTTAAGGTGTTAATCAAAGGATATTTTCCAAAGAAGAGGTGTAGTTTCCAATTACATGTTTTAGTTTTGTTTCCTCTTGAACATCATTCATATTTTATTCAACCATGATAAAATAAAAGTACCATTATCTTCTATATATTTATATTTTATTGTGTTAATTAAATTCATATCCATCTTCCATCAACTAGGAAATGAATTCATCATTTGTGTGTATGGGGGACTATCGCCTCATGGACCAAAGTAATCCGTTTTCCATTATAGTCTTATTATAATAATGGAATTAATGTTTATATGTTATATTCATGAAATATTTAACATTTTAAAAATATAATATATAATTTACCTTATTAACATTCTAGGATATAAATAATAATAACGCCATTCATCCATACGTGTGGACTACCACCTCCACGAAGCGATGTGATTCATTTTTCATCACCACATCACATTGATGATATATATAAGTATATTTTATTATATTTAAAGAATTAATATGACATATATTATATGATTATAGTTATATAAAGATAAAATAATACTTACTTTCCTTCTATAATGATCGTTGAAAATGGAACCGTAACTCATGTGTGCGTACAGTCTACAATTTCCATGATTATAACAAAGTTCATTTTATATAACCAGATTTAATGGTTGAATTTAAAAGTAAATTTATTGTATAAAACTATGATTATTTCATGATTATTAATCTTTATATTATGGAATAATGAACTCTTTAACCATACTCAGCCTAAGGAAGTCATTTTGGACGTATGTAACAAATATCACTAAAACATCTAATGTGAACATAAATGATTAACTAATTGTTATAACATATTAATAAGAGAGATAAAGTAATAATAAACTTGAAAAATGTTCTTAATAAATTAAATAATAGAACTAATTTTATTATTTAGGAAGATATATAATATGTGTGATGCATCAGACTCAAGATAGGGGGTTTCTTAACTCAATTGACTTTTATTGGGATATATCATGTATTCATTGATTATGTCTTTCCAAGATTACTTGAGAAGTAACATATAATTGATATATATTTAGGTGAGAGTCTTTACTCCGATAGTCTCGGTTTTCCCAACGCATTAGGGATCCCGACGCTGATTCTCGTCCTCCCCGAGCTGTGCTTCCACGACGATGAAGACACCTCTGGATCTCACTGTTGTGTGGCCAACCCTCCCTGTTCGGTGTGCCTATAGTCTAGATTCGACTATATCCATCTAGATCTAGTCACCATTGTGTTTCTGTATCTTCCCTTCCTGTTTTTGCATTAAGTCGGTGTCCTCTGATCATAGGATCGTCGCCCAGTGTGTTTTTGGGAAGCCGCGGTGCAGATCACTTGCAGGCGCATACCCAGTAGATGGAGGCTTGACCTGAGATCAGTTTGTGATGATTCCGTCTTTTTCCAAGGTTTATGTGTCTCGATTATTTCACATTTTCTTGGTTTCCTCTACCATTTCATCATGCTTCTTCGCACTCGACTCCAATTTGGTCAGGTTTGATGGATCCCATGAGGTTTTGGATGGTGTTGGTGACCTTGGTGAATGTTGAAATTTTCGGATGATTGTGGGTTTCATTGTCCATGGAGGCTCTGCAGTCTCATGGTTTCTCATTGTGGAGATATGTCAATGAAGCCTTCACCATCGTTCATCCTCCTTTGAAGTCTCTAAAGCAGATTCACTTCTCACTTGTTGTGTGCTTTGTTCGGTTTATGTTTGTTTGGTTTGTTTTGGCTCATGTTTGCAATGGTGGATCCCCTTAAACACGACATCCTTCTGTTTTGTTTTGGTTGGTCTGATTTGTGTCTAAAATGTTCCCATTATGTTTATGGTTCATTGTGATGGCTTTTTGGTTCTCACTTAGCCCCAAAGTGATTTTGTACTTGTGGGTTCTCACTTATCCAAAAAGTGTTTTTCAAAAATAAAAAAAATGGATTTAGTCAGTCATCATTATTTAGGATTATTAATGTTTAATAATATATTGGGGACTATTTATTTTTCTTTTCCATTTTTTCAAGAAATGTTTTCAATATTTTTTTATTATTCTCTAGTGATTGTTTGAAGTCATTTTTACCCATATTTGACACATTAAAAAGTGTTTTAAAAGGAATTTTCATGTTGTTTTCCAAATGAGGTAATTTTTAAATTTTCTTACAAAAGTGTGAAGGGAAAGTTTTTTTAACTTATACATCATGAACCTAATTTCCCACTGTCATGATTCCTCAATAAATTGAAGCTTACTTTACAAGTGTACAATATTATTTTCAAAGAAAATTTTTTACTTTATAATTTTGTATTTTTTAAGTATGTGATTTCAAACATTTAAAGGTAATTGTCCATAAGAATATTTTAATAATATTTTAATGGAATTTATATTCATCAATGAAAACAACCTATTATTTTAGTTATTCAAAACTGGGGATATGTTGTAATGATACCATCATTTTAAATATTCACTTTATTTTCATCATTTTAAATTATATTTTCCCTAAATATCTATATTCTTTATAATGGATATAGTTATTAATAAAAATAAATATCATTTATATATATGGTATTTTAATTTGATTGTTATATGATTTAATGGGGAAATTATATTTAATCTATATTACTTACTCGATATATAAATTTATTAATAAGGTATATTTTTTATGAATTAAATTGATTATTCAATATATGAGGAATGATTTGGACGGACAAATATAGTTGGGGAATGGTTATAGATAGTACATTGATCCATCGGTAGTCTTATGAGATGAATCAGTTGGTTATCCATAGTTAAATGGGTTTTTGTTGTATACCTACAAATCATTTTTAAATTGTCTTGTGAAATCTATTAATTGTATTGGTATCATGATTCTTGAGACCATGAACTCTAATAATTAATCATTTAATTTATAGAGAATTCAGTTATTATTATCCATGAGATTTTCATAATGATATTATCTTTGGATGAATTTCATTTATAGTTTATTGATTAAATGAAATGTGTTTTCATTTATCTACCTTTCCATATTTATTATTCCTTTACTAATCATGTTAGTTAATTTATTTACTAAATATCATGTTTTTTCAGTCATTTACCTTTCCATATTTTTTATGACTTGATGAGTATGATTTATTTATGATTGATTCATAATAGATTCTATTGTACAAAAATTTTACTGAGCATTTAAGATCACCCTTTTCTTATGTTTTTGTTCTCTAGGATATGAAGAAAGGTTTTAAGTATGTTAAGTATAATAAATTTACAATATTTGATGATTTTAGTGGGAGGTGATGTTGATCTTTATGAACCATTTGTTTATGAAACTATGTTGATAGGATTTTTTCCTAATTCTCTAAAAATCTAAAACAACAAGGTCTGTGGGTATCTAAATTATCCATTATTTCCTTCTAATGTTTTATGTTTTAGATGGAAACAATTATTTGACCTTTATTGGTATCAAATCGAGAAATTCAATATTTATGTCTTTAGCCCTAGATCCGGGAGTGTGAGTTTGAGGCTGTTACATGGTCTATGGATTAAAATAAGCACTCAATCATCACTGTGTTCCAAATTAATATTATAACCCCACTATAATATTAATGTAAAATAGGTATCTCAATACGATATGATTGTTAATGGAAGACTTTTAGTTTCACTGCCTTAGCTATATATAATTTCACTAAGATATATATGAAACACTAATCCAAAATCAATAAGAAGTGAAAAGAGTTCATCAATATATCAACAATAACCCATACAGTGTCATGAACTCTGATTGTATGAGTTATACCAGTTATTAAATTCATTGAAAACCCATTCCACTTCCACTTTCAAATGTTAAGAGCCTACATCAGTCCTTTCAGAACATGATGTTTGAACTTCACTAACTCACAAGTGCTTCATCACACTATGAAAATAACTACATATCTCTTTAAACCTATCCAATATAGTGGGAATGTATATCCTACTTTAAGATAAATTACTAAATGGGAGTGTTAAAACTATTACAAAACCTCATTTCTCAATGCCTTGTTAATAAAAAACCTCCACTAAAATAAAATATAATTCTCTCAAACTTTTAAGAAACAATCTTATAACATCATGTAGATAAAAATGTTACACTAAAACTCACACTCTAGATTCATTAATTGTATATTAAAAACATATTGTTCTAAATTAGAAGTCACTATCATCTGAGACAACAATTTTCATGCCAACACAAATCCAATATCAACATATAAAGATGATAACTTCCTCATTACATTATACTCCTCGTAATCCTTCTATTCTAATTCATAATATGATTTCATTTTCAACACATTTGTTAACAAATTATTCTTACCCAAGGTATGGGAAATATTGTAATCAAAATTCAATAAAAAAAATCTAACCAATGATTCTATTGTAGGTTTGGATATCTTAAAAAATATGTATTATAAGATCTTGTGTTCTTTGAAAAACGAAAAATGAAACTTGAGCATGAAATGTCTTAGTGAATTCGAAGGGAAAAAATACAACTACTAACACAAAGCCTTTGGTATCATAATTATACTAATCATACCTCAAATGCATTAATTTATATCAGATATCTAAATAATTATTCATTAATATGAAACCAATATATAAATAAAAATAAAATAATTAAACCTCATACAGGGTTCCTTCCTCTAGTAACCTGAGAATTGTTGAACTTTCCAAATTCACCTTTAGAAGCTCAAAGGCCTCTTGGCACTACTCTTTCCACGTTAATACATTTCCCTTCTTAATAAAATCTAAAATGAGAGTTTATGTATTAAAAAATATATAAAAAATTTATGGTAACAACCTATCACAAAATGAAAATAAAAACATAAAAGTCGCTCTTTAGTGGATCCCAAGAAACTAACACCATCACCATTGATGGATCAATGGTAAGTGCAGCTTAACATATAACATAACACAAAAATTGGTCCTTTAGATTCCTAAATTGGCACTATGATAGTTTTCTAAATATTTTATGTTTCAAAATGTCTCTAATAAAACTATTAAATGATTAAAATAATCTTCCTCCCTCCATAAGTAAACCAAGATATCCTTGAAAACTACCACAATAAACATATTAAGTAAGGATATAATACTCGGTACGTCAAAATCATAAATACCACTGGAAAAATTTTCACACATAAACACATCACCATGAACTCATAATTACCATATTTATGTATAAAAACTATCTTTATAATATCCTCTTCATAAATTTGTAACTGGTAATAACATAGACTAAGATAAATTTTAGAGAACAGTTGGGATCCTCTAAGATGAGTAAACAAGTTCTTAATACATGGAAAAAAATTCTTTTCCTTTGTTTATACTTGATTTATCTAGTGATAGTTAATTAAAATTCACAAGATAACATTGTCCATTTTCATGAATAGAACTAGATCACCCCATGGTGAAACCTTTTTTAGATAATTCCTCTTTGTAGAAAGTCATCCACCCACTCCCTCAACTCTAAGATCCCAGCTAGTGTCATCTGGTATAGTTCTTTATAGATTGGTAATACTCCCAAAATGTTATCACTATTAATGTAAACCTATCAATAAGGTAGTAAGTTGAAAACCACCTCCAGGAATAAATTTTAAATATTCCTAAATACAATCAGTAACTAATTAGAGTTTTTATCTACATTTCACTTGTTTATACTAGTCAATTGAGTATCGATGAAATACTTTCTCTAACAACTCATCTCCAAATAATAATCCTTTTCTCTAGAAAATGTGATATTCTTCCTACTAGGGATATTGAAAGTTTCTATTAACTTAAACAAATTAATTCCAACTCAAGATAATGTTAGTAATCTAATTCCAAGGACGGTAATGTAGGGTCAAATATCTAATAGTATGAGATACCACATCATCTTATTACTATTGAGAACAAAAACCCATTCCCAAAAACAATTGAAAAAATACAACTTCCACCAATAAGTTTCAAAAATTCTATTGGTATCTTCATCTTTACCATGGAACGATCAATTTTACTCATAAAACTTGTGATAATAAATGAGTGTGAAGATCTTGTTTTTATGAAATTAAAAACTAAAATCAATTATTTTTTGATCATATATCATTTTAATTGAGGTCCAATCACCTATCCCACCTATAAAGTATTACAATATATAGTTATCCTTGACCTACTTGAGAATCTTCATGCCTAATATGATAATTTCCTTGAATAACCTACAATATATTATAACTATATTTTTTTCCTCCTGCAAACAATGATGGGTGAGGAGTGCCAAAATGTGAAACTACACTTTCACTATCCAACATCACTTTCTCTTTTAAATAATGTCCACCAATGTTTCCACATGTTTAATATTATTTTTTTAAGTTACAACCCTATCTCAGTGGTCTATCAACTCTCATACTTTGAGAATCTATTTACTGTCCTTCTAGAGCTATAGGATACTCACATTATAAATTTATCATACCACTATGAGCATAAAATATTAGTACAAACCATCATAATGATCCTCTTATAGAAAATAAATCACTTTACCTTGGTCTTTGTAATAGAATAGGATAAGTATTAGTCTAATACTAAGATACTTTTCAATATTTTTATTGCATCGATATTGATAAAAAATTACATAATCACCCTAATAGAGGTGATCCATAACAAGTTCCAAAAATTATAATCCTCTATCCAATCTCCTAAAATCCTCTTATCATCATGAGTAACTAATTTTTCACTATAAAAATCTCTATAACCTCTACATAAGTACACCGAAACAAAACTCTCACTTGTCTCTGTATTGTGGCTCAAAAAGATTTCATGAAGTTCCTCGGTCTGAGCTACTAATTCCCTTTTTACTAGAAGGGTAACATAAAAAATGAGAAACATAATATACAATATCCCATAAATTGAATTCCTCCTCACATTTCCAATATATTATATTGTAACTTTATATAAAGGGTGATCAAAATAAAGCATTTATGAAAGTGTATATAAAAACCTCCCATGGATATTTCAACTCCTCCGAATCCACACAAAATAGTAACCACTATTGAAAGGCTAATTAATAATGTAAACTAGTCATTTAAACCACATGATAATATAATAGAGTGTATAATAATAATAATGAAATCTCTAACTCATCCATCCACCACTCTGCTATACTATATGAGTCTCAATCCTAGTTCTATATAATTATTTGACTTAGAATCATGTAATAATTGTATATAATGCATTATAATCCCCCAAATCAACTTGTAATCTCTATATAATAGCCTCATATTTATGATGCACCTCAATAAGGACCATTTTCCTCTCAGCCACTGGTTCACGATGAAACTCAGCATTATCTCTTTATAGTCCAGCTACTAGTTCCTGGTGAACCAACTCTGCCTCCAAAGGTATATCTATAAATTATAATAAAATCATATATTAATTCAAAAAGTATAAAATTTAGATAACATCAAGGTTTATCATGATGTAATCTCTACCATTGATTTTTAATACACCTCAGTATTATCTCTTTATAGTGAATCTACTAGTTTCTGATGCACAAACTCTATCTCTATGAGTATATCTCTTAGTTACCCTGGAAACACATATAAAACTATGAAAGTATAAAATTATATATCATCAAGGTTCAATATCATAGAATATGATGGGGAATATCTTTATATTTATATATTCTCAATAGTATACCTCATGAATTTGAAATCAATCACACACACAAAAATCCTGACCTAGATCTATATGTTCTTGTTCCCCTCCCATATACACAATGAATGTTATCCCAAGGTTACCTGATTCAAATGTTATCAATAAGATCCATGCATAAGAATACATCAATAAGACGAATCCATTACTAAGTCCCTATTCAATACTAAATCAATATGTGTTCCCTTCGTATCATCACCTTATGTTATCCCAAATAAAACTCGCTAATTTAATACTCGAGACTCTAACCTAATGCTCTTATACCAATCTATAATTTCTTGATTTTCTAGTAGGTGATCTCTCAATATTACCTCTATTATCATATGGGATAGTGACTCGATCCAATATATACACACACATAATGGGATTCACTTCCCTAATAAACAACATATCTCAAGATAATAATGTAAACACGTCTATGTCATTTCAAATAATAAATTCAACTCTATGATATAAAAACAAAAATGAATGTTATACATTCTACTAAAAATCCCCAATGTAATTATATTATCCTAAATAAGTAATATAAAATAAATCTCAAAATGAGTGACCCCAAGAATACAATCACTAGTGGAAAAAAGTTTCACATGCCATAATTTTTCACGTCAGTTCTATATAACCGACCAGAAAATTTGTAAAAAGAAATTTATCACATCGGTTATAAAATAATTGACGTGATAAATCGATGAGAATAAATTTTTTACGTCAGTTATAAAATAACCGATGTAAAAAATACTGAGATTTTCTTTATTACGTCAGTTATTTTATAACCGACATAAAATATCGAATCTGGGCACTTTATCACATCGGTTATTTTATAACCGACATGATAAATCAAATCTCAGAAATTTATCATATCAGTTATAAAATAACCAACTTGATAAAATGATATTTATAACGTCGGTTATAAAATCTACGATGTGATACATAATTTTATACGTAGGTTATTAAATAACTGACATTATAAACATAAAAAAATAGTTTATAATGCCGATTATTAAATAACCAACATGATAAATATTTTAAATGATTTATCGTACCCCATATTCAGTCATTATGTTTTCTTTGATCGGATGACCTGCGACTTGTCTCTCTCATGCAGAAAACCTAGAAAGGATTATTCGAAGCCATGCCCTTGATCCCCATTTTTCCAACATAATTCATCATCTTTATTATCACCAGATCTATCAGGTTGACTCACAACACTCAAGTAAACCTAACACGGCTCAATTTCATTTTTTAATTTTTCTGATGCCCTAAACTAATTTTTTGAGTTGTTATTTTTTATCTTTGTTCTTGTTATCATGGTAAGTGTTATAGTGTTCTTTTATACCATGCTAAATTCTTTTTTGGTAAAATAAACCATGGATGTGATATCATGAAAGTTTATGATTTTTGTGTGTTCTATCGTGTGTGTGTGCATGTACAGGGGGTGTCCAAGGGGGTGGGGGTTATCCAAGGGGGAGGGGTGCCCAAGGGGGTGGAGGTTGTCCAGGGGTGGGGGTGTCCAGGGGGTAGGGGGCTTTCCAATGGGGTGGGGTGTCAAAGGGGGTGGGTTGGTGTACATGGGGTGCGGGGGCTTCCCAAGGGGGTAGGGGTGTCCAAGGGGGTGGGGTGGTGTCCAGGGGGTGAGGGGGTTGTCCAAGGGGTAAGGTGTCTAGAGGGTGGGGGTGGTGTCCATGAGGTGAGTGGCCTATCCCAGGGAGTAGGGGGTATCTTGGGGGTTGGGTGTCCAGGGGGTGTAGGTAGTGTCCAGGGGGGAGTGGGTTGTCTTAGGGGATAGGGGGTGTCCAGGGGGTGGGGGTGTCCAGCGGTGGGGGCTGTCTAGAGGGGTCTGGGGGTTGTCCATGGTGTGGGGCATTTCCAAGGGGGTGGTGGTGTCCAGGGGGTGTCCAAGGGGGTGGGGGTGGTGTCCAGGGTTATGAGGGGGCTTTACAAGGTGGGGATGTCCAGGGGGTGGGGGTGGTGTCTAGGGTTGTGAGGGGTTGTCCAGGGGGTGGGGTGTTCAGGGGGTGGGGGTGTCCAGGGGGTATCTAAGGGGGTGGGGGAGGGGTGGGGGTGGTGTTCAGTGGATGGGGGTGTCTAGGGGGGTGGGGGTGGTGTCCAGGGGGTGTGAGTGGGTTGTCTAAGTGGGTAGGGGTGTCCAGGGGGTGGATGTATTCATGGGGTGGGGGCAGTCCAAAGGGGTTGGGGGTTGTTTGATGGTGGCGGGCTGTCCAAGGGGGTGGGGGTGTCCAGGGGGTGTCCAAGGGGTAGGGTGAGGGGGCTTTCCAAGGGGTGGGGGTTTCAGGGGGTGGGGGTGGTGTCTAGAAGGTGAGGGGGCTATCTAGGGGGGGTGGGGGTGTCCAGGGGGAGTGGGAATGTCCAAGGGGGTAGTGGTGGGGGTGGTGTCCCAGGGGGTGGGGGTGTCTAGGGGGGTGGTGTCTAGGGGGTGAGTGGGCTGTCCAAGTGGGTAGGGGGTATCCATGGGGTGTCCATGGGGGTGGGTTGTCCTGAGGGGTGGGGGTTGTTTAGGGGGTGGGGGCTTTCCAAGGGGGTAGGGGTGTCCAGGGGGTGGGGGTGGTGTCCAAGGGGGTGAGTGGGTTGTCCATGGGGTAGGGGGTGTCTAGGGGGTGGGGTGTCCAGGGGTGGGGGTTGTCCAGAGGGGTGGGGGCTATCCATAGGGTGGTGGTCTATCCAAGGTGCTGGTGGTTTCCAGGGGTGTCCAAGGGAGTGGGGGTGGTTTCCAGGGGTGAGGAGGCTTTCCAAGGGGGTAGGGGTGTCCAGGGGTGGGGGTGGTGTCCAGGGCTGGGGGGATGTCCAGGGGTGGGGGTGTCCAGGGGTGGGGGTGGTGTCCAGGGGGGTGAGTGGGTTGTCCAATGGAGTAGGGGTGTTTAGGGGGTGGGGCTGTCTAAGGGGGTGGGGGCTATCAAGAGGGGTTGGGGCTATCCAAGGGGGTTGTCCAAGGGGGTGGTGGGGTCCTGGGGGTGTCCAAGGGGTGGGGGTGACCATGGGTGAGGGTGTGGTGTCCATGGGGGTGAGGGGGATATCCAGGGGTGGGGGTGTCCAGGTGGTTTGGGTGTGACTAGGGGGGTTTCCAAGGGGGTTGGGGTGGGGGGTGGTGTCCCGGGGTGGGGGTGGTGTCCATGGGGTGAGTTGGTTGTCTAAGAGGGTAGGGGGTATCCAGGGGGTGGGGGTGTCCAGGGTGTGGGGGTATCCATGGGGTGGGGGTGTCCAGAGGGGGTGGTGGTGTCCAGGGGGTGTCCAAGGTGGCGGGGGTGGTGTCAAATGGGTTTGGGGTTGGACATCCCCCTCACCCCCTAGACACCACTCCCCTATCCCCTGGACACCCCCACCCCCATGGACACCCCCACCCCCTCGACAGCCCCTGATGCACCCAATTTGTGTATACATTTTAAATATATATAATTGAAGATAAAAACATGTTTTCATCAAATATTTGTTGTTTTATGAACATATTCTTTGATTTTGGTGATTCTGTTTACTTTCAAGAGATTTCTGGCTAAATACACGAATCAAGGGATGCATGTGAAAATTTTGAAACTACACGGCGTGTACTTTTATACACGACGTGTACATCTAGGAAGGGACACAGACCAAAGGAGGGAGTACACGCCCATGTCACCAGGAAGAAGATACACGCCATGTGTGGAAGCGCTACACATAGTGTACTACTTACTAGAATCGGTGGTTGCCGAAGAAAAGTCCACACGCCCATGTGGTCGTTGATGAAGACATGGCATGTGTGAACTTTTACATGCCATGTCTTCTGTTCTAGAAGGGGATGGAGACCAAACTCTTGATACTACATTCTATGTATGGTGGCACTACATGCCATGTACACTCAACTTTCAGACATCGCTGTGTTCAAAAGTCAAAAATGGCATGCTCAGCCACCTGCCAGTGGAGAAAATGGCGCCAAAACGCGTTGACGAAAAGTACACAGAGTGTACATTCTATACAGGCAGTGTAATTTATTTTTCTATAAAATGTGACCTTGGCCTACGGATTTTGGGAGTGGAGAACCATTGAGAGGAAAGAGAATCTTTTCTATAACCATTCCCGAAGCTACTATCATCACTCCGCCATTCCACCTTCCGATACTCTACCTCAACGCCTACACGATGAATCCGTCAGGTATCACGTGTGTCGTTTCTCTCCTAAATTCTATGTGTAACTAAACACCTCGTGTTGGGGATACAGATGATGGGATCATAATTTGTATATTGTCTTATATAGTTGTGTTTGAATCTTTGTAATTCATCTTACTTTTCTTAAACCATTGTCTAATATAACTAATAATTCTTAGCCGGACCAAGGGAAGGACTCTCAACGATACAAAAGAAAAGTAACGGTGAAAACATCCATGACCATTGGAAGGTTTTCACTGATTCAAATAATGGATTGGACGTAATAAATAATTAAGGACATTGACTACCGGACCAAGGAGTCAGCTTCTCTAATTCCAAACAAGAGGAACCGAACCAAGGAAATCTTGTAACAAAATGAAATCATGAATGATTGAATTATTATGAACAACACATCCATTTAAACAATCTGCATAAGAACTCCTTATTCACCACAGCCACGACAGGTCTTTTCTTTCCATTTCTAAGACCTCTTTAAATTTACCCGTTGTTTTCTTTCAAACTGTATCCATTCTTCAAAGTAAATCAATTTAGTTTCAATCAAAACCCAAAATCAACCCAATGGTTTCTCAATTTTGCTTACTTCACCTAAATTAAGTATTAAGTCAATTGAATTCATGCACTCCACAGTTCCCTGTGGATCGACCCCAAACTCAATTGAATTCATGCACGCCACAATTTGGGGCGTTTCACATTCTGATTCTTCTCACATTGTGATCCTCAGTCCAGGTACGCCATTCTTTACCCTCAATTTCCATTTTTTAGAATCATTTAGGGTGTTAATCAGATCGGCCGACCATTCGGCTTCTGCCTGTACATGGCCATGATATGAAGAACACACGCCGTGTACATCTATACACGGCCACACACAAAATATTTCGAAATTTGAATGTACACAATGTGTATGTTCGGTACACACCGTGTAAACCATTTCCTTTGGCCCCTTTGTGTGTGGCGCATAACACGGCATGTCACCCCATGTTCCAGAACATGGCGTGTGTGTTCGGTACACGCCGTGTCCTTTATATCTTTAGTTGGCCTGTGTCTCCCCCTCTACACGGCCATGTGAAATACACGTCGTGGCCTGTACTTACACGGCGTGTATTGTTTTCTTAAACCTGATAGCAACATGGTCGTGTCCTTTTTATTACACGACCACCTGCACTTTGATGTGAACATGGCGTGTATGTTCGGTACACGCCGTGTCCTATTACATGGTATCTTTCCAACCTCGGTGGGTCTTTCCAGAGAACACAGGATACTCTCTATTTCTGAATACAGGCTGTGTACTTTGGAGTACACGCCGTGTACTTTTATTTTCCAGTTTTCTCACATTTTCTTTGTTTTTCTTTTTCTTTTGTTTTGTTTTCTTTTTCTTTCTATTTTAGGATATGGAAGATCATGATCCTTCCTGCGGGAAGTGGCTAGCCTCCACCACCGAGGGAGAGGGGCCCAACTATCGTCGGATCCGACTCCAACCACCTACGCAGCTGGACCCTGATGCTCCAGTCTTTGAGCTCCCTCCGTTGTCCATTCTGCTGCCACTCACTCCCTCAGAGGAGGTGAGGCCTCCTTCTGCTACATCAGCTACCACTTTAGTTGTACCATCATCCTTAGAAGCTGGTCCCTCTTCGATCACACCTTCCACCGATCCACCTTCTTCTTCAACGGATCCACCTCCAGAGCCAGATGTTGTTGCTGCACCGACACCTGGGCCGAGACTTGCAGGTGATCCCTATCCCTGCATGGTATTTCGGGTCACCGACCACGCATATGACAGGATCCAACGCTTCTCTTGTCAGTCGATACCATTGAGCGGCCGGTTCCTTTCCAGCAGCATTCCACAACGGCTCGGTATTGGGGAGGAGTTAGAGGTACTTCTCGGGCACACCGCCCTCCTCAAGATTTTCTAGGTCATCACCCTTGTGTTCTGAGATTTATTTTTGGAGTTTGTGGCCTCCTTTCAGTTTGATGGAGTAGAGTACCAGGAGACACCTGGCGATGCGGTGCCAGTAGTTCGATTCCGTCTAGGCAGCTGACGTTTTTATCTAACGATGACAGAGTTTGGCCAAGGGTCCGACTTCTACCCCCATCCTATCACACCACCCCCCGTTTCTGACTTGACCCAACCTAATCGCTCTGACCTTATTTTCATGTGGTGGGAGATCGCTGGGCCAGAACACCTGTACTCCCCCACATCCCAGAAGAGAACTCTTATAGCCGACCCTGTCCTTCGCTTCACCCACCGGTGATTCAGTGTCATCCTTTTTCCCCACCATGAGGATATGGGGGTCGTGACCGGTCGTGACATGGAGCTTCTTACCTATGTCATCCGGCACGCCTACCAGGACCTCCACTATCTTGCCGCCTGTTATTTCCACTCCATGTTTACTGGCCGTTAGGGCAACCTGAACGGCGGGTTTTACACCACCTGTCTTGCCCACCACTTGGTGGAATTCGAGCCCTCATTGCCTCATGACTTGATATGTTCACCCCAGCGGATGGACTTCCTCATTCTCATTCGCATGGGGTTGGTTCGGAAGCAGGGGGTGCCTACATCCTTGCTCAGGCTCGAACCCCGCCACCTGCTGACCCTGCCCCAGCTACTGACCCCGCTCCTCCTTCCCCACCCCCTCTATCTTCCCCAACCCCTCCAGATTCTCCACCTTCCCCACCTCCTACTGACCCCACTTCTTTTGACCTTCCTTCTTCTGTCCCATCCCCCATCCCACCTACCTCCGCACCCTCAGTCGATCTGACCCTTTCCCTCCACCTAGCCATGATGGAGCAGAAGTTATCCTGTATCATCAGCCGCCAGCACACCATTTCACGCCATTTGATTCTTCTGGACGGTCGCCAGGACCGGATGGAGCATCTGTTTGTGCATATTGATCAGCATCTTGGTGTTCCACTGCCTCAGCCACCATCCTCTGCCTCCGTTCCTGGCCCTTCTGCTGCTGCTCGACCGCCATCTCCTACGCCGGCCACAGATAGAGCATCTATTGGTGCATCGTGGCTAGGCGGAGGGAAAGGGTTGGATCGACCGAGGGTGAGGGGGTAGGTGGGATGGAATATGGGACCGAAGAAGAAAGGTCAGAAGAAGTGGGGTCAGTAGGAGGTGGGGGAGGTGGAGAAGCTGGAGTGGGTAGAAGCTGCACCCTCAGCCAAACTCTGTCATCGTCAGAGAAAAATGTCGGCCGCTTAGCTGGAATAGAACTACTGGCACCGCATCGCCAGGTGTCTCCCGGTACTCTGCTCCATCGAACTCAAAGGAGGCTGAAACCTCCAAAAATAAATCTCAGAACATAGGAGTGCTGACCTGGAAAATCTCGAGGAGGGCGGTGTGCCCGAGAAGTACCTCCGAGTCCTCCCAAATACCGAGCCGCTATGGAATGCTGTTGTCAAGGTATCAAACGCTCAATGGTATCAGCCGATGAGAGAATCATCGGATCCTGTCATATGCGAGGTCGGTGACCGGGAATACCATGCAGGGATAGGGAGCACCTGCAAGTCCCGGCCCAGGTGTCGATGCAGCAGCAACATCTGGCTCTGGAGGTGGATCCGCCAAAGAATAAGGTGGCTCGGTGGAAGGTGTGCTCGAAGAGGGACCAGCTGTTGAGGATGATGGTATAACAAAAGTGGTAGCTGGTTCAGTAGAAGGAGGCTCTGCCTCATCTGAGGGAGTGAGTGGCGGCAGAATGGCCAACGGAGGGAGCTCAAAGACCGAAGCATTGGGGTCCGGCTGCGTAGGTGGTCGGAGTCGGATCTGACAATACCTGGGCCCCTCGCCCACGATGGCGGAGGCTGGCCGCTTCCCACAGGAAGGATCATGATATGCCATATCCTCAAATAGAAAGAAAAGGCAAACAAAACAAAAGAAAAATAAAAACAAAGAAAATGTGAGAAAACTGGAAAATAAAAGTACACGGCGTGTACTCCAAAGTACACGGCGTGTAGTCAGAAATAGAGAGTATCCCGTGTTCTCTGGAAAGACATGCCGAGGGTGGAAAGATACCATGTAATAGGACATGGCGTGTACCGAACATACATGCCATGTTCACATCAAAGTGCAGGTGGTCATGTGATAAAAAGGACACGGCCATGTTGCTATCAGTTTTAAAAAAACAATACATGTCGTGTAAGTACAGGCCACAGCGTATATTGCACATGGCCGTGTAGAGGGGGAGACACGGGCTGACTACAGATATAAAGGACATGGTGTGTACCGAACACACACGTCGTGTTCTGGAGCATGGGGTGACAGGTCGTGTTATGCGCCACACACGAAGGGGGCAAAGGAAATGGTTTACATGGTGTGTACTGAACATACACACCGTGTACATTCAAAATTTGAAATATTTTGTGTGTGTCCGTGTACAGATGTACACGGCGTGTGTTCTTCATATCATGGCCATGTACAGGCGGAAGCCGAATAGTTGGCTGATCCGATTAACACCCTAAACGATTCTAAAAACTGGAAATAGAGGGTGCAGAATGGGATACCTGGACTGAGGATCACAATGTGAGAAGAATCAGAACGTGAAACGCCCCAAATCATGGCGTGCATGAATTCAATTGAGTTTGGGGTCGATCCACAGGGAACTGTGGCGTGCATGAATTCAATTGAGTTAATACTTAATTTAGGTGAAGTATGCAAAATTGAGAAACTATTGGGTTGATTTTGGGTTTTGATTGAAACTAAATTGATTTACTTTGAAGAATGGATATAGTTTGAAATAAAACAACGGGTAAATTTAAAGAGGTTTTAGAAATGGAAAGAGAAGACGTGTCGGGGCTGTGGTGAATAGGGAGTTCTTATACAGATTGTTTAAATGGCTGTGTTGTTCATAATAATTCAATCATTCAGGATTTCATTTTGTTACAAGATTTCATTGGTCCGATTCCTCTTGTTTGGAATTAGAGCAGCTGACTCCTTGGTCCAGTAGTCAATGTCCTTAATTCTTTATTACGTTCAGTCCATTATTTGAATTGGTGAAAACCTTCTAATGGTCATGGATGTTTTCACCATTACTTTTCTTTTGTATCATTGAGAATCTTTCCCTTGGTCTGGCTAAGAATTCTCAGTTATATTAGACAGTGGTTTAAGAAAAGTAAGATGAATTACAACGATTCAAACACAACTATATAAAACAATATGCAAATTATGATCCCATCATCTACAGCCCCAACACGAGGGGTTTTAGTTAGAATAGAAACGACACATGTGATACCTGACGGATTCATCGTGTAGGTGTTGAGGTAGAGTATCAGAAGGTGGAATGGCGGAGTGACGATAGTAGCTTCGGGAATGGTGATATCAGAGCTTCTCTTTCCTCTCAATGGTTCTCCACTCCCAAAATCCGTAGGCCAAGGCCTCATTTTATAGAAAAATAAAGTACACGACATGTATAGAAAGTACACGCCGTGTACTTTTCATCAATGCTTTTTGGCGCCATTTTATCCACTGGCAGGTGGCCGAGCACACCGTTTTTGACTTTGAACACGGCGCCGCCTACAAGTTGAGTGTACACGGCATGCAGCACCGCCATACACGGCGTGTAGTATCAAGAGTTTGGCCTCCATCCCCTTCTAGAACAGAAGACACGGCGTGTAAAAGTTCACACACGCCGTGTCTTCATCAACGACCACATGGGCATGTGGACTTTTCTTCATCAACCACCACTTCTAGAAATTAGTACACGGCATGTAGCATTGCCACACACGGCGTGTATCTTCTACCTGGTGACATGGGCGTGTACTCCCTCCTTCAGTCTGTGTCCCTGCCTGGATGTACACATCGTGTATAAAAGTACACGCCGTGTAGTTTCAAAATTTTCACATGCATCCCTTGATTCATGTATTTAGCCAAAAAGCTCCTGAAAGTAAACTGAATCACCAAAATCAAAGAATATGTTCATAAAACAAAAGATATTTGATGAAAACATGTTTTTATCTTCAATTATATATATGGAAAATGTATACACAAATTGGGTGCATCAAATTCTCCCACACTTAGTCTTTTGCTTTCCCTCAAGCAAAATCTCAACATCTAATTAAGAGAGCCTGTACTTTAAAAGGAAGGCCTTTAATTAATCAAACGTATAACTGATAAATTTAATGAGGAAAAATTCTAAAAGGCACAAACAAATTCAATTCATAAGGTATTAAAATCATGCCTCATATATAATGTAATTAACTACTCTCATCCTCTTTCAACACATTGTTCAACCTTTCAAAAATAAGTATGCAACTTGATGATTTATCTTACTAGTTAAAATTACACTCCACACTCAAGATGTTTTTAATTGAAGTTATGGTCAATCCAAGGCATATACACTCTATCCATAGGTTTGCAAGATATCTTGTTCTCTACTTCAGAAAAATTGAATTACAAAAATTATGAGGTCTTTATCAATAAGGTTCAGATGTTTCTGTGGCTAAGGGTTGGTAGGTTCAGATGTGAAAATAAAATCTGAGGTTTGAAAAAGTATGGATAATTCCTTTAAACAACATTGCATGATATTCAAAGTAAATCTTACTAAAAATAAATCCTTCAAAAGCTCAGTCAAATGGTTTTGTAATTATCACCAACTTTCTTAGGCGAGTAGGGTTTACAGGAAAATAAGCATAAGGTCCCCTTGTTTTTTGTTGGTTGTTGTTTTGTTTTGTTTTGTTTTTTATTTTTTTTTTTGTTTTTTTAACAAAAAAACACAAGGGCATCCCTTATGAATACAGTGAGTATATTTTTTGAACCCATTCTGCCCCAAATAATCAAGAGGCACTCCCCCACACTTTATTTCATAACTGTAAACAAAAAGATGCCATGTATTGCCAACTCCCTCTTTAAAGCTTAAATGAATAATCATGCAAAGTTTAAAAAGAAATAAGGTAGGTGTTTCGGTGCGGATGTGCGTCGGGTTACGCTGTTCCGCCAGGACGCGTTCGCGCGTGCACCCGTCAACTCGAGGGGATGGGCGCGCGGCTTGTGGTCCCGCAGTCCCGCTTTCCAAAGGCGGGCGGCATCCATCCCTTATTCAGGGGCGTCTGCTCCTTGATCGAAACCGGGATGATGGGATGTCGGCTCCTCCTTCCTTGGACGTCTCCTCGGAACTCGTCACCTAATCCGGGTCTCCCTCATAGATTTAAGACATGCTCGTGAATCTCGTTCTCGGCGCCATATCTTCATGGACACCGGTTAATTACGTTGCTTCCGCCTGGATGCTCCAAGGAGTCTGGTCGGGGCAGCAACCTGCGGTGAGGAGGCCGGGTGGCTCTGGGTGCTGGGGGCGTGTCGTAATACTGCGGCTCTGCACGTCTGTCTTCCGTCCCTAATAGGGCTTCTCGAAGGCATGATGGCCTGAGGCATCCCGCACTGGGTGCGGGGAACTGTGTCCCCTGAGGTTTTCCTCAGCTTCCCATGTTTAACACGGGGTATTCCGCGAGTTTAACGTCCAGCGGGGACAGCATCGGACCGATCAACACGAAGAGTGGATCAGATGACAGAACCCCTTGCGGGGAACCTCCGATGCTGGGGCCAACGCATGGGTGGCTTCCCAAGTGATATGGAGTGGAGTGAAGTGGCATGACCCCACCGGGATGTGGCGGCCCGAGTGAGGATCAGGATGGATGATGGAGTGAAGAGCTTGGACCCCGTAGGGGCTTCCTACGTACCGCGCGTTAGCACGGATCAAAGTCGACGTAGTTCGGGTATACAGTTTAACGTCATGCTGGACGTCGGCAAGCCGACTCACGAAGGGGTCGAGGCCGCCGGGCGGAGGATTGAACCGAACCACCTCACACAGGGGGAGATGGAACGGCCGGGTGGATCACAGTTTCACGTCATGCTGGACGATAAAAGGAGAAATGGAAAAAGGGGCTGTGGGGAGGCACAGTGGAGATACACACGGGCAGTCTCCCACAGGGGCGGATTCATAGGTGAATCAACGCAAGAGTGAACCCTGGAGGGGTCCACTGATGGACGAACCGACGTGAATACGACCGGGACGACCAGGTGGTGGGCTTGAACCTCAGGGAGGCTTCCTACGTACCCTGTTTAGAAGACAGGGATCAAAGTCCACGTAGTTCATTCTGTCAGGACTTACGCACTTGAGGCAGCCCGGATGCGGCAAAGCTCAGTTGGAAGGGACTTGGACCGAAAGTAGGAGACACCTCGATCCCAGTCACACCCTCTACTGGCTTCGGCAGTGGGGGAGCGCAATGGAGATACACATGTGCAGCCCCCCACAAGAAACTAGGGGTTTGTAATACCCTACCCCCGTAGGGAAAAGCCGCTCCCATTAAATCGTCCCTAAAGAGGGGCAATCCCGACATCCCTGCAGAGACGAGCGGGTGGGGGCCACATCCAAACCGGGGGGGACCCTGCGTGCGAGGCACGGGATCGGGTTATGCGGACGGTTTAACGTCTTGCCGGACGAAGTACAGTTTAACGTCATGTGTTGAGGACGAAGCGGACGGTTTAACGTCTTGCCGGACGAAGTACAGTTTAACGTCGTGTGTTGAGGACGAAGGTGCTTGGCAGTTTAACGTCTTGCAACACGGACGATAGGGGCTAGGCAGTTTAGCGTCGTGCAGCTTGGACGTAGTACAGTTTAACGTCATGTTGGACGGATGCAGTTTAGCGTCATGCGGGACGAATGTGCAGTTTAACGTCATGCTGGACGTATGTGCAGTTTAACGTCATGCTGGACGTATGTGCAGTTTAACGTCATGCTGGACGTATGTGCAGTTTAACGTCATGCTGGACGTATGTGCAGTTTAACGTCATGCTGGACGTATGTGCAGTTTAACGTCATGCTGGACGTATGTGCAGTTTAACGTCATGCTGGACGTATGTGTAGTTTAACGTCATGCTGGACGTTGGTTGCCGCCGATGGGTCCGTGTCACTTCGCGCGAGCCTGGAGGGCCGCACGGAAATACAACGCACGGTGCGGGCACCCAGGATGAAGATCATCGGGCGCCACGCAGGCGGGTACCCTCAGGGGGTCAAGGGGGGCGACCCTGGCGGATTGCGCGCAAAAGAGGAGCTTTGCGCGCAAAACAGCAGGTCGGCGCGCAAAATGGCGGGCTGGCGCGCAATCGGGCCAGCCCTTTGCGCGCGGATGATTGAGATTGCGCGCACCGGGCTTCGGGTAGCACGCGGGGGCAACGGCTCATTCTCTAACGAACGGCCACTTTGAAGAGGGGGGTGCGCGCAATCGGGCTGGATTGCGCGCACCCGGGGGCAATTGCGCGCAAGAGGCTTCTTTTGCGCGCAAAGGCCTTCGGGTTAAGTATTATTCAAAGGAAAGGAGCCAAGGTGATTGCGCGCGAAGGCGAACCCCAAGGCTCTATTGCGCGAAAGAAAGGAGGTTACCTGAAGATCGGCATTGCGCGTGGAAGGGGTTGGATTGCGCGAACGAGCGACGCTTCGGATTCTGGCAACCTTCAAAACGTCGGGGGTCGCCTTATATTTATAGGCAACCCCGGGCGCGGAATCCGGTCTCGAGCGCGGAATTCCCTTCGCGGGTGCGGAATCAGGACCCGGCGCGCAAGGGAGCCGCGCAGGCCACGGGCGCGCAAAATAGCGCGCCGGCCCAGCGCATTGCGCGCATCCCGGGAGGATTGCGCGCCGCGACTCAACTTTGCGCGCGGGCCTCTGAAATTTCGCGCAAGTCCTCCGGGCCCTCCGGAACGTGCCTCTGACTCCAAATATCACTTCGCTTTCCGCATCCGGAGCTTCGTTTGGGAACAACGGACTTTTCTGGCGTCTACAAAAGCCCCCCCTCGGAATCTGATTGGCGAGAGGTCGCAACGATCGGGTTCCGAGGGAGACGCCGGAATGCCGAAGTCCTGGGCTGCGCGGGACTTAGGCCCGCAAAAAGGGGCGCCGGGCGCGCAATTCGCAGCCGCGGTCGCGCAATCGAGCGTTCCGCGCGGCACGGAATTCCGGACTCGTCTATAAATAGGGGTCCAGGGTTCTGCGTTCCGTACACAGGCCTTCCGCGCGATAAGCTTCAACGCTCTCGTGCGCGAAATTGCCTTTTCCGGTCGCGAAATTCGCCCGATCGGCGCGCAAAACCATCCGGAATTCGCCTGCCTTTGCGCGAAAACCCGGAACTTTGCGCGCCATTCTTCCCAATTGCGCGCCGTCCACTTGGATTGCGCGCCAACCTTCAAACTTCTCTACCAGCCTCGTCCGATCCCGCACGCTTCATCCCTTAACCCGCACGACTCCCGAAACTTCTGAGATGGCCGCGCATCAAGGAAATGAGGGGGATGCCGCCATTCGCAGAGCAGAGATGGCGGCGAACGAGGAGGTTTACGGAGCCAAGGAGATTGTTTCCAACAATCAATCCCTGTTCGACTTACTGACGCCGGCCCAGAAGACATATCCACTGTCGGACAACCTGCCGCTCTGGAACTTCGGCATCCTAGATGAGGTTCCGGTGCCAGGGTTCGAGGTTGATGCGCCACGGACCTGGGTGACTCGGGAGGACGAGCTTCCCCGCTATAACATCACCAACAATGGGCATCCTGCCAGGGAGACCAGGCACTTGGACTTCTATGTCCTGAACCCGAGGACGCGAACCATTGACGGGGGTGAGCCTACTGCGGAGAATTCTCCAGCCCTCTACTCGAGCACATATCGCCAGAGTGTCACTGACGACACCAAGGGCTGGCTGAAGGACTGTGACTTGCGGTCTGGGGGCAATTTCACCAGCGAGTGGGCCTGGGCGTTCTGGGTACGCCACACTTGCGATCACTTCGCAGAGGAGCTGCGGTACATCGGCCTATTTGAGGCGGTGTGGACGTCGCAGTTCCACTTCTACCAGCAGTCCGAGCTCGGGCCGGAGCTGTTCACCCGCTGGTCTCCGGATACCAACACCTTCCATCTTCACCATGGGGAGGTCGGCATCGGTCTCTGGGACATCCACTGCATCGGAGGTATCCCGCTGGAGGGCTACCAATACGATGAGTTCCTTCCACCGAAGAACACCTGGGAAGACAGGTCAAGGACTCCTATTCTGACCTGGAATCTGCTTGACCTGGCTACGCAGCGGCTCGGGATCAAGGACTTCCAGAAGGACATAGCCTACAAGGAGTGGTTCGGCCAGTTCTTGGAGCATGACCTGGCGGTCAAGATGCCAGGCAGGGGGAAGCGGTGCCTGACCGCAGCTCAGAGGAGCCGGAACGGGTCGTACTGGCGGGTCCTGGAGACGGGCGACTACCGCTCATGGGGGTACCGCGTCATCGAGGCCCGGGACCCAAATGTCCGGTACGCGGCGTTCCTGGCCGCCTTTCTGAGTGGGTGGCTCCTGCCAGTGCGGGACGCGAGAATGGGCGTTCGCCCGGCGACACTGGCGGTGGCGGGCGCTATGGCCGCCAACAAAAGATACAACCTCGGGGTCCCAGTGCTGGCGAGGCTGTATGCCATCCTGGGACGCATCTCACGAGGGGGGTCGCCACGAAGGATCTGTGGGCCCTTTTAGTTCTTCCACGGCTGGGTGGCTGCTCACCTCGGTGGGTACACGTTTCCGAACGCCATCATTCCTCCGGGCAACGGCCTGCGACCCTCCCTGCTGAACATCGCGGGGGTCGCTCCGATGACCCTAGGTGAGGAGGCCGTGAGGATTTGGATTGGCAATCATGCCAATTTCAACTTCAGTCCGTTCCCCACTCCCGTCGGCCAGATGATCGACAATGGGCAGGGTCCGCTGGAGCAGCACAAATACTTCCTGAACATGTGGGGCGGGGTGCTCGTGGCTCGGATCGACGGGAAGGTGATCTGCGAGCCTTACGTGCCAACCCGGTTCGCCAGGCAGTTCGGGTGCCTTCAGCGGATGCCGAAGAGGGTATTCACTGCCGTCCGGGAGGAGACGAACCCTTGCGTCCTTCGCCAGATGTGGCTGATGTTTGCCGCTTTCGGCTCTGGCGACGTCATCACTCTCCCTCCTACCGGGGTTGACGCAGGCTTGGCAACCGAGTACGCCGAACACTGGGCCATCGCGTACCCCGAGGGGCTTCTACGGAAGCCAGTTCGGCGGCTCGAGGTTACCCGTGCGGAGACCGGGCGTCAAGGAAGGAGGCGAGGCGCCGCCACACGGGGGAGAACGGAGGCGCGCCAGGAAGCGGAGCCGGCGCGAGCAGGGACTTCGGCGGCGGGCACATCGCAGGCTGCCGCTACGACCTCGGCGCCCAGAGAGGGGGCACGCGCGGTGGTCGAAGAGCGGCCCGGGAAGCAGGTGAGACGTCTGCTCGAACCCTCCCACGATGCAATCTTCCCGGCGCTGTGGTCGGCCTGGATGACCCTGCGGCAGTCACTGGGGACCGACGCCATCTGGCGAAAGATTCTCAGAGAAGGAATCCATCTGCCAGAGGTCGGGCGCCTCCATATTGCCGACAGGGTGGACTTCAACCGGCAGTATGCGTATCTGACGGCCATGGACGATTACGCGCGCCAACGTGGTCAGCGTGCGGAGCCATCCCTTCTGGTGAAGGTGATGCTCGGTCTAGAGCCCGCTCCAGAACAGATGCCGCCGGAAGAAGACGACAGTAGCAACAACTCCGAGGAAGAGGAGGAAATGGGGGAGGATGAAGGCTCTGAGGGAAGATCCCATCAGGGGAGTCCGCGGGAGAGCGGCGAGGTGGCCGGCTCTGACAATGTTGATGTCACTGAGCTCCTCGAGGTCCGCTTCTATCCCTACTCAATCTGCTTCATCCATTCTCTTATGCAGCTTCTAACCCATTTCTCCATCTTTCTCAGGAGCGCACGAATGTTGGTCAGGCGTCCTCAGCGGGAGTAGGAGGGGCGCCAGCAGGACAAGGCGGGGGCCAGGCACCCATTATCGAATTGACAGGCGCGGAAGGGCCCCCTGCTGCAACTGTTCCTGCGGCGGCCGGGATAGCGTAAGATGACGCTCTGACCTCCCGTAAGTCTCCTTGCTTTACTGATGGTGCTTGCCATTGACGATCCGTGACTAACCATGGCATGCCCCGCGCAGTGATCTCAACATTGGAGGCTCGTCGGGTTGCCGAACCCGGGCCATCTACGAGTGGACCAGTGGTGGACATGCCGCCTGCTCCGGAACAGACTTCCCAAACCGAGCCGGCCCCACCAACTGCTGATCAGGGGGCTGCGGACGCCGGCGGTGCTGACGTCGGAGAGAGGTCGGGGGCTGACGAGGGTGTCAGCGCCGCTGGGGAGAGAGAAGAAGGTCACCCAGATGTTGGGGAACCCATCCCTCATGAGGACCTCACAGGGGCGGACCCTGCAGCAGACCTGCTGGCTGCCTTCCCTGCCTACCGGCCTGCCGACCCCGAGGAGATGGACGACTCGGACGCGGAGGCGGCCGAGGAGAGCCGGATAACGCGCCGCAGGGGGTGGAAGTGCATCCAGCGCTTCCTCAAGCGAGACCCATCGGAGTGGCTGGGGCGCATGGGATCACTTCAAACCTGGCTGCGCTTCCTGTGTGCCGGGGGAGCTGATGCTCAACGCCTCCATCTGACGGTCCGTGATTTCATGGCCGAAAAGATGCGCGAGAGCTGCCGGCGTGCCGACGTCACACAAAGTCGGGACATGTCGGAGAGCACGCGGGCGCTCCTCGCGGCGGAGCAGGAAGTCTGGCGCCTCGAAGGGCAGGCGGCAGAGAAGGAGGCCTTCGTCGCAACGTGTACCGATCTTGTGGAGCAACTAGCAGCCCAGCTGGTTGACGCCCAGGTACAGCTGACGGAGGCGGGCCAACAGATGGTCACAATTCAGGTCGAGCGGGAGCGTGCACAGGCCAGAATCGACGAACTGCGTGCTGCGTCCGCCGACGAGGAGAGGGCACGCAGAGAGCGAGAAGCAGCCCTGGAGGCCGCCAGCCAAAGGGTAGCGGCGTTAGAGAGACTCATTCAGCACGCTAATCCCTAGGGGCTTTGTTTTTCCACTCCCAGAACATTTTGCTTCTGCTACCTTGATCCATTTGTATGAACCAATATATTTATCTGCATCTTTTGGCTTAACATGCTCAACCACAATTCACTGTCTTGCGGGAGCGTTAACCAAGCATCAGGCATCCATAGTTGGGCCTGGATTGCTGGAGAAAAGAGGGAGGTCATTCCTAGGAAAGGAGACTTCAAGCCTAATCAGTGTATCATCCCCCCAACTTGTTCCAACACACGAGCGGGACAATGCTAGGGGCGTTGAGATTTTATCCGAACATAGGGAAATGAGAAAGGGTGAATCGCGTGTCCCGAATCCAGACATCCACAACGGTCGGCCTTCCAGGAAATGCCCAAGACGGTAGGCGGACAGTGGATCGACCATAACAACTGCAATAGACGGACCGAAGGTCATCATTCATATTGCAGGAGGCGGACCACATGTCATCATGAATACCGCTTTGGGGGTTCCTTTAGACACAAGGGTGGAAATCCAGATCAACAGGGCATGCGAAGCGTGGGGCGAAGTGACGATTTGTTCGGACAGAATCCAACGCTCTCAAAATTGCGCCACCGTGGGGAAAGCGTATTAGGCGGATGCACTAATCTGGCCGTGAGTCACCCCAATTCTCAGACAGCACCTCTTTGACGAGGAAACCGTCGCTTCCCACCATTGCAGTGGGGCATCCCGAGCTGAATCGGGGAGAATATCACAACTGCACCACTCTACCAGAAGCCAGGCCAGACGGCCGGCGACGAGGAGGGGCGGGACTTAACGATCCCTGAGGATGGACCCGAGTTGAGATGCCCGGGCGTTCCTACGTACTCCATCAGGCTGGAGATCAAGCCATACGTAGTTCTGAGAGTGCAGTTTAACGTCATGCAGGACGAAGAATCTCGTTTAGGGGAGATCTTAGTTTAGGGTCGTAGAGCTCGGACCATAAGGAGAGATCTTAGTTTAAGGTCTTAGAGCTCGGACCATAGGGAGAGATCTTAGTTTAAGGTCTTAGAGCTCGGACCATAAGGAGAGATCTTAGTTTAAGGTCTTAGAGCTTGGACCATAAGGAGAGATCTTAGTTTAAGGTCTTAGAGCTCGGACCATAAGGAGAGATCTTAGTTTAAGGTCTTAGAGCTCGGACCATAAGGAGAGATCTTAGTTTAAGGTCTTAGAGCTCGGACCATAAGGACCTCAAAGTACGCCACATCGTGGTCCTATCCCCTGGATATGCAAAGATGCACTGAGGGATAGTGTCAAGAGTGCCGAGGTTTCGCCTGGTCAGAATGGGAGGTGGAAAATGTGAATCATGCGGCCATTCACTCAAGGACTGGGGGCACCGGAGTAACGATATGGGAGTACTGCCGACCGTGGCGGAAAAGCAGCATCAATATCGCACTAACCGTTGGTGGAATGAGGCAGCAAACGAGCATCGACCGCTCAATCGCAGGATTCATATCGATTTACTGCCCGAGGCCATTGGGGGTACCGGCCCGAGTCGGTGGGAGAGCACTGAGGCATTGTGTCCGAACCGTTCACGGGGGCTCCACCCAGGGCGTAGACAATGGGTCCGAATGAAAGGGAGCACGAAGCCTGAAAAGTGGAGGAAACCTGACCAAGCGGATCCTGACCCTCCTGGCAATAAACCAGAGTACTCTTGACACCGGTGGACCACTGCAAGGGGTCGGGGAACACGCCTTGAGGGTGACTTGAAGGCAGCGGATTCCCCAGAGAAGGGGGAATCTCTAAGAGATGGGGGGCTGGACCCGAAGTTTCAAACATCCGGGCGTTCCTACGTATCCCATAAGGATGGGAATCAAGCCACACGTAGTTCTTGAAGCGCGGCGCAACACAATCGGGAACCTGCGCGGGGAAGGGTGCGGGTCTGACCCTCGCACATAGAAGGAGCGGCATTTGATATTTCTTGTTTGTCCTTAAAGATGAATGGTTTTTCTTTGTGCGGTGACATGCCTGTGATTGAGAAATCTCCGGCGTCGCCACAATAATCAAGCCACAGAAGGCATTGATGAATGGCGTGGTTATTAACCAGCGCCCAACATGAGTGCCCCCTGAGGAGGACATCACGATGCAGTGCCATTTCTCGTCGGGCGGCCAAGACGATCACAGTTTACGGTCGTGTGGTAGGACCAGACAACACAGTTTAAGGTCGTGTGGTTCGGACCATGGAGGAACCCGCTTATCGCGGTACGGCGGACACGGCGGGGGTGGGAACATACCCAGCCCTACGGTCACGCACGATTCCAGGAGAAGAGTCTTGGGATAGGGGTCTGCGTATGTCCATCACCCGAGGGGCAGAGATGCTAGCCTCTAGATATACTGGGCCCAGAACGCGATTGTTCGGGCGACTCCTTCCTCCTTATGGGGACGAGGGTCCAGCTACGCATGGCCCTTAGGGAGGATATCCGCATATATCCTTGGTTCTCAGATCATGGGAGCCTCGAACGACATCATTACCCTGGTTGGTCTGCCTAACGTGTAGAGGTGTACTGAAGGTCAGTATGAAAAGAGTGTCGAGATTCCACTACAACGCACAAAGACGGAGTGTGATGAGGACTGCGCAACCAATGTTCAGAGCCTGAAAGAGCCGACATGGCGATCAAGGACGTTGCTGACCATATTCGCAACACAACATCCGATCGCGTCAGCCTAAGACGGGGCAAGCAAACGAGCATCAACCGCTCAATCGCAGGATTCATATCGATTTGCGGCCCAAGACCCGCCGGTAAATCGACCCGGAGTGGTAGGAGAGCACTGAGGCATCGTACCCAAACCGCTAACGAGGATCCCTTTGAGTGAAGGCTCGAACAAGAGGAAGCGCGAGGCCTGACAAGCAACACAGGACCTGTCGGGATTGAATCTGACACTACGAGTCATAGACCGAAGTACCCAAAACATGTTAACAGATCACCGAAAAGGGTCGGAGGACTCACCCTGAGAGCAACCAAAAGAGGGCAGATCCCCGTGATCAACCAAGAGACGGGGCTGGACCTGAAACACAAGCGTCCAGGCGGTCCTACGTATCCCATAAGGATGGGAATCAAGCCATACGTAGTTCTTGAGAGGCAGTTTAACGTCATGCAGGACGATGAGAGGTGTGAGGTGGTCCCACACACGGGGGGAGGCGTACGGCGTGGCCAGTAGACCAACGCGAATGAGGACATAATCCCCCGCTCACGCGATACGCCTCACACAAAAAGGAGGGGAACTTAGGCCAGAGGCCCGACGCGGGATAGAGATTCCCAGGAAATGGGGCTGGGCCTGAAACATGAATGTCCAGGTGGACCTACGTATCCCATAAGGATGGGAATCAAGCCGCACGTAGTTCTTGAAGTGCAGTTTAACGTCATGCAGGACGAGAAAAGAAGGGGAGCAGAAGGCATCCCCAAACGTGGGGGGCGTACAGCGTGGCGAGCAAACCGACGTGAATGAGGGCATAGCCCCGCGTTCACACCATACGCCGCACACCCGGAGGCAACTGAGCCAAGGGCCCGAGATGGGATGGAAATTCCCAAAGGATGGGGCTGGGCCTGAAACATGAATGTCCAGACGGTCCTACGTATCCCATAAGGATGGGAATCAAGCCGCACGTAGTTCTTGAGGGGCAGTTTAACGTCATGCAGGACGATACGCTGGGCAGTTTAACGTCGTGCAGCTTGGACGTAGTGCAGTTTAGCATCATGCAGGACGAAACACTTGGCAGTTTAACGTCTTGCAGCACGGACGATATGCTAGGCAGTTTAACGTCGTGCAGCTTGGACGTATGCAGTTTAACGTCGTGCAGGACGTATGCAGTTTAGCGTCATGCGGGACGAATGTGCAGTTTAACGTCATGCTGGACAAATGTGCAGTTTAACGTCATGCTGGACGTTGGTACACTCAGACAAAGTACTGCTTGAGGAACCTAGCGTTGGTGGGAGGAGTGACACGCTCACCATCCATAGTCGCTAGGGAGTACGCGCCATTGGGATAGACCTTGTGGACAACAAAAGGTCCCTCCCACTTGGGCTCCAACTTGGGCGGCTTCCGGCCGGGGATCATCGGTGCTCTTAGGGCTAGCACTAGATCACCCTGCAGGAAGGAGCGGAGGCGAACCTTCTTATTGAAAGCTCGAGCCATTCTGCTTTGATGCCTCTCCAAGTTGTGCAAAGCGCGAAGTCTATTCTCATCCAGTGCTTCCAACTCGACTAGACGGGCTTCAACAACTCTGTCCGGCGCTTGCTGGTCGTAGACCGCAGTGCGCAAGGACGGTAACTGGATCTCGATGGGTAGGACGGCCTCAGCTCCATACACCAGGGAATAAGGGGTCATCTGGGTGGAATTGCGAGTCGTCGTCCGATAAGCCCAGAGGGCGTTGGGGAGCTTGTCCGGCCAACTCTTCTTGTTCTGACCAACCATCTTTTGCAGAATGTTAGAGAGGGTTTTGTTAAACGCCTCGATCTGTCCATTCGCCTGTGCATGATAGCGAGATGTATGGTTCGAGCGAATGTTATACTTGGCGTACAACTTCTTCAACTCGGCTACTCAGAAATTGGTTCCGTTATCCGTGAGGATAGCGTGAGGCACTCCAAATCGATAGATGATGTTGGAGGTCACGAAGTCAGCGATCGAACAGGATTTGAACTCTCTGAGTGGAATCGCCTCTGCCCATTTGGAGAAGAAGTCCGTAGCGGTCAGAATGAACCGGCACTGGCGAGCTGTCGCCGGTGGGTAAGGTCCCACAACGTCCAGACCCCAGACTGCAAAGGGCCAAGTATACTTAGTGGTATGGAGAGGCTCTGGCGGCCGATGCACAAAGTTCTCATGAACCTGGCACGCATGGCACCTCCTGGCATACTCGATGCAGTCATGGATCATGGAGGGCCAGAAGTATCCCAACCTCCGAATCTGGTGGGACAGGTTCGGTCCAGTCTGGTGGGTGCCGCATGAACCGGCATGAACCTCTTGCATGACTCGTGGGATCTCAACTCCCTGAAGGCAACGGAGGAGAACACCATCAAATCCGCGTTTGTAGAGGATCTGCTCCAGGCCGGGACTGCTCTGGAGGACAAACTGCGATGCGCGGCGTCGAACTCGCTCGCGCTCGGCCCGATCCGATGGAAGAATGCCATGTTGGAGGTACTCAACCAAAGGTGTCCTCCAATCAGGGGCTGATCCGACTGTCATATCTGGGGTACTCGGGTCTCCGGGCATAGGGGCAACCGCGGTGAGATTACTTACCAACGGGCCGTGATCTTCTTCCAGGATAACGGGAGCGATGAGCCTACGGCGCGTCACGCGGACGATCAGGTTGTCCTGTTCAGGCTCCGCAAGTGACGCAGCAAGGCTGGCCAAAGCATCTGCTCGACCGTTCTGCGACCGGGGAATATGGACAATTTCTGGCCGAGAAGGGAATCGAGCCATCAGAAGGAGGGTGCACTCCAACAATGGCACAAGTTCCGGCTTCCTGACAACATAGTCGCCATTGATCTGCTTAACAACTAGCTCGGAGTCCCCTTTCACGCACAGATGGGGCACGTCGATCTCGAGAGCTAACTCGAGGCCGGTGATGAGGGCATGGTATTCCGCCTCATTGTTGGTACAGCCCTCTGACAACAGGAAAGAGTATGGCAGCACGGCTCGCTCCGGGGTAATGAAGACGATGCCCAAGCCCACTCTGTTGAGCTTAGGATTATCGATTCTTCTACCGGTGGGGCTCCGGGAGGCACCGTCAAAGTGCATCTGCCAGCATGGATCGGCTCGATCAACCGAGAGAATGGTCTCATCAGGAAAGCCTAGATCCAGCGGCTGATCCGCGGAGGTCGGGTGAGCTGCCAGAAAGTCTGCCAATGCTTGCCCTTTGATGGCCTTCTGAGACACATACCTGATGTCGAACTGCTGGAGAATCACAGCCCACCGTGCTAGACGGCCAGTCAACATAGGTCGGCTCAGGATATATTTCAACGGGTCTACCCGAGAAACCAACTGTACCTCATGGTGCTGCAAGTAGTGCCGCAATTTCTGTACGGAAAATACGAGCGCCAGGCAGCTCTTCTCGATGGGGGAATACCTAACTTCCACATCGAGGAGCATGCGACTGAGGTAATAGAGGCTATTCTTCGTTCCCTCGTTGTTCTTCTGGGCGAGAAGGGCACCCAGGGACCGTTCCAGGGCGGTCACATAGAGGACCAGCGGCTTCCCGGATACAGGCGGCATCAGAACCGGAGGTTGAAGAAGGTACTGCTTGATCTCCTCGAAAGTGGTCTGACACTCTTTATCCCATACATAGGTGGCACCTTTCTTCATGAGCCGAGAAAAGGGCTTACACTTGCCGGCCAGATTCGCGATGAATCGGCGTATATAGGCTAAGTGGCCTTGGAACCCTTGCAGTTCCCGGATGGTACTTGGGGGAGGCATCTGGCTAATCGCCCTGATTTTCTCTGGGTCGATCTCAATACCCTGGTATCTTACCACAAATCCAAGGAACTTTCCGAAGGTGACCCCAAAGGCACACTTCAACGGGTTCATCTTCAGGCAGCGAGACCGGAGGAAGCCGAACACTTTCTCAAGATCTTTGAGATGGTCCTGACGCTGGCGCGATTTGACAACCAAGTCGTCGATGTAGCATTCCACCAGTGTGCCGAGGATTGGCTTGAATATGCGGTGCATCTCCCGTTGATAGGTGGCACCTGCATTCTTCAGGCCTAAGGGCATGACCCGGTAGCAAAAGGTACCTTGGGGGGCCCTGAAGGCAGTGAACTCCTCATCCTCAGGGGCCATCCGAATTTGGTTATATCCGGAGTATCCATCCATGAAGGAGAGGGCTTGGAACCCTGCCGTGGCGTCAATCAACAGCTCTGTCACTGGAAGGGGAAAATCATCCTTCGGACAGTGGCGGTTGAGATCGCGGAAGTCGATGCAGACTCTGATCTTCCCGTTCTTCTTCCTGACCGGCACAATGTTGGCCAGCCATTTGGGGTACTGAACTTCCCTCACGAAGTTGGCTTTGATAAGCTTGTCAACTTCGGCCTCAACCATGGCACCGTGGGACGGGTGCATCTTCCTGGGAGGCTGCTTGAACCCACGATGGTTCGCCGGGAGACCAAGGCGGTGGACGGCTACCTGAGGATCTAGCCCCGGCATCTCGTCATAGCCCCAAGCGAACACATCACGGTGCTGCCTGAGAAAGTCCACGTACTGCTGCCGCTCCTCAGAGGGCATGGCGGCACTGACCAATGTGGGTCTTCGATCGGACTTGGTTCCAAGGTTCACCTGTATTAACTCATCGACCGTGGCGGGGACGCCCTCCTCAAAGGCTGGGGGTGCGTCTTCCATATCCTCTCCACTCGGGGAGGGATCGTCCACGGGAGAGACTGCGTTGGAAACTGCATTGGGGCTACCAGATCCTGCTGGGCCACTGGTGCTGGCGCGGGCGGTCGCGGTCATCTCATCAGGAGACTCGCGGGCCGTCGAGACCATGGCGACGTCCAATCGGTGAATCGGGAGGACGTAAGCGTCATCCAGACTTGCCCAGGGATCACTTGCAACAGCGACAGGCTCAACCTCACCTGCCAGGATCTGCTTATCCTTGCTCTTGTAATAGTCCGCGTCCAGATAACGGGCTTCACATGAGGCAAAAGGAGAGGCATCTCCTTGAAGCACGCCTACTCGACCATTAAGGGAGTATTTGAGGCATTGGTGGTATGACGAGGGAACCGCCGCGTGAAGGTGGAGCCATGGCCTTCCCATCAATGCGTTGTACGCAGTGTCCTGAGAGACTACCATGAATTCGGTGTTGGAAACCAAGTCACCGAATTGGGTCTTCAAACGTATCTTGCCGACCGGGGTTTGCTCGGTGCGGTCGTACCCCTGGATCCTGAGGTCGGAGGGAATCAAGTCATCCTCAGACAACCCCAATCTCCGGAGCGTCCGAGTTGGAATCAGGTTGATCCCGGACCCCGTGTCGACAAGACAGCGCCGGACTTCAAGGCCATTAAACTGGCCAGTGACATACAGCAGACGAATATGTCCCTGTATAGGAGGGTCTTCATCCTTACCAGAGAACGAGATAACTGCCTGACATTCGGCGTCCTCGATCGTTTCGGCGTGAAAGGCCTCTGCAGCCGCAACCTCTGTCTCAAACTGGAGGGGGCTTTTCAGGGCTTCAGCGAGTGCCTCGCGCATCTCAGATGACATGCGCAGAGCCTCAAGGATGGAGAGCCTTGCTGGGATGTCGGCCAAGTGCTTCAGGACATCATACTTTTTGGCCAAGCGCGAGCCCATGGTTGCAGGAGGTTGCTCTGCGGTTGGAAGCATGACGGGCCTCGCCGGTTGAATCGGTGGCCGACTGGTACTTGGCGCATCTTGCTGTTCACTGGCTGCAGTCCGGGAAATGGTCACCGTACTGGGGTCAGGAGGCCGGGATGGACCCGTGGCAGGGCGGAGCTGGTCGTGACGCGGCTGAGGCGATTCTGCCTGGTCCCACACCACAAACAGCGGCGGAGGCGAATCTGTCATCCCCGAATGGGGGGGCGGCGCACGTTGTGCTCGGTTTTGAGCATGCTGCCTAGTCTCAGTGGCATGCACGGCCTGGCTGGAGGTACCAACGGCTGTGCCCCGGCGACTCCTGCTACTGCGGTTCTTCCGACGGTGGCGACGACCGGGGACACTAGGGAGGTCCACCTGGTGTTCTTTAACGTCAAGAACCGAAAAGGGATTTACCAGCTCGACGGTGTTAACCGAAGCGTACCCAATACCGTCATCGGACGAATCATCCATCACCGGGCGGATCCGAGGAGGGACTCCCATCTCCGGGGGCATGAAATCGCCGAGAGTGCGGGATAGTGGCGGAACCGGCGGGGCGCGCTCTACCTTCTTGCGCTGCCGCCGTTTGCTCCTCTTGGAAGAGGCAGGCTGGGACGACGATGCCGAAGCAGCACCCGCAGATTCTGGGGGCTCAGGCTGATTCAAGCGCGCACGGATGATTCCGTAGGCGCGAATGGTCGTCTTGCGGGCCATCCAGTTATTATACTTCTGGGATTCGCGGTTGGAGACCAGCTGCCATTCGTCCTCGTTGCCACTATCGTCATCTGATCCCACGAACACGCCCGCCACTTGTGCTGGAGCTGGGCCCAACCTGATTACATTGTTGTTAATATGGTCTTGGAGCCAATCCTTAAACACATAGCACCGCTGGATGGTGTGCCCCAGGGCCCGATGGTAGGGGCAGTAGCGGGGGTTATTCGTAAGATGTTCCTCCTCTGGCCTCCAACACTCAGGCAGTCGCACAATCCTCTGCTCCAGGGCGCTCCGGAAATAACCGGGGACCTGATCCTCGTGGAATGAGTAAGTCAGGTGTCGCGGGCCCCTGGGAGCGTGGTCTTGACGAGGGGCTGGAGGGACCGGCCGAGGAGGTGGACCCTGATTATCTCGCCTGGGTTGCGGCGGTACATTACGCGGAGGGGCCGGCCGGTTCTGAGGCTGCCGCTGCTGGGCCGGGAACTGAGCCCGTGGAGGCGGGTTCCTGTGAGGCTATGGAGCTGGCCTCGCCGGCAGCAGCTCCAACGGCCTGGGGGCCTCTATCTGGGCAACAGCAGCGGGCTCAGCCCTGCTGACTCTCCTTGCAGGAATCATAGGAGGCAGCGGGTGTGCCTGGCTGGCCTGTTGCAGGGCTTCCTCAAGACGTTGAGCTTTGTCTGAGAAGTCCCTGAACCCTCCGGGGTAATTTTGAGTGATCAGGGAAGGGACCAGCTCGGTCTTGACGTTCCCGACGCACATTGTCAGCAACTGCTCCTGAGTCAATGGCATGTCAAGGGAATACGTGAGACCCTTCCATCGGGCGACGAAGTCCGCGACTCGCTCAGCAGGCCTCTGCTTGCACTTGAAGAGGTCTGCGATACTTGTCTTCTGGGTCGTGGAACTGAACTGGTAGAGGAACTGTCTACGGAGGTCCTCCCAGCTGGTTACTGACCCGACGGGGAGCTGGCTGTACCAGACAAATGATGGCCCTTCCAGTGTCTGAACAAAGCAGCGAAGCTTAGCGGCCTCTTTCTGCGCCGGAGTCCCCAACATAGGCCCGCACCTCGAGTTGAAGTGGGCTAAATGCTGTGGCGGATCTCCAATCCCGTTGAAGGGAGCGAAAGTGGGATTCCCGAATCCCGGAGGCGCCGGCATGTCATCCACCCATGCTGGGTAGGGCTTGCTGTCCGGTGGGATCGCCACCTGCCGAGTCTCCAAGGCCTCCAAGCGGGCAATGAGTGCCGCCATCGGATCGTCCGGACATGGGTTCCAGTCCTGGCGAGGATCTCTAACCACGAGCGCATTGCATGGCCCTTCAATCGGGTCGTCGACCGGGTCGTCGAACTCGGCAGCTCGTGGGATGGCGGGCGGAGCGGCCCTTGGGGCAGCGGGAGGAATCCGAGAGGGGTCTCTCAGGTAGTCACGCCGCTCAGGAGGGTGTGGCGAAACATACCGCGCCCTCTTGCCATAGGCAATGGCCTCTCTCCTGTCGGCGAACACGGCGTAATCACGGTTGCCCGGGAGAGTCTCATCGAGGAGCGGTTGTTCCGGTCCCTGCTGTCCTGGCCTAGGATCACCGTAGTCAGGCCGCCGTTCTGCAGCGCGCTTGGCGAGGAGCTGGTCAACCAGCTTCTTCTGTTCGGCGAGCTGCTGACGTAGCGTAGCCTTCTCGGGATCCTCCTCTGCCCTCTGCATGGAGGCAGATGGGTCGGCGGGCTTTATACCCTCGCTGTGCTCTTTTCCTTTGCTGACGTTTCGGCTCAACGTCAGTGCTTCAGTGGGTGCGGGGAGCCCCAGGAGGTTCCTCTGATGACGAGTAACTCTCACCGATGGCTCTGACGATGGCTTGTCTTCGGGGGGGGAAGCCCCCGTCGAGAAGTTCCAAGTCGTTCCCCTCTCCCGACAGGTCAGCCATATTGACCGTTTCTGTCCCTGGGGATATACCCTCAGGGTCACCCAGCGAATCGGGCTGTCGGCGAATCACACTAAAGCGTAGGGCAGCGTACTGCCCCCATCCACGGATATACACGTGGGGAGTGGCTTCCTCGATAACTTTGCGGAGTACCTGAAAACACTCAACGCATCGTTGTTGGAGGGCCTCGTGGTGCCCAAATGACCCGGGGTGCCGAACCGCGGGGAGCATGGCCAGGTCAATTTGACGGCACTGCTCACCAATATCCTCCAGGTGCGCTTGAATCCCGGGGTATGGCATTTGTCGGCGGTGAAGACAGGAGCAAGTCTCCCGGAGAGTTCGGTGGAAGCATTCGAACTCATCCGGGGTGAGCGATTCGGGTGCATCAAAGCCCGGTCCTGTGACTGGCCAAAACTTCTCAGGGAAGTGGCCCTCTGTAAGGACGGTCCAGAAGCTCCACGACTCAAACTCGGGACCCAGATCTCCTTGGTCCTCTTCAATGGCTGGGAACGGACGGGGAACCGGCAGTGGTGCCGAGGCGGGCCGCCGGGCTGACGGGCTGGCCGACGGTGAATACGGCGAACAGGCCGATTGGCCTCCATATCCCGGGCCGCCCTCTGAGGGTGGCGGTGCCCTGGCTACCACATCACGATAGGACGAGCCGGCGAGCGAACATCCTGTCGTAGCATCAGTGCTCGCCGAGGGTGCTCCAGATCGTGGTTCGACCATCGGTCCCCAGAAAAAGTCTTCGGCTTCTCCGACCGAGACGGAAGGAACTTCCGGAGGGGCCAGTACCAACCGCAAGCTTGATCCTTGGGGGTCTACCAGGCCCTCGTTACTCCGGATATACCTTCGGAGAGAAGCGGGGATCACATCGATCTCGCTCTCGGGGAGCACGAGGCTGACGTGCCACATTCCTACCCCTGCCCTTGACTGGCGGGATTGGGGAAAGGGCTCTGTCGCCGAATCGTACTCCGCCTCTGAATCAGAGAAGCGAACTGGTCGGATCTCTGTCCGGAATTCCGTAACATTCTTCCCTCGGCGTCGACGCCTTGCCTTCCTTCCCCTGGGTGGTTCTTCGGGGCAGGGCTGATCTCTGTCCTGGCGTCCTCCGGCCGCACTGGTGCTGGGGCCAAGAGGACTGGAAACCAAGGTGCGAGGGGCACCGGGACAGATATCAAAGGGGACGCGGGGAGAGATGATTCTGGGCAGGCCTCCGGGCCGGGATCGGAAGGTGAGATGACCCATACCTCCTGGATCGGCCACACGGAGTAGATCCCGCTGGTGAATAGCGCTACCGCAAGGTGGTCCGCGGTGGCTACTGCCTGCACCAGCAACCGGGAGAGTCGACCCAACCTGCCTTTGGGGCGGTCGAGGCCTCGATCCAGGTCGGGCATAAAAGTTCCCCTGCTCTGGATGTGCAGGGGCCTGGCGACTGGAGCCAACAGTGGCTTGGGCCAATGCGGCCGCTGTTGCTAGGGCCCCAAGGTGGGCATCCTCTTCCGCTCGTGCCCGACGTTGGCGTCGGGACAGACGAGTCGGGATGAGCGGCGCGGGCAGGTGGAGAGCCCGCTCTTCGACTTGAGAGGCCTGGCGGCGGTGTCGTCGTGGCCTGGCGGGAGTCCTTACCGTAGATCTCTGGAGCGAATCCCGGATAGGGTGATCCCGGGCATCTTCCACCTCATCCGCATAGGGAAGGGAACTGTCAGAGCGCTCCGGGGATAAGCTCCCGAAGCGGTTGGACGTTGAGGTAGGCAGCGGTGCCTCCCTGCGCGGCCCTTGGGGGCGGCGGTGGTGGCGAGGTGCAGCCTCCTCAAGGTCTAGGCGAGCCATGTCCCTAGTGGGGATGACTCCCTCTTCCTCATATCTCCGCACCAGGGTGTTGATCACCCTTCTCTGGATGACCTCCGAGGGGGAGAGAGGGCGTGGTCGTCCCGCAATTGCGGCTGCTGGGACGGCTGTGGAACGGGCGGGACCGCGCGGAGTAGCCGCGTCGGTGTTTCCCCTACCCCTGCGCCAGTGGGCGGGTGGCGATCGGGCACTGGATCGGGCGACCTGATTTCTGAAAGCAGGGAGAAGGACCCATTAACACTGATAGGAAAAAGGAATCGACAACCAACAATTAGCGCCACGACGCCTTCCATGGGGGGAACCCAGGCCCTCGACGTTGCGAGACGGAGTGCCCGATGTCCCTTCCCCAGCCCCTGGCGGGTAAGACTGAATGCTTGGCCGGGCAACATGTCGGTCTTCCAACACCTCTGAAATCCATCGGTCTTCGTATCGAGGAGAAGAGATTCACGTCGGGTTCACCATTTTTCTGTTTCGGTGCGGATGTGCGTCGGGTTACGCTGTTCCGCCAGGACGCGTTCGCGCGTGCACCCGTCAACCCGAGGGGATGGGCGCGCGGCTTGTGGTCCCGCAGTCCCGCTTTCCAAAGGCGGGCGGCATCCGTCCCTTATTCAGGGGCGTCTGCTCCTTGATCGAAACCGGGATGATGGGATGTCGGCTCCTCCTTCCTTGGACGTCTCCTCGGAACTCGTCGCCTAATCCGGGTCTCCCTCATAGATTTAAGACATGCTCGTGAATCTCGTTCCCGGTGCCATATCTTCATGGACACCGGTTAATTACGCTGCTTCCGCCCGGACGCTCCAAGGAGTCTGGTCGGGGCAGCAACCTGCGGTGAGGAGGCCGGGTGGCTCTGGGTGCTGGGGGCGTGTCGTAACACTGCGGATCTGCACGTCTGTCTTCCGTCCCTAATAGGGCTTCTCGAAGGCATGATGGCCTGAGGCATCCCGCACTGGGTGCGGGGAACTGTGTCCCCTGAGGTTTTCCTCAGCTTCCCATGTTTAACACGGGGTATGCCGCGAGTTTAACGTCCAGCGGGGACGGCATCGGACCGATCAACACGAAGAGTGGATCAGATGACAGAACCCCTTGCGGGGAACCTCCGATGCTGGGGCCAACGCATGGGTGGCTTCCCAAGTGATATGGAGTGGAGTGAAGTGGCATGACCCCACCGGGATGTGGCGGCCCGGGTGAGGATCAGGATGGATGATGGAGTGAAGAGCTTGGACCCCGTAGGGGCTTCCTACGTACCGCGCGTTAGCACGGATCAAAGTCGACGTAGTTTGGGTATACAGTTTAACGTCATGCTGGACGTCGGCAAGCCGACTCACGAAGGGGTCGAGGCCGCCGGGCGGAGGATTGAACCGAACCACCTCACACAGGGGGAGATGGAACGGCCGGGTGGATCACAGTTTCACGTCATGCTGGACGATAAAAGGAGAAATGGAAAAAGGGGCTGTGGGGAGGCACAGTGGAGATACACACGGGCAGTCTCCCACAGGGGCGGATTCATAGGTGAATCGACGCAAGCGTGAACCCTGGAGGGGTCCACTGATGGACGAACCGACGTGAATACGACCGGGACGACCAGGTGGTGGGCTTGAACCTCAGGGAGGCTTCCTACGTACCCTGTTTAGAAGACAGGGATCAAAGTCCACGTAGTTCATTCTGTCAGGACTTACGCACTTGAGGAAGCCCGGATGCGGCAAAGCTCAGTTGGAAGGGACTTGGACCGAAAGTAGGAGACACCTCGATCCCAGTCACACCCTCTACTGGCTTTGGCAGTGGGGGAGCGCAATGGAGATACACATGTGCAGCCCCCCACAAGAAACTAGGGGTTTGTAATACCCTACCCCCGTAGGGAAAAGCCGCTCCCATTAAATCATCCCTAAAGAGGGGCAATCCCGACATCCCTGCAGAGACGAGCGGGTGGGGGCCACATCCAAACCGGGGGGGACCCTGCGTGCGAGGCACGGGATCGGGTGATGCGGACGGTTTAACGTCTTGCCGGACGAAGTACAGTTTAACGTCATGTGTTGAGGACGAAGCGGACGGTTTAACGTCTTGCCGGACGAAGTACAGTTTAACGTCGTGTGTTGAGGACGAAGGTGCTTGGCAGTTTAACGTCTTGCAACACGGACGATAGGGGCTAGGAAGTTTAGCGTCGTGCATCTTGGACGTAGTACAGTTTAACGTCATGTTGGACGGATGCAGTTTAGCGTCATGCGGGACGAATGTGCAGTTTAACGTCATGCTGGACGTATGTGCAGTTTAACGTCATGCTGGACGTATGTGCAGTTTAACGTCATGCTGGACGTATGTGCAGTTTAACGTCATGCTGGACGTATGTGCAGTTTAACGTCATGCTGGACGTATGTGCAGTTTAACGTCATGCTGGACGTATGTGCAGTTTAATGTCATGCTGGACGTATGTGCAGTTTAACGTCATGCTGGACGTTGGTTGCCGCCGATGGGTCCGTGTCACTTCGCACGAGCCTGGAGGGCCGCACGGAAAGACAACGCACGGTTCGGGCACCCAGGATGAAGATCATCGGGCGCCACGCAGGCGGGTACCCTCAGGGGGTCAAGGGGGGCGACCCTGGCGGATTGCGCGCAAAAGAGGAGCTTTGCGCGCAAAACAGCAGGTCGGCGCGCAAAATGGCGGGCTGGCGCGCAATCGGGCCAGCCCTTTGCGCGCGGATGATTGAGATTGTGCGCACCGGGCTTCGGGTAGCACGCGGGGGCAACGGCTCATTCTCTAACGAACGGCCACTTTGAAGAGGGGGGTGCACGCAATCGGGCTGGATTGCGCGCACCCGGGGGCAATTGCGCGCAAGAGGCTTCTTTTGCGCGCAAAGGCCTTCAGGTTAAGGATTATTCAAAGGAAAGGATCCAAGGTGATTGCGCGCGAAGGCGAACCCCAAGGCTCTATTGCGCGAAAGAAAGGAGGTTACCTGAAGATCGGCATTGCGCGCGGAAGGGGTTGGATTGCGCGAACGAGCGACGCTTCGGATTCTGGCAACCTTCAAAACGTCGGGGGTCGCCTTATATTTATAGGCAACCCCGGGCGCGGAATCCGGTCTCGAGCGCGGAATTTCCTTCGCGGGCGCGGAATCAGGACCCGGCGCGCAAGGGAGCCGCGCAGGCCACGTGCGCGCAAAATAGCGCGCCGGCCCAGCGCATTGCGCGCATCCCTGGAGGATTGCGCGCCGCGACTCAACTTTGCGCGCGGGCCTCTGAAATTTCGCGCAAGTCCTCCGGGCCCTCCGGAACGTGCCTCTGACTCCAAATATCACTTCGCTTTCCGCATCCGGAGCTTCGTTTGGGAACAACGGACTTTTCCGGCGTCTACAGTAGGAAGGGAAATAGGCTAGTAATGTGGCTTCCTATAAAGGTTGTTCATGGATTCTATGGGCTTAATGAAGATTAAATGTAGGGTAGGTATCAAGATAAAGGTGTTGAAACAATCTAATTCCTCAATCATTATAAAGTAATTCAAAAATTTCTTCATTTTTTGAAAAGAAAAACATGCAAATTCTGGTAGTGATGCATATCCTAAGAATCTCTCAAGAAAGAGGGTATTAGAAAAGAAATACAAAAAATGGTTTAGAATACCTCTCAGGAGTGGAAAAATAATAAAGGGACAGTCAGGTCATGACATGTATATAAATGATTAGCCTAATTAATGTAATTTAATGAAGGATGAAAGGTAGCAATTAAAACTATATCAGCAATCATTGTAAAAATACTTAAAAACTAAAAATCATGTAACTTTTCCAAAATTTCCTACTGATAACTCTAGCATTTATAAGACTGATTAACCAAAATTGATTTACATTTTCAAATATAGAGTCTAATAATGATGTCTCCTAGGTTAGTTTAAGGGCAAAGACTAAGGTGAAAGATATAGATGCTCCCCCACACTTAGTACGACACATGGCCCACCAAGTGCAACACCAAGGTAAAGGGTGGGCAATGGGAATAAAATGGGGGACAAAATGAGGGAAAGCAATGGAAGAAGTAAATCCAAAAAGAAAGAAAATAGAAATGGGAAAATACTCCCCTCGTGAAAAGTGATGCCCAAGGCGCTCCATGCCCGTACCTGCGACTTTTGAGAAAAAAGAAAACTACAAACATGCATAACATCACAGCACATTAAATGACAGAAGAGATATATAAGATAAAGGAAAATGTCACTATCATGGGGTAACCTCAGGGGAGGCATCATCCGGTACAGAATCGGCCGGTAGAGATGGAGCAGGAGGCATAGAATGGTGAGGTGTTGACACGGCATCGGGAAGGGTAGCTGAAGAAGTAGGAGCCGCAGGTGCTAGACTCGGGATCGGAAGCTCAGCAGTAGGCCCTGGCCCGGCAGAAGTGGCAGCAGCAGAGCTCACCGTAGTCATCATAACGGAATCGGTGGCTGGCGCAGGAGACAGCGGAGGAGCAGCAACAGAAGGGCCAGGAACAGAGGTAGAGGATGGTGGCTGAGGCAGTAGAACACCAAGATACTGAGAAATATTCACCAACATATGCTCCATCCGGTCCTGGAGGCCATCCAAATGAATAAAATGGCGTGCAATGGTGTCCTGGAGGCTGATGATACGGGCTAACTTCTGCTCCATCGTGGCTAGGTGGAGGGAAAGGGTCGGATCGACCGAGGGTGTGGGGGTAGGTGGTATGGGGGATTGGACAGAAGAAGGAAGGTCAGAAGAAGTGGGGTCAGTAGGAGGTGGGGGAGGTGGAGAAGCTGGAGGGGGTGGGGAAGCTGGAGGGGGTGGGCAGCTTGGGCAGGGTTAGGAGGTGGTGGGGCTCGAGCCTGAGCAAGGATATATGCACCCCCTGCTTTCGGACCAACCCCTTGCGAATGAGCTTGAGGAAGTCCATCCGCTGGGGTGAACCTATCAAGTCATGAGGCAATGAGGGCTCTAATACCCCCATGTGGTGGGCAAGACGGGTGGTGTAAAACCCAGCGTTCAGGTTGCCCTGACGGCCGGTAAACATGGAGTGGAAATAGCATGCGGCAAGATAGGGGAGGTCCGGGTAGGCGTGCCGGATGACACAGGTAAGAAGCTCCATGTCACGGCGGGTCACGACCCCCATATCCTCATGGTGGGGAAAAAGGATGGCACTGAAGCACCGGTGGGTGAAGTGAAGGACAGGGTCGGCTATAAGAGTGCTCTTCTGGGAAGTCGGGGAGTACCGGTGGTCAGGCCCAGCGATCTCCCACCACATGGAAATAAGGTCAGAGCGCTCGGGCCGGGTCAAGTCAGAAACAGGGGGTGGTGTGATAGGATGGGTGTAGAAGCCGCACCCTCAGCCAAACTCTGTCATCGTCAGAGAAAAATGTCAGCCGCCTAGCTGGAATCGAACTACTGGCACCGCATCGCCAAGTGTCTCCCGGTACTCTGCCCCATCGAACTCAAAGGAGGCCGCAAACTCCAAAAATAAATCTCGGAACACAGGAGTGCTGGCCTGGAAAATCTCGAGGAGGACGGTGTGCCCGAGAAGTACCTCCAACTCCTCCCTAATACCGAGATGCTGTGGAATGCTGCTGGCAAGGTACCAGCTGCTCAATGGTATCGGCCGACGAGAGAAGCGTCGGATCCTGTCATATGCGAGGTCGGTGACCGGGAATACCGTGCAGGGATAGGGAGCACCTGCAGGTCCCGGCCCAGGTGCTGGTGCAGCAGCAATATCTGGCTCTGGAGGTGGATCCGCCAAAGAAGAAGGTGGCTCGGTGGAAGGTGTGCTCGAAGAGGGACCAACTACTGATGATGATGGTACAGTGAAAGTGGCAGATGGTGCAGTAGAAGGAGGCCCCGCCTCATCTGAGGGAGTGAGTGGCGGCAAAATGGCCAACAGAGGGAGCTCAAAGACCGGAGCGTCGGGTTCCGGCTGCATAGGTGGTCGGAGTCGGATCCGACGATTGCTGGGCCCCTCACCCTCGGTGGAAGAGGCTGGCCACTTCCCGCAGGAAAGATCATGATCTGCCATATCCTGAAATAGAAAGAAAAATCAAACAAAACAAAAGAAAAACAAAAACAAAAAAATGGGTATCACAGCTTGTACTAAAGCTACACACCGTGTACTACGGCTATATAAGCAACGGGGTACCCGGATTGAGGCCGTGTCGCACGGTCATCCCAATTTCCTCTCCTATTCCCGTTTCTTCTACCGAACGCCACCCGAACCCCCCCCCCCTTTTCCATATCCATCAATTTGGGGCGTTTCACGTTCTGATTCATCTCACATTGTGATCCTCAGTCCGGGTACGCCATTCAGCACCCTCTATTTCCAGTTTTTAGAATCGTTTAGGGTGGTAATCGGATCGGTCGATCATTCGGCTTCCACCTATACACGGCCATGATATGAAGAACACACGTCGTGTACATCTGTACATGGCCACACACAAAATATTTCGAAATTTGAATGTACACGGTGTGTATGTTCGGTACACACCGTTTAAACCATTTCCTTTGGCCCCTTAATGTGTGGCGCATAACACGGCATGTCACCCCCTGGACACCCCCACCCCCATGGATACCCCCACCCCCTGTATAGCCCCCCATCCCTAGACACATCCTACCCCCTTGGACACCATAGACAACCCCATACCCCCTTGGACAGCCCCTACCCTTTTGGATAGCCTCCCCCCCGGACATCCCCTACCCTCTTGGACACCCCCTTGGTATATATATATCCTAACGGTTTCATTGAAATTGTTGGCATATATTAACATCAGGCAGTCTATACCAACAACTCATGTATAACTGTTGGTATAGGGCTATTGCAATGACCATCATGCCAACGGTGTGTGAATCCGTTGGGATATTCTATCCCAACGGTTTTAGGGGCTATCCCAATGGTTTCAAAACTTTGGGATAGGTTTAATTTTCAGTAGTGAATGTATACATATTTTAATATTTATACTTAATATTTCTTGTTTACGGAAGGGTGAATTTGGTATCCAGTTGCACCAGGATGTATTCTTTGTGTACCTTAAGAACATGGGATCCAAGATGAATTTTAAACTGTTATATCTAACTACATTTTATTTTTAAAATAATTTTCATTCATATTTTTTTCAAATACTCATAGATTTGTTTTTTTTTAAATTGTTTTACATTCAAATTATGATATTTTCCATATAAATATAAAATTGGCTTATCTTAACAAGATGTATAAATTTGATATTTTTTATAGTTAATAATGATTCGAAGTTGTATTATGGCACATTGAATGAGTAATTAATATGAAGAAGTTTTTTATGCCTTTTTGGAATTTTCTAAACAAAATGTTCCAAGTAGTGATATGTTTTTCTGCTCATGCCCGAAATGTTTGAATATGAAGAAGTTTAAAATAAGAGACATCAAAGACCATCTGATTTGTCATGGTTTTAATCTGAGTTATTGCCCTTGGATTTGGCATGGTGAAACTGGACACAATGATATTTCTACTGATGATGATGGTTTGCAAGATGGTTACTCCGATAGAATTGAAGAAATTATTTGTGATATTGCAGCATAACAAATTGAGATATAACCGACATTTGTGTGTCTATATGGTGATGTTAAAAAACTAGTATATCTGGTTGTATGGATTTTACAGTTTTGTTGGTGATGTTAATATTGATTAACCTAAAGGAAAAACATGGATGGGGTGACAAAGGTTTTATAGATCTGCTTCAATTGTTGAAATAAATTCTTCCAAAAGACAATAATATTCTAGATTCACATTATAAGGCCAAGAAAATATTATGTCTGGTTGGATTGGGATACATGAAAATACATTCCTGTCCAAATGTCTATATGATATATAAGAAGGAATATGAATTTTTTTCAGAGTTTCTTAAATGTGGGACATCACGGTATAAGTTGAAAGAAAAATCACAGGCTGATGTAGAGATTACAAAGATCCCTGCCAAGGTATTTTGGTATCTTCCTATAATTCATCATTTGAAATGTTTAATTGCTAATTCACATGTTGAAAAAAAGTTTAAGATGGCATGCTGATGAGTGGATATGTGATGAAAAAATACGACATCCAGCTGATTGTCCATAATGGAAGAAAAGTGAAAAGAAGTATCCTATATTTGGAAATGAAATTAAAAATCTCATATTTGGGTTATCCATAGATGGAATGAATCCATACCGAACCCTCAGTAGCACACATAGTTCATGGCATGTTTTAATGGTAATTTACAACCTCTCTCCTGAAGTTTGTATGAAGTGCAATTATGTCATGTTGAGTATAATGGTCTCTAGTCCGAAGCAACCCAGAAATGATATTGATGTTTTTTCACCATTGATTGATGAGTTGAAACTATTATGGGAGGATGGTATTAGGGTGTATGATTCTTATAAAATTGAATATTTTCAACTCTATACAGTGATTGTGTTCACTACAAATGACTTCCCAGCCTATGGAAATTTGTCTGGATACAGTGTTAAGGGGCATAAAGCATGTCCAATTTGTAAACAACAGACATCATATTGTCAATCGCATCATGGGAGTAAAATATTATACATGGGTAATCAAAAGTTTTTGCCTATGGATAACTCTTATAGAAGACAAAAAAAGGCATTCAATGGCCCACAAGAATTGTTATTTTTCAAAAACCTTTATCCCTTGATGTGTATTTTGAGAGGGAGCAAAACCTTGATGTGTCGTTGGGAAAGAAACATAAATATGGTAATGATAGTCATATTTTGAAGAAAATGTCAATATTTTTTGAGCTACCATATTGGAGATATCATAAAGTGAAACATAATATTGATTTCATGCACGTGGAGAAGAATATTTGTGACAGTTTGATTAGAACATTGTTAGATATTAAAGGAAAGACTAAAGATGGGTTGAATAAAAGATTAGACTTACTATCAATGAGAATACATTTGGAGTTAGATCCCACTCCTAATGGAAGATGAACATTTCTTCCCTCGACTTGTCATACATTATCCAAAAAGGAGAAAATTAGATTTTGTTAGTTTATTCATGATATCAAAGTGCCTCAAGGTTATTATACAAATGTAAAAAAAGTTCTCTTTGAAGGATTTGAAGTTGATAGGTATGAAATATCATGATTGTCACGTCATGATGTAACAACTTCTACCAGTTTCATTGCGTGGAATATTTCTCATATGTGATAGAAAGACTATAATAAATTTGTGTTACTTTTTTAATTGAATTTGTAATAAGTTGATTGATCTGAATGCATTGAAAATTTTGGAAAAGGATGGAATTTATATACATTGTCAATTGGAAAATTATTTTCCTCCATATTTTTTTGATATAATTGTGCATTTAATGGTTCATCTTGTTAGGGAAATAAAGATTTGTGGGCCAGTTTATCCTCGTTGGATGTATCCTGTTGAAAGGTATATGAATATATTGAAGGGGTATGTTAAGAATCCATATCAACCTGAAGCCTCCATTATTGAAAATTATATTTCTGTGGAGGTTGTAGAGTTTTGTACAAGCTAATTGGTTGTGGCAGAGCACGTAGGTTTACCTCTATCTTTCCATGAACGAGTTAAAAATGAGGGTAGGGGGGATTCATGGTTTGAAATTCAAATCATTATCAGCTAAACAGATGAAGAAGGTAGAATTATACATCTTGAATAAAATAGTTGATGATCAACTATATATCACATTGCATATTAATGAGTTGAAACAATGTCATCCAAAGAAGAAAGAAATGTGGATTTTGAATGAGCACAACAAAACATTTTTTCCATTGTTTAAAAATACCTTTCTCGGTAGATCAGATGTATCAGAGACATTAAGATAGTTAGTGGGTGGTCCAAGTTTAAATGTGATAACATTGTCCGAGTATGACATTAATGGCTATACATTTCTTATGAAAGATCTGGACAACAGAAGTGCAGTTCAGAATAGTGGTGTATTGGTGTTTGCAAAAGCAATGTGTTTTTCGAGTTCTAAGACAAAAACTCAATTTCTGCATCAAGTGCATATTATGTAGTCATTGAAGAAATATGGGAGGTTGATGACTTTAAAATTAAATTTCCTATTTTTAAATAAAAATGGTTTATCAATAACAGCAGTGTCAAACACGATGAATTTGGAATGATAGTTGTTAATCTTAATATATTGGAAGACACAACAGATTCTTTTATAATGGTTTCACATGAAAAACATATTTTCTATATAGTTGATCAATCAGATATGTAGTGGTCTATTGTTTTACAAGGGAAAAAACAATATGTTGGTGAGGATTAGCTTGATGAAGATACTTATTTATGCAAGATCCCTACTTCCATTGAAATAATAGCAGAAAATAATGATGAGCATGTTAAAGACATGGTTTGTTCCATAAGGAATGATCATGATGAATAAATTTTGGAAAAAAAATACATTTGTACATTCATAATTTAATAGGTAACATATGTTTATTTCTTGTTTACACTTATTGTTTTCATAAAATATTTGATATTATAATTTTTTTGTTATTAAAACGCATATTAAAACAAATAAGTATAATTTTTTTATTTTAATTTTTTTTAGTTTATTTTATCATGTTTACCATTACATAACTTATATATCCCTTGATTTTGTTGAATGAAAATTACATTACCATTTTTAACATGTTTACCATGTTTACCATAGTTTACTATAGTTTACCATAGTTTACCTTTACGTAACTTATATATTTATTGACTTTTTGAATGAAAATTACACTACCATGTTTACCATGTTTAAAATTTTTACCATTGTTTAACATGCTTACCAAAAATACCATGTTTACTATTACATAACTTTGTTTAGTTTTTCATTTTTTGGTTACATTAGTATTCTAATATTTGAATTTGTATATTTTTTAACTAATGTTTACTTTTTTAATTTTAAGGATAATGACATATCAATCAGTTGATTAACTGCATGATTCTAGAGATGAGAATAGTGATCATACCACTGGGGAGGAACATTCATATGCTCTTCTTGATGTTCCCCAATCTTCCTCATGTGCTCCCATAACAACAATAAAGAGTTCAAGAGTTAGTAAATGTGGCTACACACGTTTACCAAAATTATCACTTTCCCATAGCAAGGACAAGAGGATACTAGTTGAGTTTGATGAGAATGATATTCCTAGAGGTCCAAATGCAAAATATTTTAAGAGTTTTGTATCAACTCTGAGAAAAATAGAAGTAAGCATTTTGTATGATGATTGGAGAAGTGTGGATAAAGCGATAATATCTCAGTTTTGGGAGACAATTTTGGTAAGATATTTTGCTATTGTTTGACTAATATATGAATGTTTCTAGTATAATATGTTTTAACTCTTCTTTATCAGATGACATTTGATATTCCTGAATCTAGAGGAGTTAGGAAGAAATTTCTATCGATGGATTCCAGAAGATGGAGGGATTTCAAATCAACCCTCACATCTGATTTCATTTTTGGTCATAGGAATCATGACAATCTATGTCATATATATCCTCTCATAGATGAAGAAACATGGAGGAAATTTGATTAAAGTAGAAGAAAAGATTCATTTTTGGTAAGGGAAATGTAAAATTTTATAATATTTCTTATATAAATGATCTTATTAATGTTTTGTTAATGATTTCCTATTCTTAGTTTATAGAAAACAAGGACATCTCATCAAGAGATCCAATCTAAAAATGTATACCCTCATATTTTATCTCGGGGAGGGTATACATTATTGGAAAAACAAATGATGCTAGAAAAATTATAGAAAATTATAGGTAATTATTAAAGATATAGAGAGGTTTCCCCTCTATCCCCTCCATCTAGACATAAAAAATAGAAGAGAGCTCGGATGAGAAAAGAGGGACAATATCTTTTAGAAGAATCGAGAATCATAGCTGAGTGGATTATAAGATATTTATTTTATTTATTTAAGTTAATTATATTCTTTATATAATTTGAATCATTATAGAAATGTTCAGTTAATTAATACAGTATTCTCTTGAGGAGCAGAGCTCACAGGAGGTATTTACAGCTTCTGGGAGGCAGGATATTTTATTTGTAGCATTGGGAAAGCCTGAACACCCCAGTCGTGTACAAGGATATCTGACAGGTGTATCGGTAAAAATAGTGTTTCCACATTCTTCAACTTATTCCATTGAGGGTTTTTATAAAAAAAATATAATCCTTGGAGGCTTAATTTCATAATATCAATGCGACGATAGAGGAAAATATTAGAGCGTCGGTACAGTCTATGTTTGCGTACATGAAAAGATAATTTCAGACTGCAGCTCTTACTCCTCCACCTCCCCCTACAGACCCCATTATTTATCCTCCACCTCTTCCAGTAGCTCCCACTCCCCCACCTCAGCCTGCAGACACAATTTTTTATCCTAATCCTCCACCACAACTTCCTACTTTTTGAGAGTTGTATGTTTATGATCCTCACCATCATATATTTTCATCTCTGCTGGTATATTGTATATGAGATAAATTTCATCATCAAAATCTAGATGTAGATCATCATAGGGTCACTGTACAGGATATTATAGATAGATTATCTCGACTACAATTACCTACAGATGAGGTGACGATAGTTGGACATAGTATCAACCACTTTTTAGTTTGTCCATCCATACTTCTACGACTCATTGCCATAAAAGTATGTATTTTATTTTTTATTTTTTATTTTTTATTAAAGTTTTAACATTTAAAAACTAATATATTTTTCTATTTTTTTACAAGAATACTTAAAAGGTAAAAAAAATTTGTATCGACAACAACAAAGACAAATGGCTATGACATCAGATACAAATTCTAGTAGTCTTAACAGACTGTCAAGATATTCAAATTTATTGGCAGATCATTATGAGTATCCAATGGAATATCATGTTTGTGATCATGCTATCAATGTGGGGATTGTAAAAGATGATATCATGGATCTTGTTACTATAGAAAATTTGGGCATCAATGTGGTGCATATTATTCCATGTAAGTCTTAAAACCTTTCCCTGCGTTATATTTATTAAAAATGTATACTTATGTCTGTTTTGTATTAGGTATCTTATAACATGTGTGAGAATAATGAGCGGACATTTGTTATGGATTCATGGACCCGCAATTGATTTCCCCTAAAGGACATGCATTGGATGAGGAACAAATAACACTTTATATTGATGAAAGATTTGAACATAATACAATCACGTCATGTGGGATGATGCATTTTTGTGAGGGGTATGAAAAATATATCTGGAAAAGTTTTCATTATCTTTTAACATAAGAAACCACTAACCTTAAATTTTCTTTTATATCAGTGATCATTGGATGTTATGTGTTTTTTTATAAGGGATAAAACACTTTATTGGATATGCTATGTCCATGGAGATGTGCGGGGAAGTTTACAGAATATATTGGAAAAGTAAGTTTCAATTTCTTTATATTTGTTTATATTATAATTAATTTTAAATTTTATACGATTCATATTATTTTCTAATAGGGGATGGGTCTACTTTCAAAAAAACACAAATAAAAAAGTCCAAAGATCATAATATGTAAAAGTAAATGTAAATATCCATTTATAATTTGTAATTTTCTATATATTACATAAAAATGGTATTTGAATTGACACCCATTTAAACAGAATTTTCATTAAGAACAAGGATTCGTCGAATGCAGATATTATATATTAAGATTTAGGTATGTAATAAATACAACTGGAACACATGTGAAGTTTGACTGTAATATTTCTTTATAAACATTGCCATAATATTTCATTTGATTTATTCATTATACATGATAACTACAATCCTTTTAATTTATTTCTATTTTATGACCATCAACCCTATAATGCTCAAGATGTCAAACACTTAAAAGTGAATAGTCACATTATTTTATAGGTTTTATTGGATTTTAGTTTGTTTGTAGTGTAAAATGTAATTTTGAATATTGTAATTATAATTTTTTATTTGGAAGTTATTTCTGTGGGATTTAAGTTTTTTTAGTTTACAATGTATGTTTTGAATGTAATATATGTGAATGTTTAATTTTTTTCTAGTTATTTTTGTTTTGGTCTTGTTTTGATGTTTTTTTGTTTGGATTCTGGTATGGTCTTGGTGTTCTTTTGGTCCAATTTTGGCTTGTTTCATACTTTGGCAGAGCATAGAAATGGTTTCATGGGGGTGCGGGTGTCTAGGGGGGCTTTACGAGGGGTAGGGGTGTCTAGGGGGTGGGGGTGTCCAAGGGGGTAGGGGGCTGTCCATGGGGGATGGGGGGGTTGTCCAGGGGGTGGGGGTGTCCAGGGGGTGGGGGTTGTCCAAGGGGGTGGGGGGGGGGGGTCCCAGGGGGTGGGGGCTCTCCAATGGGTGGGAGGGTGTCCAGGGGGTGGGGTTCTAAGGGGGTGGGGTGTCTGTGGAGTGGGAGGGGCTATCTAGGGGGGGTCTAGTTTCTACATGTTTCATAATTTGGAAGATCATATTAATGGTTTCATGGGGGTGGGGGTGACCATAGGGTCTATCCAAGGGGGTAGTGGGTGTAAGGGCAGTTGGGGCGTCCAAGGGGTAGCGGGGATGTCCATGGGGGGTGGGAGAGTCCAGAGGATGGGGGCTGTCTAGGGGGGTGGGTGTCCAGGGGTGGGGGATGTCCAAGGGGGTGGGGGTGTCTAGGGGGTGGGGGATGTCTAGTAGGTGGGAGAGTGTCCAGGGGGTGGGGGGTTTCTAGGGGTGGGGGTGTCCAGGGGGTGGGAGGGTCTGTCCAGGGAGTGGGGGTTGTACAAGGGGGTCGGTGGTGTCCATGGGGTGGGAGCTGTCCAGTGGGTGGGAGGGTGTCCAGGGGGTGGGGGGTTTCTAGGGGTGGGGTGTCCAGGGGGTGGGGGTTTTCCAAGGGTGTAGGGGTGTCCAGTGGGGGAGGGGGGGCTATCTAGTGGGTGGGAGGGTGTCCAGGGGTGGGGGGTTTCCAGGGGTGGGGTGTTTAGGGGGTGGGAGGGGCTGTCCAGGGAGTGGGGGTGTCCAGGGGGTGGGGGCTGTCTAAGGGGGTCGGGGTGTCTAGGGGGTGGGAGGGTGTCCAGGGGGTGGGGTCCGTCCAGTGGGGTGGAGTGGTGTCTAGTGGGTGGGAGGGTTTCTAGGGGGTAGGGGCTGTCCATGGGGGTGGGGGACTGTCCAAGGGAGTAGGGGTGTCCAAGGGGTGGGTGGATGTCCAATGGGTGGGAGGGTGTCCAGGAGTGGGGGGTTTCTAGGGGTGGTGGTGTGGGGGGGGGGGGGGTTTGAGGGGCTGTTCAGGGGGTGGGCGGGTGTCCAGGGGGTGGGCGGGTATCTAGGGGTGGGTGTCTATCCAAGGGGCAGGGGTGTCTCGGAGGTGTGGGTTGTCTAGTGGGGTGGGGTGGTGTCCATTGGTTAGGAGGGTGTCTTGGGGTGGGGGTGTTCCAGGGGGTGGGGCCGCCCAAGGGGGTAGGGGTGTCCAGGGGGTGGGGGTTTTCTAGTGTTTTTGGTCTAGTTTTGGTCTTTTTTCTTCTTATTTCAGGTCTTCTTTGGCAGCACATTATAATGGTTGAACTGTATTATTAAAAAAAAAATTTACATTGATTATTTTATAACAGACGTAATAAATTCATGGGAATGGTTTTTTACATCGGTTATTAAATAACTGACATAATATATATGTTTTCACATCAGTTATTTTTTAACCGACGTGATAAACTTGTTTTCTCACGTTGGTTTTCTAATAATTGACTTGAAAAATGCTTCTTAGGGTTTGTTTATTACGTCAGTTATCTAATAACCAACGAAGTAAACAACATATTCTGGAAGTTATTTAAAAAATAACGTAATAAATCACAACTATGAACCATTTTCCACATCAATTTTTTAGGAACTGAGGTTAAAATGGCTTTGGATTTCATTTTTTTACGTCGGTTTTAAAATAACCAATGTAAAAACAATATTTATAACGTCCCCTAAAATAAAGTCGGCCAAAAACCGACATAAAAAATGAAAAATAACCGACATGAAAAATGTTTTTGCACTAGTGAATCGATCATAGAATGTAGTATATCCACTACCAAGTTGTCATCATCTTGATGTATATACTAGAAAAAGATTCCAATCATCATAAAAATAAGAGAGAACATACATAGGTGTATATGTATGGGTGATAACTAATACTTGGTATAATGATCTATATAATAACCAATGAATTTATAGGTTATTGATTATAGAAATAATTCAATTATTATCTTAGATAAATGATTGTTTTGAGAATTTTAATTCATAATGGAATTAAAAGTTTTTGTGTGCCTATAATGGGTGTCTTTGGACATGTTAGAGTGTTTTTGGGAGGTCTGGGAGGTAGATTCTATGTTTAGGGAAATAAGGGAAATGAGGTGAACTAAAACATTATTTCAATCCAAACCAAGTATATGACAGAAATTTATTTGTTACTCAGTGGATGAGATAAAGGTGTTATATCCCCAAGGGTTACATCGAGAAGTTAATGGAACCACACTAGGTGGATGGTTCCTTATGAAGTTTCTGGTGAAGGGTGATTGGTTACCTAATGGGGTTTGGATTCTGTTTTAAAAAATAGGGGTATAAATGTAATTTAACAACAAACCCCTCTAAGAAATTAATGAGAAATTTTTTGTTCCCCAAATTTTTATTCTCACCTTCTTAAGATTAAATGTTAAAAAACCCTCACGTTTATAATGATATAATTTGATTTTTTGGAAATGAAGGAATTTATATTATTGGAGAATCATGAGGATATATTTTTATAACCTTGAAAGAAAATTATCATAAGGTCCACTAAAAGACATGAAAGAGAGATTGAGGGCCAAGGTGATGTTTTAAGTATTTTAGGTAGCACTAGCTCTCCAATATAGAGCCACCAACCAGCTAGTGGTCTAGAAAGTTGCCTCTCAACCTTAAGAATTCCATCAGCTACCCTTTAGAAGCAAGAAGTGTCAGTGAATCCACAGGTGTCTCACTAGGTAGTCAGTGGGATCATCCAACTAGTTGGTGTCTATGATCCATAACCTTATAAGGAGCATTAAATGATGGTAAAAAAGAGTCATATTGATTTTTTAATGTCTTATCTTATACCATGACTCCTATATCACCTTTAAAGGATATAAATAGACTCATTGGGATATTTTTAAACTTACCTTATTAACTAATTAACAATATCCAAGTGCTAAGATCTTCAAATTTATCATGAACTACAATTGGGTCCCAAAATAAAAAGTTTTATTTATTTATAAATAATTCTATAACTCTTATACATCACTCTATTTGATACAATTGAGATTGATCCAAAATGATATTTATTATAATAATATTCTCTTTCTTTTTATCCTTTATCTATTTTGGTGATCACTATATTTTAAAGTGAGAGACTTAAGTTTCTTAATAAAATTGATAAAAGGAAATGGATTACTTCACATTGAGGTTTCTAGCTATAATCATTAAAAATTAATAGTTTATTTTATTTTGGTTTCTTCATATAACCCATTAAAAATCATGTGATTTTTGGTATCATGGCTATCTATAAATCCAATGTACTAATGCAATAAACCCTTGAGTAATTGTGGTAGGAGATGTAGGGGTTCACCAAATAAATTTGGCTTAAATCCTTTATCAAATTAATTTTTCATTTTATTATGCCACACATTACCTTTTTATTAACGGTGAACTTTTAATTTTATATATTCATATTCTTAATTTAACTTTTTATGATTATATTATTCTTATATATTTCCTCTTTTATTAACATATAAAGTAATTCCATTTGTGATTTCTCTTTTTCATTTACATGTATTGATCATTTTTTCAAAGTCATCAAAAGTTCCTAATTATCATCAATATTTAAAAAGTGGTTTTCAGTCCATAAATCTATAATCATTTATTTTTTATGGGAAATTCACCTCTCCCCCCTCTTGAAATGTTACCCTACTCTGGCCTACATTTGGTATCAAAGGAGTCTTGAACTGAATTAAATATTTTTTAAATTATTTATTTGTTTTCAACTCTTTCAAAGCTTAATTAGTTTTACAAATACTTAACTGGTTTTTAAGAATTATTGCTTTTCAAAATGGGTTTTCACACCCATGGTGATCCTGAAGGACAACCTATGGGTCATGATATATTTTTTGATGGTACAAATTATGGTTATTGTAAAACAATTTTTTTTACCTTTATGAGATCAATTGGTTATCCTATAAAGAATATAGTTATGTATGGTTATATTCTTACTATTCAAAAATAATAAAAAATGAAAACTTGATGATATTTATGCTTTTGAATTATATGTAAAAGTTATGAATTACTAGAATTGTGGTTTAGAACAAAATTAATTTAATCAAATTTATACAAGAAAAATGGATTACAAAATCTTAAAATTCAATGAAGTAACTCATGAATTAATGATTAAAGTCAAAAATAGTAGATTGGATATGTTTATAAAATATTTAAATAGTTTTTCTATGCATCAAAATGAATAAATCAATGAAATTATTACTCGATTCACTAGTATTTTTTATGGTCAAAAGGAAATAGGAGATACTCTTTATACAGAGACTTTAGTCAAGAAAATACATTGGGTTATATCAAGTAATTGGGTTCCCAAAGTCTCCATGATTCAGGAATCTAAATACATAAAGAATATAGTAGTTAAAGATCTCATTAGATCTCTCATGACATATGAGATAACTTTGAAAAGAAAAACCAAAAAGGAGGAAAATGGGGATAATGAAATTAGAAAGGACTATTAATTTCATGGAAATCAACACCAACATATCTATAAGTGAGACCAATATTTCTCATCGTAAAAATAATTTGATAAATTACATAAAAAATAAAATATTTTTTCAGTGCTTCAAAAAGGAAAATCAAGAAATCTAAGGTACGTGATTTGGTTGAAAAAGGAAGAGTCGTATCAAGATGGATTTTCCCTTGAATAAGAAAAATTCTAAAGACTATAATAAAAGTAAGAAATATATGAAAGTTCCAATTTTGGGTTCTAGAGAGGACTCATGTTCATCATCTGAATCAAGTGATGGAAGCCCTCTGTGCCTCATAGCAGATATCATGTTATGTAATCTAGTAAATTCCAACATTTTTAATTATTTCTCCCCTATTTCTATAACCACTTCTTTAAGTTATGAATATATTTATTATACTAGAGATAATGATTAAAAAAATTGTGAACTTCATTCAAAATTTAATGATTTAAAAATAAATATAATATAGTTTTTTTAAAACAATCTACACTTTTAAAATAAAAATATGATTTTTTAACTAAAAGATAATTAAAAATTTTAGAATTTGGAATCTCAAATTAAATATCTCAATAATAGACTTTCTCAATTCACCCATGGTGATAAATATTTAAATGTTATTTTTGGATCTCAACATATTGTTAAATGTAATGCTAGAATTGATTTTTCAAAATAATATAGTTTTCCCAATGATTCTAAAAAAGAATACATCTGGGAAGGGAACTTCCCAAAATAAATTTAATAATTATTGTAAGAAATTTGTAAATATTATTTATGAATGAAATTTCAGGAATTCTAGATATGTTATACCGAAATTCATTCATATATAATATCACATTTCTAATAGAAAATATTTTCCAAAACAAGTTTGGATACCAAGATATTTATTATCTAACTTGAGTGAACCTAAGATATGGGTACAAAAATAATTAGTCTCTTAATCTATTTTAGGATAAGGTTCTAAAGACCAAAACCCAAGAACCTACTTATTATATAGATAGCAGGTTCTCAAGTCATAGTTTGGGTGACACTTACGAATTCAATTATCTCAAAGATTTTGATAGAGGACTTGTCATGTTTAGATATGATTCAAAAATTAAAATGAATATTATTGGTAGAGTCAATTTTTCTAAATTTTATTTACTTAAAGATGTTTTATATGTTAAATACATGAATCATGATTTACTAAGTATTATTCAAATATTTGGTAGTGGTTTTAGAAATATTTTTTAAAATAATTTTTGTAAATTTATTAATTATAAAGGAAAACTTTAATATACAGCAACCCTTTTTCAAAATGTTTATATTATATAATTAAAATTTCTTGAAAGTAAAAAATTAAGTTTATAATTTTCCAAGGTAATTAATCTTTAATTTGGAATTAATACATAGAACATTATAACATTCACTCTATTGTCAAGCTCAATAGTAACCAAATAATATGATATTTTCTAAAAAATTCAAAGATAAAATATTTTTTGAACCTTTCTAACTTATAAAGAAATAAAAATAATATTTAAAGTATAAAAAGGAAGTTTTCACTTATAAATAATTTGATCTAGTATGCCTTTAGATTTTTTACAAACTCATTTTTCTATTATAGGAGGTAAATCTTACACCTTTTCAATTATCATTGGTTTTACTAGACATTCATGGGTCTTCATCCTAGCCCATAAAAATAAGTCTCATAAAGATATTATCATCTTTTCCAAGTAATTGTAAAATGAAAAATCAAACAAACTCTTTTCCATCAGAAGTGACCATGGTAGAAAATTTAATAATAAAGTCTTTGTTAAACTTTGTTCTTCTCAAGGATATGATCATTATTTCTATACTCCTTAAAAATATCAACAAAATGGGATAGAAAATTGATGAAATAGGACCCTCAAAGAAATTTATTAAACTCTATTTAGTGAGTTTAAGTTTCCTCAAAATATTTGAGATGAGGTTGGAAATATCACATACTATATCGTTAATCATGTTTCTCATAAGACCTATATTTATAAAAACCCTTCTGAACTTTGGAAATGAAAAATTCCTAAAGTTTGATTCATTAATGTTTTTAGTTGTAAAAGATTTATCTATAACACCAAGGATAATCTAGTAAATTTTGACCCCAAATAAAATGAAGGTATATTTCTTGGGTAAAAAAATAAATTAAATCACAATGAGTCTTAAATAAGTGCACCAAGACCTTATAGAGTCAATTCACATCATATTTAGTGAAAATATTCCTAAACCTCATCGCCAAATTGATGATAATGTCGAATAAGATAGTTTAACCTTGCCTAAAACTCTATATTCTAATGAAATTTAATATTTTCAAGAACCCCCTTCTACTCTTTTATTAAAGGCAAGGTTTGAATCCAAAGACCATCCTCTTGAAAATATTTTTAGTGAATTATAATATTGAATTCATATTAGAAGGTTGGACTTAAATGAGTTTGAACATAAATATTTTCTCTCACCTTGAAACTCAAACCCTTGATGATGTTATTAATAAAGTGAATTGGATTTTTTTTCATGAAATTGGATTTGAACTAACTTTAAAGGAATTTTTTTGGACTCTCATGGAATGGACTGATAATCATCCAATTATTGTCACTAAGTGGGTTTTTCAAAAAAAACATAAAGCACAAGGAATTATCACCTATAACAAGGATATAATTATTGATAAAGTCTATAATATATAATTTATTTATTATGATGAACCATTTTCAACCATTTTATTTCAATAATCCATTATAGTATTGTTGGCATTCACTACTCATTTTAATTTTAAAATTTTCTAAATGGATGTCAAAAGTACTTTTCTAAAAGTTTTTATTTATGAAAATGTTTTTGTTGATGAACAACTAGGTTTTAAAAACCCTAAATTTTCAACTCATTTTTTTCAAGTTAACCAAATCTATTTATGGTTTAAAAAATACACATAGGCTTGGTTTGAATGGTTGACTAAATTGATTTTGTCAAATGATTTTTAAATGAGAAAATTAAATTCAACTATTTTTCTAAAAACATTTTCATATGATTTATTAATTTTTCAAATTTATGATGAATAAGTTATTTTCAAACCAGCTAAATAATATATTTTTAATTATTATTTTTTATTTAATAAATAATTTTTTAAATGAGTTTTATGGGAGAAGTGAAAATATTCATTAGTTTTAAAATTTCGAAAAAAAATTATGGAACTTTTTAAACATAGTGAATACACTATAAAATTATAAATAAATTTAGAATGGATTGTGTTAGTGGTTTTGTCGATGTGAAAGTTATTGTGGGTGGTTGTATAGGTGTATAAGCAAAGGTTTTATGAGATTTGACTCATGAGAACTTGGGTTAGGCTATATGATTGTGTAATGTGGGAATCTAAACTCTATTATTTCGGATTATATTAATATTGATAGTGTGAAAACCAATGATATGGTACTTTAGAGGACCAATCTAACTTGGCAATAAGAGAGTGAGTGTTCGTGTTTTTTTTCATGGAAAATTATTAGTATGTGAAGGCTAGTGCACACTGGTTACATGTTGCATTTTTTATGGTTATGGATAGATGAAATGGTTTAGTAAAGGTCTATTAGGAATTATTCAGGTTCTAGGAGAATTTGGTTTTTATGGTGATGAGAGTGTGATTGTGTGAATACCCCTTTCCCTGACTACTAGGGTGACTCATGGGAAAAGAGTGGGTTGGTATGTGACCATCTTAGAGTGTGATCAGTATTGAGATATAAATTCTTAGTTTTCTATAGGTTAAGATTAATGAATTTAGTGGGATTCCTATGGGAATAGTTTCCTAGGGTTTTGATATGAATGGGAGAAGTTTTATTTTTATTAATTGGAGACATCAAATATGGATTGGGGTACCACAGTGTGGTCAATCTAAGAATGGGCCTTAAAAGGGGTTGTCAGGGATGAGATGCGTGTGGATCAGGAAGAGAGACATGTGAGGGATATAAAATTATATTTTTAATTATGTTCAAGAAGTAATATGAGGTAAAGAATATGGAATAGACTACCCAATTGGTTTTTTTTGGGTGAATCCATAATTTATATAGAGTTTTAACTAATATCTAGGGTGATGTTTATAGTAAGATTGGAATTGGTTGTGATTGGCATTTCAAGTTGGTGATTGGGTAGGAGAAGTTTGTTCATGTTCAATCATTTAATTTAGTAATTGGAAGGAGATGGTTTGTGTAGATCGAATTTTTTTTGGTTTGTAAATATGGAGAAAAAGATACACCTTTGGTTGGGATAATCATATCAATTTCTTTGTGTACAATCCTCACATTAGTAGGATCGTGATGTAGTGAAGATGATAGTGGGGTGATTGAGATCCTATCTATTTAACTAGTTCATAAGTAGGAAAATTCAATTTGATTCCATGGAAAATACCAGAACATTAAATTCAGTTATGGTTTTTGATTAGATATAGTAACTTGGGAAGCTGAATCGGTGAGAATTTGGTTTTCTATACAAGAGGGATTCATATCGATGTATGTTAATGCTCGTGGGTATATTAAGACAACATATTTTTTTGGGTTGATAATTCTTACATTGAATGAGACCATGTGTCAGGTTTTTATTTCAATATAAGTGTGTGGGTTATTTAATGATTCCCTTAGGGATTAATCCATCATGATCGTGATGATGTAGAGGTGTTCTGGTGTTCCATTTTGAGAGTTTTTGAAAAATGTAGACTAGTAGAACATTGAGTAGTTTCTTCAGAAAAAATTTAATTCAATATGGATGAAATAATTTTTCCATAACTATTCATGATTTGGTTTTCATATTTCAAGGATTAGATCATGGATTTTAGGGGGTAAAGATGGTGTATTCGGAATTAGTGTGTGCGATACGGGGATGCATATGATTCAATTTAAAATTAGGATTGGAGAGTGGTATTGGATTATAATTAATGAATTAAAAATGATGATTCATTTATTTTTTACTCACAAAAAATATATTTTTATTGTGTGGAGTTTTTAATGACCTAAATATTTATGTGTTACTTAAGTTATATGGAATTTGAACTACCAACTTGGAGCAGGGGTAGTTTTGAGAATTAAAATTCAAATTAGAAATCTAATATTTATAACACCACTTTGTAGTGATTTTTGATATGTTTGAGTATTTTTTATATTTCTGGAAGGTAGATCAAATGTTTGAGGAAAGGGAGAACTATGAGGTGAATTGAAATGTTTTTTTAGTTCAAACTAGGAACCTAGTGGCTAAGTAAGGGAATTGTATCCCTATGGGTTCCACGGAGTGGATGGTGAAACTACACTAGAGGTTCATCCCCTTATTATTTACAAAATGATTCTTGATTGAGTACCATGTGGGTTCTAAGTGACTTTTTAAAATTAGAGGAATGATCATAATTTCATGGTCATCCACTCTCAGATCTTAATGGGAAATGGGGATCAAGGGAGGGATAGCCATCCATCCCCTCCCCTCCTTATTCCCCTATCGATTCCCCCTTGATGTGATGGTGGTTTGGGGTATTTTCCATGGTGATTTGAAGTATGTTCCCTCCTATATATCATCCATTATTCTTATTCTTTCACATTTATGATTTTTGTTCTTTTTTTATTAATATTTGAGCTAAAATTACACACGAGTATGGTGGAATCATCCTAATATGAAGAGGCTTTGGTGTGTGGTGGATACAGGGTGTTGAGGAGTGATGAACTCAGGCTTACTGTCACTATTGTGGTCAAAGTACATTACTTAGTGGAATTTCCTAGGGATATCACCAAGTTGTATATTAATTAGTGATTTATTGAAAGTAATTTCATGGGGATTTTTTCCACATAAGTCTGAGAGGATTAAATATAATTGCCAAAACTTTAAATACATTGATATTAATTCATAATTGACATATATTCATTACAACATATAACAAAAACATGATAGGACCGTATAGTTATAGTTTCTTTTGAAACCGGGAAACATAAACAACTAGTTCCTAAATCGTCTATATTGTCTCCCATTTATTTCTTCATAAATGGACTTCTTTTGGGAATATCATACTTAATACCCATATTCATTACTTGGGGAAAAGAAACATATGAAAGGGTGAGCTCAAATGATCAGTAAGGGTAAACAAACAAAATATCAATCATATCATATTTATAAGAACATAAAATTTGAAAATCTTACCCTCCATATAAAAGATCATAATATCATGTCATGGGATAAATCATAAAAGTTAAATGTAATCCAAATAGTTATAATATAAGACATGAAATTTTGTAGCATACACACATAAGCATAGAAAATCATTTCATATTAGTCAAGGCTCATTTCAAAGACCATCCTAGCGAACAAATTCCATTACTGAACTTAGTTCACTCCTCATTCCAACCTTGTTTAACTTAATCAGATTTACTTTCCATTATAATCATGTATATCTCATGAGATATAAAAAATTACCCAATTCATTGGAGGGATATATAGGTCCCACCCATCTCATAATGAAACCATTATTTTTTGTCCCACAAAAACACAAAAACATTCACTATAGCATAACCCATGAAATAAAATGGGTTTCTTAAACATCATTTCATCATAATTGAAATAAAAAATGGATTCCCTCAATAACATTCCACCATAAACACAATCAAATCATAGTAATAACAGGGATATAAATATAAACCTATTTAAATATTTTCAACTTATATGGAAAATAATTTTGAGAAAACACTTGAAGTTCATTCCTAAGTAAAATATACTTTCTTCTTTAAAAATGTTTTCCTTCCTCAAAATGCCACACAATTTTAGAAGAAATAAATTTATATGAAAATAACCTTGTAATATTGTGGTGGAATATTCAAGTAAATAAGTCATTATGAAAGCATAAAAATCTATTCATTCCATACAATTTAAAAAAACATTCTTCTTGTACTTTTTCCAGAAAAGTTAAAAAGTACCTCATATCAAAAATGATAAAATATTCCATTCATACCATTTAGTAAAAATTTACCAATGTGTAAAATTAAATTTTAACAACTATAGAAGGATATAAAGAATATTGTTAAATAAATATTTAGTAATCATGGATGTGGATGATAAATAACCCCCAGTAAATACTTACGAATAAAAAATCTAAGATAAAAAATTGATTTTTAAATTTATCCCTTACCTTAGATATGATATCCTTCGTACGTATCTGAACCTCTAGTATGATGATTTAAATAATTTTACTAATTTATTATAGAATCATAATAATTTTTATTATAACATTTATGATCATATTTTAATGTGTTTTTTGTAACATTTTATTTTTACTAGTTATTCAGTTATTAACTGTTTTATGTTCTTATGCATGTTTTTTCGGATAAGTTCTTATTATTATTTTTAGTTATAGTTATATCATTTATAGAATGGTATCAGTATAATATATATCATATTTATTCATTCAATTCATTTATATAATCATTCTTTAATAAAGATTATGTAGAATGAATCACATCGCACTGTGGAGACGATAAACCGTACGTACGATGAGCAATGATATCTTTCCCATAATTATTGAATGGTATTGATGTGGATGGTTTAAAATATCTAAGAATTAGTATCATGTTATAACCGTCATATATAGTTATTATTTCCACCATTATACCCATCCAAGTAAGCTGGTGGTGAAAAACACATCACACCATGACATGGAGACGATAAGTCATACATACACACGCGCGGTGATTTCATTTTTTGTAGAATGGATAGAAGGTTAAATATGTTTGTTTCATATTTATAATAACATATGAGTATATGAGTGATATTTATTTTGTTACTTTATAATGAAAAAACTAATGTAGATGAAGTAGAATAATTGTTTTTTGAATGAATCAATAGAAGAGATTACTACTTCCTCAACGTTCCTCCTTCAGATTTCCCCTTAGGGAACTAGAGTTTGTCATTGAAGAAGACCAGAACCTCTAGAATGAAAATTGGGAAGTTTAGAAGGAAACATGGCAGGGAGTGGTCGAGATTGACATCCCAAAATGAAGTGAAGAGGTGAGGGATAAGGTTACATTTTATAATTATAGTGAGGGGCACTTTTGGAAACCTCAAAAATATTAATTTATAATAAAATCAAAACCCAGTTAAAAACCTCAAAAATATCCCAAATTCAAAGATGAGATGTGATAATGTTGTAATATCATCAATAAATAAATTTTGGAAAAATTATTTTTGTCATTTTAAGCATTATCATTTCAATTAACACTTAATTATTCTATTTAATTTTAATTTTGGTATTAAAATTATAAATATTTAATGGTTATAAATACTTACTTATACGGTGTTAATTTACCATAAATGGATATTTTATGACATTTTCAAACTTATAATTTTCACTTTGTAATTTTTAAATATTTTTATTATTTTTAACAATTTAATAAAATTTTATTATTATAAAATATCAATAGTGTAAATTTTTGACACTATTCATTTATTTGAATTTAAATAAAATCCACACAGAAGATAAATTAAAAAAAATATTTAATACAATCCTAAAATTTCAAAGTCACCTATAAATTAGTGGAGCACATTAATTAGTTCATATGTTATTAATTTTAATATTTTTATCATCATTTATTTGATATTTCTATTAATAAAATAATTTTTACATCACTATTGTGTCATCAATAATGGTAATTATTTAATATCTAAAAATTATAAATACATTTCTATGATTTAGTTAATTCTTTTAGATTTCCAGATATTATATATAGTTGGTATTATCTCCTAGTTATCCATATATTAAAATTAATATACTTATGTAAAATGATATTATGACATTTTGTAACATTTATTAGTTTTTATTACATTCATGTCATAATCATAAGTAAGTAGCCATAAATTGATTCCATTTTGAGTAATAGATTATAAGGTTCGAATTTAGTCATCCAATAAGACTTTTACAGGTGTTAACATAATTTTATAATATTATATTAACCCTTAATTACATGATTTACCTTTAACCATGGTAATAAAAATAATTACTAATGTTACTATTTATAATGCCCAAAAAAAGTATCATGTTAACATAATTTTGACCTATTGATTCCAAATATGGAATAAATTTTTCAAAATTCAAAACACATAAGTTGCAGTAATTAATTTAAAATTAATCACATTGTAGAAATGATAAAATGGGTTTTAAAAGTTAAAACATTGCAAAAGATTGAAATTGTTTACCTATGAATTCAATGTAAAATTAATAATAATTACATAAATTATATTTAAGGATGAAAATATATTTTCTTTATAATTTAAAATCATTCAATATTATAATTTAACTATATAAATTATCTCGATGAAAAAAGTTGTTTTTAATTAAAATTTACCATATTTTTACTATTCATCAAAACATGAAAGTTATCATAAATATATCATAAATTTATCCAAATTAAATTTTTATATCCCACTTCAAAATAGTATATTTATTTTTTCATATAAAAATTATTAATGATTCAAAATCTTAAATGAAAATGGGTTCGCCATTCAAAGGTGTAAATTTTTCTTTTAAAAAATAGGTTTTTATACATCAAATATGGTTTTATTCATACCCTATGAATAAAATATTCATTGGATGAATATAAAAAATATTCATAAAAATATATATAACAAATATATATCTCATTAATTTCATTACCAAAAGTAATTAACTCAAAAATATAATATCTAATTGATTTATATTTTTCATAAATAATTGATAGCCAATGAATTCAAAAGGAATTTTCATAATTTAGTTATAATTATTCCCACTAACCTAATGGATATGCCATAATTTTAACACCCCAAGCTTCCACGGTACACTTCTCTTTGAATAATACAGTAGCGTGTGTTGTACGCAACTTCGAGTTCTAACATACCACAACCAATCAAACTAGCCGTTATGAATAGTAATACCCACTTTTTGAAATTTTATAAATTTTATCTTTCAAAATGGACTTCATTTTTGGATTCGAGAATATTTAAATTAGATTAGGGTGATTTTTTGGTACTTTTATGATAACTTTCATATTTTGACGAATAGTGAAAATTACTAAATTTTAATTAAAAACAACTTTTTAATCGAAATAATTAATAGTGATAAATTATGAATTTGAGTGATTATAAAGTATAATTAGATTATATTTTTACCATTTAATCCAATTTTGGTCATTGTACATAATTTCAAATTTAAACTGGACATAAGAAAGAGCCAATCTTTTGATAGTTATTATTTCTTAAAAACACGCTTTTTGTTTTCACAACGAGAATTGATTTTAAATTAATTTCTGCCACTTCTGTGTTTTGAATTTAGAGAAATGTATTCCATATTTAGAATCATGAGTTCCAAATTGTGTAAATTTGTAACTTTTATTTTTAGACATTTTGAATAATTACTTCGGTAAATATTTTATTTACCATGGTTAAAGGGTAAATCCAGTAAATAAGGGTAAAAAATAATATTATAATAATAATAAATTACCCTAAAACGTGTCATAACCCTATTTTTTGATACATGTCCGACCATGGGAATATTTGGGTTAATTTCGGGACCCCATGTATCCACTTGTAAGTGATAATGACACTATATATTAATTAAATTAAAGTAAATTCAAAAATGACATAAGCATATATCTTTTAGAAAAACAATTTTTACATAGGGTTATATATGTTATATTTTCTACTATAAATATTCATTATAAATATAAAATGATTTCATACATAATGGTATTTTATTTATAATCTTTATAAATTGAATAATTAAATATATTTATGACACAATAATGATGCAGTATTTTCCTTATTAATGAAATAATCAAATAATTGGAATTATAAAAGTTAAAATAAATATAATTTGAAAGTTTTTATGAAATACACTGATTCTATTGGTTAATATGACATGTTATGATTGCTTAAATGAATTTTTTTGAATTAATAAAGTTTTTAAGACTTTAACAAAAATAAATTATTAAATATTGTCAAAATTGACATAAATGAGTTTTTAAAACAAATATTATATTATTAATTGATATTCTATTCCTAAAAATATAGGGTTTGGAAAAAGGACTTATATAATTATAGGTTTATTATTAATGGACCACTTGGGGGTTTCTTAGAAGTTTATAGTAAGTTTATTGACTATATAATATAAAAATACAAAGAGACGTGGTAAATGTCAAACTATTTAACTAAGAGTTAAATCAAAAAGATAAAATTAATATAGTGGCCCAAACCTGCCTAAAACATATTGGTTGAGTGGTTTCGACCTATCCCCATATTAAAATTTAAATAATACACTTTATATCCATTAGAAACCAAATATTAATTTATTATAAAATAATATTTCTAACTTTTCCTAAGGTGCCCCTCACCCCTCTTATAAAAGGTCACTTCCCCTTCTCTCTAATTCAGACCTTCAAAGCCTTTTGGCTTGGCCAAAACCTGCCCAAATATTCTCTAAAAATACCTCACCACAACCTAGAGTCCTTAGTTAGATCATAAATCTAACCTAAGGATCCCTTTTGATCAAATCAAGAGAAAGAATCTGAAGAAGAGATAATGTTTTCACCACCCTCTTTCAAATTCCTTTCTTCTTCAACTTCTTCTTTCATTGTTATTTAAAATATAAAATAATAAATCCAGTGTGTTATATATAATTTGATTTTATTATAAATATGGTACAACCATATTCAGTATTTATCAATCATTTGAATGACATTTCACCATACGTGCGTATGTACGGCCTACCATCTCCACATCGTGCTGTAATTGTTATTCAATATATTATTATTTGGATGGGAATAATAATGATATGTAATTAATGTAAATAAAAAATATAACATGATAATGATTCTGTATATATTATATACCATCCAATTATATATTATTTTAATATCATAATATTGATATTGTCACTTGTGTGTACGTACGGATTACCGTCTCCACGAACACGATGAGATTCATTCCCCATGATATCCATTCAAGACTAAATTTCATTTGAAAATTAAAAATAATGTTTAGAGACATGATATAATTCTGGATATGAATAATATACACCCCATCCATAAAAAATATGGCTCACCTAACAAATAATATAAAGGAAAATGAATCTGTTAACACCCGAAACGACGATAATACTAAGATATTATCAACAAATCAGTGTTAAAAGATCGTATATGATATCATATTAATGTATATGATTATTTTATAATTCAATAACACTTATTTCACCATTATATAGGAGGTTAACTTACCCTCAACCAAGGAAAAGGTACAATGTAAGGGGTTTCTTATCTCACTTTTAATTCCATGAGATTTCCATTGTTCATCACTTATTTATTTCATGTGGGGTGTTTACTTCCCAAGATCATATTGATTGTGTAATATACATTAATTTATATATATTTAAATCACCATTGTATGATCCATCTTTCATGGTATATATGTTTCATAAGTTACCAAATTTGTAAGGGAATTACAAATTTCAATTTCTACTCATTCGGCATTACGCATACTTCATTGATTATTTTACTCCAAGATTATGTGTGAAATCACTATTCATTTTCTTATGTAATAATTCACACTCCACTTTCTATGGATACACTTTTAATACACATAATAAATCCATTGATAAATTCTCATGTCATCGATATGAACTTGATAAGAGTAATTTTAACTCAATCTCTATTTATTGAGTTAAATATCCAATTCATTGGTGTTGTTTTTACAAGAATATGTGTGAATGTCCTCTCATTTATTTACACTGAATATCCAATCATATTGATTGTATTTATATTTTTCACACATAATTATGTCATGGATTTATCCTTAACCTAAGGATATGATCTCTATAAGATATTTCATCTCAATTTACATTCCACTGAGACTTATTTGTTGTTATACTCCAAATCACTTTTATATAGTGTATATAATGTACTTTGACAGAGTATATCATGAATCCCTTTATTCTCATGATATTAAAAAGTTTTGATTACCTCAATTGTTTGTATTCAAGTGTCTCTCTTTTGGTTAGGAACTCTAACTAAAATATCATTTTAAATGTTTTAATGATTTATTATTCTAAATCTTTCTCATTAATGTCAGTGTTTTAAAAATGGTTTTAAGGATTTATTTATATAGACATTAAATTTGTAAAATTAAAATTTCTTTTAAAAGTTTCAAAGTGGTATGGGACACTTTGATTCAAAAATCTATTTTTAAATGGCTTGTTGACAAATAGTGTGACTTTTAACTGTTTTCAAGAAATTGGCAGATATTTTTCTCAAATAGTTTTGATGATTATTTTCATCTATGTCAATATCCTTCTTTATTCTCGATTGAGGTTAATCTGTTACAATAAAATCTTCCAAATTATATTTAATGAGTTATGTTTGACTGTGGATGTGCTATTTTTATACCATTCATGGTTTGTGGATAAAGTATTGACATTTCGTATGCTTTTTTTAATACGAATGTTTATGTTCTGTTTCAAACTTTTCATAAGAGGAATGAATTGGACTTAGTAAGTGACAGGTGGGGCCCACTATAGCTCCTAGATGCATCGGTAGGTATCATGAGAGAAACTAGTGTCTTGGAACAAGGCCTTGACAAAATATTATTTATAGTCTTCGCACAAGGCCTTGACTATGTGGTTATGATAGTCTGGCATTATGCATTCCATCATTATGAAAGTGGTTATTGATATTGCATGTGATTATTCAACTAGTATAATATCCATGTGAATAATTAAATGGAATTATTTCATTTTATCTTTTTCATATTATGCTGATGTTCAAGTTTAAAAGGCTTTTGTTTTAGTTATACATTGCCTTACTGTTTATGCTTATTTATGAAAGTTTCTGCTATATTGTTATCCTTACTCAGCATCTGAGCTCACCCCTTTTTATGTTTTATTTTTTTCCCAGGATGACAAGATTTATTTTATGAATGAACTGCAGGGATAGTATGAGGATATGAGTGTGGTCTATGGAGACAAGATTTTTTTGTAGTTTTTCACTTTATGATGTAATGTAAACTTTATGAATGTATCTAGTGATTCCAAGGCTACTAAACTAATTGGTCTTTCAAGACTTGATATTTTGTGATCATGCCAATGATACATAATAATGCACTGACTCTGGGTAACTGGGGTCGGGTGTTACAGTTGGTACCAGAGGAAGTTTAGTACAAACCTTGGAGATTAGATTTAGATAAACCCTGATTATAGCACATAGACCTAAGATCGAATTTGAGGATTAGTATAGAAGAACTTCCAAGAATTTGGTATTGTAGAGATTTTGTGAGTTTTCCAAGAAATAAATCTCTATATAGATACGAGTAGGTAAAGGCGGCTCTGGCACAAATGTACCTAGGGGTAAAACCCGAAAACACAGCTTTGAGATAGACTCGAACTAGAACGGGTGCACGATAACAGGACTTGCTGCACTCTTGGTTATGACACTCCCAGGGGATATGCTTAGGATAATTTATATTTTCTTTATAAAATGATTTGAATTATTTTAATATAAGATGAGAATAAATGACCTTGGTAAATCCTAAGGTGTTTCAAATTAATAATATGGTTTCATGATATTCTCTAAATGATTTTATGACTACTGTTTCTCACACAATGATTTCTGGTTTTAGTCAATGGCTGGATTCCAAGAAAGTCATAGTAACTTTGAGAATGATGTACAAGGTTGTAATAGTGGTGGAAATGAGAAACAAATTGGAATTTTGATAGGTGTTAAAGATATTGTGTTCATGCCAAATCAGTTTTCTAAAAATATTATCAACAACATATATATTAACCAACTCCTGGACTCAACAAAGAAGAGAAAGGTGATGAATGATAAGAGCTCCAGCAGTGGAGACCATGGGAAAAAGAATCCTCAATTTCCATCATGCAGGAAATGTGGAAGGAAACACTGAGGAAATTGTCTCAATGGAACAAAGAAATTCTTTACGTGTGGGAAAGAAGGGCATAATGTGAAGAATTTCTGAGGAAAAATGAAGAGTATTATGGAAGAAAATAAAAATGGTCCCAAGAATCCATTTAGAGTCATTTTCCATAAATGTAGGGGACATGTCCATTACCCATGTGAATTACCTATTCTATAGGATATTTTCTTGGTTAAAGAAGAAGCTATGTGTAAATAAATGGATGGAGAAATTTTTAAAAGTACGAGTACTCCTTGTTGATGGGATTACTTTGGAATAATTTTCTCTTGTATTTGTAACCCTGTAGTTTGTCATGTGGAAATGATATTTTAGAAAGACTTATATTTTCTCTTGGGGATATAGTTATAAATAACCATTTGGTTTTATATGATCATTGGGTTTGAGGGAATTACAAGTTATTATATTTTGGGATAAAAATGAAAGGTATGAGATAACATTTGTGGTTAAATTATGTTATGGTTATTTTGATAAATTTATCTCATTTTGGTAATGTTATAAAATATAGTTTTTGAAAAAGGACAACACGCAGACCGTGTGACAACCTGTCGTGTCAGACAAAGCTGTGGGAATCGAACCCACAACCAAATTGTGATTGGGATTTATCGTCTACCACTGGACTACGTGAAGTCCCTAGTTAGTGTGACTGATTATTTTTTGTTAAATGGTTTTATTGATCAATAATAAGTTGATTTGGGATCTTATGTCTTATCAAATGAATACCCTTAGTATAGGAAAACGATTCAGTGATTAAGTGATAAATGTTTTTTTGGAAGATGTCCGCTTTGTTGGGAACACTATATGCCCAAGAAAAATAGAATACTATGGGATTTCATTTGAGGAGTAATGTTAGATTTTTATCTATGTTTTTATTGTGGATTTATAATGATTTGGGTTATTTATGTAAATGATTAACCAATAATAGAGAATATGTGATTAGGTTAATTACTTTTAAGTATGTGGCTTTAAGAGTAGTTGATGTCATTTGGAGATACAATTTAACGTGGAAGACTACTTAACCAAATTCTTCTATGTTTTGGGTTTCAGTATTAGTTTGTATTATATTGAAGGATTTTAAGGATAGTTTTTTATTTAATGGTATTTATTTAACTTTGGGGTATTGTTTTTTTAGTTTTAGAAATTTAGATTAGTGTTTCTTTCTCTAATGGAATATAATTTTGGGTGATCATCAGATCTTATACTAACCATTTTGGTTTTGATTAATCCCTAAGAAAAGGTAAATATATATTTTATCCTTCGTGGATCATGTGATTCTATAGAATTTTATTCTATCTCTTCCAGTGTGCCCATGTCATCTTGAATAGTCATCGTTTAAAAATGAGTCAGCAGTAGAAATTTATTAAAGAATGATAATTTACTTAAAAAGTAAGTATATCTCTTTATGTTCTTAGTTAATCTCAGAAATGAATTCCTTATCTTTATGTAATGTAACTTAAAAAAATGTTGTCCATTTACTTTTCCTACTGGGAAACTAATGATTGTTTGTCCCATTACAAGTTTGTGGTTTTCTTATTGTTAAATTTCTCCAGATCATGTTTTCTATCCCTCTTCATCAGAACATGACACTTAGCTTATCATCCACATCCATGTTTTTCTACATGGAATGCTAGTATAGGTTATCTCAGGTGACCTCTGTACTTCTCTTTATTTCTTTTAAAGTGATAGTTGTATAGACTCTATTTCTAATGTGGCACTTTCCATTATATTCCCAAGATCAATTTTAAAAATTGAGAGGAGTCAATTTATTGAATGAGGGGAGAATTTAACACCCCAATCTTTCATGGTACACTTCTCTTTGAATAATACAGTAGCGTGTGTTGTACGCAACTTCGAGTTCTAACACACCACAACCAATCAAACTAGCCATTATGAATAGTAATACCTACTTTTTAAAATTTTATAAATTTTATCTTTTTAAATGGACTTCATTTCTAGATTTAGAATATCGAAATTATCAGAGGGTGAATTTTTGGTACTTTTCTGATAACTTTCATATTTTGATGAATAGTGAAAATTACTAAATTTTAATTAAAAACAACTTTTTTAATCGAAATAATTAATAGTGATAAATTATGGATTTGATTGATTTTAAAGTATAATTATATTATATTTTTACCATTAAATCCAATGTTGGTCATTGGACATAATTTTACATTTAAACTGGACATAAACAAGAGCCAATCTTTTGATAGTTATTATTTCTTAAAAACACGCTTTTTGTTTTGACAATGGGAATTAATTTTAAATTATTTTCTGCCACTTCTGTGTTTTGAATTTAGAAAAATGGATTTCATATTTAGAATTAGGAGGTCCAAATTTTGTAAATAGGTAACTTTTATTTTTAGACATTTTGAATAATTATTTCGTTAAATATTTTATTTACCATGGTTAAAGGGTAAATCCGGTAAATAAGGGTAAAAAATAATATAATAATAATAATAATAAATTACCCTAAAACGTGTCCTAACTCTATTGGTTGATAAATTTCCGACCATGGGCATCTTTGGGTCGATTTTGGGACCCCATGGATCCACTTGTAAGTGATAATAACAATTTATATTAATTAAGTTAAAGTAAATACAAAAATGACATAAGCATATATCTTTTAGCAAAACAATTTTTACATAGGGTTATATATGTTATATTTTGGACTATAAATATCCATTAGAAATATAAAACTATTTCCTACATAATGGTATTTTATTTATAATATTTAGACATTGAATAATTAAATATATTTATGACACAATAATGATGCAGTATTTTCCTTATTAATGAAAGAATCAAATAATTGGTATTATAAATGTTAAAATAAATATAATTTGAACGTTTTGATGACATCCACAAATTTTATTAGTTAATATGACATGTTATGATTTATTAAATAATTTTTTTAGAATTAATAAAGTTTTTAATACTTTAACAAAAATCAATTATTAAATATTGTCAAAATTGACATAAATGAGTCTTTAAAACAAATAATATATTATTAATTGATATTCTATTCCTAAAAATCTAAGGTTTGATAGAATGACTTATATAATTATAGTTGTATTATTAATGGACCACTTTGGGGTCTCTTGTAAGTTTATTGTAAGTGTATTGACTATATTATATAAAAATACAAAGAGACATGGTAAATGTCAAACTATTTAACTAAGAGTTAAATAAAAAGGATAAAGTTAATATACTGACTCAAACCTGTCTAAAACCTATTTTTTGAGTTTTTTTAGATCTATCCCCACCATAAACTTTAACTAATCCACTTTGGAGCCTTTAGAAACCTAATATGAATTTATTATAAAATAATATTTCTAGCTTTTCCTAAGGTGCCCCTCACCCCTCTTATAAAATGGCACTTCCCCTTCCCTCTAATTCACACCTTCATAGCCTTTTGGATCGGCCAAACCCTGCCCAAATATTCTCTAAACATCCATCAATTCAACCTAGAGACCTTAGTTTGATCATAAATCCAACCTAAGGAGAACTTTTGATCAAATCAAAAGGAATAACACAAAGAAGAGGTAATGTTTTCACCGCCCTCTTTCAAGTTCCTTTCTTCTTCAACTTCTTCTTTCTTTGTTATTTCCACTCTAAAATAATAACTCCAGTGTCTTATATATACTTTTATGTTATTATAAATATGGTACAACCATATTCAGTATTCTATCCATCCTTTGAATGACATGTCATCATACGTGCGTACATACGGCCTACCGTCTCCACGTCGTGGTGTAATTGTTATTCTATATATTATTATTTGGATGGGTATAATAATGATGTTTAATTCATATAAATAACAAATATAACATGAGAATTATTCGGTATATATTATATACCATCCAATTATATAATATTTAAATATCAAAATAATAATATTGTCGCTCGTGCGTACGTATGGATTACCGTCTCCACGAACACGATGAGATTCATTCCCCATCATATCCATTCAAAACTAAATTTTATTTGATGATTAAAAATAATGTTTATAGACATGATATCATTCTGTATGTGAATAATATACATCCCATCCATAACAAATATGGCTCCCCTAACAAAGAATATAATGGAAAATGAATCTGTTATCACCAGAAACGACAATAATACTAAGATATTATCAACAAATCAATGTTAAAAGATAATATTAATGTATATGATTCTTGTATAATTCAATAAAAATTATTTCACCATTATAAATGAGGTTAAACTACCCTCAACCAAGGAAAAATTATAATGTAAGGTGTCTCTTATCTCACTTTTAATTCAATGAGATTTCCATTGTTCACCACTTATTTATTGCATGTGGTGTGTTTACTGCCCAAGATTGTATTCATTGTTTAATATAATTCAATTTATGGATATTTACATCACCATTGTATGATCCATATTTCATTGGATGTATGTTTCGTAAGTTACCAAATTGGTAAGGGAATTATAAATTTCAATTTCCACTCATTCGGCTTTACGCATACTTTATTGATTATTTTACTCCAAGATTATGTATGGAATCACTATTCATTTTCTTATGTCATAATTCCCACTCCCCTTTCTGTGGATAGAATTTTTATACACATAATCACTCCATTTATAAATTCTCATGTCTTCGATATGAACTTGATAAGATTAGTTTTAACTCAATCTCTATTTTTTGAGTTAAAAATCAAATTCATTGGAGTTTCTTTTACAAGAATATGTGTGAATGTTTTCTGATTGATTTACACTTAATATCCAATAATATTGAGTGTATTAATATTTTCACACATAATTTTGTCGTTGATTTATCCTTAACCTAAGGATATGGTCTTTATAAGATATTTCATCTCAATTTACATTCCATTGAGACTTCTTTGTTGTTATACACCAAATCACTTTTATATAGTGTATATAATCTAATTTGAAATAGTATATCATGAATCCCTTTATTCTCATGATATTAAAAAAAATTATTACCTCAATTATTTATATTCAAGTGTCTCTCTTTTGGTTAGGAACTCTAACTAAAATATCATTTTAAATGTTTTAAACATTTATTATTCTAAATCTTTCTCATTAATGTCTGTGTTTTCAAAATGTTTTTAAGGATTTATTTATATGGACATTAAAGTTTTAAAATTAAAATTACTTTTAAAAGTTTCAAAGTTGTATGGGAAACTTTGATTCAAAAATCAATTTTTAAATGGCTTCTTGACTAATAGTATGACTTTTAACTATTTTAAAGAAATTGGGGGATATTTCTCAAAAATAGTTTCGATGATTATTTTCATCTATGTCAATATCCTTCATTATTCTCGATTTTGGTTAATCTGTTACAATACAATCTTCCATTTTGTATTGAATGAGTTATGTTTGACTATGAACATTCTATCATTATACCATTCATGGTTTTTGGATAAAGTATTGACATTTCGTATGCTAGTTTTAATATAAATGTTTGTGTTCTATTTCAAAATTTTCATAAAAGGAATACATTGGACTTAGTAAGCGATGGGTGGAGCCCTCTATAGCTCCTCAATTCATCAGTAGGTCCCATGATACAAACTAGTGTCTTGGAACAAGGCCTTGAAAAAATCTTATTTGTAGTCTTGTCATAAGGCCTTGACTATCTGATTATGATAGTCTGCATTATGTATTCCATCATTATGAAAGTGGTTATTGATATTACATGTGATTATTTGACGATTAAAATATCCATGTGAGTAATTAAATGGAATTATTTCATTTCATCTTTTTCATATTATGCTGAAGTTCATGTTTAAAAGGCTTTTGTTTTAGTTATACATTGCCTTAAATGTTTATTCTTATTTATGAAAGTTTTCTCTATATTGTTATCCTTAATGAGCATCTGATCTCACCCATTTCTATGTTTTATTTTTTTCCCAGGATGAGAAGAATTATTTTATTAATGACCTATGGGAATATTATGAGGATATGAGTACGGTCTATGGAGATAAGATGTTGTTGTAGTTTTCCACTTTATGATGTAATGTAAACTTTATGAATGTATCTAGTGATTCCAAAGATACTAAACTAATCAGTCTTTTGAGACATGATCTTTTGTGATCATGACAATGATACTTAATAATGCACCGAATCTGGGTAACTAGGGTTGGGGCATTACAATAATGGTAATTTTATAATAAGAGAATCTCTAGGTTTTCTTAAACTCATGTTTGAGTGGAAAGAAAACTACTGATGAATAAAAAATATTTAAATAAACAATTTCATAAAAACATCTGGGAGTTACATTCTACCCCCTTAAACTAAATTTCACCATCAAAATTCATCACTTGGTAAAGAACAAATGAGGATAATTATCCCTCATCATATCCTCAAGTTTCCATGTAGCCTCTTCAAATTGGTGGTTCCTCCATAAAACTTTAACCAAGCGAGTGGTCTTGTTTCGTAGAACCTTTTCACTTCGATCAAAAATCTCTATTATTTGTTCTTCATAAGAAAGATCTTGCTCCAACGGTATGGATTCTGAGCTTAGTACATGTGAAGGATCAGGTATGTACTTTCTTAGGAGAGATATATGGAACACATCATGAACTTGAGAGATATTTGGTGGAAGAGCCAATTGTTAAGCTGTCTTCCCAATACAATCCATAATTTCAAAAGGACTGATATACCTAGGGCTCAACTTTCCCTTCTATCCAAATATCATTACTATCTTCCATGGAGATATTAGTAAGAACACCTTATCACCCACTTCAAACTCTAGGTTTTTTCATCGATTTTCAGCATAATTGTTTTGTCGACTTTGAGCATCTCTAATGTGTTGTTGAATAAATATGACATTTTCTGCCATTTCATCAACATGATCAGGTCCTAATAGCTTTATTCCCCCAACTTCATCCCAGAAAGATAGATTTATGTACTTATTTCCATATATTAATTCATAATGATCTATCTGAATACGGGAGTGAAAGCTATTATTGTAAGAAAATTCCACCAGTGGTAGGTGTTAATCCCAACCTCCTTTAAAATCTATAGAGAAATCTCTCAACATGTCTTCTAGAGTTTGAATTTTCCTCTTAGAATGATTGTCTATCTGAGGATTATAAGAAGTGATGAAACTTTTCCAGATTATGCTAGACTTTTCCAGAACATGGAGGTAAACCATGGATCCTAATCAGATATAATGAAAATTGGTACTCCATGCAATCTTACCACTTCATTAATATATATCCGGGCAATATGATCAAGAGATAAATCCTCTCTAATAGCAATGAAGTGTGTTTACTTCGTAAGGTGATAAAATATAACCCAAATAGCATTATTTCCTTTGGATTTTTTTGGAAGTCTGATGATGAAGTCCATAGTGATGTTTTCCCATTTCCATTCTGGTATGGGTAATGGTTGTAACATCCCCTTAGACTTTTTTCTCTCAAACTTAACTTCCTGAAAATCAAGTATCGAGGTACATATTCAGCGACATCTCTTTTCCTGACATCCCACCATAAGTACTCTCTTAAGTCCCTAAAAATTTTTGTGTATCCAGGGTTAATATAGAATGAATAACTATGAGCTTCATTCAATAGCTCCTTCTTTAATTCTGGTATGGGAGTAATACAAATCTGGTTCCTAAACCATATTATTTCATCACAATAAAGGTTGAATTCAGGAACATTTCTCACCTTCTTTTATAACTCTACATCTTCGTTCTGTTTCTCTTTAATCTTCACTTGTATAGATAGTGGAACATTCATTTGAGAAAGATAATATTTCTCATCTTACATTAAACATTCTTGATCCATCCATTGAAAATCTATAAATATTATATCATTCATCATACTCATAATGGATAATCTATAATGGCCTTTTTGACTCAAAGAATCTCCCACCTTGTTCTCTTTCACAGGGTGGTAATGTATTGAGCAGTCATAATATTTAATCAACTCCACCCATCTTCTTTGGCACATATTCAACTCCTTTTGAGTGAAAATATACTTTAAAATTTTATGATCAGTATAAATATCACACCTTTCACCATAAAGATAATGCCTCTATATCTTTAATGAAAATATTACTACAGCTAACTCCTAATCAAGAGTTTGGTAATTTTTCTTGTGAATTTTCAACTACCGTGAGGCATAAGCTATCACCACATCTTTTTTCCTAAGAGCACATACTATCCCCTTTTTGGATGAATTGTTGTATATCAAAAACCATTCTCCACTACAAGGAAGTGTGGGAATAGGTTCACTAGCTAACCTTCTTTTTAGATCTTTGAAATTATCTTCACATTACTCTGTCTAAATGAACTTAACTCCTTTTCAAGTCAACTTGGTAAGTTTATTAGATAAACATGAAAAATATTTTACAAAATTTTTATAATATCTACCCAAACCAAGAGAATTTCAGATATCAGTTACCATTTTTTTCTCATCCATATTTCAATAACCTTTGTTTCTCCTGGATCCACAGATATCCCCTCTCTTGAGATTATATGACCCAAAAATGAAACTTTCTAAAGCCAAAATTCACACCAGGTAAATTTGGAATAAATATTCTCTTTTATTAGGGTCTTCAGTACAATTCTCAAGTGATCTTCATGTTCTTCCTTACTCTTTGAATAAAAAATAATATCATCTATAAAGACTACCACAAACTGATCAATAAATTATCTTAAGAGATTACTCATTAGATCCATGAAGATAGTGGGGGCATTAGTAAGATCAAAAGGAATAACTATAAATTCATAGGTTCTATATCATGTATAGAATTTTGTCTTTGGTATATCCTTATTTGTGTCCTTTAATTGATGATATCATAAATTAAGATCAATCTTGCAAAATGTTTTATCTCCACTTAGTTGGTCAAATAACTCATCAATGTGTTGAAGATGATATTTTTTTCTTGATAGTGATCTTGTTAAGTTCTCGATAATCAATGAAAAGTCTCATTGATCCATATTTCTTCTTAATAAATGGAATATGTGCTCCCAAAGGTGACACACTAGGGTATATTAATCATTTATCAAAATTCTCTAGGAGTTGCTTCTTCAATTACTATAACTCAATTGGGTCTATTCTATAAGGTGTATTTGAAATAGGCATAGCACTCGACATGAGTTCTATTAAAAACTAAATTTCAATATTGGGTGGGGGACCTAGAAATTCCTCTAGAAAGACATCATAAAACTCTCATAAAATGGTCTGATTCTTAATTGTGAGTTTTTCCTAAAAAAATTGAGATAAATAACCTTCATTTATTTGAATCAAGACCCATAAGATGGAAGAAAATTATACTGGAAGGTTATATTCATCCTTGCATCAATATATGATCATAGATTGATCTTGAATATGAAATGTGACTTCCCTTCCTTGGAAATTGATATAAGCTCCATATAGAGAAATCCAATCCATGCTAATAATCACATAAAATTCCACTATAGGAAGGATCACAATATTTTCTGGAAGCACTATACCACAAACTTCAACCGAAGAAGAATTATAAACCTTTGATGTGACATTTGATCCATTGGGAGTTGTTGTTGCTAACTGAACATCTAATTTTGGAGGTAATACGGTGATACCCTTAGAAACGTTTACATGAATTAAAGAGTGGGTGGATCCATAATCAAATAAAACATTTTCTACTTTAGAGTGGATGGTAAGTATACCTTTCACCACTTCATTATTTTACTCCATGTCACCGATAGTGATTGCATGTAACATTCCTTTTTATTTGGCATTAATAGTTTGTTTACGTCAATCATCTTCAATAACCCTTGGATTAGGGCATTGATTTTCATAATTCCCCATTTCCTAGAACTTATAACATTGAAGTGTAGGAGGTGCATTCTATATAGAATTTTCATTGTTCGAATCATTAGACATATTTTTCTCATCACTTCAGAATTCAATTTCTCAATGACCTTCTTTTCCACACTTAAAATATTTACTAGTCCCTTTAAGAAAATTTCTTCCATGTTTCCTTCCACACTTTGAGAATAAGGGAAAACTCATCTTCTTTTCAGTGTGTTATTTATATTTTCCTTTGAATTCCATTTTTCTCTTATTATAAAACTCATATGATTGATGGGTTACTCCAATATCTATCTCAACCTTGAGAAAACATCAAACAATTTCATCATACCTATTGAAGTCCCTTATGGCTAATGCCCTTCTGAGACTTGGTTTTAAGCCACTAAAGAATCGATCGATTTTACTCTCAGGATGGATAATAATTCCAGAAGAGTTCCTTGAAAGTCTTTTAAAATTTTCTTCATAGGTACCAACGGATTCATCATCCATTTTCTTAAGTTCAAGTAACTCCTTCTCCATCTTTGTTCGAAGAATATGAGGAAAGTACTTATTCAAAAATAAATTCATGAACTCGTCCCATTCCAAAGACTCAATTTCATATCTTTGGCTTGTATTCTTGATGATATTACACCTTTGATCAGCTTCACCTTCCAAACAATATACTGCTAAGATGAATTTATCATGTTCATAACATTGTAGAACTGAAAATATCATTTTAGTGGTACTGATCCATTGTTCAGCCACTAATGGATTAGAAGACCCACTGAATGAAGGTGGACTCTATCTCATGAAGGACTCAATAGAATGTTTCTCCCTCATTTTCTCATTTGTAAGTCCTATGTGATTCATAGCTTGAGAAATTTTTGTGATCATGGATATAATATTTTTCATTCCAACTCCCATAACATTTGGTTGCTCAGGGGGACAATCATTGCATTTCCCATCACATTCAACATTAACGTGGTTCCTTCAGGTTCCAGACATTGACTAAAACCAAGAATCATACTGTGAGAAACACTAATCATAACAGGAAAACCACATAATCAAAAATAAAATTTCAATTGAGGACGCTTTATGTTATATCCTAGGTTATTCATGAACATCTCGAATACACTAGTCTAATATTTTAACCTATACTTAGACATATCTTTATGGTTCTTACTAAGGTTCTCTCACCCTAGTTTCCAAAGGTTAATTATACATTTCCCCTGATACCAACTATAATGACCCATAATTTACATTCATTGATATTACTTCATAATATAAGTATATTCATTGCAATATATAACAAAACCATGATAGGATCGCATAGTTATAGTGTATTTATAAACTATGAAACATAAACAACTGGTTCGTAAAACAACTACATTGTCTATCATTTATTTCTTCATAACTAGAATCCTTTTTTGCATATAATAATTAATACCTATATTCATGACCTGGGGAAAAGAAACATATGAAAGGGTGAGCTCAAATTCTCAGTAAGGGTAAATAAAGGAAATATCAATCATATCATATTCATAAGAACATAACATTTGCAAATATTATTTTACATATAAAAGATCTCAATATCATGTCCTGAGATAAATCATAAAAGTGAAATGTAATCCCAATAGTCAAAACATAAGACATGAATTGTTTTTCATACACACATAAGAATAAAAAATCATTTCATATTATTCAAGGATCATTTCCAAAACCATCATATTGGACAAAGTCCATTACGGAACTGAGTTCACTCCTTGTTCCAGTCCTGTATTACTGAACCGGGTTTACTTGTTGTTACAATCATGTATATCTCATGAGATATAAATCTTTACCCAATGCATTGGAGGGAGAAAAGGGTCCCACCCATCTCATAAATAAACCATTCTTATGTGTTCCAAAAAAATAAAAAAAAATCACCATATCATAACCCATGAAATAAAATGGGTTTCTTAAACATCATTCCATCATAATTGATATAAAACAAATGGATTTACTCAATAAAATTCAGACATAAAAACAATAAAATCATAGTAATAATAGGGATATAAATATCCCCGTATTTAAATAGTTTCATCTTAAATTGAAAATAATTTTTATAAAATACTTGATGTTCGTTCGTGAGGAAAATATCATTTCTTCTTCAAAAATGTTTTCTTTCCTCAAAATGCCATAAATTTTTAGAACAAATAATTTTATGTGAAAATAACCTTGTAAGATTATAGTGGAAGATTCAAGGAAATAGTTCATTATGGAATCATAAAAATCAATTCATGCCGTACAAGTTAAAAAAACATTCATCTCGTTCTTTTTCTGGAAAATTCAAAAAATACCTCGTACTGAAAATGACAAAATATTCTATTCATACAATTTAGTAAAAATTTACCAATGGGTAAAATTGAATTTTAAAAATTATATAAGGGTATTAGGAATATTTTTAAATACATATATAGGAAACATGGATGTGGATGATAAATAACTCCCGGTAAATACTTGTGAATAAACAATCTCGGATAAAAACAAGATTAGAAAATTTATCCCTTACCTTAGATCTGATATCCTTCGTATGTATTAAAACCTCATGTATGATGTTTTAAATAATTTTAATGATTTATTATAGAATCATAATCAATTTTTCTATAACCTTTATGATTATATTGTCATCTGTTTTTTAGTAACATTTTATTGTTGCTGGTTATTCGGGTATTAACCACTTTCTGTTATTATGCATGTTTTGTCGGATAAGTTATTATTACTATTTTTAGATTATAGTTATATAATTTAAATCATTTAATTAGTATAATATATATCATATTTATTCATTCAATTCATTTATATAATCATTCTTTAATGAATATTATGTTGAACGAATCACATCGCACCATGTAGACGGTAAGTCGTACGTACGCACGAGCAAGGATATTGTACCCATAATTGTTGAATGATATTGAATTGGATGGTGTATAATATATTAGAATTAGTATAATGTTATAAAAATCATATATCATTATTATTTTTACCATTATACCCATCCAAGTAAGGTGGTGGTAAAAAACAGATTACACCACGACGTGGAGACGGTAAGTCGTACGTACTCAAGTGCGGTGATTTAGTTTTTCATAGGATGGATAGATTATGAAATATGGTTGTTTCATATTTATATTATCATATTGGTATATGATTTATATTTTTGATATTACTTTATAATGAAACAACAAATGAAGAGGAAGTAGAAGATTTTTTTTAAAACATCAGTAGAAAAGATGACCTCTTCCTTGGCATGCCTCCTTTAGATTTCCTCTTAGGGAACTAGAGTTTCTCTTTAAAGAAGACCAGAAACTATAGAACGAAAATATGAAAGTTGATAAGGAAATAGGGTAGAGTTTTTCTGAGCATGAAAGATCAAAATGAACTGAATAGGTGAGGGAGGATGTTCCCTTTTATAATTGAGGTGAGGGGCAATTTTGGAAACCTCAAAAATATTAATTTATAATAACATCAAACCCGGCTTAAAAAACTCAAAAATGTACAAAATTCAAAGATGAGATCATATAGGGTTGAAATAAAATCAAATAATAAATTTTGAACCAATTATTTTGTCATTTTAAGCATTATCAATTTAATTAACACTTTTTTATTCTATTTAATTTTAATTGTTGTAATAAAATTATAAACTTTAAATGGTTATAAATATTTACTTATATGGTGTTAATTGACCATAAATTGATATTTTATTACATTTGAGACCTTATAATATTTACTTTATAATTTTTAAATATTTGTATTGTTTTTAAACAATATAATTATATGTAATTTTTATAAAATATCAATATTGTCAATTTTGAAACTATTCAATTATTTGACTTTGAAAAAAAATCCACACGGAAGACAAATTAGAACCAAAATATTTAATACACTAAAAACATGTCATAGTAACCTAGAAAAATTGTGGATCACATTAATTATTTTATATTATATTTATTTTAATATTTTTAAAACCATCTATTTTATTTTTAAATTAATAAAATAATTTTTACATCACTATTGTATCATCATTAATGGAAATTATTTAATCTCTAAAAATTATCAATAAATTTCTATGATGTAGGTAATTATTTTAAATTTAAAGAGACTGAATATAGTTGATATCATCTCCTAGTTATCCATATATTATAATTAATATACTTATATAAAATGAGATTGTCATATTTTGTCACATTCATTAGTTTTTATTACATTAATGTCATATTCATAGGTAATCAGTCGTAAATTGATTCCATTTCAAAAACTATATTATAAGGGCCGAATTTAGTCATCAAATAATATTTTTACAGGTGTTAAGGTAATTTTTTAATATTAATTTTACCCTTAATTAACCGATTTACCTTTAACCGTGGTAATAAAAATAATTACCAAAGTTACTATTCATAATGACCAAAAATAAAAGTAACCTATTAACATAATTTGGACCTACTGATTCCAAATATGGAATCCATTTTTAAAAATTAAAAACACATAATTTTCAGTAATTAATTTAAAATTAATGTCGTTGTTGAAATGAGAAAACAGGTTTTAAAAGTCAAAACATTGCAAAAGATTGAAATGTTTTTACCTATGAATTAAATGTAAAATTAATGATAATGGCATAAATTATATTGAATGATAAAAATATATTATATTTATTCTTTAAAACCATTCAAAATTATAATTTAACAATATAAATTATCTTATTTAAAAAAATTGTTTTTAATTAAAATTTAGAATAATATTTATATTCCTCAAAATATGAAAGTTATTAGAAAAATATCATAAATTTATCTAAAGTAAATTTTTATATCCCAAATAAAAATATCATGTTTATGTTATCATATATAAATTATTAATGTGTAAAAATGTTAATTTAAAATGGGTTCTCCATTCAAAGGTGCAAAATTAAAAAATAGTTTTTTATACATCAAATAGGGTTTTATTCATACCCTATGACTAAAATATCCATTGGATAAATATAAAAAATATTTTTTAAATATATAACACATATATATATATTTAATTTCATTACAAAAAGTAAATCACTCAAAAATATAATATCTAATTGATTAATATTTTTCATAAATAATTGATAGCAAATGAATTTATAATGTGTTTTCCTAAATTAGTTATAATTATTCTGGATAACCTACCATCTTGGAGATAATGGAAATTTTATAATAAGGGCATCTCACAGTTCCTTTAAACTCACGATTGTGTGCAAACAAATCTACTAAAGAATAAAAATTATTTAAAGAAAATATTTCATGTAAACATCTGGGAATTACAATCCCATGGGTGGTTGGTGTGTTGTTTCTTGAGGTTTAGGCCATGGGAGGTCACTTAGAGAGTTTTCATCAAATCCTTTGATAAGGTTTTGTATTTTTTTTCAATAATTCATTATGTCAATATGGGTTTAGAATAACGTCTTAGAATTACTTTAAAGTAATCAAGACTGTATGTTGACAAGATGAAGACTGAAGTTCCCAATAAAGGTTATAATATTGATTTGTGAATATTAGATAGAGATTAAAGAACCCCATGAATCTTGGAGATTTAAATTACCCTTATGAGACACTACCATTGATTATATTATTATAGATATATTCATATATTTCATAGGTTTAATAAGTTTATGAGGATTTCTGAGGAGTATAGTTATTGTTTTATAATATGTCTCAATGAAGGAATATGGAAATGTGATTATGAGTGTTTGAGTTATTAAAAAGTTGGATGTTTTCAATAGTAATAAAATAGTCATAATATTTGAGGAACCATCCTTGTGAATACCATGTATGAAGGAAACTTTTGTATTAAATTCACACTTGGATGATGACATGTTGAAGAATTTTAGTTCAAGATGAAAAATGTGTGAATTAATTTTAAGTGATAAAATAATCATAACTTGATCTTATTCAAGATATACAATGAAATGTAACTTTTTTATAAGAATATTTTAAAGGCCTTTGAATTTATTAGAATTATTAGAATTATTTTTAGTTTAATTTATATGGATGATAATTAATGGAGTGATTTTTAGAATGATAGATATTAATTATGGAAGTTTTGAATTATATATTTTTGAATAAAATTTAAAATGTATGCATAAGATCTCAAAAGAAAGAATTGTAAAATTACTATGAGGGATTCATTATGATATATAATATCACACAGAGAGTACATAAGTTTCTGTTACTAACACATAATATCTACTAGTAAATTGAGATGTGGAAAAAGAAAAGTGTTCATTATAACGCATAAGATCTATTTGATTAATATGTAAGAATAAATATGAAGTACCCTTAAGATTATAAAGGTGTTGTATTTTTTTAAACTTAATTTGAATGAATATTTTTGAGTTTGGATATAAAAGTTTATAAATCATGAGAAATTGGTCTCAATTATTTCATAAGACCACAATAAAATAATAGAGGCCTGAATCATTGAAGATTTATAAGTGGATACTCTGTAAGTTTATTCAAATGATGATTTATTTTTCATTAATAATAATAAATTCATGTTAGAAGAAGACTAATAGTGATTCATTCTATGTGTATTGAAAGAAGAGAGGTTGGTGTTGAAGGCTTTTAAAGATGACCATTTGCGTAAAAATTATCTATGTAAACATCGTATGTGGAAATATCCCATGCGTAAGGATGATTGGAGCTACATAAATGTAATATGTGAATTCATAGAACTATAAGTTAAAATTGAGGGACCAAAAACTCACCAAACTTTAAAGCATATGAAGTTCGATGATGAGATGACCATAAGTTAAGTTATTGAATAGCTACAAGTTGAAGTTTGATCTTAGTTTGGATGAAATAGATTTAGAGAATTGGAAGCATAAAAATAATTATATAGTTTTTTTCAATATTAGAGGATTCAATAGAAATAATTTTTGTTAAAGTATAAATAGAATTGGAAGAATTTTAGAGTGAACTGCCCATTGAAAAGCACGGGACTCCCAAATAATCTTCTATATAATATCCATGAGAACCCAAATATTACCATGTATACATAGGATTTATTCATCATTAACATATAAATCTAGAGGTGGGTCCTCACCAACAATACTCTCTCATAGGAAAAACCCTTCGGGGTCTGAAAACTACCTCATCTTTACCTTCTCTAAAAGTGAAGAGTTCACTGATAGTTATGTAAGAAAAAACTGTCCATGATGGTCTTAAACCTCTATATGCATCTTAGAAAACATATCCATAAGTTTTCCTTCACTTTTGGCCTCCTGAACTATATGTGTCTGAGTCCCCTTGGTCATTGCATCATCAACAACATTTCCCTTCCCATGCATATAGGGAATCTTGAAGTCAAAGAACTATTGATATTCAACCCATATTTACTAACTCGTAATCAAGTATCACTGTGTAAAAATATACTTGAGTATTTTGTGGTCTGTAAACACCAAAAAATTATCTCCTAGTAGGTAATTCTTCCAACAACAAAAGGTGTGTACAACAACTATCAACTTGAGATCGTGTGTCGGGTAAATCCACACATGAGGCCCCAACTGTCATGACCCGTATGTATTGACTCAATCTTCTTACATCATAATTTCACCCAGTATGATATCTAATGTGCCACAATAGAATATATATATATATAGCTTCTTTTAGACTATGTAAAAATTAATATTGGCATTTAAGTCAATCTCCATTTCAACTCTTAAATGGTTGTCTCGTAGGATTCATATCATAGAAACTTCACACCCTTCTTATTTAAGCCTATAAGAGGTGTTTTTAAGCATGAAAAGTCCTATATAAAACACATGTAGAAACCATATATCCCCAAGAAACTCTATATATCTAAGATTTTATTGGGATACTCCCAGGTGACCACATTTCTCACCTTCTTTAGTTCAACTAAAACTATTACCTTTGAGATAATATGACCCAGGAAGTGTACCATATCGATCTAGAAGTGAAATTTACTAAGAATAGTATATAGTTAGGGATCTCTCAATGTGTTTAAAATTATCTCAAGATGAGCGAAATAGTCTCCTCGAGTGTGAGAATACAACATGATGTTATCTATGAATACCATGACAAAGAAATCCAGATAGGGATGGAAAACCATATTTACCAAAGCCATGAAGACGTTAGGTGTCTTCATAAGACTGAATGGAATCATGATATACTCATATAAGTTGTACCGACTATAGAAATCCAAATTTGGAATATCTTAGGTCCTAAATCGAACCTTCTGATAGCCTGATCGTAGGCCGATCATTGAGAATACCCTCACTCTTTTGAGATGGTTAAACAGTTCATCTATGCAAGGTAAATGAAAGTAGTTCATCACATTAAGTTCATTCAATTTTCAGTAATCCATGAAAATCTCCAGGGTTATATCCTCTTTCTTAGAGAAAAGGACTAGTGAGCCCTAGAGAGACATACTGGTCCATATAAAACTATTGGCCTCTAAATCATCTAGCTACCTATTGAGCTTCTACAACTCAGTAATAGCCATCCAATTTGGAGGAATGGATATCAGTGTAGCTCTAGGAACTAGATCAATAGTAAACTCTACCTCTCTCTCTTAGGAGGTAGTCTTAAAAAGTCATCAAAGAAGATATCCCTGAATCAATCAACTATAGGAGGTAACTCAGTCTAATGTAATCCTTAATATTAATGAAAAGTCTAGAAATATGGGTGGTCACTCCACCTGGACCAAAATTCTCTGGTCTAGATCAACCTGCAAGGACACTTCATTCACCAAAGTGAAGATATGTACCACCCTTTGGAGATGTAAACGACACACTGTGGTGATAAAAATACACACGGGAGAAGTAGGGTACCCACGAGTCCATCCTAAGAATGATATAGAATCTCTTCATCTCAATGAAGGAGAGGTCCTATAATAATGGATGGTTTCCTACTTTAAGAGGATAGTCCTTAAACTTGTGTATACTCTCAGATTTGATTTCTAATTGAGTGTAAAGTTTCATAACACCACTAGAAAACTGAACAAGAATCCCAAGGCTCTGTAAAAAATGTACGTATATGAAAGAATGTGATGTACCTATATTGAATAAGGAAAACCGATAGTAGAAGCTACTAGAATAGTAACTCAAATAGTAAATGTTCTAATGTCCTGCTCCTATGGTATAGGATAAACTGAATAAATCTGACATAATCTGCTACCTTGTGCTACAACTTTACTACCTAGAGTGGCTTCTCTCTTTATCACTGAAAATATAAAGCCTAGCTACCATGGCCACAGCCTCTTCTTCTGACTGTATGGACAGTACTACTCTAGCTACCTTCCTAGTAAAGTGATAATAATCCTCCACTAGAAGGTGGATCTAGAACAAATCATCTCCCACATGAAATAGATGGATAGGTCCTGTATAATCATTATAGATGCCCCAATATATTGTATCCTTGGTGCTCGATGGGATCTTTAGGGCACTGAAGCTTCTTATTCCTAGGCTTACCACACTGGTGACATACCACACAATTATTTATGGATGTCAATTTTCCACCAATACCTATGCACGCAGCCTCAAAAAATTGTTTCTGACCTATAGTCTAACCACTACTTTGTCTTGGTTCTGAACTGCCCTGGATCACACCATCTGGTTCCCTTTGGTTATTATCAGTGATAAGGATATGGTTCACTATATCAGATGTAGTAGTCAATCGGAAAACATTCACTTGAGAAAAAATTGGATGCCAAAGTCCATCCTTAAATAATATCTCTTTTGTTTACTCGTTATTTTTATAGATGGGTGAAAATTGCTAAATCTCTATAAAATGAACTGAATAGTCCATAAGTGTCATAGAATCCTACTGCAGGTTCAAGAACGCAATGGAATAATGGGCCCTTAGGGTCTAAGGTAAGAAATAGTAAAATAACATTGAATTTAAATCTATCCAATTCACTTTCTGATAGTGACCAATCTGATTTAGAATATCTCACCATCATTTGGAAGGTCCTAGAAGCATATAGGTAGTTTGTTTCACCCAATTCTCGTATGGTGTCTCTAGATGCTTGAAAATAGACAGGATAGTTTCCAGCAATAACTCTACAGCCTATGGTCCTCCATCCATTGAAACTATGGGTGGATGCTTCCACTAGAACTCCTAAGTCAACTCTCTCATAGATGGGGCAGAGCGTGAATCTCCCTAAAAATTATGCATAAGCCACACAAAAATCTCCTAGAAACCAAGAATAATCACCCACAACAATAATAGTAAGTGGTTCCACAGGAGCCACTACTAGAGGTATCACTGGAAGATCATGGCCCACCACATTTGGGACATGCTCGTCACCACCCTCCTAGTGTGCGACTAGAGGATGTCATTGTGTAATTGGTCTAAAATTTCTAAACACAAGCATTATATAAAGTTTAGATATGACATAATCCATAGATATAGAAATACAAATGGTATAAATCCTTTCTATGTAATTATCGCATCCCTCTTCCGGATCTAAGAGTCGGGTCTTGGTGATAGAAACATATATATATATATATATAATAACAGAGATTCTACCTACTTCCCACTACTAAGTTTCAGACTAGGTTAGTCTCTATGTTTTTCAATTCATTTTCATTTTACATTTGTATTTAAATTTTAGTTTTCTTTAGATGGTTGAACAAAATTATTCACCACTTCTGATCCATAAGGTCATGTACACCATTTGAACCAACGTGTGTAATCCATTTAATCCATAGCATAACATGTTCAAATACATGATACCAATTGTTCATGACTCAACCTTCCAAAGTTGACTTCTTAGGGTGTCTACTATAGCCTATGTAGGAAACCAAAATTAGGTTATAGAAGGAACTTTATTTACCAAATATGTTTTCTAAATTTACTGCAATAATCATTATCCAATAACAATTATATTAAGAGCAATCAAAGCACTCATAAAAATCATAGGTAATGCAATCAACACGATTTTACTTTATGGAATGGAATATGCATGACATGTGACTTTCCTACATGGTCCCTAATAGGATCCACGATCATTGCTTCCATTACCTCATCTCATCGGACCAAGTATAAAATATAGGATTCAATTATATAAAAAGTGGTATCGAAATTTGATTTCATCACCCACTGCTGGAATCAAATCAACTATAATCGTATAATATAGAACAACAACAATTTTCATTCATGGAAATTTGGATTTTTCCTGTACATGGGTTAGCTACTCCCAAGAACAGCTCATTACCAAATTATAAATCATTCATAACCTCTTATCTATTTTCTCAAAATAGTAAGGCAAGAAAAGAAAGCTCTGATACCACTTTGTGATTTCCTAGACCTGGGTTCCATTGAGAGGCACCCCGAGCCCAATTGAACACATGTCCTCAAGTGCATCTCCTCATATTCTAGAGGCTACCGACTAGCATCAAGGTCATATGGGTGTTTCTATGGGGATACTATACCCTCATTACTAGAGTGTAACATATCGGATAAGTAATAACCAATAAATAGAGGAAGCATATATAAATATACACTATGACAACTTGACCAGTAACCCATCGTAGTAGACATAGACATAAATAACTGAGCACTTAATAATATTGAAAGTAGTAAACCAGCTCATATACAATGAAATATAATGTCATGTGTCTAAAAAGTAGGGAAAACATGTACACATGGAAGAAGATAGTCAATACACCATATGGTATACAAAAGGTACAAAAAGTCCAAAAGTTTATCCAGCCATCCTGAGCTCATGCCCGGTCATCTCCTACCAAGATCCCATAATATGTCATGTAATAAGTCATGAATTTGTAAGAGGATTCTTCCAATTATTTAGACTTACATGCATATTGTCTATCTGGGTTCCATCAGTGGCCCAGATAGGGTTTGAGATAAACTCTATAGGCCACCACCAACGGAATCTATATATTCCCATTTTGTGTGTATAAAGTGGTAGTGTACATACATAATAATGTATAGTAATAATAACAACTATAAATGGGTTGACTCTGGTTTTTGAAGGAAAACTAGGATGACACTATATGCTTTGGCCTATGTTATAATATCTTTAAAAGTATGAAGGGACACAATGGCTGGTATCACAATAGTAAAGGGGATTCCATTCCTAATATCATAAAATAGGGACGTCATGCCCAGTATCATAGTATAGGGATACCATGTTCGGTATCACAGTAGTAAGGGACACTAATCCCAGTATCACATGTAGGAACGCCATGCTCATGTCATAATATTGGGATGCCATGCCCGTATCATATTTATATAAAGGTTCATCATGCCTAGTATCATATTTATATAAAGGGTCGTCATGACTGTATAGATATAATGAGGGTTTCATTTCAAATTTATTATTAAGAAAAAGGGGCATCATTCCCATTTATATATAACATGAATAGGGGTTATCATGCCCATTTACCATAATTAAATATGGTCATCATACCAATACATAATTAGATATGTGAACCCATTATCTTTATTATGATCCAAGTTATAATCCATGAATCATTATCATTTAAAATTAAAAAGGGATTAACCATTATTCCATTTGGAATGGTGAAGTGTTCATACCACTCACATTTAGTTCTATTCATTATAAAATAATAGGGTACTATCCATGCTATGACACTACATAAAACCCATTATCTATATTATTTCACTATTTAGGAGCAGATCCAAATACACCAAAGGTTTTTTGGGTATAATATCTTGGTGAGAATTAGTCATATGGAGGGAACAACCGTATGAATAGATCACTATAAGTTTGACCATTTCAACAAGTATTTGTGTTCTAACAAGTCATTTAGTTCCAAGTATGAAAACCAATTCAAGGAAGATACAAATTAAGAGCAACGTGCAGTGAAATGAACATATCAAATATTATAAAACATAGAGACTTTAAGGAATAATTTTTTTAACACCTACCTCAAGCTCATATTAGAGTACTTATCCAGTTTCAACATTTTATTTGTTCTAGATTGAGAGAAACCAGAAAAATAGATGAACTCCATAAAGATAGTGAATATAAGCATGCATCAAGATATTGTCACCGATAGAAATAAGAACAATAGAATGATACTAAGGATTAAAGATCTTACATAGAGGAATCCAAAGAGGAAAATAGAATTTGAATCATACATTTTATGGAGGAGGTATCAAGTTAACAAGGTTAGGCTAAGGTGGGAGATCTTATGTAAAGAAGAATCTCTTTGTAGTTGGAAATAAGAAAAAAGTGATGAGGGTGAGGTTAAAAAAATTTAAGATTATTTTGGTAATTTTAACCAATAAAAATAGGGGTGCATAGTTTCCTTGCACAATTTTCCAAATTGTTCTCCTATCATGCTTGTCTCACTACCTTGGTAGGAGACCCGCATAGTTAGGCCGCACAATTAGGGAAAACATGTTCCATTCATGTGATTCAACTCTGTTAAAAACTATTGACATCCAACATGGGATTGTGGACCTCTCTTCATGGTTTCCTCAAACTGTGAAGTCCCATGATTCTCTCTATTCGGCCCATCATGGTTTGGGGTAACCATTTGTCCTTCTCCGCACGGTTTCTCCTAACCATGCAGTGAGTCTATTTCTCTCAAAAAGTGGTCTCTAGGCTCCGAACAAGCCCCAAAAACTCCTAAAACTCATATGACCTCATTTTTAATAAATATTAGGCCCAAAATAAATGTTTATACTGAAATAAAATGTATTCGTACCTTAAATAAGGACCAGGTTCGTACACACTTGGTATTAAAGTAGGTATCTATATATATTACACTAACATAGTAGGTATTTTTGTTTTTTGAGGTAAGGTTTATCCATTAAAAATCAAGAAAATATTTATCCTAGAAGACAACCAATTTTTTTATATTGACTATGAATATTGGAGAGATCGAATGAAGACCTTTTTTATTAATATAGGTGTATAAAAAACATTCATGGTGACTATAAATTATAAAATTTTTGATAAGGAAGTTATAGATTTTCTTAAGAGGATAAATCAAAATATAAATTGAATTATAAATTAAGAAATGCATTGTTGTGATCTATAAAAATAAATGTATATAATCAGATATATTCTTGTGAAATGATCAATAATATTTGAAAAAAGCTAAAAGTATCTAATTTTAGATATTATAAGATTTTTAAAACAAGAAAATATATGATTCATGTGGATTATTATGATTTTAATTTTGTATTATGTGAATCAACCACTATAATGCATCAATGTTTCAATAATATCTTTAATATTTTATAATATCTAGTTGAAAAAGTGTTACCATCCAAAATTATTATTGAAAAAAATTATAGATATATTTCCCAAGGAATGGTAATCTAAGAGAATAGAAATAGATGATAATAAGTGTCTAACCAAGATCAGTTTAGATGATCTTATTGGAATACTTAAGCAGTACAAGAGTAGATTGAGAATAAATGATAAGAATAAAAAAAAAACAATGGTTTTATATTTTATTCAATAATTATATCTACAAATAAGAAATACAAGGCTGGTGAAGATGTTTTTAATCCTCTAAATATAAGAAGAAAGTAAAGGTTTAATTAGATTATGGTTCTTTAGAAGAAATTTAAAATTATCTTCCTTGACTGGCTAAGAAAATTAATATGATGGTTGGGAAGAAATATTTTTTTATAAGCATAAGAATAATTAGAATGATATAATTGAGAAGAAGGATACTTTTGAAATAATTTTTTGTGAGTGTAAGAAACCAATGAATATCATACTAGATTTTCTAAGGTTAAAGAATAAAGAAAAACTGATATATAAGTTTCATATAGTTAAATGAAAGAAAATGTAAAAAGATTCAAATCCTAAGTGTTCTAGAAGAGGATACCATACTTTAGAAATTTCTTTATAAGATAGTATTTATGATTAGAAAGTTATGGGATTTTTTGCTGGAATTTCCAAGAAAAGTAAATGTTATACGATGAAGGTATTGACATAATCTCTTATGAATTTATCCTTAAATTCTAATTACCTAAATTTTGATTTTGAATATAGTTCTACTTCTTTAAAAAATAGTGTTACATCAGAGGATAAGGATAGTTTACCTAGTCTTGAAGAAATGACTAGATATATCACTTTACTATAAAAAAATAAAATTATAGTTATGAAAAATTATGATTCTAATAAAGTAGAGATTTCTAAATCTAATATTATAATTTATCAACCAACTTAAAAAAAATTTAAAAATTACATAAAATTTAGATATAAAATATATTTCAACTTTAACTAAAAATGATAAGAATTTGGTTGTGAAACAATATTTTTAGATTATTAGTTTGAAAAACCTTTTGTCAAATTTTACTTTTGGGAAGGAAATTATGATAATATATACATGTAACATCTCATGAATTTAAGAAGGCTTTTATTTTAATGGATTTTTATTAAATAATTTTTTTATAATTAAAAAAACTAATGTATAATTTAATATAAACATAAATTTTTTCCATAATCAATTAGATTATTTTTATAAATTAAGATAACATATACAAATTATAAAATATTACTCTTATTTTAAAATAAATTGTATTTTTATTAAGAAATATATTAATGAAAATATTATTATATTATTTAAATAAATACACCTTCTTAAATAAATCTGAAAATTATTTTAAATTGATATGATTTATTTTATTAATTTTTCATAATAAAACCTATTAAAAAATTTAATTGCATAATGTCATAATTTTATAAATAAGTATTTAATGTTATTGATAATAAAAAATTATAGGTAACCTAGTAAATATGATTTTGAAATAAAAATATTAAATGTGTACATTTTTGGTTAGATGTACTTAATATTTTTTTAAAATACTTTGTATAAAAATGAAAAAGTTTATTAATAATTTAAAAGAACATTTTTTTTAATATGGAAATTCAGAGTCTTTAAAATATTATTTTCAATTTAAAATAATTAGAAGATTGATTTAATTGTAATTTTTTTGATAATAACAATGTATAATATTATTACTCTATTGGTAATATTTAATAATAATAATAATTAGTATTAAAAAATTTATGTTTCAAATCAATGACATACAATATTATTAACATTAATAAAATTAGTATTAATATTTTTACATTAAATTTGTAGGAATATACATATATATATATAGTAACCTAATTATTATATGTATGAAGTAAATATTTTCATATGCATAGAAAATTATAGTTATTTTACTTATGTTAATTTACAAATTTGATTAAAGAAGTAAATGAATATATAAAAAAAAATATTTTTTGTATTTTAGTTAAATTAAGTAATTTAAACTCTACTTATATGAAAAGATAATATTATATGGTTAATGTAATTGTAAAAATATATATTATGATAATAATTTTTAGATAAAAAATAATTTTTATATTTAACATGTATAAAAAAATTTGATCCAACCTAGAAGCCAGCTCTACCAAGCATGTAGGAAGAGGGTAAAACCATGCTCGATAACTATCTTGACCCGTTGATTAAAGGTAGGGGAGGATTAGGGGATTCACAAGAAGGCTAGGTTTCATAGTGGGTGCATAACGCCTGTGTGGTGCACCCGTATGTGTATAAGAGATCAAGTGGGTCGGCCCATCCCCATATGTGTGTGTGAAGTGTTTCCGGAGCTAACCCTAGTGTCTCCTTGAACACTCGATGTCATGGTGAGTATTAAATATAAGTTATCAACTCACTCTATATTCTATGTGAGATGTGTGATAGGAGTTACTATTCATTCGATAAAAAATTTGTACGTATTTCCCCATTGTCTGATATGTTCATCCTTTGACTTCCAATCTTTTATGGTGTCATCTTCCTCACAGAACACACTCCTCCTACTCAATCATTCATGCATTGAATCTGATCCCTCATCATTTTATTCTTCTATAATTTCCATCCCCTTCTCCTTCTAAACAATACATCACTGGTATGTCTGACCTACACATAGGTCCCCTTGAAATCCCAACTTCTACTGTCATTGCCATGTGGTAAAAAACCCACAACTATCACCCTATTTTCATAGGTTATCTTCCAACATCAAACACTAATGGAAATTTTTCTTACCAAGGAACCTTATAAAGAATGATAATAATAATAATAACGAATTTAAATATAAAAAATATAATAGAAATTTAGGTTATAACATTAGAGGAGAAAATGTATATATATATATGTGTGTGTATATATAACAACCAAAATAAGTCCATTGCCATTGTAGTTTGATAAAAAATTCATGAACCATCACTTTTTGAATCTTATAGAGTAATAGGCTTACTGCTCCAACTCCAATGGATGTCCCCTTTCATTAGTTCCAACAAGATTTAGTGCATAATAAAAAAATTTAGCATCTGAACTCTTATATAACTATATATAAATAGAGAAAGATCTTCATCTTCACTTGTTAGAAAGTCTCTTCCCAAACCCTCTCTCCCTTACTCTCTTCCAACCTGGTATAGGAATTCGAGTAGGCAGTATAAACTACCATAATATTTCAATTTTATGTAAGGGATATATATATATTTATACTTTGAACTAGTGTTGTGTGTAAATGATATATAACCTTCCAAATATATATAATCTAATTTTATTTTCTTTTAGAACCCCTTATTATTTAAGGGTAGTTTTTTTATTAAAATATATTATTTTGTTTAAAAAATATATCTTTTGAAAAGTTATAAATGATTATATTTTAAAAATCACTATTTTATGTAAGGAATTAATTTTCATGGAATTCAAAATTTTCAAATCTATATTTATTTTCGAAAAAAACACTTTTTATAAGGAAGTTATTTTATGTTTAGGTTTCAAAAAATATTATTTTATATAAGGGAGTTAATTTACAAAATCCCATTTTATAATTAAGTTATTTTATAAAAAAATTATTTTCTTAATTCAAGGGTGGATTTAAAATGAAATATTTTGTCATTTAATTTACTTTAATTTCAATAAAATCATTTTAAAGTTCAAATAAGTTTTATAGTTATCATTTTATTCATGAAATATAATTTTAAACATATGGATGTTAATCCTAATTGTATATGGGGCCTTATTCCATTTTGATATTTGTATTCTATAATTTTTTATGAAGTGAATTTACCTCAGTTAATTTACATATTTATATATATATTATGTAAGTATTAGTTATGAAGTATGGATTTCTCTTAACTTATGGTGTTTTAATAAAATCAACTTTTTCTAAAATTTATTTGATTTAAAAATATTTTCTCTTGAAAGTAATTTATTTAGTTTTTTAAGGATGTTTTAGTAAAAATTAAATGCTTAAAAAAACCCTATCAAAAATAATTTTATAAAACTCAATACTATGGTATCAAATTTGATTATGAGGAATTGGGAGCAAATCCATGACCTCAAGTGGATGTTTTACAAAATGTGACACTATAATTGGAATCATAGAATTTTTAAGGGTTTCCATGTATTGTTTCCTTCCATAAAAACTTATTATTTTTAAAAGGAAGGTTTTTTAAAACTTTAAGGAGAAATATAAGTATTTTCAAAGGTCATTATGTTTTGAAATGAAATAATATTGCAAAAGTGATATGGATTTTCAGAGGTATTTGAGAGTATTTTCAATGGTTATATATTTTTAAAACCCTAGTTGTATATTTTTCGAAAAATATTTATTATATCAAATGTTTTGATATAATAGGGAAAATGTTTTCAAAATAATGTCTTCAAAGTGATATTTTTTTTCAAAGGAATTTCAAAAGTATTTTATATTGTTATATATTTTCAAAACCCTAGTTGTATATTTTTTGAAAAATATTTATTATATCAAATGTATTTGTATAAAAGATAAAATGTTTTCAAAATAATGTTTTCAAAGTGATATTTTTTTCAAAGGTTTTTGAAAATTATTATATTTAGTTATATATTTTGAAAACCCTAGTTTTATATATTTTTTTTAAAAATTTTTTCATTAAAAATATTTTGATATAAAAGGGAAAGTGTTTTAAAAATAATATTTTTAAAGTTATATTTATTTTCAAATTTTTAAAAAACTATTTTCTCTGTTTATATATTTTTAAATCCCTAGTTTTATATTTTTTGAAATATATTTATCATATAAAATGTTTTTATATAAAGGGAAAAGCTTTTAAAAATAAGTTTTTCAAAGTGATATGTGTTTTAAAAGGTTTTTAAATATATTTTTTATGGTAATATATTTTGAAAAGACTAGAATTATATTTTTTAGAAGTATTTATCAAATGTATTATATTTTAAATAACATAAAATTATTTTCAAAGATATTTTAAATATTATTTATAAAAAGGATTTTTATTAGTTTTTAAAACCCCTTATTGGGAAATTTTATGATCAACCTATATTTTAAATTTTTTCATGGGCTCATTTGAAGTTTCAGAGGAGTTTGACTTTTATAAAGAGTTATCATGACTGATGTCAAATAGTTGTTTTTGGATAATTAATTTTAAACTCTAGTATATTATAATAGTTTTCCTTTTCCTTTAAAATGTAGAATGGAAAAGATACTCATTTTTGTAATTAAATGTATATTTTTAAGTTAGTTTTTATAAAAAAATATACAACATTTTTAGCATCGGATCTAGGAGTGCGAGTCTCAAGAAATAACACTTCGTATTAGAGGAAAGATTTAGAAAACTTTACATATTAGGAAAATTTCATTTAAATATAATCTAAGAGATAAAAATTTCCTTTTAATGTTCTAATTAATTAAGTGGAACTTCAGAATATAGAGTTTTTTCAATTATATCTTTCCAAATTATGAAATTTAAATTCATAATTTCCTTAATCACAGTGAATGGATTTTGAGGGAAAAACTAGTTTTAAGGGGGGTATAATGTTATATCCTACTAATTTGAGCATATTTTTCTTCTAGTTAATGTTAACAAAATAATTGTTTTATAATTAAAATAAACTAAAGTATAATTTTACATAAACTTAAAAGTTTTTCAACAATAAATTTTGAATTTTTTTAAATTAGGATAAAATATACAAATTTTAAAAAAATTATTTTATTTTCAAAGAAATTTTTTTTATTAAGGAATATTTTATTGAAAATATATCTATAATCTTTAAATAAATAATCTTTCTTAAATCAATATGAAGATTATTTAAAATTGATATGATTTATTTTGTTAATTTTTTATAATAAACCTTGTTAAGAAATATGTAATTGTATAATTTTATATTATTATAAATAGGTATTCAATACTATTTATGTAAAAATTTTTATGGAAACCTAGTAAATATGACTTTGAAATAAAAATAATAAATGTGTAAATTTTTTTAGTGGTACTTAATATTCATTTCATAAAAAATTACTTTATAAAAAAGGGAAGTGTTTATTAATTATTTATAAGAACATTTATTTTAATATGGAAATTGAGTCAAAATATTATTTTTAATTTCGAAAAATTATAAGATTAATTTAATTATAATTTAAAAAAATATATAATATTATTACTCTATTGATTATATTTAATCATAATAATAAGTATAAAAAATGTATGTTATAAAATTATGACATATGAGAATAATTACATTAATTCAAATAGTATAAATATTTTTAGGTTAAATGTGTATTAAAATATATATATATATATATATACCTATTATTATAATGATGAATTAAAAAAAATTATATTCATAGAATATTGTACTTATTTTAGTTATGGTAATATCAAATTTTGTTTAAAGAAGTAAATGAATATATAAAATAATTATATTTTTTCATTTTAGTTCAATTAAGTAATTTAAACTTTACTTGAAAAAAATATATAATATTAAAGTAAATGTACACATATAAATTAAGCTAATAATTTTTAGATTGAAAATATTTTTTAAATTTATCTTGTATAAAAAATTTGGGTCAACCTAGAAGCCAGACTGTCCAGCTCTGGGAACATGGCTCAACCATTCTCGAGGGCTAGCCCAACCAGTCGTTTAGAAGCATAGGGGGATCTAGTGCCTCATAAGGATGATAGGTTTAATAATGGGCACATAGTTCCTTCATGGTGCGCTCATAGGCATGCATGGGGTCAGGTGAGTCAGCCCATCCCCATATGTGTGTGTATAGTGTTCTAGGTTTTGACCCTAGTGCTGGATCGAGCACTCAGTGGCTTGGGATGTATTAAATAAAATAATTAAATTCACTCCATCTTTAATGTGGGATGCATGATAAGGGTTAGAATTCACCCAATAAAAAGTTTGGGTTTATTCCCCCCCCCCCATCTGATCATATGTGGCATCATTTTCCTCACAGCACGCATTTTTCCTCCTCTTTCATTTTCACTCCAAACCAAATCGCTTGTAATTTTCTTCTACAATCGTTTTCATCCCCTTATCCTTCTAAAGTAAGACATCAATATTATGTGTGACATACACACATTTCATCTTTAAATACCTACCTCCACTGCCACAACCTTGTGGCGATAAACCCTTTACCATCAACCTATTTCAATAGGTTATATAGATACATTGAAAACCAATGGAAATTTTTACTCCTAAGGAACCTTGGAAAGACTGATAATAATCATAAAATCATATGCATATATATAAATATTATAATTGAAATTTGGATTATAATAGTAGTGGCATAAATTTATATATATATATATATATATAACTATATAACAACCAAAACAAGGCCATTTCAATTCAATATCCAAAAAAATCATGAATCTTTGAGTTTGGAATCTTATAGATTAGTATTCTTACTGCTCCAACTTCATCGGATGACCATTTCAATAATTCCAGTAAGATTTAGTGCATAAGAAACAAATTTAACATTTTAACTTCTTTGTGTATATATATATATAAATAGACAATATATATATATATATATATATATATATATATATTTAACTATTATTGTATGTAAAGAAGATTTTATTTTCAAAAAAAAAAATTAATCCAAGTTTATTTTCTTTAAAACCTAGTATTATGTATGGGTAAATTGTTTGAATAAAATCTATTATTTTGTTTAAAAAACACTTAATAAAAGTTATAAATTATTATAATTTAAAATAACTATTTTATGTAAGGAATTTATTTTAAGGTAATTCTAATTTTTCAAATCTATATTTATTTTTTGTAAATCACATTTTTATAAGGGTATTATTTTATGTTTATGTTTCAAAAATTATTATTTTATATAAGGGAGTTAATTTATAAAACCTCATTTTCATATTACGTTCTATAAAAAATAAGTTATATTTTATTAATTCATGGGTTGATTTAAAATGCTAAATTTTTTCATTTTATGTTCTTTTATTTCAATAAAATTATTTACAAATTCAAATGGATTTTATAGTTTTCATGTTATCAATGAAATATTATTTTAAAAAAATATATGTTAATCAAACTTGTAGATATGTCTATATTCTATTATGACATTTACATTACATAATTGTTTTATGAAGTTCATCTAACTCTTTTATTTCCAGATTTATAAATACTTTATGAAATTGTTAATTGTGAAGTATGGATTTTTTCAAACATATGGTGTTTTCATAAAATAGGATTTTGCTAAAAACTATGTGATATGAAATTATTTTCTCTTTAAAATATTTTATCTAGTTTTTTAAATGATATTTAAGTGGAAATTAAATGATATAAGTAACCATATCAAAAATGTTTTTATAAAACACGGCACAAAGGTATCAAATGTAATTATGAGAAATTAGGAGTAAACCCATGAATTAAAGTACGCATTTCACAAAATGTGATATTGTGATTGGCCTCATGATTTTTTAAGTGTTACCAAGTATCATTTATTTCCATAAAAATTTATTATTTTCAAAAGAAATATTTTTATAACTTTGAGGAGAAATCCATGTATTTTGAAAGGTTTTTATTTTTTCAACTGAAATAATGTTTTCAAAGTGGTATGTATTTTTAAAGGTTTTTGAAAATTATTTTCTATAATTATAAATTTTGAAAACCCTAGTTTTATATTTTTATAAAAAAATTTATTATATCATATTTTTTGATAGATTAGTAAAAAAAATTAAAAATAAAGTTTTCAAAGTGATATGTGTTTTCAAAGGTTTTTGAAAATTATAATCTATGGTTATATATTTTTTGAAAAACTATTTTTATATTTTTTAGAAAAATATTTATTATATCAAATGTTTTGATATAAAAGAAGAAATGTTTTTAAAATAATATTTTGAAAGTGATATGTATATTCTAAGGCTTTTGAAATGTACTTTCTATGGTTATATATTTTTAAAAACTAAGTTTTATATTTTTGAAAAAATATTTATTATATCAAATGTTTCTATATAAAATGGAAAATGTTTTCAAAATATATTTTTCAGAGTGATAGATATTTCCAAATGCTTTTAAAAATTATTTTCAATGGTTACATATTTGGAAAACTCTAGTTGTATATTTTTTGAAAAATATTTATTATAATCAAATGTTTTGATATGGAATGGAAAATATTTTCAAAATAATTTTTTTTTGAAATTGATATATATTTTTAAAGGTTTTGGAAAGGTATTTTCTATGGTTATATATTTTGAAAACCCTATTTTTATGTTTTTGGGAATATATTTATTATATAAAATGTTTTAATATAAAGGTCAAAGGTTTTCAAAATGATGCTTTTAGAGTGATATTTATTTTCAAAGGTTTTAAAGTTATTTTATATGGTTTTATATTTTAAAACCCAGGAATTATATTATTGAAAATTATTTATCAAATGTAATATATTTTATATAAAAGAAAAAAAATCAAAGCGTTTTTAAATAGTATTATAAAAAAGAATTTTCACTATTCTTTAAATTCTCTTACAGGGAAATTTTATGTTTAACCTATATTTTAAAATGTTTTTCACAAGCTCATTAGAAGTTTCAAAGGAATTAATCTTTTTTAAGGAGCTACCGAAAATTCGTATTAAACTCTGATATATTATTATGGTTTGTTTTTTCCTCTAAAATCTAAACAAGAAAATATTCTCATTTTGGTAAATAATTGTATATAAAACACTTTTTTTCACCAGATCTAGGAGTGCGGGTATCAATATTACACAATAAAGTCATTTTATACCTCATATAAATACTTTGGGAATTAGTTTTACTTTAGAAAAAATTTAATTTTAGTCTAACCATTTTTTCTAAAAAGTATACCCTTTCCTATAAATTTTTAAAGAGGTATGAATTGGAAAAATAAAAGTTCTTTAAATAAAGCATAGTCATTTGTATTTCATAAAGATTATATTTTTGAATAATTGGTAATTGTTCAATATAAGAATATTGGGAAGATATGTATTATGAACGTATTGTTTATAACAATTCTATACCCAAGAAAGTATAGGTACCAAAATCTTAATGTATATATTTACAAGGGAAAAGGATGAGTCCTAATAACGAAAACATATGCTACATAGATATCAGCTTCTCTAAATATTTAATTGGTTACAAAAAATCATTTAAATGATAATTAATATGAATGTGGAAAAATTGAATTTTGGAGACAACACTCAAGGATAAATCTGTAGAATCGGTGATATTTAATCCATTAGTAAAGATTTAATTTATAATTTTTTATATTTTTGAGGACTTAAGTGAAATATAATCAGTAAATTTAAATTATGCGATAAAGTTTATCTTATTAACTTTAAGAATGATAAAGGTATTATTTAATGTGAAAAAGGTAAATTTATTCTTTCTGGTGATAGTTATCAGAATGTTTACACTTTAAACTTCAAAGATCATATAAACCAATATCTACCTTGTCTAAGTGAAATGTAAGTTCAATATTGGTTTTGGAATAGAATTTTAGGACACTATAATGTAATAAATTTAGCTAAACCTTCTAAGAAAGGAATTTCTAGAGATCTGGAAAAGATTTAGTTTAATTATTCTAAAGTTTGTGGGGCATATCAATATGGTAAGCAGCATGAGTTGTGATTTAAAAATGTTAGTAAATTGTTAACTTTTGAAGCTTTATAATTAGTGAGCATGATTTTTTTTGGTCTAGCACAAATTATAAGTATTGGAAAAAATACTATATATATGTCTTGGTTGATGACTACACTAGAAATGCATGGGTCTATTTTCTAATGAAAATGTTTGAGCTCTTTTTGTTTTAAAATTTTCATAACCCATGTTAAAAATTTGAAAAACCTATCTTTGGTTAATATTTCTAGTTATCATGGTGGTTATTTTGAAAATTTTTATTTTGAATCTTATTATAGTATGAAAGGAATTACACAAAAATTTTCTCTCCTAGAACTCCATAGAAAAATAGAATAGTTGAATGAAGAAAGAGAAATATTCAGGATATTTCTAGAACTATGTTGAGTGAATACTCAGTTGCTAAACATTTTTGGGAGGAATCTGTACGTACTGCTTAATATACTATATATAAATCGGGTTTTACTGTATCCATTTTTTCTAAAACTCTTTATGATTTATGGATAAGAAGAAAACAAAAACATTCTTTCTTAAGAGTTTTAGGATGTAAAGTTTTCTTTCTGAATACTAAAGATAATTTACACAAATTTGATACAAAATTAGATGAAGTAATATTTCTTGGATATTCTTCAACAAGTAAGTCTTATCATTTTTTTAACAAACATAAAAAACTATTGGGGAAACAGTTTATGTTAAATTTGATGAGTTCATTCATTGTGTTTTCAAACATCCAGAAACTATATTTCTAGATGATTCTTTTAAAAAATTATTTCAACCCATGTTTGAAAACTCTTCGGATAGTAAAAAACTTAAGAAATTAACTCATAATTTGTGCCTCTAGAATATATTTAACTTTCCATTGAAGATCATCAATTACATATCTAGAAACTAGTCAATATTAAAGAATCATTCCACTGAAAATATCATTGGGGATGTAGAGAAACTAGTAAAAAATCATAGTTCCTTAATATATGATTGGGAAAATGATGCATTCTTATCTTATTTTGAACTTAAAATAGCAGATGAGCCTTTTGGATATGAATATTGGATAAGGTAAATTTATGATGAGCTCAGTGAATTTGAGAGGAACAAATTTTGGACTTTGGTATTACAACCTAAAGATCTTATTATGAATGTAGTAAAATTGGTTTTCCTTAACTAACATGATGGAAATTGAATTATTGTATCAAATAAGAAAACATTTGTGGTTAAGGGATATAATAAACAAGTAAGCACCAATTATAAAGAAAATATTTCACCAATAGTAAGACATGAATCTATTCGTATACTTCTATCCTCGATGGAATATTAAAATTTTACTCTTTATCTGATGGATTAAAGTGTGATTTCCTTAATAGATATATACAAGAGGGATTTTATGATGAAATACAACATATTTAAGACATTAAAAAATATCTAGGTCATGTTTTTAAACTTACTATGGCACTATATGGACTTAAACAACCTCCAAGATCCTGATATGGTAGAATTACCAAATTTTTACTTCAAAGTAACTTTATTAAGGGACATTATGATCCAACTATTTTGATTATTAATTTTTCAAAATATATCATCATTGTTTAAATTAATATTGATGACATTATATTTGGGTCAACTCAAAAATCTCTTTCAGATTAATTTACGGAACTTATGAAATCTGAGTTTTAAATGACTATGATGGGTGAGCCAAATTTTTTCTTAGATTTTGAAATTTATCAAACACTAGAAAATAGTTAAATTAATAAAATAATACAAAATATTTATATAAAAAATTAGTTTAGATGATGCCAAAATTATATGTACTTCTATCAGAACCTCAAAAACTCTTAATCTTAATGAATCTGAGAAACCATTTTATCAAAAACATTTTAGATAAATAATTGTAATCTTATTATATCTTATATCTAGTTGACTAGGATTAATTTTTTATTGTATGATTCTATGTAATATTTAAATAAAATATGAAATAATATCATTTTAAAGTTGTAAAATGAATTTTTCATTATATTAAAGGAACTTCAGATCTTGGAATATTTTATTCTTATGGAAATGATATTGGTATAAAAAATTTTAACATACTGAATTTGGGGGATGTAAAATTAATTGGAAAGGTACATCTAATTTTTTTTATTTTTTAGAAGAATCTTTAGTTTCTTGGTCTTATAGGAAAAAGCACTCACTATAACTTTTTTCTATTTAAGGTAAATATATTGTATCTTGAATTTTTTTTTTCCGAGGTGTTGTGTGTGCAACATGCACTCACTGATTTTGGAATGATTTTTAGTAAAACATCAATTTTTTGAGATAACACAATCCCTATATCTTTTTTTAATAACACAACACATCACCTCATGAGAAAAACACATAAATATAAAACACCATTTCCTTTAAAATCACACCCAAAAAGGAAATATTATTTAAGAATATATTATAATAAAAAATAAACTAGAAAAAAAATTATAAAAACTCTTAATTATGATATATTTGAAAATATTAGAACAAATCATAGTATGACCAATATAAAATTATCATTCATCTATTTCTTATTTTAACTATCTCTTTACATTGAAAAACTCCTCGATAAAGGGGGATATTTTTATTATTTTTCCTCTTGTCTTCCTTATATTTTTTTCTCTTGACTTTACTTTACTTATAAAAATATTTAGATAGATATTTTTTTGAGAAATTTATTAATTTTCATTGGAATGACTCTATACCACTAAATTTTTCTTTTATATCATTGTTTTTTTAAATCATTGTAAAAACTTTCATAAGAATGTAAAATCATAAATTCTCAAAGAGTTAAAATTTCTATATTTTCTTATAACTTCTATAGAGAAAACTTTATAAAATATTTTTTTTATAAAATTTGAAGTTCTATTAGAATGATATCTTTCTGATAAAACATAAAACTTTCTAACATACTTATTATATTTTTCAAGAGTTAAAAACCTACACTTTCTAAATTTTTTTATTTCATCATCTTCCAATATTGAATCTCATCTATTGGATCTGTTGAAAGTCAAACCATAACTCTCCTTACCTATTTATAATATGTGTGGCTTGATAATTTTTCCTCACAAATTGATTCTAAAGAGATTTCTTGCATGTTTTATTCTCTTCTATTTATTTGTCTCTATGGTTTTTCTCTTAGTTCTCATAGATCATTCATGTTTTTCTATTTAGTCTGAATATTAATGGGGATTAGGCTGAGAAAGGTTATTCAAATTAATAAAAAATTATTATGAAATATTCTCATCCAAAAGAGTTATCTCAAGTATTAGGGAAGAGTGAGAGTTCAATAAAGTTATTGGGATTTGTTAAATCTCTTAATATATCCTAAAATATTAATTAATATTCTGTACACACTTCAATATCTTTAACTTATCTATATGAAGAGGAAGAAGCATCCCTTAGTTTATTAGAAGAATAATATTTGGAGAATGAAAAACAAGCATCAACAGCCATGGTATAAGAAAATCCTCCATCTGAGGAAGATATAGATATTGAATAAATTTATCAATCAAAGTTCATTGAAAAATAATAACCTTCTCCTCCTAGTGTTAGAGAATTTTTCTTGTAAAAAAAATTTTAAATATTCTAAAAATTATTCTCTAAGAACTAGATCTAAACTAACAGAAATTAAAATTAATTAATTCGATGAAGTAATTAAAATAATTTAAGGAATAATTGAAATATTACCTCATATTAAATAATGATGTAAGTACATCCAATGGAAAGTGGGTGTCATTGAAAGTTTTATTTATTTTTAGAAAATTTATGAAATAGTTATTCAAAATGATGTAGAGATTAGAACTCTTAAAGGAAAATATTCAATTGATTTTAGAAATAAAAATAACATCATTAATTAGATGAATCACACTAAATATGATATAAATTTTATTATTAGAAAACAACAGGGATCAATTGGGAAACGAAGTATATCTCAAATTTTTTTAACAACATAAACTCAGAAGTTATATATTTTCAAGATCAATTGATGGTATCTAGTCTTTTTCTATTAAACAAGACAAAAATCTATATCAATAAATTAATAAGATATATTTTTTGAAATAAATGTTGAAAAATATTAAGTCAAAAGAAGAATACTCATAGAATACACAAAATGATATAAGGATGATGAAGGCCATGGTGGTGAAGTTATCTTCAAAATAATGATGTTTCTTTAATACTTAAACCATTATAATAATTTAACCTCAAAATATTGGTTAAATCCTACAGATTTTATATATATTTTTTAGATACATTTTATGTTTTCTTAAATACATAATTTGTTCATATATTTTTTTTGTAGAGTATGTTTCTAAAATTCTAATGAAATCATTCTACTAAGTCTTTTTCCTTTAAAATTATTTTCAAAAATCATAGAGGGGGAGAAAGAAGAGCATTTAAAGTTATGTATGTAATGGAGAGTATGTTTTTAAAAACAAATTACTTTAAATTTTTACTCTTAAGTGATGTGTATTGTTCTTTTCAAAAGGTGGGATATTTTTTAGTCAAAATAAATATTTCTATATTTACTTTCACAAATCATAATTCACTATTTAAAGTGATTTCATTTTTCTAATATTTATCTTTTCAAATTTACAATGTTTGTGTAGTAATATAGTCAGTTTTACCAGATAAATAAATCTAATTCTATCATATCAATATATATCAATTATATTGAATGTACATGTACTAAGTACAATGGGCAGACCTGTGGAAAGTACATCGAATAGATGTATATGAATTATATCAGAAAGAAGGCTTATAAATTCCATTAGACATAGTTCTACAAATTCTGTCGAATAGAGTTCATCATATATATTTCATCATATAGAGTCTATTGTATGGAGCTATATAATGTCCATCAGATAAACTTCATTGGATGGATACCTAAAAAGTCTACCATATGGAGTTTTACTAAGCCTACCAGAGAAAGACATATAAAGTACACCAGAAAAAGATATATAATTTCAATCAAATTGAACATTCCAAAAGAATTGTAATGGTGATGTACCTAAAACCCATCAGATAGAATGATGTTGTGAAAAAATCATCAAGAAGATATGGTGTTTTTTTATTGCACTGCAACTAATCTCAAGAAGTGTAGAATCTATCCATTTAAAGAACATCTATAAATAGTACCACACCCTCGAGGAGAAGAGGATTGATGAAAATATATGATCTAAATTTGTTGTTGAAGTTTTTTAACATCCTTTTGATAAGGGAACTTCAATTATAATCTTTATAGAGTTTCCTTAAAGCATAATTTTGTGAGGATTTATTGTAATGATTTATAGTTTATCTATTGTATTTATTATTTGTCTGCTTGTTTGATTGAGGGATCATAGGGATAGAGAGGAATATTTTTTCCAATATTTCTGATCAGGGTCTTCCACTTTGTTGGAATATTAACCTTATGATATTATTATAATCATGGATACTTGACTTCAATTATACAGACTTTCATAACACTTTGGGTGAAATTGTAGACCATTTTTATGAAAGGTTATTTATGTTTTTTTACATCTTTTATGAAAATGTGTTTTAATTTGTTATAATTGAATCTATAATTTTTTTATTTCTTTTTTTAATCATATATAACTTTCATAATATATTGTATACTTTTCTTACTCTAGAGTTTATAAATTATATCATAACAACTCTTTTTATAGAGATATTATTAAAACAATTTGTTGGTAAAAATTTATGTTTAAATTTTTATAAACTAAAATTAACCCCCCCCCCCATATAGTACTTTTAATACTCTTAAAATATCACAGTACTATATTTTGGGTGACTAAAAAAGGAATTTCCCTTATTTAGGTCCATGTTTATCAAAATAAAAACATGAAACATATGTTTTACAACCCCAAATATTTATAAAATAAAAATTATTATTTTTCTTGTTCAATATATCACATGGTTTATTTATCAATACCTTAAATGTAACATAGTTTAGTGTGAAATATTTTTATTCTAGGTAATAACCCTGAAATGATAAAGAAAGGTCACATAGACTCATCATTGATCAAACCATATCCAATAATCTATTAGATAATCAGTGAAATCCAAAGTTAAGTATCCATCATCCCAATATGATTATAGAATATTAATACTTATGCCTAGTTGATTTTTTAATTGATTTTTAAACTCTTTGATCTTTAAAAATTTTTCAAGATTGGGTCTTCTTATTAACCAGTGCAAACTCCCCTACCCCAGTACCTAAGTATTCCAGCCACATGACTCAAGAAATGTATTGGGACCAGGTTTCTTTGGTTGGTACAGTACAAAATTTTATCAGAGAAAGAGAGGGAATTTGGTTGGTATGTGGAGGTAGATTCATCGAAACTATAAATTAATTCATGTATATACTTTTTCAACCTATTTCTGCTGGACACCCAAGTTACTATGGGAATTATAGGTTAATTGGGTCTATATTCCTTTCAATGGGCCTTTTTTCTCTTCATTCACCATAGTGGGGTGCCATTGGTGTTATTATTCATGTAAAATGATGTTACTTTCAATTGAAATTATCATGTATGGTTCCAAATTAATTTATGTCCCGTCATGAAAATTATATGATTTTTTGAATTCTTATGGGTGGTAATCAAGATAGTTTGTATGATCCAAGATATTTTTTCATGTTTTGTATTTTTTGTGTATTGTGTGTAAAAAATATTTTTGTCTATTAACTAATACTCTTATATAATGATAAGTAAAATTAATTCTAATAATTTTTTAAAACTAAATTCTAGACTCCTACCTAAAAATAGTTTTTCTAATAACGCAAAGGATATGAATTAATTTGATTTTGAAAGGAATGAGATATATAAATGATATTTTTTAAAATTTTATGGTAAATAAATATTTTTTAGCCCCTGTTGAATGTGTTTCCTAATGAACCATTTGAATTTTACATTTAAATGTAATTGAAAGGTTCAAAAATAGTTTATTATTCTTAAAAATATGAAAATTTATTATATTTTTTCACATTATTAAAGGGAATATATTTATGATCCATGAATTTTATGAATTTTATGTATTTTATGTATTATAATGTATACATATTTTTGTAGAGTGAATTTATTTAGTTTAGAATATCTTTTCTTATGATGGGATTCCATGAAATGGGATGGGGGTCATGTTAATTCAATAATTGCTAAATAATTTTTATATTTTAGTGCCAAATGGATTATATTAGTGGAAACCTAATTTAAAATGGGTTAATGGATAATTTTATGAATTATTGTTCATTACCTATAATAATATTTGATGAACCTAATTATATAAGGTTGTAACTAGTGAAAAGTGGAATATTTCTAAAACGTTCCATTTATTATTTTGAAAAATATACGAGTTCTTTTCTAAATTATTGTTTTTGAAGGATTACTTTATATATACCAATAGAAATGAAATGATTTCTTAGTAATGGGTATTTAAAATTCAATTTCCTTTGAAACCATTTTGGTGTTTTAGAAATTTATTGTAATAATATGCATTAGTTGAATTCAAAATGATTTGATCCTTGTTAACTTTTTACAAGTTTTTTACTAAATGGAAGAATAAATTTCTTGTGTAAATATTTATGTTTACGTTGTTTAGGTGACTGCATCATAAAATCTGTTACTTTTAGTTATGATTGATTTTAAAATTTAATCAAATATATTATTACAAATATATGTAGTATTTTTTAGAAAATATTGGATTTCGATAGTGTTATGTGATGTTTGGTGGATTTTATTTAGAAAAAGGGGTTATAAAGGTTTTTAAAAATTGATATTTCATTATTCTAGCTAATATTTTGAACCAAAATTGATTTTGAGTTCAATTTTTTACATATTGTTTAGCCACCTGAATACTAATGGTTTTGTTTAGATGGGCGAACATTTTTAAACAATGGTTTTTTTAACTTGGTTTAGACACTTTTCTATTTTGGAGTAGTATGAAGATTTAAATTTATTTGGGTATTTGAAAAAATGTTTTTATGAATGAATATTTGAGTACTACATAATCATTAAACACATTTTGGTAATGGAGATTTGAATACACTTATCTAATTTTAGTCCTAAGGTTATGTTTGGACAAATGAGTCCCCCCAAATAGTGTTTTATAGTTTGTGGTTTGCGATTCTATCTTAATTTGAGGTAAGTATAATAACATACCAATATTTAAGTATATGTATAAAAAAATTATGTTGATATATTATAAGGCCCCAGCCTTAAACCTTACTTAATCTTAAGTTATTACAAGATTACACATTGAGGATCTTTTCGGGTTTAGAGTTTTAGAGAATTAGATCATAAAACATGCATTACATTCCACATATAAACAAAGTGGTTACATAAAGATAGTATTCCTCATTCCCATCAATGGTAACACATTAAAAAAAACATGGATTATTTCTTGACACATCCTTGACTCTATCATCTTATCATGTACCTTTCCCTTGACCTGTGAAAAACATTTCAAAAACTTGGGATGAGCATAAAAACTCAGTATGGGTTATAAAAAACATGGAAAGGAAACATGAGTTCATATATACATAAGAATGAAATCATACTTTACCCATAAAACATAGGCACTTTAACATACCTCATAAAATCATGAATAAATCATAGAAATCATAAGACATAAAGGTAACTTGAGGCATTCATAACATTCTTACGTAGGGAGTAACCCTCTTGGTTACGTTTGGAATACCCATCACAGTATATTCCCTAAATCTCTTCGGAGAAACCTTAACGTTTCACTCCTTCGCGTTACCAAATGCATTGGAGAGCTATAACGGGCTCACCCGCCCTTAGTTTATCACGGAACCACCCGTCTTCATAATAATGCCCAAGAACTATAACATAATCATATCACATAAAACATGCATAAAGGAAACATAACATTTCCACATTTCAATCACAAGATATCAACACAACACATTGATATAATAAAAAAATTATGAACACCATTTTCAATACCAAAGTAAAACATGGTATTTATTTCTCGTTTTAAAAAAAAGGTATGGCTTGTAGAGGAAGCCGAAACTCAAATAACGGTCACGACGGTGGAGAATTCATTGTCGCCGCATATGTACGACAAAAACATTCCCTTTTTTCGTTTAGTAAACGCTTCGTATAAAAAAGATTCCTTTTGAATAAACGTAAAAGTCAAAGGGATTTATACACCGTATAAAAGAAATTTGTGTATAAAATAAAATATGCCTCAACGAAAGGAGATTGAGACGAAGTCCCATACCTTGTATCCGACTTGACCCGACCGTTCTTTAATCTCCTGAATAATAAACTTGAGTTAATCTCTACTTTATTATGAATCTTTTCAAGTTCATTATTCCTTTTATACCATGTTATGAACATCATGTAATCATTTAAGTTAATAATGTTCATTTTGTCGGTATTTGGTTCTTAAGTCAAAAATAGACTTCCTACACTTACATGTTGTTAATTTGGTCAAAGTTTCATTATATCCAGAATTATATTAGTGATTTGGATATCATATATATCATATATATTCAGAATATACATGTATTTATAATATTACATCACATTTAGAGGTAAGAAATGAAATGCACCGTTCCTGGAGACGGTAAGCCGTACGTACGCATGAACGCTACTTCCATTTCTATTTCATATTTTCTAGAATGGAATCATAATTATATAAGATTATATTATAATTCCAGTATAATAACATATATAATATCATTAACTTTATCCTTTACACATCCCACATATGGTATTAACGAATCAAATCACTTTCAGGGGGCGGTAGTCCGCACTTCCTAAAATGAAGATATCGTGTTTACCCATAATGGAAACCATAAAGGTATGCCCAAAATGAAAAAAAAACAGAAGATTAAGGAAAAAATAAACATATTATATATCATATATAAAAATAGTGACATCATAATGGCCACCTTTGAAGGTGTTAAATGAGTATTCAACAATCATCGTTTCGGTAGGCAGAATTTCGCCACTCACGGAAACCGTATGTTCTTTAACCATTTGATGTAGTTGTGTGAGAGTGTAGCTCAAATAAATCTTATAACAACATCCTATTACATTTAAGATACTGGTGTTGTTACAAAAGAAGTAAATAAAAAGAGTTTAGGGGGTTGGAGAAGCAAAATAAAACAAATGAACATAAGAGAGTGAATTACCTTTAAAAGTGTAACTCCTTTTGGTTTGAGCCTAAAGGATTCCTTTAAAAGGATTCTGCCCAAAGGTAATCCTCTAGGATGAGGAGAGGGATGTGGATAGAGTAAATGGGCAGGGTTTGGCCGAGCCAAAGGCTTTAGGAGTGTGTGAAATGAGGTAGAGGTGGGGGCCTTTTATAAGAGGAGAGGAGGGGCACTTTTGGAAAGTAAAGAAATATTACTTTATTTGAAAATGTGTTTCGGTTTTAAAAGGTCCCACATTGATATAATTCATGGATAAGGTGATAAGGGTTCGAAATCCACTCATCCAATTGGTTTTGTCCATGTGTAGTTTATATATTTTACATTGTCTTTCCATTTTATTTAAATCGTCAAATAATGATGTCATCGCTGCATCATTATTATGTCATAAATAATTTAATTTATTTAATGTCTAAAAATCATAAAAAAAATACTATGATGTAGTAAATATTTTTATCTTTCCAATGAATATTTATAATCAAATATCTGATCTTTATAACCCCATGTAAAAATTGTTTTTGTAAAACATATTAGGTTTGTGTCATTTTTACTTTTACATTAAATAAAAAGTTATTTATGTCATTTCCCAACCAAAGTGGATCCATGGGGTCCCCAAGTTGACCCATGGCTTTTCTTGGTCGGCCATGACACAACCAATAAGGTTGGGACATGTGTCTAGGTCATTTCATATTATTAAACCATTATTTATACCTTAAACTACACTAATTACCACTAATCACGATTAAAAACTTAATAAGTTACTATTCACCAAAAAAATATTTTAATCCCATTGAACCACATTTTACTTCTTAATTACAACCATGTATGTAGGATTTTCAAAATTCAATACACATTAGTCGTAAACTTTCATTTAACTGAAAAATCATTTTGTTTGATTACCACTTAGTGGTTTCACTATTCATCAAAAATTGAAGTTTTTCAGAAAATTACCAAAAATTCACCCTAAGCTATATTTGATGTTCCGAATTCAAAAATGAAGTCTATTTTACAAAATTCAAATCATATAAGTCACATTAATTAATTTAATAATTAATTCCCGCTGCCAGAGCAAATAGCGTGTTTTTACAAAACAATAAGTATCAAAAGATTGACACCAGTTTAAGTCTAATTTCAAAGTGAAATTGATTCCAATGACCACCATTGGATAAAATGGTAAAAATATATTCTCATTTCACTTCAAAACCAATTCAAAACATAATCTAATCATATAAATAAATTAGATTAAAAAGCAGTTTTGATGTAAAATGCAGTTTTTTCCACTATTCATTAAAAAAATGAACATTGTCAGAAAAATACCAAAAATTCACACAAGGTAAATTTTTATGTCCCAATCATAAAGAATAAGTTTATTTTGACAAACATAGTTTATAAAATTGTCAAAAGATAGATTCAAAAATGGTTTGCCATCAAAAGGCAGTAAAACAATCTTTTAAGAATATTAGTGTATTCCATGCATAAGATTGTATTTATTTTCATTTTAAGCCTCTATAACACTATCTTAATCATTAATAGACATAGATAAAAATATCTATTATTCATTACTTACTTAGGATTTTACATATATACTAATAATATATCATTGGGTAATGTATTTTTTGGTTGGTTTTGATCTGAATATATGATTTTATTGTTTTTTTAATTGTGATTTCATTACCTTAAATTAAGATTTAGAATGTAAAGGATTTTTAATAAAAATTATTATGGAATGATTCCATAGTTTAAGAAAATAGTAGTAAATATTTGGTTACTTTTGAGCCATTTAAGGTCTAATACCTTGTTTGGATGAAATTTTATTTAAAATTAGTGTGTTTTATGGTTTTAGATTTTGATATTCCCATGTTTGGAACATGTGTTCTAATTGGATATTTTTTTAGTTTTATGGAACATGGTTTCTTGATTTTTTTTTGATGTGTTTTATTAATTTCATGATTTTTGGTTTTGGATATTTATTTCTATAGTGAGTAATTTAATTTTGATGTCGATGCATGTTAGGTTACTATGTTTTACTTAGAAAGTGTTTATTTTGAGTTATTCCTTGGTATTTTTAAAAAACGAGTTGGTTTAATATTCTCAGGGATTAAAAATTTATAAATCAATATTGAACCATATGTAATATACCTATGTAAGCATGTTAGAACTTGGTTTGGTTAGTTTTTAATGTAAATTGGAATTTTGGGTATATTGAGTTGTTAAATAAATTTTGAAATTTAAAAAATTTGATGATAATTTTCTAATAAATAAGTGACTGAATGGGTCAAACTCATTGAAACCATTTTTAAAATGTTCAAAAATATCACTAATATAGGTATTTAAGTGATTTTTATGTCATGGAGAAGTCTCAATTTTAAATTATAGAGATTGAGTATCAAATTGATTCATTTCATAGGATGCATGGTTTTCTAGAAATCCCTCTATGGTTTTCCAAAAAAATTCACAGTTCCTGGGTAATGACTAAATTTTGGGATAGAACAACTTATAGGATTTTGATTGGTTTTTCAAAACATGTCTCTAAAACATTCGTGTCTAGAAATTGGACAGGAGGTCCCACATCGTTGGTTTATGGTTTGGAAACCATGAACACTAATCATTAATGATAGAAAGTGACTAAAAACATTTTTTATACATCCTTTAACCCTAGAACCACATATAATCATTATTTGTTCTCTATGGACACATAATTTTCTCTAAGGGGAGTTAAATATAGAAGTTTTGTTTCAAATGGCCATAACCTATGATTTCTATTTTCTAATTTTTCATGTTTGGAAAAAAATTAAAAAGGTGAAATATAAATATTGTTTTTAGTTTAATCATTTATATTTCTTTCAAAAATAAATTTTTATCAAGTTCTATGGATTTAAATATTCAAATAGGTTTTCAAAATGAGTTTATTTTTATAAAAAAATTATTCTATCAAAATAAAACTATTTTTTGAATAAAATATGAAATTTTTCATTCTATATTTGATGATTATTGAAAAGGTATAAGCATGTTCGATGATGGTTCTACAATGTTTAATTGATGTGTTATGTGGATTTTCATTATGGTGGAGAGTTACCAGTAATAAAATACTAGATAGTGGAACGATAGTAATAATTCACTGAGATTTATAGAGTTTCATTATAGTGGGAGTACCCACATAGAGAAGTTATGTTGATGGGGATATTTTCTGACTAAGACATTTTTTTTAAAATGAAATGTGTTTTTGGTTGTAAAGTGAATATTTTGAAATTGAAAAACAAATTTTTACACTCAAACCAAGATTATATTTTAAATTATCTGACCCCAAGGGACTTCACAGGGGTATGGAATGTTATAGTGGGGATAATTGTAACAAACCCACCTTAAATGTTTGATAAATAATTATTATAATAGTGATTTTTGGAGTTTTTATAGTTAAGTTTTGGGATTTTAAATTTTTTTAATGATGCATGGTTTGAAAATGGTTAGCACAAAGTTATGCATAATCATTTAAACCAACCTTTTGTAGTGAGGATTTTATTTCAATGGTCTATGCATGGGTATCATATGGTTATGAGTAACTATGCAGACTATCCACATGTAGGGACCATTTTATTTAATTGATTAATATGCATTCGTTGCATTGTTGGAACATGGTTATTTGAAACCATTCAGCCTTATCTTATGTATGAGTAACCCCAAACTATTAGAACATGATCATGGGAAACTTTGAGAATGAATATTACATAGGGAGATATTCTACCAATATTAGGTGAACAGTTAGTTCATAGTTTAGGAAACTAAAAAGCCAAAATGTGTAGAAGTTTCCCATTGATCCAAGGGATTTCACATGATTAACGCACATTTTATTAAAGCATATAGCCAAACCATGTGGCATACCCTAAATTTTTTTTTCTTTCAAAAAATTCCCTTGGTTGATTTAATCCCTCCTTTTCGGTTTCTTCTCTTCATTATCACACGTCCAAAGTGAAGTGATACCAAGGCGAGCTCCATCATCTCTTCTCCTTAATAATTTCTATATGAATGATCCAAAATGATTGTTCAAGTAAGTTCATCTCTATCTTTATTAATTTTTTCCACTTATCCTTTATTTATATCTCATTCTCACCCCTTTTCTCAATTAGGGTTTATGAAATATTATGGGTTTTATATGTTAAGAAAAAAGATTGTTTTTCATAATGATTTGGAATAGAAAGGATGATAGGGTAATTTCTAACCCCAATCCATCATAATTTCTTAAAATTAGTGAGGTTATATTATTTTCCAGGTAAGTGTCCCTATATAATTATTTTATTTGTAATTCAATTGATGCCTGGTCTTTCTAACTTTATTTATAGAATAAAATTAATTTATTATTTATTTATAATGCATTCCAAAAATGTTTTTCATGAGTTGATATCAAATCCATTTTATAATCAAATTAGTTTCATGAAATATTTTTATATGAAGTCTTCTTGTATGGTTTTTCATATGAGGTGTTTTTGAAAAATTTCACTCAAGATTATTTACACCTAAAAAATTAAATTGTAAATATGGTATTGATTAAAATTTTATTTCCATAAAGATTATTTTCATCAGTAGTTTATTAAGTTGTATTTTGTGCATAAAATGTATTTGATAAAATGATACTAACACTTGTCTAGTTTTAATGAAATTAAAAAGAGTTTTGAGATAAATGTGGTTACTATAAAACAATTCTCTGGGTTTTTACTTGGTGTTTTAATTTTTAGTGGAGTACTATACTTTACCACAATATTTATTTTTGGGTAAGTATTCTTGATCATGAACCTTGAATTTTGGATACATTATTGATGTTATTAAGTTGTTTACTATGCTATGAAATTGATAAAGGGGATGTGATTTGGTACATGCATATGCTCACATGGGAACCTTGGGTAAATCTATAGGTAAATAGGATGAGTGGTCCTCTAGCTTAGATTACTACACTAACTAAATTCCACTAGTGATTTTCATGCCCTGGCTAAGGGATTAACACCTAACGATGCCAAGAGGGTAAGTCAGGTCTGGGTTTCTATCATGGATTCATCATCAACTGATACGTATTCTTAGAGAGATGCCCTATATTATCCTAGTAGACTCAAGATTGATATCACATGTTACAGTTCATTTTTCATGATGAGTAATTTATGCATGTTTCACTTTGTAATGTGTTTTACTTTATTAGGTGTCTTTCCATATTCCACTCTCTCCATGTTATTAGTTACACTCTTATGTTACTTTTAGATATTTTCTCATATGTTACATCATTATGATTCTATCAAAGTAAAGTGATTTCAAAAATTAAAGGGTAGAATGACTTTGTTTTGATCATTATAGAAATGAAACTATGATATTTTATAATTTTATTTCAAACTAGCATGGTGATAGTGACCTATAAAATAAATTTAATAGTTTCAAGGTGACATCCTGTTTCAATTTTTCCTCATGCACTACATGCACACACGGATGTGTATGTAGTTCTATATTATATTATTTTGTAAGAATGTTATCCATGTTTGGATAAGGGGTGGGCCACTAGCTCAAACATAGTGTAATAGAGTTGGTGGCATATAGATATTTTTGTTCTATATGAAGATAGTTGTTTTTTATTTCATTTTTACTCATACATTGTATCTCGATTATAATCTACTTTGCTGATTTTTTTTATTATAACTTGTTTTTAATATATGTGGTTGTTATTTTACTTATTTAGTTTACTTTTTTCTCATTTATTCCTTTCTTTATATAAAGGGTAAAATTTTTCCACCATGCATTAGTACCCTTGTCACAAGTTGCCAACCAATGATGATCAGGAATGCACCTGAAGCCTTGTGATAAACTAACTCGGGTACTGAGGTTGGGTATCTCGGGTTGTTTTGTTTCATGTTTCATAAGAAACTCAGAACCATAATGACTAAAACAATAAATAAAGGTTAGAATGCACATATTCCTACCACTTACTTTAGAACACATTGGTCTACATACATTACTATGTATAGGATATAAAAGTCCATTAGCCCTTTTACATTTTCTATTAGAAGGTGAATTAGTCATTTTATTTAAAAAATAGGATTCTCATGTATCAAATGATTACAATAATCCATATCTATGGTGTCTTTGAATGTGTTTCTCATTTATATTCCCAAGGTGATAATAATAAAGATAAGTGGTGTTAAAATAAAATCTGTAATTATTATCCTAAATGTTATAGATTGAATTATCCATGTCTAGAATGTATAAACCATTCACCATATTCTTAATCCCATAAAACATTCCGTTAATATACATATATATAATGAATATTGTTTTTAATATTTAATGAAATTCCATCCTATCTAAATAAGATATAGAAATAATATTTTTGTTTACGGTAGGAACATAATAACAATTTTCTAATTCAAAAACTAACCCACTTGGTATATTTATATCATAAGTTCTAACCTTAAGTGAATTAGTGTTTTTACCATTGGAAGCATGTAAATATAATTCACCTTTCATAAACTCTCTTATAAATCTGACTTTGTTTTATTTTTGAAAATCTGTGATGCACACCTGGTATTCACTTCACATGAGTCAAAATTAGATTAATTTATTTCTATAACATTAATATCCATATGTGAAAAATGATTCTCTTTGAGAACACTTCTAAACCTTAGCTAAAAATCTAATACTTTATTATACACCATGATTATAAAATAACTCAAAATTATAATCATGATTTAGGTCATAATATTTGAAATACATATATGTGGGTGAGAATCATGTTTTTTATATTCTCATTGAGGAGGTTTAATGAAAGTTATTTCACTAAAATTATTTCCCAATAAATCATTTCATTCAGTGGGACAAGATCCATATATCGTCATGAATTATCCCATTTAATCTTGTAATATAATTCATGAATATAACTGGTAAACAATCAATTTAATATTATCATATATAAATATTAGATAGTTGAGCAGATAACTCCTTATCTAAATCCATCATATTAATTCACTAAACTCTACTTCTTTGGTATCCTAACATTTAGGGTTTCCCAGCTAAGTGTAACAAAAATCATAAATCATATATAGGAACATAATGATTATAATCACATATAATTCATGCGCCTTATACAAGATAATTCATGGGAACCTAATCCATACTAAATGGTCAAGGTTAGGAAAAGTATTTTCTTTGAACAGAATCTCACACTTAGTATTTGAGGGTTTTAATTGGTCTCAACTATTTAATATACATCATATATATATTGAACACATAATTATTATATCTAATTCAATTTTAATTATCACATGTTTAATTTCTATTTATATGCATCATTATAAAAATTTATTTTTTCGATCCATATCCCATTCCCCAATGTCATATGTTTAAACAATATTAATGTATAACTCTTTACATAACTCAAGGTTTGTGTTACTCACAGAAAATAGAATCCAACTATATTTATACATATCTAAATTCATCTTATACATTAATATAAAACTCTTTCATGTAAAGGACTATAATTATCTAAAACTAAAAATCCCAACAAGAGTGAGCATGAAGCAAAAGGTAGCCATCCCCTGCTACTATAGACAAGTCACAAACCTCCATGATAGTGATTAGTATAACCCAAAGACCATTTACCCATAGTTATATAATCATGAGAGACTTCAATTACATCACAACTCTAACACTTAGTATGTATAAATTATACTTAAAATCAAGATTCAACCTTATAAATTCATAACAAACTAATTTAAATGTAGATAAAATCTAAATCATAGGTTGTTATACCTAGAATGTAATGCATGGTATACATTTTTTTAATAATTAATTTATCACATAAATTAAAACATACACAATATTCACATAATTTAAAAATTTTATAAACAAGAATATTTAAATTATAATTAATAAATAATTTTTTTATTTATTTTGTAAGCATGAGACACCAATATAAGTATTTCATATTCTATTTAGGTATAAAAATATTCTATTTTTAATTCTTAACAATTATCATTTATATATAATTTATAAACTATAATTTTTCTTTACAAGATATTAAATTTTTTCATTATTTTCCCATATCATATTTTATAATAGATAATATATACTATAAGTTGTGATCCAATTAGGGAATATTATAGGCACTGTCACTAGTGTATTATCATAATTTATGACATGTGATCTCATATATAATGGTTCAACATATGATCCCAAACATAATCAATGATATCACCCATATTTCCATTATAGTATGATGCTTGGTTTTGAAAAACTATGATTATTAGTCATTGCCTAGGATAATTCTTATCATAGATTACGATGTACACTAATACCAAAAAAGTCATTTACATTAGAATTTTAACATCAACTTTTTAATAATGGTAGTCAAAAACTTTTAGTCTTAGTTATTTAGATAACCGATATTAAATCCCTTTTCAAAATTGGTTTTAAATTAAGTTATCTACTAAACAATGTTAAAACAAGTATTTTCACATTTTTTATGGATAAACTGAGGTTAAATATTATGTTTTAGCAGAAATTAGTAGATATTCTATATTAAAACCACCCCTTAAGAGGGTTTTTACATTAGATATTTAAATAAACGATGTAAAAACTAAAATCTCACTTCATGCATAGTGATTTGAAAAAAAAATCATAACACACCTTCCATTTTTAAAATCCCACTTGAAATTTATACAAATGTGGGAAACATTATCAAGAATCATATATAAGTTTTCATGCTCCATGTTTTATTATTTTCATTATTCCTATATATAGATCCATTTATTCCTTCCATCGGTTCTAATTTAAATGATTTCTTTATGGTATTTTTATGTATCATATCATTATTTAATTTTATATTATTTTTTATCTTAGTTGATTTTATTTTTTTGATTATTTTTTCTTATGATGAAGAATTACACTTTTGATCAAGTTAAAAATAATAAGTTTCCTCATGAGATTCATTAGTTAGAGTTTAAAATGAATTTTCATTCACATCTTTAGTTGCCTCATGAGTTATTTCTAAAAAACAAAATGACTATAAAAAACAATATATTAAATCAAAGGAAATTAAAATCGTAATGGATTTGAAGTTGAAACATTATGTTTCTTTTTCTTGGTTTTATTTGGTTTCTTCAATTTTAAACCTTGTGTATCTTGTATTCTCATTAAAGTAAGTAATCAGTATTGAAATTAATTATTGAAAATATGGGGTTTTCTAATTGGTTATTATATAAAAAATGTGAAATATAGTTTAAAATGTTGATTATATTAAATAACTAACATGATAAGGGGTTTTTATTTCTTTTATTCAATAACCGACATGAAAAATCCTTTCTATCCTTGATTTTTTGACTGATTTCTATGACGCTTATTTAAAAACCAATGTGAAATAAATTCTTCCATGTCAGTTAAAGATAATCAATATTAAAATAATTTTTAAAATATATCTTTCACTAATATTTCTATGTAAATAACATTAAAAACTCAAAAACACTAATGTGGAAAACCCTTTTTTTCACTAATGATAGTATAAATCGTTGGATTTGAGGAATCTTACATTACAATTCACCCAAAATTACCCTATGACTCTAAAATATATGAAATCATTGCTTAAAATATCCCATATCATGAAAAAAATTCTAACTTTAAAATCCCAAAATTCAAAAATCAGAACATTATTTTTGATAGCATATTCAATACACAACACCAAGCTTAAGCAAACCACGAAATATATTTCTTAAAATTTAATCGCTCTGATAGCTTGCAGAACATGCAACATTGAGTCTAAAAGAACTATAATATAGTATACCATTATAAACTATCCATTACATTGGTGGTTATGAATTTTACTAACTAAATTATAAAAATAATTTTCATCTATTGATTAGAGAAAAAATAAGAACTATTTTAAAGATAAAGAATGGTTTTCTGAAAAACTGTATTTTTCTAAAACATAATTTAGTCATGCTTTGCACAAATAATTTAAAATTAATTTTTACCACATTTAGAAAATTTATTTGATAAAATAACCTTCATTATAAAAATCAAAATTTTAGAATTATCATAGGATGAATGTTTTTTATTTTTCAAAAATGTTTCATTTTTTGGATGAATAGTGAAAAATACTTAATTTTAATTGAAAACTCCCTTTTTGATTAAATTATTTATAATTTTAAATTATATTTTTAATTAGTTTTAAAGTAAAATTTGTTAAAATATATATCTATTGATCCAATATATGTAATTTTAATAATTTTCATATTGAATTTTGATATAATAACTTTGTAAATATTTGATAATTTTCTCTTTAAAACCATATTTTCTCATCACATCTATGGGATTAATTTTAATTTTAAATTCTCCAATTATATGAATTTAATTTATAAAAATAGATTCCATATTTGAAATTAAAATAATTTATATATTCTAATTAGGTTAACTTAATTTGTTTCCAAAATTAATAGTGAAAATATTAAAAATTAATTACCACGGTTAAAGTAAAAAAGATTTACTAGATGGTTAAACTAAAAATATAAGGGTTAAAATAACCTAAATTTTTTTAGAATATAATGGATCATAATATTGAGACCCTATAATTTCTATTTCTCTATAATACTTCATTATGGATCCTTTTTCATGTGAAAAACATGGGTACACTTTTTTCTTCTCAAATATTACAAGTGTACCACTCACCTCACCTATAAAATGCTACCCCCCCCCCCATTTTCTCTTTGTCAAACCATAAAACACATTTACTTCAGACAAAAAATAACAAAATCACTTCGAAAATTCCATCATATAATCTTATAATACTTATATTTGTCATAAATCCAACCTAGGAATGATTTAATGCAAACCTAAGGAGGATACCCAAAGAAGAGGTAACGTTCTTTAACGAGAATTTTTATTTTATTTAATCCTCCACCACCATTAAATTATTTTTAAAGCATTTTGATATAATAAAATAAGTTTATTGAATTTAATTATATGTTTTTATTTAAATTTAATTACCTACAACCACCTACATTTTCATAAAATAGGTTATGAAATCATCATTTATGTGTACGGCGGACTAACACCTCGTGAACTGATGTCATTCATTTTTTCACTTCCACCATTCACGGTTTAGTATTATGATGGATATAAAGTATATATATTAAATTTATAACATAATTATACCTTTTATTCATTATATCATATATAAATTTTTTACTTTCCATTCTGTAGGTGATATGATAATGTCATTTGTGTGTACGGCGGACTACAACCTCACGAAGTGATGTGATTCATTTTATCTAACACCTTTCATGGAAGATGATAAGGATAAATTTAATTATTATATGTGATATACATGAAATAATTATAATATTAATGAAATATTTATCATTCTTAAAATATAATATATCATTTTCTTTCTTACACTGAAAAATGATAACGTCGCTCGTGTACTTGTGCACTACCGACTTCATAGAGTGATTTGAATCTATTTTTATCACCACACCAAATGGATGGTATATATAAGTGTATTTAATGAAATAATATGGAAATTATGATATTATTTTCATTATATAATTAAAAAAATATCACTTACCTCTTTTCCATAATGATCATTAGAAAATGGAAACATTACTCATGCGTACGTACGACCTACCATCTCCATGATCGTAATGTACTTTATTTGTCAAAACCATATTTCATGATTTGTTTTAAAAGTATAATTAATATATAATTATTATAATTATTTCAATATTATTATTTTTGATATGATGTAACTTTATAATATACACAACAACCATATCTATTTTGGCAAAAAATGAGTGAGAAAACATGGTAATTAACACCCAAAACAATGAAAAATTGAAATATTATTAATGTATGGGTGATATAATGTTATAAAATGACCATATATTATATTATAAATATTAATATATTTCATGTGTATTTTAATTAAATGTTTAAAACTACTATAAAATATGTTAAATCAGGTTCAACCAAAAGGAAGCGTGAGGTAAGGTATTTCTTAACTCAAATTCCATTTATTGGGTTAAACTTCTACTTAATTCATAATGTCATGATAAGATTATGTGTATAATGGAAATTTATTATTTTATCTTGTATTTATATTTATTATATTTGTATTTAAATATGATACACAAAATCAATTCATTTATTAATTTCCACTCCAGTGATATGATCTTATTAATTGACTTCATCTCAATTTCCTTTTATTGAGGAATACTGTAATGTTATGCACCTAATTTTTTTATGTGGTGTATATAATACTATTTGACATTTAATATCATTATTTATTCATAATTCATGGTATTTTAAGCTTTAATTTGAATTATTTCATCCGAGGGTATTTTATTTGAAAATTACTAAATGGAAATAGTTATTGTACAATCACACTTTCTTTTGTGATTGTTAAATTTATTTTGAAACAATCACATTCTTGTGATTATTTTTCATTTTAAATTAAATTTATCTTAAATTTATATATTATTTTATGATTTATATTATTATTACATAATTTGTATACCATTTTTATTTATAATTTTTACTTTTAATGTTATTTGATTAACTGGAGAAATATTGATAAATTCATATAATTTATTCAATACGAATATTTTTTATAAGGAACATTGTTCATGAATTTAATTGATTATTACATATATGATTAATTAATTGGAAATGAAATACATAGGTAGGAATCAATTATAGATAGCCTCTAGATGCATCAGTAGTCTCATGAGAAAAAATAGATGGGTTTTACCCAGTATTTTTAAACTATATTGGGGATAGATCTTTATGGTAAAGGTATCATGTTCTTGGGAAACATGATTTACAATAATTAAGAATTTAATTTTTTTAGAATTAATTTATTATTATTATCAATGATTTTTTAGCTATGATATTATCTATGGATGCATTTCATTCTCAGTTTATTGATCAAATGGAATGTGTTTTCAATTATTTACATTTCCATATTGATTCTTCCTTATCATACCATGATAGTAAAGTTATTCAAATTTAAAGTGTGTTTTAAGTTATTAACCTTTCTATTTTGATTATGATTATTTATTCATGACAGATTCTGATGTACATAACCCTTACAGATCATTTGAGCTCACACTTATTTTGTTTTTTCCCTATGATATGAAGAAGAAATATTTGAATGAGTTTTCAAGAATGTGGTTCATTTTATTTTGTTACGTATTAATGTTTTATTTCCTATTCCTAGTGTAAAATGGATATCATGTATATATTTGGTTCTCCAAAAATACTAAACTGATTAGTCCTTTGGGATTTGATTCCTTATATCTATGCCAATGTAATAAAGTAAGAAACCAGCTCTGAGCTACTCAAGTTGGGGTCACTACAATAAAAATCCAATGTCTAACACTTATCCATGAAATATTATACCTTATAATATCGCATTTAGAATCTAATGACATACATGTTACTTGTAAAATTATTTTTAAAACATAGTTATTCCTTGATTAATATAGATCTGAAACCACTCTAAGGTTTCTATTAATACATCCCGTGCTCATAAAAAATAAAAGAAACCCATTATTAGCTATATCTACCATCATAGAATCAATATGTAAAGGAAGAAAATAAATATAAACATTTGCACCTCAATTCTAGTCTATTTTATAATGATGGAGTCTTCTTAAAGAAGATCACTTGGGTTCTTTTCCCCATACATTATACACTAGACACTAGAATACCCTTATACTATATAAGGTCCCCTTGATTTTCAAAGGTGTTCTAACACTTCCTCCTTGAAGAAATATTGAGAATGGTGATAAAGATAGATTCAGTTTGGCTTAATAAATCACAACACATCATATCCTTTATATAGCCTCACTTTAATAAATGAGGGAGTCCAGGGATCAGCTGCCAACATTTGGAAGACACTATATGTTACATGTAACATATGTCTGTTTGGATATTAGTATCATTAATCATATCAATGATTGTAATATAATCATCAATCCATAAATGAATCATCATAATGATTTATAATTGAAATTAAACTGTATGAGGGACATAGAAGTTTTTATTCACCAAGTATCACATATTTTATGCCTTTATCATGTCATATTGTATGAAATTTTCATCCCATTAATTTTATAGTCACATTGTTTCTTATGATATGTATCACATGCATATCAGAGGCTATGACTCAAGGTGAATCCTATAATATGATTCACCTATTTTAGTGCATATAATTCACTTGTTACAACAAACCATGGGGGTACCAAGTGTCACCCCTATATTCCCTCACATGAATCAACACATGGGACACCATCAATTATCTAATATACATTATTCATAGATTGAATGGTCCATGTGCTCACATATCAAGAAAACCAAGACGCTCTCCCCGAGCAGTCTGGTCATGTGGATTAGACACCCTATTCTATCACAAATCATCTCTCCATTCCATATCCATGTCAAAGTAAGAGGTTTGCATAGCCCTACTTGTTTCATTTAATCAAAATTCATATGTCCATATTTTACCATCACCTTGATACAGCATTTTCATTGTCATTTTTGTCATCATCCATGACCCAAACCCAATAAAGTATTGCCAAAAATCACCAATAAATTTTAAGGATAACTTAATATTAATATAATGATCTTAAAAATATAATTTATACATCTTAATTCAAACATTAAGAGATAAAATATCTAGATATATGTTATAAATTCACCAAAAATACCTATACGATATCTTTTAATTTGTAACTCATATTTTCAGGATCTTAGTGTCACTGGATTCATCTTATTGATACTTTTAATATAATATATTGTAGAATAAATTATTTAATACATGGATAAATTTATCTCCCTTTTATAATAATAAATATTAAAACTTTCCTCTAGAAATTATCTTAACTGTATATTAGATCTTTGAAATCAATGGTTATGTATCATTAATATATTCATCTTAATATAATATCAAATAATTTCAAATTCAACTTAATGATTTAAATTAACACCAAAATTCATACAAAATTAGAAGATCATGGTTGAAATGAAGGAATCATATCTCATGTGAATTCCCAGTGTTCTCATGGACAATCTCTAGAGATCTCCCTCTTGTCAATCGATTCATCCTTGTAAGAATTAGATAAACTATAGTTTTAGGTCAAGGAACCTATAATAGGTATTGATATAACTTTATTTAATATTTATTTATTTTATTTAAAAAAATCCATGATATAAATTTTTTAACTCTGTAAAATAAAAACAAAATTTTCACCCTAAAAACAATACATGACCTGGTTTAAATGGTAATGTTATATTCAGAATCCAATAATATTTTTAATAAAAATTACAATTTTACACTTAGTGGTCCTAGGATACTAATAATTATTATTATTTTCAAAATTTCTCATGATACTTTATTAATCCTTCAAAGGAAACCATTAAAAAAACAAGGCATAAAAAATCCAAAAAAATTAAAACAGAATCCAAACTATGAGAACATATTAGTTATTTTCATAAGGAACCAGGGATACTATACTAAATCTCTCTTATATTCTCTATTTACATTAAACCAAGGAACAAGTGTATTGTAGATCTAATAAAAATCCTTCCGAAAAAATTTATATTCACATTCGTAGTAGATACCTTCATAGGAAATATTCATTGAGATATTGCTAAGGGGTATCCATCAAATATCTATATGAAGGGACGTTCAATTTACCAAATGTATGTTATTCATTTCAATTTCATTTCAACCAAACCTCTCAAGATAGAATATTACTTTTAGGTTTTGTTTTATTTGTCATTTATAAATTTTAAAACTCCACAAAACCTATTATGTGTTGTATATTGTTTTCACTAAATTTTCTTTATTTATAACATAAATATTCATGCATGTGTATTATATTTAAAAAAAAATTTATGTGTGTGTTATGTGTTAATTAAGTTTAGTAATATGTTTTGTGTTTTTTTTTGGGTAAATGTGGGTGTGTGTAGCATGTGTTGTATGCCATCCAATGTGCTGCTTTAGTGAAGATTGCAAAACACAACTTTAGATTCCAAGGTTAAAGGTCTCTACTATGAGAAGAAATATTTAAAATATAGTGTGATGTATTATGAAAATAAATCCAATTATATTTGGATTATAAATCCTAACTAAATACAAAATGTTACACTATATTATGAAAATGAACAAGATGTGAATGATTTAGGGTAGAAAATCCAATAGACTTGTGGGATCTTGAAGCACTGAAGGAAAAAAATTAGGAGAATTGGATCCAACTATGAAAATCTAGGTGGATATTAAAAAACATAAGAAATAAATCTAGGTGAGCTATAAAATGAGATAATTTTATTAGAAATGTAAATTATGGCAGGAAGAGGATCTTGATTTTGACTAAATATTTGAGAAATTTGGAAGTGGATTTAAGGGAGAGCTTTATATGAATCCTCTAATTAATCATGATCCATTATCATGAATAAAAATCCACAGATATAGTAAGATATATAAATAGAAAGTATATTAGGGGGGATATACTATATAATATTATTAATGTCCTTTAGAATTAGTATATTAATAATATTAATAATATTTTTCGAGTATTCCTTAGGGTATACAAGAATTTCATAAGAAGATTAAAGGTATAATTACATGAGAAGATTAAAACTTGTAGATATACAACATGTATACAGTGATTTGAATAAAAATATCAGGAAAGTAGAATACCTATATTCTAAATTTATAGATAAGAAGAAGTTTAAATAAGAGTTTTCATCTCTCACCAAATGACTCGGTGTAAAACATTGGGTGCTAATCTATTATGGTAGGTGATCTCTCAAAAACCCACTCCTTGACAATGATATAAATGATCATACAAGGATTTTTTTATAAGATAAATAGAGAAGAAATTCAAATATATCCTAGATATATTCATGAAGAATATATACTAAATAAGGCACATATATAAGGGGTGACATATCAAGGTACAATACTAAATCTATATTTCAAAACGGGTCATGAAATATCCATAGATGAATAGAATATATAACTTTGATATAATATGTATTCAGTTGGTTTATAGCCATCAACCATATATATTATACTCATTTTTATAAGATCTACCTTAAGGGGTACTATAGGGTGACTTTTAGATATATTTTTAAGAGGAACATATGTGAGAACTGTCTAGGAATATGTCAATTTATGAATTTAGGACATACCTGTAGTAGTTAATTTACTCAAACAAGAGGTAGAAAATTCATTGGTTGATCATGATATTTAATTAGTAAAAAAATAGAATTGGTTTAACCAAAATCCATATTTTTTACATGTTTTGTTTTGAAAAATATATTTGAGAGTTTCATCATTGGTATTATCATCTTATATCAAAGGAATAAACATATTTATTAGATATATTTATCCAAAAGATTCTAGATAGTTGGCTTGAAGTATTTTTGATGATCCTACTATGTGTTTTTGTTTTATTTGTTTCCAATGTGTTATTAAGTGATTAATCGCCTGATTTAAACATTAAATTGTTAAATAATAATAGCTTGGAGGTTCACTAGTGTTCTGAAGAATTTTTTTGAAGATTTAAGAGAAGTTTTCAAAGAAACTAAGGTTGATTAAAGAAGCTTTGATGTGTTCATTGGTACTGCCAAAGAATAGTTACATAAAATATATTTAAAAATTGGAAAAGAAATATTTTGAAGTAGTTTAATTTTTTAATACTTTCCATCCATAGAAGTTTAATGGTCCCATGTTACATTTTTTAGATGAATTAGATTTAACTCTGATGATTTGTGTACTTCTCTTTAATGTAAAGTACTTGTGTCAATGATGACCCAATTTTTAGATAATAATGAGGAAGAGTAATTAAACAAGACCATGAAATATTTCATTATTAAACGTAGTCTATGAAAAATATTTATATATTTAATTCATGTTTCAAGATGAATCATTTTTGAAAAATACATTTTAGTTGGCTTGTAAATTAATACTTGCGAATTACTAAGTATATAATGGGTGTTGAACAAAAAATTTGGCCAGCCATATCTAACCAACAAGGACAACTCAATCCTCTATATGTGGGAGTAGGCACAACCATGTGGGTGAACTAGCCAAGAAAGTTATCTATGGTTATATATAATGGGGGACCATACGCCTATAGGGAGAAAATAGATATGTTCATGGTGTGTGAACAGTGCAGTGGAGGATTCCTAGGGGATGGTACAAGGTTGTGGTATGTCCCATGTGAGCATGTGTGAAATGTATTTTGGGTGCAGACCCTGGTGAATTCTCAATCGCATGTAAAAAAGGGATTGTTTATATAGCGATACTCAATTGGGAAATTTTCAATGTGGTATGAGCATGGAACAAATTATTATTCCTATGCTAAAAAGATATGTATATAAGTGTATCCACCCAATCAAGTTAATCTTTTTCATCCAATTTCTCTATTTAATCATCTTCAACCTCCAAGCTTTAAGGTTTTTGTGCATGATCTCAAAAATATTAATGTCATCATTGCATCATTAGACATCCATCCTTTCGATGATCAAACAATGAGAACAATACTCACACTATTGTCCTAATTCCATGCATGAAATCTACATTTTTCATGAATTCATTCATGAAAATAACATGACTCTAATGATGATAACTGGAAGTTGTAGAGAATCATTCCACCAAGTCATCACAGGAAAAGATTTAGTCACATAAAGTATTTTAGATTACATGATTATGTGGAGCCACATAATTACTATGGTCGAGTGAATCTATGGAGACAATCTATGAATGAATATAACCTAACATTAATTGTAATAAGATTCTTTCATATAAAAAATCTAGTGCATGAATCTATTAGCATTTGTCAATTTAATTTCCACCATTGTGTCACGTGATCAAGTTAATATGATCATATGAACACAAATACACTACAGTATCACATGATTATCAATAATTTGAGAGTTTTAATATTTAGTATCCTTGAGATTTACTGATATCCTCATTTAATTAATGAATCCTTTTTCTCAGCATAAAAATCATAGAATAAATGGTGGACCCTCCTTTATAAATATTGAGGTAAGGATGATTGTAGGGACCCAAAGCTGGAAGTACATGGACATTAAATTACTTTTGTGGAATACTTAATACATAATGAAAACATACACACAAGGACCGTAATAGTTTAGTGTCTTTGGAAACTCGAAAAAATAATCTTCTAATCATGGTGAAAGATCTTCAACATCTCCTATAAATATCATCCCCTTTTTGTTTCCTTACCTAAAATATTTCTTTTAATCCTGGGGGAAAAGAAAACATAAAAAAGGTGATCTCAAATGCTCAGTAAGGGCAAACATAGAGAACATAAAACAATCCATAATAATTTTAAAGCAAAAACTTGAACATGAAATTTAAACATCAAAATCTTGAGCAAAGACATAAATCGTGGAAGTGAATAAGGCATATATCATAATGGAACATCAACCATGATAAAATATAATGGGAATAAAACATGTAATTGTGGAAACCATTCAGAACATGTTATGATTTCCATAGTACCCAAGGCATTGCTTCCAAGACCATCTTAGTGGACAAAGTCCCTTTCTGAATCGAGTTCACTTCTCATTTCAGTCCTGTAACACTAAACCGGATTAACTTACTATTCCATCTATGTCTATCTCATGAGATATAAATCTTTACCCAATACAATGGATGGAGATATAGGTCCCACCCATCTCATAATGAAATCATTCTTACTTGTGCCACAACATAAACATAAATCATTCATCATAACCCAAAGAATAAAATGGGTTTCATAAACATCATCCCATCATAACATAATCCATACAAAAAAAAGGATATCATTTCATCAGAGAAAAGGTGAAACCATGTAAATCATAGAGACATTATAATTGAAACATACACATATGAAATAATTTCATGTCATATGGAAAATGGTTTTGATAAAACACTTGAAATGAATTCTTGAAGAAAATATCCTTTCTTGTTCAAAATCAATTTCTTTTCATAAAACTTCATCAAATTTTAAAAGAAAAATATTTTGTTTAAAATAGTCATGAAATATTTTTTAGGATTCTTTATTAAAATAAGGATTTATAAAACTGTAAAAATACTTTCATTCCATATATGTTAAAAAAACATTCTCCTCGTACTTTTGTCGGAAAAGTCAAAAAGTACCTCGTAACGTAAACAAAAGAAATATTCCTTACATACCATGTAGTAAAAGTCAAAATGGGTAAAATCACATTAAACATACATAAAAACAATTTTATAAAACATTTAAATGGATGATAACAATAACCCCAGTAAATACTTACGTATAAGCAATCTCGGATAAAAAAATTAGATTTGAAAAATTATCCCTTACCTTACGTCCGATATGCTTCGTATGTATCCGAACCTCCTGTATAATGATTTAAATAATTTCATTGACTTATTACAGAATCATATTCATAGTTATTATATCTTATATGGTTCACTTATGACTTTATATTACCCATTATTTTTTAAATTTATGTTAAAGTAGCGTTTTGGGTAAAATCATTTCATTTGTCGTTCATGTTTTAACTTTTAATTATTCATATGATTACTTAGATCATGATTACTTAAATCTAGAATGTAAAACATGATTTATATATAATATATATTCAGAATATACATATATATAATAGATTGATAAATGGAAATAAATACACCGTTCATGGAGACGGTAGGTCGTACGAACGCATGACCGCTGTTTTCGTTTCCTTATAGAATAGAATGGAATTAAGTATATGAAATACATATATATATATATATACATAAATCCAGTAGAATTATTATGTCTTATATTTCATATTACTTATTATATATACTTTATAATCATTCTTGAATTGTTAACATGGAAAATGAATCTCATCGCGTCGTGGAGACGGTAATCCGTACATACGCACAAGCGACGATATCGTTCTCATATTTATTGAATTGAATTGGAGTGAATGATCTAATATCTTAGAATCTGTATGATGTTATAATAATCATATGTATTTATTCTTTACACCATTATACCCATCCAAGTAAGGTGGTGGTGGAAAAACAGATTACACCACGGCGTGGATACGGTATTCCATACGTACGCATGCGCGGTGATTTATTTTTCCTTAGGATGGATAGATAGTGAAATAGGGTTTTTTATACTTATAATAACATATCACTATATGAGTGATACTGATGCTATTACTTCATAATGAAACAACTAAAGAAGAATAAGTATAAGAAGAAATAAATTTGAAATAATCGGTAACGGACATTACCTCTTCTTTGAAGCGCCTCTTTGAGACATCCTCTTAGGGCACTAAAATTGGTCTTTGAATAAGACCAGGACCTCTAGGATGTTTATAATGAATTTGATAATAGAATTTGGCAGGGGTTATCCGAGCTTGAAGGCTCAAAGTGGTGTGAGGAAGAGAGGGAGGAGGTTCCCTTTTATAAGGGAGGAGAGGGGCACCTTTGGAAATATAAGAAATATTAGTTTATATTAAATCCCAACCCCACTTAAAAACTTCCAAAATGACACATATCCGAATATTAGATGAGATATGGCATTAATATCATTAACCAATAAAATTTAGATATGTTAGGAATTTATTTTAAACATTATCAACTTGATTTATCCTTATTTATCAATTTAATTTTATTTGTGGTAATAATATTCAAAATTTTAAATTATTATAAATAATTACATATGTGTTGTGACTTTTCCATAATTTGTCACTTTATGACATTTTCTACCATGTAAATTTTAATTTATAAATTTTAAATATTTTTGTGATTTTTAAACAATTTTATAATATGTTATTTTTATAAAATAACAATAGTGTCAATTTTGACACTATTCATTTATTTGAATTTAAATAAATTATACACAGAAGATATGTTAGAAATAAAAGCTTTAATAGATTCATAAAATGTCATATGTATCTATAAAATTAGTGGAGCACATTAAATAGTTCATATAATATTTATTTGAATATTTTTAGGATCATTTATTTGATATTTCAATCAATAAAATAATTTCAACATCACTATTGTATCATAATTAATGATAATTATTTAATCCCTAAAAATTATAGATAAATTTATATGATGTAGATAATTGTATTAGATTTCTGGAGACTATTAATTTATGAAGTTTCATTAAGTTTATCATGAAATTAAAATTATTATACTTATAAGATTTAAGAAAGTGACATGTTGTCACTTTCTTTGGTTTTAATAATAATTAAATTATTTTCAAGGAAAAAGTCCATTAAATGAATCTAATCAGACCCTTAGGTGTTATGGGTCGACTTTTAGTCATCCAATAGGATTTTGGAAGGTTTTATGGTAATTTTATAATCTTATATTTTTACCTTATTTACCCGATTTACCATTAACTATGGTAAATAAAATTTACCGTAGTTACTATTCATAATGCCCAAAAATTAAAAGGTAGATTATTAACATAATTTGGACCCACTGATTCCAAATATGGAATCAATTTTTCCAAATTCAATACACAGAAGTTGCATAAATTAAATTAAAATTAATCTCGTTGTCGAAAGAAAATGGGTTTTTGTTTAAAACATTGCAAAAGATTGAATTGATTTAACCTACGAATTCAAGGTAAAATCAATGCTAATTACATACATTATATTAAATGGTAAAAATATATTCTATTTATACTTTAAAACTATTCAATATTATAATTTAATCATATAAATTATTATGATGAAAAAAGTTGTTTTTAATTAAAATATAGCATGTTTTTACTATTCATTAAAATATGAAATTTATCAGAAAAATATCAAAACTTTATCCAGTGTAAATTTTTATATCATGATTCAAAAGAAGAAGTTTATTTTGTAAAATTGAACTTATAAAAATGTCAAAATATATATTTAATGTGGGTGCGCCATTAAAAGGCAGCAAAACTGCATTTTTTGAAAAATACTTATTTTACCTGAAAATTTTATTTTGTTCACATACCATGTTTTAGAAATTGTGTAAGTTGAAATAATAATGTTATAAAATTCTAAATTCAGTTAATAATAATCATAATGGTTAGTTAATAATAATATTATAACCATATATCATTGTTTAGTGAAACATGATATTGCGTACAACACACGCTATCGAGGAAAGTCGTGATTGCGTGTAATGCAAGCCAAGTCAGGGTTACGTGTTGTGCAAGACTCCTTTGTTGTTGCGTATACCAAAATCCAACCATATTTCATTTATACATTGAATATATATATATATATACACACACACTCAATGTTGCGTAGAATAACTACTATCAAACAAACTTGAAATTGTGTGTAACACGATCCAAGATTAGTGCTGTGTATACTGCAAGATAATACTGTGTTACATATAGCGCAAGATAATCTTGGTGTAGCGTACAAAAGAAGATATGAAATAAATTAAAAAGAATATATCTTATAAAATCTTGGGGTTTTACATTCTACCCCCCTTAAAATGAATTTCTCCATCGAAATTCGTCGGATTTATAAATGGTTTAATACTTGAAAGTTTCTTTAGTAGAAACCCACATCATGAAAATGGAATACCAAAACCTATCTTTAAAAACTATATTACGAAATGTAATGGTTACCCAAATTAATTAATCACTGGGTTTCCACATAGGAGAACATAGGTGAAAAAATATGGATATGGAAGAGAAATCTAACCATCAAGTTCTGATGGAGAGTGGTAGAGAACATGGCTATGAAAAAGCCACCAATCACAAAGCCATAAATTTATGATGATCTAAGGTACCATCTGATTCATCAGATATAATATCACTAGGACAACATTTTTGGTTTTCAATATCATTTCCCTAAAGTTGAAAATTTTGAATTAGAATAAATACTTACTTGATTTTGGTAAAATCTCACTTTTGTTCGTGTCTTGAAAGATTTCCACTTCATCTCTTAAATAAATGAAGTTGAATTTTTTATTCATGAAGTTTTAGCAGATCATGTGATAGAATGATGGGTCATTCCATCTGTTTCAAACAAAGGATTAGGAAAAGTTATCAAATATACATAAGTTCATCTATGGTGAGATTAATCGTATATGGTTCCTAAAATGGACGTATACTTCGTATATCATACCACATAATAAATTGAAACTAATTTATATTATCCAAGGACTTCCTGTAGGCCAGTGGTATGTGATAAACGCCTGTTGCACTTCGGTTGTGGGGTCTATTACCACAGCCTTTTTCGACGCAACGGGTTGTCACTCATCCTGCAGGTTTTCCTTTTTCTAAAATTACATCATTATGGAATTCCATCAATAATATCAAAAACATTTCTAGCCTAAAACAATACTAACTTGTGTACAACATAATCCATTTCAATATTTAGGCTTGTCTAAAATACATATGTCCAATCTCATAGTATAAAGAAAATGATTACTTGAAAGGTCACATTACAAGCACGTGAATACCATCATTTATACAATATATCTTGTTGGTCACATTCCAAACATGTGAGTACCTTAATCATGTATTCTCTTGAAAAATGAATACACATTGAACCTTTATGAATGATGTCAAAAGTTAACTCTTTACACATACCAAAATCCCAGAATTTCTATATACTCAAACCATGATATCACTTTGTCCTTATTTTAGTCATGATCTCATGAATACTATCAAACATTTCATTTTCTCCTTATCCCTTCATTATGAACATATCATCTGCTTTCCAAAATATTTGAATCACTTTTCATGGTTACCGGTACCATAAAATTATTGAAAACCACAATAGACTAATACAAAAATATTCCAATATACCATAAAAGTACCTCAACAACATTATTCTTGAATAACAATACATAAAAACTTCAATCCATCATCTTCAATGATTGTCATGGAATAAGTCCTTCCTTGATTTATAAGTAACTTCTTAGGTCAGGGCATTGAGTTGGGTAATGCCCATGTTCTCCATAAATAAGACATTGAACTTCATAACAGTCTGTCACTCTATGACCCTTTTCTCCACATAGATAACATATTTCCCTCCATTTGAGGTATTCCTCAAGGTTCTTCTTCCCTTCTTTAGAAATCTCAATATTCCTTTCTTTATGCTCCTCAACATGCAAACATGCATAAAAGTCTATCTTCCTCTTATTTGATGAATTAGGAATACCACTAAATTTCACCTTGTTAATCACATATCGTGATGACTGATTCAGAATAATCACAATATATTTCTCTCTAGGCATTACGCAATTTCGTTTCTCATAGTCACCAATTTTTCCATTGGATTCAATGTTAACCGAATTCCTTTTGGTTCCCTCCATTGACTAAAACACAAAAAGAATTCTGTGAGAGGAAAAAATCATACAAGAAAAATAACATAATCAAGGGGGAGTACCTTCGACATATAACATATTATGTTTAATTCTAATATCATTACCTTAATTCTAGGACTATAACCTATACTTATACTTAACCTTAGGGACATCCCTAGACATACCTTAGAAATATCTCTAGGGATCTCACTAACGTTTTGCATCCTAGTTTCCAAAGGTCAACTAAACCTTTCCTCTGATACCAACTGTAGAGACCCAAAGCTTGACGTACATGGACATTACATTACTTTTGCAGCATACTTAATACATAATGAAAATAGACACACAAGTACTGTAATAGTTTAGTGTCTTTGGCAACTCGGAAAAATAATCGTCTAATCGTGGTGAAAGATCTTCAACATCTCCCATAAATATCTTCCCCTTTTTGTTTCCTTTCCTAAAATCATTCTTTTAATCCTGGGGGAAAAGAAAACATAAAAATGGTGAGCTCAAATGCTCAGTAAGGGCAAACATAGAGAACATAAAACAATCTATAAAAATTTGAAAGTAAAAACTTGAACATGAAATTTAAACATCAAAATCTTGAGCAAAGACATAAATCATGGAAGTACGTAAGGCATATATCATAATGGAACATCAACCATGATAAAATATAATGGGAATAAAACATGTAATTTTGGAAACCATTCATCACATGTTATGATTTCCATAGTAGCCAAGGCATTTCTTCCAAGACCATCTTAGTGGACAAAGTCCCTTTCTGAATCGAGTTCACTCCTCATTTCAGTCCTGTAACACTGAACCGGATTAACTTACCATTCCATCTATGTCTATCTCATGAGATATAAAAATGTACCCAATGCATTGGAGGGAGATATAGGTCCCACCCATCTCATAATGAAACCATTCTTACTTGTACCACAATATAAACATAAATCATTCATCATAACCCGAAGAATAAAATGGGTTTCATAAACATCATCCCATCATAACATAATCCATACAAAAAAATGGATATCATTTCATCATAGAAAAAGTGAAACCATGTAAATCATAGAGACATTATACTTGAAACATACACATATGAAATAATTTCATCTTAGATGGAAAATGGTTTTGATAAAACACTTGAAATGAATTTTTGAAGAAAATATCCTTTCTTGTTCAAAATCAATTTCTTTTCACAAAACGTAATGAAATTTTAAAAGAAAATGATTTTGTTTATAATATTCATGAAATATTTTGGAGGATGCTTCATGAAAATAATTATTTATAAAACTGTAAAAATACTTTCATTCCTTATAAGTTAAAAAAACATTCTCCTCGTACTTTTGTCGGAAAATCCAAAAAGTACCTCGTAACGTAAACAAAAGAAAGATTACTTACATACCATGTAGTAAAAATAAAATGGGTAAAAAGGACATTAAACATACATAAAAACACTTTTATAAAACATGGACATGGATGATAACAATAACCCCAGTAAATACTTACGTATAAGAAATCTCGGATAAAAAAATGAGATTTGCAAAATTATCCCTTACCTTACATCCGATATGCTTCGTATGTATCCAAACCTCCTGTATAAGGATTTAAATAATGTCATTGACTTATTACAGAATCATATTCATTGTTATGATATCATATATGGTTCACTTATGACTTTATATTACTCATTCTTTTGTAAATTCAAGTTAAAGTATCGTTTTGGGTAAAATCGTTTTATTTGTTGTTCGTGTTTTAACTTGTAATTATTCATATGATTAATTAGATCATGATTAATTAAATACAGAATTTAAAACATGATTTATATATAATATATAGTCAGAATATACATATATATAATAGATAGATAAATGGAAAGAAATACACCGTTCATGGAGACGGTTGGCCATACGTACGCATGAACGCTGTTTTCGTTTCCTTATTGAATAGAATGGAATTAAGTATATGACATACATATATATATATACATAAATCCAGTAGCATTATTATGTCATATATTTCATGATTACTTATTATATATACTTTATAATCATTCTTGAATTGTTAACATGGAAAATGAATCTCATCGCGTCGTGGAGACGGTAATCCGTATGTACACATGAGTGATGATATCATTCCCATATTTAATGAATCGAATTGGATTGAATGATCTAATATATTAGAATCTGTATGATGTTATAATAATCATATGTATTTATTCTTTACACCATTATACCCATCCAAGTAAGGTGGTGGTGGAAAAACAGATTACACCACGGCGTGGAGATGGTAATTTGTACGTACGCACGCTCGGTGATTTCTTTTCCTTAGGATGGATATATGGTGAAATAGGGTTGTTTAATACTTATAATAACATATAAGTATATTAGTGATACTGATGTTATTACTTCATAATGAAACAACTAAAGAATAAGACGTAGAAGAAGAAATAAAGTTGAAAGAATCGGTAACAGACATTACCTCTTCTTTGAAGTGCCTCTTTCAGACCTCCTCTTAGGGCACTAAAATTGGTCTTTGAAGAAGACCAGGACCTCTAGGATGTTTCTAGGGAAGTGGAGAAGAGAATTTTTCAGGTTTTGGACGATCATGAAGTCTCAATGTTGTGTGAGGAAGAGAGGTAGGAGGTTCCCTTTTATAAGGGAGGAGAGGGGCACCTTTGGAAATATAAGAAATATTAGTTTATATTAAATCCCAACCCCACTTAGAAACTTCCAAAATGACTCATATACGAATATTAGAAGATATAGGATTGTAATCTCATCAACCAATAAAATTTATACATGTTAGGAATTTATTTTAAACATTATCAACTTGATTTATCCTTATTTATCAATTTAATTTTATTTGTGGTAATAATATTCTAAATTTTAAATTATTATAAATAATTACATATGTGTTGTGAATTTTCCATAATTTGTCACTTTATTACATTTTAGACCATATAAATTTTACTTTATAGATTTTAAATATTTTTGTGATTTTTAAACAATTTTATAATATGTTATTTGTATAAAATAACAATAGTGTCAATTTTGACACTATTCATTTATTTGAATTTAAATAAATTATACACAGAAGATATGTTCAAACTAAAAGCTTTAATAGATTCATAAAATGTCATATGTATCTAGAAAATTAGTTGAGTACATTAAATAGTTCATATAATATTTATTTTAATATTTTTAAGATCATTTATTTGAGATTTCAATCAATAAAATAATTTCAACATCACTATTGTGTCAAAATTTATGATAATTATTTAATCCATAAAAATTATAAATAAATTCATATGATGTATATAATTGTAGTATCGTACTGGAGACTATTAATTTTCGAAGTTTCATTAAGTTTATCACGAAATTAAAATTATTATACTTATAAGATTTAAGAAAGTGACATGTTGTCACTTTCTTTGGTTTTAATAATAATTACATTATTTTCATCGAAAAAGTTTATTAAATGAATCTAATCCGACCCTTAGGTGTTATGGGTTGAATTTTATTCATCCAATAGGATTTTGGAAGTTTTTAGGGTAATTTTATAATCTTATATTTTTACCTTAATTACCCAATTTACCTTTAACTATGGTAAATAAAATTTACTGTAGTTACTATTAATAATGCCCAAAAATTTAAAAAGTAGCTTATTAACATAATTTGGACCCACTGATTCCAAATAAGGAATCCATTTTTCCAAATTCAATACACAAAAGTTTCAGAAATTAAATTAAAATTAATCCCGTTGTCGAAAGAAAACAGGTTTTTGTTTAAAACATTGCAAAAGATTGAATTGATTTAACCTAGGAATTCAAGGTAAAATCAATGAAAATGACATACATTATATTAAATGGTAAAAATATATTCTATTTATGCATTAAAACTATTCAATATTATAATTTAACCATATAAATTATTACGATGAAAAGAGTTGTTTTTAATTAAAATATAGCGTGTTTTTACTATTCATTAAAATATGAAAGTTATCAGAAAAATATCAAAACTTTATCCAGTGTAAATTTTTATATCCTGATTCAAAAGAGGAAGTTTATTTTGTAAAATTGAACTTATAAACATTTCAAAAACTATATTTATTGTGGGTGTTCCATTAAAAGGCGGAAAAACTGCATTTTTTGAAAAATACTTATTTTACCTTAAAAAATTATTTTTTTCACATACCAGGTTTTAGAAAATGTGTAAGATGAAATAATAATGTTATAAAATTAAAAATTTAGTTAATAATATTCATAATTTCTAGTTCATAATAATATTATAACCATATATCATTGTTTAGTGAATCATGATATTGCGTACAACACACACTATTGAGGAAAGTCGCGATTGCGTGTAATGCAAGCCAAGTCAGGGTTACGTGTTGTGCAAGAATCCTTTGTTGTTTCATATAAAAAAATACAACCATACTTCATTTATACATTGAATATATATATATATACACTCAATGTTGCGTAGAATAACTACTATCAAACAAACATGAAATTTTGTGTAACACGATCCAAGATTAGTGTTGCGTATACTGCAAGCTAATAGGGTGTTCCGTATAGCGCAAGATAATCTTGGTGTAGCGTACAACAGAAGATATGAAATAAATCAAAAATAATATATCTTATAAAATCTCGGGGTGTTACAATGATGGAGGAGTTTCTACTATTCGAGATATTTGATAGCTCTTTGAAAACAAATACTTCTTATAAGTTCATCATGAACCATTTTTCATGAAGAGTTATCATGTGATCCATTCATATGAAATAATATAAATAGTGAACCTTCAGATTATTATAATAAGAACCATGAATCCTATCACTATCTCCGATAAAGAAAGAGATCACATGAAGCATCTCTTTCTTTTTTAAAGGAAAGTGGTTATCTACATACTTACAGTCATGTAAAGATGAATAATATCCTTCATGTGATTCTATACACTAAGATAAGAGGAAGAAGATGTTTGTACAAAGTATTAAATTTTCACATGAAGAAATAGAAACATAATTAATATATAAAACGTTGATAATATTTATTTAAATAGTGCATACATGTGGATAGTGCATTCATGAATAACTATTAAGATTGGGTATTTCATGTGAACATTATATTGATGATAACATCTATAAAATTTGCATGTACAAAATATGGTGATGTGATCACATATTGTACACTATAATTAAGTTTTTTCTTACATTACGAATTAGTTTCACCAAGATAAAATTGATACTACACTCAATTATTGAAATTTTGTTTTCAAAGAAATAAAAAATGACATTGCTACACTATTGAATATTATTGCGTGTAAAAGATTACAAGAAGAATAAGTGAGTGGAAAATATTTATTTAGTTTATTATAATTTAGGTTAGGAATAATTATAAGGTTACTTGTAGAGACCCGTATCTTGACGTACATGGACATTACATTACTTTTGCGGAATACTTAGTACATAACAAAAACACACACACAAGGATCGTAATAGTTTAGTGTCTTTGGAAACTCAGAACGTAGTCTTCTAATCGTGGTGAAAGATCTTCAATATCTCCCATAAAGATCTTCCCTTTTTTTTACCTAAAACCTTTCTTTATATCCTGGGGAAAAGAAAACATAAAAGGGTGAGCTCAAATGCTCATTAAGGGTAAACAAATGAAATATCAATAACATCATATACATAAGCACCTAACTTTTGGAAATCTTAACCTGCAAAAGAGAACATAATTTCATAACATGGGGTAAATCATGGCAGTGAAATGTAATCACAATAATCATAACATAAAACATGAAACTTTGTGGCATTCACACATAATCATAGAGAATCATTTCTTGTTAGTCAGGACTCATTGCCAAGACTATCTTAGTGGACAAAGTCCCTTTCTGAATCGAGTAACCCTCGTTTCAGTCCTGTTTCACTGAACCGGTATAACCTACCATTCCAGCCATGTCTATCTCATGAGATATAAAATCTTTACCCAATGCATTGGAGGGAGATATAGGTCCCACCCATCTTATAATGAATCCTTTCTTATGTGTGCCACATAATCATAAATCATACATCATCGCATAACACATGTAACAAAAATGGGATTCTTGAAACATCATGACATCATAAAACAAATCATATAAGATAAAGGAATTCATAAAAATATTTCCATCACAACATAATCAAACCAATGTAATAATAGGGATAAAAACAGAACCCTTTTATTATCTTAGATGGAAAATAATTTTGATAAAATACTTGAACTCCATTCTTGAGGAAAATATCCTTTCTTCTTCAAAAACACTTTTCTTTTCTTAACATGTCATAAAATTATAAACTAAAAGAAGTTGATTAAAAATAAACATTAAAACTTGTAAAGGAATCTTCTTGGAAATAATGTTTTTAAAAATCCATTCATGCCATATAAGTTAAAAAAAACATTCTTCATACTTTTGTCGGAAAAGTCAAAAAGCACCTCGTATGAAAAACGTCAAAAGATTCCTTTCATATTTTTTTACTAAAAACTCACCAAAGGGTAAAAATGGATTTAAAAAATTGTAGGTGGATGGAAATAATATTACATATTGATGAGACATGGATGTGGATGATAAAATACACCCCAGTAAATACTTACGAATAAACAATCTCGGATAAAAATGAGATTGTGATATTTCCCTTACCTTAGGTCCGATTTGCTTCGTATGTGTCCGAACCTCCTGTATAATGATTTAAATAATGTCATTGACTTATTACAGAATCATATATATTGATATGATATCATATATGTTCATATTCTTAGCTTCTTGATAGTAATATTTCATGGTTACTTGTTACTCGGGTCTTTATTGCCTTTTTGTTCTTATGCGTGTTTTGCCGAATACATTCTTATTCTTCTTTTAAGGTTATAGATTCCTTATATCCAGAATGGTATTAGTGTAACATATATCATATTTATTCATTCAATTCATTTATATAATCATTATGAAATGAAGATCATGTAGAACGAGTCGCATCACATCGTGGAGACGGTATTCCGTACGTACGCACGAGTGATGATATCGTTCCTATGATCGTGGAATTGTATTGGAGTATATATATATATATATTATTTCAGTATCAATATTACTTCATAATAATAATAATATATAGTTACTAATTACACCATTATACCCATCCTTGTAAGGTGATGGTGGAAAATAGATTACACCACGGCGTGGAGACGGTATTCCGTACGTACGCACGCGCGGTGATTTCTTTTTCCGTAGGATGGATAGATTTTGAAATAGGGTTGTTTCATACTTATAATAACATATCGGTATATGAGTAATACTGATGTTATTACTTCATAATGAAACAACCTAAGAAGAAGAAGTGGAAGAAGAAATAAAGATGAAAGAATTGGTAACGGTAATTACCTCTTCTTTGAAGCGCCTCTTTGAGACCTCCTCTTAGGGCACTAAAATTGGTCTTTGAGGAAGACCAGAACCTCTAGGATGTTTCTAGGGAAGTGGATAAGGGAAAACGTCAGGGGTTGGCCGAGCTTGAGTGCTCAAATTGGTGTGAGGAGGAGGGGGAGGAGGTGCCCTTTTATAAGGGAGGAGAGGGGCACCTTAGGAATATCTCAAAATATTATTTTATATTAAAGTCAAAATCGGTTTATAATGGTTCCAAAGGGTCTTATTTCGAAGATAAGGTGGGGATGGGTCGAAATCCTATCAACCAATAAGATTTAGACAAGTTTAGGGTATTATTTTAACCTTATCAATTAGATTTAACTCTAAGTTAAATAATTTAACTTTTACCATGTCTTTTTGTTTTCTTTCACTATATGGTTAATAAACTTACTATAACATGCCAAACGAACCCCAAATTGTTTATTATTAATATATATATCCTTATATAAGTCATTTGGACGAACCTTAGATTTTTAGGAATAAAATAACAATTAATAATATAATATTTGATTTAAAAACTATTTTGTGTCAATTTTGACACTATTTGATATATGATTTTTGTGAAAGTCATAACAGAATTATATGTTCGAACCAAGTTGATTAAATCCACACTAATATATCATAGTAACCTAGAAAATTAGTGGAATTCATAAAAAGTCTCAAATTACATTCATTTGAGCATTTATAACATCAATTATGTTAATATTTCCTTAAAAGGGTAATTACTGCATCATCGTTGTGTCATATATAAATTAATTTATTTAAAGTCTAAAAATTATAAATAAAATATCATTATGTAGGAAATCTTTTTAGCTTTCTAATGAATATTTATAGTCGAATTTATCTTATGTATAACCCCATATTAAAAATGTTTTAGTTATTAAACTTTGATTTTAACTATTTTAACTATTCATTAAATAATATAATATTAAATGTCATAATCTAATCCAAGTGGACCTAAATGGTCATATTATATTCATAAGGTTGTTTTTGGTCGAATTACACTTATCCAATAGAATTAGGACATGTGTTAGGGTAATAGTAATATCATATTTACCCTTAGTTACCCTATTTACTATTAACCGTGGTAAAAAAAATAAAAAGTTACTATTCACCAAAAATTATTTTCATCTCATTGAACCACATTTTACTTACTGACATCAACCGTGTCTCTCGGATTTTTGAAATTCCATTCACAGAAGCGGTAAAATTAAGATTTATGAAGAAATTAATTTTTTTAACTACCACTTAGTAGTTTCACTATTCATCAAAAATTGATGTTTTTCAGAACAATGCCAAAATTTCATCCTAAGCTATATTTCATATTCCGAATTCAAAAATAAAGTCTATTTTACCAAATTCATATCATAGAATTTTCATTAATTAATTTTATAATTAAATCCCGCTGTTAAAACAAATAGCGTGTTTTTAAGAAACAATATCTATCAAAAGATTGACACTTGATTATGTCTGGTTTAAATGTGAAATTACATCCAATGAACAACATTGTATTAAATTGTAAAAATATATTCTAAATATACCTTAAAACTACTCCAATTAATGATTTATCACTATTAATTATTTCGATTAAAAAAGTTGTTTTTTAATTATAATTTAGTAATTTTCACTATTCATCAGAATATGAAAGTTATCCGAAATGTACCAAAATTTCACCTTAGGCTAAATTCGATACTCCGAATCCAAAAATGAAGTTCATTTTGAAAAATAAGATTTACATAATTTTAAAAAAGTGGTTATTACTATTCATACCGGCTAGTTTTAATAATATTTTAATAGCATATCGTTGTTTAGTGAAACTCGGTATTGCGTATTACACACGCTATCGAGGAAGGTCGCGATTGTGTGTAATGCAAGGCAAGTCAAGGATGCGTGTTGTGCAAGCTCCTTTTGGTGTCGCGTACAACACAAGACTTTAATAAAATTAAAAAGAATATTTTTTTATAAAATCTTGGGCTGTTACATTCTACCCCCCTTAAAATGAATTTCGCCCTCGAAATTCGTCGGGGTTATAAATGGTTTAATATTAAAAAGTTTCTTTAATAGAAACCCACATCGTAAAAAGGAATATCAAAACCAATCTTTAAAAACAAAAGTATGAAACGTAACGGTTACCCAAATAAACTAATCATTGGGTTTCCACATAGGTGAAAATATGGATATGGAAGAGAAATCTAACCATCATGTTCTGATGGAGAGTGTTAGAGAACATGGCTATGGAAAAGCCAGTAATCACAAATCCATAGATTTGTGATGATATAAGGTACCATCTAATTCATCAGGTATAAGATCACTAGGACAACATTTTTGGTTTTCAAGATCATTTCCTTAAAGTTGAAAATTTGAATTAGAATAAATACTTTCTTTATTTTGGTACAATCTCACTGTTGGTCATGCCTTGAACAATTTCCACTTCATCTTTTAAATAAATGAAGTTGAATTTGTTATTCGTGAAGTGTTAGCAGATCATGTGATAGAATGACGGGTCATTCCATCTGTCTCAAACAAAAGGTTAGCAAAAATTATATACATAAGTCGATCTATAGTGAGATTAATCACATATGGTTCCTAAAATGGACTTATACTTCATATATCATACTGCTTAATATAATAAAACTAGTTTCTAATAAACAGGGACTTCCTGTAGGCCAGTGGTAGGCGATAAAGGCCAGTCGCACTTCGGTTGTGGGTTCGATTCCCACAGCCTTGTCCGACGCGATGGGCTGTCGCCCGTCCTGCAGGTTGTCCTTTTTCTAAAACTACATTACTATAACATCCCATCAATAATATCGAAAATCTTCTATCCTTAAACAATACCAACTTATGTCCAACATAATCCATTCTAATCTTTAGGCTTATCCATAATACAGCAGTCCACTCTCATAATATAGTGAAAACGATTACCAGAGATTTAATACTATCGTTAATCCCCATATATCATAAGATATGTTTTTTTGGTCACATTCCAAACATTCAAAGTCCTTAATCATGTATTCTCTTGAATACCTTAGTGAAAACATGAATGCAGTTTAAAGTTAACACTTTCCACATACCAAAATCCTCAAAATTCTATATACTCAAACCATGATATCACTTAGTCCTTATATCAATCATGAGCTCATGAATACAATCAAACATCTCATTGTCTTCTTATCCTTTCATTATGCACTTATCATCTACTTTCCAAAAGTATCTGAATAACCTTTCATGATTACTGGTACCATTCATCATATACTTAAGGAAAGACAACAGTGTAACAATCCTTAGATGTCTCATTATTCCATGAGATTACTTATACAACATTACACATGATAAACATGTAATCATTCCACTACATTCTTAGACCATTGACCGAGCTTCATCATTTCTTTCATCTCACATATCATTTGTAGTTTCTTCATCATCGTCAACATAAATACTTCCCATATGACCATACTGATTCTCTTCATGAGACTTTCCCTTAGGGCATTGGTTTGCATAATGCCCGTACATTCCACGTTTAAAGCATTTAACCATTGTTGTTGTCGTAGCAATGCCATTATCCTCATCCATGGTGTTAATTGAACCTTTTCCTTTGCACTTACTGGCTTTGTGTCCTTCTTTTCCACACCCAAAGCATCTTCCAGTTCCTTTGAAACATTATCCTTGATGCCTCTTCCCACATGATTTACATAGGGGAAATTGAACTTTCTTTCCTCTATGATCATCATGAAACTCCATCTTTCTCTTATTAGCCGAGTCAGGAAACTTACCAAATTTTACTTTATTGATCATATTATGAGATTGCTGATTCGGCATAATGATGATGTTTGGACTTCCAAATCCCATTTCATTTGGTTGCTCATGAAGAATATCATTCCATTGTCCATCATATCCTCCATTATCGTGAATCACCTTATTTCCAGCCATTTTCTAAAACCCAAAAAGAATAGTGTGAGAGGCAAAAATCATGCTAGGGAAAACGACATAATAAAGGGGGAGTAACTAAAATATCTAAAATCTTTGGTTTAATTTAATATCGTTACCATAGTTCTAGGACTATATCCTATACGTATACTTATCCTTAGGGGCATCCCTAGACATACCTTAGAAATATCTCTAGGGATCTCACTAAAGTTCTCGCATCCTAGTTTCCAAAGGTTGACTAAACCTTTCCTCTAATACCAACTGTAGAGACCCGTATCTTGACGTACATGGACATTACATTACTTTTGCGGAATACTTAGTACATAACAAAAACACACACACAAGGATCGTAAGAGTTTAGTATCTTTGGAAACTCGGAACGTAGTCTTCTAATCGTGGTGAAAGATCTTCAATATCTCCCATAAAGATCTTCCCTTTTTTTTTACCTAAAACCTTTCTTTATATCCTGGGGAAAAGAAAACATAAAAGGGTGAGCTCAAATGCTCAGTAAGGGTAAACAAAAGAAATATCAATCACATCATATACATAAGCACATAACTTTTAGAAATCTTAACCTGCAAAAGAGATCATAATTTCATAACATGGGGTAAATCATGGCAGTGAAATGTAATCACAATAATCATAACATAAAACATGAAACTTTGTGTCATTCACACATAATCATAGAGAATCATTTCTTGTTAGTCAAGACTCATTGCCAAGACTATCTTAGTGGACAAAGTCCCTTTCTGAATCGAGTAACCCTCGTTTCAGTCCTGTTTCACTGAACCGGTATAACCTACCATTCCAGCCATGTCTATCTCATGAGATATAAAATCTTTACCCAATGCATTGGAGGGAGATATAGGTCCCACCCATCTTATAATGAATCCTTTCTTATGTGTGCCACATAATCATAAATCATACATCATCGCATAACACATGTAACAAAAATGGGATTCTTGAAACATCATGACATCATAAAACAAATCATATAAGATAAAGGAATTCATAAAAATATTTCCATCACAACATAATCAAACCAATGTAATAATAGGGATAAAAACAGAACCCTTTTATTATCTTAGATGGAAAATAATTTTGATAAAATACTTGAACTCCATTCTTGAGGAAAATATCCTTTCTTCTTCAAAAACACTTTTCTTTTCTTAACATGTCATAAAATTATAAACTAAAAGAAGTTGATTAAAAATAAACTTGAAAACTTGTAAAGGAAGCTTCTTGGAAATAATGTTTTTAAAAATCCATTCATGCCATATAAGTTAAAAAAAACATTCTTCGTACTTTTGTCGGAAAAGTCAAAAAGCACCTCGTATGAAAAACGTTAAAAGATTCCTTTCATATTTTTTACTAAAAACTCACCAAAGGGTAAAAATGGATTTAAACAATTGTATGTGGATGGAAATAATATTACATATTGATGAGACATGGATGTGGATGATAAAATACACCCCAGTAAATACTTACGAATAAACAATCTCGGATAAAAATGAGATTGTGATATTTCCCTTACCTTAGGTCCGATTTGCTTCGTATGTGTCCGAACCTCCTGTATAATGATTTAAATAATGTCATTGACTTATTACAGAATCATATATATTGATATTATATCATATATTTTCATATTCTTAGCTTCTTGATAGTAATATTTCATGGTTACTTGTTACTCGGGTCTTTATTGCCTTTTTGTTCTTATGCGTGTTTTGCCGAATACATTCTTATTCTTCTTTTAAGGTTATAGATTCCTTATATCCAGAATGGTATTAGTGTAACATATATCATATTTATTCATTCAATTCATTTATATAATCATTATGAAATGAATATCATGTAGAACGAGTCGCATCACATCGTGGAGACGGTATTCCGTACGTACGCACGAGTGATGATATCGTTCCTATGATCGTGGAATTGTATTGGAGTATATATATATATATTATTTCAGTATCAATATTACTTCATAATAATCATATATAGTTACTAATTACACCATTATACCCATCCTTGTAAGGTGATGGTGGAAAATAGATTACACCACGGCGTGGAGACGGTATTCCGTACGTACGCACACGCGGTGATTTCTTTTTCTATAGGATGGATAGATTGTGAAATAGGTTTGTTTCATACTTATAATAATATATCAGTATATGAGTAATACTGATGTTATTACTTCATAATGAAACAACCTAAGAAGAAGAAGTGGAAGAAGAAATAAAGATGAAAGAATTGGTAACGGTAATTACCTCTTCTTTGAAGCGCCTCTTTGAGACCTCCTCTTAGGGCACTAAAATTGGTCTTTGAGGAAGACCAGAACCTCTAGGATGTTTCTAGGGAAGTGGAGAAGGGAAAATGGCAGGGTTTGGCCGAGCTTGAGTGCTAAAATTGGTGTGAGGAGGAGGGGGAGGAGGTGCCCTTTTATAAGGGAGGAGAGGGGCACCTTAGGAATATCTCAAAATATTATTTTATATTAAAGTCAAAATCGGTTTATAATGGTTCCAAAGGGTCTTATTTCGAAGATAAGGTGGTGATGGGTCGAAATCCTATCAACCAATAAGATTTAGACAAGTTTAGGGTATTATTTTAACCTTATCAATTAGATTTAACTCTAAGTTAAATAATTTAACTTTTACCATGTCTTTTTGTTTTCTTTCACTACATGGTTAATAAACTTACTATAACATGCCAAACGAACCCCAAATTGTTTATTATTAATATATATATCCTTATCTAAGTCATTTGGCCTAACCTTAGATTTTTAGGAATAAAATAACAATTAATAATATAATATTTGATTTAAAAACTATTTTGTGTCAATTTTGACACTATTTGATATATGATTTTTGTGAAAGTCATAAGAGAATTATATGTTCGAACCAAGTTGATTAAATCAACACTAATATATCATAGTAACCTATAAAATCAGTGGAATTCATAAAAAGTCTCAAATTACATTCATTTGAGCATTTATAATATCAATTATGTTAATATTTCCTTAAAAGGGTAATTACTGCATCATCGTTGTGTCATATATAAATTAATTTATTTAAAGTCTAAAAATTATAAATAAAATATCATTATGTAGGAAATATTTTTAGCTTTCTAATTAATATTTATAGTCGAATTTATCTTATGTATAACCCCATATTAAAAATGTTTTAGTTATTAAACTTTGATTTTAACTATTTTAACTATTCATTAAATAATATAATATTAAATGTCATAATCTAATCCAAGTGGACCTAAATGGTCATATTATATTGATAAGGTTGTTTTTGGTCGAATTACACTTATCCAATAGAATTAGGACATGTGTTAGGGTAATAGTAATATCATATTTACCCTTAGTTACCCTATTTACTATTAACCGTGGTAAAAAAATAAAAAGTTACTATTCACCAAAAATTATTTTCATCTCATTGAACCACATTTTACTTACTGACATCAACCGTGTCTCTCGGATTTTTGAAATTCCATTCACAGAAGCGGTAAAATTAAGATTTATGAAGAAATTAATTTTTTTAACTACCACTTAGTAGTTTCATTATTCATCAAAAATTGATGTTTTTCAGAACAATGCCAAAATTTCATCCTAAGCTGTATTTCATATTCCAAATTCAAAAATGAAGTCTATTTTACCAAATTCATATCATAGAATTTGCATTAATTAATTTTATAATTAAATCCCGCTGTTAAAACAAATAGCGTGTTTTTAAGAAACAATATCTATCAAAAGATTGACACTTGATTATGTCTGGTTTAAATGTGAAATTACATCCAATGACCAACATTGTATTAAATTGTAAAAATATATTCTAAATATACTTTAAAACTACTCCAATTAATTATTTATCACTATTAATTATTTCGATTAAAAAAGTTGTTTTTTAATTATAATTTAGTAATTTTCACTATTCATCGGAATATGAAAGTTATCCGAAATGTACCAAAATTTCACCTTAGGCTAAATTCGATACTCCGAATCCAAAAATGAAGTTCATTTTGAAAAATAAGATTTACAGAATTTTAAAAAAGTGGTTATTACTATTTATACCGGCTAGTTTTAATAATATTTTAATAGCATATCGTTGTTTAGTGAAACTCGGTATTGCGTATTACACACGCTATCGAGGAAGGTCGCGATTGCGTGTAATGCAAGGCAAGTCAAGGATGCGTGTTGTGCAAGCTCCTTTTGGTGTCGCGTACAACACAAGACTTTAATAAAATTAAAAAGAATATTTTTTTATAAAATCTTGGGCTGTTACATTACTAATCAATAACATATTCATGTTATTCTAACTGAAGAAAAAAGAATAAATAACCCATTGATTTTTATATTTAATCTATATTTTTGACTGCTTAATTTTGAGGATGTTGATTAGAAATATTGAAGTCTGTTGAGGAATACTTATTCTACAATACTAATCACTTCAAGAGGTATGGGTTGATATCATGTAATATTTTTCTTAAAAGATTAATATTCTATTAAAACTTATTAGTTTGAGGAAAACAATTTCAATTTCATCCCCCTTCTCCTAGTTTTCTTGATAATAAATTAAAATATGTGTGAAAGTGGGATAATAACCACCGTACATAGAGGAAAAGGTTATCCACGCTAGAGGTAAACCTTATTAAAAATAATGGTTCCTTTGTTATTTTTTGTTTTATATGAATTATTATTAATTATAGGTAGAGAAAATAAAAAGGGATAAATGTTTTAAAGTGATAAAAAAATACCCCATGCTAATTCACCCACCCCCTAGTGCAGTCTTCCCAAAGGGATCTTTACAATTGGTATTAGAGGGATAGGTCTCACATCTAATTTGATTATCTAATTTGAAGCTCATTAAATATTTGATTTATGTACTCAATTCATAATGGATGGAAAACTTGGAGTAGTTTTATCTACTATGGAACAAAAATCTATATCCAAAAATACTTTGAAGAGAATAATTGAGAAAGAGGGAAATGACATACCTCTTAGTTAAAGAGGAAGAAGTGTTAGTTTTCTAATGAAATATTTCTGAGAAATAAAAGTCATGCATGGGAGTAGAAGGTTTGATATTAAAGTATACTACCAAATAAATGAACAATAGTTCTACCTCAAATGATGATGAGGAGGTATCAAATTTTGTTTCCAAGATTTTCAAAAAAACAAGAAAAAGTGGTGAAGATCATTACTTGGACTATAATGATTGTATATATTTTCAGAATACCTTTCAATATAAGATCAATTATATTAAATAAGAACCTAAAAAATAGAGACAGTTCACAACAACAATGGGTGGTGGCATGTGTAGATCTCACCAAACAATGTCATTCCAAAAGTGTAAGAATAAATGATCTTGAAGAATCATATTATAGAGTTTGTAAGGATTGTATTGAAGTAATCTAGAAGAAAGATAAAGACATTATGAGTCTTTAATAGAAGAACCATGCATTATAAGAAAACATATATCATAAATATTATGAATACTCAACCTAATATCAAAGAAAACATGATCATAGAGATTAAAACCTTGTTATAGGTGAAATATAAAATTAATGATGAGGAATTTAGGAAGATAATTATATAATTTAAAGATATACTAAAGATAGTAGAGGATGATAAATTTATCCTAAATATTAAATGTCTTAAACTTGGATTAAAATTTAAAATCATTGAAACTTTTCAAGCTGAGTATTCACAAAAAACTGAAATAAGAGTTGTTACTACTACAGTTTCATTAAGAAAAACTAATAAGGTGGACTATTATCTTCAAATATCTCCATATTGTGGAAAAAATATATTTATATCACTTAATGATCAATCTCAAGAAGGCTCTAAGAATAAGGTACCATCCACTTTAAGTAATGTTATGTTTTTTAATTCTTGTTCAATGTATAAACCTAATGAAAAAGTAGATAGATAAAGGGTATGAATTGATTTACACTAGATATATAGTGAAGAAATATAAGATTAGAAAAAACTATTCCCCAAAATAATCACATTTGAAATATGAGATGAAATAGAAATAAAAATAATATTAATCTAGCTAGATTTTTATTCTAATGAATATGTCAAGATTTATTATATATTGTTGGTGTTGTGAAATATTCGAGCATATATCATCTAATTATTGGTATAATCTTTCAGTATGTAAAAATTAAAAGATGTCTAAATCAAGGGGAAATGAAGATAAGAATAAAATTCCTTTGATGAAAGGAAATAATCTTCATGCTATAAATATATTTGATAGTTTCAAGAATATTTATGGGATTTTAAATGTTAGTGGTCATAATAAATATATATGTAGGTATAAATCATTAAACAATTCCATTAAAAATCATATTAAAATGCCACAAAAGATAAATACTATGGGTAAGGATACCTTGGGTGAAATTTAAAAGAAGACTGATACTCACAATAAAACCCAAGAAAATAAAAAAGAGTGTTAGACCAAATAAAAATTGCTTCTTTTGTTTAAAAATAGGTCACACAATAAATTAATATATGCAGGACATGTAAATCACAATGTATGGAATAAATCTTAAGAAACAAATTGAGAAACTAGTCCAATAGAAAAATAAAATGACTAACATATTAAAAATCACACTAGTGAAACCATTTCAAACTACCAAACATATAGTGTATATTCAAAATGAAATGTTGGTAATTTTAACATCTGATTTGGAATGAGAAATAAAATTGGAAGAATAAAAAATGAAATTATATTATAAAGTAAAACTATATATTCCACATTAATATATTTAATTTCATAAGAGGTTTTCAATAAATGATGTTCATAAAATCTCATAAGTTCTATATAGAAGGTGAAAATAGGCAAGACATATCTCTAAGGATTGGTTTTTTATAATACCCACTCAAAAATAAATACTAAAGAATATTCAAAAGGCACCAAGTTATGAATGTTTCTTTATGTATGGTGTAAAAATTAAAATTCCAAACATAATTTTCATAAAATAAATTGAATAAATCATGATACAAAAAACTTCTAAGACAATCAGAAAAGTCATCATGAAGAGTTCACCCTCACATGGAGGAGAAGATAAAGAATTTTTATGCTTGAGAAACAATTCTCAACCTCGTTTCTCTCACTAAAAATACAAAGTAGATCCATCTTATTCCCATATACTTTTTTTATTCATTACTTGTGTGGTTTATCAATTTTCTACAAAAGTGTTTTTTTAATAAAAATAATAATTTTTTCTATTACTTGTATGGAATTTAAGGTGATTCACATATTTATGGGGAGAAATTATGAAGATATTATATTTACATATCTTTAAGCTAGAATATTTATTCTAAGAATTATAAAACTCACCATCCTTGTTTGATTTATCTACTAATATCATTAAAAGTATTTCTTTCAAAATATTATAGATTGGCCTTGATAAAGATGATAAAGTTACCATAGTTTATTAACAAATTTAAAGTCACCATCATGGATGAGATCACCAAAATTGCTCCTAACATCAATTGGTGTTCAAAAGAACAACCAATGAAAAAATCCATATTTATGAAGTTAAAGTGGTTATCTTCCCATAAGGGGGAGTACCTAAATAATTTCTCAAATCATTATATCTCATTCAAAATTGATATCACTATAAGGTACTTTTCCAATAACTCATTAATGAGGTATGTTGTGATATTATCTTATCCTTATTAAAAAAAATATGAAATTAAGTATAACATTATGAGGGAAAACCAAAATGAATCAATGAAATTAATAAAATAATCTTGAGGAATTTATAAGAATAATTTCATGAACATTACATGTCTCTTAGAATTGAATGTTTTTAATCTGTGTGCTAATATTAGTGTTATAATTTCATGTTGAATGTATCGTAATATTTTTCTTCATAAATAGGATTAAAAAATTTCGGCATTTAGTTTATCAATTAGTATCAACCAATTACTATAAACCTAGAAATAGTTAATAAGTATATGAGTAAATAAAAAAATATCAAATGGTATCATATTCTACATTGAGAATGGATAGCATTGATGTCTAAATTATACCCTTTTATTTTATAAACTAGATTATCCCAATTGTACTTAGAGTTGAATAATTAATGGAACATTTCTTAAGAAATAAATGATACTATTCTTTCTTAGGTAATTTCTATTTTTCATTTGTAAGGGGGAGAGATGATAATGAAAACAAAGCAAGGAGAATTAAAGAGAACATATTGACATCACATTTTCTACATTGGTATTGAAAACAAATTTGAAGGGGTAAATTAATGATCCTACTCTTTTTTTTTTGTTATATTTATTTTCAATGTATTATTAGTTAATGAATGACATAATTTCAATATGGATTTAGTAAAGAATAATAGCTTGAAATTTCATTGGTCTTCCCAAGCATGTTTGTTAAATATTTAAGTGAATTTTCCCAAGAAACTAAGGTTGATTAAATAATTTTGGATGTGTTGACTGGTACTTCTAAATTTTATTCTTATAATATCTATTTATTATTACAAAGAATTAATTTTAAGTATTTTATGTTTTTAAGAAGTTTTACCCATCAATGTTCAATGGTCCCATGTTACATTTTTGGATGAATTATAGAGATATTTTTTAATGTCAAAGATTTATAGAAAAGGTGAAACATTTTTTCCATCATCATGAAGAATAATAATTAAATAATTCCATGAAATATTTCATTATTACATTAGGAATATGAAAAATACTTATATATTTATTTTATATTGCATGATAAATCTATTTTCCAAAAGGAATTTGAGTTATCTTTGAAATTTACTACTTGGTAATTTTTAAGTATGTAATGGATGTTAACCAAAAAACTATGGATATCCATATCTAAACAACTAGGAAGCTCACTCACATGCATGTGGGAGAAAGCTCAACCATGTGGGAGTGCCAGATAAATAATCTAGCCTTGGTGGCAGTGAGTGGGAGTGCATAGTGCCTACAGGGACCACACTAGTTTGTGCATGACTTGCACATAGTGCACAGGAATATACCTAGGGGACCATTCAAGGGTATGGTGTGGCCCATGTGGGAATTTATGAATGTTTTTCTCAGTTCTGACCCTAGTGTCATCTTTATTGCTTGTTGAGACCTGATTATTTATATAGTGGTGCTCACAAAACAAAAGTTGAATGTGGGAAGAGTGCGACACATGTACTATTAATCCACTAAAATGACACTTATATAAGTATATATACCTAATAAAGTTAATCTCATCCATTTTATCACTTAATTAGATCATATTTAACCTCCAACCTTTTAGGTTTATGTGCACGATCTCAAAACTATTGATTTTGGCATTCCATCATTCCACATCCATCCTTCTGGTGATCAAACCATAAGAATGAGACTCACACAATCCTACCAAGTTCATGAATTCAATATTTGTCTTTCATGCATGAATTAATGTGAAGAACATGATTTCTACAAGCTTTAATCAAATTTGTAGAGAATCTATCTACCAATTCATCATAATAATAAGCCTTGGTCACATGGAGTACTTTATATTACACGATCATGTGGCGTCACATAAAGATTGCGATAGAGAATATACATGTTGACAATATATGAGTTATCACATGAAAACATAATAACTTAAATTGTAATAAGATCCCATCATATATAGTTTTCATCACATGAATCCATCAGTAGTTTTTGATTTTCTATCTGCTGAAGTATTATGTGATCAAGTGAAGTTGATCACGATCGTGTATCCAATCTAGTACCGCATGAGTATGAATAGTCCAAGAGTTTTTAAATTTTTTGTCATTTACATTTTCTAAGATATTCAATGCATTGAAGAAGTATTTTTCTTATCATAAAAAATTTGATCACAAACATTGGACCCACCTATATAAATATTGATGCATAGACAAGGGAAGAGTTACCTAAATTCAAGATATTAAAGTTCTCTCTTAATATAGAGTCTCCGGATTAGTTCTATATGAACCATTTCACATGAAGAGTTCTCACATGATCCCTTCACATAATGGAATAGAAATGGTAAACCTCTTAGTTACATGAAGAAGAACCACGAATCACATGGCTATCATAAAGAAAAAAAGAGATCCTATGAAGTATCTATTTCTTTCATAAAGTAAATAGTTTATCTGCATGTTTCCTATCATGAAAATATAAAGAAAAACCTTCACATAATTCTATATGTGAATATAAGAGGAATAAGAAGCTTGTAAAAAAGAGTATAGTTTCACATAGAGAAAGATAAATGGAATTAATATATATACTCATGAAAATATTCAATGAAATGGTGAATGCATGTTAATATCATATACATGAAGAAATATTAGGATTTAGTATTTCATGTACACAATATATTTATGGTAACATCAAAAAAATTTGCATGTATGAAATATGGTGATGTGATAAAATATCATGAACTTTAATTAAGTTTGTTCTTTTATGAAGAATTACTTTCACCATGAGAAAATCGATATTACACTCAATTTTTGACATTTTGAATTGAATAAATTAAAAAATGATACTACTACACTATTTCGTATTATTTTCGTGTCAAATATCACAAAGATAAGAATTTAGTGTCCAATATGTATTTAGTTAATTATTATTTGGTTCAGGAAGAATATTGAGATTACCAGTCTATAACATATTCATATTATTCTGACTGAAGTAAAAGAATATACAACACATTGATTATTTTATTCAAGGAAGCCTTTTAATTACTTCATTAAAATGAATTTGATTAATTCCAATGAGGAATACCTTTTATATATTTCTGATCACTTAAAGAGGGATAGGAAGATGTCTTGTAATCCTGTGCTTCAAAGATAAATATTTCATTATACCTAGTTGGTTCCAGTAAATGAGTTCAAGGTCATCCCCAAGCTCATTATTTTTCTAGTAATAAAATATAGGTTATGTGAAAGTGGGATAATAATAATTGTACACTAAGGACATATTCATCCCCACTAGAGTTGAACCTAATTTAAAATCCTGGTATTCTTTATGATTTATTGTTTTATAAGCATGATTTTGAATTATAAGTGGATAAAATAAAAAGAACCATTCACCAAATAAGTGATATAGTTATAAAAATGGATAAAAAATTTAATGTGATAAAAAAAATATCCCATACTGATTCACCCCACACCCCATCCAAGTGTGGTCATACTAAACTGATCCTAAAAATTTTAACAATCCTTAAAGACATTTCTTTCTCAAACTAAAAAATTACAAGATACTTTAGGAATTCAAGCAGAAACAATAAGTTGGGTGATAAGACTATAATGTATGTAGATACATGTCTTAATATTGTAATAAATATTCTATAAATGATTTTATCTATTTAGTAAATGTTTTGGGTGTTTCATGAATATTTAGGTGTGGTACAACCAAGTAGGAGCTTGGTAAACACCAAAAATATCATTCAAAACACAATTTCAATATAGAAAGTGTGAAATAAATAAATCACCTACTAAAGTTTAAAAATGATTTTGTAAAAAAAGATCATAAAGTATATTTTCATGCATAAATATAAAAATGGATAAGAGATATCTTAGACCAAATTGAATCTAGAAGGATATGAGATGAATATTTAAGGAAAATGTGGGAATTATCCAAGATTCCCTAAAATAAAATCTTTCTATAATGATCAATTATGTCGGTTCAATAGGAAGAAAGGTCACATGGATAACTATTTTCTAGATGTAGAAAAATTAATAGGTAACCTCAATGAAATACTATTATAAGATACCTCATTGATATTATTTCAACCTATATGGGGAGAAGTTATAGATTTAGATGATGATATTTTATATTATTTATATTTAGAGTACTCAAAGGATAAACAATCCAACTCAGATAGGGAAGATAAAAACCCCAATATATTATTTATCCAACTTATAATAGCAATGATTTAATCAAGGTCTAGTTCACTAGAAGATTATAAAAAACTAGTAAGGTTAGAGGAGATGGAATTTGATCTAGTGAATTCATTATAAATTTAAATCCTTTTAGAGGGAATTTATTTTCAAGAATAGAAGATTCATAGGGTCGATTAGTCTGAGTTATACCAAAAGTATTGGCCAACAAATCAAGAAATGAAAATAATCTTTAAATATTAAAACACTAGTGATGTCCAGAAAACATATTGAGGATTATTTAATCTTCCTTTTTTAAAGCCAAAGAGGGTAAGTAACACTATCTAAAAGAATTCCAAGTATATAAAATTTTGAATAATCCTTATCAATGTAGACCCAGTTTTCATAAAGGGAAAATACACACCAATCCAAATTTTAGTAGTATATGGTAGTTTATCCAATTTCTATAATTCATTATTAAGAGGAGTATGATAAAATTTGCATACAGGAGCATCATGGGTGAAGGTGATCCCAAATTTTCATGTAATACTTATGGAAAGAAGTATTAGTAGGACTTTATAAGTTAATACCAACATAGGGAACTAGAAAAATATTTTGGGATATTCATTAGTTAGAATATGTGTCATGATAATTAATTTTCTTTATGTAAAGTTCTATAATACTAGGATACCTTCTATAAAGAAAGGTGTTGAAATGTTTTTTCATCGTTTCTAGGATGAAAGAACATAATTCAGAGTAATTATTCAACAATTAGAACCCCCTAATATCCTAATGTGGCCTTGATAATGGGTTTTACCATATCTAGAGGAAGAATTAAAGAAAAAGAAAATTCATCATGATGTGATCAAAAAAGATAGGAATAGACTTTTCATCTCTAAAATTAGAGAAGAAAATGATCTGAGGTAAGAATACTCAAGATAGATAATATTATATTTGTATGTACAATATCTAAAATCAGAAATACATGATAACCTTTCAAATAATATAAGGATCTCAAATGGAAAGATAAAGGAACTTTGGTAGAATCACCTAGAATGTCAGTTTGCAAAAAATTATTCGAACAAAGTGCAATTCAAATACCCATTTATGAGGATGAATAATAACATTTAGGATATATGAGATCCACTTTACTCATTAAAAATATATAATAATGGGATACATTAGTAAATCTAAGAATTAGTATAAATAATTTACTACCCTAATAGATATTGCATGTAACTTATCTTGTATACGAATTATGTTTTTAAAAGGAACCTAGGAATCCTCAGTGGTTCGAGTTACAATAGGTAACACTGAAATAGTTTTGATTCAAAAATTATAAAAAAATATGTTCATATTTAACAAAATGGGATAATATTTAGAGAACATTTAATTTTCTTTATTCATCAATTTCCAGATGACTTTTGATTGGAAATGGATTCCTTAGAATATATCATCCAATAATGATATTTTTCGAATGAATTATCCTTGAAATTTACATTATTATAATTTATTATAGAAAAAAATAATGGTTAAACAAAATAAATTACTACTATCCAAGTGGAAAATTATCTATATGAGGGTAAAAAATACAAAAAACTGAGGGAAAATGAATAAGATTCTTTGGTTAAGATAAGAGATTTCTTATTACACAATTGATCAAAAAACCACTTAAATTGTGGTAAAATTATATTCCATAAGCTAAAATTATCCTTTAATATCTTGGTATAGTAATCATAAGGGAATTCTTTATCCAACTGGAATGATTAATAATTTAGAAAAATAGATTTCAGAATTAATCAATATTGGGTTAATTAGGAATAGTGGAAGTCATCATAGGAAGGTACCATTAAAGGTAATAAATCATTATTAGAAATAGCATGGTAAAGTTAGAATGGTTATTAATTATTATGATCTTAATAATTCTAAAAAATACGATGGATACAATATTCCTAATCTAGAATATTTAAGGATATGGATTAGAAATGAGTGTCTAATGGTATATTCTAAGTTTTATCTTAAGTCGTGATAGTGGAAGATTAAGATAAAATGGGAATAAATACCATTAGATACCTTTAAAACACCATTGAGCGTGTTCAAATGACCATTTATTCCATTTTAACTCAATAATTCCCCATGAATTATTTAGAGGAGGATAGACAAGGCATTCAACTGATTATTAGAGTTTGTGGAACTCTATATTGATTATTTTACCAAATTCATTAAGAATATATAATTTTATTTTTGATCACTAAAAGTAAGTCACTAATGTGTTCATAAAATAAGTGATGATACTTTCAGAAAGAAAGATCATTTATATGTGACCTAATATATAATTATTTATATTGTAGATCAAAGTAAATAAAGAAAATCATCAACCACATATTACAAAGAAACTTGACAATTTCCCATATTATCCTATAAATCATAAGAAGATACAAGTATTTCATGGAATATTAAGTTAAGAAATATCATATATCAAATATCTATCAAATATCCACACTCTAATCTAAAAACAATTATCTAGTAAGTTATAATAGAATTGGAAAAAATAATATTCTTAGTCAATTCATAATTATGAAGAATAAACCTTATGACCTCCTAGAATTAGAGTGTTCATTTGGGAATAAAGATCAAATTATCGTATAAAAAGATAAATCATACTCAACTTAGGGATGTGTCCTAAAAATAAATAATAACCATGATAAAAGTAATAGTAGATAATAGTGTTGAAGCTTCAATGAGAAAAAAAAATATTCTTCCCATATTATCATAGAAAAAGATAAATCATACTCAACTTGGGGATGTGTCCTAAAAATAAATAATAACCATGATAAAATTAATAGTAGATAATAGTGTGGAAGCTTCAATGAGACAAAAAAATATTCTTCCCATAAAGGATAATTTCTTGCAATTATCTAAGGAATTAGGGCTAATAATATTTTATTTAGAAATCCTTTCACTATATAGAGAAATTATTCTTATATTATAATTTCATGAAAATAAAATTAAAAAATTTTAACCTGGTCTTATTAGTTCAAAGTAGGAATGAACTAAAATATTATAACTTCAATATAGTAATTATTAAGAGAAAATATAATGTACTTTTAGATACACTAACATACTATTTTGAATCCTATAGGTGTAATGGTATAAAATAGTAGATTCAAGTGGTGTTTAGTTCTTATTTATAATAATTTTGTTACAATATGCCTAGTAATCAAGGAAATCAATGATATAATCCAAAAAATAGAAGGAATTATATAAGATAATATCCTTTATAAGAAAATATCTTCATCTAGTAAGACTAAAAGATCAGTAAATATATATTTTTCTAGTTTAAATATAGAAAGATGAATAAGTGAGGTAAAGGGATTTTAATATCATAATTCTACTGAAAAAAAACCATAATGAATTTTTTTATATGGATATAAAGGTTATTATAGAACTCAATGTATAGAAAATATGAGAAATAAGAAGGCCCAAAAGAACTAAAGGATAGAAAGTGATGGAGTCTCTAAAGGAAAAGAGAAAACCATTTCTAAAATCTTAGTTGATCAAGTAAAAGAAGAAATTGAGTCTAAATTTTAGAAATAAGTTTTCCAAGAAATAATATATGATGAGCAAGATAAAACTTCTAATACTACAAAGGAAATATATAAATATTTTCAAAGGATTCCAAATAATTCTAGGAACAAATCCACAAAAATTTATAATATGTTCTAAAAAAGTGTGGATAGAAGGATATTCAAGAGTGGTTTGAACCTTGTTCTATATGTGCTTGAGGAATCTGAAGACCTTATGGAACATCATAAGAATATATATTGATATATGATCAGTATGAACATTACTAAGGAAATATAGTTGAAGGATCAATTCTACAATCTTCTTGAAAATTTTAAAAAGGTCAAGGAAACAGTAATGGAATAATTTTGAGACCAAAATGGGATTTCGAGAATGTCACAACCTGACCCAACACTACTCGACTATTTTATTTATTTCTTATTCCTTTTTATTTTCACTTCATGTTGATTATTTTTTCTCTAAAATTGTAAATTTTGGATGGTTAGAGAGTGCTTCATGATTGATGCATGGTTATTAAAAACTATACATCAGTCCCTAAAAAATTGTGCAGACCAGAAAGAGGCACTAGGTAGATATAACAGTTAGGTGCATGGGTGTCCATCCTTTCCTAGGAGGTTGTGTGGCCTAAGGAAGAAGCATCAGGTCCCCAATTGGAAGGGTATGTAGTTTGTGAAACCATGCAGCCCAGATCATGTGGTTCAATCTTGTTGGGAGAAAATCACATTTACGGTTGGTGCATGGTCTAGCAGACAAGGCAGCTAAACCATGTGACCTACCAATTTTATTTAAAAAAATTACCATTTTCCCCTATCTATTTTTAACTCCAATCCCCCACTCTCACCCATTCGACCCAATAATCTTGTGGAGCTCCTATCATGCCTCTTCCCATGGTTATTCTACTATCCATGGTAGAATTTTGGTTTTCCTTCAAGATTTTGTCTTGAATCTTCAAGTTAATCCTTCCATAGCTTCACCCTCTTATTTCTTATTTTATTTTCTCTTGAGTTCTTCTTCATCATTTGTTACAATGGTCTAGGGTTCATGTTTCTTTAATTATAAGTTGGGGGTTTTGGTTTTCTGGGTTTCTTCTTAGTTTCTTCAACTTTCTCGGACCTCTTTGAAGTGGATTTGAGTTTCTATCATCAGAGGTGACATGGTTTGAGGTATGTTCCCTACGTCCAAGCCTTTAATTTGAAAAAAATGAATTCTTTGTTATTTTAAAGTGTTTTTCTTTTTTATATGAAATGTATATTCTATGTAAGTGGGTGGTGATTATTTGAAATACTTTTTTACTTTCTTTTTATTTTTCCCCTAAGCTTCCAATATTGGTCACTTTGGTTTTAAGCATGTTTTCAAGAATATGAATAAATTTAAAGCATCTTAAATATTTAATTAGTTATATAAATGATTTATATTCATAAAAGTTCTTAGTGGCATGGTTTGGTTTTCTTAGAACCCTTGAGTGTATTTCTAATCTATTAGATTATGAAGTGTGATTTATATACATATACATATAAATATATATATATATATATATATTAAATATATGGGTTAAACATTTGTGTATATTCACTCATGGTGAGTATAATATGGGAATTGGGATAAGAGGTACTTATATATACATAAAAATGTATATGTTGTAAGTGTGAAATGAGGTTTTAGAACTCAGAAGCTTTGGGAAAAGGTGGTTTCCAAAAGAAATTTGTTTCTTTGTAAAATTATGTGGCCTAGTTGGCACTTAGAATTTTTTTATCAAAATGAAAACCCATCCTAAGGAATTCCCCATGAAATGGAAATGTGTTGTGTATTCTAAATGTGAAGAATATGAAGTAAGTTGGGTAAGGGGGATTGTGCCTTATTTATAAAACTTAAAAGGGGGTTACGCTTGAGAAGGGAGTTCAAAGGAAAGAAAGTGAATGGGTTATTTATGTAAAGGATGTGATATGTATGTATATGATAGCGTAGTAAACCCCACCTTTAATTATACATTATAGTAATCCTTGGGTAGTTAATAGGGATGCCTAGCTACACATGTTGTACTAGTTTAGATTACACACTAACTAGTGGCCCTCAGTTAGATAGCCTGACTTCTTTTGTGATATACCCCTTGGTTGAACCAGTGAGGGTATCGCTAAGTGTTAGGGAAGTGTTGGTAGTATCTAGACCTGGTGGAGATTTATTGATTATATACATGTTTATGGATCTATATTAGGTCATCTCATCTAGATCTTAAGCTCCCATTACACCTCTTTTATGTACCCATTACATTCCTCTAATTTTTAGCACTCATTATGAAATGTTTTACATTGTTATGTCTTCAGACTAAAATGAATTTTTCATTGTGTGTTCTTTTTTGTAAATGTTTTTTGGAAATTTTATCATTTTTTTTAAATGGTTTTCTAAATAATAAGTGGGAAAATGGTTTAAAAAAAATCAACTTTTTATTTATTTTAAAATGTAAGGAAACCCCTATGTTTATACATTTATTTTTCAAACTAGCATGAAATGGTTTCCTCTTTAATGGTAAGTTATAGGGCATAGTTTATCTTTTTCATGCCTACTTAAAATCTTGATACTCACTCCTACATTATCATTTTCTATATCTAGTTGATATTTTCTTGTGTTTCTCATGTTGTGATCTTGGTTTTGTGGTTGGTAGTGACCAACAGAATCATACACATTTATGTCTAGTTTTATTTTCTTTTCTGGTTCTAGTGGTCATTTTATTTTTCTATTTTTATTCATTTATCTCTTATTTCATGGGGTAAATTGTTCCCAATTGATTCATGAAAGATTCCCATAACTATTTTCTAACTCAGAAGGATCAGGAACACCTCTCAGGCCTTATCATGGACCATCTTGTATAACCATTTTGGGTTTGACCCATGCTATTTTTTAAAAAACAAAATAGTATATGAGCGGGTTAGCCCTTTTTATTTGGGGATGTACGGTTGTTCAAATTTAGGATTCTAAAAATTCAACTGGTTAGTCTCAGGTAGGTATTCTATCACCACCTATTTTGAAGGGTACTTTATTCTCTCGGGTGTTCTAGGATGGTTTTGTCATGAATATGATCTTGGTTCACATATATTTTAAAGGATCTTGTCCTTTGTTTGAGTATTTTTTATTGAAATTTAGAATTGGTTGGTTATTTTGAGAACCTTCAAATCCTAGAGTATATTGTTTGATGGATTTAGTGGGTTCAGGGTTACTATGAATGGTGTAGAAAACAATTTCCATGACATATGGATACCTTTATTAGTATTGAGTGTGATCACATGATTGGTGAATGGTCTACCAAAAAATGCAGACAAACCATGAACAACATTTGTATTTTCTAAAGTTTTTGGATTTGGGTTATTTGAATGTTGGGTTGTTTTATTCATTATTATTATTGGTTTAATTTGATTTTGGGATGTTTCCCTTGATTTTTAAAATGATTTTTGGTTTATAAATTTTGGATTTCCAAAATGAATACTCTATGTTGTTTGAGAATGAAATGGGAATTATTTTTGGAATTTTTTAAAAATTTTGTGAAATGTGGGATGGAAATTGATTTTTGGGATTTAAAAATGTTTTAATTAAGGAAAAGGGGTGGTTTAAATGTTTTTAGGTATTGTTTAACAAATTATTTTATATGGAATCACCCTTTGTTTTACTTTTGGTATTCCTAATGAATGTTCACAGATGTCTATGTATGTGATAAGTGCATGCCTATATGTATGTATGGATGTGTATAGTGTAAATGGGTATGAATAGATATGTGAAACTTTATATGATACCATTAGTGAGTGTTTAAATTCAAAAGTTTGTTTTTGTTTTACAAAGTGGGTTTAAAAATGATTTTTTAAAATTGTATTTTTTTAATTTTGATGAGTGCATTTCATTGGGTGTTTTATTTTGTGTTTTAGGGATTTCATTTTTGAAATTTTGGTTTGGTTATATTGGGAGAGTTGTTTAAGTGGTGTTTTTAGATTGGGTTATTGTTTTTATTATAGATGTTGGTTTTTGGTTTGTGGTATGCTTTTATTTGGTTCCATGTTTCTCATTTTTAGAGATCCCCCCTAATATCTAAGGAATATTGAAAAGGATATGTGGGTTGATCTTCCATCATATGCCTTCAATTGATTAAGTCTCATTTCATTCATTTTGTTTATCTATTATGGATATATAGCCTAGTGGTTCTTAGCCAACTGCTCATTATTAGTAATTCATCGATAGGTTTCAAGAGTCAAACCCTCCTCATTTCATTGGACAGCTAGATATGGGAAAGTTAAAGAATGAATATAAATCATTAAGGAGATATTCATTCAAATTGATCTTCCTGATCCTCTTAAGCTTAAGTTTATAACCTTTATATTAGAAGGCCTAAATTGGAAGTGGTGGAAGTGTTTTATTCAAACCAACCAACAAAAAATTCCACCCATGGTAAATCTTCAAATATCTGATTATCTATTAGTATTTATATGAATCCATGAAGGAATTGAGGGTTATATAATTATACTATATTGAGAAAAGATATTAAATGGTTTTGGAGTATTCTTAGAGTTTTTCTGAACTAGTTTTGTATCTCCTAGAACTTGACAAAGATTAATCCTTAAAGGCTTGATTTTTTGATCAGGGCCTATGACCATAACTTTATTAGGCAGTGCCTTTGTTCCTTGATCCTTTTGAAGAATCGGTGAGGAAGGATAGCAGTTTTGAAGCTGTTTTACCCAAATATCCAATGGTTTTTTATTTCTAACTTATCCATACAAGTGGTGGTGGTGGTTCTAGTAAAGGGAAATAGAATAAAGCTATGTCTGGATTGTTGGGAAGTGGTATAAAAATACCACTATGTTTCTTCTCACCAGATTTATCTGGGAGTAAAATTTGGTTGTTCCATAAATATTGGAATTTGGGGCATAAGAAATATTCATACTAAAAATAACCAAATACCTTTTGTACCTATGGATGTTTGGGTAATTTTTAACGTTTCTTCCGAGGTGTTTCTAGGAAATGACATTGATCCAAATCCACTCCTTTATAGAATCCCACATCCCAATTTTAGGAGAATTGTACTAATGTGGGATTTAATTAGAGTTTATTTTATTATAAATGGTGTCTTTTATGGTTATTGTGTCTGATGGTGGTGATTTAATTTTAGAGATGGAGGATGATGATATGTATCTTTTGGGGGTTTTGTTTTAATGGAAGTTCCTCTCTTAATAAATTATGAATCTTGTAGTTTTGGAATGGCAGTGTTTCATGTTTCATGCCTCATCTCTCATGGATTTGGTTTTCTTAATACTTAAGAGTTTACTTTAACTTGGGTAATTAGTATTCAACTAGGGTCCTAATATGGTGGGGATTCCACCATAGAAGGACATCTTGGTGAACCTAGTTCCCAAACTTCCTTGATGAGGAAACTCTTTATCTCCACCACCTAATCATGGCCATAGTTGTTTGGCTATGTAGAGACTCTATTTTTTCCTTACAAGACTTTGAAATATATTAATATATACATTTGGATCCAAATTCTAAGACAGCCTAAGATTCCAAGGCCTGGTGATCCCAGAATTGATTTTATAAAAATATTAAATATATTTATATCATGCATGGGCAATTTTTCAGAAAAAAATAGAATATATCATGAACAGAGTCTCAAATCAAAAATCGGATAACATGTTTGAATCCATAGAATAGGTTTTACCTTAGGTGAAACCTAAGGTTGGTCAGTGCCAAACTCCCAGTTGAGTAATCCATTGGAGTGTGTGTTTAATTAAAATAAATAAATAAAATTTATTTTATTAAATAACCTAATTAAATCCTCTATAAATACCCTATTATATTGGTTTTCCAAGGGTTATCCACATAAATATTTTTAGTATTGAGAGTATAAGGAGATAATTCTTCATTGGTGGATTGACATTGAATGATGAAGAGTGATCGAATCATGGTGGAAGAACAAACATCATATGTAGCTGATCATCCTCACCATTGGAAAATGCGTTCTTCACCAAGGAATTCTCCATAATCAAGGTAGGCCATGTAAATTGTGGTTTTCAAACTTGATTAAATGTTTGATCAAGTATATTTGATTATCTTTTTTTTAATTATGTGTATTCCTACCCTTCACATGATCCCGTTTTTAGATAAAATTGTTTTATTCAATTAATTCATGTATTCCATGATATCACCCTAGTTTCACCACATTGCAATTGTTAGTCAAGAATGCTTGTCCAATAATTTTTATCGCTATTTTTATGATTATTTTCCCCCATCATTATTCATTTTGTTCATCATTTTCCTATAGGTTCATAGTTCCTCTTTTTATGGTGGGTTCGAGTGTGATTAAACCCTCATATTCATGAAGGCTGTGTGAACGATGATTGGGATGGTGATTTGTAGACAGATCAAGATTTCTAGTTGAATATGGGTGATTATTCCCATATATATGGGATCTGAGATGACCTAGGGGAGAAGGGAGGCATGTGGGATGCGTGATGGACCACCACGGGTGATCGGGATCTGATTTTCGACCACTTGAGAGTTGGAATCAATGGTTAGAGATAAACCCCATAGGTTTCAAGTGGTCAAATAGTGGGTATTGTGGTGCCTTCTATGGATTTGGAATTTGTGTGAGTATTTCCTTGTATTTTGTGAAAATCCTAACTACAATTCATATATTAAGATAAACACATTCCATGTGGTCACCTAACTATGATAGCTAGGGTTTATGAAAAATATAAATATTTCAAGTCGTGTGGTTGGGCCACACACCGTGTGACACTCCCTGAGTAGTCAATCCATGTTCTAGCTATACATGCCTAGGACCACATGTGGTAGGACACTCCATGTTTCAAGGGATAAATGGTCATTTTTCAAAACCCTTGCATATCCAGGTACACAGCTAGGTACACAACATTGCCTGGAAAACATGGGCATAGCCAAGATCACATGGGCATGCCCCAAGTGGCTGAGGCATGTCGTGTGGGACCTGTGCACGCCATGTAATGTGACATGGACATCAATACATATACATAGTTGAAAATAGACAATTAGAATATAGGGACCAAATTTCATGTGGATTCCATACACACCGTTTACCCCCCCCCCCCCAGGAAACTTCTACCTCTCGTATTTCCTCTTTTTTTTACTCACAATTTGGCCTATGAGTATCCTAACCTGATTTTTTTCATGTATAACACAATGGTGGAAATTTTCGTGTATTTTTAGATATAATAAGGTTTTTATTTATTATGAATACTATTTATGAAATTTTCAACAATGAAAAGGATCAAGAAGGATCATCGGAGAGATTTCAGGTAGAGACAGTACTCCCCTATCACATGAGGGTGTGGGTCATCTATCCATAGAGATAGTACTCACCTGTCATACTAGGGTTTGGGTCCCTCATAATCATTATTTATATGGATACATAAATCCCCTATATAGGTCATCGGTCTTATATCTATGGGTATGGTACTCCCTTATCGCACCAGGGCATGAGTCCCGCATAATAGTTATTCCAGATATAGAGATGGTACTCCCCTACATAGGTATGGGTCCTCTATCTATAGGGATGGTACTCCCCAATCGCATTAGGTAATGGTACCCCCATATTCTATACACAAATATAGATATGATACTCCCCTATATGGGTGTGGGTCCTATATCTACTTAGTGTAATCCACCTATTGTACCAAGTTTTGGACCCTATATCATTTTGAGATTAAGCTCCCTTGGGTTGTGGTGTAGTGGATATTTGTGAGCCCTCCTCATGAATTCTTGAGATAAACACGCGAGATGTTTGGCATTGATGATAGATCTTTTGGAGCTGCTGGAAAACTCGTCATCATGGGTTGGGATATGATAAGAATATCCCCTTTCTCTCTCATTAGGGTTTCTTATATGAACATATATCTATGTTGTTGGGATTTGTTTCCCTCTTACTTTGGGTTGGGTTAAATACTTCAATCATTCCTTCTATTTCTCCATCTTTAGTTTTTGGTTTGTTTTACTGGGTATTTATATACTCACCTCTTCATGGGATCTTCCCACATGTTTCATGTCTTATGTTGATAAAGGATAGATTGGCGGTGATTTTAGAGGAGCATAGGGATACTCGGGTGCATAGACCATGTACGGTGGTTGATCTTTGAGATCAGGAGCCATGATCTATCAGCTATTTTCTATTCTAGTTATTGTCAGGATGGGATGTCTTTTCTGGGTGGGTGTGTATTTTTTCCATACATTTCAGATTAAACTATCACTCTTTTGTATTCCCTAAAGGTTACTACATGCATTATGTTTACTCTAGATATTATTTTATTTTATTATTATTTCTTGTCACTTATTTATAAAGATGTTTGGTTGTGTGTGTAGAGATAATTTAGGAAAATTCCTTTCATTTTAGTCCTAGACCCTAGCCTATTTAGGTGGTATTGGGGTTGTGGAGGACTGATCTTCCGTCACTCAGGTGGGCCCCGGTGGATCGGGTCATTACATAGTGTTATAAGATGTGGTTCAACCTCAGGATGGTGTTGGGAGTTTCTTCCCCTTATGATGTTTGATTCAGAATTTAGGGAAATGATGTCAAAGTTTCTCAAGTGTGTATTTCAAGCCAAGGAACTTAGTTTTGGTGTGGTGGTCAATGTATCCATTCACAAGAACTCTAATTACCTAATTATCAACTTGGAATATTGAGACATTAGTTGAATGGAACATTGGTACATGCACCATATAGGATTGAGATCTTTGACTTCCCTTCTTGAGTTAGGTCCCTATATATATTCTCATTTGATTGTGGTATGTATTGATTAATTTCAAAATTCCTCCATGAAGATAGATAACCAAGTTATCGATTCATGATTGTGATGATGATCTGATGTCTCCTGTGATTTTAGTTTAGGGGCCATCAAACAAAATGTTTCCTCTATGCAGGAAAGTAGTAGCACCCTCACCTATCAAGTATAAGATTGTACCAGTAGTGTAGGATGAGGATGCACATAGGATTAGAACACTTTGTGAGTTCTAGTTCCAAATTCTATTGAGGTTTTTTGATGATATAGATCCCCAGGTATTGGAGTATTGGCTTGAGTTGTTGATCTAATTTTTCAGACTTGTACATACCTCCACTGATCAGATGGTTGTGTTGGTATACATTCTTTTCCATGGACCAACTAAGCATTGGTGGAGTCTAATCACATAGACACATGATAATTTGGCACTATAATGGTCTGACTTCCAGTATATGTTTCCTAAGGAGTAATACCCCTCATGCTTGTGCACAATTCAAATTCATGATATTTTGGAGCTACAAAAGGGGGTGAAATTTTCTTAGTGTGCTACAAGGTTTAATAACCTTACACAATAATCCCTCAAAATGATTCGAGATGGATACTTATGGTCATGGAAGTTTGAGAAGGGTCTCTATAGAGGCATCGATGTCAGTGTGGTACCCCTATGTATTTCCACATATGTTAGAGTTCTAGAGTGGGTGATGTCGATGGAGGGATTCTTATTTTAGATATTCAATGTGGATAGGGATATCAGTAGGAAAACCATAGTTGAGTCATCCACAGAAACTAGAATATGATAGGTGTTGAGGCAGAGAAGGTGTACCCATTCTCAGACTCAATCACATGGACATGCATCTCAGGGACTACGTAGAGGAGTAGTGTATCTTAGATAGGGGTGATGTTATAAATATGATAGGATAGGTCGCATGGAATGTGATTTATATACCTTATTTTCTGAGGACTGGATGATGAAAATGGATGGACCACCAGGGTAGAGGAAATACCGTGATCAAGGTTCTCCTGGGCGTGTCTAGGGTAGTCCCCAATGATGCAAAGTAACCAAAGGAGGTGTACTCATGCTCAGACTCAATCACCTGGACATGCATCTCAGGGACTATGTAGAGGACTAGGGTATTCTAGATAGGGGTTATTTTATGAATATTATAGGATAGGTTAGCTGGAATCTGATTTCCATTCCGGGTTTTCTGATGAGGGGATGAATAAAATGGATAGACCACCACAGAAGAGGCAGCACCGTGATCAGGGTTCTCTTGGGTGTGTTTAAGGTAGTCCCCATGGAGGCAAAGTAACCAAAGTAGAGGGTGGGGATCCAGGAGAAGGAGATACTAGTGAAGGGTGACACTATGAGATACTTCCACCACTATCATCAGGCATCCTATGTCAAGATCAGGGAACTGGTGGCCAGGGTCTTGGGAATCTTTTGTAAGCTATGGAGGCTTATGACCTAGAATCTATCGAGATAATCATAGGTATGATCTATGTTTATTATACTCTTTATTTAGTACTATTTGACACTGTTGGGAGTTATTCCTTCGTACCCTTACTCCTATTGAGATATCTAGAGCTCTTAAATGATATTTTATCCCAACAGAATTGTCTTAAGGTTCCTATATGGATTGCTTCTTTGATATCACTTATCTGCCAAAAGTGTGAGCTATCACTTGGTGGAGATATTTTCTCATGAGAATTATTATGCATCATGATGAGACCTTATAATATCATCTTGGGTGTGGAATGATTTTACACAGTCTGATCTTAGATTGAATGTTACTACAGATGAGTCAGATGCCTTTGGACAAATGGGATGAGATTATCTTTTATGGGTGAGAGAGATCTCATGGAGGAGTGGGTGTGTTTTTTGAGATGAAATCTGAAAATAATTCCACATCAATTGAATATTTTATCCATTGGTGTAGTGGTTTATTCAGGAATCTGAGATCCTTTATTCATATAGGATTACATGGACATCTTCACTGAGGATGTTTTGGGACTTCCTCTAAGGTGATAGAGGTATTTTTATATCAAATTGCATTCTGAGACTACTTTGTTATCTTTTTTGACATAATGGATAGCCTCTATCGAGATATGGGAGATGAGGGTGTATTTAGAGGATCTTCGAGAGAAGGGTTTTTTCAGACCTAGAGTGTCCCCCAGGGTAGTTCAAGTTTTGCTTGTGAAAAATTTTGATGAGAGATTCTAGATTTGTGTTGATTATCATCTCCTAAACCAAGATAAGATAAATAACAAGTAAACCTTGTTTAGGATTTATGTCTTCTTTGATTAGTTGTGAGTCACAATATGGTTCTCAAACATCAATCTTAGGTTTAACTACCATTATTTGATGGTTTGTGAGACTGATATTTTTAATCTATCATTCTGATGTCACTACAGACACTAAAATTTCCTGGTGATTTCTTTCAGTGTGAGAAATTCCATCATTGTGTTTATGGATCTGATAAACTAGATCTTCTGTCCATACTTGGAAAAACATTTGGTTGTCTTCATTGATGACATATTAATCTACATTGTGTTAGAGGAGGATCATGTAGAGCACTTGAGGATGGTCCTAGACTTGCTCTGGGAGCAGCATATTTATGGTAATCTATCAATGTTCTAGTTCTGGAACTACAAGGTTCACTCTCTAGGGATTTTCATTTCTAAGCATGGATTATCTCTGGACCTAGAAAATATTGATACAGTAATTTCTTGGGAGACACCTAAGATTCATTCAAAGGTATTTATTTCTCATGGCTTTGAAGGGTACTATAATAGGTTCATGGTAGACTTATCTAGGATTATCTCCCCTTTGACTTTCCTAATGTGTAAAGTTCATCCATTTACCTATACTAAGAAGTGTTAGAGATCCTTTGAGGATTTGAGGCTAAGGCTGACTAGTGATCCTTTTGAAACTACTAGAGGAGGGTGTAGAGTACATAGTTTATTTTGATGCCTCCAGGTTGGGATTTTCAATGTGTTGATGAAGAGGAACGAATTTATCATATATGGTTTGAGATATTTGATACCCCATGAGTAGAACTATGCGACTCACATCCTAGAGTTGGCAGCGGTAGTCTTTTCTCTAAAGATATGGAAGCACTATATTCTATGAGAGTGCTTTTTTATTTACTCAGACCCTAAGAATTATAGGTATTTATTCACACAGAGAGATATAGACCTAAGACAAAGATGTTGATTAGAGTTTCTATAGGATTATTACTTTGAAGAAATCTATACTCCTGGGAAGGTCAACGTGTTTTTGGTTTCCATCAGTAGGATGTCTCATTTTCATCTGGTGGAGGAGGCCTCTGAGCAATTGGCTTCATTGTAGCTAACATCGATGGAGGAGAGGTGTGAAAATTATATTTAGTCAATGGTTTTGAATCCAGAATTTATATAGTATTTATGGGAGGCTCAATTAGAATAAATAAACTATGAGTTCCTACATAACCAGATATCCTCAAGAGATTCGCCAAAAAGATTCTCTGAAAAAGAGAATCATGTCATACTTTTCTAGGGAAAGATAGTTGTTTTGGTCATGTTGCGAGATTAGTTGACAATGGAGTTTCAAATTTCTCATTTGGTTGTACATACGGTTGTAGGAAAGATCTATAGAGACCTTCATTGGTAGTTTTGGTGGTCTGGAATTAGGTGGAGCATGGCTAAGTTCATCTCTAAAATTCTCACATATCAATAAGTGAAGGCTAAGCACCATGTTTCAATAGGTTTTTTACAGTTTCTTGAGATCCCAGAGTGAAAATGATATGGAATATCCATGTACTTTATGATAGGGATTCCATGGATAGTGAGAGGCCATAATTATATTTATTTGATAGTTGACTGACTTACCAAGTCAGTGAACTTCCTTTCTATCAGGAAGCAGAGTATGGTGGAGAGTTTGGGGTAGTAGTATGTGTGGAAGATTGTATGACTTCATGGGGTTCCCTTGATGGTTTCTCCCGTTATTATGCACATTTCATTTCATGGTTTTCGAGAGGCATGTAGGAGGCATTTGGGACCCATTTTTTGGATGACTATAGCTTCTCACCCCTAGGAAGATGGGAAGATCGAGAACACTATTTAGGTGTTGGAGGATATTCTAAGGTCTTGTGTGATATAATTCATCTAGAACTGGGAGGATCACTTACTTTTGGTATAGTTTTCATATAATAATATTTATCACTCTACTATCGGCATGAATCTTTTCGAGGCCCTATATGGGAGGCCCTACAGGTCACCCTTATGTTGAGATGATATCGGTCAGGCATCTCATGTTATGCCAAAGATGGTATGGGTAGTGACAAAGAAGGTCCAGGTGATCTGTGAGTAGATGAGGACAGCCGGGAGCTGATAGAAATATTATTCTGATAAACTTCATAGGCCCTTATAGTTATAGCAGACATAAATTTTTTCCTTATAGTCTCCCCATGATGAGGATGTGGAGATTCATCTAGGGTGGTAAGATATCACTATAGTTTATCAATACATTAAAGTCCTATGGAGGTTTGGAGAGGTTTCTTACTGCCTAGCCTTACCCCCATAGTTGGAGCAATTGCATGAATTCTTCCATGTATCGCAGCTGAAGAGATATGTGCATAACCCTACACACATTATTGACTGGGGTGATCTATACATCGAGAATGGATCCACCATCATGAAGTACCCAATGGTGATTGAGGATCTATCAGAAATCATCCTATGAGGATGAACCATTCCTTTGGTTAGTATGTTGAGGAAGAATTGGAGCATACAGGAGATCTCCTAGGAGGATGAGATCCAAGTACAGGATCAGGATCCCCACTTTTTATTTATTTTATTCCTTTTGGGAATGAAAATATTTAAAGGAGGTAATAATGTATGTATTTTTTCCTTATAAGACTTTGAAATGTATTAAGTAATATTTTCAGATCCATGTTCTCAAACAGTGTGAAATTTTGAAACACGGTGAGCCTAAAATTTATTTTATAAAAATATTAAATATATTTATATCAAGCGATCATATTTTCTCATAAATAGTAGAATATCTATTTAAAAGAGTGTCAAATTGAAAATGTGATACCATGGTTAAATCTGGAGCATAGAGTTTACCCTAGGTGCACCCTAAGGTTGTTCGGCATAGGATGTTTGGTTGAGGTAGCTATTGGCGGGTTCATTAAATTAGAATAAATAAATTATTTGTTTATTTATTTTATTAAATGATTAATTTAATCCTATATAAATACCCTCTTATGATGGTTTTATAATGGTTAGTTTCATAACCTTTGCAGCATCTTAAAGGAGGAGGATAACATTCTTCATTGGTGGATTGACATCGAATGGATAATGTTTTTCAGATCGAGGTGGATTGATAGACAACAGACACAACAAATCATCCTCATCACTAGAAAACATGTTCTTCACTAATGATAAATCTATAATTTTGGTAGTTATTTTCAATTGTTCTTTCCTCCCTTGATTAAATATTTGAGCATGGATATTTGATTATCAACTTTTGATTTTTATTACCACCCTTTGCATGATCCCATTGCTAGATTAAATTGTTTTATCCAATTAATTAATTTAGGCCATGATCTCACCCTAGTTTTCACACTTTTCAATTATTGGATAATAATTATTTTCAAATGAATTTTATCACCATTACTATGATGATTTTCCCCATTTTTCTTTTCATTATTCTTCATTGTCTTATAGGGTTGTGGTTTGACTTTTTTTGGGTGGGATCGAGCACAATCTATCCCCTGGATTCTTGGACATTGTGTGAACAATGATTGGGATGGTGATTTGTAGATGAATTAAGATTTTTTTTACGAAATGGGTGATAATTCCCATAGATCTAGGATCTAGGATGACCAACAAGTGAAGGGAGGCGTGCAAGTCATGTGATAGACCACCAAGGGTTATCAGGATCTGATTTATAGCCATTGGAGGTATGGAATTGATGGTTAAAGGAAAACCACAGTAGTTTTAGGTCCTCAAATAGTATGAATTATAGCAAAGGATATAGATCTAGACTGCACATGAAGCCTTCCTTGTATTCTATGAAAATACCGACTACATAGTGTGTACTAGGATAAACACAAACCATGTAGTCATGTAGATACGGCAGATAGTGTTTGGGGAAAAGATAAAGATCACACACCATGTTGTTGGTCCACATTTTGTTTGAACCTCCCCGGGTAGCCAGTCCATGTGTCTACTGTACACTCCCATGACCCCATATGGGAGGAAACACCATGTACTCTAGGAGTACACAGGCATGTACTAGTACCCGGGCATGGATAGGTACATGACAAGGCCGAATAGACAAGGTCATGGCCAAGAGCACACAAGCAGACCCTAGGTGGTGGAGAGACTCCATGTGGGACCTGTACACATTGTATATGGTGACATGGGAACTGATCTATATCTAAAAGATAACATGGCTAGGAAGTGGAGTGGGATAACATGTCGTGTGGACCCCATACACACCATGACCCCCCCCCCCCATCAAATTCCTACCTCTCTTATCTCCTTTGTTTTAACTCGGATTTTGACCCACGAGTCACCTATCCTACATGTTTTTTAATTTATAACACAATGGAGTAATTTGTAGTGTATTTTGAGATATGATGCAAGAAGTACCAATAGTGGTGATTATTTAAGTGATGCTTGGTGATTATGGTGATAAGGAAATATTTTCATAGAGATTCCAAGTAGAGATGGTAATACCATGTCGCATGAGGGAATAGGTCATTTATCCATGGAGATGGTACTCCCATGTCACACTAAGGAATGGGTCCTCCATACTCATTATTCATATGTAGATGGTACTCCCATATTTTTTATGTGGGTCCTTTATCTATGGGGATGGTACTCTCTTGTCACACCTGGTCGTAGATCCCCCATACTAGTTTTTTTGAATATATAGATGGTACTCTACATGGGAATGGGTCCTCTATCTATGGGGATAGTACTACCCTGTTGCACCAGATAATGGGTCCCTCATATTATATACACATATACATATATTGTACTCCCCTACACAGGTGTGGGTCCTCTATCTACTGAGTGGTATACCCCTATTGTACTAGTGTGTAGGCCCTCTATATTTTCGATATTGTTCTCCCTCAGGATGTGGAGCAGTGGAAAGGTGTAGGCCCTCCACATTACTTCTTCAGACTGACACATGAGATACTGGGCATTGATGAAGGAAATTTATATCTATAGGAAGAATCATTGTCTTAGGATGGGATATGAGACAGATATCTCATTTCTCTCTTGTCTGGGTTTCTTATATGAGCATATGTCTATGTTATTGGGTTTTATTTCCCTCTTACTTTGGGTTGACAGGACTACTTATATCGTGTCTTCTATTTATCCCTATTAATTTTTCAATGAATACTATTGGGTATATATATACTCACACCTTTATGTGATTTTCCCACATGTTTCATGTCTTATATAGATGATGGATATATCGAAAATGATTTTGGAGGAGCATAGGGATGCTCGGGTGCATAGACCGTGTATAGTGGTCGATCTTATAGATCATGATTCGGTCTATTTCATTTAGTTTCTATTCTATTTATTGTTAGTTTGGGACATATTTTCTGGGTGGGTGTGTATTTTTCCTTTACATTTTCTATTACATTGTTTCACTCTTTTTTATTTCCTAGAAGTTGCAACCTGTATGGTTTTTACTCTATATGTTATTGTCTTTTATTATTATTCTTCTACACTTCTTAATGAAGATGGTTGGATGCATGCATACAAAAAATTTAGGTAAAAATCATTTTATTTATACCTTATTGGCACTATTTTCCATCCCATGGCCTGTGTAGGTGGGTTTGGGGGTTGTGTCGTCCTGGTCTTTCATCATCCAGGTAGGCCCTGGTAGTTCATATCATTACAGGATGGCCTAGATAGTGGTTCATGTGATGTATTCTCATAGAGATCCTAGATATACCATGATGATTTCTTGTATTGATTTCTATTTTAGGGTTTTGGTTGTTGTTTATTGAGTGGTCTATGGAAATGTGAGTTTCATGCTTTTGATACCTTTTATTTTTTGGTTTGGGTTTCTTGGTCTCATGATATGTTTCTTTGGATGTTTTGTTAGAGGCTTGAGAATGAACTTTTCAGCCTCTTTTAAGATTTTATATTTTTGAGTTTTAGAAGAAAAGTGATTTTTTTTAGTCTCCAGGTTTTTTACACCCATATTAAGTGGTGGTTCATCCCTTTCTCATGACTTGATCAATTGGATTGTTTTGGGACTTTCCAGGGGCATAAAGTGTCGTGGTAGGGAGAATTTTTACACCCCAACCTGACACTACTCTTTTGTTTTATTTATTTTTGATTCATTTTAATTTTCAGTTCCTTTCAACTTATTTTCCCATAAAATTGGAGATTTTGGGAGTTCATAGGATGGTGCTCATTTGACACATGATTAGTTGAAACAGTGTACCAACCCTTAAAAAATTGCACGACCCAGATAGAGGCATTGGGTTAATCATGTAGTTAGGTGCATGGGTTTAAATCCTTTCCCAGTAGAACATGGGGCCTAAGGAAGAATCACTAGGGCTCACACATTTGGGCACGTTGTGTTTGAAATTGTGCAGAACAAACCATGCGGCTTCCTCATGTTGCGATAGAAGTTACCACATGGTTGGCGTACAATGTGGAAGACCGTATAACCAAACTATGTAGCCCACCCATGTTCTTTAAAAACTATGTTTTACCATTTTTCCTTTCTTTATTTTTAACCCCAATCCTCCCTCTCCCCCTCCCATTTGACCCTAAAATATCATGGAGATCCTCTCACGCCTCTCCCCTTGGTTCTTCTTCCATCCATGGTGGAATCTTAGTCTTCCTTAAATATTTTGGATTCAATATTCATGGTAATCATTTCTTAGATTCTCCCTATACGTCCTTCTTTCATTTTATCTTGAGTTATTCTTATTCCTTGGTTCTGGTGTTCCAGGGTTCAAATTATTTTCCTTCTAAATTGGGGTTTTGGTTTTCTAGGTTTCTTCTTGGTTTCCCTTACTTTCTTGAACATTTCTATTGTGGATTTGACTTTCCATTGTCGGAGTCAGAATGCTTTGAGGTAGTTTCCCTATGTCCAAACCTTAAATTTTTAAAACAATTATTTATTGGTCATTTTAAAGAGTTTTTTATTTATTATATGAAATGTATATGCTATGTAAGTTGGTAGTGATTCTTGTAAATGGTTTTTCCACTTTCTTTCCATGTTTTCCATAAGATTCTAGCATGGGTAACTTTGGTTTAATCATGTTTTCAAGAATATGTTTAAATGTAAATCATATTAAATTTTTAATGGGTTATCTAAATGATTTCTATCCTAAAAAAGGTAAATTTTCAAAGGTTTTTTGGTCTTTTAACCATTTTTCATCAAAAGACTTAGTGGTGAGGTTTGGTTTCCTTGGAAACCTTTAGGATAATTCTAATATCATGTCTTGTAATGTGTGACTTACATTCATATACATATATGTGTGTGGGGGTGTGTGTGTGTGGGTGGGTGGGTGGGTTCCCACTTAGTTTATATTCTCATGGTAAGAAGGATGTGTGCATTAGGATTAGAGGTACTTATATATAAGTCTACATGTATATGTTTTAAGTTTGAAATGAGGTTTTGAATTTTTAAATCTTTGAGGAAATTCGGTTTCTAAAGTAAAAGTGTTTATTTATAAAATAATGCAGCCCAGCTGGCAATTTGAAATTTTTTATGGAAATAAAAAACCCTCCTAAAGAATTCCCCCTCAAATGGAAATCTGGTAAGTATTTTAAATGTGTGGAATGTGATGAAATCCTAGAATGGGGTCTTGTTCCTTATTTATGTAACTTAAAAATGGGATACACTTGATAAGGGAGTTCGTATGTGAGAAAGTGAATGAGTTATTTGTGTAAGGGATCTGATATGTATGTATATGATATATTAGTAAAACTAAACTCCAATTATATGTCATGGGAAGCCTTGGGTAGTTATGAGGGGGGCCTAGGTACACATGTTGGACTAGTTTATATTATGCATCAACTAGTGGTCCTGAGTTAGATAACCTGACTGCTCGTGTGATATACCCCTCAGTTGAACTAGTGAGGGTACCATTGAGTGTTTGGGTAGTTTTTTTAGTTCCCGATGTCATTGTATATTGATTGATTATTTACATGTTTATGGATCTATCCCATGTCATATCGTCTATCTCTAAGGATCCCATGGAACCTTTTTTACATACACAATTCTTTCCTCCAATTTGTAGCACTCATTATGAAATTGTTTCCATTATTATATCTTCATACTAAAATGATTCATTCATTGCATGTTCTTTTTTATAAATAATTTTTGGAGAGTATATCATTCTATGAAAAAATTCTTCTAAATAATAAAGGGGAAATGGTTTTAGAAAAACATTAGCATGATAGTCATTTTAAAATGGATGAAAAACTCTATGTTTATATATTTATGTTAAAACTATAATGAAACGAGTTCCTCTTTAAAGTTAATGAATTTGGTGTTGTTTATATTTGGAATAACCACTTAGAATCTCAATTATCGTGCCTACATTTCCATTTTTAGTTTCAGGTTGAGGTTTTCTTGTGTCACTCATGGGGCGAGTTTGGTTCCGTTGTGGGTGGTGACATATGGGGTCACATGGAGGTATTCCTAGTTTTCTTTTCTTTTACACTGATATTAGTTAATTTATTGTTCATTTTTATTCAATTATCTACTTTTTCAAGAGATAAACATTTTCCAATTGATTTATGCTAGATGATCGGCACTAACTGCCCACCCTATAAGATTGGAAATGCCTCTTAGACTATGTCGCAAACTTGGTCTGATAACTAGTTTAGGGTTGACCTGAGTTAGTTAGTGAAAGATAATGTTAGGGATTTGGATGATGAAACTTTTTATACTATACATGGACTGGGAATCATAATATTTCATCAAATTCTAAAACTATTTCAAAATATAAGTAGTTTAATTCATTAGATTTTAAAAGATAAATTCCACAATTAATTGGGTACCCTAGATGGTGAAGATAGTTTTGAAGAATTCATATCTAATATTTATATTTTAGGTTTTACACATTGATTATATTAATTAATAAGATAAATTTTTATTTTTATGAAACTTTTACCCAAGTCACTGAACTAAAGGACCTTTCCCTAAATCATTTGAAGAATCATAGTTTAGTGATGAAGATTGGCTAGTGTTCATTTTGAGTAGGATCCATTATAAATGAATCTAGATAGTATGCTGTATTTATCTAATAAAATATAAATCTAAAAAAATATGATATTTATAAGAGATAATGTGTTAATATCTATCAATTCAAGAGATATGCAGAAGGTAGAGAAGACACATCTGACGGACTTCATGGTAGAACCAGACACAATCCTTAGAGATCTCATATAATGGAAAGGACATAAAGAGGATATTATTATTTTCATAGAAAATATTGATAATTCCATTGAATAATCAATGGTAATGAAAGAGTTAGAAAAGGAGGTATCAATATGTGAAATGATCAATTCTATATACGAAATGAAGGGATTATAGGCACTGATCTAGACATGCATAATTTATGGCATGCAATATCATGTAAAATCATACATTTTCATTATCCTATTTTTTATTTATGTTTTTGTTGGATGGTGGTAGATTTTCTATTATGTTCTCCACCTTTTTTATTTTTATTTTATTTTATTTTTAGCTTTATCAAAAGTATGTAATGTAAGATTCCAATTTATACCGAGTCTTACAATGGAAGCTAAATCAGCTTCTTGGGAAATTTGTGCCCAAATCCTATATAAGGAGACCTCTAACCCATTTTTTAGGAGAGTTAAACTTAAAATAGAAACTAGTACAACTAAAATATTATCTTTACAGTCTCTCTCTACTCTTCTCATTCGTTGTGTGAACTAATTCCTAAAGAGTGATCCTAAGACTCAAAGGTAGGTGGTCCCTTTATCCTTTCTTGTATATTATCTTGCTACTTTTTGTTTTTTATAGAATTTCTATATTTCGTAATCATAATTCTTGGATAGTGATAACACTAGTGGTATCAAAGTGGCAGGAGTAAGGAAGGAAGGAAACTAGGGCATGTCTTTAGTAAATATTATAGAACGCAACTTCAAATTTCAGATTTAAAGTTATCTACTATGAGCAGAAATGTTTAGAGGATAATGTGAGGTAATTTGAGAACATCCAATTGAATTTTTCTTCAAAAGTATTTTCAAATATCAGTAGAAAAACTAGATTATGAAAACAAACCTAAATATATTGATTTAGGGCATAAATCACAGTAGAATCATGATAATATTGAAGCACATAAGGCAGAAATTAAGAGAACTGGATCCCAACTATGAAAAGAATGTGTCTAGTCAAAAACCTAGAAAACTATCTAGGTTACCTAGAAGGAAATATAATTTTATTATAAAATTAAATTATGGTGGGAAGGAGATTTGGATTTAGGATAAATATTTGAGATATTTGGAAACAGATTAAAGGGAGAGTTTCAGAAGAAGCCTCTAATTAATCAAGAGCTATTATCACGAATAAAAAATCATATATACAATAGGATACCAAAAGAGAAAGTATATCAGGGAGATATACTATAGAATAGTATGAATGTCCCTTAGGAGTATAATCTCAAGAGTATCATTAATAGGTTTCAAGTATTCCATAGAGTATCTAAGAATACCAAAAATAGATACATGATATAATTACTGGGGAGAAATTGTAACTTGGGGATATATAACGTGACTCAAAAGATTTGAAAGAAAATATCAAGAAAGTAGAATACCTATAAGCCATGCTTGAATATAATAAGAGGAATAAACAATAATTTTAATCATCCAATAAAATACTCAGTGTAAAACCATAGGAATGTCAGCTATTATGGCAGGTGATAACCTAGAAACATACTTCATGGGTACAACAAAAAGGATCATTCAACAATTTGTTTCAGAAGATCAGCAGGTAATAAATTCTAACATATCCTATATATATTAAGGAAGAATATAGACCAAGTAAGATTCATCCATAATGGGTGACACAACATGTTTAACATCCTAATATTATTAAATAACAATATGTTCGATAGCATATATAACATGCAACACCAAGTTTAAACATACCGTGGAATTTTATAATTAAATTATGATCATTATAACCAATCTATTGAATTGGAAAGAATGAATAAGGTTAAAAACATTATGAAAATATGTATAAAGGATTTATATACTGTATTGAATAATAATAAATAAGCACTTAATTTTTGTTAAAATCATTTTATACTTTAAAAAATACATTTTCTTCAAAAATGGTTTTACTTTTTATTTTTTGTGTGGATATTATAATTAATTTATAACACTTTTATAAATTTTATTTTATAAAATTACCATTATTTTTTAAATAATAATATCAAAATTAACTTAGGGGGTACTTTTTATTTTTCTGAAAATATTGATTTTCCAGTGAATAGTGAAAAATGCAGATTTTCATTAAAACTTGTATTTTTGTTTCAATCATTTACAAAGTTCCATATTATTTCAAAATTATTAAAAAGTAAAATTAGTTCTCTTATATTATTAATAATATAATTAAGTTCGTTGGAATCAATTTTATTGTTTAATTTAGGATAAAAATGTATATTTAAAAAGGCATTTTTCTAAAAAAAAGTTGCTTTTCGTTAAATTTTTTATTTTAATATTAAATTTATTTCTACCACTTATAGAAATTTAATCTTGAAAAATGGATTTCATATTTTTAATCATGAGTTTAAAATTCAGTAAGTAATTCCATTTTATTTTTTCATTATGAATAGCAACCATAATAAAAAATTATCACCATGGTAAGGGTAAATCGCATAATTAAGGTTAATAATATTATAGAAAGGCATTAAAAATAAATCCAAAACTTTACTTAATTTCATTTTATGAGTATATTTTTTCCATAATCATCCAAAATTTAAAAATATGACTATTTTTTAATTTTTATATGATTTTGACCGGTACAATATTTTAGTGAGAGATAAAGAAAAAAATATCACTTTTCTTCTTTTAATTAATATAATATTTTTTCGATAGAGATAAATAGAACTTATGTTTGGTTATAAAAGGTTATTTGAAATATTAATTAATTATTTTTATCATGGTAATTTATTATAATTTTTTAGTGATTAAATAATTATCTTAAATGCTTATGAAACGCTAACATGGTTTTTATTTAATTAATAGAAAAATAAAATAATTGACTTTAAAAATATTTAAATTAATATAAATAAGATTAGTATTATGTTATGACATTTTGGTGATTTTTTAAAGGATTATAGTCAAATTATCACTTTTCATTGATGTATTTAAATTCAAATTTAATGAGTGGTCTTAAAAATGACATTAATGATATTTTATAATAAATAATATTTTATTAATTGTTTTAAAATTCATGAAAATATTAACTTTAGTAAAATTAATTGGATGTGGTTGAATAAATTAATCAGGTTCCATTTATAGGTCTCTTGGACTTTTATGGTAGCATTCTTGATCCTTAAATGTAGAAAACATTAAAATTGATGTAATTGTAAAAAGGTTTAATTGGGGTTTAAAATAAATAAAAATGATTAAAACGTAACCAAAACATGTCCAAATTTTATTTTATGATATTATTTTGACACATCATCAACTTATCTATGAATTATATCAATTTTAATTCATTTGGAAAAAAAAATATTTATACTTTAAGAAATTCCAAGAATGCATCTCCCCTCACTTATAAATGGAAACCCCTTCTCTCATTTCCTTACACCAATTTGAGAAACCTAACTCGAAAAATCCTACCCAGTTACCTTATTAACATCCTTATACAAGTTATATAGGATTTTTCCCTCACAAAATACCAACTTTAGGTCCCTTAAGAGGATATCTAAAGGAATTCTACTGAAAAAGAGGTAATCATCTTTACTAACTCTTTCAAGTTTATTTCTTATTCTACTACATATTAATGTTCTTTTAACCAACCAAAAATAATAAATTCATTATAATATTTATACTAATATGTTATTATTATTTTAGGACAACTATATCACATCTCTTTTCCATTATGTGAAAAGTGAAAACATTTTCTGTGTGTACGTATGGATTACCATTTCCACATAGTGGTGCTATTTGTTTTTCATCACCACTTTACTTGGATAGTCATAAATATGTAACTAATGAATATATATGATCTTTATTACATAATTATTATTATGGAATTATAATATCATATACACCTTCTTATCTTCCAATCTGTTGAAAAATGATAACAACACTCGTGCCTATGTGGGGACTACCACCTCCACAAAGTGATGTGATTGTTATCCCAACTGAGTTAAATACCCTAAGAGGGGGGGTGAATCAGGGTATGACAGATTAAAACAAATTCCACTTCATATCTTGTTTTGTTGCTAAAAACAATATTCTCTCTCTTTACCATAGCAATGTATTAATATAAATGAAATCATTAACGAGACATGTAAATTTTACATAGTTTACCATCACTAGGGTACATCTAAGAAGAATACAATGGATATTTTCGGATGTACCATTTCACCTCCCATGTCATCAAGTTGTTTCTTCATCCAAAATAAATGTGTGCATTCTTGAGTAGCCACAATATATTAAGCCTCTATGGTTCTTAATGAAATGAAATCATGTTTATTTCTTAGACAAGGAATAAACAATCTACCAAGATAGAATGCACCACCTAATGTTGATTTTATATCATCTGTTGATCTAGCCCAATCTGCATCTGTATAGCCCAATTACTCTTGGTGAGATTTATCAATGTATAGCAAACCAAAATACATTTTTCCCTTGATATACCAAAGTATTATTTTCACTATAAGAAAGTTTCTTTCATTGGGATTGCTTTCATATCTTTCTTCTTTGAATTTTTAAAAAACAATATCAGGACTTGTTATTGTCAATAACAATAGACAGCCAATGATTTTCCTATATTTTGTGACATTAACTGCATTTCCTTTATTATATTGTGATAGTTTTATCCGGGTAGCCTCTAAAGTTATGATATCTTTGTATCTATCCATTATAAATCTTCTCAAAACCTCCTTGGTAAATTTATATTGGGAAATAAATATGTCACTCTCTTCTTGTGTCATCTTTAAACCATGGAAATATCAATTCACTGATCATAAACATTTCAAATTCACTTTTCATGAATTTAGTGAACAATTTTGAAATGTGATTCATCTGATCCACCAAATATTATGCCATCAATATACACTAGCAGCATCATCCTTTGATTACTATCATTGTTGAAATAGATATTTTATTCAATGCCACCACATTGAAAATCGAGCTTCTTCAAAAATTGATCGATCCCTAAATATCAGTCTCTCAGTTCTTGCTTCAACCCATATAGAGACTTTATTAACCTATATACTCTATTATTATCTTCATGAATGATAAAACCATTTGGTTTCTCAATATAAACTTCTTCATCTAAGAACCCATTTAGAAATGTTAACTTGACATCCATCTGGAAAAATTTAAACTTTATTTACATAGCTATGGCCAAGAATAATTTGATTTTACCAAGCCTTACAACAAGTGAAAATGTTTCATCCACATCAATACCCTCTATCTAATATTAACCTTTGTACACTATTCATTCTTTGTTTCAAATCACTGCACTATATTCATACATATTTTTGCGAAAGACACATTTATTCTTGATGACATTCTTATTTATTGGTCTCAAAACAATCCGTCATGTCTGATTCTTCTCAATTTGTTCTATCTTCTCATTCATAGCCTAAACTCGGTTTCCATCATTAGATACTTCCCCAAAATATCGTGGCTCTACCTAAGATAAAAAAGATATTTTTTTAAAGACTTAATTCTCTATGTTTGAACCGGTGCTTCCTGATCACTAATGATATTTTTTCTATTAATATCAGCTTGAATCTATGTATTCTATGTAGATATAGATTTTACTTCCTCCTACTCATCATTAGTATCTTCTTCTAAATCTACATTTTCCGATTCTTCTCCCCATTTTCTTTTTACCTCCTAATCAAATTCATCAGGGAATTGTTCACTATGTTTTTGAATATTCTATTTATTTTCACTACAATGACATCATTTTTTCATCTACTTTTCCCAACCACTTATTGAAGAATTTATATGATTTTCTTTTTCCTAAGTATCCAAGGAATATCCCATCATCTCCATGTGACTCAAATTTCCTGTGTTTATCTTCATTGAGAATAAAAAACTTACATCCAAAGATTCAAAAGTATTTCAATGTTGGATTATTTCCATGCCACATCTCATATGGAGTCTTTTCTTCCTTTGGAAACAACATATCCATATTAGATATATAGACTAATTTCAAGAATTATTTCTTCCAGAATTTCTCTAGTAGGTACATTCCAATAATCATTGTTCTGGCCATGTTATTGATAATCTAAATTCTCCTCTCAACCACTCCATTTTGTTTAGGAGTTCTCATGGATGAAACTTGGTGCCTTATCTTTTGTTTCTTGAGATAATTGTTCACCTAGTTGTTTGTAAATTTCATACCATTATCAGTATGAAACTTCATAAAAAAATCCCATGAATCCTTTTGATTCCTTATGATATTATTTTATTCAAATGAACACATTAGTCTTGTGGTCAATGAAAATACCCAATAAATCCTACTAAAATCATCAATGAAAATAATGTAATACCTCTTCCTATTAATGGTTCTTGGTGATATAGGTCCACATACATATTTATGAACCAATTCAAGCACTCTATTTGACTTTTATTATTTTTCCTTATACGTATGTGTAATGATTTCCCTTGTTTACAAGAATCACATGTATGAGTAAGATCATGTGATAGCTAAGGGAGGTCTCAAGATGCATCACATTTGACCAGATCTTTCAGGGATGGTTGGAATAGATGACCAATTCATTTATGACACATCCTATTTTCCTCCTCTCTAGATAAAAATAATATATCTTCTTCTCTACTTACAAGTTAGAGATTCCACTTTTTTATTTTTCCCTATAGAACAATTGCACCATATCTTCCATTGACGATACACATCTTCTTAATAAATCTTATAGACTGTACCAAGTCACAAAGTTAACTCACACTAAGGAAGTTGTAATTGAGACCTTAAATGACTAAGACATCATCACATCTCATATATTTTCCCCCAAACATGGCTTTTCCCAAGACAATTATCTTCAGGCCTTCATTATTTCCAAATTTGACAACACATTCCTTGTCATATTTTATACCTATAAAAAATCCTTAATTCCTATCATATGGGATGTGTATCCACTTTCAAGAATCCATACAATAGAATTATTTAATGCTTTAAGGGTAATTTTTACAACCACTACCTTCTTAGATATTTTCTTTCTAATCCATGTTTTTTACTTCATACTCGATATAGATTGATAATATTGATCTTCCTCATATTATGATGAACCAGCATCATCTTGAAGATCTACAAATCGATTTTTCATTTTCATCTCACTTTATGATTCATTGATTTTCTACTTATGACCAATTTGGTTCTGATTCAGCACATTCCACCACATGGTTGATGTAAAATATCTTTCCATGTGTCTGAATCTTCTACACCAAATACAATGACCCTTAAAATATATCCTAGAGTATTGATATCTATTTGGTTGCCTCTTTTGTTCTTTTTTCCTTCGTTATATCTTGGTTATGGAACACACATTTTGTGAGTATCCCATATTTCCACAATAATAACAACTAATGTGGGGTGCATTATTTTGTGTCACTTCTACACCGCTATTTTTCCCTTGGGATCTCTGAATCTTCTGATTCTACTTTGTACCAAAATAAATATTCAATATCAGAGTGGGTTCTTGTGGTCTGACATCAATATCACATATTTTTATTTTCAGTCAAGCCCCATATCGACCTTATTATTTGAACTTGAATGTTTATTATTTTATACTAGACCTCTATTCTCGACTTCTACCTTTTATTCCACTTGAATGACCTTTTTTCTCGATGTTATAATAGGATTTTTGAGTTTTTCCTAATCCTTAACACTTTTTCGTAGGGTGACGCCTTCCTCTTTAGGTTCTTTAATACATTTGATTTGATATTTTTCTATGTTATTTAAACCATTTATCACCATTTTCTATTATTAATCATTGATCCTATACTCACCAATCATTTTTGAGTCCTATGAAAATGAAGACTTAAGATTTCCATTTTCTTCCATCAGCTCAAAAATCTCTTCTTCCTATTTTTCAATATAGAATTTGGAATCACAAACCACTTCGTTGTATTTCTTCATTTTGTCTCTCTATACATCTATCTCTTCAATATTAGATTCTAATTCAGCATACATATCAACTCTTTATTCAACTTCTCCTTCATCATAGTCACTTTCTTCCCTTTTCTAGGTGCCACCTACAACTACCACCATCGCATTTTCTCTATGATCTTTAAAATTATCCATCTCTTCAACCTCAGATTCTTCTAAATTAAAATTTTATTATGAAAGAATATTCTTCTTTTTAAATAAATTTCTTGTAAACTTTTTCTTGCCTTTAAAATAAGATGAATACTTCTTTATGAGAATTTAAACTTCATCCTCATTATCATCTTATAACTTCATAGGACACCTTACTGCAAGATTTCTAACCTTTCCACATCGAATGCATGCAAGTGGGAGTTTCCCTTTTAACTTTCCTTTTCCTATTTGAAGATATGAGGAAAGGAATGACATCACCTCATTCACCTCTTATTATTCTTATCTATCTTGAATGGAAAGATTCTTCGTGGTCTTGAATTCCACTTCTTTGGAATTCCATTTTTTCACAGATTCAATATCCTTGTCTCTCATATCGTATGCAATAAGAATAATATGTAGGATATCTAGTGTTATCTCCTTTGTATATTTGTCTTCAAAATGGAAACATTCATATTGAACAGTGGTGGAAGTCTTCTCAATATTCACTTGACAATATTTACATCTTCAATAATTTCTCCAAGACCATGTATGTCCTCCATAACAATATTTACCTGGTAAATGAATGCATCAACCAACTTATTGGGGTTTATTCTCAGATCCTCATATTTGTTCCATAGAGCCTACAGTTTTGATTCTCTAAATCTTGAATATCCTTCATAGATATTTAATAGATTTTCCTATAAGGTACGAGTTTACTTACATGAAATCACATTTATATATATTATATTAGATAAATATCCCCTTAATGCATATATTCCTCTAGAATCAACATCCAATTACCTTATGTCAGCTTCTGATAAATTACCACTTTCAACACTTGCCAAAATACCATGTGTTATTACTGTATAGAAATCCATAAATAAGGATCAGAAATAGTGATGCATCCAATTCTTCCATAATTGAAAATTGATTTCATTGAAGACCAGAATCCCTTTATTATTAAAAACCTCCATGAGAGAAATAATAAAATTAAACTTGGGCTTTGATACCAATTGTTATCCCAACTAAGTTTAATACCCTTAGAGGAGGGTGAATCATGGTATAAAAGATTAAAAAAACTTCTCTTTTAGATCTTATTTTGTTGTTAAAAAAACAATCATTTATCTATATTTATAGAAGAAATGTATGAATAGAAATGAAAGCATGCACAAGACACCATAATTTTACTTGGTTCACCCTCACTGGGCTATATCCAAAGAGTATACAAATGCAATGTTTTTATGTACTAAATCTACAAAAATCTCACTTCTATTGTAGATTTTGGATAGGACTCACTCTCCCTCATAGTTTACAAACAATCACAAATTAAAATATAACTTATCTCTCAATGAAATTTTTCTCATAGATCCTTCCAAATAATCCTCTTTGATTACTGAAATAAATATTTTTTACACCTCATTTAGTGCATCATTAAGTTCAAATTTTATCCACTTGATAAATACCCCATTTACCACATAATTTCTGTGAAAATAATTTTGGTTCACATAAATTTTTATTTCATGAAACTTTTGGTTGTATTGCATACAACTTTATCTCCTTGCATGCAATATTTGTGGTTTTTCATGTAAATCCAACTTTCACACAACTTTCACACTTTGTGTGCACTTCCCTTGTTCATGCAGACAAAAGTTATTTTATTTGCACAAAAAAATATTGATTAGTAGCTTCATGCAAATCTTCTTGCATGAAGCTTTAAGCTTTGTGTGAAACTTCTTACATGATTCAGATCCCTGGTTTTCTTTAAGGGTTGAGCTTCTAAAATGAGGGGGTAGCCTCTAATTTATAAACCCGCATGACCCTATGCACAAGATAATTATGATCCCTCCTCTATGTGTTCAAATTTTACTCATATTTGGAAGTGCATAATTAACATTTCATTTGGCATGTAACTCTCTTTCCTGTAGTTTACTTCATCTTTATTTCACTAGTGCGTGCAACATGATCTGTGTCACATAAATTTTTATTTCACACAAATTAAGATCTTACAGGCAACTCTTTACTTTTACATATTTTTATGTGGTGATCCCAAATATTGAATTGCATTAAAAATTTAGAATCATCATCACCCTTGAATGAAACTTTTTACTTTTATGAAAAAATACATCATTTTCCAAAAACACTTGTTTCCATCCTCTAGATTTTATTCCCCAAAAATTTGGAAAACACTGGGAAACAACACCATCTTGTAAGAACATATTTTTTTTACCAACTATAGAGAATACATTCCTTTTTATTGGATCTATGTCAATATATCATGTTAAAAATATATCTGGAACTCCACAACTAACATTGGTAACCAGCTTTGTTAACAAACACAATCAACCAAAAAACACAACAATGTTACCCTGAGGGATTTTTTCCCAATAGATCAATTGTTCATTTACACTTTACATGGATGGTAATAAGGATATATAAGATATATATATGAAATTAAAATGATCCTATAAAGGTGAATTATTATTTACTATTCTTTTATTCCATCGGTCAAAAATTTAAAGCAGCGTTCATGGGTATGTACAGCCTATAGTCTCCATGAATGATGTAATTCATTTTTATATATCTAACTTTTATGGATGAATCTAAATATCTATATATTGAATATATATGATACTTATATCATGAATAAAATTACATATATGATTTAACAATGAGAAATATGAAAGATATGAAACTACCAAATCAAAGCATTTAGAAAAATGAAGCAGTTAATACCTAAAATAATGATAATTATAAAATATTGTTAACAAATAGCTGATAAAATGTGATAAATTAATAATATATGGTATTAAATATATATATATATATATATATATATATATTCTCATATGTAAGTATAATAAATATAAATTTATTATACCAGATGTTAAAATAACTTATGAGGAAATTCAAACTTGTGGTAAGGGGTTTCTTTACTCAATTTCTAATTCATTGGGTTATACTTCTACTTTATTGACTATATTAATCCATGATTATGTATGAAATGACTTATGATAGAATTATTTTTTTATTTTATTTAAATTTGATACGCAAAATTACTTCATTAAATAATTCTCACTTAAACGTTATGATCATTGTAAGGGATTTCATATCAATTTACACTCCATTGATACATATTAGGTATTATGAACCTATTTATTTTTATTTGGATTATATACTACCCCTTTGAGGTATTTAAAATGTATATATATTTATTTATGATTATTAATTATTCAATTCAAGTTACTCTTTCATGAGGAATGTTTAAAATAAAACTGATCGTATTTCTCTTTTTGATCAGGTAAATTTTTCTCTCATGTCCATATTTTTCATAATTGTTTTATAAAATTTATTTTTATTTAATAAAATGATTTATTAATGATATTTTAATTTGTCCTAGACTGTTTATAAGGTTTTAAAACAATATTTCAAATTTTTTCAAAAGGGTTGTTTTCAACTTTCATTATAAAAAGTCAAATAGAATTCTTTTTAATGTATATGATTTTAACTAATTTTACTTCCACCAGAACTATTTTACACTCTTAGATTATTAAAAAAATAAATGTCTTTACAAAGAAAATTATTTAATTAAATCTTATTTTCCAAATGAAATTATTTTTCTCAAAACATATATTTTCAATTAATCAATGGGTATCTAATATCTTTTATTAATTTTTTGTTCATTAAATTTCTCTTGAAACATTCACTTTCATGTGATCATTTGAAATTTCATTTCTCTTAAATATATATATTATTTATATCATTTATATGATTAGTTCATAAATTGTATACCATTTCTATATATGGTTCTTTACTTTGAAAGTTATTTGATTAATTGGGTAATATTGAAATTTTGTACTCTTTACACAATACATGATATTTTTTGATAACTAATATTGTTATAAATTAAATTAAATATAAGAGGAATGAATTTGGAATGTAGTGATGGGTGGGGAATAGAATTATATAGCCCGTTGAGGCATCAACAGGTCACATGAGACAAAATATTTGGCCAAATTAAATGGGTTTTTGGTGTATGCCTACCAATAGTTTAAACTACCTTAGAAAAAGGACTTGATGGTAGAGATATCATGATGTCTGATATCATGCCTTCAAACATTAATAATTTAATTAATTAATAATTTAGTTAGCATTATCCATGATATTAATTCATTGATATTGTAACACCCAGATATTTTGAGAATTATTTTTTTCGAATTAATTTAAATTTTCAATATTTTTCATCTCACATGACACTAGAAATAGTTCTTTATATATATATTAAAAAAAGTCAAACATTATTTTCACACTCAATACCAACTTGTCTTGCACTACACACAATACCAACTTGGCTTGCACTACAAGCAACACTGAATTGGTGTACGTTGCACACAACACTGAGTTTCTATGAAACATATCTTTTTATTATTTTAATTATTTAAATAAGATATTTATAAAATAGAAATTAAAATTAGTAATAACTAATTTTCAAATATTTTTGTTTTATATAAATAAAACATATTTATAATGAAAGATAATATTTTTAGTAAATTCATTTTTATGTTTAAAAAAATCATTTATCAAATGAACTACTTATAATAAGGAAAGTAATTTTAGAATAATTTATAAATATAATTTAATAAAATAAAATTAATTTTTTGATTCAAAACACCAAAATTATCCTAGGCTGAATTATTGGGATTTTTTTGAGATGCTTCATTTTTTTGTTGAACAGTGAAAAATACTGCTTTTTAGTTAAAAACTTCCTTTTTATAATTAATTATTAATGCTAAGTGATATTATAAATACTTTTTAAGTCCCAATTAGATGAATATTACATATATTAATACAATTTAACTCATTATAATAAATTTTACTTTGAAACTGAATATAAAATCTTAACAAACCTTTGAACTTTTCCTACTTTAAAACCCTGTTATTTCATCTCATCTGCAGGATTAGAACTAATCTTAATTTTTTCACTTCTGTGATTGGAATTTAAAAACTCCTACATACACCATTTTTTTAAGTTTAATTTTTAAATTCTAATAATACCATGTTAATTTTTTACCAAAATTATTAGTAAAAGTGATTAAAATTAATCACAGCAATTGAGGACAAATTAAGATTAATTAGGGACTAAACCATAAAATTAAGGGCCAAAAGGACCTATACACATGTCCAACACCCATTGGTTGTACCTAGTTCATCTGTAAAACTTACATTATTTATTTATATTGTTTTGGTAACACTTTTTTTAGGTAAGAACATGTGCACACCTAATTTGTTTATAAAAATTCCATGTGATCCCTTTTCCTTCCCTATAAAAGCTCACCACCTCTACCTATTCCTCACACCTATAAAACAATTTAATTTCATACAAGATCTTATAAATTATCCTCCCAACAATCCTGAAGTCAACCTTTAAGACTCCCTTTGGACAAAAACCCTCTCAAGGAAGCCTTTTGGAACAAACTAAAAGCAGTTACCCGATTAAGAGGTAACATATTCTCTCAAACTCATTTCCTTTATTTTCCTTCTCCACCCCCTCCACTCTATTTATTCCCTTATTGTGTGAAAACACCAGTATAATTCATATTATAGTATTTTTTTATGTAAATTTTCTAACCTACACTTACACACACCTCCATTTAATGGATGGTGAACATACAATTTCTGTGTATGGTGAACTACTACATCACGAAACGATGATTGTTCATTTCTGATTTACCACCAATCATGGTGGCCATTATGATGGAAAATATATTTATATATATAATATATTATATTTATTATTTATTTAGGCTTCTTTATTCCTTTTACCACACACATATTTTTACCTTCCATTTGGTGTGAATAAGATAATCTCATTTGAGGAAGTGTGGACTATCGCCCCCTCAAAATGATCGGATTCGTTCACACTCCACATAGAATGTATTAAGGATGGGTTTAATTAAATTATATGATATATATTATATATTAATTATAATTTAATAATTATATATATGTATATATATACATATTTAATTTACATACTTACTTTCAATATGACAATAAAAACGGAAAACAGCGTTCATGCATACTTACAGCATACCATCTCTATGAATAGTGTATTCCATTACATAATTAATTATGATATAGACTATTATAATAAACTTATACTAGATGTACCTTATATTTATATCATTTTATACATTCTAAAATCATTATATATGTATAAGGATCAACAATATAACAAATGAAGACAAATGTGAAAAAAATGAATATTACCCGAAGTGAAACCTTAACATAAGATCATTAACAATGGGTAATATAAGGTTATAATCAAACCATATATGGAAATATATATAATAATATTCTTCTATAAAATATGTATAATAAACTTATATTTATTATACATGAATCTTGTATGATTATGGAGAGAGTCAATACACAAGGTAAGGGGATTTCATGTCACTGTTAATTTTTGTGATATACAAGCTATGTTCGCCACTCTTTCCTTTTGTGTGGTGTATGTACTAACCATTATTCTGTCCCATGTATCTTTTAATTAAATTTATGGGTATTAAAATTCCCATTTTATGATCCTTATTTCATGGGTTTTAGGTTTCAAAAGTTACCAAATTGGTAAAAATGTTTTTATCTCGATTTTCCTTCTTTAAGACTCATGTTTTGTTATACACCTAAACTCTTTTTGGTGGTGAATATAATTAAATTTTACATTAAATATAATGAATATAAATATTTTCATTATATTATATGCTTCATGTAATTACATTTCCTCACATGGAGATCAAGATCCCATGATACAAAGTTTTAAGAGTTTATTGAGGCAATCTCATTGCTTTTTGAGATTGTTTATGTTTTTGATTCCATTGCTGAAATATTATTATCCATATCTCAAGAATATTCTTGAGATTACTTCTACACTATTATTTCATGATATAATCATGTATTGGTAGAATTTTCTACTCTTTGTTACATAAGATAGTTAAGAATGTTTTTTAGAAAATCCTGATTTTACCCTCTCTTCGGTCAGAAATCTATGTTTTCTAAAAAGAGTTTTTAGGAAATTTATACAATTAACCTATAATATATAAAATAAATTTTTACCCTTTTCTTATTTTACCAATATCTGTAATGTAATCATATTATTTTTTTTAGAACAACTTACTTTTATATCCTTTTTACCATATAAAAGGAATGTTCTTTTAACCTCATATGACATGTACCAATTTACTCATTGTCACTTCTTAGAATATCCCATTGCATTATTAAAAAGGTTAATCTTTAAGAAAATGTTTTTTTAAAATTAAGTTTCAAGAAAAAATGTTTTCTAAAAGTTTTCAAACTTATTTTATATGTTTTCATGGAAAACTATTTTTGAAATTTTTTCAATCCCTATTTATAATTTTTCAAAGTGTTTTCATAAAAAATGATTTTAAAAATGTTTTAAATATTTATTTATATGTTTTACAAGTATTTTAAAAGAAATGGTTTTCAAAACATTTTCAATATTTCTTTAAAAAAATAATTATTTTTAAATAAAAAGAGTTTTAAAATTTGTTTAAGATTATTTTAAAAGTTTTTATGGCAAATGGGTTTTGAAATGATTTCATGTCTTCTTTATAAGTTTTCAAGGTATTTTATAAGAAAATTATTTTCAAATGTATTTATGTATTAAAAATACTTTTTCAAAAAATAAATGATATTTTCCTCATTATATTTTTTTAAAAGACCTTTCAAAATTATTTCCCATCTAAGATAACATCCATTGTTGTTTCTCATGCATTTATGGGGAATTATTCAATGCTTCCATTCATATTATTTCTCTGAATGGATTATGTTTTTATGGCATGATATTTGTGAATCCTATTTCTCTTTCATGGGTTATATGCTTTTGAAAACTGCTTCTTTTTATGGGTTCTGTTTATTATAAAATTATTATGAAACCTATCTCTTTCCATAGGTTACCATATGATTACTTTGTTATGATACCCATTTCACTTCATTGGTTATGATATGTTCATTTATGATCCTATGGAAAATATATATATGATTTCATTATGTGATAGGTGGGACCTATATATCCCTCCAATGAATTAGGTAAAAATTTCTATCTCATGATATAAAAAAGGGTGGAATGAGGTTTTAATCGGTTCATTAATACAGAGCTAGAATGAGGGTTTACTTGGTTCAGTAATATAGGGATGGAATTAGGGTTTACTCTGTTCAGTAATACAGGGCTGGAATGAGGGTTTACTCAATTCAGTAATGCAGGGCTGGATTGAGGGTTTACTCAGTTCAAGAATACCAGGTTAGAATGATGGTTTACTCAGTTCATTAATAAAGGGTTGGAATGAGGGTTTACTTAGTTCAGTAATACAGGACTAGAAAGGGGGTTCACCCGGTTCAGTAAAGGGATTTTTCCACTAATATAGTCTTAGCATTTTTGACTTTCTACTATGGAAATAAGTATATGCTTATGTTTTTTCACAATTCCATGTCTTACTTCTATGTTATGATTTCATGTCTTGTGTCTGTTACTTCCTTTTGATTAATTTCTTATGAACTGCCAAGATTTATTCCATGATACATGTATATGATCTTAGATATGCAAGTTATGATCTTCAATTTTCATGATCATGTTCTCATACCCTTATGCTCAAGTTTCTGCTTATATGTCTCCCTTATTTACCCTTACTGAGCATTTGAGCTCACCCATTTTTATGTTTCCTTTCCCCTAGGTTATGATGATATGTACTATATTAGATATGTTTAAGAAGGGTTCTAGCCAAGAAAAACATAGTTGGAGATGATGTAGCTCACATATGTACTAGTGTTTATGTTTCCATGTCTCCAAAGTCATTATACCAACTATGGTCTTTGGACTTCATTATATATAACGTTTAATTATTCTGAAAAAGTTATGTAATGTCTATGTTTGTAAAGTAAGGTTCACTATAGTTGGTATCATAGAAAAGGTATAGTTAACCTTTGGAAACTAGGATGAGAAAACCATATTGATATCCCTAGGTGTATTTCTAAGGATATTTCTAGGGGTGTCTCTAAGGATTAGTATAAAGATGAGTTAACATTTAGGAAAATGTCCTAGAATTTTGGTAAAGGATAGATTGAGTGGTTTCCAAGCAATATATCCTTGTTTGGATACTACAAGTGGATGTTGCTCTACCACAAATATACCTAGGGGTAAAAACTCCAACAAGATATTATGGGCTTGACTTGGGGTAATCTGGTACATCACAATGGGCCTTTCTTCACACCTATTTTGAAACTCTTGGGGGATATTCTTTTGGAATTCACAAACTCTTCATGAACCATCATGAAGGATTTAGAATAAGTTATCCATGAATAAATTATGATAAACCCAAGGTGTCATATATTATGGAATGTGTCATGATTTAGACATCCTATAAGTAATTATTTTTATGACTATGGGGTTTTCTACGATGATAAGTAATGCTCTCCCTATGCTTATGGTTTTAGTAAATGGCGGGAACCGAAAGGAACTAGATTAATGGTAAATGTGATGGAAGAATTTTAAATGAACAGTCAAGTGGGATGATCATTGGAGTGAAATATTTCATGATCATTACTAGTCAATTTTCACATAACATGATTAAAAATGTTTACCTTATCCAACTCTTGGACTCACCGAGGAATAGAAAGAAGGAGTTCACTGAGAGTTTGAGTAATGGAGACCATGGAGGAAAGAAGGTTTGGTTTCTTTTGTGTTAGGTTTGTGGAAAGAATCACCTAAGTGAATTTCTTATAGGAACAAGAAGGTGTTTGGACTATGGAAAATAAGAAAACAAATCAAGTTACTGAAAGGGAAAAATTAAGAGTTTAGTTAATGAAATGAATGGTAATTTTGGCCTCCCTAAGTCGTCATCAAAGGTTAAGTGTTTTAAGTGTCGAATAAATGGTTATTATGAAACTCAATGTCCTAAGAGGAAAGTTCCTGAAGATAATCAACAAGGTGGTGTGAGTAATGGTTACATTTCTGATGATGAAGAGACTATGTATAAAATGTGAAATGAAATAGGTATTATTGTTAATGGATTGAGGATGAAGTAATCAAAGTATTTATGTATTTGGATTCCAGAATTAAGAATGGTGGATTTTGTATGCATTGTTTAGTTTATGTTTTTCTAAGGATTTACAAGAATATGTTGAATGGTTATGGTGGACTAGAAATGTTATCTCATGGGAGTTAACATTTTGACTAAGGGAAAGTAACCCTTAACATGTTCTTTATGTTAAGATAATGTTTAATGGATAAAGATACATGGGATATGAATAAGTAAATCGGATAGTACTGATTACCTCAGAACTATGTAAGGACCTATTTATAGGTGTTTTATAAAACCACTAATGAATTTTACAACATTTTTGGATTTAAGGAGTAAATCCAATATACTTTGGAATGAGGAAGCATGCATGTTTTCCATAAGTATTTATGGAAATTCAAGTTACTATGTTTCAAGATAATATTTTATGAGGTTATTCACATGCTTGGAATGTGACAACAAATAGATACTTTATGTTATATAGGGGAATCAATGTTAATCTGATTTCGTGACTCTCTTTCTAAGGTTTTTTATTTTCAACTTTCTAAAGGGTTATAAGGTTAACCATTCATGAAAAATTAAAGTTAAACTTCGGAGAAAGTATTAGTGCACTATGTTTGTGTTGAAAACCTTAGTTAAAAGGATAATCAATGATTAACCTTATTTCAAGGATTTCCATCTTATATATTATATTAGTTAAATTTTAAAAAATAACATCATGTATGTCGGGTGACAATCAATCAAGTCTGGTATGGTCGCGGGTCTTGAACCCATGACCGAAAGACGATAAGGGTTTCATGCCTACCACTGGCCTATGTGATGTCCTGGTTAATGTATATTTATCTATAATTAATAAATATTTATTATGAACTATCAGTGTTGATTTTTATGGATTAATGCATTTTTTTAGAGAAAAATAATTAGACATTTTATTCTTGTATGGGCTTTAAGATCCGCTAAAAGCATATTTTAGTGCTTTAATCATCAAAGTTAATTTATAGTGATTCATTCTATGAGGTAATGGATGTATTATAAATTTTCAAATAACAACCAAATAATGAAATTTTGTCTATATAAATTTATCAATAATTACCCAACATTCTGAAAGCGATGAAAAAAATTGATTTCCTAATACCTTAATTTTTGTTAAGTTGATGGCCTTTTAAATCATCACGGATTTATGACTTTGAGGCCCTAAAATTTCATTCAATCATTCACTTGTTTTATATTGATGAACCCAATAACTCCTTATATGCCATGACCCGTCCTCGGGGCCCGTTCCATGACTACCCCAAGCCCGCCTTCCATAGGCCAGGGGCTGGCGACTAGCACCAAAAGCGTAAATCCCGATGAAAGGGAAGGCATTGCCTTTATAATAGTAAAGAAACACAATAGAGTATGCAAGCTGAAGTAACACTAAGTAAAATGAGTACAAAATTAAGTGATGGAAAGTAAATGGGTCGGTATACAAACCCAACTGAAAGTACAGTACAACAGAAAAGAAAGAATAGCTGCAGTGAAGTAAACCAGCAACCACTAAGTTGTCCTCCGGATATCCCACCTGAAGGGAGGGTACAAATGATCTCCTCAGCTCCTCGGGTCCGGTCATCCGCTCCGTGTACGTCCTGCCAAGTGGTCCACCTCTAGGTACCGTCCCACTCTATAAGACTCCACCTCGATCAGTGTTTTCTGTCGTCTTCATCCAACACAACGTAGTGCAGACATAGCCCGTGCAAGGGTGAGTATACGATACTCAGTAGGGATCCCGAGACCCCCGAAGGTCTCCCAGAATCTAAAAAGGATAAACCAAAATGGAAAGATACAACACAAAGTATCAACAAAATCTACTTAGGTATATTTCCATACATATACCTAAGTCATAAATTCTAGTTCGGCTCCAACTCACGAGCCCAAGTACAACCCAGTCCACACAGGAAAGCATAACCTAGTCTACACAGGAAAGAAATTCAATTGCATCGATGATAATGACTGAAATTCAAGACCCATCTCACACAGATATACTACTCACGAAGAGGGGTGGAGATGATAGATGTACCCTCTGAATCATCTTCCCTATTGAACCCACGTAGGATCCAAGTACAGAAGTCATCGCTGTCGAACCCACATAGGATCCAAGTACAGTAACCATTACTTCCGAACCCATGTAGGATCCAAGTACAGTCGTCATCACTTCCGAACCCACAGAGGATCCAAGTACAGTCTTCCTCACTACCGAACCCACGTAGGATCCAAGTACAGTCGTCATCGTCATCGCAGTCGTAGCCAGCTCTAGGGTTCCCGCACACAGAACGCTCGATTCTGGGAGGGTCTGCTTCTCGATCCAAGGGGGTTCGATACATCAACTATCATGAAGTCCAGAGTTGATGTATCCCAAAGTTATATCTCATCAATAAGAACTTAACGCGACAGACAGCGCATCAATCGGACGCCCGGTCTGAGAGATAATGGCTTTTCCGTCCCAGGGTCCCGGTTAGAAATATGATTGTCTCTAACTTGGATGATATCCAGATTCATCTGAAACTCACTTAGAGTATCGCAAAAGGACTGTCTCATCGAAAGAGTCTCAGTTCCGTAGACCGCGCGTCGATTGGACCCTCGGTCCTTAAGTTATTCACATTTAATTGAATAACGGGGTCGACCCGTTTAGCCTAGTGGGATGACTGGTCAGGTTGACCCAGTTTGATGGGTCCGACCCAGCAGGGGTGTGGCCTGGCCCGAAGTGGCGCGGCCCGTCTAGTTGAGCGGGTTCCAAGGGGGTGGGGCACGACCCCCCCCCCCCCCCGATTTTCCTCACTGGCGGCGCCAGGTGGGGCCACCCTTCCCCAGACCGGCCGGTCTTCTGCGCACGCGGCCCGCATGGGCGGGCCCCTGTTCTTCCTCTGCGCGGTGCCCTCCGGGCACCGCAGTCAGGTTTGCCCGTCCGGCCGATGGGCCAGCCGGTTTCCTTCTAGCGCGGTGCCCTCCTGGCGTCGTGGCTTCCTTTCACCCGACCGGTCGTCAGGCCGACCGGTTCTTCCGCCAAAGTGGCCCGTGTAGCGTTCCGCGGTTCCTCCCACACAATCGACGCGATGACGTCGGCCTCCCTTGTCGTGTTCCCGAAATGGCGTGACGGTGATGCCTCCTCCGCCTTTTCTTTCCAATTCTAAATAAAATAAACAAGATGAACGGAGGGTCGTCGGGCAGTGTTCGTTCAACCCGCGCCCTCTGTGTAAAGTGATAGAAAATGGCCGAGGTAAACCAGATGTTAAACGACAAACCAAAGAACAATTTTAATCCATTAAAATTGAACTTAACCCCTACCTCAACAAAAGATTTCTAACATCGAGCATCGCGAAATACATCGTCGCGGGGTGAGGTTCTGTAAGCGACGACAGAGTACGCCTGAGGAGGAAGCGGTGTCTCCTCTTTTGATCACGGAGAGAAGAAAACATGGCGTGACATCATTGGCAAGTTCCTGCATTGGTATATCCTCCCTTGTCGCGGAGGAAGAAGAGAATGGAAAATCTAGGGTCGCCGATTCGTTGTTCTTCATCAGAGAGTTGGCGTTGTTCAATATAGGAGATGAAGCATTCTTCTAAACTCAAGATCTTTCTCCCCAAAATCTCAACACAACAAGCCAAACAAAAATAAAATAAGGCTTATCCTTATTTTATTTAATCATGCCATGCATTCAAAATTCAAATTTCAAACACTTAATTAATTAATGGAATAGTTTCAATTAATTAATTAATGTGTGTGTTGGCATGAGTTTAAGAGGGAGAGAGAGAGGATGTGGAAAGGTTTCATAAGTTATGAGGAGTTTACAAAATTAAGAGGGGATTTAAGGAGTTTTAGAGAATGTGAAGGGTTGGAGATCATGTGGGCCCCACCTCACATTTATCCTCAAATGGGTAGTTAGGAACTAGTGGGTCCCACCCCAACTCCCTCATTTAGGAAATAACCACTTAGATATAAATTAAAATTGTTCCACAATTTTTATCCGCTTCTTATTTAATCCAAAAATTTTAACTTCTCATCCCGAGAAAACGTAATTGTGGTAATGGTCCCCTTAAGAAATTACCGGCATTGCAAGTTCATCAGCACCCTCAGATTTCAATTTCGAGCACCGGTTTAAGAGATATAAAAACCCGCTCATTCGTTCATTGAACGTACCCGAGCTAAACTTCAGAAAATTATTCTAGGCACACCGGGTCTCAGAATTCGGTTCCGTCAGAAACTACGTACTCGTAAAATTCCAAAGTATTTAAGAAAAAAATTCCTTGAAATTTCTGGGTCTTTAAATTACTACCACCTCAGGGATTTACGTCCTCGTAAAGCTACATCATAAACTAGGAAAAAAATGAGGGTATTGTGCACACATCTGAGCCTCCCGCTCCCATGTGCTCTCCTGGAGGTTCCTGTGCTACCAATGAATGTGTGCCAGAGGAATCGACCATCCACATAGGACCCGCTCCTGTCGATCCTCAATATCCACCGGGACCTCTACAAATGTCGCCCCGTCATCGATGTCTATCTCCCCATGATCAATGATATGTGTCAGGTCGTGCACCCGGTGCAACTGAGGTGGAAGGCCCAGGCGATAAGCCACCTAGACTACCCTGATGAGAACCTGGAATGGTCCGATGAAGCGCGGAGATAACTTGACGCCCCGGCCAAATCTCCGTAATCCACATCGATGTGAGACCCATAAGAAAACGTAGTCGCCATCCTCGAACTCCAGTGGTCTTTGTCTCCTATAATCATAGGACTTCTGTCTATTCTGTGCAGTCCTCATCTTCTCCTGGATGATCTGCACCTTCTTCATCATAGCCTGAACCATCTCTGGTCCTACGAGTGCTGACTCTCTAGGGTCAGTCTAGCACAGAGGTGATCTGCATGGTCAGTCGTACAGTGCCTCGTATAGTTCCATCCCGATGGTGGAGTGGTAGCTGTTGTTGTACGCAAAATCCACCAAGGGTAGGTGATCCTCCTAGCTGTGACCAAAGTCAAGGACACATGCATTGATCATGTCCTCAAGTGTCTGAATGGTCCTCTCCATCTGGTCATCCGTCTGAGGATGAAAGGTGGTGCTCAGGCATATCTGCGTCCCAAAAGCCTCCTGCATCCCCTTCCAAAGCTGGGAAGTAAAGATAGCATCTCGTTCAGAGATGATAGATTATGGCACACCATGAATCTGTACAATCTCCTAAACGTAGAGGCGTCCCAAGCTCTCTATTGAGCCCTGCTCTCTGATAGGTACGAAGTGGGCCGACTTGGTGAGTCGGTTGATGATCACCCAGATGGAGTCGTGTCCTCTGGATGTACGTGGAAGCCCTATCATGAAATACATAGATATCCCATCCCACTTCCACTCCGGGACCTCTAATGGATGTACCAAACCTGTTGGTACCTGGTGCTCCGCCTTCACCTACTGGCAGGTGATGCATCGTGAAACGAACTCTGCCATAGCCTTCTTCATACCCGGCCACCAGTGCTTTCTTCGAAGATCCTGGTACATCTTTGCTACTCCTGGATGTACCGCTAGAGGGGAAGTGTGAAACTCCCTCAGCACTTCCTCCTGCAGTGCAACTGGTACCATGGTTCATCCTCTGAAAAGGATGACGTGCTCTACTCCTACAAAAAATCCATCAGGTGCATGTCCTATGAATATCTATGCACGTCGCGTCTCACAGTCAAATTCCTCACGTTGTGCCTCTCTGACCCACTGAAGTAGTGGAGGAGTGATTGTGAGTGACTATAGAAAGGTTGATCCATCTCTATCCATGAAGGATATCTGCAACTCCGCTAGCTACTCTGTCACCTCTCCAAGTAGTTGAATGCCTGATCTCTTTATGAGAGCATCAGCCACTATATTCCCCTTCCCAAGAGTATATACTATCTCAAAGTCATAGTCCTGGAGGAACTCGAGTCATCGCCTCTGTATCAGGTCCAGGTCCTTCTTCGAGAAGATTTACCTGAGACTCTGGTGGTCAGAGTAGACTATAAAGCGCTCGCCCATCAAATAGTGCTGCCACATCTTCAAGGCAAAGACCACTGCTGCTAACTCTAGGTCATTGGTAGCATAGTTCTGGTCATGTTGCCTCAAATATCGTGAACCATAAGCGATCACTGCCTACTCCTGCATCAGGACACACCTAAGTCCAGTCCCTGATGCATCACAGTAAACTACGTACCATACGCCCTCCTCCGGTAGCCTCAAGATGGGTGCACTGGTCAATCTATGTATCAGCTCCTGGAAGATCTGCTGACATCTATCTAACCACACGAAGGGTTTCCCCTTCTTCATCAAAGCCGAAAGTGGTGCTAAAACTCTGGAGAAGTCTGGCACAAATCTCCGATAGTACCCATCCTGACCTAGGAAACTCCGCACCTCCATCACGCTCCTGGGTGGCTCCAAAGAAAGTACTGCCTCGAACTTCACAGGATCCACCGCAACTCCCGCCTCAGAGATGACGTGCCCTAATAAGTGGACCTCTCGAATCCAAAACTAACACTTCGAGATCTTACCATAAAGCTGGTTCTCTTAGAGTGTGTCCAGTACAACCCGCAAGTGGAAGGCGTGCTCCTCCTCAGTAGTCGAGTATATCAGAATGTCATTGATAAAGAATACGACAAATCAATCATGGTAAGGCTGGAAGATCATCTTAATGAGACTCATGAACACTTCTAGAGCATTGGTTACGCCGAAATTAATAACCAAGAATTCATAGTGACCATACCGACACCTGAAGGCCGTCTTCTTCACATCCTCGTCTCGAACTCTAAGCTGATGATAGCCTGACCTGAGGTCTATCTTCAAGAACCATTGTTATCCATTGAGATGATAAAAGAGGTCTTCAATACTTGGTAGTGGATACTTGTTCTTTACGGTCACCTGATTCAGGCGACGGTAGTCAACACATAGTTGTAATCTCCCATCTGCCTTCTTGGTGAATAAAATCGAAGAAGCCCATGGTGAAACACTGGGTCGGATGAATCTCTTACCCTGAAAGTCCTCCAGCTGTACCCACAGCTCACGAAGATCAGCAGGAGCCATCCGATATGATGGTGTAGATATCGGTGATGTCCCGGGGTACATGTCAGTATAGAAGTCTACCTCTCTGTGAGGAGGTAGTCCTGGAATGTCATCAGGGAAAACGCCCGCATACTTATCCACCACAATAGGGAAACTCGGACTCCACACATCAACTGCTTCGAGGATGAGACTAGCCAACTGATGTGTGATTAGCTGTCATCTCCTCTGCATAAGCCCATCCTGCGCTGCAAAGGCTCCCTTCTCACTGGTGAAGGTGAACCTACTCCCATCTGTGCGGACACACTATATTTTGCGCCTAATACAGTCAATCTGGGCATGGACTATAGATAACCATTCCATACCCAAGATGACATCCTAAGGCCTCGACGCTGCTACAAGAAGATCTTAGTCGAAGCTCTCACCTCCTAGAGTAAGCTCACACTGTCGGCACCAGTATGTAATCATCGAGTCTACTTCTGTAGGAGTCTCTAACCATAAGGATAGAGCCAACGACTCTGTCAGAATATCCAAGCTCTGAACAAGGGCAGCGGCAATGAAAGAATGACTCGCTTCTAGTTCTATAAGAACTACAGCAAGGGTGTAGTAGACACAGATAGTACCTCGAATCATCTCAGGTGCTCCATGGTCATAGGCCTCGACTTCCTAGAGCTGAGCCTACCCCTTTCTTCTAGCTCCATGTGGTTGGGGTGGCCCTCCTGGTGGTGGTGGTGGTAGAGCCTCGAAGCGTCGCCCACCACCTTCTGCTTGGCCAGCTCCCCTGCCTCGTCTGCCTGCTCCCTACGAACAACCACGGTCGAACCTCTACCTTAGCCGGGGTGGTGCCTCAACCATCTGCTGCTCCCCTGCATGGCGGGTCGGGTAGTCACGAGCCATGTGGCCCTACCCGTCACATGCATAGCACTTCCTGCCTCTCGTATGACTGGCTCTGCTGCGTGTATATCGTACATCCGAACCAGTATCCTGAGGTCACCCACCTGATGGCTTGGTCCACTTGGACCTTTGCGACATCTTTCTACTACCGACTACAGAAGACTCTACTACGTGTCACTCTGTGGTAGGCCTCGTTGCTGGCGTCGGCTTAGCAAGGAATATCTCCACAAGAAGGGCTCTCTCCAGTACTCTTGCCTACGTCGGAATGCTGAGGGAGACCATCGAAGCCCTGATCACATACCTCATTCCTTTCTCGAAGGTCCAGGCCCGGAAGAATGGTTCGTGTACCATGTCTGTGAGCGAGAGGTCAGTAAATCTCGCCGAGTACTGGGCTACTGTCATGTTGCCATGCCGCAGCTGTAGTAACTCCTGGATGCGCACCGCACGGAGGGTGGTCGGAACAAACTCTGAACAGAAGAGGCTCTCGAAGTTTGTCAAAAGTAGTGATGCCTCATCGTGCACCTGGAGAATCAGGCTCCACCATCTACCTGCTGCTGCGTGTATGAGACTCACCGCAAGGATCACCATAAGGTCAGTTGGTGTCCCTACTAATCTGAAGACTCGGACGATAGCCTCCAGCCAATCCTCGGATACCTGAGGGTCCATCTCTCTGTGGAACCTAGGTAGCCTCTGTCACTGAAACTCATGCAGCGCACTCAGGCGGCGTGCACTCTCTGCTGCTGGGGCCGGTGGTATCGGTGGCCTAGCGGGTAGAGGTACCGCTGGTTCCTCCGCTGTATTGGGGCCCTACACTGAGGCCTCATTGCTCGGTGGGCTGCCATCTCACACGTAACTAGGAACCCTAGCTGGCTGCCATCGTGGGGCCATCCTAAAAAGAAACAGGTGTGCCACGATTAATATAGTATACCTGGTGAGCTGACACAAAGTAATCACTAAGAAAACTTTTGAAACACACATGAAATAAATGTTTTTGTGCACTGAGTCGGAAATCAGTAGTCAGGTTCCTGGTGTATGGATACGTCAGCCGCTGCACCAACACTGGACTCCCTGGACCGATAACCACACTCAATACCTTAAACATTATGGCTTCACAGAGAAGAAATTATCAGATTCACAAGTTCTGTGATAGAACCGACTCCTATGATACCGATTTGTCACGACCTGTCCTTGGGGCCCATGTTGTGACTACCCCAAGCCTGCCTTCCATAGTCCAAGGGCTAGAAACTAGCACCAAAGGCATAAATCCTGATAAAAGGGAAGGAATTTCCTTTATAATAGTAAATAAACACAATAGATTACGCAATCTGAAGTAACACTAAGTAAAATGAGTACAAAAGTAAGTGATGGAATGTAAATGGGCCGGTATACAAACCCAACTGAAAGTACAGTACAACAGAAAAGATAGAATAGCTACAGTGAAGTAAACCAGTAGCCACTGAGTCGTTCTCCAGATATCCCACCTAAAGGGTGGGTACAAATGATCTCCTCAGCTCCTCGAGTCCGGCCGTCTGCTTCATGTACGTCCCGCCAAGTGGTCCACCTCTAGGTACTGTCTCTCTCTACAAGACTCCACCTCGATCAGTGTTGTCGGTCTTTTGCATCCAACACAACGTAGTGCGGGCATAGCCCGTGCAGGGGTGAGTATACGATACTCAGTAGGGACACTGAGACCCCCGAAGGTCTCCTAGAATCCACAAAGGATAAACCCCAAAGAAAAGATACAACACAAAGTATCAACCAACTCTACTTAGGTATATGCCCATACATATACCTAAGTCATCAATTCTAGTTCGGCTCCAACTCACGAGCCCAAGTACAACTTAGTCCACACAAGAAAGCACAACCCATTCCACACAGGAAATCAAGTCAATCACATCGATGATAATGACTGAAAGTCAAGACTCAGCTCACACAGATATACTACTCACGAAGAGGGGTGGAGATGATAGATGTAGCCTTTGAATCATCTTCCCTGCCGAACCCACATAGGATCCGAGTACAGTAACCATCGTTGTCGAACTCACATAGGATCCAAGTACAGTCATCATCACTACCGAACCCATGGAGGATCAAAGTACAGTCATCCTCGCTGTCGAACCCAAGTAGGATCCAAGTACAGTCATCATCGTCGTCACAGTGGCAGCCATCTCTAGGGTTCCCGCACACAGCACACTCGATTCTGGGAGGGTCCGCTCCTCGAGCCAAGGGGGTTCGATTCATCAAATATCACGAAGTCCAAATTTTATGTATCCCAAAGTTCTGTCTTGTCAATAGGAACTCAACGCGATAGACGACGCATCAATCGGACGCCCGGTCTGAGAGATAATGGATTTTACGTCCTAGGGGCTACGTTAGAAATACGCTCGTTTCTAACCCAACTGATATCCAAATTCATTTTAAACTCACTTAGAGTATCATAAAAGGACCATCTCATCAAAAGAGTCTTAGTTCCGAAAACGGAGCATCGATTGGACGCGCGGTCCTTAAGTTATTCACATTTAAGTGAATAATGGGCCTGGCCCGTTTAGCCCTATAGGCCGATGGGTCGGGTTGACCCAGTTTGACGAGTCTGACCCAGAAAGGGTGTCGGACCGGTCTGAAGAATTACATAACTCATCCCGAAGGGTCGTGGCCCAGCCCGGCCCGAAGTGGCGCGGCCCAGCCCGACGGGGCGTGGCCCGGCTTGGCCAGACCTGGTGCGGCCCGGCTTGGCCCGGCCTGGCACGGCCTGGCTGGGCTTGCGGCTCGGCTGGCTCGGCCATCTGGCCGAGCAGCTCAGCCTAAGATGAGCGGGTTTCAAGGGGGGCGCCCCCCCTGGTTTTCCGCACTAGCGGTGCCGCCCTTCCCCAAACCGGCCAATCTTCTGCTTACACGGCCCGCATGGGTGGGTCACCGTTCTTCCTCTACGCAGCGACCTCCTGGCGCCGCGGTCCGGTTCTACCTGGCCTGATGATGGGCTAGCCGGTTTCCTTCTATCGTGGCACCCTCTTGTTGTCACGGCTTCCCTTCACCCGACCGGCTGTCGTGCCGGTCGGTTCTTCCGCTGAAGCGGCCCGTGTAGCGGTCCGCGGTTCCTCCCACACAATCGACGCGACGACGTCGGCCTCCCTTTTCACATTCCCGGCATGGAGTGATGGCGTTGTCTCCTCCACCTTTTCTTTCCAATTCTAAATAAAATAAACAAGATCAACAGAGGGTCGTCGGGCCGTGTTCGTTCGGCCCGCGCCCTCCGCGTAAAGCGATAGCAAATGGCCAAGGTAAACAAGATGCTCAACGACAAACCAAAGCACAATTTTAATCCATTAAAATTGAACTTAACCCCTACTTCAATAAAATATGCCGAACGTCGGGCATCGCGAAAGACGGCATCGCGGGGTGAGGTTCCGTAAGCAACGATGGAGTGTGCCCGAGGAGGAAGCAGCGTCTCCTCTTTTGATGACGGAGAGAAGAAAATAGGGCGTGCCGTCGTTTGCAAGTTCCCACATTGGTGTCTCCTCCCTTGTTGCAGAGGAATAATAGAATGGAAAATTTGGTGTCACCGAGTCATTGTTCTTCGTCGGAGAGTTGGCATTCTTCAACAAAGTAGATGAAGCGTTCTTCTAAACTCAAGATCTTTCTCCACAAAATCTCAACACAACAAGCCAAACAAAAATAAAATAAGGCTTCTACTTATTTTATTTAATCATTCCATGCATTCAAAATTCAAATTTCAAACACTTAATTATTTAATGGAAGAGTTTGAATTAATTAATTTAAGTGTGTGTTGGCATGAGTTTAAGAGGGAGAGAGAGAGGAGGTGGAAAGGTTTCACAAGTTACGAGGAGTTTACAAAATTAAGAGGGGGTTTAAGGAGTTTTAGAGAATGTGAAGGGTTGGGGATCGTGTTGGCCCCACCTCACATTTATCCTCACCTGGGTAGTTAGGAACTAGTGGGTCCCACCCCAACTCCCTCATTTAGGATATAACCACTTAGATATAAATAAAAATTGTTCCACAATTTTTATCCACTTCTTATTTAATCCACAAATTTTAACTTCTCATCCCGAGAAAACGCAATTGTAGTAAAGGTCCCCTTAAGCAAGTTCCAGTGTTACGAGTTCATTGGTGCCCTCAGATTTAAATTCTGAGCACCGGTTTAAAAGATAGAAAAAACCCGCTCGTTCGTTCACTGAACGTACCCGAGCTAAACTTCGGAAAATTATTCCGAGCACACCGGGCCTCCGAATCAGGTACCGTCAGAAACTATGTACTCGTAAAATTAAAAATTATTTAAGAAAAAAAATAATTGAAATATCCAGGTCTTTAGATTATATATATATAACTTTTCCATCCTTGTCCAATCTTGACTCCCAACCTATGTTCTCCTATGTGGAAACCCAGTTACATATTACTTTGGGTAACCGTTATGGTTCCAAATTTTCCTTTTTAAGGGAAGTTTTATTATCCATTTTTACAATGTGGTATTCTATGAATGAAACTTTCAAGTATTAAACCTTTGATAACCTCAATTAATTTTGAGGGAGAAATTCATTTTAAGGGGGGTAGAATGTATTACACCGATATTTTGAGAATTATTTTTTTTCGAATTAATTTAACTTTTTAATATTTTTCATTTCACATGACCTTATAAATAGTTATATATATATATATATATATATATATTAAAACACTAATTCAAACATTACTTTCACACACATTACCAACTTGGATTGTTCTACACGCAATACCAACTTGGCTTGCGCTACAGGCAACACCAACTTGGCGTACGATGCACGCAACACTGAGTTTCTATGAAACATCTCTTTTTATTGAGTTAATTATTTAAATAATATAAGTATAAATTATATGTTAAACTTATTAATAAATAATTTTCAATTATTTTTGTTTTATATAAATAAAACATATTGAAAATGAAAGGTAATATGTTTGGTCAAGTCCTTTTTATGTTTAAAAACATCATTTTCTAGAATGAACTGCTTCTAATAATGAAAATAATTTTAGAAATATTTATAAATTGAATCGTATAAAATAAAATTTATTTTTTAATTCATAATTTCAAAATTATCCTGGGGTAAATTTTTGGGATTTTTCTAACAGACTTTATTTTTTTTATGAAAAGTGAAAATACTGCTTTTTAGTTAAAAACCGCCTTTTTGTATAATTAATTATTAATTCTAAATGATATTATAAATATATTTTAAGGTATAATTAGATAAATATTACATATATTAATACCATTTAATTCATTAGAATAAATTTAACTTTGAAACTGAATATAAAATATTAACAAACTTTTGAACTTTTCCTACTTTAAAACCCTGTTTTTTCATCTCATCTACGGGATTAGCACTAATCATAATTTTTCTGCTTCTGTGATTGGAATTTAAAAAATACAACATAAAAAATTGTATTAATTCAAATTTTTAGAGTATAATAATACCATGTTAATTTTTTACCAAAGTGATTAGTAAAAGTGATTAAAATTAATCACAGCACTTAAGGCCAAATTTAGCATAATTAGGGACTAAACCTTAAAATTAAGGGGCCAAAAGACCTAGAAACATGTTAAAACTCCATTTTATATCTATATTTAGGCCCTAAAACTTCCATTATTTAGTTATTTATTTTTTTTAATACTTTTTTTGGGTATGAACATGTGCACACCTAATTTGTTTCTAAAACTTTCATGTGAGTCTTTTTCCTTCCCTATAAAAGGCCGCCACCTCTACTCATTCCTTACACCTCCCAAACTTTTTATTTTCATCTAATATATGATCAATTAGCCTCCCAAAAATCTTCCCTTCAACCTTTAATCCTTACATTGGTCAGAAACCCTCTCAAGGAATCCTATTGGCACAAACCAAAAGGAGTTACCTGATTAAGAGGTAACATCTTCTCTCAATCTTTTTTACTTTATTTTCCTTCTACACCACCTCCACCCTTTTTATTCAATTATTGTGTGAAAAAAACTAGTATAATAAATATAATAGGATGTTTTAAGTAAATTTTATAACCTACACTTATACACACATCCATCTAATATATGTTGAACATATTGTTTCTATATACGGCGAACTACTGCCTCAAAAAATGATGATTGTTCATTTCTCATTTACCACCAATCATGGTGGCCATTATGATGGACACTATATTTATATATGTAATATATTATATTTATTATGTATTTAATCTTCTATATTTCTTTTAAAACATCCATCTTTTTACCCTCCATTTGGTGTTGATATGATAATATCGTTTGAGGAAGTGTGGACTACCGCCCCCTCAAAGCGATGTGATTCATTCAGACACCACATAGAATGTATTAAGGATGGGTTTAATGAAATGATATTATATATATGATATATTAATAATATTATAATAATGATATATATATATATATACATATATACATATATATACATATGTCATTTACATACTTTCTTTCAATACAATAATAAAAAACGAAAACTGTGTTTATACGTACGTACGGCTTACCATCTCCATGAACGGTGTATTCCATTACATAATTAATTATGTTATAGATTATTATAATATAATTATAATGTATATACCTGATATTTATATCATTTTATACATTCTGGAATCATTATATAAGTATAAGGATCAAAGATATAACAAATTAAGACACATACGAAGAACAAAGTGAATATTACCCAAAGCAAAACCTTAACATATGATCGTTAACAAGCGAGTAATATAAGGTTATAATACAAAAATATATGGTAATATATATAAGAATATACTTCTTTAAAATATTTATAATAAACTTATATTTACTGTATAGTAATCCTATGTAAGTACAGAGATATTCAAGACACAAGGTAAGGGGATTTCATCTCACTTTTAAGTTCTGTGAGATACAAACTATGTTTGCCACTCTTTACTTTTGTGTGGTGTATTTAATACCCATGATTGAATTATATGTATATTGTACTTAAATTTATGTATATTCGAATTCCAATTTGATGATCCTTCTTTCATGGGGTTTAAGTTTCAAAAGTTACCAAATTAGTAAAAATGTTTTTGCCTCAATTTGCCTTATTTGATACTCATGTTTTGTTATGCAGCTAAACTCTTTTTAGGGGTTCATATACTTCCATTTTACATGAAATATAATGAATATAAATCGTTTTCATGATATTATATTATTATTTTAATTAAATATCCTTACATGTAGAGCATGATCCCAATATACCAAGTTATAATAGTTTATTGAGGCAATCTCATTACTTTTCGAGATTGTTTATGTTTATGCTTCCTTTGATGAAATATTATTATCCATATCTCAATAATATTCATGATATTACTTATCCTATATTATTTCATTATATACTCATGTATTGGTAAGATTTTCTAATCTTTTTTACATAAGATAGTTAATAAAGTGTTTTAGGAAAGCCCAACTTTACCCTCTCTTCAGTTGGAAATATATGTCTTTTAAAAATATTTTCCAAGAATATTATACCATTACCCTATAATATCTAAAATAAATTTTTAACCTTTTTTTATTTTAACAATATCTTCAAGGGAATATAATTATATCTTTCTGAACAATGCACTTTTCTATCATTTTTTATCATGCAAAAGGAATGTTCTTTTGACAATGTTCGACATGTATGGATTTAACTGCTATCATTTCTTTGAATCCCCCTTTGCATTGTTAAAAAAATTATTCTTTAAGAAAATGTTTTTATAAAATTAATTTTCCAGGAAAATTGTTTTCAAAACAGTTTCAAACATCTTTTATATGTTATCATGGAAAACTGTTTTCAAATTTTTTCAATCCCTATTTATAATTTTTTAAAGTGTTTTAAAAAAATGATTTTCAAAACTTTTTCAAGATTTATTTATAAGTTTTTAAAGTATTTTAAAAAAAATGGTTTTTAAAACATTTTCAATATTTCTTTAAAAAATTTCAAGTGTTTTCAATGAAAAAGTTTTTTAAAATGTTTTGAAGGTTATTTTAAAAGTTTTCAAGGAAAAGGGTTTTCCAAATTACTTCATGTCTTATTTTTAAATTTTCAAGGTATTTTATAAGAAAATTATTTTTAAATGGTTTTATGTATTAAAAAAACTTTTTAAAACAAGAAATGGTATTTTCCTTAAGAAAATTCTAAAATACCTTTCAAAATTATTTCCCATCTAAGATAACATCCATTGGTATTGCTCATGCCTTTTGGGGAATTAGTCAATGTTTCCATTAATATTCTTTCTCTGGATGGATTATTTTTTGAGGGAATAATGTTTATGAAGCATGTTTCTCTTTCACGAGTTATATTCTTTTGAAATCCACTTCTTTTCACAGGTTATGTTTATGATGAAATGATTATGAAACTTGTCTCTTTCTACATGTTACTATATGTTTAGATGTTTATGATACCCATTTCATTTCATGGGTTATGATATGTTTATATATGATCTTGTAGAAAATGTATGTATGATTTCATTATGTGATGTTTGGGACCTATATCTCCCTCCAATGCATTGGGTAAAGATTTATATCTCATGCGATAGATAGGGATGGAACGAGGGTTTAATCAGATCAGTAATACAGGGCTGGAATGAGGGTTTACTCGGTTTAGTGATACAGGGTTAGAATCAGGGTTTACTCAGTTTAGTAATATAGGGTTGGAACGAGGGTTTACTCGTTTTAGTAATACAGGACTGCAAATGAGGTTCACCCAGTTCAGTAAAGGACTTTTTCTACTAAGATGGTCTTAGCATTGATTCCTTGGCTACTATGAAAATTAATATATGATTATGTGTTTCCATAATTCCATGTATTACTCCTATTTAAACTTTCACATCTTATGTCCTCTACTTACTTTTGATTCATGTATTGTAACACCCCGAGCTTCCATGATACGCTTCTCATTCAATAATGCAATAGCTTGCATTGTACGCAACTTCGAGTTCTAACACACCGCAACTAATTAAAGTAGCCATTATGAATAGTAATAACCACTTTTTAAATTTATAGAAATTTTATATTTCAAAACGTACTTCATTTTTTTATTCCTAATATTGAAATTAACCTATGTTGAATTTTTTGTAATTTTCTGAGAACTTCCAAATTTTTATGAATAGTGAAAAATACTTAAAACAACTTTTTTAATCAAAATAATTTATACTGATAAGTTATACTATTGAGTGGTTTTAAAGTATAATTAGAATATATTTTTACCATTTTATCCAATGGTGTTCATTAGAATTAATTTCACTTTGAAATTGGACATAAACAATTGTCAATCTTTTGATATAAATTGTTTCTTAAAAACACGCTATTTGTTGTGACAGTGGGAATTAATTATAAAATTAATTAATGCAAATTATATTTTTGGAATTTCATAAAATAGACATCATTTTTGAATTCGGAATATCAATTATAGCTTAGGGTGAAATTTTGGCATTGTTTAAAAAAACTTCAATTTTTGATTAATAGTGAAACCAGTAAGTGGTAGTTAAATAACTGATTTTTCATTTAATTGAAATATTACCACTTCTGTGTTTTGATTTTCAAAAATCCGACATACATGGTTGTCATTAAGAAGTAAAATGTGGTTCAATGAGATTAAAATAATTTTTGGTGAATAGTAACTTTTAAGTTCTTAATCGTGATTAGAGGTAATTAGTGTAGTTTAAGGTAAAAATAATGTTTTAATAATATGAGATGAGCTTGACACATATCCTACCCTCATTGGATGTGCCATGGCCGACCAAGACAATCCATGGGTCAACTTGGGGACCCCATGGAGCCACTTTAGTTGGAAAATGACATAAATACCTTTTATTTAATGTTAAAGTAAAAAATGACACAAACATGAAATGTTTTACTAAAACAATTTTTACATGGGGTTATACAAGTCATATTTTTGACTATAAATAGTAATTGGAAAGATAAAAAGATTTCCTACATCATAGTATTTGTTTTATAATTTTTAGACATTAAATAAATTAAATTATTTATGACATCATTATGATGCAGCGATGACCTCATTATTTAACGATTTTAATAAAATGAAAAGATAATGTACAATCCAAGGATTACACTTGTCCAAAGACTATTGGATGGGTAGATTTTGAACTCTTATCACCTTATACACTAATTATATAAGTGTGGGACCTTTATAATCCTAAAAGCATTGTATAATAATGTAAAATTTCCTTACTTTCCAAGAGTGCCCCTCCTCTCCTCTTATAAAAGGCCCCCACCTCTACCACCTTATTCACACTTTAAAGCCATTTGGATCGGTAAACCTCTGACCAAATAATCTCCCAACTTCCCTCCCTTACTCCTAGAAGCCTCACTTTGGGTATAATTCTTCCCAATGAAGCCTTTGGCTCTAATCAAAAAGAGTTACCCGATTTTTAGGTAATGTCTTCTCTAATGTTGTTTTGTTTTATTTAGCTTCTCCAACCCCTTAAACTCTTTTTATTAATTTCTTTTGTAACAACACCATTATCCTCAATATACTAGGACTTTGTTATAAGAAGTATTCTAGCTACACTTACACACACCTACATCTAATGGTTAAAGAACATACGGTTTCTGTGGATGACGAATTTCTGCCTCACGAAACGATGATTGTTCAACACTCATATAACACCTTGAAAGGTGGACATTAAGATGTCACTATATTTATATATGATATATAATATGTTTATGTTTTAATTATGCTTCTGTATTTCTCATTTATGGAATAATTTATGATTTCCATTATGGGTAAACGCGATAATTTCATTTTAGGAAGTGCGGACTACCGCCCCCTCAAAGTGATGTGAATCGTTAATGCCATAGGTGGGATGTATAAAGGATGGAGTAAATGATATTATATATGATATTATACTGGAACTATATTATACCTTTATATAATTATGATTTCATTCCATTAAATATGAAATAGAAATGAAAGTAGCGTTCATGCGTACGTACGGCTTACCGTCTCCATGAACGGTGAATTTCATTTCTTACCTCTAAATGTTATGTAATATTATAAATGCATGTATATACTGGATATATATGATAAATATGATATCTACATCATGAACATAATTCTGGATATAATGGATATATCACCACATGAACAACTTGTAATTATAAGAATTTTATTTTTGACTCAAGTACCTAAGATCGACAAAATGACCGTTATAAACATTAATAATTACATAATGTTCATAACATGGTAATAAGGGATATAAAAGGAATAATGAACATGAAAAAGGTTCTTAAGTAAATAGAAATTAACTCTAGTTTATTATTCAGGAGGTTAAAGAACGGTCGAGTCAGGACAAGACGCAAGGTAAGGGAACTTCTTAACCCAACTTCCATTATTTGGGTTAATCTCCTAATTTCAAATTATTTCATGATATTATTATGTATTATTTTGTATTTTTACTTTATTTATGTGTACCTATAGTGAATACACATAATAGATCTATTTTATTTTAAAAATGATCTTTTTAAGGACTTCATCTCAAGCTCCTTTCATTGAGGCATATTTGGTTTTATACACAACTTTCTTTTATACGGTGTATAAACCCCTTTGACTTTTACGTTTATTCAAAAGGAATATTTTTATACGAATCGTTTTACTAAACAACAAAAAGGGAATGTTTTTCTTTCCATACATATGCGGAGACAATGACTTCTCCGCTGCCGTGACCATTATTTGAGTTTCGGCTTCCTCTACAAGCCATCGTTTTTTTTAATGAAAAATAAATAAAAAGTTTTAACTTTATTTTATTTTGGTATTGAAAATGGTTTTTAAAGAGTTTTTATTATATCAATGTGTTGTATTGATATCTTGTGATTGAAATGTGGAAATGTTATGTTTCCTTTATTCATGTTTTATGTGATACGATTATGTTATGGTTTATGATATGTTTAAAACTATTCATATGAGGAATGCATTGGACTTAATAAGTGATGGGTGGAGCCCGATATAGCTCCTCGATGCATCGGCAGGTCTCATGAGACAAACTAGTGTCTTGGCACTAGGCCTTAAAAAAATCTTATTTTTGGTCTTGGCACGAGGCCTTGACTTTGTGGTTATGATAGTCTGGCATTATGCATTCCATCATTATGAAAGTGGTTATTGATATTGCATGTGATTATTCGACCAGTATAATATCCATGTGAAGAAGTAAATGGCATTATCTCATTTTACTTTTGCCATATTATGTTGATGTTCAAGTTTAAAAGGCTTTTGTTTTAGTTATACATTGCCTTAAATGTTTATGTTTATTTATGAAAGCTTCCGCTATGTTGTTATCCTTACTGAGCATCCGAGCTCACCCCTTTCAATGTTATAATATTTTCCAGGATGTGAAGAAGTATTTTAGGAATGACCTGCAGGGATAGTCAGAAGAGGATATGAGTGTGGACTATGAAGACTTTGTTATTGTAGTTTTTCACCTTATGTTGTAATGTAACATTTATGAATGTATCTAGTGTTTCCAAGGCTACTAAACTAATTGGTCTTTCGAGACTTGATCTTTTGTGATCATGCCAATGTTACAAAGTAATGCACCGACTCTGGGTAGCTGGGGTCGGGGTGTTACAGTTGGTATCAGAGGCAGTTTAGTACTAACCTTGGAAGCTAGATTTAGATAAACTCTGATTAGAGCACATAGCCCGAAGATAGACTTTAAGGATTAGTATAGAAGAACTTCCTAGAATTTTGGTATTATAGAGATTTTGTGAGTTTTCCGAGCAATACATCCATGTCTGGATACGAGCAGGTAGAGGCGGCTCTGGCACAAATGTACCTAGGGGTAAAACCCGAAAACACCGCTTTGAGCTAGACTCAAACGGGAACTGGTGCACGACAATGGGCCTTGCTGCACTCTTGGTTACGACACTCCCAGGGGATATGCTTAGGATAATTCTCATTTTCTTTACAAACCACTATGAACGGTTATAAGTATATACTTCCTCAAAGAAAAACTTTTTATGATTATGGATTATATCCATAAATAGTTCAATTTATGTTAAGTATTTTATAAGTATGGAATTATGTATTTTGATTCATAAACTAATCTAGTTTATGGCATTGTATAGAAATGGCGCCCAGTAGAAGGAATGTGAACTCCATCAATACGTATGATCCAAAGAGTAAGAAGGATCATATCTTTCATGGTATTAAGCCAACATTTAGAAGGGAAATATTCTCCCATGTGTTATCAACATATGAAGAAATAGTATCATGTGTTAATAAGATAAGTAGAGAATTCTCTGAGTCTTATGGATTTGAAGGGATGAAAGAGAAGAAAAGGATGGAAGAGAGAATGATGGATAAAGGGATGAGGGAAAAGAAGAATTTTCCAATATGTGATAACTGTGGGAAGAAACACCTTTGAATTTGCCTGAAGGGAATGGGAGTTTGTTATAAGTGTAGAGAAAAAGGACACCAAGTGCGTGACTGCAAGGGTAAGAAAAAGGTTTCAAATGTACAATCCTTCATCTACAAGGAGTGGGGGCACTACGCAAACCAATGTTCAAATCATCAGAGTATGCCCCAAATGATGTTATTGGATAATAATCAAGTTATGATACTACCACATATGAGGAGGAATGATTATAGTTCTTATGTTGTTATTAAAGAATTTTGTAATTTGAGTGTTGCATCAATGATGTACTGGTTATAATAATTATGGAGTATATAAGGATTGTACTGCAGTACTATTTCATCTAGGACTTGAGATTGTGTGGAACCAAGAGAAGTGACTCCACAGTAGGTTAAATTTTTGGAAAATATATGGTTGAGAGAAAGATAAACCATAATATGGTTCTGATACCGATATAGTGATTTTGGAATAAGACATGATTGATTCGGATAAATTATGTTGGATATTCTTAACATCCTTGAAACTGATTAATGATTTGTATACATTTTTGGATAGAAGGAGTATATCTATTTTTCTATAAGGAATAAGGGATCATGAATGTAATCAATAAGGATTTATGGTAATACAGTATGTTGTAGTGTTTTAAAAGAATACATGATGAAGGTGTTCACATGTTGTTACGCAGAAAAAAAAGAGCTTCATTATGTTTACCTTCCTCATAAAATCTGGACTGTGAGTTGGACAGAAGTATTTTGGATAACTATAAAGGTTGGAATGGATTATATTTTACATTGGATACTATTGTTAAGGTTATTTTTGGATATTTATAAAAAGGAAAACACGCAGACCGAGTTACAACCCATCGCATCGGACAATGCTGTGGGAATCGAACCCACAACCATAGTGCGATTGGGATTAATCGCCTACCACTGGACTACGTGAAGTCCCTGGTTTTTACAAAATAGTTTTTCTAATCTAAATGGTATGTGTTTAAATTTGGAACCTTATACAATTAGGATAATTATAATATTTTTTAGTTCTATTATCTTTTTGAGTGAAAGATGAGTTGAAGGTTGAAACTATAATTGTCAAGCATAAATATATATATACCTATCTCTTATTCAATGAATAAATTAATTCTTAAACTTTAGTAAAGGGATATTAAAACAAAAAAATGTGTTATCCTAATACCTTATGTCTTGTTGAACTGATGATATTTTAAATCAACATAGATTGAAGGCTTTGAGGCCCTCAATTTGACAGTTGATTGTGATTGATGACCTCAATCACTCCCTACAAATATTTACGTTTTTCCTCCAATTATATGTCTCTAATTGCCACCAATGTTCTCCTTATCGAGATCATAATTTGGTGGTGACTTTCTTATTTCAATTTCCCTCTTATTAAGACTAAATTTTATTAACCTTATTTCCGATGTAGGTTTTCCACAAAGGTATTTTCAATTTTCAACCTTTTATTTTCCAAGAAAAATTTGAAATTGCGAGGACGCAATTTATTGAAGGAGGGGAGAATGTAACACCCCGAGCTTCCATGATATGCTTCTCATTCAATAATGCAATAGCTTGCATTGTACGCAACTTCGAGTTCTAACACACCGCAACTAATTAAAGTAGCCGTTATGAATAGTAATAACCACTTTTTAAATTTATAGAAATTTTATATTTCAAAATGGACTTCATTTTTGTATTCCTAATATTGAAATTAGCCTATGTTGAATTTTTTGTAATTTTCTGAGAACTTACAAATTTTTATGAATAGTGAAAAATACATAAAACAACTTTTTTAATCAAAATAATTTATAGTGATAAGTTATACTATTGAGTGGTTTTAAATTATAATTAGAATATATTTTTACCATTTTATCCAATGGTGTTCATTAGAATTAATTTCACTTTGAAATTGGACATAAACAATTGTCAATCTTTTGATATAAATTGTTTCTTAAAAACACGCTATTTGTTGTGACAGCGGGAATTAAATATAAAATTAATTAATGCAACTTATATTTTTGGAATTTCATGAAATATACATCATTTTTGAATTCGGAATATCAATTATAGCTTAGGGTGAAATTTTGGCATTGTTCTAAAAAACTTCAATTTTTGATTAATAGTGAAACCACTAAGTGGTAGTTAAATAACTGATTTTTCGTTTAAACGAAATATTACCACTTCTGTGTTTTGATTTTCAAAAATCCGACATACATGATTGTCATTAAGAAGTAAAATGTGGTTCAATGAGATTAAAATAATTTTTGGTGAATAGTAACTTTTAAGTTCTTAATCGCGATTAGAGGTAATTAGTGTAGTTTAAGGTAAAAATAATGTTTTAATAATATGAGATGAGCTTGAAACATGTCCTACCCTCATTGGATGTGCCATGGCCGACCAAGATAATCCATGGGTCAACTTGGGGACCCCATGGAGCCACTTTAGTTGGAAAATGACATAAATACCTTTTATTTAATGTTAAAGTAAAAAATGACACAAACATGAAATGTTTTACTAAAAAAAATTTTACATGGGGTTATACAAGTCATAGTTTTGACTATAAATAATCATCGGAAAGATAAAAAGATTTCCTACATCATAGTATTTTTTTATAATTTTGAGACATTAAATAAATTAAATTATTTATGACATCATTATGATGCAGCGATGACCTCATTATTTAACGATTTTAATAAAATGAAAAGATAATGTACAATCCAAGGCTTAAACTTGTCCAATGACTATTGGATGGGTATATTTCGATCCCTTATCACCTTATCCAAGAATTATATAAGTTTGGGACCTTTATAATCCTAAAATCATTGTATAATAATGTAAAATTTCCTTACATTCCAAGAGTGCCCCTCCTCTTCTCTTATAAAAGGCCCCCACCTCTACCACCTCATTCACACTTTCAAGCCATTTGGCTCGGCCAACCTCTGCCCAAATACCCTACCAACTTCCCTCCCTTACTCCTAGAAGCCTCACTTTGGGTATAATTCTTCCCAAGGAAGCCTTTCGCTCAAATCAAAAAGAGTTACCCGATTTTTAGGTAATGTCTTCTCTAATGTTGTTTTGTTTTATTTAGCTTCTCCAACCCCTTAAACTCTTTTTATTAATTTCTTTTGTAACAACACCAGTATCCTCAATACACAAGGATGTTGTTATAAGAAGTATTATAGCTACACTTACACACACCTACATCTAATGGTTAAAGAACATACGGTTTCTGTGGATGACGAATTTCTGCCTCACGAAACGATGATTGTTCAACACTCATATAACACATTCAAATGTGGCCATTAAGATGTCACTATATTTATATATGATATATAATATGTTTATGTTTTACTTATGCTTCTGTATTTCTCATTTATGGCATACTTTATGATTTCCATTATGGGTAAACGCGATAATTTCATTTTAGGAAGTGCGGACTACCGCCCCCTCAAAGTGATGTGAATCGTTAATGCCATATGTGGGATGTATAAAGGATGGGGTAAATGATATTATATATGATATTATACTGGAACTATATTATACCTTTATATAATTATGATTTCATTCCATTAAATACGAAATAGAAATGAAAGTAACATTCATGCGTACGTACGGCTTACCGTCTCCATGAACGGTGAATTTCATTTCTTACCTCTAAATGTTATGTAATATTATAAATGCATGTATATACTGGATATATATGATATATATGATATATACATCATGAACATAATTCTGGATATAATGGATATATCACCACATGAACAACTTGTAATTATAAGAATTTTATTTTTGACTCAAGTACCTAAGATCGAAAAAATGACCGTTATAAACTTTAATAATTACATAATGTTCATAACATGGTAATAAGGGATATAAAAGGAATAATGAACATGAAAAAGGTTATTAAGTAAATATAAATTAACTCTAGTTTATTATTCAGGAGGTTAAAGAACGGTCGAGTCAGGACAAGACGCAAGGTAAGGGAACTTCTTAACCCAACTTCCATTCTTTGGGTTAATCTCCTAATTTCAAATTATGTCATGATATTATTATGTATTATTTTGTATTTTTACTTTCTTTATGTGTACCTATTGTGAATATACATAATAGATCTATTTTATTTTAAAAATTATCTTTTTAAGGACTTCGTTTCAATCTCCTTTCATTGAGGCATATTTGGTTTTATACACAACTTTCTTTTATACGGTGTATAAACCCCTTTGACTTTTACGTTTATTCAAAAGGAATCTTTTTATACGAAGCGTTTTACTAAACGACAAAAAGGGAATGTTTTTCTTTCCGTACATATGCGGCGACAACAACTTCTCCGCCGCCGTGACCATTATTTGATTTTCGGCTTCCTCTACAAGCCATCATTTTTTTAATGAAAAATAAATACAAAGTTTTAACTTTCTTTTATTTTGGTATTGAAAATGGTTTTTAAAGAGTTTTTATTATATCAATGTGTTGTATTGATATCTTGTGATTGAAATGTGGAAATGTTATGTTTCCTTTATGCATGTTTTATGTGATATGATTATGTTATGGTTTATGATATGTTTAAAACTATTCATATGAGGAATGCATTGGACTTAATAAGTAACGGGTGGAGCCCGCTATAGCTCCTCGATGCATCGGTAGGTCTCATGAGACAAACTAGTGTCTTGGCACGAGGCCTTGACAAAATCTTATTTGTGGTCTTGGCACGAGGCCTTGACTTCGTGGTTATGATAGTCTGGCATTATGCATTCCATCATTATGAAAGTGGTTATTGATATTGCATGTGATTATTCGACCAGTAGAATATCCATGTGAAGAAGTAAATGGAATTATCTCATTTTACTTTTGCCATATTATGTTGATGTTCAAGTTTAAAAGGCTTTTGTTTTAATTATACATTGCCTTAAATGTTTATGTTTATTTATGAAAGCTTCCGCTATGTTGTTATCCTTACTAAGCATCTGAGCTCACCCCTTTCAATGTTTTAATATTTTCCAGGATGTGAAGAAGTATTTTAGGAATGACCTTCAGGGATAGTCAGAAGAGGATATGAGTGTGGACTATGAAGACTTTGTTATTGTAGTTTTTCACCTTATGTTGTAATGTAACATTTATGAATGTATCTAGTGTTTACAAGGCTACTAAACTAATCGGTCTTTCGAGACTTGATCTTTTGTGATCATGCCAATGTTGCGAAGTAATGCACCGACTCTGGGTAGCTGGGGTCGGGGCATTACATGTATTATGAACTGCCAAGATTTATTCCATGTTTCATGTATGTGATATTTTATATGTAAGTTATGATCTTCTATTTTCATGATCATGTTCTCATACCCTTATGTTCATGTTTATGCTTACATGTCTCCCTTTTTTACCCTTACTGAGCATTTGATCTCTCCCATTTTTATGTTTTATTTCCCCTAGGTTATAATGATATATACTATATTTGATATGTCTAAGAAGGTTTCTAGTCAAGAAGAACCTAGTGGGAGATGATTTAGCTCACATATGTACCAGTGTTTATGTTTTCGTGTTTCTGAAGGCACTATACCAACTATAGTCTTTGGGTGTATTTCTGTATAATGTTTAAGTATTCCGAAAAAGTTATGTAATTTATATGTTTGTAATGTGAGGGTAACTATAGATATTATCCATGGATGCATTTTGTGCTCAAGTTATTGATTAAATGGCGTTTGTTTTCAATTACTTAACTTTCCATATTGGTTATTCCTTATTTAATCATGATAGATTCTATTGTACATAACTCTTACTAAGATTCCAAGATAACCCTTTATTCTTTTTCCTTTCCATATGTTATGAATAAGGAATCTTTGAATGAGTTAAAGGATGCGGAATATTTAATCTCACTATGTTTTATATTTTATTTTCAATGTAAAATGGGAATAATGTATGTGTTTGGTTCTTCAAGACTACAAAACTATTTGGTCCTTTGGGATGTGATCACTTTTATCTTATACCAATGTAAAAAATTAACCACTGGATCAAGGATACTAGATTCGTGGTGTTACAGTTGGTATTAGAGCAATTTTAGTGGAAAACTTTGGAACTAGAATTAGGAAAAATACATTAGGGAACATAACCCTATGAATGTCTTTGAGGATGAGTATAATTATAGGATAGCATCCTAAAGTTTGGGTAAGGTATATATTATATGGGTTACCTGTAAATACACGCATGACTGGATACTACAAGTGGATATGGTTTTGGAACAGAATCATCTAGGGTTAATAACCCTGAAAATAGGTGGTTGGTTATATCTTTTTCATCATTCTCTTGTATATTGAGTGTTCCCTTACTACACACATGGGTTGGAACTCCTAGGGAATATGTTTTGGTTAATTCAGATTTTCTTTACAACCCATTATGAAGGATTTTAATATATTATAACCATAAATAACCTAGGTAAAGTTTCTTATATTGAAAATAATGTGTCATGATTTAGACTTTCCATAAATGATTTTCATGATTATGTGGTTTCCCACTATTATTATTGTTTATCATACTATGATTTTTGGTTTCAGTACATGACTAGAACTAGAATGAACCATGTTAATTTTTAATGTGATAGAAAATTTGGTGATTATGAGAAACCAAATGGGATGATTATTGGAGTGAGGGATATTTTGATTATGACTAACAATTTATCACAATATATGATTAACAAACTTCACCTTAACAAACTCTCAGACTCACCAAAGAAGAGAAGGATAAAATTTATTAAGTGCTTGGTTAGTGGAGACCATGGAGGAAAAACTCTTAATTTTATTCATGTCATAAATGTAGTAAGAGACACCCCAAGGAATGTTTTAATGGAAGGAAATTATTTTTTGTGTTTGGAAATTAAGGTCATATAGAAATAAATTTTCAAGGATTTGAACATCATATGTGTGTGGAACATGGGAATTATCTGAGTCAATTCCCTAATCTAAAGGTTAACTCCAAAACCAAGGATGGTATTATTCCATTGTCAATCATTGAAGTGTAATTATTTAAGTGTTTATGTATTTTTGATTTGAGAATTATGTTGTATGAGTGTTATATCAATGATTTTTTTATAATAATTATGAAGCATATACGGATTGTTTCATAATAGTTTTAGTTTAAGGATTTGAAATCATATTTTTAATACTACTCATGGCCTAGAAATTTGATTTGATGTTAAGGTGATATTTTATGGAAAAATACATGATTTAGGGAAATATAACCATTAATATGTGTTTTACATTGAGATAATATTTTTTATTCAAGATAAAGAGTGATTAATATTGATAAATTAAATAGGATAATATTGGTGACCTTGGAATTGATTAGTGGTTTTATGGTATTTTTATTTAAGTTTAATACATTATTATATTTATGGAATATATTTGATAATCTAAGATTTTATTTTTAAAAAATAATGGGATATTTTATTTTTGGAAGAATATATCCTTTCAATTTTGTTTTATGGTGATCAAGGTATTAAAATATTTGGTATGTGACATTAAGAGTTACTTTATATTGTTTTGGGGATTAATGTTAAGTTGATTTTGGAAATTTAGTGACCTTTTTTCTAAATTTTTGGATTTCAAATTTGTTAGGGTGTATTTTTGAAGGGTTTTAAGGATAAATACTTATGGAATGGATTGATTTGATCTTTGGGTGTCTCTACGTATCTCATTGGAATGAAAATCAAGCCATGTGTGGTTTTGGGAAGCCATGAATTTTAATGTCATATAGAAATGATGAAGGTTACCTGATGTGAAAAAGAAATATTGAATCCCCATAAATGTTTTCCAAACACTTAGGAAATAATCTCATGAGAGGAATCCCATGTTTTTATATGATTATTTTTGATTTGGTTTCCCAAGGCATCATATGTATAGTACATAGGGTAAGACTACATTTTAACATCATGGGCCGAAGATGTTGTCGCACAGTCTAATGTCTTGTGACCAAGATGGATATATTTGGATTGGACCCATGATTTGAGATTTGTGAACCACTACATATATTGTGATGGAAATAATCAAGAAACATGAAGTTCTTGAATAGAGAGATTACCTATGTAGATCTGACTCACACACGGGGAGGGGGTACTTCATTTTTATTTTACATAGATCTAGCTCATGTACAGTGAATCATCTGTAAAGTGATGTTCTCAATGTAGTTTAATGTAATGTGGTAAGGATGTAGGGACCTGTTCATTTATGTTCTTGATGTTAGGACTCCTTCTATTCATTTTAATGTCATGTAGTAAGGACATATCGTGCAATTTAATTTCAACTAATTAGTATGTTATCCTTTCAATTTAACATCATGCATACTTTATGTATTGTTCTATTTAACATCATGAAACTTGGATGAATCATTAATTTTAACATCATGTTATTAGGATGTTATTTTTTCTTGTAATTTTAGGTCATAAGACTAGAACTACTCATGCAGTTTAACATCATGTGACTAGGATGATATATTCTTGATTATAGTTATGCAAAGTATTTCTTGAGAAACCTCTCATTGGTGTGGGGGCGTGATGGGATCCCAATACATGGTGGCTAATAATTAAGCTCCATTGGAATATAAATTATGTATGATTTATGTTCCTTTCCTATTGGGTTCCAACTTTGGAGGTTTTTTTCATAGAATCATGGTTGTTCTGAGATCCAATACTAGTTCTCATTAAAGAAACGAATGGAGGAGAACCTTTTTATTGAAGGCTTGTGTGATCTGGTTCTGATGGGATTTGAGGTTGTGCAGTGTACGCAACCTTTTCTAATCAATCTATTCCAACTCATCTATCTTCTTTTTTGCTTTCTCATCATATGAGAGTTTTCTGTAATTTATATTTGAAGCGATAGAAAATGGACTTCCATGGTCAACACTGATTCATTTCCTTACACCAATGAATATGGTGTTTCTTATATAGCAGTGAACATGGTGGTATGGTAAGTCCATAAATATTGAAGGTTCTTGTTTGACCTGGATTTCTTATCTTTTTCTACCATCTTATAAATTATATTAGATAGAGTCTTACTAAATGCCTCTATCTGTCCATTTTCTATTGTGTGATAGTGGGATGAATGGTTGGACTTGATGTTTTACTCCTAGTACAATTTCTTCAATTCATCATAATAGAATTTGTTATCATGAACCATAAAAATCATTTGAGTTAATCCAAACCTGGTGATGATATTATACTTCACAAAGTTAATAATATTCTTCATCCCAACTTCCTTGAGGGGTATTGCCTCATCCCATTTGGAAAAGAAGTCAGTAATATTAAGGGTTTACTTAAATTACTTATATATAGCTATGGGATATGGTCCCAAAACATCCATCCCCCATACAGAAAATGACCAAGACTATTTAACTATATGTATAAATACATAGGGTTGATGGATGAAGATTGCATGAATTTAGCATGTATGAAATTTCCTAGTGAATGCCTCACATTCATGTATCATGGTTTTCCAGTAGTAACCAAGCCTCCTAATTTGGTGGGAGAGTTTTTTATTTTATGGATGAGCACTGTAAGAGCCTACATGGACTTCATCTATGATTGTGGGAATCTCTCTTTATTCTATGAATCTAAAGAGTATTATGTCGAATCCTTTTTTTAGATGGATTTTTTCTCATTTTGCTCATCCCAAAGGCTAAATTTCACTACTCAGAAATTATTTTGTTCTCTTTCAGATCTGTACAGTAGAAGGGTCCCATTTTAGAGATAATAATTATAGGCTCCACACATCCAGAGGTGTATATCAGTTTATCACACTATGGGGAACTGTTGATATGATTGATTTCCTCTGGGTCACATATAATGAATGATGAAACCATCCTTCGGTGTGTGATGTGGAATACTACCTCATACTGATTGAGATCATCTATAACTGTAGCTGCATTAGCTAGTACATTGACATTATCATTTTTTGATTGAGGAACATGGTGAAATGTTGCTTCAAAAGGTATCTTTTTTATAAATACTATGAAATAGCTGATAAAAGGGTCCAATTCTTCTTTCTTGGTGGCATATTTTCTGTTGATTTATTTTATCACTAGCTATGAATCCAATTTTATGTTTAGGTAGGATACCTACAATTGTAGTGATAATTCCAAGCCAGGATTGGTATTTGACGTCATTATTATTGAAGCCTTTGGAAAGTGATAATGAGTAGGGAAAAATGATTTTTCTAAGGAAACAAATAAAATTTCAGACCAACCCATTTGAACTTCTGGTTTTCCTACCTCTTATCAATAGGAATTCAGGAGGTACCAAAAAAATACATCTCTCATGACTGAGGAGTTTCAATGGTGTATAAAACCTCTTTATCTAGAAATTCAGTGTCCACTAGTGTGTTTTCCAAGGAAGGATGTGCTATAAGGAAATAGATCAGATATTTCCCTTTCACTGCCTTCTATGATATGAATTGTATGTCATACTACAGTATAATAACTTCCCATCGATCCAAATTCCTAGTCATCATAGGATGTCCAAGGATGTACTTGCGTGGGTCAATACAAGATACCAAGTGTACTTTTTGATGTTGCAATTAATGTCGTAACTTTTACACTATAAATATGAGTGTGAGAGAATTATTCTCGATATAATAATACTAAGTCTCAGTACCTATCATCATTCAACTAAGGTAATAGAGACTATTTTTGTTCCCCATATTGTTTTTCTATGTAAGTAGAGCACTAAGGGATCATTCCATGGTGGCCACATATAATATAAGTGTCTTTCCTTCTATCAGTGGCATCAAAATTGGTGGGTTCACCATGTACCACTTGGGATTCTCAAAGTATTCTTAAAATTCTTCATCCCATTGGAAGGTGACTCCCTTCTTCATTAACTTAGTGAAGGGGAGTGGTTTACTGGCCATCTTAGCTTTGAAATTTCAAATATAATTGAGGTTCCCTTAGAGCCCCCTCATTTCATTAAGATTATTATGATGTTAAATTTCTTTGATTTCACTAGTATTTTCTGGGTCAGCCTCAATGCCATGGTGGCATACCAAAACACCAGGTAATTTCCCTGATGTTACCCTAAAAGCACACTTTAGTAGATTTATCTTCAAACTATGCTCCCACAACATATTGATGTTTGTTTGGAGGTCTGTAAAGTGATCACATCGCTCTTAATATTTAACCACCAGGTTTTCAACATAACATTATACTATTCATCCCAAGAATGGATTAAAGATATATTGTATGGAACATTGATAAGTATCTCCAAAATTCTTTAATCTGAAGGGTGTGACTTGATAGAAAATTTTCCCTTGAGGTGCTCTGAAGGTAGTAGATTCCTCACCTCTAGGGTCCATCTTTATGTGATTATATCCTAAAAAACCATCCATAAAGGAAAGGTATTGAAAGTCATTAGTTACATTTATCAAAATTTCTATGATTAGAAATAGAAAATCGCCCTTCAGGAAGTGTCGATTAAGGTCTCTAAAATTGATACAGACCCTAATCTTTCCCTTGTTTTTCTTGACATGGACTATGTTGGTGAGCTATCTTGGGTATTTCACTTCCTAGAAAAAATTATCTTGGATCAATTTGTTAACTTTTTATTCTAAATTAGTAGCATGATATGGGTTCATCCTCCTGGATATCTTCTTGAAACCTCAATGTTCATCAGGTATTCCAAGGTGGTACATAGCCACGTCAGGGTTCATCCTGGGAATCTCCATATAATTCCAATAGAAAACGTATCGATTTTTATTTATAAATTCAATATAAATCTCGTAATACTTGAGAGGCATGGAAAAAACAAATCAATGTAGACTGTGGGTCTTCTTCGGTTCCCAAATTTACCTTTCTGAGCTCATTGATGGTGCTAGAGACACCTACCTCAAATAAGTACATGGAGTTCCTAATGTCATCCACTTATTATTCTACCTCTAATTTAGTGGGGAAATTTTTAGATATAGTGGGTAATCCGGGGGTGTCTCTATTACTGTCGAGGTAATAGAGTCCATGGGAAGAGACATTTTCATCCTGAACATCTAGATTCATCATAGAGAGATTCCAAAGTTTATTATTTTCTCTTTTGTTGTCGCTGGGGATAATAGGATCTTGGACATCTAATATTAAGTCCACTACCTCAATGAGGCTTATGGGTAGCTGATAGCCCTACAGGGCATCGTTAATTCCCACCAAGTTACTTCATTTAGAAATTTATAAACATTAATCGAAAAAATCACTAAACTAATGGGTAGTATAGGAAATTCAAATATGAGGTCAAACCCATAGAGATAGGGTTGGATAAAATATTAATTAAATAAGATAAACCTAAACTAATTTTTATTTGAATAAAATAAAATCTAAACTATTGAAAATGGATTTGTTTATAAAGTTGGAGGAGACAATATAAAATGGGTGTTGGGTAGCAATGATTCTAGGTTCATTAGATGACAAGGTATAAAATAGTTAATTAACAATCATGTAGTCATCAGAATCAGGTCTTAGAAAGTTCAATGGTCATGATAAATGGAATCCATCCCAAACTCACCTTTTCTCATGGTCTGGTACTTCAGACTGTAAAGGATGGGTAACCTGAAACCTTATTTAAACATAGGGATGGGAAAAACCAAATGGTCATGGTGAAAGTCAAGACCCTAGATCTCACATTAAACAAATGTATTTAATCAATCCCATCAATGGTCATACTCAAAGAGAGAAATAAATTAACCCAATACCTAACCCCGCTCACAATGTTCATGCAAGAAGAAATTAGGAAAAGGATCGAGTTGCAAAGAGAATATGAAATCATAATATAAATTTAATTCAATTATAAAATACCTTATATTAAATCTTCCTTTATCATGCTTGCGCCCACACAAATAAATCACCCACTCATGCTAACTATGAGTGGGTGTGGAAAATAAATAAATTAAAATCCTAATGAAATTGGAAAAGAAGGTGGTGTGCCTTCATCCGTAGGCTTCCCAGTGTCTTGCTCCATCCAGAATATCAAAATGGTGCACTGGGGGTCTCCTTTTATAGGTGTTCCCGTCCAAACCCCATGGCTCGTGTCACTTTCATTTTCTTTGCGCATCACCATCATCCGGATGTGTACCTGGGGTACACGTCGTGTACTTAATATCTACATTTCCTTCACATCCGCATGAATCTTGGGCGTATCACGTTCATAAATTCTATGTTTGACTACCATCACATAGTGTACTGGGGATACATGACGTGTACCCTTTAAAATCTTCATATCCATGTATCTTGGTAAAATATTCTCCGAAAACATGTCCTGAAAGATGTCACGTTGTGTAATGAAGTTACACAGTGTGTACTTGTCATTCACAGCATGTTTACATGTCAAGACCTGTCCAGGATGGCTAATTCCTATTTGATGAAGTCGTGATGTGTACTGAAGGTAAATGACGTGTACCAGTGTTTCTTCATTTTCCATATTCTCTTCATCTTCAAAAATCCATTTTCGCGCCGCATAGATTCATTTTCAATCTCTTTTCATTAATTTTTTAAATATTCAACATTTCCTACCAAAAAATATAAAACAACTCAAATCACTCACAAATTGGAAAGATTAATCAATTAAATACAAAAATAAACATATTGCACTACTCAAAAATATGTGAATGAAATAGACTTATCAAATCTCCCCAAACTTGAATTTATCTTTGTCCTCAATGATTGAGTCTCAACATAATATAAAGTATGTTAACCTTACCATGCTTTAAATTCAATTTTAATAAAATAAATTGATCATATGGAAAACTAAATGTTCAATCATCACATATGACTATTCATCACTGCCTCATTTTTCAAAGAAACAAATCAACCATGTATTTTACTTCTCCTCTTCAAAATAGAAAAGCCTTGTCAATCATCCATCTTCATTTTTCAATTAATTATTAATATGCATGCCACTTGAAATCTACCTCACATGAATTTTTCTGCTCATCATAGGGGTACAATTTTAAATATAATTCTACACATACCTCAAAAACATGTAACTTACCATAAGCTTTCAAGGCATCTAACATTTCTACTATGTAAAGACAAAATCTTAATTAATCATGAGATCTTCATAATTATGGATCAAATGACTCTGAGGATTTAGGGTAGGTAGGTAAATGATATAAAAATTAAATCTAAAAAAGGAGGTTTGACTCTAAATAATTTTTCATGATAACAAAATATAAGCTCAATGAATGTCTCCCTTTTCAAATTTCATCTCGCTCTTCCCCCCAGAAATCTCAAGTTAGGCCGATGATATATATAAGTTCAATGAATGAATCAAACTCTCTTGATTTTTTTTATTTATATTTTTTTTTTCTTTTTTGAAATTTATGCACAGGAAAAATCTCATATCCATCATATAACCACATATGATCAAAAATCATTAGTTTGGAAAATAGTGATTTTTTATCCTCCCAAAACACAACCCAGTTTCATTTTTTTTCAAATGTATTTTTTTCAATTGTTTTTATCAAGAGAGGTGAACAATAAATATAGTGGAAGATGTCATATCCTCTCCCAAATCATAATAGAAAATCTCCCCAGCAATGTATCCACAACAAAGTATATCATAGTAAACCCAATAATATTCCTCCACCACACTTATTCTTTTAAATATCATGAAAAATGTTTATAGGAAGGTATGAATGGATAAAATAGTCTTATAATATGGCTCATTTATTGAAAAGTCAATTCATGTCTTCTATGGTCTTAAAAAGGATTAATTCAAGTTTGGTCTATGGATAAGGGCTAACAAAAATATGCCTCTATCATTTTAAAAGTGATTTTTTCAGTCGTAGCTTCGATAAGATGAAAATAAATTTCTAGAAGAAAAAATGCATGAGTTTCTCAAGAAATATACTATATAAAGAATGGAAAATATTATATTATTGGATCTCTCAGGAATGAGACGAATGGTTGGGTCAATTACTCATGGAAATGCATAGGAATAATTAAATCAATTAATAAAAACATCAAAAATTAAAAACATGCTCAAATCTAATAAAAAATTCATCTATAATTATTAACATGCTCCTATAAATCATGATTTTTCAAATCCAAATCCAAATGATTATCACTACTAATTATTTTCTCCACTTTTCTCATTCAAATTTATTAACAAAGAAATCAAAATACATGGCATGGTTAATATCCTCCGTAGTTTATATCTCCAAGATCATTTGATTAAAGAATGAATCAAGTGAGGGGAATGAAATTTCCAATTAAAGATCTAAACCTTTTAAAATGTGGGGAATAGAGTTGAAAAATACAGAATTGAAATTCTTACTCCCCTTGAAATTGGTGGTTCAAACATGGGATGCATAGGTACTATTTGTACTAGATTCATGATGTGAAATAGTCTTGCATCTTTTCTTCCTTATGCCCCCTACTTCTGCCTATGCCATTGATGGAAATGAAAAATAATTAGAAACCATTAAAAGTAAAATTCCTTACAATATGATCAAAAATAATTAGGGTAATTTAAATTAAATACTAATATAATATAAAATTAAATTCTAGGAAATCAAAAAAACTAAAATTCTATAAATCAATAAAAAACTTGAGTTGCCTCCCAGAAGCTGCTCTTTTTTAACCAGTTGTTTAGATCGACCATACCTGGGTTAACTGATTATATTGTGGTAAAAATATAACCATATCATGGTTACCCAATCTTCACTTTGTAATCCTCCCATCTTAGCTTGAAAAATCCTTAATGGAATCGGTGTGGTCCTCATAAGTGGTGACCAGAGTCTGAATAGTATGAGTATCTCTAGCATAATTTCGGCATCGGTCCAAACTCCGTAAACTTATTCTTCTTTTTTGGTTGGATTCATGTGTTGTATTTCTTCAATGATCACTTCTTGTTCCACATCCTATATCTCTTCAACTTCTTCTATTATTGCTTCTTCTTGTTCCTCTACGTAGTCAACTCAAGGTGCAACTTGTTCTTATTCTTCCTCTTCCTGAGGCACACTTAGAATTTCTAGAAATTTTTTCATAAATATGAAAACCATCATCTCCTCCTCCCCTTCTTCATCTTCTTCATCCTTTGTTTTTTGTTCTAGTTTTTTTAGGAATCTTTGTAGTATCTCAGCAGCTGAGGTTCCTTTTTCTTCAATTTCATCTTCTTGTTGCTTCCTTCTCTAGTGTGATTTAGACCATTCGAGTTCTATGAAAAGGTCATGTCTTCATTATCTTTTGAGCCTGAAAAGTCAAGGGCATCGTGATTAGGATAAATATAATAATTGGAAGTGGTACTTACCCTTTCTTCATTTTCCATATATTTCTTTTGATGCGCCATGTAGATTTTTGGCTCTAGGTTGTGGGGTAGAGTGTGTTCATAGCATGGGTACAGTTTTGGTAACTTGAAAGCTTGACTTCTCATTTATTTGATTTCATCGATTAGTTGTGGCATATCATCAATTATGAAGGCAAACCTCTCCTTGGTAGTCATTTTAGTATGCAATCCTACCATCACAACTAAAAATACCTAGTGTGGTAAAATAAAATTTAAATAAAAATACTATTCTAAAATTAGGAATTATAATATATGGGAAAAGAGTTTGTCTAAATTATTCAATCAATAAATTCTCTACTCCTATAACCAACAACGGTTCTAAAAATTTGATAGCCCTACAGGCATTGTTAATTCCTACCAGGTTACTAAATTTAGAAATTTAAAAACATGAAACAAACAGACCACTAAACTACAGGGTAGTTTAGGATATGTAATTCCAAGGTTGAACCCACAAATATATGGTTGGAAAAAATATTAATTAAATAAGATAAATCTAAAAAAAATTAGATTTGAATAAAATAAAATCTAAACTATCGATCATGGATTTATTTAGAAAGTGGGATGAGACAATATAGAAAGGATTCTGGGCAGTTCGGATTCTAGGTTCATCAATGAAAAGGTATGAGATAGTTAATTTAAAATCATGCAGTAATCGGAATCGGGTCTTAGAAAGTTCAATGGTTATGATAAACACTATCCATCCAAATTTCTCATTTCCTCATGGTTAGGTACTTCGGATTACAAAGGATGGGTAACCCAAAACCTTATTTAAACATAGGTAATGACAAACCAAATGGTTATGGTGGAAGTATAGTCCCTATATCACATATTTAATAAATGTATTCAATCTAGGAAATGGTCATGCACAAAGAATGAAAATAAATCCAATCCCGAACCTTGCTCAGAATGTTCCTATAATAATAATTAATAAAGTTGATAGAATTGAATAGAAAATATGAAATCCCAACATCAATTACATTAAAATATAAAATATCTCATACATTAAATTCTCCTTCATCATTCACACATCAGAAAAAATAAATCACCCGCTCATGCTAGCCATGAATGGGTGTAGAAAAATAAGAAAGCAAAATCCTAAAGGAGTGGAGAAGTAGGTGGTGAACCTTCGTTCACAGGCTTTCTGGTGTCTTTCTCCATCCAGAATATCAAAATGGTGTGTTGGGGTTCTCCTTTTATAGGTGTTCCCATCCAAACCCCACAGACCACATCGTCTGCATTTTCTCTGTGTGTCACTATCATCATGATGTGTACCTGGGGTACACATCATGTACTCCAAATTAGTGTTGTCTCTGTGTCCATATGAATCTTGTAAGTATCGCATTCATAAATTCTTAGTTTGACTGTCATCACGTCGTGTAATGGGGATACACAATGTGTACCCTTTAAAATCTTCAAATCCACAGAACTCGGAAACATATTCTCTGAAAACGTGTCCTTAAAGATGTCATGTTGTGTACTGAAGTTACATCACATGTAAATTCCATTCACAGTATGTTTACATGTCACGACCTACCCTGGATAGCTAATTCCTCTCTAATGAAGTCATGATGTGTACTGAAGGTACATGACGCGTACTGGTGTTTCTTCATTTTCCAGCTTCTCTTCATCTTCAAAAATCCAGTGTCGCGCCGCATATCTCCATTTTAAATATCTTTTCATTCCTTTTTCAAATATTCAACATTTCCTTCCAACAAATATAAAACAACTCAAATCATTAAAAAATTGGAGAGATTGATCAATTAAATACAAAAATAAACACATTAAAATACTCAAAAATATGTGCATGAAATAGACTTATCAGTAGCACAAAATTGTTATCGAGCATGCTCCAAGGATTTGTAGGGGTGGTCCTCTATCCATTGGGGGATGAAACCTTTATATAATCATCCACCATTGGTTGTTTTCCTTCCCTTTCATAGAAATATTCCTCAATATATATGGCTTCACAATACTCGAAGTGGGTATAATTACAATTTAGTATGTTGACCCTCCCATCAATGGGGTATTTCTAAAATTGATGAAATGTTTAGGGTACAGCCACATGGAAATGAAGACAAGTAATTACAATAAGTACATTGTTTATTGTGTCTTATTTCATAACCATGAACTCAGTATTAGATGTGATATCCCCAAACTGAGCCTTGAGCTTGATCTTATTAATATTTATTTGCTCACTATTATCATACCCTTGAATGGTTAGATTTGTTAAAGATAAGTCCCCTTAATATAACCCAAACATTGGAGGTTTTGAATCAAGATGTGGTTGATCCCAGAACCATTATAAATCAAAGCCATTTATATATCAACATTTTCAAGTTTTCTATAAACATTTAGTGTTCTGATATGTCCCTAGATGACTTCTTTTTTATCATATTATATGAATGATATGGTTACATGTCATTATAATATAATAGTCTCCACTCAATAATCCTAGGTTATAGGGACTTCTTCCTTGAATTACTTTGGGATCTGATGTGATTCGATGAGTTCCTCTCTAAGTTCTTTTTAAAGATGCGAAGCATTTATGATTTATAGTTTGGATGGGACAACCACCAACTATTTTAAAATGTTGTAATTTTTTTCATAGGTCTATGCTTCATGATGTAAAGTTTCTACCTATTATGTGGAATAGGATATGAGTTTTTGGAGGTGTATGGGCCTATTACTTGATAAGAAATTGAGGGAGTATCTACATCAAGTGGTTTAGGTTGCATCATCCTTCCCCTTTTGTATGGGATAATCATACAGTTGTACCCCTACTAAACGGTTGTGTAAAATGACTAGGCTTGTATGACCACTAAAAGGTTATAAGGAACCTTTGTGTTCATCTTATTATTGTTAGAGTGCTTTTACATGGGTCTTAGTTTCATATATGGATGTTATTGGGATGTGATAGAAATATTTTTTTTGACCATGCTCGCATTGTACCCTATATCCTTGGATCCTACATCTTTGGCCTCCATCTCCTTGGTCAGGTGCGGGGGACTCATAATCATAGGTGTATTCATCATTGGAGAAGGGTTCTATTAATTTTCCTATGTTAATAGAACTGAAGATGATATCTTCATCCGATGAGGGTTCTATTTGGTGGGGTGGTTCCCGTTCTCCGAACATTAAAATAAAGAAGCTTGCAAGATTTGGAGTTTTTGTAGATTCTAAATATGACTATTTTTATTCTATCTCTTCCTATGTATGATAATTACGACCACCAATAGGAGGTATATCTGATGTCACCTCCCTATGTGATAGGCTCATTATGGGTTTGCAAAGTAGTTCTCCCAGGGTGACATTAGCTCGGTCAACTATCTTTCAGTTCATCCAGTTATTGAACTTCTATCCATGCATGGTAGAAACCTCTTATCAATTTCTCCCTTATTCTAGTTGGGTGAAGGTTACATAGGTCAACTATTCCATATAATTCTCCAGTATCACCTATCTATAATCTACCATGGTTTATAGAATGTCATTGATAATGAATCAATCTTATATGGTGTGACCCAACCTATTATAGAAAGGGTAGTAGTCAGGACGATCAATGAAGTTGACCTCATTGGGTTTCCTTTGATTTGGAATCTTAAGAATGTTATTTTCCATGGCTGTAAAGAAATAACCGGTTACCTTCTCATTTTGGAAGGAGTACGCTTTATTCATCTTTTCCTAAAAAAAATTTCAACCCTCGTAACCTTTTTCTTCTAGATGAGGGTGATTTTTTGTTGCTTCCACTAGATAGAAGGCGTTGAGTGATTTGGGGCCTACATAGGTTCTTGAATAGGCACCAATACTAGTTTGAGGGTAACAATAGTAGTATATACCTTAACAAGCCATTTCCCCTATGTCGAGAGTATGGTATGAGACTTATCTTGGGTCTGCTGAATGGAATCTTCTAACCATTATTCCATTTATGAAAAATCACAAAATCCACCTGGATACTTCATCGAGATCAAATGTGTTTTTCCACTCATACTTAATATTTTCAGTATAGAGTTCCAATAATTTCTATTTTGAGCTAAAGATACTGAGTAAATAGGTTAACCCTTTCTTTCTAGCTATGAAGTCAAAAACCCTCTCATTTTCATGTTTCTTACAGTTTTTGAGGTTGAAAATTGTCATTTTCCTTATCATAGAGTTAAACTGATATATGAATTTATGATTATGTTCTTCCCATCCTGTAATGGATCATGTTGGAAGGTTATTATTCCAAATAAATCTTGTCCTTATCATAATCTGTAAAAAAACATCTCAGCTTGGTCACCTCCTACTGATCTTGAGGGACCATCATTGGGACACATTGAGACACGATGTGCATGAGATTTTGTTCTAGATCTCCCTCACCATAAAAGGTTCTGAAGGTAGGATTGACAAATTGGGTGGGGGGATTTTATATCCACCCATTCAGTATATTTATTCTTCTCAAGCTACATGGGTGTGCATCTCCCTTCTATGGATTCTATTTGAGCATTTAGGGAATCAATGGCATTGAGTAGTTCTAGAGGTACTGATATCTATGCCACATCCTATCTATAGGGAGTGGGTGAGGCTTGATTAATTGTCCCCATATTCATATCATTTTTATTTTCAATCCGTTTTAAGATTGAATGATTTCCCTGACATGGGAAAGGCTATCACTATAATAGAGGGAATTCCTGATCATTTTAAACTTCCATAATTATATAGACTGAATTCCTAGATCGGAGCCGACTTGATGATTATATGCCACTATTTCAGGAGGATTATCTCTTACCTAATGTACGGGAAGATTAATATTCATCTCTTTCTGTAGACGATACCCAGTGGTAATGTTTCCCCTAAGTAGATCCTCATTGAGTTGTCTAATATTTTGAATCTAATTCTCATATTGTGCCAACCATTACTGTATGGAAGGAATTTTAGTTCTTCTAGGAAGTGAGTGGATGTATCCACACCTTTCCCTTTATCCTTGGTAATATTCATTCATAGAGGTGGAAACTCATTATTCAGGGGTACCAAATTTTGGCTTCTCTACTGATTCCGCATACATGCAACCATAGTTGGTGCCTCCAGATCACCCTATTCTTGGGGAATATTTTTTGTATTACATACCTCTACATTTTCATCTTGATCCCCAACATCTATCATATTGATGGTGATGATATTATCTAAGGTGTGTCAGGAAATGGTATCTATCCCATTACTCTCAATGCAATAGGGTGATTCTTCACTACTTACTCCTCATTAAAGTGTTTCATCAAAGTAATTTCTATAACCCTTGTACATATTGGACCATTTTGTCTTATTACCTACATGGGGTTTTATTTCTATTTCCATTTGTTACTCTAATCTCATTATGTGAATAGTGACCTTTAGGGAGTCTTCGATCATATTTTTCGAATAGGCCTTAAATATTTAAGGATTGTATTGTAGTGGGAGGAAAGTATGGGATGCTAGCCATTTATATTTTCATCCAAACCTATAGAATATTTATTCTCTTTGAGGTTATGATAATGATGAAAATTTCCCCAACACTATGTTATGGGGACTATTTGGGGCCACCATTGGCACTTTCTGATCCAATCATTGAGGGTTTGATGATTCCAGTAAAGGATTTGATAACTCTTGAGATGGAAATTGAGATATAAATTCTATTATCCCTATGGGATGGGTTTAATCTAGAATCATAGCTAATTTCTACAGGACCCTCTCAGGGTATTTTGAACCTGATGATGGTGATTGAGATAAAAATTCCCCCAACCCTATAGGTTGGGGTTGGTTTGCAGCTTCCACTGATATATCCTAAATCCTATTAGGGATTGATAACCTGAGGGGTGGAGGTAGTGGTAAATATTCCCCAAACCCTATGGGATGGGTTTTATCTAAGGAGAATACTATGGTAGCTACTATTGTGATCCATTCAATTTGGTGCAATTGTACTCATGTATGATTTGGGTGCAATGGAAGCCAATGATGGGAGTCATTTTCTACGAGAAGATTTCAGTTTGTCCCTAACTTTGGATTTTGTGTTTGAAATGAATTACCATTTCTTTGAGAGGACTAGATTAAAGTTATTTTAGTAGTCCTCACTATCCTTTTTTGATTTCTTTGAATCTATAAAGTTGGGGTATTCCATTGTATTGTCCAACTAGCTCAGGCATTACCTAGTCCCCAGATTTCTCCAGAGGCTATGAAATTACAGGATGTTGTGTCTTGGGAGTTCTATTGTTCTAGGGGTGAATTAAAGTGAAATAATCTATAATCTCTCCACCCTTGGATATGGATACCTGATGAGTTTTCGGTGATCATTTTGCAAAGAGTTGTGTTGAAATGGTAGCAAGCATGTTGTAGATTTACATTGTTCTTTTCTGATCTCAGGTCTTAGATCATGCAGATAAAATCCAGGACCATTTGACAAAAGATTATGTTTATGTTTTGAAGGTCACACTCATATCCTAGATAGGGGTGGGGTCTAGCCTTTAATCACTAATGAGTTTTACACATATTTTGATGTAGGAATGAAATTCACTCCTTCTCTAACTCGTATGGGTTCTAATATTTAAAAGTGGTGAGGGTCCAGAACATGGTTGGGAAGTTATTTCCGGCAAACTCTCTCCATATATCCATATCGGCCTTCTCTTCATTAGATTTATATTCATCATCCTGGTCAGACCATAGAGGTTTCTTCTCTGGGTTTCTTGATGACCGTGGTAAAGTGGCACTGATAGTTGATGGGAAACTATATTGTGTTAACACTTGTTTTTTTAGCAGCTCTTTATACAAAGGTGATTGAGTTTTGATCATCTCTCTATATAGAGGCTTCTGGGTAAGGGGATGATTTCCTAATTCAAGGGAGATATCACCATGGAAAGGTTGACCATAGTGGATGTCAAGAGTAGAGTGCATATGATCCAAATCTATACTATCATGAGGAAGACTATTGAGATAATTATCACCTTCTTCTTTAGTTGAAGAGTCATTAGACTCTTCAGGTGTTGTAAATATGCGTCAAATAGCCTCAAGGATGATGGCATTGAGGAGACCAAAGATATGAGCCTCATCTACGTCATGGTCAGAATATATTGACATGCCTTTTGGGTTGACCAAGGATATAATCATGCTCCGTGATGGTTATTAGAATATGTTGATAACCGTTGGGTTCTACAAAAATATGATCCTGCTACTGAGAAGATTCTGGAATATTCATGTGAACTTCTATATTATTAGAATTAATATGATACTACCTAGGGGTGGTTGTTGGAATATGACAGTCAATTCTAGATGAAGCGGGGATATGAGCATGGTTAAAATATGAATTCCCTACCAAAATATGTCGGCAGACCTCCAGAATGGGAGATGGGATATGAGCTTCCTCGTGTGTATCCTCTTAAGGATTATGGTGTAGTAGTTCAATGATGGATGTAGGGATATGTTCTTGGATTCTTTGAGCTTCTAGAGTATGTTAGGTAGCTTTACCGATAGGAATATGAATCTTTCCCAAGACATGTGACACTCTCACTTGGTGAACCCTAGTTAAAATGGGGATATGAGCCTAGTCCTATGCCTTTGGAGTATGTCACTGGTATTTTTTTATAGGAATAAGATATTTTCTCAAGTCATATTACACTATCACTTTATGAGACTTTGTTATAATGGGGATATGAGCCTGGTCCTATGCCTTTGGAGTATGTCGCTGGCCTTTTTTGATAAGAATATGAGCCTGTCCCGAGGCATGTTCCACTCTCACTTAGTGAGCCTTGGTCGGAATGGGGATATGAGCCCAGTCATAAGCCATTGGAGTGTGCCTCTTGTATTTTTCAATATGAATGTGCACTTATACACAGGAATTTGATTCCCTCTCTTAGTGAGCTCTGGTTGGAATGGTTATATGATCTTGGTCCTATGCCTCATCCTTTATTGGAATATGCCAATAATCATCCTAGATGGGAGAAAGGGTGTGTGCTTTCTTCAGAGTAGCCACCTATTCTTATTGATCATGGTGATGTGTTGATCTTTCTATTAGTATATGAATATGTGTCTAACCTTGTATCTGTACCGGTGATGGAACATACTGATAGAGTTCTTTAGCTGTTTCTAGAATATAATGACACATTAGGAAAGTGTGTTCAGGAATGTAGATATGCACGTTTTTAGTCTCCAATATGTACTGTAAGATATATTTGATTTAATTGGGGATATAATCCCACTTCTATCATCCTTTTTCAATCATAATATGTCGATGGGATTTATGTGTGGGGGTGGGAATATATTCCTTCTCTATTATTATTGTAGAAATATGTCTGCATACTTGATCAGAGTGAGTAGAGATATGAGCCTTCCCACTGGCTACCACACAAATATGTCAATGGGATTCATTAGTGGAAGCAGGGATATCAGCCCACTCACATTTTTTCACAACATTTTATGCCCAATGAGACTTCCTTGGTACCCTTGTATGGGCATTCTGAGTGGTAATGTGTTGGGTGGTGCCCTTGGTAGGCGGCTAAGGGGCACTAACAAGATGACGCTGGTGATGATTGTTAATAGGATCCCTCCTTGGAGGATCCTTAACCTAAATTGATTCATAGTTGACTCCTTGATTTACCTTCCTTATATATAGAAGTTTTTGATTGTCATGCATCAGTGATATGTTTCTGAAGGGGTTGGTGGTGGAAATGAGAACCATTGGTTTCACTGCAACTTTCTTTGGATGAGGTGGACTCATCAGCTTCAAAATTTAGAGAGCTTCATGTGTATCCTCGACGTTCAGGATCATATCATGTTGGTAATATTCCCAAACCATCGTTTTCTCCACCCAAAGATGAAGTTTTTTTGTGGGTGAGGTTTTTTTGTGACTCGTATAGGTTGCAACCATAACTGAGATCCCAAATAATTCACTCAATGAAGACATGATTTTGGGTCAAGGTTTTGTTTTTTAGAGTAGTATCTATAGTCACAAAAACAATATGGAACATGGTAACTAATCAATTAATCAATTCAAGTATAAAACATAATTAATCATCTATGAACAGGTAACACAATTGTCCTTTTTTATACCCGGTTTGGCCATTTTTCTCACATGTACTTATCATAGTGAGAATAGACTTATTTCATGGGAAACCCAATTACATTGGATTCCACATAGGGCATACCATTTTCATTTTAATAGGAGATGCAAAATAAAATTACCCCAACGCATGGTCAAATGAATGTTTTTGTTATTTGAGAGATTCACATTGGTTTCACAATTTAGTTTCCTAAGAAATCTAGAATGGTTTTACCCGAAGCTCGATTGTGGATGATTGAGGTTGGTTATGAAATCGTTTAAATTAGGTTTATCATATTTTTATCTAATGAAAACTCACAAAAGTTTAACATCCATAACTAGGTATAGACTTACTTTCCAAAGGCAGGCAGTCATTTAGGGTTTCAGACCCAACGATGCTTAGGAACTCACATTGGTCGAGTGGATGGGAGGTCAGGCTCATCACACCCTTTTAGGGTGGATTATTTCATATTCCAATAATATCTTATAGATTAAATATATTTTCATCAAATCCTTCCTAGACCCCAATACAAGACCATTTACAATTATTACAATGACCTGGTCTAGACCATGTGTTGACAAAAAAAACTATGCATTCCACAAGTTCTCTATAATTCTCTTATTCATTTATAATGATTTAGTTTATAGCCATGTTTGGGTGCTATAGATTTTATTATCTTCTAGGAATTCGATTGCTGTCTTGGATAAGGGATTGAACCTCTATGAGTATTTCTATGTATCATGTGAGAATATGAATCAAAACTCATGTAGTTTTTTTAAAATAACTTAATATAATATGAAATTACTATACCATGTAGTTTAAAGTCATGTGGTAAGGACATAAATATTGGGATTGGTCCTTAAGGAGGTGTCTTATGTATCATATTAATATGGGAATCAAATTCCACGTAGTTTGTGTTATGGGTGATTACATCATAAAATATTCAACAACAAAGGCTTTGAGTGAGACTTATGCATATAAGGTTTCCCTAAATTTTCTCATCAGTAGTATGACCCTTTGATTGAAGATAGGATATAATCAGGATTACATACCAATGAAGGGCCCATACTGGGGGCATAATTTCTATGTTATTGGTATAATCATTTCTAGTCTCTAAGCCCATGTGAATCATGCTAGGTGTGAGAAACAAGATATATCCTAAGATTGGAAACATTTCATGAGATAAAAATTGTACAGGGCTTACACATTAAAGTTTCCCCTTGAGAGGTGTGATTACCAGCCTCGTAGAAGATATAGTATGGAGCTTGGGTCTTAGGAAGTAATACTATGTATCCTATTTATAACAAAAATTAGAGCCATCATAGTTTGATTCATTCCTAACCCACTGATTGGTTTGAGGTACTTGAGGGAATGGTCGGGACATACACTTAAAAGGATGCTCATTTGTAATCCCACTTCTCATTTATTGATGGCCAAATAAGGATGGTATATTTATGGGAGAATTAATTATCATGAGTCAAGAATGTTTGGGATATGAAGAGACATACATTGCAGTGGATTCCCATTAGATATCACACATTAGGAAGGAATCCTATGTATCTTGTTTGGATAAGAATCAGATTCCACATAGTTTGTTTCCCCCTAACTCACTGATGGGCTGGAGTGGGTGATTAAACTTAGAGACATTATTTTTATCCCAAATGTTCTGGAATGTTAGGGTCTTATACCTAGATGGATTCCCATATTGAATATTAATTCTTTATCTTCTAACTAATAAAGAGAGATGATGACCATGAATGGTCTATTAGATATGGATGACATGATATGGAGGGAATGTCTATTAGAAAGACATAATTAGGGTTGCATGAGTGTATAACTTTGACCCATTAAGGAAACTCTCCTTATAAAGGGGGTATTAACCTAAAGGTTCTTGGCTGGGGGTTCACATGGTGTAAGTCCAAATGTGTCAATGGAACAAGGTTAACATGTCTGATTGACATGTATTGATCATCTTCCTAACCTGTCTTAACTGTCTGCCTGACATGTCTTGATTTTTTGCCCGACATGTTCTGACTGTCTGTCTGACATGTTGAGGGTGCCGGTTTGACATGGAATACATGTCCAAGGGTGTCTATCTAACATGTCCAAGAGGCTTTTCATGATCTCATTTGAAGTGTCCAAGATATTTTTCATGATCAATTGACTTTCCTAGGATATCTTCAGATGATCATGGTGACTTTTCAAGGTCATTTTTGCATGATCAAGGAAGACATGTATGGGTCCTTCTTCATGATCAACTAACTTGTCTGGGATGTCCTCACATGATCAAAGTGGATTTCCTAGGATGTCTTTACATGATCAAAGAGGACATGTCAAAGATGTATTTTTCATGATCAATTAAATTGTCTAGGATGTATTCACATGAACAAAGTGACTTATATAAGATATCTTCACATGTTAAAATGACTTGTCCATAGGCTATCGCATGACACTACTGACATGTCAATGTACTGTCACATGACAATTTTGTTGTGTCTAAGGCTACATATAAGAATCTCAAGATCGGTGAGGAGACATGTGATCATATGATTTTATGGGAGTCACATGGGGGGGTCTCATGAACATATCCAAGATCAAGCACACATTCAAGTGTTGAAGTTGCATGCCCAAAGGGATCATGCATTAAGGCCACATGGACAATATTTTTCATGGGAGGAGGAATGCATGGCCAGAAGTTCATGTCATGGCCGCACCTCCTAGGTTTTTCATGGAGAAGGAAATTACATACTCATGAGTTTATATGCATGCCAAGGGGTGTTTGTGATGCATTACTAAAGACCTGTAGGGGCACTCCATATTAGTTCTGCATGAATGGAAAAATGTTTTCACGACATATGGGGTGTGTGTCCAAGGGTTCATATCATGGCCATGTACCCTGGGGTTTTCATAGATGGGTGAATTTCCATGGGTATATATCTTCTTTCATCTGCATGGATGTCCTATATGTTTGAGATCCTACATCGTGTGGCTGAATAGAGGCATTTAGAGATTGAGGGTTCTACCTATTAAATTTGCATGGAAAAGATGCACACATACAAGAATCATATGTTCATTTTCCAATAGAGGTTTCATGATCATCATGAGATCACATGATCTCTAAGGGATCATGTGAGGGGCTCTGTGAACTTGTAATGGGGATACACGTTGGGTTTGCATGCATAGATAGTGCCTACATGGGGGAGTCATGAAACCAGTGGGGCATCACATGATCGCATGAATACCTTTCATAAACTAGAGTTATCCTGGTGGTGATGTGTGATATTTAATGCATTATGATCATATTAATACCTTTCTTGGAACTCACTAAATATCTAGGGCCTCCATTTAATCATCGTGAATTTATGAGATGTATTTTCAGTGGGCTTCACATGATCATCTTTGTTCAAACATGCCTTGGTATTCATGGTATTGAGGTGTTGTAGTTTGTCTGACTTCACATGATAGGTTTCATACGGGAAAATAATGAAAATGCTGAAGTTGGAAGCCTCTCGCGATGAGGAATTATGTTATTTTTTTGTGAATCTTGTGACATCCATATTTCCTCACCTGATCATCACTTCTATCATGTGATCTATTGATCATTATCATGAATCATTATTGATGTACAACTTTCATGATCCGTAAAAATATATATGAGAGCTTCATGTAAAGGTTACTCAGATGGTGGATTCTATCTTTTGAAATAAACTCAAGTATGAAAGAAATAGATTTCATACATGGTGGCCCAATATATAGGTTTTTTTAATGCGTTTTAAGAAACAAAAAATTAAAAATGCGTAGGTTAAGTTTTTTTTAAAAATGTGCATTAAAGGTGGTAGAGACACTACCACCCCCCCCCCATGTTCTTCTCGGATTGATGACATGGGAAAGGTGGTAGGGGTGATACCTTTCCCTCAATGCACTATAAAAGGTCACCCCCCTTCTCCTCACTTCCATTTTTCCCCATCTATCTTCATTCTGCTACTTCTCTCTCTAAAAAAACTTATTTTCACGTGCGGTGGAGTTGATGGTCCAAAATAATGCTTGGTTTTTTACAAAGAAACATTTAGAGGTATTTTTTATTTAATTTAAAGTTTTTTTATTTATTTAATTGAATTATTTTTAGTTATAAATATTTCATTTTTTAATTAGTTTAGTTAGTTCTAAATATTTTTTTTATTAATTTATTTAATTAGGTATATATAGTTTAGAATAATAATAATTATTAGTAATGATTAAGTATAGATTAAGTATAGAATAACTTAGGATTAAGTATTTTAAGATTTTGGTAGCATAAATATTATGTGGTTATCTAAGAAATAAAATCCCTTTCTGGATACAAACAAGTGGATGTAGCTCTGGCATAGATGTACCTAGGGGTAAAACCCAAAAACACCGCTTTGAGATAGATGTGAACAGGAACTGGTGCACGACAATGGGTCTTCTTACACTCATGGTTTGACATTCCTAGGGGATATGCTTAAGATGATTCATATTTTATTTATAAAATACTTAAATACCTAAGAAAATAAAAATCAAATCATTATATTTATCAATGATAAAATGATAATTATGATAATATAGAATGAAATTGCCAAGGAAAAAGGCATTAAAGAATGAAATTTATTATTAGTAACTGGATTCTTTATAGTTAGTTTTAAGGATTTTATTTATTAAGTAGTTTAATTAGTTATATATAGTTTAGAAATATACTTATTGTTTGTAATGATTAATTATATATTAATTAATTAATAACTTAGGATTAAAAATTAATAAATATGATTAGTTAATTATAATTAACTAATGAATATCATATGATTAATGATTAAATAATAAATAATTAAAGAATAACTTATTAAGTATTAACTAGTGATTAAATAATTATTGATTAGTTAAAATTTATACTAATAAACATTAGTATCATTATTTATGATATAACAAGATAGTCTAAAATTTTAGTATCATAAAGATTATATAGTTTAAAAATTATAGTTTTTATTAGTAATGATTAATTATAGATTAATTAATGAATAACTTAGGATTAAAATATGAATACATGTAATGATTAGATAATAATACTTATCATTTATAAAATGATAACTATGATTATATAAAATGAAATGGAGAAAAACAAACATATTAAATTACACATGAATGTTTTACAACATACAAGAAATACCTTGACATTTTTCAATTAAATATGGTTTAGATGAGATGAGCATGACTTCCAAAGTGAAGTAAAATTCAGATTATTTTTATTTGGTATCTTAATAACATCATATAAAGATATGTACTTAATAAGTTAAGTACATACTTGTAGAAGATGTTATTAGTCTATCAAATAAAAATCATTTGGGTTTTACCTCACTTCTGAAGTTAGGCTCATATCATCCAAACCATGTTTTATTGAAAAATGTTGGTATTTATTTTATGTTGTAAAACATTCATGTGTTTTTTATGTGTTTTTTCTTCTCTATTTTACTTTATATGATCATAATTTTCATTTAATCAATGAGAAATAAACTAATTTGATGTTTTATCTTCTTTTTTTCCTCAGTTTCCAAAACATATTGTGACTTATATTCTCATAAAATTTAGTATCATATTTAATAGTGTAAAAAAATGTTCTAAATTTTAAGTATAATAAATATTATATAGTAAACCATCATTGTCACTATCATAATCTTGATCAAAAAAACATTTTTGACATAGAAAGTCATATTTGTATGTGTGTACTGCTATGGGGAGGTTATTCAAACTGATCAAGGATCTTATTATAGTACACAACCAATAATAGTGGTTAGTATAGCTCATTGTGTGACCTTAAGTGACCTTCAAGAAAGAATTCTTGGTTCCTAAAATTTGGGACCCAATCAAGAGATCAAGTCTATAAGCTATATACATTTTCAATTCCTAGCAATATTGTGGAATCTATCTTGTCTATTGGTTACTAATGTGTAGTGGGTCCAAGAAATAAATTTATTTTATCAATGGTCAGATGGTACCATGATGGAGTTATATGTTGATGTTTCTACTGTACAATAACAACATCCAGTTGTATAAAGACATAGACTTACAATAGTGGTTAAGGATAGTCTTCCCCGTGAAATTGATCCTATTCCAAATGATGTAGAAGATTAAAAACTAGATGATCTATAAAATATACATGTCAATCCAAATTCTGATGAGGATTTTCATAATGATGGAACATATGGTGACCACAGTGTTGATGATGAGGGACCTGCAAAAGTTGGGGAGGAAGTTTCTAGAAATTAATTAGTTGTACATCAGCCTCAACCCATAATAAATCATCCACTACTCTTTGAATCTTGGTCAGAATCAATGACACATGTTCTTGAATTAGACAATAATATTCTCACCCCCGCAACTGAGTTTCCTAGAGTTGTACCATATAGGTTTTGTGAGCTGGACAAAACCATATATGTTGGAAGGAATTTTACAAGTAAAGATGCATTAAAAATCATGCTAAAGAGATTTCACATTGATAGTAACTGTATATATATAGTTTAGGAATCATACCATATTAAATATCTCATATGGTGTGAGAAGTATGGGGATGATTGTAGATTCTACTTAAGGGTGATTCTAGACATTGTATTTGGAGGTTGGAGAATCTCGGGGATTGAGGTAGCTCATACTTGTGTTCAGCCAAGACTGACACAAGATCATACCTCATTGGATATAGAATTTTTGTCATCCATGATCTTTGATATGATTAGGACATGGAAAGATGTTCTGATATCCTTTGTGCAAGAGAGGATACAACAGAAATTTGGTTATAATATTTCCTATAATAAGGCATGGATGGAAAAACATAAGGCAATTGTGAAGGTCTATGGTGATTGGGATGACTCATATCAGGTGTTGTTGCAATATTTATAAATACTAATGTACCATAATAAATTTTTCTTCCAAATTGATACAAACTAACATGTGTCTCAAGATACCCAACTTGTTCCATCTCGTGTTCAATTTCATTGGTTGTTCTGGGCATTCCTCCCCAGTATATATGCATTTTGTTTCAACAAATAGTTCATTCAGATTGATGGAATGTTTATATGAAGAAAATACAAGGGTGTATTTTTTATTACAGCAACCCAATATGGAAACCATTCACCTCTTTCACTTCCCTTTTCCATTGTAGAGAAAGAAAACTATGAAGCATGGAGTTGGTTTTTGGCATGTATCAGCAACCATTTCACCGACATTCGAGCTATTTGTTCGATATCTGATTGGAATCAAGAAATTAATGAGGCAGTCAATGCTGAACCTAATACATGGAGATATACAAACGCACATCATCAGTTCTACATTAGATACATTGCTATAAAGGTGTGGAAAACATTCCACAACAAATCGATGAAGAATGAAATAACAATGCTTGGTACGCATTTCCTTTATTATTTTTTACTATTTCAACATAAATATAAAATCAATTTATGTGAAATATCATCTCTTATTTGTAGAATATGAGATGGATCAATAGTGGGTTGAAGAAAGTTTCGAACAAATCCGCAAGTCTAATCAAGAAGTTTATGATTATATGATGCGGATTTCAAAAGAAAAATGGACATTGGCATATGATGGGGGGAAGAGGTATGGAAACATGACCACAAAAATTGTGGATTACATCAATGGTATTTTCAAAGGGATTCAAAAGCTACCTATAACTATTCTAGTTCAGTATACATTATATCGTTGCATGAAGTTCTTTTTTGATAGACAAAAGCTAGCCTCATATGGAATGCAGCAAGGGATAAGGTATGGAAGACACTTTCAACGAGAGATTGAAAAGAATATTGAAGAAGCTTATGGTTATCATGTATAACTTTTTTGATTAGAATACTCTCAATTTGAAGTTCAAGAATATTTGGACTCCATTACAAATAGCTCCGGTGAAAAAATGGTGGTATTATTGGAAATGTGGAAATGTCAATGTGGAAACTTTCAGGCCTTACGGTTTCCATGTGCACACGTCATTGCAACATGTTCCTTTGTGAACATATCTTGGGAAGCATATGTTGATCTAGTGTAGCAAATGGACATCATTACTAACTGTTATTCTACACCATGGACACCTATTGGGGAGTTTTGTTATTTCCCAATGCCCAAAGGTCAGTCTATAGTGATACCTAACATCAACCGTTTGCGTCACCATGGGAGACCGAAGGCCAAAATGATGCGGAATGAGATGGACTTGCCTCAAGAACAAGGGCATAGTTTGAGATGCACCATATGTCATCAAGAATGTCATAACCGAAAACGATTCCCTAATATTGTTGGTTCGAGTTCACACTCTCATCCACAATGATGTATTTTCTTCATTGTGATATTCTCATATTGTAAATTATATGTTATTATCTCTTCTTTTTACCTTGGTTTTAAAAACATTATGTTATTTATATTATAATAAACTTTTATATAATGAAATAATAGAATCATATATTACGGTATAAGAAGACATTATAAAATTTCAGAATAATATTACATGATCAATCATCTTTTTCAATATTAGTTACACTATTGAAATCATGATCAGAAAACATTTTTGATGTATAGAGTCATGTTTTACCTATGTGTACTACTACGGGGAGGTTATACAAACTGAGAAAGGAGCTTGTAAGATATGGTTTTATATATTTATATATAAAAACATTTTTTCTTCATTATGTAAATGTTTATTAGAAAATGGTGTGATTTTTAATTTATGTATGACTGTCCACATGATGTTATGTTTCATGGTTATTTTCTCACATGTACAACTCATTCTATAACACTAACTAAACTTCAAGAAAGAATTTGTGGGAAATGAACCATGACTTAGGAGGAATGGAGAAAATTATGGAGGTAATGGGATTAGTTTACATTATCACCGTAGTCATTTTCATTGTTCTTCCAGCATCGTGGTTAATTCCCACAAATTCTTTCTTGAAGATTATTTAGTGTTACAGAATGAGTTATGCATGTGAGAAAATAATCATGAAACATACCATCATGTGGACTGTCATACATAAATTATAAATCACACCATTTTCTAATAAACATTTACATAACAAAGACAAAATGTTTATAAATATAAATATATAAAACCATATCTACAAAACACCCTTTTCTAGGTAAAATAATATCTTAACAACATGTTAGTAATATGATTTGAAAAACACAAAGGTATGCCCTTTTATTTTGGTCATAAAGAACTTCATAAAACAATGTGAGTAAACATGGCATGTCGTGCATTCTACAAGTCATAACATTCTACTGACCATAACATTATATTTACATTTTACACTTATGAATCATTTCATTTGTTTATATACAGATTGATAATACCATACTACTCACTCAATAGGATATCCATATTTCTCAAGTCTTGTTAAATGGTGGTGAGGATCGATCGATCAGGGTGCTTCAAGTGCCCTGTTTTCATCACAAGGAACCTCCACATGCCATTAGACCATACTTGTATCGTGCTGGCTTCTATGGAATTGTCGTATTGGATTAAAAAAAATTCGACCATCACCTACTTGCTACCCTCATGGAGAGGTAGAGACTAGAGACACACATTCTACCTACCTGAGGGATAGATGACCATCACCCTCTAGGATGTGGTAGTGCTTCTCAGTCTTCCTATCTAGGGGGAGCCGTTATTGGATCCACCCATACATCTTGTCCCGACCTTGCTCAACGATTGTTAGGTGTTTAGATTTTTTATGACCATGATGGAGTGTCGATATCTATTTCTTGGTTGGAGGAGCAGATTCTACATTTACCTGATGATGCTGATGATTAGACTCATGTGTTATGCCCATGCATATATATTATGGATCATTGGAGGGACTATGTGTGCTGATCACTCAGGGATGAACGTGAACATGATGTATCTACCCCTACTTGAAGACTTTGATTGGGCCAGGATTTACAGCTGGGGATTAGTCTGCTTGGAATACATGTATAGATCATTATGTAGGATATTCCATAGGGATCGCATAGATCTTAGGGGATGTGTCATCCTTCTTTAGATGTGGTCATGGGAGAACATACCCTCATTCTACCCTCAGCTTGCTGGCCCGTTGATCACTATGGAGGTGTTGTATGACGTTTCACGTAGACGTTGGTATGATCACTCATATCTATTGTTTTCTAATGCTACTAGGAGTTATTTAATTTAGTTTCTCTTTATTTTTCACTATCGATGTTGTATTTTACAGGTGGTGTCATAGAAACACTTTCCACACGGTTCGGAGACACCATTTGGGCACATATTAGCTCAAGTTGGATTGTCTCTTACTCAGCCAGGTATGTATATATCACTGTCTAAAAATTTTAATTATAGCATCAATTTTGGTTTTTAGTAAAGAGTTTTTTTGAAAAAATTGACATGTCATTTCAGATTTTATGCCTTCCGTACTAGACTATAATAGACCGGTTTCCACCATACTGCACTGTTCGGCTTGAGGATTCTATGATTGTAATTACACTCCTTCACTTCCATATTATTTAGTGGAAGTAGCCTGATATAGTCATGCACTAGTTTTTTTGTGTTCAGCCGATTCCATTGTCACTGAGACAGACAGAGAGGCTTCATGGAGTGAAGCTGACAGAGAGGCAGGATGAGAACTGGCACTAAGTACATGCTGACTTTCTCTACTACTAGCATAGACATGCAGAGCTTAGTATTCAGGGTATACCTGCAAATTGATTCTTTCTTTTCAAAGTAGGTTGAGTATGAGCTATGTTATAGAATGATGTCTATATTGTATATTTCCCGACACAGAAGAGATATTCATAACATTGTAAGTCACTAAATTTACATTAATTTGTTTATTGAACTATTTTCTAATTCATTTTGAATCTATTTATAGGGCACTCACTCATATAATCTTGTTCGCATGAGGGATGAAGATGAGGATGGGGTATTTAGATGGACAGTCATCCATGCTGAAGCGCTGGAGCTGATGTCATCTTATCGTTCACTTTCCAAGAGCAACTTCGAGAGTCCATCCCAGAGATAAGAGGTTCCTGTCCTAAAGTAACATCCTATAGCAGCTACTGGTGTTGAGGATCCATGACAACAATGACATAGACAGCGTCATGCGGCACGTGAGGCCTCACCTATTCGTAAGGCAGAGGTCAGCCCTCTAGCAGTCTAGCCTCATCCGATTGAGGATGTGCCTTAGGCATCATAGGATCTGTCTTTAATGATTGGATATCTACAATTCTATCCTACTTGGGGTCCAGATCCATCACAGCCTTGAGGTTTATATCCATCGCAGCCTTGGGGTCTAACTCTATCGCATATTTGGTTCCCCACTGTGATGATGGAAGGTCATTCTAATACCCTAGTGGGCGAAGGATTAGGAGCACAGTACGAAATGCAGTTGTAGCTCCTCCCACTGACACACAGGTGGAGGATGCGATAGTTGATGTTATAGTTACTGAGGATGATCCATCTCCAGGTCATCAGACTCCACAATGAACTCGAAGTGGGCGTCCTATTCGCAGACCACCAAGTGAGAATGAATCTCCTCACCATAGACATAGAAATTGATTGTACTTGTTAATTTATATGTTTTATGTCTATTGAAATGAAGATATTCTTATTACTATTATCTCTTCTTATATGTTTATCTAGTGTTTCAGTTTTCATTAATATTTTATGCACAATTTATATTTGATAGCTTTCAAATTCGACTACTTGAAATAAAAGAATAATTATTAAATTTCAAGTACCTAATATTAAAATCTTATAAAATATAAAGTATAAAAAAATTAAATAAAATTTAAAAGATATACTAAATATCTAAAAATTTGTTGAAAATAAAAAGAGTTTCATAAATAAAATAAATGAATGAAAATGAAAGGAATGTAAGAAAAGTAACTCGAAAGTGAGAGCGAAAAGAATGAATGTCGAGGATGATCCAAAGCCACCTACTTGACTTTGAAATTCTGAAAAATATAAAATATAAGAATCATATTAATTAAAATTAAAACATGAATTGAAATATATAATAAATAGTTAAAAATAAAGTATTCGTCTTATAGTTTATATTTTATTGGATTTCAAAGCCACGTACTCGAAACATTTTTAGGTTTCAAGTTGGTGGTTTTGAAAGATTATAAATTATATTTCATTAATATTTTTTATAAAATTATTTTTATTTTTGGATATTTATTATATGTTTAATCCATGATTTTACTGTTATTTATATTGGTCTTATAGTTTATATTTTATAGGATTTCAAAGTCACCTACTTGAAACATTTTTAATTTTCAAGTTGGTGGTTTTGAAAGCATATAAATTACTTTTCATCAAAATAAATTATGAAATTATTTTTATTTTCAACTATTTATTATATATTTAATCCACTTTTTAATTTTCATTTATATTTCCATTATAGTTTATATTTTATAGGCTAGAAAAGTCACATACTTGAAACATTTTTAAACTTCAATTTGGTGGCTTTGAAATATTATAAATTATTTTTCATCAACATTTTTTATAAAATTATTTTTATTTTTGAATACTTATTATATGTTTAATCCATGTTTTAATTTTCATTTATATTGGTCTTATAGATTATATTTTATAGGCATTCAAATCCATATACTTAAAAACATTTTTAAGTTTCAAGTTGGTGGTTTTGAAAGCTTATAAATTTTTTTTCATCAATATTTTTTATGAAATTATTTTTATTTTAAACTATTTATTAAATGTTTAATCCATGTTTTAATTTTCATATTTATTTATATTATAGTTTATATTTTATAGGCTATAAAATTTTTGTACTTGAAATATTTTTAAGTTTCAATTTTGTGGCTTTGAATTCTTATAAATTATTTTTCATTAACATTTTTTAAGAAATTTTTTTTTATTTTAGACTATTTCTTATATGTTTAATCCATGTTTTAATTTTCATTTATATTGGTCTTATAGTTTATATTTTATAGGCTTTCAAATCCATATTCCTGAATCTCACATCGGAAATGAAAAATGTTCTGCACAGGAAAGAGAGAACTTGAATCTCACATCAGAAATGCAGAATGATTTCCAGGGCAAGCCCTCTTATAAAAGAGAGTAATGACAGATGGTTTTTGTCAGAATCCATATTGTAGTAACGATAGTACTGTTGGATATTAAATAATAGATAAATTATATTGAAAAATTTTGTTTTATTTATATATATATAAACAAAAAAATAAAATTAAAAATTAAAAAATTTAAATATAGTAAAAAAAATATTTAAAATTGGATAAAAAAATTTAGGGGGAAGGCGGCAGGGATGATGCCGCCTTTGGGCATAATCCCAAAGGTGGCATTGGAACTACCACCTTTCACCCAAAAACCCAAAAACAATTCTTACTATTTTAAATATTCTTTTTTATATATTTAAATTTTTTGTTTTTATTTATATATATATATAAGAAAACAAAAAATTTCAGTATAATTTTTTTGCTATTTAATATCCAGCAGCACTACCATTACAGCGGTTTGGATTTTGATAGAAACACTCACCCATGGATCTCTTTTATAAGAGGTTTGACCTGGAAATCATTCTACATTTTCGATATGGGATTCAGGTTCTCCCTTTTTTATGCAGAACATTCTCTATTTCCGATGTGAGATTCTGTTTCAAGTATGTGGCTTTGAAAGACTATAAAATATAAATTATAATAGTAATATTAATGAAACTTAAAACATGGTTTAAATATATAATAAATAGTTAAAAACTAAAATAATTTAATAAAAAAATTCATAAAAAAGTAATTTATAAGCATTCAAAACTGCCAACTTGAAACTTAAAAATGTTTCAAGTATGTTGTTTTGAAAGACTATAAAATATAAACTATAAGATGAATATAAATGAAACTTAAAACATGAATTAAAAATATAATAAATAGTTGAAAATAAAAAAAAATTAGAAAAATTGAATGAAAAATATTTTATAAGCTTTCAAAACCACCAACTTGAAACTTAAAAATGTTTCAAGTATGTGACTTTGAAAGCCTAAAATATAAAATATAAGACCGATATAAATGCAAATTAAAACATGGATTAAATATATAATAAATAGTTGAAAACAAAAAGAATTTCATTTAAAATTTTGATGAAAAATAATTTATAAACTTTCAAAACCACCTACTTGAAACTTAAATTTTTTCAAGTATGTGGCTTTAAAAGACTATAAAATATAAACTGTAAAACCAATATAATTGAAAGTTAAAATATGGATTAAATATATAAGAAATTATATAATTAGTCAATTAGTAATATAATTATTAATTATATAATAATTAATTAGTTAATTAGTAATTATTAATAATTAATTAGTTAATAATTAATTAGTAAATTAGTAATATAATTATTAATTATATAATAATTATTTAGATAATTATTTATGTAATTATAAATTATATTTATTCATTATAATTAATAATTAGTAATTATTAAAAATTATTTTATAATAATTAATTAGTTAATTAGTAATATAATTATTAATTATATAATATTTAATTTTTTAATTAGTAATAAAATTATAAATTATAATTATTCATTATAATTAGTAATTAGTAATTATTAAAAATTATTATATAATAATTTATTAGTTAAGTGGTAATATAATTATTCTTTATAATTATTTATTTTAATTATTTATTATAATTATTAATTATTAATTATTAATTATTAATTATTAATTATTAATTATTAATTATTATTTATTAATTATTAATTAGTAGTATAATTATTAATTATATAATTATTAATTATATAATTATTAATTATATAATTATTAATTGTATAATAATTAGCTAGTTAATTAGTAATTATTGGCAATTAATTATATAATAATTATTTATTTAATTAGTAATATAATTAGTAATTATATAATAATTAATTAGTTAATTAATAATATATCAATTAATTATATGTTAATTAATTAGTTAATTAGTAATACAATAACTAATTATATAACTATTAATTAATTAATTAGTAATTATTAATAATTAATTATATAATAATTAATTAGTTAATTATTAATAATTAATTATATAATAATTAATTAGTTAATTATTAATAGAATTATTAATTATATAATAGTTAATTAGTTAATTTTTTAAGAAAGATAGAGTCGAGGCCTTTTTTATGATTAGTTAATTAGTAATATAATTATAAATTATAATTATTCATTATAATTATTAATTAGTATTTATTAAAAATTATTATATAATAATTAATTATTTAATTAGTAATATAATTATTAATTATATAATAGTTAATTTTTTAATTAGTAATATAATTATAAATTTTAATTATTCATTATAATTATTAAATAGTAATCCTTAAAAATTATTATATAATAACTAATTAGTTAATTAGTAATATAATTATTCATTATAATTATTCATTATAATTATTAATTATTCATTATTCATTATTCATTATTAATTATTAATTATTACTTAGTAATATAATTATTAATTATATAATTATTAATTTGATAATAATTGGTTAGTTAATTAATAATTATTAATAACTAATTATATAATAATTAATTAGTTAATTATTAATATAATTATTACTCAAATAGTGCAGATCATGGAATACTCCATGGCCCCAGAAAATATTATAATAAAAAGTGTTAAACAGGCGAGCAAAAGAGAGACGGGGTCAATGTGGCAAAACAGGCCACCAAACAAAGAGAAGATACACAACATTCAACCTCTATTTCTACCCCTCCCATGATAGCCACTACGGCCTCTTGGATGCCTTCCCCACCTCCACTACTTTGGGGTCTTCCAGTCAGTACCTTGATCATCAGTATCCTCATCCACATCACGATCACTAGCTGGAATATCTTTTATAGGAGCAATACCATCTATATTGTACCTCTAGACTATCAAATCCACACTTGATGATTTTCCACTCAGCAGATCTTGTTTGGCATCCTGAGCCAAAGCCGAAGGATTAGAAACAAAAAATATCAAGGATTTTTTAACTTTTCAGTCTCCTCTCTTCATGCAGAGTGTGTCAAAATATGGAGAATTAATCGACTCCAATAAAGAGAAGAAGTTGGATTTTATAGAATAATTAGATTGTGTAACAACATGAGTCTTCTCAGCCATAATATAACTCAAAATAGGTTGAGAACCTACATGAGTAGGTAGCATCAAGCTATTAGACTACCTAGGTTAATCACTAGGCATTACAGCCTCTAAGTGCCCAGCAGAAATAGAAGCAGGGCAAGAAGGATGAGTATCTGCATTAACCCATGAAAAAATATGCAAATTAGTAGCCATAGAAGTACCCACAATGTGTTCATCATCAGGAACATATATCTTCACATTCCTATATTTCCCAGAGTCATTAACAGTAGTCACAACTAAAGTAATCGCCAAAGAAGTTCTATTATCCACAGAAGTAGTAACATGTGTAAAACCTGAGCTCAACTTCCATTTCAAGAGGAACTGATCCTCCAAAAAAGTCACAAGTTCAATCTCAATATCACTATAGGGTTCATCATTGGAAACATCACCCCATTTAAATAGGGAGGCTTCCCCTTGGTGTTAGACAACATTAGACATTGGGGAAGCTCCTGAAGAACCCAGTGGAACACCCACATTACCATCAACATTACACTTTGGAGGAGAGTGCCCAGATTTCCCAACCACAACCTCAAAAAATGAGGTAGCTCCCCCCCTCCATTTTCCAGAACCATTCACCACAGAAACCATAGGATTTAATGGATGAGTATCATATTTCACACCAACAGAGGCATCATTCTTACCAGTGGATGGCATTTTGAATTTAAATTTGTCAAAAAATTTCCATATCGTCTAATGATAAAACACTATTTTGTTGAATATTTTATTGATAATAAATTACATGATTTCCTTACATTGTTCTAAATATTCTCATTTATGAAATATTTGGGATTAGATCATTCATTTGAAAATTTGAAGAAAATTCCATTTTTACCTTTTTAAAATGCACTATAGTATTTCGCACATAAATATTTTATAATGACTTATTTGAACTTAAAATTTTTTAACAGTGTTCCTCAATTAATTTTCTACAACTTTTTTTCAGGACATTGGAGCTAAATATTTCATTTTGTTGGACTAAATGGGCCATGAAGAAAAAGTTGGATAGAACCATCCAGACTAGATACCACTTCACCATTTGGGTCGTATCTTCTTCATAAGGACTTGGATTGAGCCCAAATATGAAGATAAAATAGGGGACATAATTATAAACAAATAATCCTTCTAGAAGGATAGCCAATTCACACTTTTTGGAGAACAACTATGCGCTGTAACTTGGAATAAAATATTTGGCCGAGTTTTCATTTCACACTTAAAAAAGTTATGTAACCCTAGCCCTCAAAAACTCTATTTAAATGGTGTTTTCACACTTTTGGAGTACTTTTCAAGGATTTGTAAAGGTGAGTCTGAAAGGGTGACTCTTGGGAACACCTCAAAACCCTTGGAATATGTAAGGCCTTGTACAAAGTTCTCTTACAAGAAGTCTCTCCTCTCCCACATCCTCTTTGTTTTTCCTTGATTTTATGCTTGTAACATGAATTTTCTTCAATAAATATTCTATGTTCATCTATTTTCATCTTCTTGTTTTTCTTCTTGGGCTAGAATATAAGAGTAGAGACGAAATTGGTTATTCCCGTTTCAATCTATTGCTTATTCAAAATGTCTCCACGATGATAACTCCGCCCAGGGAAGAGTGAATTCTTTCATAGTTGATCTAATCCAAACTCCCTTCATTTATTTATTTTGAATCACTAAATATATTTTAATTCATAAATTGTGATCAATTAATTGAGTTTTAATTTCTACGTGACTCAATCGACTTGCACTAGACCGCATGGTCGGGCTTGTGTAAATCATGTGAGTGAAACCTCAATCGAAAAATCTAATGAACTTGGGATAGAATTGTAGGGTTCAAGTCTCATCCCAAACTCAATTAATTCATCACTCTAAGGAGTAGATTCTTCCCTAATTTTCCATTGACCATATGTTTTCTTTTGAATCGCAATAAAAGCAGGGTGCTACGATTCGAGGTCCTGAAGTTAACCTAGGGCCAATTTTCACAAATATTTGTGGTTGTGTTAATTTCCGTAGGGTTTGGAGGTTAACATGGGTAGGGGATCATAATTTAATGAATTATAATTATATGGGATAATGATAAATTAATGTTTAAGGGGTTAGATTAGATTAACTATGTCTTCTCATATAAGTATTTCTAAGAAATTTTCTCTTGATTTTTGCTTCTCATTTTCTTGTTTAATTTACTATTTGAAAAGTCACAAAACAAACCCCCCATATTTCTTTTCCTTTGTTTTGAACTATTTAAATACTTACTTAAAGCCCATAAATAGTTGTTTAATTCACTTCCTCCATGAGATAATGACCTAGGTCAGCCTTTGTGTTGTACTTAGTGAAATCAAAAATAAATATTTTAGAGAGCGTGTGCGACAATGTCCTTTCAAATTGGCGTTGTTTCCAGGTAGGTAAGTAATTATTTCAACTAATTAGATGTATTTATTTTATTTTACATTTTATTATTCTTTTTTTCTTCCTTCGTTACCCAATATGAATTTTTTATTCATCTTTTATTTTCTTCTAATTCTTTTTGGACCATCAACTCAAACTTCCCATTTTTATTTTACTATGGTCCACTTTTCTTATTTTCATTTTTATTTGATTTATGACCCAAACTAATCCCGATGATCTTGTATATCTTGAACCTAAGATTGAACATAGTCTTCGGGCTCGAATCAGAAATTCTCAATCTATGGGAAGTTTCAACATTCAACCAGTTGGAGAATTACTCCACTCTCAAAACATTGAAATTGGAATCAATTCAAATTAAACCTTAAAAAAATAACCAATGGCTGAAAATAATGAAAATTAAAGTAATAGAACCATTAAATAATTGGCAGTACCTAATATTAATTATCAACTAAATTGCATTGCATACCCAAATCTCGGATCGGACTTTGAACTGAAATTTGGATTAATTCACCTGCTTCCAAAATTTCATGGCCTCTCTGGTGAGGATCCCAATAAACACCTTAAAGAATATAATGTGGTTTGATCAATCTTAAAACCAAGAAATGTATCTGAAGACCATATAAAACTAAGAGAATTCTCATTCTCACTTGATGGAGCTGTTAAAGATTAGATGTATTATTTACAACCTGAATATGTAACTTGTTGGAACGATTTGAAATGTATTATCTTCCAGAGATTTTTTCCAGAATCAAAGACCACTTCAATTCATAAGGAGATATAGGGTATCAATAAAGAACAAAAGGATTCAATGTATGAGTACTGTGAGTGATTCAAGAAGTTTTGTGCAAGTTGTCCACATCACCAAATCAGTGAGCAACTCCTCACCGAGTACTTCTACGAAGGACTCACACATATGGAGAGAATCATGGTGAATTTTGTAGCTAGAGGAGCATTAGTGGACAAGATACTAGTAGTTGAACGTGTGTTGATCGACAAAAAGGCCCAAAACTCCCAACAATTTGGTGATCGAGGTACACCACATGTCAGGGGAGTACATCATGTAAGTCAATCTTCTCTTGAAAGTCATTTAATTGATACCAAGTTGGAATAATTGACAACTATGGTGAGACATATTGATTTTTCTCAAAATACATCCCAACCCCCTCCTTTAAGTCCTTGTGGCATTTGCACTGAGACAATCCACCCAACTGACTTTTTCCCCAAACTACAAGAAACAGAAGATTGTGCAGCAGTGTTTCCTGGGAGACCATATCAGCAGAAACAACAACCATATTCCCAAAAGAAGCTTGATTCCTTTGCACATGTATACAACCAATGGTGGAAAGATCAATCAGACATGAGTTATAGCTCTGGACAACAACAAAGGACCCCTTTTCAACAAAACTTCCAGTAGCCTCTTACTTACCAGCAGGGTTTCCAACAACCCCAAAGGAGATTTGAATCCCAAGCATCAAAAAACTTGAAACAAGGTAATCCCCCACCCAAGGTAGATTCTAATACTAATTAAATTTTGTAGAAAATTGTTCTTAATCAACAGAATGAGTTGAAGATTCAAGGTTTGGAGCTGAGGGAGTTGAAGACTCAAATGAGCCAGATTTCCACTACCCTCCATAAACTGGTAAGTAAGAATTCTGGAAATCTACCTTCCCAGCCTACTCCAAATCCCAAGGGAAATGCCAGTTCCATAACATTGAGAAGTGGGAACACTACAATAAAAACCGGTTTTAGCGGCGGTTTTGTGGCGGCGGTTCACAAAACGGCCACTAAACGTTTTCGCCGAAAGGTTTCGCGGCGGTTTATTAAAAACCGCCGCGAAACCCATAATTTTTTTAAACCCAACCCTTTTCTACCCCCACCCCGTGTTTCCCCCAAACCCTCGTGACCCCTTCTTCCTCTAACCCCACCGGCCCCGACGACCCCCGCGCCCTCCCTTCTTCCCCTAACCCCCCCCCCCTTCCCGGCCCCGGAGACCCATGTGCCCTCCCTTCTTCCCCTAACCCCCCCCCCCCCAGCCCCAGTGACCCCCAACCGTCCGGTGACCCCCAACCGTCTGGCGACCCCATGACCTCCATCTCCAGTGACCCCAAAATCTCTTTCTCCGGAGACCCCTGTCTTTTCCAAGTACTATGGCACCTTAATTAATTTTATGATCTATTGGGTTTTGCAGACTTATATGATATATCATTGACTATGAGAACTCTTATCTTGATCATGTTATATCCATTGTGTTTGGTTGATTTTCTATCATGCATCATATTTATGTTATAACATTTTGTTTGGTCTAATTCTGGTTATGTTGTGTTTGAGAGTAAACCACCACAATGATTTCATATACCTTTGTAATTTATAGTCATCCTTTAGTGTCTGTGGGATGCACCTAAGTTTAGTGGAATTTTGGCCCTACCCAATTCAATAGGTTGGGGTCGAGATGTTGTAGTGGTAGTCCTTCCCATTTAGGTTTAATTACCCTCAATTAAAATTTCCATTTTTGATCAGTTGGTTAGGAATGAGAAATCTCAACTCTGACTTAATGAATTAGAGAAATTTGATGAAAACTATTTTCACACACTTCACATCCTTGAGTTAAATAATAATAATATTATATGAGAATTCCATAAGAAGTCCCACATATGATTATTCATCCAAGGAGAACTAGTATTATCTATGAGAACACCTATGATACCTAGGAGGAAACCTATAAATCTAGAGTAAAATGGGAAGGTCCATATAAAATACAAAATTTTTACTCCAACAATGCCTACTCCATGATTATAATGGATTAAAAGCATATCATATCTACCACCAACATAATTATTCTCAAAGAAATACTTTTTACAACTTTACAAAGGGGATTTGAAAGTCCATTTTTAATGAATTTAAACTTCTTATAGATGGTTCCATTCATAAGACCACAAACTGCAAGACACAAGGGTCCTTGGTGTAGGACCATAAAATGTATGAAACTCATGTCGTTTTCATATAACATATGATCCATCCAATAATAGTGTAAAATAACTTTAGGGGTGTATTTTTTTATGAACTTATTCCCTTTTATATTATACATATATATGTAATAGTTCTTAGTGTAAGGGCTTACATTTTTTCAGTGGGTATTCACCAACAAGTTTACACTAGGATAAAACCATTTTATTATCTCATATACATAATCCAGATCTAAATAGAGACTCCTTTTCTAGAACTACATATAGATTGATTCCTATTCTTATATGATACATAGTGGTTTCCATATCTCTTATATGAATAATGGTTAATGATATATTTCATTAATAATCTTCTACACTATCCTAGTTTATGTGTTTTTTCATTCATGTCAGGTTTCCTCCTATTTCCATAAACATGTATGAAACAATCCTATATTAAGAACTGTGTGTGGATTAATTCAAGTTAAGTCCATATATATAGTTATATCCAAATCATTTATATTGGACCAAACCACAAATTTAATTCCTATAAAAAACCAACCTCATCCTACTATTCATGACTTCATCTATTCAAATAAAATTTTCTTTATTGACTCGACACTAAGACACAAGAATTTCATTTTTAATAAAATCCAGATATACACAAAGCCTTCTTCACATTGATCATTGTCCTAGGAAATTAAAATGAATGACATAAAGTTCCTCACCATACCACATTATACTACATTGCACAAAAGTCATTTTTTTAATTATATCGTTAAACTAAATGACATATGGTCCCCCTTAAATCACATTTAAACCTAGTTAATAGATTAAATATATACAATATAATTTCCTTACATGAGATAAATATCCATGTAATAATCCTCAGTGAAGAGTTCCTTCTCAAAAAACCTATGAAAAAATAAAATTCCACAATTATTTCCTTGGATTATATCATATGGGATTCATGGATTCGCATCAAACCTTCCTTTATGTAGCTTGACACTGGACAACATCATTTTCCCCTTCACAAGAGATATATTTGTGAAGATATATTTTAAGAACAACATGTGACATGATTCTTATTGTTATGGGATATATAGTGACACACGAATTTACCATCATAGGACATTATGTAGTTCCCATTTAATTTCCCAATTCTTACCCAATGAAGATACATTTAACAATTGAAATCAGTTTTCATCCTTTTAATTCCCACCAGGGCACCCATACATGTCTCCCTTTCTCTCATATACAATATCTAGATATTTTTTGAGACCTTATAGAAACTACATGTGTATTTATATTTATTATTACTGGATATATAGTGATGTTTGAGCCACTAAACCTGGACCCAAAAACACATTTCATCACCATAAAAGATATCTTAGTGTATAGTACCCTCATTCATATTGGGTCACTCCATATTTGAATCTATACTATGATAATATATTTTCTTCCAAGAACTACATGTGTCATGATTCCTATTATTATAGGATATATAGAAACACCTAAACTATCCATATCGGTATTAGTTACAATTCATCATCTACTTTCACTCCCCCTCAATATTCTATAATTTCCTAACCTTGGATAGTTTTGGACTGGAGTGTTCCTATTACCTTTTATATATCATATTTATATAAGAAACACTTTATACATTAACTATTTTAATCACTCTAAAACTTTCATGGCTATTGGTAGTGAGTGTATCTAATTTTTAAATAACACCACTATTTGGCAATGACATTCCTAACGTATATCATTCCTATAAACAAGAGATGATTTGTGTATAATGCACAGAGGTGTAATTTCATGGTAATTCATACCTTTTTAGTATTGAAACCCCCTTTCAAAACTCCCTTCATGATTTCCATTCTATAGATTCATTCCAAAAATTCATATATGAATGGGATAAATTCAAATAGATAGTGAAAAGATTGAAAAACATAAAGAGCAATGAAACTTGACCAATTTTCATGAACTAACCTAGGCAACCCATAATCCAGGTACCCAAGCTAGCCTGCGATAATTCTCAAAGGGTGTCATATAAGGGCTAAATATTGCTAGTAATTTCATTGTACTAATGGTATAAAAATCGTGCATCTTTGGTGTGTTAAATGGAATCACTTTAAATGGGGTGTTGTTTGAGGCAACATAAATGTGTGATTGACAGTGTTATGATAAGTGTGTAACCTGATATTCTTACTGCTCCTCAATGAGGTGTTAACACTGTCTCCTAGGGACCAGACTTGTTCGGTTTGTCTGGGCATGCTAAGTAAGTGGTAAATGTGATCAATGTATCATATTTATTATATTATGCATACTTTATGGTCAATGGGTCATCTTTATTATATTATGTTTCTGTAATCTTACACTATCGTATATATGAAACTTTTTCTCTATTTAGTAGTAACTATGTGTTTTAATTTTTTTTTATTGTGTAGGCACATTGTGATATAAATGGATAAAAGATGGATCACATTACCGAGGAACACACCTCAATATGTTAAGGGTTTGAATGTGTTTTTAGATTTTGCAATTTCTAATCGATCCATTGAAGGAGTGTCTCACCTTTTATTCCAGATATTTGGATGATATTGAGACAAGATTTAATCGAGTTGGATGTGTTGATGACACATCAACTCAATCTCAAATGAATTAGAAATCAAAAATATTTCCTGCTATTGGACGATCAGTTGGGAGGACCTCATATGTGACACTGACAGAATTGGAATTATTACAGGCACATAGATATGTGCTACTGAATAGTGAAATTGCAGATCCATTTATTGAAGATTTGAGGATATAAAAAAAGAGACGAATGAGAGGCCGAACATGAAATGATAAATATATAACGAAAGCTGTGAATAAAGAGCCGGTAGAATGGTTTGCACGACGTGTAAGTTTATAAATATTGCAATAAATACAAATATTAGTTTGAAACATACAATTTGTAAATCTATTAAATTATATTTCTTTTTTCAGATCATGAATACTAATACTCAAGCAAACTTGTCAGAAGATTTGAAGTTTCTTGCTAGAGGTCCTATAAAACAAGTTAGAAAGTTCGACGCTTATAATATGAATGGCTTTAGATTTCGTACAGTCGATCGAGAAGTGGGTTTGAAAACACAGAATAGTGGTATATTTACATTTTCTGAAGTGGGGATACTATGGAAAGATGCATGATATTATTTAATTAAACTACCACGGGAATTTTTCTGTTTTTTTATTCAAATTCAAATTGGTAGATATTATCAGAGGTGTTAAAAGAGATTCCTTGCAATTTACTTCTATAAACTTCTCTCTCTTGATGGATGTTTGTGATCGTGAACTGCATGATCCATATATCTTATCATTGCAAGAAAAAATGGTATATTATGTGAATATATTTTGGATGAAGGGTGGAGTGTAGTTACTCACGTAATACAAAGAGATTTTTATGATAGGGGTGATGAAGTGGAATATTTGACCTCTGCAATTGAATTTCATCAATAACAGGAAGCAGAATTATTTTTCCATCATGATATTGAAAATATTAGTCTAGAAAGGATGAATGGAGTGGATAAAGTAATGGAGCAGGAAACCGACATGATTGAAGGGGAAAATGATTGTATGTACAATGGTTTATTCATTCAGCAACCACTTGTTTCATTTCTGCAGTCATTCATTATCATTGTTATATATATTTTATTTGTTAGTACTGGGTATCTATTATCATTTTTAATTTTTTTTTCTGTATAATTTTTTTGAAATATATATTCTGAACTTAATTTTATTTGATTAAATGACAGGAATGCCAAGGAAGAAGCGGTACACTATTTCATCTAGTTCTACGACAGATGACGATCCGTCTGTCCCCACCGCATCTGAGGCACCAGCTGCCTACACCCTTGCACCATCTCCCCCTGCACCATCTCTGACACCATCTGTGGATGTCTCATTAGAGGATGAGTCATCGACTCCCCCTACAGGAGCCTCAGCAGTGGGGCAGTGACACACCCCATCCAGTTCATCACGGACATTCTGGAGGGTCACAGTCATAGGTACAAATTTTATTTAAATAAATTTATTGCATTTTTTATACTAATTGTTTTCTCATTGCAGATGAAAAAAATTCAACCGTGGAAAAACACATAAAAAGTTCAGATGTTTGGAACATGAATGGTGAGAAGATAGCCGTGCCATTTGATTCTTATGGGGTCCCGACGGATGACGTCGTGGGGTTACTTGGCCAGATTATAGGTCAGCTGGCAGCGGAGCCCATTTCCCTGCCTATTTCATATGATGATTGGAGGCACATGCCTCAAAACTGGAAAAATGAAGTTTTTGACTCTCAGATAAAGGTAATTTTATTACTTTATGGTTTAATTGAATTTCATGTTACTAATATGTTCAAAATGAATTTCTGTATACAGATGTTCTTCCACTTTACCATTGCTGATGTGATAGCACAGAAGTGGACATTGAAAAATCATGGTAAAAAATGGAAAGATTTCAAATGGAGGTTGTGGTGTGATGTCAATGATACTTCGTTGACCGTGCAGCAAATTTATGAGAAGCTACCCAGTGGGGTACCGAAATAACAGTGGAAAGTTTTTGTTGATAGACATCGTGATGAGAAGCTGATGGTATTGAAATATATATTATTATATTATCTTTATTTTACATTTATACATGTATATAAAGAGGAGATGACATTTAATACATTATTGTTAAATTGAATTTTATTTATTTCAGGATTTCTTAAGACAGAATGCATCTAACCGGTAAAATCAAGTCATCCCGCACACTGCGAGCTCAAAAAGCTTTTCTAGAAGCCGAATTTCATTGGTAATCTTTTAATTTTTTTAAATATTTATAAGAAAATATTATCTATTTAACATATTAAATTGTTGATTTATTTTTTTTTAATGCAGTCACAGAGTTTAGGGCATGAAGCATCCCGAACTGAACTGTGGCTGGATGTTCATAAAAAAACAGATGGAAGTTTTGTTAATGAGCCTACCAAAGAAGTTGGGGTATGAAGTCAATTTTTTATTATAATAACTTATTATCAGTTTTTAATGTGTTAATATATATTGATGTTTTATTTATAGGTAAAAATTAAAGAAATATGGGATGCTAATCCTGGGCAATCCTACTCAGTCTCCCAAGATGACTCGGTTGCTAAAGTCCTTCAGAAGGAGCATCCTGGTAGAGTGCGCGAGATGGGTTTGGGACCCGTACCATCTAAGGTCTTTGGCAGGCCACCAGGGATTCCAGCTATATCTACTCCTGGTTATAGTCATTTCATACCTGAATATTCTCAGAGGGAGATGTCTTCTCTACAAAACACAGTTCACCAATAGGGGGATCAGATATCTGCTTTGCAGAAAGAGTTGCTTGAAATACATCAGTATATGAGTAGATATGCCCCCGGTGGTAGTGCTTCGACAAGTGGTGAGCAGGTAAATCACAAAAAAACAAAATCATTTAGTTTGAAAACTTTTATTGGTTTTAAGTTTAATTATAAATATACAACAATATTTAATTTTCAATATAATGTTCTTACAGATGGCAGCAGGTAGTGGAGATGAAGGTGGAGAGGGTGACGATGCATCATCGGACCATGAGTAGTAGTATTGTTGATGTGTTGAATAAATATGAGAACGGTTGGTTTGTATATTTAACATGTATGGGACATAGTTTCCACCAAATATTTCCATGTCCTAACATTTTCTTGATTTCTCATGTCTCCTTCTATGCATTTTTTTTATTTATGATGTTTCATTTTATGTCTTGATTTCTCGAGTGTGGTATACATCATTCCATTTATGCCTGTGTTTGAATTGGTAGTCGAGATTTTGGATGACTAAAGAGTGATCCTTTTGTTATTTTTTTTGGTTATATAAATTGGAACCTAGTAGGCAGTATAGAGACCAAACATAAGAGGATGATGGGAATGTGGTTTAGCCTAATCATGTGATACGAATCATATACTCACCAATAAAAGTTGTTGGAAACAAAAATGGTGAACCTAACCTGGAACCTTAAACAAAATTCATGTGTCACCCACATGTTAGGCTCCTTTTTCTCTCTCAAAATATGAAATGTGTACAAACATGGATCCGATACAATTGATTATACATGTGTTTATTTATTGATATGCTGATTTCATGAGTATTTCTTGTAAATGTTTCTCATAAGTATTTTGGCACTTTCAACTAGAACCCCCTTTGATCCAAATGACACTTTACTACTTTAAGAACACATATGCTTCAACTACTACACAAGTTAGATCCTCATTTAAAACTAGGGCTCTATTATCAACCTTGCACCCTCAACATTGGGTCTCAAATTCACTGGTTTGGGAGTCACACCTAAATGGTACCTTTCCATCTTCAGACGAAGCTAAAAAATCCATTCATCTCAAAAATCACTACTAGATGTCTACTCAACAATGACTAGTGGAACATAATTTGTTGTAAATAGTTTCTATCTCAAACCATTTCATGGTCATATACATGGAAGGAAATAACATGTTCCTCCCTTATCTAGGGAGGTTGATCAAGAGGTCACTGATGGAATCATCTAGATAGCATAAGGTACCCTCTAAAGGGATCCTTCTAGCATTCACCATCACCAATTCTACAAAGCAATAAAACCTCTATATGATGTGTGTGTTTACCTCGGGAGTCTGACCTAAGTCTCCCAAACCTAGGTAGTCAAGAAAACCCATTGAGGGTAGTGAATAATCAACCAAGAACATGGCCCTACATCTATACCCTCCAAAGAATCCCACTAACTAAATATGGTGTCAAACTATGAGCAAGAGGACACATTTTTCCACATTTACTAAGCTTGTCAGTATAATCTGGTATTATTCAAAGAAATCACCAAGAATATATTGGAAAAAAAATTAGGGAATACCCATATCCTTTCCCACTGACTTGATTAACATCGGTATATACCTATATGAAATGGAGGAAAATATCAGGCCCATACACATTCTCCAATAATAGAAAAAGAAATATGCATGTTCTGGTCACTGAAGTCACCTATAATATTCTAAAAATGGTTAATAGGAAGACACACAACTATTATACCATAATTTGGGTGACTCATTAACACAATATGAGGAGATTTAGAGAAGATACACATCTTTTCTCCCAATGTACGGTGTATCTAGTTGAATTCAGAGGTTATAGGAGTTTGGGTCATATCTTGCACATCTTCAAAACTTTTCCACCAGTTCCTCCTAGGGGGATAAGATCTTTACATATTCCATATTATTATGTGTGTCCTCTTAATTTTTAGTAGGGATGTAGATATAATACCACATAATGCTAAGGCCAAGGTGGTAGTCGACATAGTTGATACAAGACTCAGGAATCAATGTGCATGAAATGTGATCCCACTCAGAATAGTCAGGTTGTAGCATAGAGTCATGGTATGGGAAAACTAAATGACATTAAACATATTATGGGGAGAATAATTCAAATTCATCTATTGTTTGAGGTACTAATCTAGTAACCTCTACTATAGATTATATATTATTCGACACAAGTGCATCATATAATGTTATATTTCATACATTTCTAGAGATTTTGGTCCTTGATAGAGTGTATTTATGTGTCATTAAGAATCTATAAACCTCATTGGTTATTTGATCAATGATTGTTTACTGATGGAATTATTTTCCCCATCAGATAGGAAAATGTTTTTTTATATAGAATTCATTCTTTCCCATCATGTAACAGTATGATGTAATTATTGGAATGGATTTCATGCTGCCCTATAGATCCATTATTGATTATTATCACTATAGAATTATGGTGGATTGTTTGTATGATGTCTCCTGTTTCATCATGTTGGGAATACCAAGTTAGAAATAACATTTTATTTGTTTGTCTCCTGTTCCATTTTCCGGTTTGATTTGTTTTTCAGGGCAGTGGGGCAGTAGAAGAAAAACTGTATTTTTTTTCTGGTCAGCATGTTGCGGCAGTTTTAACCGCCGCTAATGCTTTACTGGTCAGCATTTCACTGCAGTTATAACCGCCACTAATGCTTTACATGAAAACCATTAGCAGTGGTTAAAACCACCGCGAAATGTAATCATTTTATATTTAGCGGCGGTTTTCACCGCCGCGACAGAGGTGCATCAAACGCCTGAATATCGCGGGGGTTAAAAGCACCGCGAATAAAAAAATATCCGGCACCCGTCAAACCGCCGCTAAAGTCACGAAAACCTATGCAAAATGAGGCATCTACAATGCTTCCCTTAAACCACCGTGAAATGGAAAAAACCGCCGCTAATAGATTGTCGATGCCCAGTTTAGCAGCGGTTTCTATAAACCTCTACCAAACCATATAGCGGCGATTTAAATGGCCGCTATATAAAAAAAACTACCGGTAATATCCAGTTTTGTTGTAGTGGAAGAAAATGAATGATACATTTGTACCTACATTCCATCTGGATTCACCTCAACTCCAGAAAAGTCCCATTCCACACCAAATGATGAGCAATCCAAGGAGAAATACAAAGGTAAGAAAAATATTGATTATGTTCCTCATAAACCCCTTCCATTTCCAAAAATAGTTGTACAAACCAAAAATATGTCTGAAGAAGCAATACAAAAGGAGGTTTTGGACACATTCAAGCATGTGGAGATCAATATTCCTCTACTTGAAGCCATCAAAAAAATCCCAAGGTATGAAAAATTCTTAAAAGAACTTTGTACCAATCGAACAGGGCTCAAGGGAAATGAGAGGATCAATCTTAGAAGGAATTTTTCAGCACTCATTACACCAACTCTAGAAATTCCAACAAAGTGTAAGGATCCAGGAACATTCACCATCCCATGAACCATAGGGGAGTTACACTTTTCTGATGATTTATGTGATTTAGGAGCTTCCATAAATGTAATGTCTCACTCTGTATTCTCTTGTTTGCAGGTTGGTGAGCTGAAACCGACGAGAGTAGTGGTGCAGTTGGAAAATTGAGCTACAACATATCTAGTGGGAGTCCTTGAGGATGTACTTGTATAGGTAAGAGACATGATCTTTCCAGAAAATTTCTATGTGCTTAACATGGATCATGATCCAGTAAGTTCTCATTATCCCATTATATTAGTTAGACCCTTCCTCAAAACTGCAAAAACTATCATAAATGTCAATGAGGGTACACTTTCCATGGAGTTTGGGGATGAAGTTGTGATATTTAATGTTATGAAATCTATGAAGTACCCTTCAGAGGACCATTCTGCATTTTTTATCTCCCATTTTGAATCACCAAATAAAAACCCCATGGAATTTTATTATCCTATGCTTAGAGAGATTTTGAGTATTGGTTCTATTTTGATGTCTAAGAGTACTTCCACACCTACTTCTAATTCACAAGAATCTCTTAGATTTGATTTTGAAATGGAATCATATTCTGATTTTGATCATGTGAACTCTGATTATGACATGTTTTTTCAGTATGCTGATGTATTTGATTCTTTATTCTATGATTTTTTTGATTTATATTCTGATACTGATGTTAATTGTGCACATATTTTAGTTCCATCAATTTCTCCATCCATACATCACCCCCTATATTGGAACTCAAGCGATTTCCACATAATCTCAAATACTCATACTTATTAAGTGGTGAAAAATTACCTGTTATCATTGCTAACAATCTCCCTTTTGAACATGAAGAAAAACTTTTGAATCTTTTGAGGGAGAACATCAGGGAAATTAGGTGGACCTTGGCTGAAATATCAGGTATTAGACCCTCTATTTGCATGCATAGGATTCTCTTGGAGGATGGGGCTAAACCAGTTAGGCAACCACAAAGGAGAATCAATCCAACCATTATGGAAGTTGTTAAAAAAGAGGTTGAAAAATTGCTCGAGGTAGGTATAATCTATCCCATTTCAGATTCCCAGTGGGTGAGTCTTATTCAGGTTGTGCCTAATAAAAGTGGTGTTATAGTTGTTAAAAATGAGAAAGATGAGTTAGTTCCAACGAGGGTGAAAAACAGTTGGCATGTGTGTAGTGATTATAGGAAAATAAATCGGTCCACTCACAAGGACCATTTCCCCCTCCCATTTATTGATTAAATTCTTGAGATACTAGCTGGGAAAACACACTACTATTTCTCGGATAGATTTTCTAGATATTTTCAGGTTCCTATTGCTTCGGAGGATCAATAGAAGACAACATTCACTTGTACATTCGGTATGTTTGCCTACCGAAGGATGCTATTTGGACTTTGAAACTCCCCAGGTACCTTCTAGAGATGTATGGTGAGTATTTTTTTATTTTAATGAGACCTGCATGGAGGTATTTATGGATGATTTTACAGTGTACGGGTCTTCATTTGATAATTGTATCTTTATTTTGGGAAAGGTGTAGAATCGTTATATTGAGAAGAATCTGGTCTTGAACTTTGAAAAGTGTGATTTCATGGTAGAGAAAGGCATTGTCTTAGGGAGTGTTGTGTCAAAACATGGGATAGATGTTGATAGATCTAAGATAGACATTATTTCATCTTTACTATATCCTTCATGTGTGTGTGATGTTAGATCTTTCCTAGGGCATGCAGGATTTTATCGGCGCTTCATCAAAGATTTTAGTAAGATTGATCTTCCTATGTCACAATTACTTTAAAAGGATTATGATTTTGTGTTTGATGATTCTTCCAAGACTTCCTTTGATGATCTAAATAAGTTTCTGACCACTCCACCGATCATACAGCAACCATGGTGGGAGATTCCTTTTGAGCTTATGTGTGATGCCTCCAACTTTGCAGTTGGAGTTGTCTTATCTCAGAGGGTGGAGGGACATTCACATGTGATTTCCTATGCATCAAGGACACTATATTAATCCCAATAAAACTAAACAACCACAGAAAAGGAGTTTCTTTCTGTCATATTTTCTTTAGATAAAATCCGTTCGTATTTATTGGTCTCTAAAGTAGTTGTTTTTTCTGACCATGCAGCTCTGAGGTACCTATTGAAAAATCCATACACGAAGCCCAGGCTAATCTGATGGATGCTCTTTCTTGAAGAATATATTGAGATAAAGGACAATAATGGGTCAGAAAACTTTCTGGTAGACCACATGAGTAGGATTAATCACACACTAGAGGATGACACCTTGGACCAGGTACCACTTTGGGACACTTTCCCTGATGATCATCTTTATTCAATCTCAGGTATGCATCCTTGGTATGCTGATTTAGTGAAATACCTTGTTTCCTCTAAAATCCTTGAAAATTTAAAGAGATATCAAGTCTAAAAATTAAAAAGTGAGTCTCGGTATTATGTGTGGTATGATCCATACCTTTGGCGCATATGTAGTGATCAAGTTATTAGGAGTTGTGTTCCTAATCATGATTTTGAGTCTGTTTTACAATTCTGTCATACAGTTTCTTGTGTTGGACACTTTGGACCCCAATGAATAGCTAGGAAAGTCTTAGACTCTAGAATATATTGGCCTAGTTTATTCCATGATGCTCATGTGTTTTGTAAGTCGTTCTCACATTTCCAACACACAGGTAATATTTCTAGGAGACATGAGATACCCCAACAACCCATATTATTCTAAGAGATATTTGATGTATGGAGAATTGATTTTATGGGTCCTTTTCCAAGTTATTTTGGTTTCTTGTACATTTTGGTTGTTGTTGATTATGTGAGAAAGTGGTTGGAGGCTAAGACCAACAAGACTGATGATTCTCATGTTGTATTGGACATTCTCAAGACACAGATTTTTTGTAGGTTTGGAGTACCGAAGGCCATCATTAGTGACCAAGGGACACACTTCTACAATCATAATTTTTTCCCACCTTTAGAATTATGGTGTGACACAAAAAACATCAACACCATACCACCCCTAAACAAGTGGCCAGGATGAGGTTTCAAATCATGAGTTGAAACAAATTTTGGAGAAAAACGTGCAGCCAAATAAGAAATATTGGAGCAAGCACTTGGATGATGTGGTTTGGGCTTATAGAATAGCATACAAGACACCAATTGGTATGTCTCCATTTCAGATTGTTTTTGGGAAAGAATTTCATCTCCCTATGGAATTTTAGAATTGATATTATTGAGCGACAAAGAAATGCAACATGGATTTGGACTAAGCTGGAATTAAAAGGAAGATGTAAACTCAAGAGCTTGAGGAGATTTGATTTTCTTCATATGATAATTCAAGGCTCTACAAGGAAAGATAAAAAATTAGTTCATGACAAAATGATCCAGAAAAGAGAGTTTCAAGTTGGAGAGAAAGTCTTTCTCTATAGTTCATGACTGAATCTGATGTCTGGTAAGTTGTGTTCTAGGTGGTTAGGTCCTTATGTTGTGACTAATGTTTTTCCTTACGGTGCAGTGGAGTTCACACAATAGTACACAAGAAGGAGTTTTACATTCAATGGGAAATTTTCAAAGAAATACATTGAGGGACTTCCTAACATAGTGAATTTCATCACACTGCATGACCCCATCATCACTTGAGAATATCAGGTTGTTCCTAACCCTTTCAATTTTATATTATTTGTCGTATTTAAAATTATGCATTTCATGTGAACAAATCATCTCATGGTTTCACATTGAGGACAATACAATATTTTAAGTGCGGGGGAGGGAACCTTTTAGTTTAGTAATTTCAATTGTTTTCCTGTTTTTAAAAAAACAAAACAAAAAAAATTGTGTGTTTTTTCAAATTTTGTGTGTTTATTTTTCAATTTTTTTGTGTGTTTTTAAAACTTTTGAGCTGAAATGATTCTCATCCCCATTTTGAAATCCATATCAATAATTGAACCAATTTATCCCTTGAAACTGAGCTTAAATGAATACAGAAAATGACTTTGTTTCGAGTTCAAATATTTAGTAATTTCATGAAAAGTACTCTGAATTTTGAATCCCATGCCACATCTCATTGTCTTTATATTTGAAATCACTTTCTTGTGAGGCTTCTGAACCAGTATTTTCATATTATTTACATTTACCTCATTTCTTGAGAGAACCAAACCATTCTTGATTTAACCATAATTTGATTTATTTCTATCCGAACTTGAGGGTTTAAGGTACTTATGTTAAAATGATTGAGGCATTTGTTTGGTATTAAAGCCCCTATTTCAAAAAATCCTTTTTTTATAATGGTCTAACTTGAACATTTAATCCTTTTATCCCTTATAATATATGAACATCCTATTAGGTTAGATGCATTACAAGCCAATTTTCCTTATCCAGCCAACTCTTGAAGTGAAATTTCATAATCTAGTTGAACTTAAGTGTGGGGGAAGCTATCTTGTGTTGTGCTACCACATTATGTGATACTTTGGATGGAAAATAAAATTCCAAAGAGACGTGTTTTCTACTGAAAGAAATCATTCTATTGAAATTTGTTCCTTTCTGGATCTTTCATGATAAAAGAATTTGTGCCTTTCTAGAGCTTCTGATGAAGAAATGAAGTTGTGCCTATCTAGAGCTTCCATGAAAAACTACGTTTAAGAGGGTTGACATTTTTGTTGCTGAAATGATGAATGGTGTAAACATTCCATGATTCTTCATAATTATGGATCTAAATTGATACTAAGAGGTGTGAGGAGGAGACCATACTTGAGTGACAATTAGAATAATGCAATTTTTCTTCAAAAAGAGTCAACCCCCCTCATTCAGACTCAGAATTTTTCGCATCTTAATCCTACCAACCGAAAGCCACCGAAAAACCCTAAAAAGTAATAATGGTAAACATATGTCCTTGAATCATATCAGGTGGTGATGTGGGAATTTATCAAGCCTATTGTAACCCTTGTATGAGTTTGGATGAGAAATGCATTGCTAAAAAATTGACATTTGTGTGATAAGAGAAAATTCAAGTGAGGTAAGTGTTTTGTGCATGGGAGGATAAATGAAGTGGAAATATATTGAATGATATAAATGTAGAACTTGAAATAATGGTTTTTTATGAGGCATGAAATCTTTTTTTTCTTGGTATGTAATTGTTGGATCTCAATGATATGTGTTTTAAAATTTGTTTTGATTTGATATTGATGTGTACTTAATATGAGGTTTTGCCCAGGAATGAAAAAGGGTAAGTGTGGGGGAGTTGATAAAAAAATATTTTGTTGAATATTTTATTGATAATAAATGACATAATTTCCTCACATTGTCTAAATATTTTAATTTATGAAATATTTTGGATTAGATCATTCATTTGAAAATTTGATGAAAATTCCAGTTTTTCCCTTTTAAAATGCACTGTAGTATTTCACACATAAATATTTTAATATGACTTATGTGAACTTAAATTTTGTAACATTGTTCCTCACATAATTTTATATAACTTTTATTTAGGAAATTGGAGCTAAATATTTCATTTGGTTGGACTAAATGGGTCATGAAGACAAAGTTGGACAGAACCATCCAGATAGGAAAACACTTCACTATTTGGGTCGTATCTTCTTCATCCGGACTTGGATTGAGCCCAAATTTTGAGGGAATATCAGGGACATAACTAGGAACAAATAATCCCTATATAAGTCTGGAAAAGTAATGCATTTTGGAGGTAAAATATGCGGTGAAACTTGGAATAAAATGTTTGTCTGAGTTTTCATTTCACACTTAAAAAAGTTATGTAACCCAAGCCCTAAAAAACTCTATTTAAATAGGGTTTTCACTCTTTGGAAGGGCTGGTTGAGGATTTTGGAATCTGTGGCCAAACTTTTTTCTCTTGGGAACACCTCATAACCCTTGGAATAAGTAAGGTCTTGTGCAAAGTTCTCTTCTAAGAAGGCACTCCTCTCCCACCTCCTCTTTGTTTTTCCTTGATTTTATACTTGTAACGTGAATTTTCTTCAATAAATCTTCTGTGTTATTCTATTTTCATCTTCTAATTTTTATTATTGGGCTGGAATCTAAGAGTGGAGATGAGATTGGGTATTCCCCTTTCAATCCATTGCTTATGCAAAACGTCTCCATGATGACAACTCTGCCCATGGAAGAGTTATTTCTTTCGTAGATGATCTAATCCCAACTCCCTTCATTTATTTATTTTGAATCCATAAAAATACTATAATTCATAAATTGTGATAAATTAATTGATTTTAAATTTCTATGTGACTCAATTGACTTGTACTTGACCGCGTGGTCGGGATTGTGTAAATTGTGTGAGTGAAACCTCATTCGAAAAATCTAATGAACTTGGGATATAATTGTAGGGTTCAAGACTCATCCAAAACTCAATTAATTCCCCACTCCCAGAAGGAGATGATTCCCTAATTTTACACTAACCATAAGTTGTATTTTGGATCATAATCAAAGTAGGGTTCTGCGATTCGAGGTCCCGAAGTTAACCTAGTTCCAATTTTCACAAATATTTGTGGTTGTGTTAATTTCCATAGGGTTCAGAGGTTAACAAGGTTAGGGGATCATAATTGAATGAATTATAATTACATGGGATAATGATAAATGAATGGTTAAGGGGTTAGATTAGATTAACTACATATTATCATATAAGTGTTTTTAAGAAATTGTCTCTTGATTGTTGCTTCTCATTTTCTTGTTTAATTTACTGTTTGAAAAGTCACAAAACAAACCCCCCATCTTTATTTTCCTTTGTTTTGAACTATTTAAATTCTTAAAGCCCATTAATAGTTGTTTAATTCACATCCTCTTTGAGATAATGACCTAAGGCAGCCATTGTGTTGCACTTAGTAAAATCACAAATAAATATTTTTGAGACCATGTGTGACAACGTACTTTCATCTACAATTAGAGCATTTTATCCCCTGATGACAATTATCCTTAGTATGTCTAATGGATGAACATTTGAGAAAAATTCAGAGATATATTGAAACACTATATCATGTTAAAATTTAAATTCACCAGCAATTAAGTAAATAGTCTCAACAAGAGGCAAAGAGATATCAAATTTGATCAGTAGGTGGGATAAATGACCAGACCTAACTGATCTAATCTCTTTATCAATCTTAATTGGAGTGTCAACAGCCATGGATACATACCAAAGGATATCAGGATGCTAGAAGACCAAATTCAACCCTTTGATATGGATCCAAGATTGTACAATAATGTTCTTGGATTGAGAAGGGTCAAACTAGGGATCCCAGTTCTGAAACCAAAGGATCCTCGGTTTGAGATTAATAAATCCCCTACTCAATGCCCTTAATTTCAATTCATTCGAATGAAAGGTAATATGAAAGAAGTTCATCACAAGAGAAACAATATACCAATCACTAAAACCCCAAATTTGGACTAGACGTAACCTTAGGTCTTCAAGATTCCAGGATCCAGATGCTTGCGAGCTGAGCCGGGCTATGATCGAATGTTTGCGCGCTTCAATTCTTTCCTCAAAGAACCTAGGGTTCGATTCAACAACTTCAAGGGAACCATTTCTTGAAATTTGATTGTGAGGTAGATTTCACCATCCTGAGAGCCAGAGAAGAATCGGTCAGCGCTCTTAAGCTATAAATCAACCACACCGCCAACAGGCCCACCTGAATTAGATGGCTTTGTCAGATCTACAACAGGAGTCGCATCACATATCGGGCCACACACAGTGCCAACCTTCTTCGAGGGGCTGATGAAAACATCAGCAAGATTGAAGAACTCATTAAGATTCAAACTCATAATAGAAAGAAGACCTAGGCACCATCTTTGTAGAGAGAGAGTCTCTCTCCCCGAAACGTCATCTTCCCCCTAGTAGTAATATAATTATTAATTATATAATAATAAATTAGTTAATTAGTAATATAATTATTAATTATATAATTATTAATAATTTAATTAGTAATATAATTATTAATTATAATGAATAATTATATTACTAACTAACTAATTAATTATTATATAATAAATAATTAATAATTCTAATTATAATTATAATTATATTACTAATTAATAAATTAATTATTATATAATTAATAATTACTAATTATAATTAATAATTATAGTATTAATTAATTAAGTAATTATTATATAATTAATAATTATATTACAAATTATCTAATTAATTATTATATAATTAATAACTAATAATTAATAATTAATAATTATATTGAATAATTATAATTAATAATTATATTACTAATTAACTGATTAATAATTACTAATTACTAATTACTAATTAATAATTATACTGAATAGTTATAATTAAAAATTATATTACTAATTTACTAATTTATTATTATATAATTAATAATAATATTACTAATTAACAAATTAATTATTATATAATTAAATATTCATAATTACTAATTAATAATTATAATGTATAATTATAATTAATAATTATATAACTAATTAACTATTATATAATTAAAAATTATATTAATAATTAAATAATTAATTATTATATAATAATAATTATATTACTAATTAACTAATTAATTATTATATAATTAATAAATATATAATTAATTATTATATTACTAATTAATTATTATATAACTAATAATGATATAACTAATTAACTAATTAATTATATAATTAATAATTAATAATTAATAATTATATAATTAAAAATTATATTACTAATTAATTATTATATAATTAATATTAATATTACTAATTAACTAATTAATTATATAATTAATAATTAAAAATTATATTACTAATTAACTAATTAATTATTATATAATTAATAATTATATTACTAATTAACTATTTAATTATTAACTATTTCTTATATGTTTAATCTATGTTGTAGGTTTCAATTATATTTGTCTTATAATTTATATTTTATAGTATTTCAAAGCCACATACTTGAAACATTTTTAAGTTTCAAGTAGTTGATTTTAAAAGCTTATAAATTATTTTTCATTGAAATTTTTTATGAAATTCTTTTTGTTTTCATCTATTTATAATATGTTTAATCCATGTTTAAATTTTTATTTATATTGGTCTTATAGTTTATATTTCATAAGATTTCAAAGTCACATACTTGTAATATTTTTAAGTTTCAAGTTGGTGGTTTGAATGCTTATAAATTATTTTTTATCAACATTTTTTAAAAAATTATTTTTATTTTAGACAATTTCTTATTTGTTTGATCCATGTTTTAAGTTTCATTTATATTTGTCTTATAATTTATATTTTATAGTCTTTAAAAGCCACATAATTGAAACATTTTTAAGTTTCAAGTAGGTGGTTTTGAAAACTTATAAATTATTTTTTATCAACATTTTTTATGAAATTTGTTTTCAACTATTTCTTATATGTTTAATCCTTGTTTTAAGTTTCATTTATTTTTGTCTTATAATTTATATTTTATAGTCTATCAAAGCCACGTATTTGAAACAGAATCTCACATCAGAAATAATGAATGTTATGCACTGGAAAGGGAGAACATGAATCCCACATCAGAAATATAGAATGATTTCCATAGGAAACCCTTTTATAAAAGGGAGCCCTGGGTAAGGGTTTTTTGTCAGAATCCATACTGTTTTAATGGCAGTACTGCTGGATATTAAATAGCAGATAAATTATGATGTGAAATTTTGTTTTATTGTATATATATATATAAACAAAACAAAATAATAATAATAATTTTAAATTCATAAAAAAAGAATATTTAAAATAGTAAAAAATGGGTTTTTTTGTGGAAGGCGGCAGTGTGCCTGCAGCTATTCACACCCATTTTTAAAAAAATTAACCTAGGCATTTTTTTAAAAAATATTTTTTTCAAAAAAAATATTTAATTGGATGGCTAGGCTTCTATCCATATTTTAAATGGATGAACAGTGCCACCACCAATATCTAAAACGCATCAATTTTTCAGACAAGAAACACTTAATAAATCATTTTATGAAATCAATTCTTAGATATGGTAGTGGGGTCAGTACCCAAAACGCATGCACCACACCCTCACTGACTGCACCCTCCCATTGTGTGTCCTGACTAGGCACACCCACATGCACCATGTGCGCTCACCATGAGAAATCTTCTCACCCACATCCTTGCAACTCAGTTGGCCAGTTGACTGGATCTTGAGGCATGGTTGTCGTGACTCCCACATATTCCCTTGGTTAAGCTGGCTAGCTGGATGTCTTGGGTGTCAAATTTTGTGGATAAGGTCCACCTTATCTACTTAAAACAAAATTCTAAGTAAAATAGGGGGAAAATAAGGTCCATAATGTGTACCCTTATAAAAATTAAATCCAAAGACCAACCATTGTTCTTAAATAATGCCACCTCTATGTACTTTATATAAAAAATATAAATTGTATTTGCACGGGCTTCATAGTTCTCATATATTTGACAGAAAAGTTTCTGATGCAAAATTATGGGTGTCTATAGACACTCGTAAGTGATAAAAAAATCCCAAAATATGTCACTTTCCTAATTGAGGTTATACCAGTAGTAGTAGATTTATTCATATATGAGTTTTCTAGAAATTCACTGGTCAATTGGGATAGAGAATTGGTAGAAAGATCTATAGATTGTTTTAATAAAATCTAAATTTATAATATGTATTATTTCATAGAATTTATTTGTGAGTTTCAATATTGGAAATATCTTTTTGGACTTTTAAATTAAGAATATGAATTAGATGTATTTATTTAGAAGCTTCTAGATAATTGGCCTAAATTAGTTCAATAATACTTAAAGTATTATATTTCTCAAAGTAATGAATTATATGATACTTTTTGAGTTTGAGAGGAAGAAATTAAGACAAGTGATATGACTATAAATACTATATGTAGAGTAATGTCTTGTATGACATAATAAATAATCCATATATGAGTTCATCTTATTGATCAAATGCTAAGGGTTTGTAGGAAGATATGGGTGTGGTGCAACCAAGAAGGGGCTTGGTAGACACCATAAAAAATAATTAAAAATATAGTTATAGAATTGAAAGTTTGAATTAAATAAATCACACAAGAAATTTTGGAAAGTATTTGGTAAAAAAATATCATCAAGTAGATTTTCAGGTAGAACACAAAAAAAGATTAAGAGATATCATAGACCAAATAGAATCCTGAAAGATGTGAGAGAATAATTTAAGGTAAAATATGGTAAGAATCCCAGATTCCCTTAAATGTAAATATTTATCTATTAGTGATTTTTATTGGCTATGTGCGAATAAAGGTCACAAGGCTGACACATGTCCATATGCAGATCGATGAAGAGGTTTCCTTAAAGAATAACTGATGAAAGATACATCAGAGATACTGATTGAACCTATGATAGTCTAGGTTATACTAATAATGAATTGATTTCATGTATTTTTAATGTTAAAAAATATATTTTATAGATTCATATATAATTTGATAATTCTATATAATTTTTCTATTAGAAAATAAATGGTTTTTTCCTAACTGAAATGTTTTCCTAGAAATATTTGGTTTTATTTAAAAATTAAAATTTTATATTTTATATTTTAAAATTAATAAAATAAAATTCATTTTTTTATTTATAATACTGAAATTATTATAGGGTTATTTATTTTTTATTTTACTAAAAATATTGATTTTTTGGTAAATAATGAAAATACTGATTTTTGTTAAAATTGTAATTTATTTTAAAATATTTTTAAAAAGTTTAATTTTGTTTATATTTTTTTTAATGATACATTAGTCCCCTTTTACTAAAAATAATGCAAATAGTTCTATAGTAATCAATATTATATTTTATTTTGGTATAACTTCATTTTTATGCTTAAAATGTATTTTTCAGAAAAACTGTTTTTCATTTAGTTTTGAGGTCTTGTATTAAAATTAACTTTGAACACTTATATAGATTGAATATTGAAAAATTAATTTCATATTTTGAATTAGGAGTTTTAAATTTATTAATGAGTACAATTTCATTTTTGGCCTTTATGAATAGTAACCTTGGTAAATATGTTTTCACCGTAGTAAAATGGGTAAAACAAGTTAATTAAGGTTAAAAGTATGTGATAAGGTCACAAAATATTATCTTAATTCTTATTGGGTGATATTATTTTGACCATTTTTACATTATCTTTGAATTTTATTTTTTTAAGTGCAACATGACCATGAATAAGACTATATTATTTTAAAACTTTGAATAGTTACAAGAGTGACGCTCCCCTCACTTATAAAAGGGTACCCCCTCTCCCTTCTTCATCAAAAAACTTGAGCATTTTATCGTGACCAATGATTTACCAAATACATTTCAAACATCCCTACCCATATCTTATAGTTCCCTTTCTTCTAAAAACACTAATTATAGAAGGCTTAAGGTCTCAGTCATAGGGAGATATCCGAGAAGAAGGTATAAGTCCTAACCAAACTATTTCAACTATATTCATTTTTATACCTCCACAAAATATGTTATAACCACTATAAAATAACTATACCATTATCTTATTTATACAAAAAAAATGTTATATTGAACTAAAAATACTTTTATATCACTTTTACATCTTATAGAAAATTAAAACATCACTCATCCGTACTTTTGGACTACCAGTTCCATAAAGTGATGTGTTTTGTTTTCCATCACTGCCTCATACAGATAGTTACAAAGACAGAATTAATGAATTTATAACATTTTTATGAAATTATTATGATTATAAAAATATAATATTTTACTTGCCTTCTTACCTATTTTTTCATTGGAAATTGATAGTGGTGGTCATGTGTGCGTGTGGAATACCACCTCTGCGCAGAAATGTGATTAATGTTTTATTACTACCTCACATGGTTGGTCATAAGGTTGTAACTAATGACTAAATAATAAATTTATAACATAATTATGATTATCTAAAATTAAAATATTATATACCTTATTTCTTTTATATCCAGTAGAATAATGTAAATGTTTCTCGTTTGTACGTGTGAAATACCGCATCGATGATATGGCATGTTTCATTTTTCACATCCACAATCCATGCCTGGTTCTAAAAAATTAAAAAAAAATATTCTTTCATGATTAATATTTTTTAATTTTGTAACCATGATACCTTTGACCTTATTCAAGCTACCAATTTCATTTTAAACTTATAAACCGGATGTCCTCAAAATATCCAACATGAACTTAACCATTCTAGTAACTAAATTTAATATGCTAACAATTGGAAAAAGGGAATAATGATAATAGAATGAACATGAAAATTTTTATTAGGAAATTATAAAAACTAATATAATTTTATTACTTAGAAGGGTATACATACAAATGATATTATTCATGACTCGAGGTAAGGGACTTTATTATAAAAATATTTTTTAAAAGTTTTCCTTCCAACTATTTTTCTTCCATGTCAAGGTTATTTTAAATGTTTTAAGAATATTATTAATTATGATTAAAAGGTTAATAAATGTCATTTTCAATTATTTTTTACTTTATTTACAAATTATTAAAATGGAATCTTTTTAATATTTTTCATGTGAGTTATTTGAAACTTTTTACAAATGCATAAAAAGAATATTTTCTAAAAATATATGGATTGACCGACATTTCCCACCTTCATAACCAATATTTTTTATCAATATTACTTTAAATTTTTCCATGGTTATTTTAAAATAATATATTTCTCTCAATATTCTAGGAATTTTTAGTTTAAAATATTTTTTATATGGGAATGGAAACTTTTTTTCATCTTTATCAGATAACTGAAAGTGTTATTTATTATGGGACTGAATTCCAATCCAAATGAGTTTTATGGTTAAATTTAAAGATTCATGTGTTTTATTTAATTTTCTTGGAAATTTTACATGAATTATGGGTGAGACCGATATAGCTCTGATGAAAGGTGAACTTGATACAGCACTCTAACGCATAGGGTAAAATAATAGAGTTTACTTGTGATAGGTTACTCCTAAGAGATGTTGGAATTCTCTAATTATGTGATTTTATTATAAGGGTTATTATAAAGGTAAATATAAGGATAAATCCTAAGGTACCTACATGATAATATTTCAATGGTTTTTAAAATAAATATTATGATTTCAAATGGTAAGAAAATGTGTTTATGTTTCTTAGAACAATTTATGAATTTTTTAAAGGTGAAAGGATTGTTTTTCAAGGAAAGGTATCCATGAGTACTAAAATTTTCCAAGATACCATTATATTTATGATTTTTCATTTATAATTGTATATGAAATTTTCAATGAAATATATTTATAAATTAAGTTATTTTTATAGAAAATTTATTGGGTATCTAAGATCAAATTTTTATTATGTAAAATGAAAACTATCTTATGTATTTTTCAGGTTTACAAATAGAATAATGGATTTTTAATTGAATTCCTTTACTGATCTTTGTTTTGATCATACAATATTTTCAAATTATTTTAATAGGGATTATGTATGATTATAATAATTAATAAATTCCATGTTCAAGTTCTGGAATTCACCTTGAATGAAGCAATTATTTCTTTATAAAGAACTTGTTTTGGGGGGGGAATGTGCACTGTGTGGAAATTACAAATTTTTTATATAATGTTTTACCTAATACTCTAAAACTATAAACTTTAAATATTCTAGAAATGTAATAAAGTGAAACCCTTATTATAAATCACGTATTTATGGGTTGATTAAGGTATGAGTTATTATAGTTGGTATCAAAAGAAATGTTTAGGTAACTTTATAGGTTAGGGTGATATTAAAATAAAATTTTAATAGATTCTAATATATGGATATTTTATCATGAGATATATTATGAATATTTTCATGTTACTCCATCCAATACTTTTTGTTTACAATGGTTTCTAGTATAGGAAGTATATAAACTGGGGTAAAAAGGCTTTGGGAGGATAATATCATTTTGAGAGAGCAACCTAGAATGGTTATAATTGGAATAGGTAAATTCATAGTTGTGTTAACATAGTTGAGTCAGGATATTAAAAAATGAACTAATGTAAGGGAGTGACCAAATTCTTCATAGAATAATATTTTTATGGTAGATGATTTCATGAAACAACATCCACCAGATTTTGGTGGATCCTTAGACCCAGTGAAAGTTAAATAATTGATTAATCTTTTAGAGAAAATATTTGAAGTTATGGGATGTTCAGAACATCATAAGGTAACCCTTTCTATTTATAATTTTTAAGGTGATTTCAATCAATGGTGGTATTTGATTAATAATACTAAGGAAAATGAAGAAATTTATTCCATGGAATAAATGTTGTTTACAGATATCTACCTTTAAAAGTATTTTCCTAAAGTTTTTTAGCTTAGAGTGAAAGGAAATTATTAGAGTTAATGATAAATGAAGAGGAATTTTTTCCACCTATGAAGCAAATTTTAATAGTTTGGTCAGGTATGTACAAAATTTTATCATAGAACATGATAGTAAAATTCATGGATTTTACTCAGGATTGAATCCATGTTTATGAATGGATCTAGTTACTCATGGGTTCAAAAGTATTGATGAAATTGTGTGGTGTACTAAGAAAGTCGGGATAGAGTTTTTGGACTTTTAAAATAATAAGGATAAGAAGTGATCTAGGTGGAAGTAATTGTGGAAGTATTGATCAAACAAACCAAAAAGTAAAAAATTCAATTTACCTCTTGGGATAAGTGTGGAAAGAAGCATTATAGATAATTTCATTTACAGTCTGTGAAGTATTATCGATATGGAAAGCCTAGAAACATGGCTTGTGACTAAAAATAAAATAGTAATGGTAATGTTCATACTATTAATTAAGAGAATGTAGTGAACTTTTTTAATTGAAATGAGTTGGTACATTATGCTACTTCATGTATGAAGTTAGTTACTCAGGGAATAAATCATCCAGATCAAAAATTGAATGGTGTAAAAAAGTCTGTTTCTATAATTATAGTAGATGTGGAACCCTCAAATAAAGTAGTTCCATCTCTAGGAAGCACGGAATTTTTGAAATATTGATCTTTGGTCTAAATTGCATTAGATAAAAGTGAAGAAATGGGACATTATGAAGATGGAATTTCATAATAGTTATGAACTATATGATTTTTTTGGTGATTCCTTTCAGGTTAAAAATGAACCCACTATATTTATGGATCAGATGAATAGAGTATTCCATGAGTATTTGAATAAAATTGTAGTTATGTTTATCGATGATATTCAAGTATACTCTAAAAGTTATGAAGATTGTGAGAAACATATAAGGATTTTTTTGAAGACTTTAAAAGAAAATAAGTTGTATGGAAAATTCAGTAAATATAAATCTTGGTTACAGTAGATTTCATTCCTTGGGAATGTTGTTTCTAAAGATGAAATAACTATTTATCCTTCTAAAAATAAAGTGGTGAAAGAGTGGTCGAGGCCTACAAATTTCACTGAGATTTAAATTTTTCCTTAGTTATCAGATTACTACCAGTGGTTTATTGCAAACTTTTCTCAATTATCTATCCCATTGAAAAAGTTCAATAAAAAATGAGTAAAACTCATCTAGTTAAAGGAATGTAATAAAAGTTTCCAAGATTTAAAAATATAATGGATTGAAAATTCTATGTTATCACTTCCATCAATAAATGGGGATTTTTTTATTTATAGTTATGCTTCTTAGAAGGGCCTTGGTTGTGTCTTGATACAGAATAAATAGGTTATCATGGATACATCAAATCAATTGAAACCTCATGAGAATAATTATCCTACAGATGAATTTGAGTTGGATATAGTAGTTTTGTATTTAAAAACCTATAGGAATGTACTAAATGGTGATAAATGTTAATTATATACTAACCACAAAAGTTTAAAGTATATATTCACTCTAAAATAGTTGAATGTGAGGAAAAGAATATGGTTATAACTAATTAAGTATTATGATTAAACTATTAAAAGTATTATAGGTAAATTAAAAAATGTAGTTTATACCTTGATTCTAAACTATAATGAAACATTAACTATGTTATGTTTGAAACATTATGCTTTAGTTAATTATTTAATAAATATTGTCCTAGAAATTTTGTGTGTGGAATCTTTTTCTCTTTTGACTTGGGTATCAGTATGGTTATCCTTATTAGAATAATTAAGAATACTTAGATGGAATATCATGGTTTATAGGAAAATGTAGAATTTTCTAAGGTAAGATTCTTGACTTTAATATAGATAAAGAAGGAATTATTAGGTTTATAAGGAGATTATATGTTCCAAGTGATTACAAGTTGAATAATGGTTTATTAAGTGAAGCTCATAGTTCTTTATTCTTTTCATCCTCATGTCACTAAGATGTATAGAGACCTTTGAGAATATTTTTGGTGGTAAGGAATGAAGAAGTATATAGCTAATTTTACCATGAAATTTTTGATTTTTCAATAGGTTAAAGCTAAAAAACAACTATAAAATGGTATGATTCAGCCTTTATGAGTACTAAAATGGAAATGGGGGAACATATACATGTATTTAATAGTGAGATTACCAAATAATTCTTGAGGTAATAATGGGATTTGGGTTATTTTGACCGTTTGATTGAATTTGTGCATTTTATCTCTATTTGAGGTACTATGTATTTGAATTAGCTTTCAAGACTTTATTTTAAGAAGATAGTCACGTTACATGGAGTTTTCCTCTCAATTGTAGCTAATCATGATCCTAGATTTTCATAAAATTATTTTAAAGGACTTCATAATTTTATGGGTACCAAATTAAATTTTAGAAAAGCTTTTCATCTTCAATATGATAGAAAATCAGATCATACAATTCAAAATTTAGAGGATATGCTTCAAGATTTATCATTACATTATCAAGGAAGTTGGGATCATTATCTATATTTAGTTGAATTTTATTATAATAATAGTTTTTATTCAAGTATATAGATGTTACCTTTTGATTAATTATATAGAAAATAGTTTTAGACTCCGAAATGTTTGGATAAATTTGGTAAGAATAAAATTTCGAGACTAGAATTGGTAAAAGAGATGGTTGAGAAATTAAAGATGATTCAGCACTATATGAGGTAAGTACAACGTCGGAAAAAAAATATGTAGATAATTGGAAGAATGACCTTTCATTTGAGGTAAGTGGACATGTATTTCTTAAAACATATCCTTAAAAAGGTACAGTGTGTTTTGGTAAAGATGTAAATTTGAGACCATGATTAATTAGAACCAATGAAATTCTAGAGAAATTTTGATAGATTTTTTACCAGGTAGCCTTTCATATGAGTTTATTTCTACTAAATAATGTGTTTCGTGTTTCTTATCTAAGGAATTACATACCTGGTGCATCTCATGTTTTGATCCCTAAAGTGGTATAGTTAGAGAATAATAATTCTTATGAGAACATAATAGTGAAGATTCTAGAATGAAAAGAGTTTTTATTATAGAATAAGGTAACTTAATTGGTTAAGGTTTTATGGGAAAATCATAGGATGGAAGAAAAAACATGGGAATCATAAAATTCTAGGAAAAAATAAACACATTTATTTATATAATGAATAGATTTATAAGGATGAAAATTATAATGGAGTATTTCATAAACCATCCTGATTCTTCCTTCTATCAGACGCCTAAGATGGCTCGTGACATTCTTGAGGCACGTTCCTGATCACCCTGGGGTAGTATCAAGCACCGTGGGCATCGGAGTAAATTAGTGGGAATTATTTTACCCAATAATCATAGATAATAAATAGTATAAAATAGGCATGTCCAATCCATATATTAGAGTTCTATACACCAGAATAAATAAATAAATAAAAATGTAAAGCTAAAAAAGTTTTAAACCCATAATTAAAATAAAATAAAACAATCCCTCTGCTCACTCCAGTCTCCCTCCCTACCAAGAATATATAAATCCATATCCAATTTCCTTTTCTTTATCCACTAGAAGTTATTGTTCACCACTAATTTAAATTAAAGAGTCTATTTTGGTGATGCGATAAAGGAAAAAAAATTAAATAACTATTTGATCATATTGTCCTGCATGTAAAATTAGATGTTTATATTTTTAGTATAATTTATGCAGTATAGAAGGAACCCTAGTTCGTATCTCGATGGAGGTTTAGATCATTAATTTAAGTTGATTATGTTTTTATGATATAAAAAATTGGATGAATAGTTTGTGGTATTATTATTTTAAAATAAAAAATGAAAGTATGTTACTAATTGAGGGAAACTACTTGGAAAAATCATGATCAACCTAGGTGAGTGTCCCTTGATGCTCAACTGTCATCGCTCTCAAGGGAAATGGAATGGGTAATTGATCCCTAGATTTAAACATAATGAAACCAGTATGATATGTGAGTTCTTACTAGGTTAACACCTAGTATATGATCAATCAATGGTATTGATTAATGGTGATTGCTCAAAATCAATAAAATTATGTCAATGTAAGAACCATACTCCATCAAGGAATAACAACAACAATGTGATGGGATGGCCATATTTGGGTCTATGTTATAATTGTTCTCAATAAAAATTCATGCATATTCAAGGGTTATAGCTTCTATATTTAATTAACTGACACAATCCATAAGCACACTCATTAAAGGGGAGCAAGAAAAGAGGAAAACATGCTCAATTCATCACAAGATCCAGGTAATGCATGAAAGAATGAGGATTATTATTCCTTTTATTTTTATTTGATCATACCAAAATAAACATAAAATAAAAAAGTTATAAATAAATAACATTATGCAAAAAACCTAAATATTCAATTACCTTCCACTAATTACAAATGTGGATCTTGGGATTAGAATAAATAACACCCCCCATATTGATCACTAAAAGGTATTGAACTACATGATGGGGGATAAGATGAAAATGGATTAATTAAGATCTAAAATTTGAATTAAACTTAACTCTAAATGTATAAAACTTGATAATGATCCATGTAATTATTTAAAATAGAAATTTGGCATGTTGGGTTCAAGAAAATTCAATAGTCTATGGGTGTAGGTGAGCAGTTCATAACAAATTTTTACACCCAATGGATTTGATTTTATGACTAATCCAAATTCATGAAATTGACTTTAAATTCGGTTAAAAGTTTTTTTTCTAGTTATTTTTCCAATGGAGGTGGAATTATACCAATTAAAGTTTCAAAGCCCGAGTTATGGCCTAATCACTATAGATTGGTCCAATATGTCTTGCCCAGAATTTCTTCACATTATGGGCCTCTTTTGGGACTCTTATGCTCAAATATAGACTTTGGTCCAGTTGGATGAATTTAATTCTTGTGATCATATAATCCTAAAAAAAGTAATTTTCACATTTGGGTGAGTGTATATAATGTTATGATAAAAATAGTGAACTGTTATCAAATTGGGTCATTGTGAAATTACATATTTTTAAGCATGTTTTCAACACATGAATTAAAAATATATATTGAGTGAAAAAAGAATTAATAATGGGATTAAAAACACGTAAATAATGAAATACTAAATTATAAGGGTGATAATATACGATATATCATTATGAGATAACTAATATGCCTCTATGTGACTATTCCTGTCACCATCCACTATTAATACCTCAATGCTCCATGGGTAGAAATAAAAAAATTGGGACTTGAAAATAAAAAATATATAGATATGCATGATAAAAAGTGATCTGTAGGAATTCTGAGTGAAACCACACCCCATGAAAAAATCTTTGAATAAAATATCCTTTTAATACTACTGTTAAATACATTATAAAAAGAATTTTATTTTTATTTAATCAAAACTAATCACAAGTCATTAACCTTTTATAAACATTTCAATTTATATTGTTTAAATGAAAATAGTCACTAAAAAAAATTCCAATCCAACACCCCTTTTTATCAAAATAACCAATCAAAAACTACCTTTTAAACAATATTTAAGAACATTCTTTTCAATGCACTTTAAAATAACAATTTTACTAAAGAAAGAAAACATGGTTTAAAATGGATCCATGGTCAAATAAAACACACGCTGGTAAGTATAAAATAGTTACTCATAATGGGAAACTATAACTGGGGGGGGACTAGTACATGAATCTACAACCACTAAATGAGACTAGTGTCAGATAATAATTAACATACCCAAACACTCATTATTTCCCTCATTGGTCTAACCGAGGGGCATAATCCCATAAGAAAGGCATAATCTCTCTCAGGTGCACTGGTCATAGAATAATACTAAACTATTTAATCATGTGTACCTTGAGTTCCCATATAAATACCCAAGCATTTTCGTGATATGTGAAATATATCCACCTAATACATAAAACATTTGATCTCTTTCAGAAAATTCAAAATTAGTTCAACTTTCTCAAATAAATAAGTCGTTCCCTTTTTCTAATTATAAAGGGACCTTATAAATAGAGTGACAACCATAATGAAAAAACATATTCAATTAAAAAAGTCAATATCTTCCTTCAAAATAAGTTTTATAAATCACACTAAAAGTCCCCTTTTACAATTTATTTGGAAACCAAAACAATCATCATTCTTAAATTTAAATTCTTGTTTTTATTATTATACACATATACACTTACATGTGTATATACATATTCCTTGTATTGAAAAAATTCACATAATATAATGTGAATTTGTACACACACACACATTTGAGAAATCATCTAAATTGAAATGAAAATCATGTAACATTTGATATTCCCTTAAAAAACCCTTTAAATATAATTAATATTTTCAATTAATATCAAAATAGGATATGAAAAACACAAGTAATCAATGTTCCATAATTTAAAGACCTAAAATAAGGGGCAACCTACTTGGAACTCACTGTATTTTCGAAGCACCACTTGGAGGGGCCTTAAATCATGTTTTTCAAGACCTATACACCAAGATTAAAAATTTAGAAGCAACCCCTTAAATAAAGGCTCTATTTGAGAAGAAACAAATAAGGGGAATATGGGAAGATCAGGATAAAGGAGAGGGGAGAAGGAGGAGAAGTGTAACACCCTATGATTTTATGATATATTCCTCTTTAAATAAATCTAATTTATTTGATAGTTTACATTACACACAACACCAAGTTTAAAATAACCATGAAAACTTGTTGAAATATTATAATGATATAGTTTTATCATTATTGAATTCATCATGTCAGTATTAGTTTAAGTTGAATTTTTTGGATTTTTCTAAAAAGATTTATTTTTCATTGAATAATAAAAAATAACAAATTTTGTAAAACTATTATTTATTTTATTTAAATTAATTAATTTAAAATTATCATTATATTTTTTATTTAGTATTATATGGATATAAGATTCATTTTATTTACATTAGGATCATTATTCTATATAATTTTTATATAAGTCAATTTTTAGGGTTAAAAATGAAACTTTATGGAAAATATTTTTTCATCACATTTTGGGGGTTTATTTTTAAATTAATTTATGATACTTATAGTATTTAAATATTATAAAATAGATCTAATATTTTTAATAAATAGGTTCAAATTTATTTAATAGGCCTCTTTTGTGTTTATACATTATGAATAGCAATTGTGGTAAAATTTATCACCTCAATAAAAGATAAATTGAATAATTAATATTAAAAATAATGTAAAATGCCATTAAAATTTTTTCCAAAAATTATATTAACTTGATTATATGATAATAATTCGACCATATAAATCCTAAATTTTAATATATGTAATTTTTATTCCATTTTCCTTTGAAAATGATCTTTATATTATTTTAAGTAAAGAAAATTCCAAAAATGTCACTCTCTTGACTTTAATATCTATAAATTTTTTACATAAGGATAAAAAGAGAATAAGTTTAATTGTAAATTTTTATTTTAATAATGAATTGATTTTTGTTATCATGGTAATTTATTTTTAATTTTTAGTGATTAAATAATTACCTTAAATATTCACACAATACTGACACAATGATTGTGCAAGCAGCAGAAAAATAATTTAAATGATTTCAAAAACTCTAAAATTAATATTTTTGGATTAGTTATAGTAACCATGAGTTTTATAGATATATATAACATATTAAGTATGTTTTACATGTTTATATTCAAATTTCGTATTTTTCTTGATGTCTTTAAAGTCAAATTAAATGAATAGTGTCAAAAATGACATTAATGATATTTATGAAAATAATATTTTATTAAATTATTTAAAATTTATAAAAAATATTTAACTAGGAAAAGGGGGATAATATATGGTCTAAAATTTCATATTTTTCCATTTATGATCCAATTTTCACCATATAAGTAAAATTATAACACTTTATTATTAAAATAGTTGTTACCACAGTTAAGGTTAATAATGGCTAACGAAAAGGTTAATAAAAAAGATAAGGTTTAAAATGAAATATAAACATATATAAATTTGATTTTATGATTATATTAGGACTATATCCTCCATATATTCTCATACATGTCTTTTTTGAACCACTTTTCCATGAATGTGAGTGTTATATTTTAATATTTTGAAAAAGTACAAGAGCACCCCTCCTCTCACTTATAAAAGGACACATCTTCACTATTTTATTGACACCTACACAATTCACTTATAAACTTATATATCCATTAATTATATTTTATGTTCTTATTAAAATAAAATTCCAAGGTTCCTTAAGAGGGGATATAAATGAATTCTACTGAAGAAGAGGTAATCGTCTTTACCGACTATTTAAAATTTAATTTTTCTTATAATTACTCTAAATATATTATAACCATCATAAAATAATAAATATAGTATCATAAATATACTTATTTTTAATTATGATTATTTTACAACCATTTTTCACCTTTTTTTATCCTACGGAATGAGATAACATTCCTCGTTCGTATGTACGTCTTACTGTCTCTACGAAGCGGTGTAATTCATTTTTCATCACCATTTTACATTTAAGGTTATAAATATGAAACTAATGAGTATATATTATATTTATTAAATAATTATTTTTTAACAAATATAATATATCATTTACCTTTTTACCTTCCAATCTGTTGGAAAACAATAATGTTGCCATGTGTATGGGTGGACTACCACCTCCACGAAGCGATGTGATTTATTTTTCATTTATTATTTACATGGATGGTAATAAGGGTAGATTTCATGAATATATATTATATATATTATATAATTATTATTATTTAAAGGTGAATTATTTTTTACCTTTCTTTCATTTCATTCGTCGAAAAGTGAAAACAACGTTCATGTGTACGTATGGCCTACCATCTCCATGAACAATGTAATTAATTTTTATATATCTATATTTTATAAATACATATATATATATAATGAATATATATATAATATTTATATTATGAATAACATTTTGGATATTATGGAACTATAATCAAATTATAAGGACTAGAAATACTGAACTAAAAGTCTCATGAAAAACAAAGTGATTAACACCTGGAATAATGATAAAAACATAATATTGATAACAAAAGGGTGATATGATGTTATAAACAGATCATATATGATATTATAGATATTTATATGGTTCTGTTATGTAATTATAATAAATCTAAATTTATTATACATGAGGTTAAAATCACTTACAAGGAAAGTCAAACTTAAGGTAAGAGATTTCGTCACAATTTCAACTCCATTGAGATATAATTGGTATTATAAACCAATTTACTTTTATGTGGTGTATATAATTCCCATATGATATATTTATCATGAATATAAATTTATTTATGATGATTAAATTTTGAATATAATTTTACTCTTTCAAGGGGTTTTAATTTAAAATTTACCAAAGAGGTAATTATTTATTTTATAACCTCATTTTTGGGATTTCCTTTCTTTTCATTGAATGAATATTATAATATATCCTTTATAAAATACATCTATTTTTTTTATCCTCTAGATATTTAAGGAGTTTCAATGTTTTATTACAACTTTTACTCTCTTATAAACTTGAATTCATCAAAAAAATTGAATGAAAATAAAATCTTATTTCTCTTTTGATCAGTTATATTTTTCTTCTATGTTGATATTTTTCAAAATTGTTTTAAAAAAGTAATTTTTATTTACTAAAATGATTAATTAGGAGATTTTAATTTATCTTTGAATTTTTTATATGATTTTAAATGTATCCTTTTAAATTTTCCTGAAAGGGTCATTTTTTACTTTCTTTTCAAAAAGTCAAAAGGAACATTTCTTTTTAACATATACGGCATTAATAGATTTTCCCACTGCCATAGCCATTTTTCGCTATTTAGATTATTCTAAAGGTTTTAAATGGTATTAAAAATAAAAATATTTAATGAAATATATTTTAATTCTTTTCTTTCATTTTATTTCATTCCTCAAAAGACATGAATTTATTTCAAAACCTATATTTATGATGAACTAATGGTTATCTTATTCCACTCACTAATTTTGTGGTCATTATATTTCTCTTGAAACATTCAATTTATTGTGATAATTTTTCATTAAACATTACATTTTTTCTAAATATCCATATTATTTGTATCATGGATATTATAATTTACTAAACTAAATACCATTTATACATATGGTGTCTTACTATGAAAGTTATTTGATTTACTGGGGAAATCATAATATTCTATATTATTTAATCAATACGGATTTTTTTTATAAGACATATTGTTTATGAATTAAATTGATCATTCAATATATGGGGAATGCATTGGACATATAGTGAAAGGTAGGTCCTAGTTATTGATAGACCCTCAATGCATCGATAGGTCTCATAAGACAAACTTGTTGGTCAAACTTATTAAATGGGTTTTTTGGTGTATACCTACACATTGATTAAATTATCTTGGAACAATGCCATGATGTTAAAGATAACATGATTTCTAAGATCATGATGTTTGATATTAATAATTTCATTTATTGAGAATTCAGTTATTATTATTATAAAAAATATTATTGCATTGATATTATCCATGGAGGCAATTTGTGCTCAATTTATTGATTAAATGACATGTGTTTTTAGTTATTTACCTTTCCATATTGATTATTCCTTATTTTCTCATGATAGATTTCATTTTATGTAACCCTTATAGATCATTTGAGATCACCCTTTATTTTTTTATTTCCTTAGTATATGAGGAATGATATTATAAATAATATCAAGGATGCAAGAATGGATCTTATGATTTGTATTTTATATTTCAAATGAAATACAGGAATCATGTATATATCTTATTATTCAAGACTAATAAACTAATTTATCATTGGTGATATAATCCCTTTTATCTTATTCCAATGTAATAAATTAAAAACATGCTTTGGTTTACTATGTTAGGGTTGCTACAGTTGGTATCAGAGCAAGTTTAGTGGAAAACTTTGAAACTATATTTTAAATGAACATAGCTAACATGATAATTATGATTATCCCTTAATATATTTGAGAAATTTTACCATTATAGGGATTTTTATTTTATGTCTCAATATTCATGATGATTATGAGATAACTTAGTGAATATCATTATTTAATGATGGAAACTAAAGGAAGAAATGGAATCAATACCCATAGTCAATGTAGGGATTTCCATGATGAGAAAGGCAATATAGTTAGTGTTGGAACTAAGCATATCATAACCATATTAGGGAATCTAACTCAGGTTATAATTAATAACCTTGCCCGTATGGAGCAAACAGCTATTCCATAGTGTGATTCACATATATTGGATCACTTCATCCAATATAAGACTCTATATAAAAATGGAAATACTAATCCATTGGTAGATAAACAATGTATTAAGTCCTTTCAAAATATATTACTCTATTAGGGATGTGAAGAAATTGAAAATATTATTTTTACATTGTATTGTTTAAAAGGATATGTTGATAAATGGTGGTCATTGATCTAGAACACTAAATATGTTGAACAAATAGAAAGCATAGAATGTTGAACCTTTAAAGTGACATTGTTTGAGAAATAATTCTATTGATAACAATGAGACAAAATGGAGAGGAAGTTCCCCACTTTAATATAAAAGGAAGAAGAATGTGTGGCAGAGTATGAGGATAATTTTATCAGATTATCCATACATGTTTCAGACTACATACATAATCCAAAAATCAATATTGATCATTTCTTTGATGGGATTAAGATGAGTTTCCATTAGGAACTAGTTTCTCGACCATTTTCATTATATGATGATATAGTATCAAGTGACATTAAGATAGAGAATGAGTTTTCTATATCTTTATCATTAAGGAAAATCAAAATAATAATAGATTGGTTGAACACCAAGAAAAAAGGAACACATGAAAGAATAATAAGGGAATGAATCTATTTTCATCATGTAAAAATTATAAAAAGAAACATCCTAAAAAATTATTTAAGGGCATGGGAGTTTGTTACAAGTGAAGAGATAAGGTTCATGTGGCTAATTAATGTAAGTAAAATAAATAAACCACTAATACCCTGTGTTTAAATTGTAAATATTGGGTGAATTATTCAAACCAAGGCCCTAAGCATCAAGGGAAATTACCATAGAAGAATCCAAGGGGAAAATTCCAAGCTTATGAAATTGTTACAACTGAAGTGGAAGTTTTAAATTATGTTATGAAAGGTACACTTATTATCCACTCTATAAATGAAAATGTTTTATTTGATTCAAGTTTTAACCGCTCTTTTATATATTAATAATTTTATAAGGGTATCATATTACCACCTCAATGATTACATATTGAGTTGGAAATGAAAACTCTAAATGGTATGATGATCACATCTCAAGTCTACAACTCCTTTCTAAAAGAATTTTGTGGGAATGTGCCTCCTGAAAATATTATTATTCTTACTCTATTTAAATTTGATATAATTTTCAGTATGGATTGGATATCTCGGTATATAACCCATATCAATTGTTAAGGAAGGGAACTTACATTCTATATTCCAAGTCAACTTATGATAGTATATCAGTGTGAGTATGAACTTGAACTACCAAGGGAAATTACTTCCATTTTATGGTTTTTACTACCTATTCATTAGAATATTTATCTTAGATAGTTGGGGAGAAGATAAAAATTGAATATTTTCCTATTTTATGAGATTTTGTTGATGTTTTTAAAGAATAGTTTCTTAGTCTTCCCCTAAATTGTGAAGTTTTCTTTTCAAAAGAACTCATACATAGTGTTACACCTATTTTAAAGAACCCATATATAATAGACTCGATTGAGTTGTAATAATTAAAGAAGTAAATCCATGAAAATATAGATAAATAATTCATTTATCCTAGTAATTCACTATGGGTTTCACCTGATATTTTTTTTAAGAAGAAAGATGGGTTAATATATCTTCACATTGATTATCGAGAAACTAAAAATATCACTACTAAGAAAAAGTATCCTCTACCCCATATCAATGATCTATTTGATCAATTGTGAGGATCTCAATATTTTCCCAATATTGATCTTTGATTTTCATATAATCATCTAAGGTTCAATAAGGAGTATATACCCAAGATGGCCTTACATATGCAGTTTGGTCATTATAAATTTATAGTAATTCCATTTGGACCTAGAAATGCTCATGTTATCTTCATGGATTTAATAAATAGAGACTTTAGATATTACCATGATAATTTTTTGGTAATATTTAGAAATGATATTCTTTTATATTTGAATATCATGTATGATCTTGAAAAACATCTAAAGATTGTGCTGACAACTCTAAGGAATGAGAAGTTATATTCCAAATTTATAAAGTGTTAAATTTGGCTACAAAAAGTCTCATTCTTAAGTCGCATAATTTCAAGAGATGGTATATCTGTAGACCATTAAAAGATATAAGTTATTGATAAATGTCCTAGACCTACTATAGTAACTGAGATCCATAGTTTTATTGGGTTGTATAGATACCATCGATGCTTTGTGAGAAATTTCTCATGACTATCTAATCCACTCACCAAGTTGACCTTATGTGGACACAAGTTCTTATGAAAAAATAAATGTGAAGAGAGTTTCAAAGAACTGAAAAGAAGGCTAGTCAATATGTCTTAACTTATATTAACATGTAGTGGATAAGGGTTTGTGATATATAGTTCTATATTAAAGAAGTGATAGGGATGATTCCCCATGTAGAATGATATGATGATATCTTATTCCTTTCAAAACTTGAAAATTCATGAGAAATATTACCTGAATCATGATTTGGAACTGGAATTTGTATTGAAGATATAGATGCACTATTTATATGGTGAAAGGTGTGACATATATGCTGATCATAAACGTTTTATGTATATATTTACATAGAAAGAGTTGAACATGTTATTGAGAATATGGTTGGAGTTGATCAAATATTATGACTACTCAATACATTACTATCCTAAGAATGTGAACCAGGTGGATGATGCTCTTAGATGAAAGACCATGATACTTTTTCCATTGTGAGGATTTAAAGAGATAAAATATTTGTAGATTTTCATAAATTGGATCTTGAAATCTTGTGGAAAGGGGAAAAATCTTATCTTTCTCATATGAATGTTTAATAATACCTCTGTGACAGGATTAAGAAGGCGTGGATGGAAGATGTGTAATTATAGAAGAAGGTGAGGAATATTCTATAATTAAACCATGGTCATGCTGAAATGATGAGGTTTAAAAACCAATTATGTGTTATGTTAATAACAGAGTTGATGAAGTAGTTGTTGGATAAAGCTTGGAGTTCATCATTCTCTATTCATATTGGAATTAAACAGATGTATAGAGATCTGAAAGAGTATTTATGGGGGGATGAAATGAAATGGGATATTGTAGAGTATGTATCTGATGACAAGTGTATCAGTAGGTTGAGGGTAAGATAAATAAGTATAAGGGATGTTACAACTATTTCTTATACTAGAATATAAATGGGAAAACATTACCATCGTTTTCATCACTATACTCCCCAAAAAATATAAAGGACGTAATGCTATATGGGTTGTTTTAGATCACCATACCAAATAAGCTAATTTTATATCTATTAGAGAATATTTATCTATTGATCAGTTTCCTTATTAATAAATTAAGGAAGTTGTGATATTTCATGGAGTGTCACTCTCAATTGTATCTGATCAAGATCTGAGGTTTACCTTGAAATTTTGGAGAATCCTTCAGAAATCTCGGGATACAAAGTTGAGTTTCAATACTTTTTATCATCCTCAAATATATTCTTAGTCTAAGAGGACTATTAAAACTCTAGAATACATGTTAAGATATTATTCTATGGATTTAAAAGTTGTTTGGGATAAAAACCATCCTTTGGTATAATTTTCTTACAATAATTTCTTTCACTTGAGAATTCTGATGTCTCCCTATGAAACCCTCTATGTAAGTAAGTACATAAGGTAAAAATTTAGATATATAAATCTATTGGGATCAGATCTAGCTGAGGAAGTTTCATAGAAGGTTAGATTCATTCAACATTATGTAAGGGCATCTCAAAGTCAGAAAAAAAAAGTTGTGTAAAAATAATCAGTGAGATCTAGAGTTTGAATTTGGTGATAAATTATTCTTATGAATATATCCTTGGAATAAGGTTATGAGATTTGTAAATAAGGTAAATCTATGCCCTAGATATATTGGTCCCTTTAATATTCTTAATCATATTGGGATGGTATATTATCACTTGGTGCTTCTACCGAATCCTTCTCAAGTTCACGATTTCTTCCATGTATCTCTTCTAAGAGATTATATATCAGATCATTCACATGTACTGAACTTATATTTCATACCACTAGAGTGATATCTATCTTATGAGGAACAAATTGTGGATATTCTAGATCGTAGAGAGAAAATCCACTCACCTGGGAAAAGTTTTGTGGATAAATCATAAAATTGAGGAAGCTACATGATAACATGAGCATGCGATGAGGTATAAGTATCCTCATTTGTTTTTATTAGAATGATGTAATTAAAGGGTTAAATTCTTATAAGGGGATAGAATATAACACCTTAATATTTTATTATATATTCCTCTTTAAATAAATAGAATTTCTTTGATATCTTACATTACACATAACACTAAGTTTAAATAAACCAAAAAAACTATAAAAATATTAATATGATATAGTTTTATAATTTTTTAAATCATCATTTCATTATTTCCTTAATTTTAATTTTTGGTATTTTTCTAAAAAAGATTTATTTTTCAGAGAAGAGTGAAAAATAATGATTTTTGTAAAATTGGCATTTATTTTATTTAAATAAAGTAATTTAAAAGGATTGTTATATTTTTGATTTATTATTAAAGTGATATAAGTTCCATTTTATTTACACGAGGATTATTATTCAATATTATTTTGATATAATTTAATTTTTAGGCTCGAAAACAAAATTTTCTAGAAAAATATTCATCACATTTTGCATATTTATTTTTAAATTAATTTCTAAAAATTATAGGAATTAAATATGATAAAATGGATTATATATTTTGAATCATAAGGTTAAAATTTATTAAATATTTCCATTTTATTTTTAGGCATTATGAATAGTAACCGTGGTAAAATTTATTACCTCGCTAAAGGGTAAATCAGATAATTAAGCTTAAAAATAATGTAATAAGGAATTAAAATTTATCCAATACTTAATTTTATTTAATTATATTATAGTAATTAAACCATTTCTATCCAAAATTTGAATATATATAATTTTCATTCCATTTGATTTGGATAATTACTTTTATATTATTTTAAGTAAAGAAAATCCCAAAATGTCGCTCTCTTGACTTTAATATTTATAAAATTTTACATAATGATAAAGAAAGGATAAGTTTTGATATTAATTTTTATTTTTATTATTAATTAATGGTTTTTCATGGTAATTTATTTTAAATTTTTAGTGATTAAATAATTATCTTTAATACTTACACAACATCGACATAGTGGTTGTGAAAACAATAAAAAAACCATGTAAATGATTTTAAAAACTCTCAAAGTAATATTTTATGGGTAAGTTATAGTTATACATGAATTTATATAGATAAATATAACATATTAGGGATTTTTTAATGTTTTATATTCTAATTCCATATTTATCTTGATGTATTTAATGTCAGATTAAATGAATAGTGTCAAAAATGGCATTAATGATATTTAATGGAAATGATATTTTATTAAATTATATAAAATTCATAAAAATATTTATCTAGGAAAAGTTTTATAATATATGGTATAATATTTTATTCATTTTCCATTTATGGTCCAATTTTGTTTCTTATAAGTAAAATTATAACCCTTTAATATTGAAATGGTTGTTACCGTGGTTAAGGTTAAAAATGGTTAACGAATGGGTTAATAAAAAAATGAGGTTTAAAATTATATATAAACCTATCTAAATTTTTTTGGATGATTATATTTGGTCTATATATTACTTATATTCTAATTCACACCATTTATGAACCACTTTTCCATGAATTTGAATTATTATATTTTAATATTTTGAAAAATTACAAGAGTTCCCCTCCTCTCACTTATAAAAAGACACCCCTTATCTCTTTTATTTACACCAAATTAAGCTATATAGATTGACCAAAAACTGACTAATTATCTTCTCCAATTTTACATCCATAAATTATAGGTTATGGTTAGCTTAAAATACCATTCCAAGGTTCCTTAATAAGTGATCTAAAGGAAGTCTAATGAAGAAGTGGTAATCATATTTACTGACTCTTTGAAAGTTATTTATTCTTATAATTCCTATAAATATATTATATCCATCCTAAAATAATAACTCAAATATAATTAATACACTATTATGATTATGGTACAACCATTTTCCACCTCTTTTCCATCTTATAGAAAGTGAAAACATTGCTCATGCATATGAATGGCTTACCGTCTCCACAAATCGGTGTAATTCGTTTTTCATCATCATTTTACATGGATGGTTATAAAGATGGAAATAGTGATTTTATATAAAAATCATCAGATAATTATGATTCTTAAAATATAATATATCATTTACCTTCTTACCTTCCAATTTGTTGGAAAATGATACTGTCACTCATGCATACGTGTAGACTACCACCTCTATGAAGCGATGTGATTCGTTTTTCATGTCCACTTTACATGGATGATAATAAGGGTAGATTTAATGAATATTTATGATATATATGATATAATAATTATTATTTAAAGTTAAATTGTTATTTACCTTTCTTTCGTTCTATCCTTCGAAAAGTGAAAACAGTGTTCTTGCGTAAGTACGGCCTATCATCTCCATGAACGATGTAATTATTTTTTCTATATATAACATTTATAAAAGTTTCTAACATATATATATAATTAATATATATTAAATTATGTATATTATTTAATCATAATTAAATTACAAAGACCAGATCTACCGAACAAATATTCTCATAAAAAATAGAGTAGTTAACACCAAAAATAATGATAATAACAAAATATTGTTAACAAATTGCTAATAAGATGTTATAAATGGATAATATGTGATATTATATATATATGTGTGTGTGTGTGTTTCTGGTATGTAATTATAATAAATATATATTTATTATACATGCGGTTAAAATAACTTATGAGGCAAGTCAAATTTGAGGTAAGGGATTTCGTCTCAATTTCCACCATATTGAGACATAAATAGTATTATGCACCTATTTACTTTTAGGTGGTGTATATACAACCATTTTCATATATTTAACATTAATAATTATTTATTCATGATGAATAAAGTTTCAATTTATTTTTACTCTTTCAATGGGTTGTAATTTAAAAGTTACCAAAGTGGTAAGAATTTATTTTACAATCTCATTTTTGGGATTACCTATATTTTTATTTATGGGACATTATAATAATTATTTATAGACAAAATATATTTTTATTATCCTCTATATATTTTAAGATTGTCTATGTTTTATTCCAAATTTTTCTCTCTTTGTAACTTTAATCAAACAAAGAAATTTTTTAAAGAAATTTCAATCTTATTTCTCTTTTAATAAGGTATATTTATATTCTATGTCCATATTTTCTTAGATTATTTTACAAAAGTCCTTTTTATTTACTCAAATAAATTTTTAATAGTTTTTATGATATCCTTTAATTTTTTATAAGGTTTGAAATCAATCTTTCTAAAGTTTTCTAAAATTTTCAATTTCAACTTTTTTTTTAAAAAGAAAAGAGGAATGTTTCTTTTGAACATATACGAAAATAATGAATTTTCCCACCACTATAACCATTTTATGCTATTTATCTTCTTATATAATTTTTTAATGATTTTAAAAAATAAGTATATTTAATTAAATCTATTTTAATGTTTCAATTCAATATTCTTTTATTCTTCAAAATATGTGAATTTATTTCAAAACTTATATTTTTGATGAATTGATAGTCATATTTTATCTCTTATTATTTTTGTGTTTATTAAATTTATCTTGAAACATTCACATTATTGTGATCATATTTAATTATAAATTACATTTATTTTAAATATATATATTTTTTATACCATGGATATTATTATTGATTAAATTTTATACCATTTCTCTGTATAGTTTTTTACTGTAAAAGTTATTTGATTGAATGAGTAAATATTAATATTCCATATTCATTACTTAAGATGGATATTTGTTGATAAGTAATATTGTTTATGAATTAAATTTATCATTAAATATATGATAAATATATTCAAAATATAGTAAAGGGTGGGTCCCAGTTTTAGATATCCCCTCGATTCATCGATAGGTCTCATGAGACAAACCAATTGTCCAAACATATTAAATGGGTTTTTAGTGTATGCTTACCCATTGATTAAATTTTCTTGGCACAAGGCCTTGATAGTAAACATAGCATGATTTCTGATATCATTACATCTAATATTAATCATTTCCTTCATTTATAACGCAGTTGTTATTATTATTCATTAGATTATTTCATTGATATTATCCATAAAGGCCTTTTGTTCTCAAGTTATTAATTAAATGATATGTGTTTTCAATTCTTTACCTTGAAATATTGATTATGCCTTATTTACTCATAAAATATTCTATTGTATATAACCCTTACTGAGCATCTGAGTTCACCCTTTATTTTTTTCTTATCCTTAAGATATGAAGAATTATATTATGAATTATATCAAGGATGCAAAAATGTTTCTTATGTTATGTATTTTATATCTCTAATATAATATGGATATTAAGTATGTATCTATTTCTTCAATAATGCTAAACTAATTGATCATTGGAGATATAATACCTTTTATCTTATGATAATTTAAGAAATTATACACCGAATATGGGTTACTGGAGTTGGGGTTGTTATAAGAAGAACCTTAACCATGGAGAATCAGACAAAATGCCTGAAGAAATATCACAAAACTGACCAAGAGGGAGGAGAAATGAAAGGGAGGCATGGATTAACCCCCCCCCCCATTTTTTATGCAATGTGATAGTATGGATATGGGAGTTAAGGGTCCAATTTTTAATAAAACTCATAGAGGGTTATTTTTAGAAAATTAATTTTTTATAAGATAGGGCACTACGAAGGGTTTGGATACATTGTTGGCCAAACCATTACCCCACTGTAAAAGCCTCACTAGATGGACTGAAAATATAAAGAACCTAACCATATTATCCTAGATTCAGTGGATAATTTATTATATTTATACTAAATACAATAAATTTCATCCTGAAGGAACAAATAGTTAATTAGTCTTGGTAAACTAGATACACACTTGATTCTCACATTACATTTGAAAACATAAAATACAACATAGTATTTTCTTTAGGATGATTTTTATTACCTATATAATTTACCTTAATATCAATCATAAAAAATTTCTTAGAATCCTTGGGAAAGGATCCATAAGAAAGGGATTATCTCAGATTCTCAATAATGGAATGCATATAGTGGGAGAAAAACAAGGAATGAATAATATGCCAAGAATAAATGATAATAAAATAATGTAATACAAATAAACAAATGAGCTTGAAACTTATCCATGCATATAATAAATATTCAAATAATCATATGGTCATCAATAATTGATTTCATAATGATGTAATTAATATTATCAGACATCTAAAACTTATCATCAAATCCTTATACTAAGAAATCTAAAAATATTTTTAAGGTCATGTACCAAGACATCTATATAAATGGGTAAGGCCTCATCAAAATACCCAATATTGTTTCTCTCATGAGATATACCGATACATCTAGGGTATATGTAATTTCATTCCCCACCCATAACTTCATAAATCTAATGCATTCATCATATGAATAAACAACATAACTTAAACAACATGTCTTAAAAATCAATAAATGTATGTATTGGAAGAACTAACATAAAAAATATCAGTTCTTTACCCCCATCAAGTTGATCATAAACCATCCAAATAAATATTTTTGATAGTATCATAATATTATAACCTTAGTAATGCATAATATTTATCAAATTATTTTTACATAGATGAAAATTCTTTCAAAATCATACAGGTAAATTTCTTGAGGAAAATACTCTTTTCACTTTGAGAAACACTTATTAAAATTTGAAAATTTTCCTGAGTATTAAGGGAAACATTTTATTTTAAAAGAAACTTGTAAATTTTTAAAGGAATATTCAATTAAATTAGTATTCATGTTGGTGTGAATTTTTATTTATTCCGTAGAAAGTTAAAAAACATTCCTTTCACACTTTTGTAAAAAGGTCAAAAGTACCTTGTTTGAAAAAAAAAGAAGATTTATTTTTTAAAAAATTAAAAAAAAAATTAAAACATGGGTAAAATAACCTTTAATAAATCATTGAAAAATATTACAAAAATACTTTTATAAATTTTAAGGAAAATATGAACATGGAAGAGAAAGATTCCCAACTGAGTATAAAAACAAGTTTGATTTTCCTTAAAAACATTATTTCAGAACCTTGAGTGTTTAAAGAGACTAAAATGAATGGAAAACATTTAATTTAAAGAAATATAAATATTATAATAATAAAAAATTGATTTTATGTTATAAATTTCAAATAATTCTCTAAGTAAAGAATTAATAAAAAACAATCCTGAAAAATGATGAGATTGTGATATAAACCCTTACCTCGGGTTCAACTTCCTTCATATATGTATGAAACTCATGTATAATAAATATATATTTATTAAACATATATTATAGAACCATAATAATATATATAATACCATATATTATTTACTTATAATCTTTTATCACTCGTTTATTAACAATTCATTTTTAAAATCATCATTTCGGGTGATAATTGCTTTGTTTTTCATGTATGTTTTAGTTTGGTAGTTTCGGTCCTTTTACATATATCATGGTTCCATAATATCTGGAATGTTAAACATGATATAGATATCATATAAATTCCCTATATATTTATTTCAAGTAATCTATAAAATATATTGATAGAAAAATGAATTGTATCGTTCATAGAGACGGTAGGATATACGTACGCATGAACGATGTTTTCACTTTTCTAAGGATGGAATGAAAGAAATGTAAAAAATAATTAAACTTTATAGAATCATTATTATAACATATAAATCACATAAATGTTTTAAATATATACTTATTTCCATCCATATAAAATTAAAATGAAAAATAGATCGAATTACTTTTTGGAGGTGGAGTCCACACGTACACACGAGAAATGTTAATGTTTTCCAATGGATTGGAAGGTAATGAGGTAGATATTATATTATAATTATAGAAGTATAATTATTTCATAAATATTATATATAAATATTAAAGCCATCATAATACCCATCTATAAAACATGGTTAGAAAAATGAATTTTATCGCTATGTGGAGACGGTATATCATACGTACGCACAAGCGATAATTTCACTCCATATTTGATGGAAAAGAAGGTGTATAATGGTGTTTTCATAATCATAAAAACTTCATTATATTAATTATACTTAAGGTTTTATTTTATGATAAATACCATATATTTAGAGGAGTTAAAAGAAGAAATAAATTGAAAGAGGCCAGGTAATATGATTACCTCTTCTTCAGGAGACCTCATTTAGATCCTTTCCTTTGGTACCTAGGGTTGGTATTTTGAGGATACTATAACCTATATAACATTACTAAGGATTTTTAAAAGATAAATGGGAGGAAATTGGTCGATATAGGCTTCTCACGGTTTTTTAAAGAAGAGTAGGGGTGCCCTTTTATAAGTGATGGGAGGGGTATTACTCCAAGTGTGGTGCCTGAGTCATAACTCCACTCTCGTCTTCCCTCTCCATTGATGGCATGGGGCATGGCTAAGCTGTCGCCTCTGCTCCTCAACCCACCTCATCCAGGGAGTGGATATGAATCTTTACTTTCATGCTTGATCCCTTCTAGTTTCCCCTTTTTCTCCCCTTTCAAGGATTTTCCCTCCCTCTCTCTTTTCCCTATGACAAAAATAAGCCATAAAGTCCAATAATATACGAATGGAGTTTTCATGGTACATATTTCTCCTCTAGAGTTCATGGAATCTTAATCTTTACTATATCTCTCTTTTTTAGCCAGATTTGGAAATAATCATCCCACTGTTGATCCGTTCGACCAGTATGTGTTATCTTCTTGGAATTTTCAGGATTGGTTTATTTTTGTCCATTTAGATGCAAGAAACATACAAATCCATTTCTCAAATGAATAAGACCTAGTTTATGCTTGGCATTTTATCATCTCTATATAGAGGGATTTAGGTTTTCTCTCTTCTAGTGGACTTTAAACTTTCATCTGAGGTGTGACCCTATGACGACTCTGGATATCCATGCCTAGACTTCCTTTGTTGTTCTAGAACCTAGATATCCTCCATTTGATAACTAATATGTTAGGTCTCTACCTCTATTCAGATTCCCACACCAAGGACATTTTCTATCCAATCACACCTAGGATCTGTGTTGGAGCTAATATATTGAAAGGTCCATTGGAATCCATCACCATTGAGATTTGGGAGAGCTCTACTAGCATCAAAATGTATGATATGATTCTTGGATCCCTTACTATTCTGGTTGTTATCAGTTAGGTCATGAAGATTCTAGATGTTGTCGAGGCTTCTTTGTTTTCTCCTGGGATAATCCCCCCCATATTATGGAGGTTATCATTGTTTCACTATGAAATGCCATAGAGGTTAATCAATAAGATATGAGGGAGGATGTTTTTATACCGTGATGAAAAGTGGTTACCAGAAAAACTGCACTGGGGGAGGATCAGGGGATAACCGATCCATCGGCTTGTATTTAGTGTAAGGCTAGAAGGTCGAGTGAAAATCTTAAGGTGTAAGATGTGTTTACTCCATTGAAACATGACCTGGGTGTATTCAATCATTTGCATGATCTGGGTGCTAATGAGGAGTAGATCCCTAGATAGCCTGGTTGTATCGTTATTGAACAGAATGGCTCAGTCAGTTCTCTTCCAGTTGTGAAGGAAAATTACTTAATCACTCGAGGGTCCCCTGGAAGTGCCTCTACTATGGTTGAAAATAGTGTGGAGACTTATCTATCTATAAATTCATTGTAGGAGGAGTCTTTTTTGGCTGCTACAAAATCACAACTAAGAAAAGGGAGGCTGGATGAGGTGAGTTTTTTGGGAAACTTGGACCCAAACACTCTCGTTAAAAAATACTCATCCCATTTTAAGGTTGTGAGTGCAGGGAAGAATACTACCTTGGAGGCTAAAATGGGAAAGATGAAGTCTCCAATCAGGCATATCCCCCTCAAATAAGGCTCGTTGGTTGAGCTGGGAAACTATTTTTGAGGTCTGGGTGTTCAAGAACCAACATTGGCTCAAGAGGATGATGATTTAGGTGATAAAAGTTATAGCTAATTCTCACTAGATAGTTTGGAATGAATTCAAGGGAAAGGTATTCACATCCTTAGAAGGAAGAAAGGGAAAATGGAAATTGAGACTCAAGTAAATGTATTGTGGTCAAAGGTAAAAAACCAAAGGGACGCAAAGCTTATTCACACTTGCCGAAATTCATGGAAACTAGGTTGGATAATAAGGGTGTAAACAAGGAAAACAAAGCCTTACAGAATTTTGAAAGTGGAGAACAAAGTGGAAAATTAGGAATGGTGGAAGAAGAGGAAGGGGAGTGTTTAAAGCTCATCTTCTATTCCAAGGAATAAATGCATGAAAAAGATGTCCAGGTCAACACCTAAAAAGAGGAGATCTAAAGAATATATTAAAGAAGGTTACAAGTTGATTCCAATGAGTAGAAAGAGGCGTGGTTAGATAAACAAGACTAAATCCTAGCCTGGGGCTTTAACCAATGAAAAATAAACTCATAGGAATTCATACAGACAATGGACAGAATGGATACCCACCTTTAAGAGCTTATTAGTGAGGATCCAGATTCCTAAGATAGTACTCTACACTGGGAATTATATAGAGTTTCTGATTCAAATAATCGCAGTCTTGTGTTTAATCAATTTTTGAGCTCTTTCAGCATGTAGTGGTATCTATATTTTTTGAACTATGGTTTCCTGCTTTTCCTTAAGTGGCTAAATAAAAATTTATATTTGGTGGGAGGGTTATTTGTAGAATTTTTTAAAGTATTAAATTAATATAAATTATTTTTCATGTGAAAATGGATAAAAATTGATATAATTTGAAGATAAGATTAGGATGAGTCTAAATAATCTCATAAAATAAAATTTTACCAATTTTAGTTTGTGTTTTCATTATTATCATTTATTTTTAACACTTTGTTAACCTATTTGACAATTATTGCAATATTAAAATTCTCTACCTTTTAAGGGTCAAGAATGTTACCATAAAAGTAAAAAAGACATATAAATTAACCATGGTTGATTTTTTTCAACCATATACCATTAATTTTTATGAATCAAATATTTTTATGAATTTTAAATCATTTACTAAAATATTTTTTTTCATAAAATATTATTAATGTCATTTTTAAAACTAATCATTTAATATGACTTTAAATGCATCATGAAAACGGGGGAATTCGAATATAATCCTTTCACACTTCCCTAAAATTCCATATATATCTATAAAATTCTTGGGATGCATTAATAAATTCAAATTATATCATTTTTAATATTTTTAAAATCATTTATTTTATTTTTCTATTAATTGAATAAATTTTGTGTCAGTCTTACGCAAGCATTTGGGGTAATTATTTCATCACTAAAAATTTATAAATAAATTTCCATGATAAAAAAATATTCATATTTAAAATAACTATTTATAACCAAACATAGCCTATTTGTATCCTTATGACAAAAATTTAAAGATAATAAAACAAAGAGAATGACATTTTTTATTCTTCTTTAAATAAAATAATATAAAGGTAAAGATCACGTCCAAATGAAAATAAAGCACATATTCGAATATTAGATGATTATAGATGAACTAGGTTCATAAAATTAAATTAAATCATGTTTTAGGATCATTTTCTAGTCCTAATTATATTATTTTTAACCTTAATTACTCGATTTTCCCTTACCATGGTGACAATTATTTACTTCAGTTACTATTCATAATAACCAAAAATAAAAGAAGTATATTTAACAAATTTGGACCTCCTAATTCTAAATATGAAATAAATTTTTCAATATTAAAACTATATAATTTTCAGTAATTAATTTAAAATCAAAACAAAAAAACAGTTTTTTAGAGAAAAGTCCTTTTATGTATAAAAATATGTTTTCACTAAATTAAATCATGAAATTGATTATAAAAAACTTAATTGGATTTTTTATAATATAATTGAACTAATTTTAGTTTGAAATTATTTTAAAACAAAATGAAACTTTGTAAATTTTTTAAATAAAAATACATTTTTCAATAAAAATTGGTATTTTTCACCATTCACTGGAAACGAAATATTTTTTGAAAAATATGAAAATTTCACCATAAGAAAATTTTTGTAATATGATTTCAAAAAATATATTATTTTTATAAAAAAAATTATATATGTTCTATAAATTGTCAATAAATATCATTTTTGAAAAAACATATTTATGAAACATAAAATAACTTTACTGAAAATTGACTAATTATTTCATAATAATTAATCAATTCATTTGTATTGAGTAATTCAATTATATATATTTCATAATTCATTTAATAATATCCATACCATCCAATTAAATGGCTAGGAGATAACTAATACATTAAATTATAATATTTTAATAGCATATCGTGGTTCTCTTAAACTTGGTGTTGTTTATCCTATATAATATCAAACATAGTTTTCTTTTAAAATATCAATATATTACATACCCCCTTAAATAAATTGTTACTTTGTGATTTTATCTTTTACATCAGAGTTTTAAGATTTTTTAAAAACCCACATCATATAAAAGGATAATAAAACTTCTTTAAAAAAGGAAAAGTGAAAAACATAAAGGTTATATGAAATATCACGTATTTGGGTTCCAAGATATAGAGAACATTAGTGGGAAGTTAAAATGTTGTCATGGAAGATAATAGTAACATCCAAGGAATAATAGATAATGATATAGAATATGGTCAAGATAAATTTAACAACCAAAAAACTATAAATCAGTGAGGGTGATGAGACTGTCAATTCATCATAAATGAGGGTAAACATATGAAATTTTTATTTATAGATTATTTTCATAAGGTTGAGCTATTCTTTTAATATCATTATAAATTACTCAATATATACATAATTACATAATTTATTTCCATTTTATAAGCATAATTACATCTTTTGGTTTCACTTCGATTAGTTTCCACTTCATTTCTTACTCCAAGAAATGAATATTCAAGTTGAATTTTTTATGCCTGAAGTGATATAATTAAATTTTAATGAATCATGAGATCCAAAAAATAATGATAATTAATTCCTATTATCTATAAATATTTTCCAAAACCAAAATGGATAGCACAAGTCATCCGATATTTCATTAATCTCTAAAACCTCAGCAATAACACCCAAATCCAACATAATCTTTTCCATAAATGGTTAACCTTAAGACCCTCCCAAAATATATCTAAACAAATTAAAAATCCAAAAATTTATAAATAGGTTAACTAAATAAACTTAACATTAATCCTCCAAATAACATAAAGTATCTCTTTATTATCACATACCAAATATGTGAATACCTTGAACACATATTCTCCTGAAACATGGTAATAACCTGAATTACCATAAAACCCCAATGAAAACATAAATGCTTCCAAAAATTAACTCTTTACTCATTATTAAAATAAAATAATATATTATATAATATATACTATAAATCTAAACATGTTTTAAATTAATCAAAGATAACATAAACCACCTTTTCATCAAATCACTAACCATTTTCAAGGTCACCAATACTATCCCATTTACTTCTTCAATGTCAATCTTTACTTTATCCCAACTAAACATTATAAAATCAACATATAGAATATATTAAGGGTTATATTTCTATTATTCATGTATTCTATAAAAATATCACCTTGCTTCTAAATCATTTTTCTTAGTTATCAAAACCATTCAACATATATTATCAAATCCTTTTAGAAAAACTATTACAATACAATCTTATATGTTTCATGATTTTTATAACTAGAATATAATTGATAAAATGATTTTATAAAATAATAATTTGATACAAATACACTATAAATTTAATAATTCCAATCCATGTGTAATAATAACATAAGATTAACCTTTATTATTTAGCTTCTTCTGAGCTATATTCCCTTGACACTTAGGGAATTTGTTTGTGTAGTGCCCCATCTCCTTACAGTTGAAACACTGAAAATTAAAGGATTTTTTCTTAACCTTTAATCCACATGGATGATTTACTTTCTCTAAAAACTTGAACCAAAATCTCATTCCTTTTAATAATTTACTAGGGTGTTTCTTTCCAAAATGATCACATGTGGGAAACTTTTTCTTTTTCTTTTTTCTGTAATCCAATTTTTTCTCTTCTATCCTCTTCTTCTATTGATTTCCTTCAAATCCATAAGTATTAGAGAATTATTTATATATCTTTATATAACATGATACTATATCCTCATATGATGATAATTTTTGAGAGATTAGTGACCTTTGAAGGATTGGATTACTCCCATAAAATAAATAGTTGATCTTTCTCTTTGGATTACGTACACAGTCTATAGTATGCCTTATTAACCTTATAAAGTTAGCTTCATACTTAGAAAAAAATTCCTCTTATTTTTGTCTTAGACTCAATAATATTCTATCCATTTCCACTCATTGTTAATAAGAAAAATATTTTTACAAGAAAATGTCCTCAAAATCCTTCCATTCCATTCTTTTTATTTCCTCTTCATCATTAGTGTTTTGAATCAATGACCATCATTGATCAGTATCCCCTGAAAGATGATAAACTGTCATAACAACCTTATCCTTTTCATTACTTACTAAATTGATAAATTTCATTTTGAAGTAACTTATCTATTTATTATCTATAAATGGATTTATATTTCTATTGAATGATGAAATTTGTTGATGCATGATGTAGTCTAACATTGTTACACTACGTTTTGGATCAACAGGATAATCCATACAGGAAAGGTTATTGGTCATAACCTAATTTTTTCCACCCCAATATAGTTATAGTTTTTTAGATCTAGCTGCATCTCTAGCTCTAGCTTTATTATCTTACCTAGAAGGGAAACCCTATACAAATTATGTGCATAGATATAGTTTACATTCCTTTTTCTATGCTCCATTTCTAAAAAATGGTACACACTAGATTAGATTATAACATTATGAATCATAATGTATAATTTCAAAACTAGTAAATCACTTAACATAAATTGAAAATTTATGTTTAACTAATCTCAAAATCATAATCTTAGTTTATTTGGGAATATTCTCAAGGTCTGTTATAGGGTTAAGTTTCCTAATCTATGTTTTCCTAAATCTAGTTTCAAATATTTATACTAAACATGATTAGATAACAACTATAAAGACTCCAATAGTGGATAATTTATTATATTAGTACTAAATACAAGCAATCACATCCCAAAGGACTGAATAGTTCAGTAGTCTTGATAAACTAGATACATACTTGAATCTCACATAACATTTGAAAACATAAAGTACAACATAGTATTTTGTTTGGGATCATATTTATTCCCTCTATTATATCCCTACATATCAATCATAAAAAATTTCCTAATATCCTAGGTAAAGGAAACATAAGAAATGGGTGAGCTCAGATGCTCAGTAAGGGAATGCATACCATAAAATCTAAATAAGACATGAATAATATGGAATGAATAAATGATAATCAAATAATGTCATAAAAATAAAAATAATGAGATAGAAACTAATCTATGGATATCATAATGATTGAAATAATCATGGTAATTAATAAAATATTTCATAATGATGGAATGAATAATGCCAGACATCAAAAACTTACCATCAAGGCCTTTTTTTAATACATCTAAAAATATTGGCAAGGCCTCATGCCAAGACATCTATATAAATGGGTAAGGCCTTGGACAAATAAAAAATATAGTTGGTCTCATGAGACCTACCGATGAATTAAGGGGCTATGTAATTCTGGGCCACACTTTTTACTTAATAATTCTAATTCATTCATTATATAAATAAACAACATAACTAAATCAACACATCTTAAAAATCAATAACTATCTGTATTAGAAGAAAAAGCATACGGAATATCAATACTTTTCCCAATAAATCTAATAATAAGCCATCCAAAAAAATATGGGGGATGGTATCATAATATTATAAACTCAGTAAATCATAATATTCAACAAAGAATGTAGATATAGATAAAAATACTTTCAGAATCTCACTAGAAAATTTCTTGAGGAAAATACCTTTTTTCACTTGAAAAAAAAACTTATTAAGATCTAAATAAAATCAAAATATTAAGGAAAATATTTTATTTAAAAATAACCTTTTAAACTTGTAAATTAATCATAAAATCAATGATTTTTCATGATGGTAGTAAATTCTGTTTATACAGTATAAGTTAAAAAACATTCCTTTTACACTTTTTTAAAAAGGTTAAAAACACAGTGTTCGAAAAACGAAAAGAAAATTATTTTTATACCATTTTAAAAAATAATAATACATGGGTAAAATTTTATTTAATAAATCATTATAGAATGTTAAAAATATATTTTTATATATTTTAAGGAAAAATGGACATGGAAGGGAAATATTCCTGATATAGTATAAAAACAAGGTAGGTTTTTTTAAAACATTATTTCAACACCTTGAGTACTTAAAGAGATTAAAATGAAAGTAAAACATGTAATTTAAAGAAATAAACATATTATAAGAAACAAAGTTCTATTTAATATATAAATATTAAATAATTTTTATAGTGGAGAGTTAAACATAAATAATCTCAAATAATGATGAGATTGTGAAATAAACTCTTACCTCATGTTTGAATTCCTTGGTATGTGTCTAAGTTTTCTATATAATATATAAATATTTATTATAAATATATTAAAAAACCATTATCATATATATAATACCATATATTATTTAATTATAATCCTTTATCTCCTGTTTATTAACAATTCTTTGTTAAAATCACTATTCTGTGTAATAACTACTTCATTTTTCAGGTATATTTTAATCTGGTGGTTTGGTTTATTTTAATTTTATCATGGTTCCATCATCTACATAATCTTAACCATGATATAAATATAAAATATATTCTTCATATATATATATATATATATATTAATCCATAAAATATATTATTATAAAAATGAATTATATCATTTATAGAGATGGTAGATCGTTTGTACACATGAACGTTGTTTTCACTTCTCGAAGGATTGAATAAAAGAAAGTAAAATAATAATTAACATTAAAATAATAATTATTATAAAATATATATCATATATATTTATTAAATCTATTCTTATTACCATCTATATAAAATGGAAATGAAAAATAGATTGTGTCGCTTTGTGGAGGTGGCAGTCCACATATACACACGAGCGACATTATCATTTTTCAATGGATTTGAAGGTAATAAGGAAGATGTGATATTATAATTACATAAGTATAATTATTTCATTAATATAATATATAAAAATTAAACCAATCATAATTCCCATATATAAAATATTGTGATGAAAAATGAATTACATCGCTATATGGAGACAGTAAGTCATACGTACACAAAAGTAATACTTTCACTTCACATTTTATGGAAAATATGGTGTATAATAGTGGTTTAATAATATTAAATATACTTAATGTATTTTTTATAATAAATAACATAGATTTAATGGAGATAAAAGAAGAAGAAAATTGAAAGGATTCAGGCAATTACCACTTCTTCAGAAGACCTCCTTTAGATCCTTTCTTATGAAACTATGGGTTGGTATTTTGAAGTGACAACCACATCTATAATGTGTATAAAGATTTTTAAAATATAAATTTTCAATTATTGGTTTATTTAGGTTTCTCAATGTTTTGTAAAGAAGAGAGGGAAGGGGTGTCCTTTATAAGTGAGTGGAGGGGTATCCTTGGAATTTCATAAAGTATTAAATTATTATAAATTATTTTTCATATACAAATGGATAAAATTTGATATAATTATAAGATAATATGAGTATTAGACTAAATAATCACATAAAATAAATTTTTAAACAATTTCTTTTATGTTTTCACCCTTGTTATTTAGTTTTAATCCTTCCTTAACCCTTTTGACAATTACTGTAATATTAAAATTCTATATCCTTTAAGGGTCAAGTTTATTGCCATAAAAATAAAAATGACCCATAAATGGACCATAGTTGACGTTTTCAACTATATCCCATTCATTTTTCTGAATTTCATATTTTTATAAATTTTTAATCATTTAATAAAATAGTATTTATTATAAAATATTATTAATGTCATTTCTGGCACTATTCATTTAATATGACTTTAAATACAACATGGAAAAGGGTAAATTCGAATATAATCTTTTAAAACATACCTAAAATTCCATATATATCTATAAAATTCATTGGGTACATTAATTCATTCAAATTATATCATTATTAATATTTTTAAAATCATTTATTTTATTTTTCTATTAATTGAATAAATAATGTGTCGGTGTTGTATAAAAATTTAGGGTGATTATTTCATCTCTAAAAAATTATAAATAAATTTATATGATCAAAAAAAATTATTTATCTTTCAAATAACTATTTATAACTGAACATATCCTTTTTTCATCATTATATCAAAAATTTAAAGATAATAAAAAAAATGGAATGATATTTTTTACTTTTCTTTAAATAAAATAATATAAAGGCCAAAATCATAGACAAGTGAAAAAAAGTTTATATATTTGAATATTGGATGATTATTAATGAAATAGGTTTATCCAATGAAATTAAGTCAAATTTTAGAGTCATTTTCTAGTCCTTATCATATTATTTTTAACCTTAATTACCTGGTTTACCCTTACTATGTAACTATTTATTATGGTTACTATTCATAATGATCAAAAATAAAAGGGGGATATTTACCAAATTTTGACCACATGATTCTTAATTTTTAATCCATTTTTCAAGATTCAATTTTGATAAGTGGTAGTAATTAATTTAAAATCAAAACGCAATGAAAAACAGTTTTTTGAAAAGATACATTTTATGTATAAAGATGTTTTTATACCAAATTAAATCATGAAATTGATTAAAATTAACATAATTAAATTATTAATAATATAATAGAACTATTTTTGTTTTGAAATTATTTTAAAACAAAATAGAACTTTGTAAATTCTTGAAACAGAAATACAGTTTTTAATAACAAATGGTATTTTTCACTATTCATTGGAAAATAAATATCTTCATAAAAAGATGAAAATTTCACTCTAATATAATTTTTATATGAGGATTTAAAAAATTATATTATTTCTATAAAATATAATTTATATAAGTTCTATAAATTTTTAATAAAAATAATTTTTAAAGAAATGTATTTCTGAAGAATAAAATAACTTTACTAAAAATTGGGTTGTTATTTACTAAACATTAATCAATGAATTTGTATTGTGTATATCCTTTATATATATATATCATAATTTGGTTAATACTATTCATACCCTCCAGTTCCATGTCTAGTAGATAACTGATACATTAAATAATAATATTTTAATAGTATATTGTGGTTCACTTAAACTCGATGTTGTGTGTCCTATACGCTATAAAACATAATCTTCTTTCAAAATATCATGATATTATAGAAAATATTCCCATAGGTAGGGAGCATGGATAGAAAAACTATGTTTCATCCATTAATTTCATATATTCTAAGCTATATATTGGGTTTCATAGTCAATGTGTGGTTCTATTAACCATGCGCCAATCATGTTCCTGTGAAAAAGCTCTAAAAAATCAAAAAATTAAAAAGGGGTTGATCTGGAATTATAGAGAGAACTTAAATATAATTAATTAACTAAATAAAAAAGAAATAATTATGGTTGAGGTGTGATAATTATCCCAATTATAACACTTTCTTTCCCCGGAGAACCTTGGATGAGATAGTTGGTTCCAAAGAAAAGGGGTTTGGCCACCAAACTATGGGTGTGACCTGAGAAACATGAATTATGACTAGAACCACTTCCAAAAATCAATAAAACTATCCTCAATATAGAAATTTGATATACCAAAACTATCTAATTACCTCATCATAAACAATTGTATGGGACCCCAAACATGAAGGACACTCTAAATAGGGGAGAAGGTCAATTTCATAAGGCAAAACTTCAACACCCAAGGAATACCTTAGCTGAATGGCCTAAAGGACTTAAATTTTTATTTATTTTTTAGATGATCCCCTTTTTAACTTGGTTAAAAGGGAAGCCTTACATGACCTGTAGGCCCAGAGGCATAAGTCCCAATACATGATCCAAAGGAACAATACATGACTGAAAGGCCCAAAGACCCGACTACATTGGAACTAATCCTCCCCAACATCCACTTTATTGATCCTAGCTCCACACTTCACATGGATAATTGACTAGCATTTTCACAGTGTAGAGATGCACAGTGCCTAGTACCGATGGTGATTTTCACAATCTAAATTCGATAGGGGTTAATATAATTAGAGGGTATGCCCTTAGTCTTCATTATTTTAGACCTCCATAGATGCATCTCTCCCCCCTTTTGGGGGATTTACAGGCCTTATTGGGTCTGTAATTTTTTTAATACCTTTCTAAAATAAAAATCTATATGATGATGGTTAACTCTTCTTTGGTGTCTATTACTTTCTCTGATTCCTCTTTTGGGTTCTTCTATTGTGTGGTCTGGCATGACTTCCCATGACCCTAAAGTTCATGGCCTGAAGGCCTGAGTTTTCCTAAAGTCCCTTTGACCCAAATTCCAATGGTGTCTTGAAGGCCATGTGGCCCGTAGGCCCAACACGGTGGACCAAATGACCAAATCAGATGAATAGTTTTGGCTGCTACAATACAACTACAACACCTGCTATAGATTTTCTATAGTAACCAAGAAATATCCCTCTATTAGGATATGATATTGGGTTTCATTCAAGATTATGGGGTTTGTTAACCCCTCAGCTACCCCCCTCCCCCTCCAACTAACCCAAGGAATGTATTGACTAAAAGGGATTATAAGTAAATAATAAGAGGAGGTATGATAACAAACTATCATTATAATTCTACCTTTGGGTGGTTGTGGTTAAATACAAATCATAAAACGGGTACCGAACCACATGACACCACTCAACCTAAAAATGAAGTACATAAAAGATCAAATAGGGATAGAATTTCATAAAAGTATTGCTTCCAAAAAGGCTCACCTATGGTGTTCTTTCACACACTGCAAAATAATTCCACTAACACACTAGATCTCCAAGGCATCCAATTACTCTAAGCGGTGAGAAAGATCATGATCATCATAAAGAAGAATAAAACTTAATAGGGAATAAAGGTCACACCAAATTCATTGTAAGGGAAGGAGGATTCACAAATTACACTACCAAAAATTCATAAGTTCCATAATAAGACGTTACTATCTCCAAGAACTAAAGTCAAACCACCATATCAAACATGAACAACCAAGATGAACCAACAAGGGAAATAAATGCATGAATAGAATTACCTCAAACAGAATAGGCCCAAATAGTAACAACAGCCTTAGGATAGAGGTGGGAGAGGAAGAAACTTGGGGTGTTACACCAAGAACACTAAGACCCTAATGAAACCATCCAAGTAATCAAGGAATCATCTAGGGTATGACCTAAACTAGGGGCAAGACCTGTACCAATTACCTATGAATACACCCAATTAATCCACTCTATTAGACCCTTGAAATAGGATCAATAACAAGACTATAAATCCAATGGGGTAAAATGGTAAATCCAATCACTCAAACTAGAACATCTCCAAAATAATATATCATTCCATCGAGGGGGAAAGCAAGGACACAAAGAGACACACTTCCTAAGAACTACCTATTATAGGCTCATTAAGGAAATATCACCCAAAATAGGAATCTATCACCCAACTAAATGAGATACACCTAGACAAAAAAGGAATCCACCCTATAAAGAAGAATCGTGCACATTTTATCCAACCCTTTCTAAGAGGACAAAGAAAAAACATAGGACATACACCCAAAACACAACTCTTTAAATTATAACACTTGAAAAAAATCTAATTTTCCCCAAAAATCATTATAAAATTTTAAAGTTAATTATTTAAAAGACTTATAAATTTCTAAAATTCTAAACCCCTTCCAATTTTACATCGAAGGCTCTGTTATTATCACAAAAACCCCAATTTTTTAATCAATTTGAAATTTATAAAATCCTTTATCAAAATTGTTATTGAAATCCAAAAAATTGACTTCATTCAAAAATATTTTACAAATCCTATTTTCAATTTTAAAACTTTTCATTTATCTTTAAAAGAATGTTTACTTTTGAAAAAACCCACAAACACCCATGAAGACACATCAAAACATTACTAAAACTCTACTTTATTAGTATTAAAACTAAATTCCATCCATTTAAAACCAAATATTCAATTATTTTAAGGATAACCATTAAAAAATAACACTCGTGTTTTTATAATTTACCAACATCAGTTATTATGAAAACCCCCTTTATGGATTCCAAAACATAAAATTTTTCTTTTCAAACCAATTTTATTAAAAATACAAACACCATGTTTATCTTTTAATTAATTTAGGAAAACCCATTTATTTATTTTGAAACCAAAACTTTACTATTTTAAAACAAATATTTTAAAATTAAAATTCACATTATAAATCAAACAACACTAACACAACATTATCCAAAATAAATATGAATTAAAGTGAATCACATAATTTGAAAAGGGGTCCAATGTCTGAGTGTAGCCTAGATGCATGGATTAGAAGACCATGTTACAACTACACAAGTGGCATTGGGTGTAATCAAAAACCATGTACTTTGGCACCACATGGATTTTCAAGCCATATGATCTCACCAAGTACCACCATATCACTCCCCATTATCATCCCCCGAAATAAAAACAACCAAACAAATCACATATCAAAAGTAAATAATAGAAATACAAAACCCAATACTCAAATCCCTACTTTCCATGGAAACTTGGGACCCTGAATATGAAAGATATAGCTTGAATCTTCCCACACACAGCTCCGAATTCTCAAAATTCTTGTCTCCATCTATCATTAATACCCAAATAATAATGTGTGTTTTGCAACTCGGGCCCTCTCATGAACCTAGGATCTAATATCTTCTATCATGAACCAGCCTAATTTATACCTCTATTAGATACCCAATCCATCCTACAACATCCCTGAGTTCGTTCTCAATTGCCACGAGGTGACATTAAGCACCGTGGACATCAGAGTTAATCAGCGGAGATGGTTTCACCCAACAATCAGAGCTAACAAATTGTATAAAAATAGTCATGACCACACCATCGGTCGAAGGTCCATAAACTAGTAGAAATAGATAAATAAAAATATAAAGTAATAAAAAAATTAAACACATAATTTAAATAAAAATAAATAATCCCTCTACACACCCTAGCCTCCCTCTTCTATAAGAAGATATAAATCTACCTCCAGATGTCATTTCATCAACCACTAGTAATTATAGTGAACTACCAATTTCAAGTAAATGAGATATTTAGGAGATGCAATAAAGGAAACGAAATAAAATAAAAAACTAACATACATTAATGTGATTGTACAAGTCACCATATACCAATAATACTTCAATGCCCTATGGGTGGAAATATAATATCCATAGATTGAAATTGAAAATATATAGATAATAATGATAAAAAGATCTCAATGGGCATTCCAATTGAAAATAAAACCAATGTGTAAGTCTATAAATAAAAGATCCTTTTAATGATAGTTTTAAATACATTATAAAAAATAGATTCTTTTTATTTAATCAAAACCAATCACAAGCCATTAAAATTATATAAGCATTTACTTTTCTTTTCTTTAAATGAAAACAGTCGCTAAGATAACTTTTTCTGAGCCAACACCTCTTTTCATAAAAATACCCAATTAAAAACCACCTTTTAAACAATCTTTAAGAACATGATTTTCAAAAAACTTTAAATTAAACATTATACTAATGAAGGAAAGCATGGTTTAAAATTGGACCCTGATCAAATGAAACATGGACCATAAAGTATAAAGTTATTAGAGTCATCATGGGAACCTATAATTTTAGGGGTAAAAACAATGACATAGCTCTAAAACCACTAAATATTACTAGTATCAAATAACAATTAACCTACCCAAACACCCAGTATGATCCCCACTGGACTAACTAAGGGGCACAATCCCATAAGTAGAATATTTTCTATCTCAGGGACACTAGTCCGAGCATAATACTAAATTAGTGCAATATGTGTACCTATAGCTCCTACCTAAATACCCAATGAGTCTCATGATATTTTAAATTGATCCACTTTAACCATGAAACATATCATTTATTTCAAAAAAAATTGAAAGCAACTCCACTCTCTAGAATAAATAATTCATTAACTTTTTTCAATAATAAAGGAACCTTATAAATAGAGTATCAAGAATAATGAAAAAAAATATTCATTTAAAAAATTCCAAAAATACTTTAAAATATATTTTTTTCATTTAATTTGTAAACTGATATAATCATCAAGATTAAATTGAAATTCTTATTTTTTATACTCATATAAACTTACATGTATATATCCATATTCCTTGTATTGAAAAAATTCACATAATCCCTTATAAATTTGTCTATACACATGTATATGTGCGTGTGTCCCTTTATATAGGCACAACCACCAAACACGTTGAAAGAAATTTACAAGGAAGACATTTTTAATTCAAAAAAAAATCCTGAAATAATTAATTGATAATTAGCATTTCAAGTATTACTTGAAATGGAATGTAAAATAAGATGTTAATTTAAAATTCAATTTAAAGATCCAAAATAACCTTTTAAAAACTAGATAAATCATCTACAAGGTACATTTATATTTTCTTTCAAACATTCGGTGTGTGAAATTAATTAAACAAATTTTTACTAAGAATTAAACTTTGAGAAATCATCTGAATTAAAATGGAAATCATGAAAATAATGATTTTATTTTCAAATGTCCTATAAATATAATTAATATTATAAATTTATACCAAAATAATATATTAACACACAATTGATAAAGGTTCCAAAATTTAAAGACTTAAAATAAGGGGAAACCTACCTGGATCTCACTACTTTTCCAATATTCACTAGGAGGGCAACAAATCGATCTTTTCAAGCCCCGAACATCTAGATTCATAATTTAGATTCACCACACTTCCATCTAAAGTTCATCTGAAGGAATGCAGCAAGGGTGAGATGAGAAAATCATGAGAAATGAGATGGGGGAGGAGGATATGAAGAGGAAGAACCTTAACCTTAGATAATTAGAAAACATGCTTGAAGAAATCTCACAAAATCAACCAAGTGGGAGGGGAAAATAATGGGGTGATATGTTTCGAGCTCCCATGGTCATGCACGATAAAAATGTAGTAAGATGGGATGGAGAGGTATGATTTTTAATCAAAATTATAGAGGGGTATTTTTAAAAAGTAAAAATTATAAAGGAATGGGAACTATTCATGGTTTGGCTGTATGATTGGCCAAAATGTGCACCAACTATGTAAACCTTACTGGAGGGGATAGAACCCTTCAAATAGGAAAGGCTCATGACTAAAAACACTATGCACTAACTATGAATTTACACTCCGTTAAGATAGAGACACAGTTTCATAGTATATGCATGGTTTCCACTAACTATGCTTCAACTGTGAAACTCTGTATAAACTCCAAAATTTTAAAATTTTAAATAGGGTTCGACCTAAAATTCTAGAACAAACTTAAATACAATTAAATAAATAAATAATTATGGTAGGGGAGTGGAAGGGGAAGAATTTGACAACCTAGGTAACGATAATAGTGAATCAAATTTATGTCTTATTAATGTTCAAAAATATATTTTATGAATTCGTATAAAATATGATAATTTTAAATGATTTTTCAGTCAGAAAATAAATAGTTTTATTCTAGCTAAATTTTTTCTAGTAAATATATGGTTTAATTTAAAAATTAAAATTCTAAATTGTAGGGTTTTAATTTTATAAAATTAACTTCATCGTTTTTTTATTTGAAGTATCAAAATTATCTTGGGGTGAATTTTTGGAATTTTCTGAAAATATTTATTTTGGGTAAATAATGAAAATACCAATTTTTGTTAAAATTTTCATTTATTTTTAATTATTTTAAAAAAAATATATCATTCTATTTGTATTTATTTTAAATTTAAATTAGTCCCATTTTAATAAAAATAATCCAAATAATTTCATAGTAATCCTTATTATATTTTATTTTGGTATAACTTCATTTTTAGGCTTAAAAACATATTTTTCATAAGAACTATTTTTCATTTTGTTTTTCATTATTATATTAAAAGTAATTTCTTAAAATTATATAGAATTAATATTTAAAAATGGATTTCATATTTGAAACCATGATATTTAAATTTAGTAATGAGTTCAATTTCATTTTCGGTCTTTATGAATACTAATCTTGGTAAAAATGTTGTCACCACAGTAAAATGGGTAAAATGGGTTAATTAACGATAAAACTAAGTGATAAGGCCAAAAAATATTATCCTAATTATTATTGGATGATATTATTTCAAAACTTTTCACCATATATTTGAATTTTAGTTATTTGAGTGCCATATTTCTATGAATAATACTTTCAATTATTTTAAAACATTGAATAATTACCAGAGTGTCACTCTCCTCACTTATAAAAGGGAACCCCCTCTCCTGGCTTATTCACACCACTTCAGACTTTTAAATTAACCATTCCATATCCAAATACCCTTTTAACATTCATCCCCACATCCTATAGGTCTCGTCTTCTCAAAACACTGATCCTAGAAGACTTAAGGTGTAATCTAAAGAGAGATATATGAGGAGAAGGTATAAGTCCTAATCTACCTATTTCAAGTTTATTTCTTATTATACCACCTTCAAATATGTTATAACCACTATAACATAATGAAATTGGTATCTTATTTATACAAAAAAAAAATTTATGGGACAACTCCTTTCTATCTATCTTCAATCCTATGGGAAATGAAAACATCACCACACATACGTGTGGACTACAACCTCTACGAATCAATGTGCTTCATTTTCCATCACCACCTCACACTAATGGTTACAAATATATAGTTAATAAAAATATAATATATTTATGGTGTTATTATGATTTTTTAAATATAATATATTATTTAACTTCTTACCTTTCCATCCATTAGAAATTGATAATGTTTCTCATACATACGTGTGGAATAGCACCTCCACGAAGCGATGTGATTCATTTTTCATTACCTCCTCACATGGTTGGTCATAATAACATAAATAATTAATAAATATGACATTTATTACATATTTATGATTTTATAAAAGTAAGATATTATGTACCTAATTTATTTTCTAACCAATATAAAAATGGAAACATTGCTTATGTGTACATGCAGAATATCACCTCCATAATATGATATATTTCATTTTTCAACCCACCTTCCATTTCTAGTTCTATAAATGTTTTTAATATATAAAAATAATGATTTTTTTCATGATTAGTATTCTATATAATATGGAACCATGATCCCTTTGACCTTATCCAACCTACCAATCTCATTTTGGAGTTATAAATTGAACATCTTCAAAATGTCCAATGTGAAATTAACCATTTTAGTTTATAAATAAAAAATTGTAACAAATAAAATAAAGGGGATAATGATAATTAAATTAACATGAAAATTTTTCTTAATCTAGTATATAATAAATATATAATTTTGTTATTCATTAGGTTAGACGTATGAACAATACAATTTGGGACTTGAGGTACAAGCATTCTTTTTTTAAATCTTATTTTAAAGTTTACTTTCCAAAAAAAAAATTCCTTGTCAAGGTTCTTTTAAAATTTTCAATAATTTTATTAGTTATGATTCAAAGGTTGTTAAATTTCATTTTCAATTATTTTTTACTTTATTTTCAAAGTATTAAAAAAGAAACTTTTTAACATTTTCCATGTGGTTTATTTCCACCATTTTACAAAGATGAAAAAAGAATGTTTTTAAAACATTTATAGATTGACCTCCCTTTCCCTCCATCATTTTGGTTATTTTTTATTAATATTACTTTAAAAGTTTCCATGGTTAGTTTTAAAGAAATTATTTGTCTCAATATTCTATGGATTCTTAGTTTTAAAATTTTTTTCTATGAAAATGGAAACTTTTTCTAATCTTTATGAGGTAACTAAAAGTGTTGCTTTTTATAGAATTGAATACCAATTAAAATAAGTTTTATAGTTAAATTCAAAGAAATGCGTTTTTTATTCATGCTATGGTTCTTGGAAATTTTATATTAATTATGGGTGGTCCTGATGTAGTTATGATGATGGGTGAGCTTGATATATCTATCCAATTCATTGGGTGAAGTAATGGAGTTTATTGTTGATAGGTTACTCATAAGAGATGTGGGAATTATATGGTTATGTGATTCCATTTTAATTGTTCTTGTAAGTATGAATGTGTGGATAATTACCCAAGGTACCTACATGATATTCTTGCAATTTTTTTAAGGGAAATATTTTTATTTAAAAAGGTAAGCAAATGAGATTATTTTTTGAAGGAAAGTTTATGATTTTTTTTAAAAAAAGAGGTGAAGGATTTATTTTTTAAGTAAAGGTATTCATGTTTATTCATGTATTCTGAGAAAACATTATGTTTATGATTTTCCCTTTATTATTTCATATTAAATGATCTATGAAAGCTATTGAACAATTAAGCTATTTTCATGGAAAAGTAAATGAGTATCTGAGCTCAAATGATTATTATAGAAAAGGGAAAATTTCTTATGGATTTTTTAAGTTTATAAATGGTATAATGGGTTTCTTTTTTTATATCCCTTAATGAGTAATTTCTTCATCACATTTTTTAAAATGTTTTTCACATGGATTAATGATGATTAAAAATGTTAATAAATTTAGAGTTCCAGTTATGGGAGTTACCTTGAATGAAGTAAGTGTGTCTTTATAAAGAACTTAATTTGGTGGTAAAAAAGGACACTGTGAGGAAATGTTAACTTTTTTGTGTAATTTTTTACTTAATTCCCTAAAACACTAAACTGAAAATATCATGGAAATGTAAGAAAGTGAAACCCATGTTATAAATCTTGTATTTATGGGTTTAATTAAGGTACAATTTGTTATAAAAACTATATGGGGAGAAGATATAGAATCATATTTTGAGAGTTTATATTATTTATATTTAGATTAATCTAAGGAAGAATAATTTGACTCAAATAAGGAATAGGAAATCATCAATATAGTTTTGATCTGGATTCAAATAATGATGATTCGAGAAAGGTATAGTACACCAGAATACTCTCGAGAGCTAGAAAGGATATAGGATATGGAAGGTAATCTAGTGAATTCTTCAGAAATGGAAGTCCATTTAGAGGTAAGAGATTGTAAATGATGGAAGATACCTATGGTTGATTAGTTTTAGGTATAACAAAATTCTTGGGTATCATATCATGAAATGAACAAGATATTCAAGATTAAAGAGAAATTTAATGTCTATAAAATATATAGAGGGTTATTTATAATGCCATTACTGAAGACGGAGAGGATTAGTAAGGCTATCCAGAATAATTCCATGCATCTGAATTTTGGAATAATCTACATCGATGTAGATCGTTTTTTATAAAGGGACAATAACTAAAGATTTTAATTATAGTAGTAGATGTAATTTTATCCAATTTCTCTAATTCATTTTTAAAAGGAGTGAGACATTCATGGTAATGAATCATGCAAAGACACGGCTTAGTAAAGACAAAATGGTTATTAATTATTGTGATCTTAATAATTCTATAAAAATTTTATGGTTATGATCTTTCTAATCATAAATAATTAAATAGTATGATTAGGAATGAGAGGCCAATGGTATATTCTAAGTTTGATCTTAATTCAGTTTGTTTTCATATTAATATAGAAGAGGTATAAATACTGTTAACTTCATTTATAATGTTAGTAGGCCTATAAGAACCCGACCACAATTCCCCAGAGATGGTGCCTTATTTTATTATATTGGAATATAAAAAATGAATATTCATCTCGAATAAATGAGTAGTTTAGTAGATTTGGAAAAATATACATACATAATTTCAACATTACAACTTTAAATGAAATACAACATAGAAATTATTTTTGAAAACATCCATATCTCCTAGGTTATCCCTGTAGTTCATTCATAAAATACTTCTTCATATCTTGGGAAAAATAAAACATAAGAAAGGGGTGAGATCAAATTCTTAGTAAGGGTAAGAAATAGAGTGGAAGATATCATAAACATAAATATTAGGCATGGTGAATAACTAAAAACACATGACTTTACAAAAATAAACTTGAACATAATATGGCAGGAATAAGAGATGAATAAATAATTTCATAATAAAACATAATCATGGGTATTCTACTAGTAGAATAACCACGTGAACTATCACTACTAGTTTCATAATGAGGGAATTTATAATGCAAAAAATCATTACCATACCTTCAAGGTCTTGTTCCAAGACCATAAATAACCATTTTTTCAAGGCCTCATGCCAAGACCTAGTTTGTCTCATGAGACCTACTGATGCATCGAAGGGCTATAGCGGTCCGCATATGACACTTAATAAGTTCAATTAATTCCTCATATGAATAGAGATAAACATAAACAACATATACATTCATATTAAAACTAATATAAGAAATGTAAATAACTCCCCAAACATTAACCATAAACACTAACCATTCGGAGTAAATTGGTGAATGGTTTTAAGATAGCACATCCACATTCAAACAAATAATAAACCATTAAATTAAATATGGTATATAATATAATAAAATATTAATCCCAATAATACATATGAATCAACAAGAGTGTTGAAATAGATGAAGATACTCTTATAAAATAATCGAGTAATTCTTGAGATAAGTACTCTTTTACTTTAAAAAGAATAGTTAATTTGGAAAATTCTTTTTATAAAAACATAATTTAAGTAAGATGGTATTTTCATAATAAAATTATTAATTTTATAAATATAATAGTTTCTAAAAACAGATTATATAGTACCCTTGAAAATAGGTAAGAAATTGAGAAATTCCCTTGAATCAGGCTTGTATTTTGGGAATAATTTTTGAAAGAACCTTTTAAAACAAATAAATCCCCATAAATTAAAGTAGGATTATGGTTTATACACATATATATAACATTCACACAGAATTTATTAGGGTTAAACATTAATAAATAATAATTTCATTGAGGTAAGTAGAGAATAAGAGTAACCCGAATGAAAATGGTGGTTCGGGTGGAAAACTCTTACCTTAAGTCTGAAGGTGTTCCTCACTTGATCATAATGACATTAATAGTCAAATTTAGCTTCATAAAATAATAATTCCAGAACCTCCATACATTTAATTGATTTAGTATAACCTTTTTAGGTTCATTCATGGCCTTTTTATGGGTTAAGAGATTCAATTTCATTGTTTGGGGGAGTTTTCTTCCTTGGATTTCATGATAGGTTTACTTATATTCATGTACGGATAAACATGTAGAATGAGATTGGTTGTCTAGAATATAAGTTATATGTTATTATATAACAAACATAATATTAAATGGTTATAAAATTCATTTGGTTATTGTGATTAAAGATGAATCATTATATAAAACTTTTATGAAAATTGTTTGGGTTAATTGGCGGTTTTTTATCACAACGAACTCATTTTGATTTATAAATTAATTTAATTTGTAAAAAAGGATTATAGAACCTTAAATAAGTTATAATACATATATTATAGTTGGTTTCAACCATCAAAATAGTTTTATGACCAGAATTTAATATGGTAATAGAAATTGAAAACTCGTCGTCCTTGAATGTGATAAATTAACACATCTCGGATGGTATTTTCATTTCTAGTATAAAAGAAGGGGAAATGAGAGATGATCAAGAATTATTCATTTATAATAATAAAATTTCAATACATTTAAGGTAATAGAGACATATCAACATTTTTATGAAGGGAGGTGAAGAAATAAAAAGAAAAGAAAAGAACTTGAAATAAAATAAATGAAAAAAGGAATTTACCTCTTGAAGTAATATTTCTTGAGATCCTCTTTAGGGGAGAGGTTTTGATCTTTTTATAAGACCAAGGGATTATGGGCGTGTAGGAGGATATTGGGAGGAGATTTTTTCAGAATTTAGACAAGGAAAAAGTTTTTAGAGGAGTGAAGAGAAGAGGGAGTGAGGTGGGGTTTTATAGTGGAGGAGAGGGGTGATTTGTGAATATCTTATTCATTATTGTATTATTTACATCAAGAAAACCAATAGTGTTGATTCATGTGACCCATAATAGTAATAAATGCATGTGTGTTTGAACCAAGTGTTCTTACATCAGCCATGATGCTATAAATAGTGAATTTAACTGATAATGTATATATATGGTAAATTATCGTATTTTACTATTCACAAAAATTTGAGTATTTCAGAAAAATCCCAAAAATTAAACCTAAAATTTTTTTGATTTGTAAAATTAAAAAATTAACTCTATTTTTTGAAAATAATTTTCTAAAAATGATTAATTTAATTTTTAAATAAAATCATATTTTATTCGAAAAATAATAATTTTAAAACTATAATTCATTTTATATCACATTGAAAAATTAATCAAGATCTCATTAACTTACAACCTCAAGAAAATAAAATAATAACATGATTTACTATTCATAAGGGTCGTGTTACTATTCATATTATTATTCATAAGGGTATGTTACAATTCACCAAAAATTAAGTTTTTCTTATCAGACTCTAAATATCTTACTGAACGTAATTGTGTATGCCCGTTTTTCAAAATTCAAATCACAGATGCGGAAAAATTATGTTTAATGGATAGGTTATAACAAAGTGGTGTTTTGTAGAGACTCAGTGTTTCATGCATTCAATATTAAATTTATTTTTTAGTCCTTGGGGTGTTACATTCTCCCCCTTAAAAAATTTCATCCTTAAAATTCACAGAATGTTACCTCATAAAAAGATTTGGGTAGGTATTCATCATGAGATCCTCAGGATCCCATGTTGCCTCTTTAATTTTATAATTTTTCCAAAGTATCTTTAACAATCGAGTTGTAAAATTCCTCAACACCTGTTCTTTAGTATCAAGAATCCAGATAGGCTCTTCACAGTATGATAGTTCATGTTCCAATTCTATTCCTTCAAAAGTGAGGACATGTGTTGGGTCTGGCATGTACTTCCTCAATAATGAGACATGGAACACATTGTGTACTTTAGATAGGCTAAGCGGCATATCCAATCGATATGAAATAACTCCAATTCTATCTAGGATTTCAAAAGGTCAAATGTACCTGGGGATCAGTTTCCCTTCTCAAATCTTATAATGCCCTTCCATGGAGATACTTTCAAGAAAACATGATCACTCACATGAAATTCCAAATCCTTCGTTCGATTTTCAGCATAGCACGTTTTTCTGCTTTGAGATGCTTTGATATGGGTTTGAATAGTTTTTACCTTTTTTTGTTTCCTCTACAAGCTCTGGGTCCACAAACTTCCTTTCACCAACTTCATCCCAACATGTCGGTGTACGACATCTCTTCTCGTACAATGCTTCATATGGTGTCATTTGAATACTTGAATGGAAACTATTACTATAGTAAAACTCCACTAAGGGTAAATATTGATCCCACATACCTTGAAAGTCAAGTTAACATGATCTCAACATGTCTTCTAAAGTTTGGATTATCCTTTATGATTACCTTTCAGTTTGTGGGTGGTAAGAAGTACTCAAACGAAGGTCAGTATGCAAAGATTTATGAAGACTTTTCCATAATTTTTATGTAAATCTTGGATCAATATCAGATACAATTGAGGGAGGCTCTATGTAAAGTCTCACAACTTCATTGATATAGAGTCTTGCAAGGTGCTCCAGTGGAAAATCCTCCCTTATAGCGAGGAAATGTATAGATTTCAAAAGTCGATCAACAATTGCCCATATTGCATCATTCTTTCTTGGATTTTTGGTTAATCCAATGACAAGATCCATGGTGATGTCATCCTATTTACATGTAAGAATAGGAATACATTGCATGACTCCTATAGGATGTTGTCATTCAGCCTTTACTTGTTGACATACTAAACATATTGATACATAATCAGTAATTTCCTGTTTCATGTTGTCCCACCAGAAATGTTCCTTAAAATCTCTATACATATTTTTGCTACCAGGGTGTATAGAGACATTTGAACTATGGGAATCATCCAATAATTCCCTTTTTAGATCAGGTATAGCTGGAACACAAACCCTCTTCCCAAATTTCATAATTCCATCTTCATATATGAAGTCTTTCAACTTACCATCATTCAAATCATTAATTTTCTTTTAAATATTATCATCATTAGACTGTTAAGCTTTAATTCTTTCCAACAAATATGGTTGGGAAATCATTTGGAAAAGTAGTTATGTTTCACCTTCTTTGATAATTCCCATATCCATCCTCACTAGATCCATGTACAAAGTATCTTTGTCAATCCTCATTTTGTTAATAACTCCATGATCCTTCCTACTCAATTCATCATCTACCTTATTTGTCTTTCATGGGTGGTAGTGTATGGAATAATCATAGTCCTTGAGTAGTTATAGCTATTTCCTTTGTCTCATATTGAGTTCTTTATGTGAGAAGATATATTTAAAACTCTTATGGTCTCTATATATCTCCCATTTTTCTCCATAGAGATAATATCTCCATATCTTCAGAACAATGATTATAGAGGATAACTCAAGATCATGAGTAGTATAGTTTTGTTCATGAATTTTTAGCTGCCTTGATACATAGGAAATAAATCTATCATTATTCATAAGTACACAACCAAGTCCTTCCGTTGATGCATCACTATAGATCACAAATCCATCATTCCCTGATGGTAGAGTCGAGATTGGAGAATTCACTAATCTACTCTTCAATTTCTTAAAACATTCATCACATTATTTTGTTCAGATGAACTTAACTCCTTTATGTGTAATCTTGGTCATTGGGTTGTCTAAACGGATGAAGTTCTGAAAAAAACACTTATAATAACCTGCTAAACCAATAAAACTATGTACCTCGGTTATGTTTGTTGAAGTAGTCCATTCTTGTGCAGACTTTACCTTCGTAGGATCAACCGATATTCCATCCTTAGAGAAAATGTGTCCAAGAAAGGAAACTGATTGAAACCAAAATTCACACTTGCTAAACTTCCCATATAATCCATTTTATCTAAGATTCTTCAGAATAGTGCATAAGTGATTTTCATGATCTTCATAGATTTTGAAGTATACCAAGATATCATTAATAAATACTGCCACAACGTCATCAATATATTCCTTGAAAAATTTATCCATTAAATCCATGAAAACAGAGGGTGCATTAGTCAGTCCAAAAGGCATTACTGTAAACTCATAATTCCCATACCTGGTTTGAAATTTTGATTTTGGAATGTCTTCCTTCCTTACACGCAACTGATGATATCCAAATCGAAGTTAAATCTTTTAAAAATATTGAGCTCCATGAATTTGATCAAATAAATAATCAATACGAGGTAGGGGATACTTTCTCTTTATTGTTATAGAATTTATCTCCCTGTAGTCAATGCACAACCTCATTTATCCATATTTCTTATTAACAAAGAGAATAGGGGCTCCCCATGGGGAAACACTAGGGAGAATAAATCCTTTATCACTCAATTCCTCTAGTTGTTTATTTGGTTCTACTAATTCCACAGTTTCCATTCTATATGGAGTCTTTGATATAGGCCTTGAAATAGTAATTAAATCAATAGATAACTCAACTTCCCACTCTGGAGAATGTCCAAGTAAATCCTCTGGAAACACATCAACATATTCTTGCACAATAGGTACGTCCTCTATTTTAACATTCCTTTCTTCACCCATAGATATTTCATTCTATTCCTCCATAATAATTAAATTTAGTAGAGCTACTATGGGTGGATCTAGATGAGAATCAGATGGAGAGGTTTCTTCTCTAACGATAAGGGATTCAACACCATTCTCAAAAATCGTAACTTCTCTATTCTTATAATATATCTTCACATCATAACATGAAATACAACTCATACCAAGGATTATATAAAATTCAATCATGGATATTATGATAAGGTTATCAACTAAATCACATTTATATGCCATGAGGGGGACTGTTTGACACATCTTTGTTGCAATGATACATCCCCTAGGAGTTTTGACTGACAACTCCTTTATTAAATAAAATTGGACATGGAAGATATAAAAGAATGTGATGATCCATAATAAAATAAATCATTGTCTAATTTCGAGAAAATGATTAAATTACCTTCCACCACATCATTAAGAACTTTAACCTCAACAGTTGTGACTGCATAAGCTTGGTAATGCTCCCTCAGCCTTGTTTGGGGAACATTTCCCTTATGATTAGTAAATTCATGTGCATAATGTCTCATATATTTACAACTATAGCATTGAAAATTGGTTGTTTCTTTTTTACCCTTGAAATCACGATATTTATGGCCTTTTCTCCGCACTTGTAATAGACTCTCATTCCCTTTAGGCTAGTGACAGGGTGTTTCTTCCCACAATTACCACAGGGTGGAAGTTCATATCTTCCCATCTTCCCCATTTCCTTATTTCCTTTTCCATAGTTTTCAGCATCCCTCTTCTTCTCTAACTTTCCATTAAAGTCATAATACTTAGAAAATTATTTTTCTATCTTGATAGAACATGAAACTATATCTTTATATGATGAGAAATTCTAGGAGACTAGTTCCCTTTGGAGGAATGGTTTTAAACCATCAAAAAATAGATCAATATTGCTCCTTGGATTATGTATATAGTCTATGGCATGCCTTGATAACCTTGTGAAGTTAGCTTCATAATTTGCAACATTCTCATCCTCTTTTTGCTTCAAATTTAGAAACCTCCTTTCCATATCTGCTCGATGTTCATGAGGGAAGTATTTTTCTAGGAAACTTTTCTTAAAATACATCCAATCCATATCTTCTATTTCTTCCTCATCCTTTGTGTTTTAGATTAATGACCACCACTGATTTTCATCTCTCTATAGATGATAATCTTCCATGACAACCTTCTCACTTTTGTTACATCCCAAAGTGATAAATATCTTCTCTACGGAACTTATCCATTGCTCAGCTACAAATGGGTTTGTAGTCCCATTGAATGATGGAGGTTGTTGTCACATAAAAAGTTCTAACATATCTCCTCCACATTTTGGATCTGGATGCTTTATATGGGTAAGGTTATTATTTATAACCTGAGTCAATTGTCTCAGTATAGTTATAAGCTTCTCATCACCAGTCGCAGCACCAGATCCAACAACATTATCTTGCATCGAATGGAAATCCCTACATGGGATATGTGCATTCATGCAGTTTCCATTCCTTATACTAGGCACCATTTCTAAATAATGGCATACACTAGATTAATTTATGAATCATAACATATAGTATCAACTTAGAAAAATACAAAGCATAAATTAAAATCCTATCCATAGCTAATATCTTAATCATAAACATGGTTTATTTGAGGAAAATTTTACATTTAAATCATTCATAATGGATTGTATATAAAATGTGAATTATCCTAAGCATATCCCCTAGGAGAATCAAACCAAGTGCGCAGAAAGGACCGTTGTCGTGTACCAGCATACCTAGGGTCAAGCTCGAAACTCCTTGTCAGAGTTTTCACTTCTAGGTACATCTGTTCCAGAACCACATCCACTTTTAGTATTTAGATAGGGATGTATTTTCTATAAAGATCCACATAATATATTCCTTACCAAAATTCTAGGATATTCTTGTATACTTATCCTCAAATACCATCTTAGAGTTTTGTTCTCTAATCTACATTTTCAAAATCTAGTTTCCATGCTTTCTACTAAACTTCCTTTGATACCAACTATAAGGACCCGACCCTAGTTTTCCAGAGTTGGTGCCTTGTTTTATTACATTGTCGTATAAACAAGGAATATGCATCCATAAGGATTGGGTAGTTTAGTATCTTTGGAAATAAGATACATACATAAGTTCAACATTACAACTTGAAATGAAATACAACATATAAATTCCTTTGAAAACATCCATATCTCCTAGTTTATCCATGTAGTTCATTCATAAAATACTTCTTCACATCTTGGGAAAAATAAAACATAAGAAATGGTTGAGATAAAATTCTCAGTACGGGTAATTAATACAGTGGAAGATATCATAAACATAAATATTAGGCATGGTGAATAACCAAAAATGCATGCCTTCAAAAAAACTTGAACATAATATGGAAGGAATAATAGCTGAATAAATAATGCCATAATAAAACATAATCATCAGTATTCTACTAGTCGAATAACCACATTAACTATCAATACAAGTTTCATAATGAGGGAATGCATAATGTGGGACATCATAACCATACCGTTGAGGCCTCATGCCAAGACCATAAATAACCATTTTTTCAAGGCCTCGTGCCAAGACCTAGTTTGTCTCATGAGACCTACTGAAGCATCGAGGGGCTATAATAGGAACCAACCAACACTTACTAAGTAAAATTAAATTCTCATATTAATTTGGATAAATATAAAAAAACATATACATTCATATTGAAACTAACATATGAAATGTAAATAACTCCTTGAACATTAAGCATAAATACTAACCATTCGGTGTAAATTTGTGAATGGTTTTAAGATAGAACATCCAAAGTCAAACTAATAATAAACCATTCAATTAAATATGTTAGATTATATCATAAAATATTAAACCCAATAATACATATGAATCAATAATAGTTTTGAAATAGAGGAAGATACTCTTATAAAATCATCGAGTAATTCTTGAGTTAAATACTCTTTTACTTTAAAAAGAAGAGTTCTTTTGAAAAATTCTTTGTATAAAAAAACAGAAGTTAAGTAAGATAGTATTTTCATGATAAAATGAGTGATTTTAGAAAGATAATATTTTCTAAAAAAATATTATAGAGTTCCCTTGAAAATAGGTAAGGATTTGAGAAATTCTCTTGAATCGAGCTTGTATTTTGAGAAGAGTTTTTGAAAGATCCTTTTAAAACATATAACTCCCAAAAAATGAAAGTATGATTCTAGTTAGTGCACGTATATAGAATATTCACACATAATTTATGAGGGGTACACATGAATAAATAATAATTTTATTTAGGTAAGTAGATAATGAGAGTAACCCGAATGAAAATGGAGCTTCGGGTAGAAAACCCTAACCTTAAGTCTGAAGGTGTTCCTCAATTGATCTTAATGACCTGAATAATAAAATTTAGGGTCATAAATTAATAATTTCAGAACCTCCCCTACAATTAATTTATTTATTATAACCTTATTAGGTTCATTCATGGCTATTTGATGGGTTAAGAGATTCAATTTCATTGTTTGGGAGCGTTTTCTTCCTTGGTTTTCATGATCAGTTTACTTATATTCATGTATGGATAAACATTTAGAATGAGAATGGTTATTCAGAATATAAGTTTTAATTTATTAGTGAAAAAACATAAAATTACATGGTTATTAAAATTGTTTGGTTATTTGGAGTGAAGATGAATCATTATATAAAACTTTAATGACAATTATTTGGGTTAATTGGTGGTTTTTGATCATAACGAAATCATTTTGATTTATAAATTAATATAATTTGTAAAAAAGGATTATAGAACAATACATAAGTTATAATAAATTTGTTATAGTATATTTCAACCATAAAAATGGTTTCATGACCAGAATTGAAGATGGTGATAGAAATTGAAAACTCGTCATCCTTGAATGTAATAAATTAACACATCTCGGATGGTGTTTTCATTTCTAATATAAAAGAAGGGGAAATGAGAGATGATGAATAATTACTCCTTTATCATAAAAAAATTCCATTACATGTAAGTTACTAGATTCATCACAAAATTTGGATGAAGGGAGGTGAAGAAAGAAAAAGAAAATAAAGGAACTTGAAATAAAAGAAATGCAAATAGGAATTTACCTCTTGAAGTAATATTCCTTGAGAGCCTCTTTAGGGGAGATGTTTTAGTATTTTTATGAGACCAAGGGAGGATGGACATGGGGGATGATATTGGGAGGAGATTTTGGTAGAATTTAGACATGTTAAAAGTCTTTAGAGGAGTGAAGAGAAGAGGGAGTGATGGGAGTTTTTATAGTAGAGGAGAGGGGTGATTTGTGAATATCATATTCATTATTTTATTATTTCCCTCAAGAAAACCAATAGTGTTGATTCATGTTACCCATAATAGTAATAAGTTCATGTGATTTCAAACCAAGTGTTCTTATATCATCCATGATGCTAGGAATAGTGAATTTGACTGATAATGTACATATACAGTAAATTATCGTATTTTACTATTCACAAAAATTCGAGTATTTCTATAAAAATACCAAAAATTCACCATAACCATTTTTTGAGATGTAAAATTCAAAAATTAAGTCCATTTTTTTAAAATAATTTTATAAATATGATTAATTTAATTTTTAAATAAAATCGCAATTTATTTGAAAAATAACAATTTTAAAACTATAATTCATTTTATATCACATTGAAAAGTTAATCAAGATCTCATTATCTTATAACTTTAATACAATAAATAATAATATGACTTACTATTCATAAGGGTCATATTAATATTCATATTACTGTTCATAAGGGTATGTTACTATTCACCAAAAAATAAGTCTGTCTTATCAGACTCTAAATATCATTCTAAACGCAACCGTGTATGTCAGTTTTTGGAAATTCAAATCACAGAGGTGGAAAAATTTTGTTTACTAGCTAGGTTATGACAAAGTGGTATTTTTTAGAGACTCAGTGTTTCTTGCATTCAATATTAAATTTATTTAGAAATCCTTGGGGTGTTACAAGGCCAGTTTGAATGGATATTTATTCCATTTGCACTTCATAATATCTCAAGAATATTTCAGAAGAGGATGGACAAGGAATTTAGAAGATTATCAGATTCTATGGTAGTCTATATTAATGGCATTCTCTCATTTAGTAAGAATATGGAAGATCATATTGATCACCTATAGTAGGTAATCAAAGTGTTTATAAAAGAGGGGATGATGCTTTCAGAAAAAAATTTCATTTGGATACAACCTATTGGGGGTCCACCTCACATGGTAACCCCACATGCCTCATAATAAAAAAATAAAACAATAAAAATATATATGTGAATAGATGGGGTTATGTTTTCTTATGGCACGATGCCTTATTTTTTAGAGAAGATTTTTTGGGGGGAAACTCTCTTCTCCACAGCAGCACGCTAGGGTTTTAGGAACACCGCATATCTCTCCATTCCAGGTGTAGTGTAGTTAGTATTTAGACAATGTTTTTCATATCTATAGCCAGTGAATTCCTTCAGGTCAAATTTTATTTCATCTATGATGGTATTTTATCTAATCCTGGTGTTTTATTTTGTACCTTATTTTTGGACAGTAATCATCCTCTCTTCATGGTCATATCTATCTGGATTTCTTTATCAGATTTTATTCTTCATTTTAGACTACCTTCAGACTTATTCTATTTTCTTCATTTGATCCAATATTTTATCTGAGTATTAATTTTGAGATCCCTCTCATCTTTGGGAGTCTATGATTTGTACCCTTGACTATTAGTGGATCCCACTTTATAGAATAGGTCTCATGGTTTTTCCCTTTTTAGGATTTCCATATTAAAAATTTTTGGTGTCAACATTTATTTTTATGCACCTATTTTTGGTACCTATTCATCTGTTTATTTTTTAGGCTTTTTTGAAGGGAAAGAATATTTATTTTTGATGTGCATTCACTTTATTGTTGTTTGCGCATCCATTGTTTTCCATCTTTCCCAATATTTGGTATCCAAGGGTTGGATTTTATTTAGATGAATTATGGAATCTAGTTACAGTCATATGATTTTGTTTAATGTTACCAACTACCATATGTGGCGATTAAAAATGAAGGATCTTCTTTTTGTTAAGTGAATGCATCTTCTGATGTTTAGTACTCAGAAGCCAGAAAGAATTTTTGATGAAGAATGGAAGTTTGAGTATGATATGGTTTGTGGTTTCATTCTCCAGTGGGTCAAAGACAATGTGATGAACCATATTATCAATATCTCTCATGTTATAACTTTTTGGGAGAATATTGAGACTATCTATGCTTCCAAGACAGTAAAAAATAAATTTTTTCTCCTCAAATAGATGATGAATTTGAGGCAAAAAAAATGTAAGTCTATTTATGACTATTTGAGTGAATATCAGGGATTTTTTGATCAATTTTCCAGTATGGGTCTTAATTTTGAAGATGAGGTTTTAGCACTTTTGTTGCTTAATACTTTACCTGATTCTTGGAAGAATTTGTGTGTTACTCTAATCAATTATGCTCCTAATAGTGGTGTGAAATCCAGTTTTGTTAAGTATATTGTATTGAATAAAGAGTTCAGGAGACGTACTCAGGAGAAATCTTCTTTAAAGATTTTAGTCATAGAGAATAAGGGGAGAATACAGGAAAAAAACTAGAGATAGAGCAGTCAAAGTAAGAGAAAAGGCAGAAGCAAATTCAGGTTGAAGTAGAGAGAGTTTAAATGTCATCATTGTAATAAGAACAGATATGTTAAGAAGTTTTATTATCAGTTGAAAATAGAAAATATAATGAAGGAGAATCAATAGAATAAAAATGGTGGTGAAGATGATCATGTTTTCTCCACTACAAGAATGATCTTGTTTTTGTTTATGACTCCATTAATATTGCTTCTAGTGATTCTTACTAGGTTGTTAACAATGGTGCCCATTTTCACATGACATCAAGGAAGTATTTCTTTACATCTTATAGACCTAGTGATTTTGGGATTCTGATGATGGTTAATGATGGTCATGCTGATGTTTTAGGTATCTGGTCTATTCATTTGGATACCATCATAGGAAGTAATCTAATTTTAAAGAATGTTCAACATGTGCCTGAGGTTCATCTAAATCTTATTTATACCATTGTTCTTGATGATAAAGGTTTTATCAGTACTTTTTATGATGGAAAATAGAAGATTTCCAAGGGTTCTTTGATTGTGTCTCAAGGTAGGAATTAGTTAGGTTTTTACTATACTAGAGCTTATATTTCTTATGATACTACTTGAGTTGTTGAGTGTAGTTTATCTTCCAAGTTATAGTATAAGAGTCTTATCCACATTAGTGAGAAGGGGATTATTTGTTTGGACAAGATAAATCTACTTCCAGATTTGAAGAGTGTAAAATTGGACACGTACAATCATTATATTGATGGAAAAAATTGCAGAGTGAGTTTCAATAGTCATCCTTTGCATAGGAAGTCACATGTACTTGAATTAGTACATTATGAAATTTGTGGTTTTTTAAAGTATAATACCTTTAGTTTCAGTCTTTATTTTGTGACATTGATTGATGAATACTCATGTAAGATTTGGGTTTATGTTTTTAATTCCAAAATTCATGTTCTTAGTGTTTTTAATCAATTTTAGATTTCAATTGAGAGATAATTTGGTAAGAAGTTAAAATGTATTCTCACTAATAATGGGTGTGATTATTGTGGTATGTTTGATCATTATTACAGGAAGTAAGGTATTTTGCATTATAAGATGCCTCCAAAGACACCTCAGCTAAATGGTGTAGCTGAGCGGATGAACAGAAATTTTTTGGAAAGAGTTTGTTGTTTACTTTCAAAAGAAAAGTTGCATGGATATTTCTTGGGTGAGGCTTTATTTACTACTCCTTATATTATCAATTTATCACCTACAGTTTCTTTGATGACATACACTCTTTCCAGGTTTTGGTATGGCAAATAGATCGAGTATGATCATTTAAGCATTTTTGGTTGCAAGTATTTTGTTCATGTGCCTAAATATGAGAGCTCCAGCTAGATGGTAAGTCGCATCAATGTATTTTTATTGGCTATGAACATGATGAGTTTGGGTATTAGTTATATGATCCTTCTTTGAAAAAACTTTTCATAATTCATGATTCAATGTTTTAGGAGGATCAAACTACTATAGATATTGATAAGTGAGAAAAATCTACTTCTCTAGATTCTGATGGCTTTGTCAATCTTGAGCCAGTTTTTGATTCACATTTACCTCATATTGTTGATTCTGATAATTGTGTTGTTGTAAATAATGATGTTCAAGTTTAATAGGTTGGAGTTGATGATTCCAATTCACCTTTTGTTTCTGATGATCCAATTATATGAGTTATTAATGAACTCGTAGTTCCACTTCAGTCATCATCTCAACATCATGCTATTTCTAATCAGTATTCTCTTGATGATTATGTACTCCTTGATAAAGGGGGAGAACCAGAATCTTATAATGGGGTGATGGAAAGTGATCGGAAGGACAGATGTGTTGTGATAGTGGATGAGGAGATAAGATAATTTCACAACAACCATGCTTTTGAGCTGGTGAAGTTACCTACAGGTAAAAGATATTTTTAAAATCAATGGCTTTATCATATTAAAAATGAATAATATAGTTTTGTTCCATGATACAAGGAATAGTTAGTTGTTAAAGTCTTCCGTCAGAAGAAAGGTAATGATTTTGATGATATTTTTTCACCTCTTGTCAAAATATATTTCATTCAGGTTGTTCTTATTTTGGATTTTAGTTTGGATCTATAGATTGAGTAGATGGATGTGATGATAGATTTCTTCCATGTAGATTTAAAGGAGGAGAGTTATATAGATCATCCAGAGGGTTTTATTGAAACAGGTAAATAGAATCAAGTATACAAGCTAAAGAAGAGTTTGTATAGTTTGAAGAAAGCTCTGAGGTAGTGGTATAAGAAGTTTGAATCTATAATTTTTCATCAATATTTCAAAAATATCTCTTCTGGTCATTGTGTTTTTGTTTATAGATTTACTGATGATGATTTTATTATACTATTGATTTATGTTGATGATATGCTTATTGTTGGCCAAGATGCTTCTAGAATTGACAGATTGAAGAATGAGATTTGTCAATCTTTTGCAATGGAAGACTTGGGGCCAACATGAAAGATTCTTGGCATGTCAATCTCCCATAATAGAAAGGCCATGAAATTGTGGTTATCTCATGATAGATATATTGAGAAGGTTCTTCAAAAAAATTCTATGGATAGAGTGAATGTGGTTAATACTCATCTTTCTTTACATTTTAAGCTTAGTACCAGTCAATCGTCTTTTACTAATGAAGAGAGAGAGGAGATGCAATACATACTATATTTATCTTTCGTTGGTTGTTTGATGTATGCGATGGTATGTATGAGACCTGATATAGCTCATGCAGTTAGTGTGGTCAATTGTTTTCTATCTAATCTTGGTAGGGAGAATTGGAGAGCAGTGAAGTATTTATTTAGTTATCTTAGTAATACTTCTGATATGATATTGTGTTTTGTAAATGGGAATCCTATGCTTTGTGTCTTTACAGATTCAGATATGGAAGGAGATATCGATTCGAGAAAGTCTACTTCATGATATTTAATCACTTTTGTAGGGGAAGCCATAGCTTGGAATTCTAGGTTATAGAGTTGTGTTGCATTATCTACCATAGAGTCTAAGTTTATTTTTACTATAGAGGGATGAAAATAATTATTTTGGATGAAAAAATTTATTCGAGAGATAAAATTTAATCAAGATATGTATGTTTTATTTTGTTATAGTTAGAGTGAAATTTGTTTGGAAAATAATTCCACCTTTCATGGAAGGTTGAAACAAATCGATGTTCGGTATCATTGGATCTATGATATCCTTGATTTGAGGTAGTTGGAGCTCAAGAAGATCCACATTGATGACAATGGCTCATACATGTTGACCAGGATTTTACCCAGAGGTAAATTTGAGACTTGTCGACTAATTTCAGGGTTGGAAGTTATCCCCACTCGAGTCGGAGGTGGAGTTTATTGGGGGTCCTCCTCATGTGGGGACACCACGCACCTCATAATAAAAAAAAGAAACAAAAAAATAGATACCTAAATAGAAGGGGTTGTGTTTTTTTGAGGTACAACACCTTATTTTTTGGCGAAGCTGTTTTGGGTTGTGGTTCTCTTCTCTCCAACAATATACTAGGGTTTCTGGTGCACCGCATATCTCTCTATTTTGGGTGCAGTGTAGATAATATTTCGGCAGCGGTTTTAAGATCTAAAACCGGTGAATTCCTTTAGATCTGATAGTCTTTTATCTATGGTTGTCTTTTACCCAATACTAGTGCTTTATTTTGATCCTTTTATTCAGATAGTAATCATCCACCCGTCATGGTTAGATCTATTTGAATTTCTTTATCAGGTTGTGTTCTTCGTTTCAAGTTGCCTTTAGACTGCATCTTCTTTCTTCCTTTTATCCACTATTTTTTCTTAGTATTATTTTTGAGATCACACTCATCTTTGGGAGTATCTATTTTTTTACTCTTGATTATAAGTGTATTCTTATTTTTGGACAAGTTCATGTGGTTTTTCCCTTTTTTGGGATTTCCACATTAAAAATTTATGGTGTCAACCTTTATTTTTCTACACATATTATTTGGTCGTTGTGCATCCGCTTTAATTTTAAAGGATTATTTGAAGTGAAAGAAATTTGTTTTCGTTGTGTGTACACTTTGTTGTTTTTTTTAGAAGGATGGAGGTCGTGCCTCTTTTATTAAAAGAAAACAAAATATAGGAATCCAAGAGCGTGCAGGAAAACAAATCAAAATCCCAAAGAAAAGATAGCTACCTATCTTTTTCTTTAGCCGTTCAGTGAGCATTCTTTATTCTTCTCCCATTACATGCCATGTACCCCTTCCACAACCACGCCCTCGGCCTCTCGCTTTCCCTCTAGTTGGAAGAAGTGATTGAAGACTTTTGAGAAGTGTCTCAGCATCAGTACTATCATAATCAGAGTTATCCTCTTGCTGCTCTTTTTCAGGGGAAGTGTCTCTTGTCACTGGAGTCAACATCTCTTCAGCCTCCATTGTATTAGTCTAAGCGTTCTTCTGATGCATTGTCACAGGAGATCTCGCATTTGCCTCCTGCATCTTAATAGTGCCATCTATAGGGACATGATTACCTACAAACGGTTTCTCAACCACCGCTTGAAACATCACTGGAGACTTCAACTTCTTGTAAGAAACAAGCTGAAAGCCCTCATTATCCACAATGGATTTGGAAGAAGCATGAAAAGTTTTAGAACTGGCCAGAGTGTCATGTTTTAAATTTTGATTTCCCTTACTACAGGAGGTATTTGCATGCTCGGCACTTGGTGTCTTTCCCAACACAACCTGAGATAATTTTTTTAGGATTATAGATCTAAGGAAGTAGAGAACAACATTAACCACATATTGCAGAGAAGTTAGAAACATTCCCATATGAACTTACAGATCGTAAGAATATATAAGTATTTCTTGGCATATTAAGTTATGAAAAAGAAAACATCAGAGATCTATAAAAGATCATCGCTCTAATTAGAAAAAGGTATCTAGTAAGGTATCATGTAATTGGACAAAAGAAGATTATAAAGTAATCATAATTCTAAAGTAGAAAGCTCAAAACCTCTCAGAATTAGAGTATCCAGATGGGAGTAAAAATCAACTTATCTTAAAAACAGATGCAGTGGACTCAATATAGGGATGCATCTTAAAGATAAAGGAAGAACCATGATGAAAATGTCAGTTGATACTAGAGTAGATGTTTCAATGGGATAGAAAAAATGTATCTTATATGTGAATAATAATTTTCTACAATCCTTAAGGGAATTAGGTCTAATAAGCTTTTCTTAGGAAAACTTTTCACTATAAGGGCAGGAAGTTCTTATATAAAAAATTTCATAAAAATCAAATTAAAAATGTTTACCTAGACTCGATTAGTGCGATGGATAAATGAACTACAATACTATTACATTATTGTAGAAAATTTTAAAGGAAAAGATAATGTCATTCTAAATATACTAACGTGCTATTTTGACTCGTGTAGGTGCAATGATAGAAAAAATCAGATCTAGGTGATGTCCAATTTGCACTGATAATCATTATATTTCAGCATGCTCAGTTATCAAGGCAATGAATGAAAAAATCTAGAAAAGATAAGGAATTCTAGAAATGATTTTCCTTCAAAAAAAATGATCTTCATCCAATAACCATGAAAGATTAAACACCACAGGTTCTTCTAGCAGAAAAGCAGGAAAAAGCAATAAGTGCAGCAAAAAGATCTTTAGATAGGTCTAATGAAAAAGGTGATATTGAACGCTTTGTACATGGATAAAAAGGCCATTACAGCACTCAATGTGCAGAAAATCTGAGAAATAGAAAGACTTGGAAGAACCAGAAGATAGAAACTGATGGTGTCTCTAAAGGAAAAGAGAAAACTATTTCTAAAAGTTGGGCTAATCAAGTAGAAGAAGAGTGTGAGCAGAAAAGTTCATAAAGAATGTGATCAAGAAAGCATGGAAGATGAGCTAGATAAAGAGCTTAATCCAACAAAGGAAATCTAGAAGTATTTGCAAATGATTCCAAATATTTCTAAGAAAAAATCAACATTTGTTTATAATTTGATCTAGAAAAGTAAGGATGGTCGGATATTTAGGAAAGGTTTGAACCATGTCCAGACATGCTCGAGGAATCCAAAGAACTTATAAAAGATTATATGAAGATAGATCATGATATGTTCAGTATGAACATTACCAAAGAAATTTAGCTAAAGGTTCACGTTTCTAGTCTCCTTGACAAAATTAAAAAGATCAAAGAAATAGACATGGAAGAATTTTCAATCCTAAATAACTTTTAAAGAATGTCAGGAATAGGGATTCTGAAACTTTATACACCAAACATGGCCTTGGAACCATAAGAGCTCATCAAGTGCCAAAAAGCTTTCGAAATGAGAACAGTTCAATTTGTGAGATTTAAGAAGATAAATCACACCTTTAATTAGGTACCACATATGGTGAAGACAACTTTGAACAATGCATATCCAAGCCTGCTGTAGTGGGTTGCACACATAAAGCCTATCAGATTAGCAGATAAACTGGTGATGTTATGAAACTTGAAGCATTGGACTAAAAAACCTATGCAGAGAGCATTCAATGAATTGAAGTTTAGTGATGAAGATTGGCCATAGTTCAGTTTGAAGAGGATCCATTATGAACGAATCCAGATAGCATGGAGTATTTATCCAATTGAATGCAAATCGACAAGCAAGGATTATATGTTCTTTATAGAAAATAATGCGACAGTCTCTATCGATTCGAGAGATCTGCAAAAGGTGGAAATGACACACCTAACAAACTTTGCAGTGGAAGCAAACACGGGCCTTAGAGATCACGAGACATGGGATGAAAATAAAAAAGATATTTTTATTTTCAGAGGAATGATCTAGAGCATCGTCAAAGAATTGAAGAAAATGAAAGAGTTGGAAAAAGGAGGTCTCGGTCACCGAAATGATCAATGCTCTATATGACTTAGAGGGATTATAGGTGCATATTCAAACAAGCATAATATCTATAATGGACAATCGAGCCAAATCATACATGTCAATTATCCTACTTTGTTATTTATGTCTGTGGTTGTGCAATGGAAGATTCGCAGTTGTGCGCTCCATATTTTGTTATTGATTTTGTTTTTGTTTAGTTTTTGCTTTGTCCGAAAATATGTTTTGTAAGGTTTCACTTTATGTCGAGTATTGCAATGGAAGCTTAGTCACCTTCTCGGACATGATGTACCCAAATATCTCTATAAGGCACCTCGGACCATTTATTGATAGAGTTGAACTTAGAATAGAATAATTGATCAAGATATAATTTACTATTTTAATAAAAAAAAGACCATGGTGGGTAAGTTTCCGTCCAAATTGATTTGTGTTTTTAAAATCATGAAATTCAAACAATTCAATTAAATTAAGTAGTTAAACTGCTGCATTTTGAATATCTGAAATAAACGATAGAATTTTATGGAAACAGATTAATTATTTACTAGTGAATTGAAAAAATAAAAAACAATTGGATTTTCAAAATCAACTGCGGATCTCAACGGCTAGCTCAAGTGCGAAAGTGGAGAGATCCCGTCCAACGGCTACATCCCTCTTTCAAAATTGCAAAACCCCTCCACAATTCATTTTCATTCTGGTATTGAACAAGCCCAGCTCCTGAGAAATTCATGGCTCCATCTTCACACAGACCTCATCCCGTCGTTGCTGGAAAATCAAGCCCTAATCCAAAAACCCCCGACCGTAATGGCAACCTCAGGCGAAGTTTCTCCGGAAATCCGTTCGCCGAAAAACCTTCCGCCACTGCTGCTCACTCGAGAAGCTTCAATGCCGCCACCCCAGCGAGCAGCCCTTCAGGTTCGAACGAGCATTTACTGTCTCTCACTCTCCTTCTCTGGTCGGGAATTTTATCTTTGGAGCATTCGATGAGATAGATCGATCTCTGCCAGTCGTTTCTTTGATCAATGAAATATTAATCAGAGGTTTGATCGTTTATCTTGTTCTGGATTCTGATCCGTTGTCTTTCTTGTCGCAGCTTTTGGTCAAAGGAACGAAATCACAGTTTCATCCAGAGACTACGAGCAGAAAGAAAACGAGCTCTATACGAAGTCATCTGTGTGCGTAAAATCGCCAGCTATGTCGAAGGGATCAAGGAATTTTATGTCTCCGACGATCTCAGCGGCGTCCAAATTCACCCCTTCGCCGAGAAAGAAGACATTGACGGAGAGAAATGGAGAAGTACGAACATCCATCTCCTCATCCGACGGAAACCCTAACACGCTTACGGATTTCCTCGATTTGGATTGGCCACCAGCCATGAGCGTGGAACCGAAGAAGATCAAATCTCCCTGCAACTCAAATGTTTCAGAATCTGAACTCAAGGAAGCAGATCCAAAGGTACGACTGAGTGCTCTGGAATTCTCTGAATTAAACACGGAAATTGGGGGCGATAAAGAGAATGTTCTGGAAGAAAAAGAAACCTCTCGTTCTTCCCTGTCCAAGTCCAAATTCACCCGTTCGCCGAGAAAGAAGACATTGGCGGAGAGAAATGGAGAATTACGAACATCCATTTCCTCATCCGACGGAAACCCTAACATGCTTCAAGATTTTCTCGATTTGGACTGGCCACCGGCCATGAGCGTGGAACCGAAGAAAATCAAGGCTTCCGGCAACTCAAAATTTGCAGAATCTGAGCTCAAGGAAGCAGATCCGAAGGTACGACTGGATGCTCTGGAATTCTCAGAATCAAACACGGAAGTTGGGGGCGATAAAGAGAATGTTCTGGAAGAAAAAGAAACCTCTCGTTCTTCACTGTCCAAGTCCGTACCTGAGTTTTCGAAGTCTCTTGACTCCGAACACTCTCTTCCTCCTTATGATCCCAAGACTAACTATCTTTCGCCGAGGCCGCGGTTTCTTCTCTATAAACCTAATTCTAGAATCTCAGCGCATCTGAATAAGGAAAGAGAAGCTGCTTCAGAAGAGCGTCGGAGGCTTGAGGATCACATTTGCTCCGAATGTTTTGTAGAATCTCCCAATTCAGAAGATATTGAATCTGAAAAATCACTAGATGAGTACGAAGATGTAGTTTCTTCAGTTGAATTTGTTCAGGATGGAAACATTCATTTGCCTACTGAAGTTTCTGAATCAGAGCCGATCACGAAAACTGATCATCATCCTGCTGGAGAGGTACAATCAATTAAAACCCATTTAGTGGAAGATGTAGTTTCTTCAGTTGAATTTGTTCAGGATGGAAACATTCGTTTGCCGACTGAAGTTCCTGAATCAGAGCCGATCACGGCAACTGATCATCATCCTGCTGGAGAGGTACGATCCGTTAAAACACATTTAGTGGATTCCTCCATGGAAGCAAAGCATGTTCCCAGAGTTCTTTTTCTTGCGAGGTCCAGATCCATCCCTTTGCTCTTGATCTTCCTAATTGCGTGCCTCTCCTTTTCTGTCACCGATTCTCCAGTAATCCATGAACATCCTCACTCTTTCCCTAAGCCCGAGCAGACATCTGATATATCCAAATTCATAAAAACAAAACTGGATGGGCTCACCCGAACATGGCTCTGGTCACCATTCTGGCCAGCCCACACGAAATTGTTTGGAAGTTTAGCCGAAGTGAATAATCAGGATTCTCTCTCTCATTGCAATTTGACTGATCTGGACACTGAGAAACGAATATATGATTTTATTGAGGAAAACCGGAAGGGGTTTGGGCGGCAGATAGATGACGAAGAGGGCCCATACGAAGAAGAGCAGCAAGTTCTTCAAATCATCGAACCAGATAGTTACATGGGAAAGCATGGCAGGTCAGATGAACAACAATACAGTTGGATCGTGGATGTAGCCGAGCTGAGGGGAGACCACTGGGGTGCCCCTCTTTTGCCACCACTGGAAAGCAGCGATGTTCAGGATGGGCACGAGGCGTCTGAGCCTGGAGATTTAACTGCTGAAGATTTTGAGAAAAATGCAGAGGATTTTGGGAGGCGCATTGATGTTGAAGAAGGGGCATCCGAAGTGCAGCAATTTACTCAAATCATCGAGGATGGTGATTTGACTGCCTCGTCCGAGCATCTTGACACGGAGAAAGGAAGTGATGAAGATTTTGCTAAAAATGCAGAGTTTCTTTTAGGAGGGCATGGCGTCTCACGGGAAGACGACCCCAAAGACACGGTTGAAGATGCAGAAGAAATTGGAGTAGTGGAGGGTAAGCCGGGGCTTGAATCCGTAGAGGCAAACAAAGAAACATGCGCTGCACCGCCAAACAGTGTTGACTTCTTCTTCCACGAACTCATCTGCAAGCATCAGTCTTTGGAACACGGAGACGAAGATGGTTCCGATTCTCCTGCACAAATGGATCCTGCGGAAGATGATTTAAGCTCTGCGTCGGTTGATCTTCATGATGCTTCGTCCCACGGGTTTCAATTATTTGTGGCTGCCCTTTTGCTTGTTCTGCTCGTTCCGATTGCAGCAATAGCCATCAGAGCAAGAAGAACCTCGACGGGTCGACCCCAAGCCATTGGTGGTGAGCCATGCCCATCGGACACGTGCTCTTTTTCGGGGAGTTCATATAACAGAAGACGTTCCAGGAGGGCAGGTGAAGTGATCCCTGGTGCAGAGAAGCTCAGGAGAGAATCCATGGCGTCTTCGACGGGCTCACCTTCCTATGGCAGCTTCACCACGTATGAGAAGGTCGCCTGCAAGCACGTAAGTCTCTAGGATGCTGTCCTGTACTTGTTTTCAGCTAGTTTTTTAAGTGCAGTTGTCCCTTGTGCATTGTTCAGGGGGAAGAAGAAGTAATGACTCCTGTGAGGCGGTCGAGCAGGATCCGAAGCCATGTCACTTCTCCGTGAAGGCTCCGAGTTCCGAGTTTAAGCTGTGGAGAGCTTTGCAAGTTTGGCGTTGATAAAACAGCTTAAATTGTCGTCATTTGCCACTTTTAAGCCGTCTTTGCCTTTTCCTCTTTTCATCGTTTTTCTTTATGTTTTAGGTGACGAAGTTATGAGTGCGGACCATCTTATGCATTATCATATTGATATGATGGTGTTAAGTTAAGGATTGAGCACTATATTTACTGCATTCTTCCATGCAAATGCAGGTAATTCTATCTAGTAAAATCATCCCAAATAAAAACACATCATACATATACAGTATAAAATACATTGTCAAATCCATAACAAAGAAGGATCCCCACAAACTAACTCTCATTATGTAGTGGCTCATAACCCAAAGCCCAACATCTTGCCTCCAAAATCTGTAATTACATGCAGAAAAATAAATTATCCATGATGATTATTGTTTTGGTCTTGATTCGCCTCCAATGTGGAGACTAATCCAAGGTACATAGAGAACTCATTGGCTCCATGTACAAATCATGAAAACAATTTCAGTGATGGGCTTCAAGGAGGCCCCTCATAGTCTAAACTCACTTTGAGTGCGATTTTCTTGGGATAACTCTTAAACGGAAGCTCGGATCAGAAATCTGATATCACTGTTGAGTCTGGAACAAGATTTTTACTCTGTGCAAGCTAAAATAGGTCGGCGCGGAGCATTATGATATTTCGACCGTTGACAGATGCATTTTAAGTTAAATTAATTAATTAATTTTTTTAATTTAAGATGATCTCAGCGGATTTTCTGTAAATTCCTCGTTATGGCGATTGGCCCAGGGTTAGCCTTATAACCCTGGAATCCCCAAAAGACGCCATACCACTCCTTCTGTTAGCGAATTGACATTCGACGACAACGAAACTTTGGATCGGGGCAGATCGAGACACAACGAACGTAACAACTTCCTTTAATCGTTGGTGGGCACGTTCTTCAACGATGAATGATCCAATCTCCAGGTAGGACTCGTTAATTTGTGGATTACGTTCATTTTGATTAAATTGATTGAGCAAATCAATCATCTATTGTGAACTGCGCTAATTGTGGCCTTTGCATGCTCCCATGTACCAAATATTTAATTGTTCTTTGGTTTTTCTTATCCCGAATATCTCTGTTATTGATCGTTGGCCAAGAACGCTTGACAACGATCAATAAACTTTTGTCCTTATGCCTCCCCCTCAATTGCTTCATGTTCTTTACTAGTTGGACCTCGACATCCCGGTTTGACGGTGTTAGGTGGTACCGAGCCCGATCGGACCCTCGAAATCGCGATGAAATCACATACGAGGGACAGATCGACGAATCCAGGATAGATATGGGATGTTTTTGGGATGTGGTGATCGTTGTGATGATCACATATCAAACCTTCGACGGTGGAAGGATCGAAGGAGTGTGGGACATGCGACGAACCTTCGAGGACCGACGAAACTGATTTTCGGCCCCCGGATGGCCGAAAACAACAGAACCGGACTAGATCCACCGATTGCGAATGGTGTGGATGCGAAATTTGTAGCGGAACAACCAGGTTCAAAGTGTGGAGAACGAATCTGGATTTCTAGAAAAACCCCGACTACATGTCGCGTAGTTTGAAGAACACACGGCGTGTCGGGCCTTGGTTGCGGCAGCTAGGGTTTCAGCGGGTTATAAGTATCACACACCGTGTGGGACCCCCACATGTCTTGTGACCTCATGCTGGTGGATTCGACATGTAATCTGGGAGTACATGGGCATGTGCATAGCTAGACACAGTGTGTACCAAAATACACAGACATGGGGTAAAGTACACGGACACGAGATGGATACACAGACACAGCCAAGCACATGAGCGGGGCTCCGAGTGGCATGGACACACTGTGTATATACCCTACATGTCATGTATATCTACACGGTAGTCGATCCGTGGACCTCTAGGGACACAACCTGGTGATGAAGAGGGACCACACACCGTTTGAGCCCTCTCACACGCTGTGTATCCCTTGGTTCATTTTTAGTAAACTTTAAACTCTTGTATCTCCTTCAGATGGACTAAAATTTTCACCCAACAATAGTCTATCCTAAGTGTTTTTCCACGTAGAATGTGATGGTTCCCTCGGTTGCGGATTTTGGGATATGATGTGAGATGTTTTTGAGCATGACGCTTATTTAGTCGACGCTCAATGACGGTGGTGATTGTGTAAGATCACCAAAGGCATTTCGAGTGGAAGCCTCTAGCTGGTCTGGGCATGAGTCCTCAATGACCAGAGTGGAACCCTCTAACAGGGATGGGTATGGGTTCTCTATAGACTCCTAGAGTTGAACCCTTCAGTTGGGCTGGGTATGAGTCCTCTACAGACTCCTAGAGTGGAACCCTCCAGCTGGACTGGGCATGAGTCCTCTACTATCAGAGTAAAACCCTCCTGTTGGCACAAGGTATGGGTCCTCTACCGACTATTAGAGTGGAACCATCCTGCTGGGCAGAGCATGAGTCCTCTATCAACTACTAGAGTGGAACCCTCCCATTGGAATAGGGTATGGGTCCTCTATCTATCCACTGGGTGGAACCCTCCTATTGTATCAGGAAATGGGTCCTCTACCTAGAGATTGTGGCCCCTCGACAGTGTGACATAGTGATGAGGCGTGACTTGACTTGGATGGGTTCTACTGGGTAGACAAGTGAGATGCTGGGCATCGTTGTTGGACTTCTGGAACTATTGGCGACTCTTTTCCACAATTGAACTATGAGATAGAGATCCTCTTTGTCTCTTGTTTGGGCTTCTTTTGTTGAGCATATATATATCTATATACTTATGTATCCATACCTTTGGATTTGATCACTCTCCTATCATGGGCTATGAAGATGCATGGGGTATACCACGTGCTTTCTGTGTTTAGCTTCTCATGATTGGATGAGTTTACTCTCCCACAATAGGCAAAAAAGACTCTACATGTAGTCCATCTACACACCGTGTTGAGCCCCTATGTTTGGATGCTGTTACACTTTCTCTTGCTTGGATTGAGCTGCATCCTGTTTGCTATCTATTGTATTTCTGTTCTTGTTGTATCTCTTACTGACCCCCTTCAGATTTCGAGATGTCCTACTGGGTTTGTATATACTCGCCCCTATATGGTCTTTTCTCGCACGTACCGTGTCTTATATAGATGATGGATAGGTTGTCAGTGACTTTAGAGGAGCTGAGGGATATTGGGTTCTCAGGACTGCATGCAATGGTCATAGTTTGGAGATCAGGAGTTGAACTCTCTCAATAGTTTTCTTCCCAATTTTTTTAGGTTGGGACATATTTCTAGTTGGTTGTGTATTTTTTCCCTTTACTTTTTAGTTTACACTATCGTACTCTTATACACCCTAGAGGTTTTGTATACTTGGTTTACTTTCTAGATTTTTCATCATTTATCATTACTCTTCTTCATTTCTGCATTGATATGGTCGGGTCTGTGCGTACAGGTACTTCAGAAAAGGCCTCCACATGTTAGTTATGTCTTCGACACTAGTTTCCATCCCCTAGCCTATGGAGGCGGGCTTGGGGTAGTTGTGGATCATGCCCATATTAGGGTCGGGTCGTGAAAGATTGGTATCAGAGGTGGTTCGATCATTGAGACAGTGTTTAGAGTAGTCCCCTTATGAGGATTTGGTTGGAATTAGGGCAATAATGTCTTAGTGTCTCGTGTTTGACTCTTAGGACAGACAATCCAGTGATGGTACGAGTGACCAATGTATTCATTCACCAGGACCTTAACCACCTACTTGTCTACTCGGCATACCTAGACATTGGTTGTGGGGATCAATGGTACATGCATCATATAGGATTGATTCTTTGATTATACTTCTTGAGTCATCTCTCCATTATATATATATATATATATATATATATATATATTCCCATTTGACCGTGGTACGTCTTGATTAAATTTATGGATGCCTCTATGATAAAAGTCATCCAGGATACCAGTTCCAGATCATGACGATGATATGATGAGTGATGTGGCCTCAGTTTAGGGTATATCCCATATGCTTCCTCCTCTAGGTGGACAGGTAGTAACACCTCCACCTGTTGAGAAACATATCATCCCAACAAAGTAGACCGAGGATGTGCACAACCTTAGCGCACTTCATGAGTTCCAGCACCAGAGGCTGCTGAGGTTCCACAAAGAACTAGATCCTCAGGCAACAGAGGATTGGTTAGAGTTGGTGGTTTGTGTTTTTAGGTTCATCTGGACACCAAAATTTCAAGTGGTTTCACGTGTAGCTAGCCTTTTCCATGGAGTAGTTGGGCGCTGGTGGAGTCTTGTTACCCAGATGCATGATGAGTCAACACTCTCATGACCTGACTTCCAATAGCTGTTCCTTGAGGAGTAATACCCCTCATGTTTGCACTCAGTTTAGATTCAGAATCTTTTGAAGCTGTAGTAGGGAGGGATAACGGTGGGTGAGTACGCAGTAAGATTCACAGACTTACCTGGTACTCCCTTGACATGAACAAAGATGGCTACTTCTTATCACAGATGTTTGAGCATGGACACCGCAAAGAGATCCATGCCGGTGTGGAACCCTTGTGCATTCCCACCTATGAAGGGGTGTTGAAGTGGGTACTAGTGACAAACAGATTTCTGTCAGAGGGATACCAGGCAGTTGGAACTGACAGTGGGCATCATAGAGCTGAGTCGTCTGTAGTAGCCAACATGTGCCAGTCGGTAGGATCTCAGTGCAGGAGATGCTATCCTGACTAGACTCAAACATGTGGTCATGCGATAGAAGGACCACACAGACCACCAGGGTAGCCCAGAGAGGGGTGATGCTTTTCTTGTGATGGGTGAGGTCACATAGCGCATGACTACCCAACTAGACGCACTGAGGAGCATAGGAAAATAGCTGGAAGACCGCCACAGTAGAGACAACACCATGATAAGGTATCTCCTAGGAGAGAGCATGGAGGTCCTTAGGGAGGTGGAGCTAGAAGAGGAGGAAGAGGAGCTATGTGTGGTGGACAATGCTATGAGATCCTTCTACCACCAACACTAGGCGACCCACATCAAGCTCAGGGATCCAGTGGCTGAGGACGCGAACAACTGCAGGCTCTAGAGACATATGACCCCATTACACACAAAATGATTAGATATATGAACTATGTTTTTTCTACTCTTGATTCAGCATTAGTATACACGTTCATATTTTATTCCTTTATATTTATTCTTCTACTGTGAGAGATTGAGCTCCCAATTGAGGTGATAACCCAACAACTTTGTCTTGAGGTTCCTACTGAGAACACTTCTTCTGTATCTTTTATCTTCTGGTAGTGCGAGCTATCATTTGGTGGAGAGAGGTTCACATGGGACCTTTTGGTTTTCACAATGGAACCCTATGATGCCATATTGGGTATGGATTTTTTGTCCATGGTACGATCCTAGATTGAATTTCACCACAAATGAGTCAGATGCCTACAAATTGATGGGACGAGATTCATCTTTATGGGCAAGAGGGATATCATGGCAGAACGAGTGAGTTCAGTGTGTAGGAGGCTGTATCCCATCACCCATCAGTCGGTGAGTATAACACTTGGTGTAGTAGGATCTTTAAGTTATGGAGGATTATATGAAGGTCTTCCCTGAGGATGTTCCAGGACTACATCCAAGGTGCGAGATGGTGTTTTTCATCGACTTGCATCCTGTGATCGCTCTAATATCTTAAAAGGCATATCATATGGCCCCTACCAAGATCTGAGAGCTACTGTTGCAGTTGGAGGACCTTCTAGAGAGGGTTTCATTAGGTCCAGTGTGTCCATTTGGGTATAACTAGTGTTGTTCATGAAAAAGGATGATGAGAGCTTGCATCTTTGCATGGATTATCATTGCCTGAAGCAGACCACGATAAAGAAAAAGTTCCCCTTACTGAGGATTGATGACATCTTTGACCAGTTGAGAGGCACAGGATGGTTCTCAAAGATCAATCTCAGGCCTGGATACCACTAATTGAGGGTTTGCGAGGCTGATATTCTAAGGATCACATTCTGATGTCTTTATGGACACTATTAGTTCCTCGTGATGTCCTTTGGCATGAATAATTCCCCCTATGTGTTTATAGATTTGATGAACCGGATCTTCCAAACGTACTTGGACCAGTTTTTGGTCATTTTCATCAACAATATACTCATCCACTCTATATGAGAGGAGTAGAATGCAAAGAACTTGAGTATGGTTCTAGATTTACTTCGAAAGCATTAGATTTATGGAAATATCTCGAAGTGTCAGTTCTAGATTCACAAGCTTCACTTTCTAGGGAATGTCATTTGTGAGCATGGTTTTTCTAGGGACCTAAAGAAGATCGATGTAGTTCTTTCTTAGGAGCCACCCAAGAGCATATTAGATTGAAAATTAATTTTTTATTAAGATAAGATAAACTCCCTTTTAAGGGTAAAAGGGGGAAACCACCATGACATCAAAGACATAAACAAATCAAAAAGGCCCCAATGATTCAAAAGTCCAAGACCAAACAACCCACTCTACATGAGAAAATCCCCTCCCAACATCAAAAAACATGAAATATAGTTTCCACCTTCCACCGCTGATTGGCTAGCTGTCCCGTGAAAAATTTCATGGGCCTGGTACCGATGGCCATAACCATACCCTATCAAACATCCAATTCCAGAATGAAGAGGTAAAATGGAAAATCTTCACCCTAAACCTCATTTAGAGAAACCTCATGCAGAAGATATGATTTCAGGATCCTTAGAACAACATACCACCGAGGCCAAGCAAAACAAACCAAGTGCATAATGAAAACCACCACCGAATCGCAATATCAAACCTTTACTGCCTCCACAATCTTCAAAAACTTTCAAAATAAAATCACACCCAAATTCTAGAATCAAATGCAAGTAGAAAATACATAGCATATCCAGCTCAAAAAACATAGAACACCCAAAACAAAATCATGAATAGGGCGTGGAGTACATAGTGTATTGCTATGCCTTAGGAGCTGGGCTTGGTTGCGTGCTGATTCAGCCACAGATAGTTATCACATATGGGTTGAGGAAGTTGAGACCCCATGAGTAGAACTATGTGACTCATGACCTAGACCTAGTAGTGATTGTCTTCTCCCTGAGGATGTGGAGGCACTACCTTCTGAGTAGAGCTTTGGGGTTTACTTAGACCATCAGAGTCTCTAGTATGTCTTTACACAGAGAGACTTGAACCTGAGACAACGACGCCAGTTGGAGTTCTTACAAGACTATTACTTTGAGATAGTCTATTCTCTAGGGAAAAAATATGCAGTAGCAGATTCCCTTAGTAGGAAGTACTAGGCTTTCTTGGTGTAGGAGGCTTCTGAACAGTTGGCTTCTTTGCGGCTAACACTGGTGGAGCAGGAGGGTGCAACTTTTCTTCAGTCGATAGTGTTTACTCCTCTATTTCTTGAGCATGTGAGAGAGTCCCAATTGAGAGACATTTACTGTAAGGCCTTTCATGACTAGATATCCATAAGTGATTCACCAGATAGATATTTTGAATGAGGGAATCACATCATCTTTTTCCTGGGACGAACAATGGTTCCAATCGCAATGCAGGAAGAGGTGATGCGAGAGTTCCAAAATTCTCCCATAATTGTACATACCAGCATGGGGAGGATTTACAAATACATTCAATGACATTTTTGGTGGTCCAACATGAGATGGAGGATTGTTGAGTTTTTCTCTTAGTGCCTCACCTGTCAGTAGGTGAAATCTAAGCACTAGGTTTCGGCAGGTTTGTTACAACCCCTAGAGATCCCAAAGTGGAAGTGGGACAACATATCCATGGACTTTGTTATAGGGCTTCCATGAATAGTGAAGGTTCATGATTCCATATGGGTGATAGTTAACCAACTCAAGAAGTCGACACACTTCCTTGCTATTAGGGTGCATAGTTCAGTGGAGAGTTTGGGGCAGTTGTACGAATGAGAGATTGTTCGCCGCCATGGGGAGCCCTTAACGACTGTCTCTAATCGTGATGTATGGTTCAAATCATGATTTTGGAGAGGACTACAGAAGGAATTTGGGACCCATATGAGGATGAGTACAACCTTTCAACCCTAGATAGATGGTAATACTGAGTGCACTATCCAGGTGTTGGAGGATATGCTGAGAGATTTCATGTTAGACTTCTATCGAATATGGTAGAATCACTTGGGTCATTTGAGATTGTGCAGAGGGTTGGTGAAGTTACTTACCACCTCACCTTACCCCCATAGTTGGAGTGGGTGCAAGTCATCTTTCATGTGTCCCAACTGATGATATATATGTATAAACCCATGTACGTCATTGACTGGGGAAAACTATACATCGAGGATGGATCCAACTTTGTGGAGCACCTGGTGGAAATCGAGGACCGATAGGAGAGGACCCTGCATAGACAGACCATCCCCTTGGTTCACGTGTTGTGGTAGCACAAGAACGTTCAAGAGAGTCCCTGGGAGTCAGAGAGCTATATGTGGGATCAATATCCCAATTTGTTTTTTTTAGTTTTTCTTTTTGAGGATGAAAATATTAAAAGAGGGTATAATTTTGAGACTTGGTTTTTTCCTTGTAAGTCTTTTAAATATTTATACATATATTTTTAGTGCCAGGTACTAAGATAACTTGTGATTCTGAGGCCCGATGTTCCCAAAATTAATTTTATAAATATATTAAATTTATTTTATATTATGCATGTGCAGTTTCTTAAAGAAAATGGGATTACTCTTAAACAAAATCTTGGATCAGAAATTTGAGACCACAGTTGATTCTGGAAAATAATTTTTTACCCTATGCATGACCTAAAATAGGTTTGCATAGGGCATTCATATTTTTCAACCATTGGAAGGTTAATTTTAAGTTAAATTAATTAATTAATTTAATTGTTTAATTTAAGATGACCTAATAGGATATTCTATAAATTCTACATTATGGAGATTCACCTAGGGTTAACCTCACAACCTTGGAATCACCTACCGATGTTCTTCCTCTCCTTCTATTGGAGAATCGAAATCCAATGATGACATGATTCTGGATCGAGGAAGATCAAGACACATCGAACAAAATGACTTCCTTAGATCATTGGTGTGAACGTTCTTTGATAATGAATAATCCAATCTCCAAGTAGGACTCATCAAATTTTGGATTATACCCATTTTGATTAAATTGATTGATCATATTAATCCTTCCACTTTGATCTACACCAATTGTGGCCTTTTCATGTACCCGTGTACCATATATTTAATTATTATTTGGTTTTTCTATCCCCATATATCCTCGTTCTTTATTTTTGGACAAGAACCATTGGAAATGATCAATAAATTTTTTATCTTGTACTTATCCCCTCAATTGCTTCACATTATTCATCTGTTGGACCCTGCGGTCTCAGTTCGACATTGCTAGGCGATACCGAGCCCGATCAGACCCCCAAAATCATGATTAAATCACATATGAGTGATAGATAAATGAATTAGGGATAGATTTGGGATGTTTTTTAGGATGTGGGTGATCATTTTTATGATCATAGATCAATACTTCGATGTAGGAAGGATCCGAGGCATGCAGGACATGCGACGAACCTCTAAGGACTAACAGAACTGATTTTTAGACACCAGATGGTTAGAAATGATAGATCAGGAGTAGATCCACCAATGTTGGATGGTGTGGAGGAAATATATATAGCGGAATAGCTAATTTCAAAGCATGGATAACGGATCTGGATTTCTAAAAAAATCATGAATACACCCCTTGTAGTTTGAAGAACACACGACTTGTCGAGCCCTAGCTACAATGGATAGGGTTTTAGCATATTATAAGTATCACACACCATGTGGAACCCCAAACACTATGTAACCTTGTGTTGGCAGAATCATAATTTAATCTGGGAGTACATGGGCAAGTGCACGACTATACCCACCGTGTACCAAAGTACACAGACATAGGGTAAAGTACATAGACACAGAATGGATACACATACACATCCAAGCACATGGGTGGGGCCTCGAGTGGCATGGGCACGCCATGTATATCCCCTACATGATGTTTATATATACATGGTAGGTGACCCATGTACCTCCAGTGACACAACCGAGTGATAGAGATGGACCACACACCGTGTGGGTCCCCTCACACATCGTGTATCCCTTGGTTCCTTTTTAGGAAACTTAAATCTATCATATATCCTTCTTTTGGACTTAGATTTTGGCTTGTGAGTAGAATATCTTGAGTTTTTTCCCACATAGAATGCGATGGTTCCCTAGGTTTTGAATTTTTGGATATGGTATGAGATGTTTCCAATCATGGTGCTTGTTTAGGTGACACTCGATGATGGCAGTGATAACGTAGGATCACCTGAGGTATTCCAAGTGAACCCCTCCATCTAGGATGGGAATGAGCCCTATATTACTAGAGTGTAACCCTCTATTTGGGATGGGTATGGGTCCTCTATAGACTCCTAGAGTGGAAACCTCCAGTTGGGATGGTCATGAGTCCTCTACTATCAAAGTGGAACCCTCTTATTAGAACATGTCATGGTTCCTCTATCGAAATCTAGATTGGAAACCTCCATCTAGGATGAGAATGGTTCCTCTACTATCAAAGTATAACCCCCTACTAGGCAGGGCATGGGTCCTCTATCAACTACTAGAGTGAATCCCCCCTTTTAGAACAAGGTATGGGTCCTCTATCTAGAGATTTTGACCACTCAAATGTGCAGCATAGTGAGGAGGTTTGGATTGACTTGGATGATTTCTACTAGGCAGACATGTGAGATACTGGGTATCGTTGTTGGACTTTTGGAACTATTGACAACTCTTTTCCCAGGTTGAGCTATGAGATAGAGACGCCCTATCGCTATCATTTGGGATTTTTTCCTGATCATATATTTATCTATATACTTATATATCTATACCTTTGGACATGGTTTCTCTCCTTCTATGGGTTGTGAAGATGTGCAAGGCATGCCACAAGATTTCTGTGTTTAGATTCTCATGATTGGATGAATTTACTCCCCTACTATGGGTGAAAAAGACTTGACATGTGTTCCATATACACACTGTGTTGAGCCCCTTATGTTTGGATGAGGTTACACTTTCTATTGCTTGGGTTGAGATATATCTTGTTTACTATATACTGTCTTTATTTTCCTGTTGTATCTCTTACTTCCCCCCTTTATCTTTCAGGGCGTCCTACTAGTTATGTATATACTAACCCCTAAATGGGATTTTACCGGACATATCACATCTTATGTAGATGATGGATGGGTCAATGGTGACTTCATAGGAGCTTATGGATACTAGGGGTTTGGGACTATGTATAGTGGTCGTAGCTTGAATATTAGGATTTGGGCACTCTTAGTAGTTTTATTTGTAGTTTTTTTCTGGTTGGGACATATTTCTAGTTGGGCATGAATTTTTCCCCTTTACTTTTCAATTTGCACTATCGTAGTCTTGTACACCCTAGAGGTTTTTCATACTTGGTTTACTTTCTTGTTTTTTCATATTTTATCATTATTACTTTTCACTTATGCATTGAGATGGTTGGGTGTGTGCATACAGGTAGTTAAGAAAAGGTCTCCTCGTGTTATTTATGCCTCTGATACTAGTCACCAACACCTGGCCTATGGAGGCGGGCTTGAGGTAGTTGTTGATCGAGCCCTAGCTAGGATCGGGTCATGACAATAATAGTGGTTGATCGATCATTACTTATCGATCTACTTCAATATCAAACTTCTAATGTATATTCATCAATCTCTTCAAATTTTTCGCACACATTCGCTAGTCTATATTCGGTAATCTCCATATTGGTTTATAGGAAACTGGATCAATACAAGGTCATTCCTGTTTGATCCTAATATGTGAATGATATAATGGTCAAGAAGGGGTGAATTTATCTCTTTTAAAAAAATTAAAGACTTATCAGAATTAGGTTAATTTTTAGTGGAAAATAAAATACGAACACAAGTGTTTTTATAGTAGTTTAGATCAAAGTGATCCTATGTCTACTCTTCACACCCTCAATGCGAGAGTATGACACCCACTAATATAGTGTCCTGAATTTTAAATGGATTTTCATTCTTGTTTAAATTTCTTTTTAACCCCTAGAGGTAAAACTCATTATTTTTTCTTTTTCTCACTTGTAGGCACAACGTAAAACCTTTCTTTTAAAGAGGAGGAAGAACCAACATTTTATTTATTCGAAAAAATACACAACAAAATCCCCTTCCCAAAATAACTAGAATACCTAGATTTTGTTGGGGAGTCACAACCCAAAAATCCTACCTTTTAATTTTTAGTATAATCCCCACAATTAAACAAACAAGATTGAAATAATTCAGTACATCAGAAAATAATTAGATAATGCGAGTTTTGAATTTTGAGGAAATAATGATTTCTTTTGTAACACAAGATGAGTATGATGAAGTTATCTATTCCAAATCTCAGTAGAATGTGATTAAAAAATGTTTCTCTAAATAATTTAAGTATCCTATACCTTTGTAGTTTAAATTGGTTATTTGTTCTGGGTGCAACAAAAGTGCATATTGGGCTTATGGCCAACTCATTTTTGACGAATTCAATGTATTTTCAGCAATGTGAAGTACATGAATTCCATGACCAACATAATTTTTTTCAAAGAATATTGAAAAATGATTTCATTAGAACCAAGAGAGAGAATATTTTTATGTTAATTTATAATTAATTTAAAACACTAGAAGAAAGATTACCTCAATCATGAGATATTTCTTTATTGATAGTGTTGATCATCCGAATCTGATTAGTGTACCATCATTGCATTGCAATGACCCAAAACAGTTCCCCTCTAGTGGTGATACAAACATGCTCCTTCAATCTTTGAACAATAACAATGAAGAACTTGGTGCTAGAATGGATGATTGATCATCTTGTATTGTACACCTTGATGGCTTCATATTTATTTCAGCTTAAAGGAATATCACTTGTTCTTCATGGTATTTAGAGGAATATATTAGAAGGAGAAAATTGAGAGAAATGTTGTGAAAAATGATTAACCACTTTTGACATGAGATAACAGTCTATTTATAGGTTATGGTTAGTGTTTAATATTTAAATAATTGTACACACTCCCTTAATAATATATTAACCCAAAAAGGAACCTCATGCCATGTAATAAAATAATAATATTATTTTATTTAATGTTATGAACCACCCTACACAATGATAGATATTTATTTTACAATTTATAAAATAAATAGTTATCATGAGACAAGACCTGGTATGCTCATCCTTATTTATTGAATTCTTTAATAAATATATAAATAAATATTATTCATTCAGTAAATTAATAAATATCCTATAAATCCTGATTAATAAATATTTATTTAATATTCATGTAATTAAATAAATTATTTGTTAATGAATAAATAATTATTTAATACCTTTTGAATATCACAAGATAAAGAAATATTTTATATTTGTGTAATCAAAAAATTATCTTATAAAAGAATAATTATTTAATATTTTGTGGTAAATTAATAATTCCAAAATAATATTACTTCTTGGTCTAAAGAATAATATTTAATCCAATTGTTAAATTAATAATATTTAACATAGATAAATGAAAATAATTTTTGCACGACACTCTAGGGATCTTCCATAGTTTCATCAGGTGGGGTTTCCTAAAGTCTAAGAATAATATCTAACAATAAGTTAAAACACCCATAGAGGAAGAATATATGTTTCAATGAAAAAAACCACATATAGAAACTCACTATTTAAAATAATCTCTTTATTATCCTATCTCATCAAATAGGTTGCATAACCACATCATCAATCTATGTGCTTGATATGTATTTTTTTGACTATCTAAAATGAACTTTTCAATACACCATGGCCATGAAATTTAATGTGATGGTTTAATTTCAATAAAAGGATCAAGATATCATCTTTCATAAAGATGGAAGGAATAATCCATCCTTGTATTATTTATTAATATCATGTCATTTGTGATGCGCACAACTTAACCAACTTCACCACGATCACATGCATCAATGTTTACGATAATACATCAAAGTGAATGAATTATGACATATTTTAATAATAATATTAAATTCTAAGGGTACTTACACACACTCACATACAAGAATATCCAATGGAACATAAACATGTGGAATTCCTACTGGTGGGAAGGTTCTCATAATCTCCCATCCTAGAAATTACAAAGTGTGAACTTCATGAGACAAAGTCTCATTTGCTTATAGGTACTCATACTTGACATTCAAAATACTATGTGTCTCATCATATAATGTTATCTGATCATCAAAAAATATTTAAGAATATCATTAAAGCATTTCAAGTTTCCCATCATAGTGAGGAACTAATATTACCTTTTTCAATGTGTCATATACTCTAAAACATTATTAAATTAAATTCATATAGAACAATGAACAATATATAATAATAAATTTCATTTATATTTACCTATTTGAATATACATGAAATTTAAAGTATACAAAATTGGTTCTAAAACACCAACTCCAACATAGTACCACATGGACTAGATCCAACTGCTAATGAATCTTAATCTTCTAGATCTCATATGATGATCATGCTTCTACGGAGCTAATAATTTAGTTAAGGGGGGTCCACAATGTTTTCTTTTGTAGAATATATGCTCACTGTAACATCAAATCTCTAAGAAACACTCCTTAATATATGATATTTTAGGAGTATATGCTTCATCCAATGATGTGACCATGACACCTTTGCAATAGCCACTATCACAGTATTATCACAATAGAGCGTGATCGGGTCTTTATTGATAGGCACTACATTAAACTCTTAGAAGAAGTTGTGTATCTAAATGCATTCTTTAGTTGCCTCAGAAACTAAAATGTACTCAAAATCCACTATAGAATCAGTGACCATGAATTTCTTTGATCTCTTCCATCACAAAACACCAATATTGAGAGTGAAGATGTATCCATATTGTTATTTTAGACCATCTTTATTTTTTTAAAATCTATAATATATATATCCCCTGATGAATAACTCCTCATCTCCTCTATAATTCATGAAAATATCCTCAGTATGACCAAATACTTAAGGATAATCTTGAATTCTATCCAATGGAAGTCACTTGGGACAACTTGATATCTTTCTACCATGCTTAAGACATAGGCAATGTATAACTTAGTATATATCATAACATACATGACTAACCCAATCACTAATGTGTATGGAGTCCTTTCCTATTAAGACCCATCCCAATGGGGCCCATGTTGCGACTAACCCAAGAATGCATCTAATGGGATAAGGGTTGATGACAAGCGCCGAGTAGGCATATCGCTCACATGGGTGGACTTACCCTAATATACCTATACACATGCACACATCTCTAAGACCATACAATGATGAAATATAAAACAATTGATAAACCATGCATGTATACATCTAAATCCCACCATCAGAGTATGACAAAAAGTACCAGAAAGTAAGAGGTATAAATAAAATCTCACCATAAAGAGTATGAAACAAGTCCAACATGAAAGTATAAAAGAAGATTTCTATAAATGAAACCACATGAACACACCACAGTCTATCTGGATCACTAAGATATTATTGGTCCTGGTCTCTCTAGGACTTCATCAAAATTTCAATCATCTGTATAAGACACAAAACATGTAGGAAAAGACCATGCAAGGGTGAGTATAAAAATACCCAGTAGGACACCCTAAAATAAATAAGCATATAACATTAAGAATAATAGTCATCTCATCATAGGTATATGTATACAATACATATAACAATAATATCAAGATATAATCAATAAAGACACATAGTATCAATGTAAACTCATGAATATAATTAAAACCTTGGATTCTTACTTGAAGGTTCCACATAGCTCTCATTTTGGAGAACACACTACATTATAAGTACATGATTGAAGTATAAAGAGAACGATACATAGATGAGGATCACACCCAAGGCTATAGAATATGCCAATAAATAAATTTGTAATAACCCACTAAATATAGGATTGATGACCACATAGTGTTGGTCACAACAATACCAAGAACTCCACGTAGGGAAGATGGTGATAGAGGATCTCACTATGGGACTCACAAAAAGATTTCAATAACTCTATCCAATACTAAAGTCGCACTAAAGGGATCATTATCCTCTGTGTAGGACACAATTCCCTACTAACCCTTAGGTAATGAATCAAGGGTGTTGGTTAGAGTGAGTATCTCAAGAGGGGGGGGGGTGGTGAATTAAGTACCCAATAAAAATTTCTTTCTAAAATAGGTTTAAATAAAATTCTCCAGTTAAATTAAAACAACCCAGTTAATAAAAATAATAGATCTATATAAGTTTTTATCTTTTAAAAGTTTTCTCAAATATTGATTAGGTATCTATTAAAAAAATTATTAAAAACTACTTTAACTATTGATATCAATGTATTTAATCAAAACCCTATATAAACACTAATAGAGGATAACTATCAATGTAGTGGATTTTTTACACTTTAAAATAGATTTTATTTAAATCTTATAAACAAAAAAAAAACAAAACAAAACAAATAGAATAATAAAATAAAAGAGGTTCAATATTAATCCGAGACCTAATCCTCTCCACTTGGAAATCACCTGCTGCCAATTATATTATATTAAATAATCAATGATCCACAACCTAGATCAGGTGTAAAACAATAAATCTATCCAGGTCACATAGGAACTCTTCTACAATACTCATGGGAATAAAAAAATAGAGGCCATGTAGGGACCTCTTCCACAACATGTGAGAAAATAGGTAAAGAGAGTTTGAGAAGATATCTAGTATCTTATAATTATAAAACAAGAGTCAGTGTTCATGTTTCAAAATAGAGTAAAATACACACTGCTCATAATGTAAATAAAATAAAAAGACAGAGAAAATAAAGTATGTAAAAAAATATTATTTCTCTGTATAATAATCTTTGAAGTTTGTGACTCCTTGAGTGTGGCTTGAAATGAATATCTAGTTGTGTTTCTATAAATTACTGAAGAAAGGAGTATTGTAAACTCTTTCTGGTGAGTCTGTAGAAAGTATTTTGGGTGTTCAATGTGTTTCACTTCTTCTAAACTTGATCATTGGTAAATATGTTTCATGTAAGGTACAATTCATAAAAATCTTCTTTTAATATTGCAATGTTTAGTTCTATCTCTCCATGTGTCTGTATGTATCTCAGTTCTCTATTATAATTATTACATGAGGAATTATGCTAATTCTTTTTAATAGGAGCATGTAAGAAGAATCATTTGGATCCTCTACACCTAGTACTGGATGACTAACATATAATTTATTGTATCTATGAAAAAAATTAAGAATAATCATTAAAATAAGTCACACCATTAAATTCGACAAAATAGATGTTAGAAATAGTTAATTCAAAATAAACAAATATAGTGATGGTGATTCATCTTGAATAGTGAGACAATATATGGCAGTGAGTTAGGCTTAACGGTGAGTCAGGATCTTCCAGTAGGTGTTTTCAACACTTATCCAAAATTCCATTCTGATGGTAGGTTATCTTCTGGTGGTAGGTCATTTCCATACTTTTCCATATTTTCATCCTGGTGGTGATACATTCTATGGAGGTAGGTGTTTTTAAAACTTTTCCAAATTTCTATTTCAACGATGAGTCATCTTCTAGTGGTAGGTATTTTCCATATTTTTCCAAAATTTCATCCTGGTGGTGAGATATTGCTGGTGGTGACTCATCCTCAATAGTGAGTCACGTCTCATGGTGATTCATCCCTGGTGGAAACTCATCTTCAACAGTGAGTCTTTTCCATACTTAGACTAAGTTCACCAATATTATTTATATTGTAAAATGCTACCATAAAACATAAAACTCATTAATATCATAATAAACATGATTTTGTGATCTTTAAAACAATGGTTCAAATAATCTCCCTCTTTTTGATGATAAAAAATCATATCATTTTATAAACCATGGAATCAAAGGTAAGTAGAGTATCTGAGGTAATTAAAAAAGACAGTATCAAAGAAAAGATGATATTAAAGAAAAAACCATGGTATTAAAGATAAAGATGATACACAGGGTATCAAAGGAATTTTGATAGCTATAAATGCAATAAATTCCATAGATCCTTCTCCACCTTTTGGGATTATCAAAAAGTAAAAGTAAAATAGGAAATGAAAGAGGAAAAAATATAAATATTTATTAAGAAAGTTAAGAAAATTATAGAAAAAACAGTGAAGAAACAAGACACAAAACTGTACCCATTAAAGAAAAATAGTCTAATCATCAACACATTTTAGGCTTGGTAGAAGGAACCAAATTTTCTTTTCCCTCCCCTTTGTCTGAAGCTAAAGGATTAGCAACAGATCCTAAAGTAACTGCAGGAATGGCTGTAGGAACATCATTTATAGAATGAGGCTATCTGATAATGATTAGCCTACGATGTTGAATTGATTCTATTAGAGTGAGGCTAAAAGGATCTAAATGAGATGGAAAAGGATCATTGGGATCTCTGGTAACACTAGGTCTAAATAAATATGGAGTAGAAACTAGAGGGGTCAAATGAGCTATAAATGGTATGGAATCCTAAGCCACTACAATAGTTATAGAAACATGCATAAAGTGTTTCATAAGATTTATGAAATCCATAATTATGTTTCTACCTCTCTCCATAGCACTGATTAAATCCTTCTTTTATTTTATAAACAGTTTAAGCACCAGAGTCATGACATTCAACTGATTCAATTTCTCTTTAAACGCTTCAGTCACTAGAGGCATCCTAATATTCTCCACAAGATACTTGATATGAGCATTCAAATCATGCTTAGTATATATACTTTAAATATAATTCTTTATAGCCTTTGTGATGGTTTCACTATCAGCTTTCATGTCCTTCATATACTCCCTAACCATCATGTGAACATGGTCACTGTTATGTATGATTTTGCTCAAACATTCCTGAGGTAGGTCTGGTACATCACTTGAAGTAGTAGTAGCACAAATCTATTCTCTCACAATAGATCTGATCAAATAAACATCAATAGTAGGAGGTGGAGCATTTGATAATGAAGCCATGGAAGTAATATTATCTAAATTATTTATAAAATCAACCATGCAGTCTATAAAATAATACCTCATCTCCTTTACTGTAGTTCTCATAACTTCCAATTCACTTACTACCCTTATATTTTCTACTTCCACTTCTCAAATGTAAAGCATCATATTAGGTTGGATGTATTAAATCACAATCCCCATCAAATTCCTTGAATCCTTATCACTGAGCTTGGTCACTAAAGGAGGTTGATATTTTAATAAATCACCAAAATAAAAAAGAAGCTTCTATATGAAAGAATATAAGTCACCTCTTGTGACAACATCAACCAAAACTAAAGGAATAGTAGGTGCAACAACTCTCTCAGAATCAAACCTCTAAAACTCACCAACAACATCAATCTGATCAACTAATGATCCCTCAATATCCCTTTCATCTCGAATTGTACATCCACCATGACTTTGTGGAATAACATGAAACTTATCCCATTCCTCAAACATTGGGTCCATCCAACTGACAGAATACATACCATGATATTTTACACTTTGAGAACCAGAAACTATTGGCACAACCACAGTAGGTAAAACAATCATATGCACATCAAATCTTTTCACATTAACTATTTTCTCAATAGTAGTAGGATAAACCTCCATTTGTTTAGTAAACTCATTATAAACCACATCTGTAGGAACATTGTGAACACAATAAAAAACAGGATCAACTGGGTGAATTTCCAAACTTTGGGATTCCTCCCCCTCAACTGATGCTTCCTTTTTTATATCTGAATGTTCTGTAAACAAGGATGGGTCTCTATTTATATATATAAACTTATAAATGTGGATAAGAGATAAGTTCCTGAGTAATCTCTGCATCCTCATCTCTAATGAGACCACCAGGACCATTAGAACCTCCATCACTATCATCTCTATTTCCATTTCCATTTTTTTCATCTTAATTTTCATCTTATCTTTACCTCCTTCTTCTTCTTCATCCTCATCACCATTTTCACCATTTTCCTCAAAATACTTGGAAGTGATTTTGAATTTTTCTTCACTAGATACTTCCATTTTTTCTTCCCCACTTCCTTATTTCAAAAGATACCCTCTAACAGAAAGATACCTTGTTAGACTAGAAGCACTAAATGATATAGTTGGGAGTTTTAAGTTAAATCTAGGCCACTACCTTCATCCATAGAAATTTACTTTTCCTTATAACTAGAGGTATCAACCTCCTCTTCTAATTCATCAAAATACTTAACAAATTCATTTGGATTTAAGATAGGATCCACAATATTTTTCAGTCTTAAAGGATGGTCAACTGGATTGAAATCATCATAAAGACTTTCAATATCATAAAACCACTATTTATTCCAAGGATTCCAACTAATTTTAATCCTTTTTCAAATAAACCTGGTAATGAAAAATCCTCCACAGTTCACTATGGATTATTCACCTTCATCAACTATCCCTTTGGCCTCTAGCATAGCCGAAATAAACTTAAGGTAGATTAATGAATTTGATCTTGAAGAAGTCTTAAAAATCTATACCAATTGAAGAATTAAGTATCTACACAAGTTGATTTTATCTCTTATTTTTATAATCCATAAAATATAAACATCCTAATACCTAATTGTATAAAAATAACCTTTACTTGGACAAATCATATATTGGATAGAATTGAAAAGAAACTGTTATTCACCATCAAGTTCAGTGGAAACTGGTCTTCTAACTATCCCATCACCAGTTAATTCAACCAAGGAATCTTCATAAACAAAGGTATCACTGTCATTCAAAATATTTACTTGATAATCATTTGCAACTCCTTTATGAGGAACTCTCAAACAACTAACCCACTGAATTGAAGAAAAGTCAAATTTTGACCATTTATCCCGCTTCTTACCCAATATTCATTTTCCTCGAAACTATATTCAATGAACCGATAAAAATGATACACCAACCTAGGATAGAAGGGACTTTGGTTAGAAAAAAACCATTTAAACCATCCCTGGTCATGCAGAATTTTCATCCCCAAAGACTTTCTAGAAAGTAACCACTTAGCCTAAACTTCCTTTTTGGGAACTAATGAATACTTAGCAAGCTTGGGGTTCACTGGTTCAATATTTTTTGAACGGATCCAATATATTTTATACTTATTTGAAATATGTGGATAATATAGATAATAAATTTAATCTCTCTTCACTATAAACATGATGAACAACTTGATAGGTTTTGATGAAGGTGAGAGAATGTTCACGGTCGGGAGAGAAAAGTTTGTAATAAGGATCGAGAGAAAAAGGTGTAAGATGGTGAGTGTTAGAATTAGAAAAATGTATAATTATATCATTTGATAATTTAGGGATTTATAAACTCAAAATTGAAATGTCATTTTAATCAAATTAAAAATTAAATTAATAAATAATCTATAGAACTAAAATAGCAATGACAAATTAAACATAGACATTAAGAAATTTAAAAAGAAACGAGGTTTCCAATGGTAGGTAAAACCAATGGTGAGTAATTCCAATGACCATTAAATCCAACAGTGAGTAAATATAATAGTAAGTAAAACCAACGGTGAGTAATTCCAACGATGAGTAAAAATCAATGGTGGGTAAAACTCAATGGTGGGTAAAACTCAATGGTGGGTAAAAATCAACAGTGGGTAAAACTCCAATAGTAAGTTATAGAAAATTAACCTTAACTAAAACTAATCATTACTAATTCATGTTTGATGTAGTAAATTCTCTCAAAATTCAAAGGCTTAGTAAAAATATTATCAAGTTGATGTTATGTACCAATGTATTCAAGAGTTATATCACCCTTTTAAAAATGATCTCTCAAAAATTTATTTCTTACATGAATATGTTTTGTTCTAGAGTGAGATGAAATGTTATTATAAATATTTATAACACTTTTATTGTCACAATTTATAGGTACATGTTAGAATTGATATCCATATTCTAATAATATGTGTTTCATCTACAAAATTTGTGCACAGAAGCTACCTGAAACTATGTATTTAGCTTCAGTAGTAGACAGTGCAACAAAACATTGTTTTTTACTGCACCAAGAAACTAGAGACTTTCCCAAAATATAACCTGTTCCAGAGGTGATTTTTCTATCTAAATTCAACCACCAAAATAAGCATATGAATAATTAACTAAGTTAAATTCTTGTCCTCTAGGATAAAATATTCCTAAATTAGTAATATATTTGAGGTATTTAAAAATCCTATTTACAACAACTAAGTGTGACTCTTTTGGGTTTTCTAGAAAAAAAGTACACATACACACACTAAACAAAATGTTAGTTTGGATTACAGTTAATTATAGAATAATTCCAATCATAACTTTGTAACTGGTTTGATCCACTGATTTCCCAGCTTCATCAAGATTCAACTTACAAGTAGTACTCATAAGAGTATCACTAATTTTAGTTCTATCGAAATTAAAACATTTTAATATGTATTTTGTATATTTAATTTGGTTTAAATTAATTCTTTATTTATTTTGAAAAATATGAAAACCAAGAAATAATTTCAGTTCACCCATTAAACTCATTTCAAATTCATTTTGTAACATTTTTGAAAAATCAGTACATAAATAATTTTTAGAATATCCAAAAATAATATCATCTACATAAATTTGAACAACCAAAACATATTTTGATTTTTTTATAAATATGGTAGGATTATCTCTGCATTTTGTAAATCCTTTAGAAATAAGATAATACTTGAGTCTATCATACCAATATCTAGGAGATTTTTTTAAACCAAATAAATCTTTTGTTGACTTGAAAATACAATTCAAAAAATAGGGATTTTGAAAACTAGGGGTTGTTCAACAAAAACATCCTTAATTATATACCCATTTAAGAATACACTTTTGACATCTATTTGATATAGTTTGAAATCTAGATATTCTGCATAGGCAATAAGTATTCTAATGGATTCAAGTCTGGATATAGGTGCAAAGGTCTCTTCATAGTCTATACCCTCTTCTTGAATATACCCTTGTGAAACTAGTTTATCCTTATTCCTTACTATTATTCTAGATTCATCAACCTTGTTTCTAAATATTCATTTAGTACTTATATTAAAGGTGTATTTGGGTCTTTCAAAAAGTTTCCAACCTTTATTTATTTCAAATTTACTAAGTTCTTCTTGAATAGCCATTACCCAAAATTTATCATTAATTACATCATTGATGTTCTTAGGTTCAAGTTGTGATAATAATGCTTTATGTTCAACTTAGTTTATTAGAGAAGCTATAGTTTGTGTATCTCTATATAACTCTCCAAAAATAGAATCTAAAGGATGGAATTTAAGAATCCTAACATCTCTAGAAAAAGGAGGTTCGGTAACCTCAGGTTCCTCTACAGGTTTAGGTTCAAGATCTTGATGTTCCTTAGAACTGGATGATTTTTCTATATTCTTTACAGTAGAATTTGAAGGTTTGGAATTTAAGTTCAAAGTGAATAAATCAACCTTAAGATTTTTTAAGTGGGTATTAGGTTCATGTGGATCTGTCTCATAAAATGTGATATGGAAAAACTCTTCCAAAGTCTTGGTTCTTTTATTAAAAAATCTATATGATTTAATAGAAGTAGAATATCCTAGGAAAATTCATTCATCATAGTTTTTGGAAAATTTTTCAAGATTATCCTTTGTGATAAGAATAAAAAATTTGAAACCAAAAACTCTAAATTAATTGACCTTAGTCATTTTAATATTCCAAAGTTCATAAGGGGTTTTATTTAAGATAGGTCAAATTAAAACTCTATTGATTATATAATAGGATGTATTCACAACCAGTTCCCAAAATTAGATAGGTAAGTTATATTCATTAAGCATAGTCCAGACTATCTCTTGAATTGTTCTATTTTTTCTTTCTATAACTCTATTCTGCTGAGGGGTCCTAGGAGTAGATAAGTTATGGTTATATCCATTTTATGAGAAAAAAGATTCAAAGTCTTGATTTTCAAACTCATGACCATGGTCACTTCTTATGGTCTTATATTTAATCCCACTTAGGTTTTCTACAGATTTAGCATACTTTGTAAAATAAGAAAATGCTTCAATTTTGTAAGCTAAAAATAATACCCATGTAGACCTAGAAAATTCATATACAAGTACATAGACATAGTGCTTACCATTTAAACTAAAAAATTTGTATTCCCTAAACAATTCCATGTGAACCAACTCAAGAGGTTGATAATTTGAAACTTATATATTTAATTTAAATTAAATCTTGTTTTGTTTCCCTTTTTGATGGGGGTTATAGACTTTGTCATTTGGGAATTCAATTTTGTGCATATCCCTGACTGACCCTTTTCTAGTAATATTTTTAAGTGAGTGAATATTACAGTGTTTTAGTCTCCTATTCCTAATCCAAGATTCTCTATGAAAGTCACTTAAGCTAGAAAAATTTTTAGAAATCAAATAATCAAGATTAATAACATACACATTCAAATTTCTCAAAGAATTAAACACTAAATCATTTTTTGAATTAAAAACATTGAAATCATTATTTTCAAACATCAAATGAAGACCATCATCACATAATTGTGAGATACTCTGTAAATGGTTTTTTAAACCACCAACAAAAAATACTTTAGAAATTAAAACTAAGTTAGTGTTACCAATTTATCCAAGGACAGTGATATTTCTTTTACCATTATTAAGAAAGGTTACATGACCACCATAGAGATTTATAATGTTCTTGAAGCTCGATTAATCTACTTTCATATGCCCGGAACATCCACTATTCAAGTAATATATATTTCTATAGGATCTCTTAAATCATCTTTCCTACTAAACAAAGATTATAATAGAAATGATTTTTGTACCTAGATTTTCTTGAGTCCAGATATGTTAGTGTTTATGGATTTAGGAACCCATATTTCATTAATGTGTTTCCTATAAGAAGACTAGAAACTTTTTAAATAAAAAATTTATTTGGTCCACTTGAATAAAAACTAGAAGTAGAATGTTCAGATTTAAACTTAGGAACAAATGTACTCTTAACAAATCTTCTCTATCCGGGTCGATAAACTATACCTATAATATATTTATAAGTAATTAGTTTTTCTAATATTTGTGTTATAATTTATATAAAATTTTTAAATATCCTTAAATATTTCTTTAATTTCTCATTTTACATTTTCAGTTTAGTATTTTCTTTTAATAATTGAGATTTTCTCTCTTTTTATGGAGTGATATCAGTTATAATTCTAGAAGATAAAATATGTTGTTTCTTTAGAACTTTGTATTTGTCTTTAATTTCATTAAAATTATATTCAATCATATTGCATTACTCAAACATTTATTCTTTTTAAATATCATCGTCATATTTTTCATTTTTAGAATGATCATAATTATGTATATTAGGTAAGTTGGTACATTAGAAACATTTGTCATGAAGCACATATTGGTTATTTTAGGCTTCTATTCATGCTTAGAATATGAGTCACTATATATTTCCTCTAAGTAACTCCATTTGGATTTCATGGATTTATTAGATTTTCTATCTTTTTCCTCATTCCTCTTCTTGTATTTTAACTTAGGATAGTCAACCTTAACATGTCCTTGTCTTTTATATTCATAATAGGTAATGTCATTTGAGTTTTCATCTCTTTTCCAATCCTTTTTCCAATTCCATCTATTTTCATAATTTCATTTGTAACTCAGTTTCCTAAATAATTTATTCTTCTTATAGAATTTCTAAAACCTTTTGGCTAAGTGGGCCATTTCTTCATCACTATCTGGTGGCGATTCTTCATCACTAGAGCTTTCAGCTTGAACTTTTTATTTATATTTCTATTTTGACGTATTATTATTAAAAGTGATAGATTTTCTCTTAGGTTCATTATCTTCTTCATGATTAAATTTTAGCTCTTCTTCATACACAATCAACTTCCCAATCAATTCCTTAACAGATAGTTTACTGATGTCACATGATTACCTTATTGAAATAGATGTCCCTATCCATATCTATGGAATAAATCTCAACAATATTATGATTTGGTCTTTATCAGATACTAGACTTCCCAAATAGATCATGGTTTTCACTATCTCATTGAACTTGAGATACATATTAGAAATCAATTCATTAGGTTTCATCTTAAATGCATCATATTTAATTGTATAAGTGTTCAATCTCATTTATTTAACATTAGTGGTTCCTTAATGTGAAATAGATAATGTATTCCAAATTTCATAGGTAGTTTTACTAGAAGATATACTATTGAATTATTTATCTTCTAAAGAATAGTAAAGAGAATTCATAGCTTTTAAAATTTTTTTATAATAAAGTTTAGTTGCATCATCCTAAGTATTCCTAGCAGTTATATGTAATTCATAATTATCCTCTATACCAGACTAAATTTCAAAACCCATGCTTTATATATGAATTTTTATCTTTATTTTTCATTGAGAATATTTATTTTCCTCAAATAAAGGAGTTATGTTAGTATTGGAACCTTATTTTCTATTATCCATTTAAAGAATTACATTTAGAATTGATAGAAATATAAGATATTTAAAACAACTAAAATCACAGTTGAAAAGTTTTTGAAAAGCCTCTGATACTAATTTTTGGTCGAAGCGAGTATCTCAAGAGGGGGTTAATTATATACCCAATACAAATTTCTATCTAAATCAGGTTTAAATAAAATACCCTAGTTAAATTAAAATGACCCAGTTAATCAAAATATCAGATCGATATAAGTTCCTATATTTTAAAATATTTCTCAAATATTGTTATGTCCTCAGTTAAAATAATTATAAAAAACTACTTAAACTTTTTAAATCAATTTACTTAATCAATACTGTATATAAAAACTAATTGAGACTAAATATCGAAGTAGTGGTTTTAAAAACAACTTAAAATAGGTTTTATTTAAAGCTTAGAAATAAAACAAAACAAAACAAAACACACAGTGGAATAAAATACAAGAGCTTAGTTCTCAAGATAAGACCTAATCCTCTCCACTTGGAAATCACCTACTTATAATAAGATTATATTAAATAATGTATGATCCACAACTTGGATCAAGTGTACAAAAACAAAGCTTTATAGGTCACACATGACCTCTTACATAATACCCATGGGAATAAAACAAATACAGGCCATGCGGGGACCTCTTCCACAACATGTGGGAAAACTGGTAAAGGGAGTTTGAGAAGATATATATTATCTTACAATTATAGCACACAAGTCAATATTCATGTTTAAAAATAGATTAAAACACACAAAACTTGTAATGTAATTAAAATAACCAAATAGAGAAAATAAAGGATGTAAATAAAATATTATTGCTCGATTTGATAATATCTAAATCTTGTGACTCCTTGAGTGTGGATTAGATTGAAGATCAAGTCATGTTTCTGAAAATTGTAGAAGAACAGAGTGTTGTAAACTATTTTTGGTGAGTCTATAAGAAGTAGTACAGGTGTTCAATGTGCTTAAATTTTTCTATAGTTGATCACTGGTAAAGATTCTTCATGTAAGGAACACTTTACAACAATATTCTTTTGATCTTGTAATGTTTATTTATATCTCTCAGTGTATCTATTTATATATATTTTATTTTTTATAATCATTTGATGTGGAAGTTTGCTAATTATTTTTAACAAAAATATACATGAAGAATCGTCTGGATCCTCTGCACCATGTAATAGATGACTAATAGATACTTTAATGTTTCTCTACAAAAAAGTAAGAACAATCATTAAAACAAGACACATTATTAAATTCGATAAAATATATGTTAGAAATAGTTAATTCAAAATAAAAAAATAGTGATGTTGAGTCATCTTGAAAAATGAGGTAATCTTAAGTGATGAGTTGAGATGGCAGTGAGTCAGGCTCAATGGTGAGTCAAGATCAGGTAGTAGTCATTTTCAACACATTTCCAAAATTCCATTATGATGATAGGTCATCCTCTCGTGGTAGGTCATTTCCATACTTTTCCATATTTTCTTCCTGGTGTTGATATATCCTCTAGCGGTAGATATTTTCAACACTTTTCCAAATTTTCGGTTCAATGGTGAGTCATCTTCTAGTGGTAGGTATTTTCCATACTTTGAAAAACATTTATCATAGTGATGAGACATTGCTAGTGGCAACTCAACCTCAATGGTGAGTCACGTATGATGGTGATTCATCCCTGGTAGTGACTCATCTTCAATGGTGAACCTTTTACCATACTTAGCCAAATTTCACCAATTTTCCTTATATTGTAAAATGATACTATAAAAATAAAACTCATAAATATCATAATAAACATGATTTTGTGATCTTTAAAACAAGGGTGAAAATAAAGGGAACACACCCTAACGAAACTTGAAAAATCTAAAGAGGAAAAGGGTTCTAAGGCATGTTTGAAGGAGTACACATTGTGTGCTGGAAGTACAAAATGTGTCCCTTCAGCACCAGGTCCTACTCATGTATCACAACTTGTGCCTGTGTCTGTGTAATAGTACATGGCATGTCTGATCTCATATACCCTGGACTATATTCGCGTTCCTTTGGCCGTGTCCATGCCTAATTACATGATGTTTCAGAGCCTATGTACTCTTAGACATATTTGTGTACCCACCAGGTACATGCTGATTTTCCAGGTAAGGTCACACACCATGTGATATTTATCTTTCCATGGAACCCTAGCACCACATTGGGGGGGGGGGGGTCCCACACAACATGTAGCTCCGAAATACATGTCGTGTACTGTGAGATTTTCCAAAATTCCAGATTCTTCCTCTACATTGCCACATGCTCCTCAGACCTCCAATCCAGTTGTAAATAACTCTGAGAAGTATGGATCATCTCTTGCCAACCCTCACCATCATCACTCTCCAGATTCCATCCATTATATTTTCATGCCAAACAATCATCACCATGCCTCATTGTTATCGTACACCTAAACATGGAGAACAATAATCAAAGAACCGATCCTGCTCCACTATTACCATCATCACATATCAATCCCATCAACTATCCAAATCCAGATCATCAATATCAATCAATTTCACCAAGAAATGGGCACACAATGATTTATTTAACTAGTATTTTTTAAATAGAAGGCCAAAGTAATTGAACGCAATGAACAAAGAATAGTAGGAGAAGTCAAAGAAACATGAAAAAGAGGAATAAACCTATATTGTGTTTAGTTGGCCTCGATTTATTACCATTATAATGAAAAATTGAGATCTAATTTAAATAAACAATTCTTCCCAAACTCCCCATAGATAACCCGTACTCATAACATGATCGATCTAAAAAATCAATCCATTAATTTATTGATTCACATTCATCATAGAAATAAATATATAGGGGAGGAATCCAAATAAAATAACATCCTACCTCAATTTGGATAAATCACTAGTGAAGAATGATTATGTCTCATTGTTGTTGGCAAGATCCTCAAGTTCCATCGCACACTAATCAATGATCCATGATCCAGTCATTACTTATAAATAGAAGATCCTCCAATTATCTCCAATGGATCCTCCCAATTTGAAAGGTTATGAATTTAACCCAAGAAAATTTCCATAAGAGAATTTATATAGAAAATTTATTAGGTCAGGGTAATTTAATTAAAAAAATTAATTTATTTAAACGTCTACCAACAACTGTGCCCAACCCTAATTCTCGATGCGCTCTAAGGTTATATCGTGCATCGAATAAAACCCATGTTCTAAACATAATGATGGCCTTAGATTTATTATCCAATACTCAATTTAGAAGTTATTATAATTTTTAAGTAAAATTTCATGTGCATGCATTTAATTTATTTAATATATTTTATAAATTAATTCTGGACACATTGGGTCTTAGAATCTCATTCCGTCTCAGTGACTAGATTCATAAATAATCCATATAATATTCCAATACAAAACATGAAAAAATTGGAGTCATTACGTTCTCCCCACTATGGGTATTTATGTACTAGAAATAAAAAAAAAGGATACCCAAAGAGATGTGGGTACTGAGCACGCATTTGGGTCTCCCACTACTGGGTTCTCTTATGAAGATTCTCATACTGCCATTAGAAATAAACTTGGGGAATTGATCTCCCACAAAGGATACTCTCCTACTGAACCTCAATCTATACTGGGTACTCAACAAAGGTAGATCCATCATCGATGTCCAACCCACCCCCGTCAATAATATGTGATAGATCATGCACATAACTCCTCAGATGTGACACATGGAAGATGTTGTGTACCCAGTATAACTGTTGTGGTAGAGTTAAGTGATATTACATCTCTCTAACTTTATGTAGTATCTGGAGAGGGGAAATGAATCTAAAATATAGATTTTCATCCCATCCAAATCTCCACAATCCATGTTGAGGTGAAACCTATAGGAACACATTGCGTCCATCCTCATACTCCAAAGGCCTCTTTCATTAATTTACATAGGAATTATGACAGCTCTATATAGACCTTATCCACTCCTAGATGACCTACACCTTCTCTATAGTGGCTTGAACCAAATCTAGTCCCCTAAGTGTCAACTCTCCTAGGTTTGTCCAGTATATGGGTTACTTGAAGGGTCGTATGTACAAGGTCTGGAATGGTGCCACACCGATGGTGGAATGGTAGCTATTGTTGTATTAAAACTATACCAATGTTAGGTGATCCTCCCAAATATGACCAAATCCTATCATGAAATCTCATAGCATGTCCTCCAGAACCTGAATGGTCCACTCAGTATAGCCATCAGTCTGGGGGTAAAAAGCTGTGCTCAAACATTACTGAGTCCCAAAATCCTCCTGAAATCCCTTCCATAGTTGAGATATGAATCAAACATCATGGTCATAAATGATCATCAAGGGAACTCTATGCATTTAGGATATCTTCAGAATGCAAAGGCATCCCAATCTATTTACCAAACTTTACTCCCAAATGGAAAGGAAGTGGGATGATTTGGTGAATCAGTTTACAATCACCAAGATAGAATCTTGACCCCTAAAAATATGTGGAAACCTATCAAAATATCTATGGATTTCCTATCCCAGTTACATTTTAGTACCTCAATGTTTTGAGATAAACCATCTTAAACTTTGTGCTCAGCCTTCACTTATTAAAAAGTAAGGTATCAAGAGACAAACTCTACAACTCCCTTCTTTATCACTGGACACCAAAACTAATGTCAGAGTTCCTGGTATATCTTTTCCACAAGTAGATATACCACTAAAGAATATGTATAAAATTCTATCAGTACATCCTCCCACAACATCACTAGTACCATCATGCATACTTTAAATAGAATGACATGCTCCCCACCTTTATAAAATCCATCAAGAACATGTCCAGTGGATATTTGAGCATGTATGGTATTACAGTTGGTATCCCCAAGATGTGACTAAATGAATTTTTGTAAAAGAGAAGGGGTAACAACCATCAAACAGAGGTATGATTCTCCATCTACATCCACAAAAGATAATTTAAATGAGTCCAATTGCTCTAACACCCCGCTCAGCAATTGTAAACATGATCTCCTACTGAGGACATCTGCTACCAAGTTCCCCTTCCCAGGAGTATAGAAAATATTGAAGTTATAATCCTAGAGGAACTCTATCCATAACCTTTATCTCATGTTAAGATCATTCTAAGAGAATATATACTTGAGACTCCTGTGGTTAGAATATATGATAAACCACTCACCCATCAGGTAGTGTCGCCACATCTTCAGTGCGAAGACTACCATTGTTAACTCAATATCATGGGTCACATAGTTATACTAATGTTGTTTCAAATTTTGTGAACCATAGGAAATAACTACCTTCCAATACATCAGCACAAAACCATTCCTAGTTCCCGATGAATCGTAGAACAGTACATACTCCACACCCCCTCTGAAAATTCCAAGATGGGAGCACTCGTCAATCTCTGCCTCAACTCTTGAAAAGATTGTTAGAACCTCTCTGTCCACATTAAAGTCTTCCCCTTTTAGTTAAAATATATTAAGTGGGATGATATACTAGAGAAATAAGGTATGAATCTCCTACAATAGCCTACCAACCTAAGGCATATCCACACCTCCATCATGCACCTGGGTGGATCCCAAGATAGCACCACCTTAACCTTTGTCGAGTCCACTGCCACACCATATGCTGAGATAACATTTCCTAGAAAGTGGACCTCTTGAATCCATAACTAGAACTTAGAGATATTTCAATAAATATGGTGCTCTCAGAGTATGTTGAAAACCATCCTCTAGTTTCTTTCATGCTCCTACTCAAACACTGATTACACTAGGATATCATTGACGAGGACTACCATGAATCGATATAAGAAAGAATGAAGTACATTGTTCATGAGTCCCATGATCACTTCTAGGGAATTATTAATGAAAAAGGGAACCACCAAGTACTCATATTGACCATAGCAACATCTTAATGTCGTCTTCAGTATATCCTCACACCGTACTCACAACTAGTGATAGCCTGATCTGAGGTTAATCTTCGAGAACCACCATGCCCCTCTCAACCGATAAAAGTGGTCATCAATCCTTGGTAGTGGATACTTTTTATTTATAGTCACCTGGTTTCTGAAATGGTAGTCCACACATAACCTCATACTCATATCTTCCTTCTTGGTGAACAACACTGGGGATTCCCATGGTGAAACACTGGGTCTAACAAAGACCTTCCTCTTCAAGTCCTCAAACTACACCCTCGGATAGTGAAACTCTAAAGGATCCATATGATATGATGGTACATATATTAGGGTATTATTGGGGTGTATATCAATATAGAATTATATCTCTCTATAGGGAGGTAATCCTAGAATGTCCTAAGGAAAGACGTCCTCATACTCCTCCACCACTATAGGGAAATGAAAAGTCATAGAATCCACTACACTAAGGGTCATGCTAGCTAACTAATGAGTTATCGACTATACCCTCCAATGCATGAGTCCATCCTATGCTTCTTGGGTTTCCTTTTCACCCACAAAGGTAAACCTCATCCCATGATTATATACACACCATATCCTCCACCCAAAATAGTATATATGGGCATGAATTATAGATTACCAGTTCATAACTAAGATGGAATTGTAAGGCCTCATTGTTTCTATAAAGAGATACCCAAAAAATATTACACCTATAAGAGTCAGGTCACACCATCTCCAAAAGTTCGTGATCGCTGAGTCACCTTAATTTGGGGTCTCTAAGTGTAAGGGTTGAGCAAAGGGATCAACCAGAATCACTAATTTTCAAACTAGATTAGTGGAAATAAAGAAGCAACTCACAAATGTGTCTATCAGTACTGAAAATAGGGTATAAAAGACATATATCATACCTCATATCATCCCTGGAGCCTCTGGGTCATAAGCCTCATTTTCTTGTAGCTACCCTTAGCCCCGTCCCCCCAGCTCTGTGAGCCTAGTGTTAACCACCTGGGGGAGGTGGTGGTAACAAGTCAACATCTACCACCTCCAGCCGATCTCCCAAATCCTTTTCCACATCCTCCACCTAATATACCTTTCTAATCCTACCACTACCTCTACCTAGGAAGCTCATCCACTATCTCTTTTGTTAAATGTATGGTTAGTCGGACAATCCCACATGAGATATCCCATTCCATAATAAGAGTAACATCACTTATCCCTTGGATGAATAGACCCATAATATGATCCATTAACCATAGAACCTCTATCCTAGAATTTCCTCCTAAAACATATTTCACATCCAGGACCCTAATTATGACATTGATTTCCTATTTTTGAAGTCTCTACTCCTGATTTCTTACTATCGGTAACAATTGTTTGCGTTTTCTCATCTAAGAAACTTTTGACCACCAAGGCACACTCTAGCACCCCAAAATTAGTAGGAATGCATAGAGGCATAACACCGGATCAGATGTCTCTATGTAGTCCTCATTCGAAGGTTCGAGCCTAAAAGAACTGATAATGAACCATATCTATCAAGTACCTCTAGAGGTTGGTGAACCTCTATGAATACTCATCCACTATCATATTGTCTTACAGAAGTTTTATAATATCATGGATTCACACAACCCTCAACATATCTAGAGATAAATCCTCTCTCAAAATGTGCTCAAACTCCAATTATTCTAGATTCACCTCATCTTATGACCGGTCCACTAAACCCCACTATCATCCTATAGAGCTAAGGAGAAGGATCACTATTAGGACCACCATCTGATCTACTGGTGTTCTGAAAGGATAGAAAAATCATGTCACCACCTCAAGAGAGTCTTAAAACACCTGTGGGTCAGGATATCCTTAGAACCTGAGGGGTTTCTATTGCTAAAAATCATGAAGTTCTCTCATCTTGTACACATCATCTACTAACACTGCAGGTACCATCTATTTCTCAACAGGTGGTGGTATAACTTGTGCACCATATAGAGGTAACACCTCCAAAACAAGTCCATGTATCGAAGGATCTTCACTAATGGGATTATCCTCATGATCCTGATGATAAATCCTAGCTAGCACATGTCGTAGAGGCATCCTAAAATAGTCAAGATGCATCACAATTAATGAGTATATCGAGAGAGATTACCCAGGAAGGTCATGTAAACCAAAAACCATTCTTATATGATGCATGTACCATTTTTTTCCTTGAAACCAGTGTATAAATGTATCGAGTCAAAAGGAAGGTGATCATATTCCTAGTGTATGGATACATCAACCGTTGTACCAACACTGAAGTCCCTAGCATGAAATTCAACCTAAAAACACTCAACACCATTTCCCCAGTGTAATCTCACAGATTCTAGTCCTATGGTAGAACCGACTGCTCAGATACCACTCTATCATGACCCATCCCAACAAGGCTCGTGTTGTGACTACCCCAATCCCACCTCTAATAGGTTAGATACTGACGACTAGCTCCAAGTAGACATATCACTCACATGGGATGCCTTAGACTAATGTAACTATAAACACAAACACACACACACACACACACATCTCTAATCCCATACAATTCTAAAATGTAAAACATCTTCTAAACCATGCATGCATATATCTAAATACTACCATCATAGTATGATAACAAGTAATGGAAATCAAAAGGGCCAAATACAATCCCACCATAAATAATCTAAAACAAGTCCAACATGAAATTATAGAAGGGGACTACTGTCAATAAAACCACAAGAATTAACCTTGGTCTATCCAGTACACTAAGCTCTACCTGGTCTTGGTCCCTATAGGAATCCATCAAAAGGTCGATCATCTTCATAATATACGTCATGTGTGGGAAAATACCATGAATGGGTGAGTATAACAATACCCACTAGGTCATCCTGAAAATACTAATCATATAATATCAAGAATAACAATTATCTCATCACAAATATATGTCTATAGCACATATAACAAGAATATCCAGATATAATCAATAGAGACACACAATATCAAGGTAAAGTCATAACCATAATTCCATCCAAGGACTACTAATTAAATATTCTATATATCTCTTATCTAGGAGAACACACTCCATGAGTCACATATCACTGATGAGGTCCATCCAGGATTTCATGATCACTGGGAATAGCCATAAGAAGTACACATTGAAGGCATGAAGAGAATGATACATAGATGAGGATCACACCTAAGGCCATGGGTTATACTAACTACTCAATCTGGAATAACTCATTATGTAGAGGATCAACACCTACATAGTTTTGGTTATGATGATACCAAGAACTCCACTTAGGGTAGATGATGATAAATGATCTCACTCTAGGCCTCACAGAAGGATTCCAAAAACTCCATCCAAGACTAAAGTACCACTAAAGATATCACCATACTATGTGTAGGATAAAATTCCATAATAACCCTCAGGTAATGGATCAAGGGAATTCAACCTAATGAAACTTGTCCAAGATGAATATAATAAGGGTTATGAGGTATTTTTGAAGAAGTAAATGTGGTGTACTGGAAGTACACAATGTGTCCCTTCAACACTAGGTTTTTCCGTGTATCACTGACTATTCTCGTATCTGTTTTTTAGTAAATGGCATGTACGAGCCTGTGTACCCCTAATAGTGTTTATGTTCCTCTAGGCATGTCCATTCCCAAGTACATGACATGTCAGAGCCTATGCACTCCTATTCATGTTCATGTACCCACCGAGGTACACACTGAACCTCTAGGTAAGGTCACACACTGTGTGATAGTTTTCACACACTGTGTGATATTTAACTTTCTACAGGACCCTAGGGTCACACAGGGGGTATCACATAGCATGTAGCTCCATAAATAACACTATGTACTATGAGATTTTCCAGAATTCCAAATTCTTCCTTCACATCATATCTCGCTACTCTGGACTATAATCTAGTTATGAATCACTCCAGGAAGTATGTATATGCTCCGACTAACCCTCGCCATCACCTCTCGCTAGAGTTTGGCATTCAGATTCACACACCAAATGATTGTCACCACACCTATTTTCCATCACATACCCAAACAGGAAGAAAAAGAATTGACAAACCAATTCCAACCAACTATCACCATCATCAAATCTCAATTCCATCAACGATATGAACATAGATATGCGATATCAATCCATTGCGCTAAGAAACATGTTCATGATGATGGATTTAACTGGTATTTTTCAAATCGTGGGTCAAATTAATTGCCTGTGATGAATGAATAATGGTGGGAGAAATCCAAGAAACATGAAAAAGAGGAAAGAACCTCACATGTGGTTGGTTGTACTTGATATTTTTCCATTATAATGACAAACAAAGTGTAATTTAAATACACAATTCTTCTCCAACTCCCTATAGATAACTTGTACCTGCAACATGATCCATCCACAAATCAATCCATTGGTTGATTGATTCATTGTCATTGGCAAGATCCTCAAGTTTTGTTATACACTGATTAATTAACTATGATCTGGTCGTCACTCACTTACAGAAGCTCCTCCAACTCTCTCTAAAGGATCCTCCCGATTTGAAGGGTTATACGACTAACCCTAAAATTTTTCCATAAGAGTATTTATATAGAAAATATATCAGGTCATGGTAATTTAAATAAATAAATAAATTAATTCAATTAATATATTTAAATGTTCACCCATGACCGCGCCCAAACTGAATGTCCAATGTGCTCCAAGTTTATATCATGTCTAGGGTGAAACCCATGCCCTAAAATCAATGGTGGCATCATATTTTTGATCCGAACCTTATTTTAGAATTTATTCCACTTTTTTAGGAAAACTGCATGCATGTTCATTGAATATATTTAATATATTTAAAAAATAAATTTCGGGCACACTGATCCTTGGAATATCACATCCTCTCAATTCCTAGATCCATAAATAATCCATATAATATTAAAAAACAAAACATATACAAATATGAGTTGTTACATTTTTATATCTTTTCTCTCCTCATGTGTCTGAGGATAGATTTTTTTGAAAAGATGAATTCCATGTGACACTAGAAACAATCCCCTCTTGGATTTTTTCATACTGAATATCTTTCATATATATTATATATATATACTTTAACATAATCCAATTAGTCTATTGGATATATAATGATGGATCTTGATCCTAAGAATATATGCTGCTTCACCTAAGTCCTTTATGGATAAGCAAGTGTCTAAGAAAGCTTTAATGAAGAGTAAGACTGATATTTTGTTTCCAATAAATAGTATTTCATCGACATAAAATTTTAGGAAAATGAACACACTCCCAATAAATCACATATAGACACAAGGCACACATTCATTATTTATTAAACCAAATTATTTTATGGATTCATAAAACCTTATTTTCTATTACTTGGAAGCTTACTTTAATCCATAAATGGATCCCTGTAACTTTCATACCATGTTCGTATTATTTGGAGTCACAATCTCTTCCATTTAAGTCAAATAGATATATTCCCAAAGTTTATCATAAAGTAAATATTTTTTGAAATCCATATTCCAAATATCATAGTCACACAATTCTTTTATGACATGTATAATTCTGATAGATTTAAGTATAGAGACCCGTGAAAATGTTTTATCATAGTAAATTCCTTGATGCTATTTAAACCCTATTATAACTAGTCTAGAATTATTGGTGCCAACATGACCATACATGTGTAGTTTATTCTTTAATAATAATTTAAAACAAATGGGATTTACATCCACTAGAGGATCTACCAAAATCCATAATTGGTTTTGGTATATAAAATTCATTTCAAAATTTATGTCTTCTTACCATTTAGTAGAACTAGTGCTACTTACTACTTCCTTGTAGGTTATAAGATCATTATTATAAAAAAATAACAAGTAACTATCATCAATGACTAGATAAACATATCATTCCAGTTCTCTAACCTCTCTTATTCTCCTATCAAGTACTTGTTTCACTAGAAATTTCTCTTCCATGGGAATTTTTGGAATCTGTTCTTGCACAAAATCTTATGCATCTTAACCCTATAATCCATTAAATTCTATCTTTATCATAATATCTCCTTTAAATATGTTGTCCCTTTCAAGAAATATGATAATTTTTTAAACCCTGACTTTCATATATGAAGTATTGTATAGGTAACATCCTCTAGTTTCCTTAGGGTAACCTATAAAGATACACTTAGTGCCTTGGGGGTGCAATTTTGTTGCTATAAATAACCTTAAAAAATGCTTCGCAACCCCACACTTATAAATTTGAAAATAAAGGTTTATTTTTACACCAAAGTTTTTATATAATACCATTTTTTTATTTAGTTAGAACTTGGTTTATTATGTGTGTCATTGTCTGTGATGTGTATCCCCAAAATGATATCAGAAGACTCACATGACTCATTATTGATCTAACCATGTCCAATAGGGTGTGGTTTATTCTTTCACTCACACCATTACATTTTGGTATACAAGGAGGTGTAAGTTGAGATAAAATCAAAAAATTGCATATATACTAAATGAAGTCTTGATTAAGATATTCTCTTCCATGATCTAAGTGAAGTTTCTTAATCATATTACCAATCTAGTTCTCTTCTTCATTTTTATATTCCTTGAATCTATAAAAGGAATTTAAAATATACTTAATTAAATAGACATATACATATTTAATAAATTCATCATTAAAAGTTATGAAATATGAGTTCCCATCCCTATATTCAACTATAAATAGTCCACACACATCTGTATGAACCAACTCAAGAAGCTCTATGACCCTTTCACATTTTCCACTAAATGGGAATTTATTCATTTTTCATTGAAAACATGTGTAATATAATAAAATTCGTTTTAGTTTAAATAAATAAAAATATCCATCTTGGTGTAATCTGATCAAGAATTTATTTGTTTACGTGATCTAGCTGGTGATGCAATAACACCCCAAGATTTTATAATAATTTTTTTTCTATGGATAAATCTAATTTCCTTGATAGCGTGACTTACACAAAAAAAGAGTTTAAAAGAACCTAAAAACTATTGAAATGTTATTATGTGATAATTATATATATATATATATATATATATTAAATCTACATTTCAATATTATCTTAGTTTTAATTTTTGGGATTTTTTCTAAAAATATTTATCTTCCAATGAATAGTGAAAATATTGATTTTTGTAAAACTGTCATTTATTTTCCTTAAATAATATAATTTAAAATTAAAATTATATTTTGGATATAATAATAATTTTATTTTAAATCATATAATTAATTCTATTAGGATTAATATTTTACAAGATTTTGATATAAGTCAATTTTTAGGCTTAAAACACTTTTTTAAATCCATTTTTCAGTACATTTTTCAGGTTTATTTTTAAATTAATTTATAAAAATTATAGAAATTTAATTTGATAAAATGGTTTCCATATTTTTAATTTGTATTCTTAAATTTTTTAAATTGGTTCCTTTTGTTTTGAGCCATTATGAATAGTAACCGTGGTAAAATTTGTCACCTTGGTAAGTGTAAAATGGGTAAAACAAGGTTAAAAATTTGGGATAAGACTTTAAAATTTCTATAACACTAGAATAAATCCTATTTTATAAGTTTATTTTGACCATTATTATCCTATTATAAAAAATATGGCTACTTTTTGACAATTTTCATTAATATTGAGCTTTATATTATTTTAAGAAAATAATAAATACAAAATGTTACTCTATTGACTTTAATATCTCTAATATTTTTTCATAGGGATAAAAAGAGGTTATATTAAGTTTTAAATTATTATTTAAAATACAAATTAATTATTTTTATCATGGTAATTTATTTTTAGTTTTTAGTGATTTAAGAGTTTCCTCAAATTCTTACGCAACGCCGATAAAATATTTATTCAATTAATAAAAAAATAAAAATGATTTTAATTTTTTAAAAGTAATGAAATTTGGATGAATTGTTATAGTAAATTAATTTTATAGATAACTATATATCATTATATATGTTTTAAAATATTACATTCGAATTTTATCTTTTTCTTGGGGGATATAATGTCAAATTAAATAAATAGTGTTAAAAATGGCATTAATGATATTTTATGAAAATAATATTTTATTAAATTATTTAAAAATTGTAAAAATCATGAAATAGGATAATTAGGATAATATATGGTCTAAAATTGCATTACTTGTCCATTTATGATCCAATTTTTACCTTAAAAGTAAAATTATAACCCTTTAATATTAAAAAACTCATTACAACGATTAGGTTAAAATTGGTTAGCTACAAGGTTAATCCAAATGATAAGGTTTATAATGATATATAAACCTCTAAAAATATTATTTTATGATTATATTAAGAAAATTTCCTTATTATCTTTGAATAAATTTCATTTTAGAACAATTTTACATGTGTTAGAAAAATATTATATTATAATATATCATGAATTTTCAAATGTGTCCCTCCCCTCACTTATAAAAGGACACCCCTTATATCTTTTCTTTACACCACATTTAGCAACCTAGATTGACTAAAACTTTCCAAATTCTCTTATCAACTTCCCTAGACAAAAACTATAGGTTTTCTTCTTCTTAAAATACCATTTCAAAGGTCCTTAAGAAGGTATCTAAAAGAAGTCCACCGAAGAAGTGGTAATCCTCTTTATTGAATCTTTCAAATTTATTTATTCTTATACTTACTATGAATTTATTATAAACATACTAAAATAATAACTAAAGTATCATAAATATACTAATATGTAATTATTATTATGGGACAATAATTTACCATCTCTTTTTAATTATATGAAAACTTAAAATATCGCGCGTGCGTACGTACGACTTACCATATCCATGAAGGATTGAAATTTTCTTTCATCACCATTTTATTTGGATAGTTATAAATATATAAAAAATGTATATATATTATGTTTATGTAATAATTATTATTTTTGAATCATAATATCATATCCATCTTCTTACCTTCCAATATTTTGAAAAATGATAACACCGCTCATGCGTACATGTGGACTACCACCTCCATGAAGCGATGTGATATGTTTTCCATTACCAATTTACATGGATGGTAATAATGATTGATTTAATAAATATATATGATGTAATAATTATTTTTTAAAGGTGAATTACTATTTACCTTTCTTACATTTCATCAATTGAAAAGTGAAAACAACGTTTATGTGTACGTACGACCTATCATCTCTATGAATGGTGTAATTCATTTTTCTATATATACCTTTTATGGATGATTATAAATATGTATATAATGAATACATATGATATTTATATCATAAATAACATTCATAAGATGATGTAACCAATATAAATGTATAAATACTAGAACCACCGAACCGAAATTGTCATAAAAATGAAGCATTTAACACATTAAAACACTGATAATAATAAAATATTGTTAAAAAAGGATGATAATATGTCATAAATGAATCATATATGATATTTAAAATATATATATAGTTATTTTATGTAATTATAATAAATATAAATTTATTATACAAGAGTTTCAAATCATTTATGAGGCAATTCGAACATGAGGTAATAAATTTCATCTCAATTTTCACCGCATTGAGACATATTTGGTATTATGAACCTATTTAATATTAGGTGGTGTATATAATTCCACTTTTATTTATTTAAAATAAATATTTATTTATTCATGATTATTATTAAGGTTTCTATTACAAAAAAAGTGCTTGGGTGGGCAATAAACCAAAATGTTTTTTTTCCGATCTGATGAATCATTCATATATTGTGAAAGACATGAATGTCATGACCAATGAAAATTTTCCATTGAATATTGACATAGAAAAGCTAAAAAATCAGAGAGGAACTTTGTACATTAAATTTATAATTAATTTATATTATATCTAAAGAAATGATACCTCATCTTAGGATCTTTCTTCGAAGGTATTTTTGATCATCTAGAAATCCCTTTTTAGATAACCATAATCATTATAGTAAGATCTAAGTGTAGAAACCATCTAGTAGTGATCCACATGTGATCCTATAATATCTAAGAATCATTTATGAAATTATAGGTTCTATCATAGTGTATTTTTCATCTTGTGTTTTTCATCTTGATCGATTTTAGTTCCTTCAGGCATGAAGGAATTTCTATTATGCTTCTCATTCTTGAGAGGAAGAGAGAAAGAGAAACATGATAGAGAAATTCATTGTGTTCAATTATTTTTAATTCTTGATTGATCCTACACAATAGACATAACAATTTATTTATAGTGTTAGTATTTCAGTTAAAATATTACTTAATTGAAAAAAACTCTTAAATAATATAATAAAACATATCAAACCCCTTGACATGTAATAATAATAATAATATTTTATGGTGTGGACTCACTGGAATAATGATAAATATTATTCAACCAGCCTAAAAATTAATATTTATCACTAGAAACAATCTTGGTCTACTCATCCTCCATGAAATTTATTAAATACTTGAATAAATATTCAATTAAATATTTTGTTCATAAATAAATATTTTATTCACAATCTGGAGAATAAATATTTATTAAATATTCAATAAATAAAATAAATATTCTATTCAGGATTAGGTGAAAAAACATTTGTTTAATATTTATTCGATCAATAAAACTTGAATAAAATTATTCCTTGGTATTGAAAATAATATTTATTCCAGTAATTAAATAAAAATTGAATTTAATTGATATCAACATAAACACTTAGTGTGCGACCCTCATGATTCTTTATTGTTGGTATTAAGAGGGGTTACCTAAAGTCCAAGATTACTATCTAGAAATGGGTTAAGGCACACAAGAGAATTAACTTAATGGAATAACATTGACAACCACATAAAAATGATTAATGTGTAATATAATATCTCACCAAGAAGGTTTCACATCTGTGTCATCAACCTCTATGTTTAAAACATATTTCCTTGAATATCTGAATTAAACTTATTGTTACACCATGGATATGGAATTTAATGAAATAGTTCTATTTTAATCAAATGGATGAGATATCAACTTCCATAATTTGGAAGGGAAAAATCCTTCCTCGACTTATCTATTAATAAAAAAAACATTCATAATGCACCCAATGTACCCTAATTCATGCGAACATATGGCATCATAGTTTTGGTCAGTAAATCTAAGTGCATGGATCTTTACATATATCAATAATAATCCTAAATTATAAGCACCATTATACATGGTCACATATAGGAATATCTGTTGACACCGAAACATGTTGAATTATTACTGGCAGGTCTGTTCTCATAATATCATGACTTAGAGATTTTCAAGTGATAACTTCATGAGAATAATTAATATTCTATTTTGATTACTATCATATGATAGTCAAAATACTATGTTCCCCATCATATAATGTTATCCGACAATAGAAATATATTTAAGAATATCATCATGGAATTTTAAGGTTCTCATCATAGTGGGGAACTGATATGACCTTATCAATAAAACATATACTCTATAACATTATTACATTAAAGTCACACATAAAAATGAACAATATATAATAAGAAATTTTTATTAATATTAAAATATTTGAATATATATGTAATCTAAAGTAAAAATAGTTGGTTCTAGAACACTAACTCCAACAGACTCCCACTGCGACTAGAGGCAATTGCATACAATTTCAGTCCACTAAACCACACATGATGATCATGTTTCTGATGAGTTAAGGCTTTAGTAAATGGGTCGACCATATTTTCTTCCATGGATATTATTCTCATCTAAAATTTACCACTTTTAGAAAATTCCCTCAAGAGATGATACTTCCAAATTATATGCTTCATTTTCTAATGTGACCTTGGATCTTTGGAAAGGGACATCATATTAGTATTATCACAATAAAGTGTTATAGGATCTTTACTACTTGGTACCATGTCAATATCTTTGATTAAGTCTCATATCAAAACTTCTTATTCAACTACTTCAGAAGCTGCAATATACTCAGACTCTACTGTAGAATCTTTGACCATAGATTTCTTTGAGCTCTTCCATCTTAGAACACCTCCATTGAGAGTGAATATGTATCCCATTTATGATTTCAGATCATTTTAATCTATTTGGAAACAAGAATCTTAATATCCTATGATTATTAGTTCCACATATTCTCCATATAATAGGAATATATCCTTAATCATGCCTCATATATTTTAGGATAGTCTTGACAGCCATCCAATGGTGGTCACCAATATCTATTAGATATATTTATACCACACTTAAGGCATAAGTGACATCTAGACTAGTATATAGAGTAACATACATGACTAATATAATTGTTTAAATGTATAAAATACTTTTCACCCTCTATCTTTACTCACATATTTGAGGAATATTTTTCCTAGAAAGATGAATTCCATGTGACACTAGAAACAATCCCCTATTGGATTGTTCCATACTAAATCTCTGCATTATCTTGTCAATATGTGTACTCTAACTTAGAATGATTATCCTCTTGGATCTATTAGGATAGATCTCGATACCCAAAATATATTTTCCTTTGACTAAGTCCTTCATAGAGAAGAATTTATTCAATCAAGCTTTAATATACTGTAAGACTAGTATTTAATTTCCAATAAGTAGTATGTCATCAATATAAACTATTAAGAAAATGACTACACTCCCACTAAACCTCTTATAGACACAAGGATCACATTCATTCTTTATGAAAACAAATTACATTATAGATTCATTAAATAGAATGTTCTATGACCCAGATACTTTTTTTATCCATAAATGGATCTTTAAAATTTTCATACCATGTTTTCTTCCATTGAAGTCACAAACCCTTCGAGTTGTGTTATATAGATATCTTCCTAAAGGTCCCCGTTAAGGAAGTATGTTTCAAAATCCATTTTCCAAATATCATAGTCACGGAAAGATGAAATGTCAAGTTGAATTTTGATGGATTTCAGCATAGAAACTGGTGAAATGGTTTCATTATAAACTATAAATTGATGCTGTTTAAAGCCTTTTACAACTAGTCATGCCTTATAAGTACTGAATTCTACATCCATTTATAGTTTCTTATTGAATACCATTTATAAGTTACATGAATTAAATCAACTGTAGGATATACCAAAATCTAAAATAGGTTTTGGTAAATGGGATATATATCAAAATTCATATATTTTTTCCACTTAGAGACATCTATTCCACTTACTAATTCCTTATAGGTTACTGGATCATTATTATTAACTAATAACGATTCACCATCCTTGAAAACTAGAAAACCATACCGTTATGGTTATTTAACCTCTCTTTTACCCCTAAATAATAATTATGTCTCTAGAACTTCTTCTTCCATAGGGATTTGTGGAATTGTTTCACATTCCAAATCTTATGTACCTTAAGCCTAGACTTCATTATATTCTAGATCCCTCCCACTATCTATTGTAGAGATGTTCTCCCTCTCAATGAATATGGAATGTCTTTCCATTGTTACATTTTTTCTAAGGTTCCGTATAGGTAATATCTCCTTGTTTACTTAGATATCCTATAAAGGTACACTTTATGCCTCAGGGTGCTAGATTGTTGCCTGAAGAGGACTTAATAAACACTTCACAACCCCACACAAGTAAGTATAACAAATCATATTTCTTTCCACTCCACAATTGGTATGTAATACCACATGCCACTTTAGTTAGAACCTAGTTTAGTATTTGTGATATTGTTTGTAACGTGTATCCTCAAAAGGATAATGAAAGACTCAGCTAACTCATCATTGATCTCACTATGTATGACATGGTGTAGTTCCTCCTTTCTCTTACACCATTACATTATGGTGTATAAGGAGGTATGAGTTGGGATAACATTCCAAACCACCATAAATAATCAATGAAGTCATGATTAATATATTATCCACCATAGTCAAAGTGAAGTTTCTTAATCTTCTTACTAAATTAGTTCTTAAATTCATTATTTTATTCCTTGAATCTAGAAAAGGAATTAAACTTATACCTCATTAAGTAGACATATTCATATCTACTTAAAGAATTAATAAAATTTATGAAGTATGAGTACCCAACCCTTGCTTCAACTGGAAATGGTCCACACATATCAGTATGAACTAATTTAAGAATCTATTTGGAACTTTAAACTTTTCCACTAAATGGGTCTTTAGTCACTTTTACTTTTAGACACGCATGACATACACCAAGTGGTTTTAGTTCAAAGGACTCTAAATATATATCTTTGTGTAATTTAGTTAAACATTTTCAGTTACATAACCTATATTGTGATTCCATAGTTGGGTGTAGTATGAGTCATGTGAAGTATTTTCATTATTGATTCCCATTACTTGGTTTGATTAATCCAACACATAAAGTCCATTATTTAAATATGAATTATTATAAAAATGATATATTTATAAAATAAGTAATATTTATTCACAAATTTGAATATAAACCCATTCGTATCATGTGTAGATATAGAAATAATTTTTTTGATAATAGATAGAACATAATAAGAATCTTTTAAAACTAAGATCATTACCATAAACAAATGAGGTAGTAGTCCCCGATAGTCATGGAAGCAAGTCTAGCTCCATTGGATCCTCATAGATCAACCTCAATGGTTCAATATTCTTGAATCTAACTATTTACTATATTTTAATACATACATGATATCCACACGATGTATATAATACCATATTCATAGAAATAGATAAATTTCACTCAATAAAAAATACAACAAAAGATTCCCCTTTCTTATTTGTCAGGGTATAGTTTTTCTTCCAGTGTCCCTTCTTGAGACATGTGAAACAAACAACATCTTGTTCCCTTGATTTCCCCTTTATCTTTCTCTTATTATAAGGTAATTGTGAAGAAGATTTTTATTTAGAGTTATTCACCTAGACTTTCCTCTTATTCACCATAAGGATATAATTCTTTTCATGATTTATATCCTTTTCAACTTGATGAAGCAAAGTAAGATGATCTAGGAGGGACATATCTATGCTGTTCATATTAAAATTAATAACAAAGATATAAAATCTCTAAGGGATTTATGTAATAATGATATTCATTTGCAGTTATTTAGGGATTTTAAACACTAGAACCTCTAGGGGCTTGTTGTAGCCAATGAGTTTTACTATGTGAGGCCCAACTGGAAAGTCTTCTCCAAGATTACTCTGGAATAATGACTTAGATATCTCAAATAATTCATATCTTTTTCTCTCCTAGTATAAACCATAGATATTATAGATAATTATATAAGAATCAATGTTTTCATGTGACTTCATGAGTTCATTAGAAATGGATTAAAGCATTAAACATTTAAATTTAACCTTTAACTCAAGTGTTTATCATATATTTAAAACTCTTCATCACTCACCTCATTTGTAGATGGATCAGGTAGGGATGATTCTAGAACATAAGATTTCAATTCATGGAAAAACATAACCCGTAGGTGTATAAACTATTCCTGGAAGTTACTAATAGTAAGGAGATGGTCTTTCTCTAAGATTGATCACATGGATAATGTGGTTGATGAAATTTCCATTAATTATAAATTATAAAAGAGAATATTATTAGTACTTCAATTGATTATAGTTTATGTGATACATAATGAAATTAATTTATTAAGTTTCCCACTATTTTATCAAGTCTTAATAACCCTCTCTCTTGGAATAATAATGTCTAGTTTCTCAAAACTTATAGTGGTAAGGATACATATACCCCTTCTCATAACCCAAGTGAGGGATTAGTCAATTACTTGAAGTTATTTTGGTAGTAAAATATTTTCAAACTATGGGTTTCTAGTTCCTTAATCCATTGAATATAATCCCCAATATAAAAAACATAACTCTAATTTCTTCAACACTTTCCTCCAAGTTACATCAAGAATAACTAAGGCTACTTCTTTGGATGTAAATTGGTTAAGTCAACCCAAGACTTTTTAATAAATCCATGATAAAAGTAAGAGTCTGTTGACACCTTCCAAATGAGAATTGACAATTATATAATCAAAGAAGTATCCACAACATGAGAATTATTTCTCCATAAGACAAATAATGGAGCGTCATGGTTACATGGGGACCAATTAGCCAGGTCACACAGATCACATGACCCCCAAGAATACAAACAATCATATGACCCTGGGAAGTTCATGTGAAATTTTCAAGCATTTTTATGATCTATTAATGATCACATGAATCCCCTATGATAATCCCTCATATTCTTGAAAAGGAGTCCCAACAAGCACTGATGATCATGTGGAGGTTGCCTAATGAGATCCTCTGATCATGAGATATATCAGGTGATATATGACTAAAAATAACTTGAATCCACTTATAAAATAAAGAAATAAATATGAAAAAGTCATAGAATTCATGAGGTTGAAGTTATTCTATTTTTCATATGAAGGGGTTATATGCCTCTTGTGATCACTATTGATCACTTGAAGGCCCTTCGACAAGTCAGTTTGATCTCTTGATGGGACAAAGACAAGTCTCCCTCAATCACATGAAATCCTTTTCATTAGGTGACCTGATCTTGTGAAGAATCATGGACATGCTATTCTGATCTTTCATAAGACCTTTGATATGTCAATTTTATCATGCAACACATCAAGAATAAATAGAGAAAATGTCAATGAAAATGTTCGCACACCATTGGAAGATACTTTGTTGATCAAATGACACCTTGGTGGACAACCAATGGTAAAAGGAATAAAATATTATAAAATAAAAAATAAAAATTGTAAAAGGAAGAATCCTCTCATGAAAGGAAGATACACCACTTTTCATGAAAAGGGGTTATTCATGTTGTGTGATCACCATTGGTCATGTGAAGGCCCTTTGACATGTCAGAATGATCTTATAGAGGCTCCCTTGATAAGAAATCTTGGTCCTGTGAATGGCCTCTAATAAGCCAACTTGATGTCATGAAGGGCCCCAGACAAGTATCCTTTGATCATGCAAAATAATCTTTGACAAACATCCTAATCTTATGAAGACTCCTAGACATGTTATCATGATCTTGCAAAGATTATTTTACACATATACATGATTATATGAAATATCTTTGATAATCCACGGGTCCAATAAATATTTTGATGATGGAGTGTTCTCATGGTTTCTGTTTATCATGTGATGTCATGGATGAACCATGGAAGGATTATGTGAAGTGAATGATTCAATACTCCCTCCATAGAATCAAAAATATATTTGTGATATACATGTTGTACAAGATGAAATAGATCTGGGGTGGCATGTCCTATAAACTTCTCCCCCTCATCACAAAAAATAAACACATAGATGATACACAAGGTACACCCATGGGAGTTTATAAGAGTAGAATTATCATAGCGTAAATCCATGAAATTTCAAGGGTATTCCACTAGGTAAAATTTAGGGGAGGACCTAAGGTATTGTGTAGAAATAATATAAGCTTCACATGATCAACCTATTAATCAAATTTTGTGTAACACCCCAACCCCAGAATCCTAGAGTCAGTGCATTATTACGTATCATTGGCATGATCACAAAAGATCAAGTCTGGAAAGATCGATTAGTTTAATAGCCTTGGAAACACTAAATATATTCATAAGTATTACATTAAATCATAAAGTGAAAACTACAACAATAACATATTGTCTCCATAAAGCACACTCATATCCCCTCATACTATCCCTTCAGGTCATTCATAAAATACTTCTTCACATCCTGGGAAAAATAAAACATAGAAAGGGGTGAGCTCAGATGCTCAGTAAGGATAACAATATAGCAGAAACTTTCATAAATAAGCATAAACATTTAAGAAAATGTATAACTAAAACAAAATCCTTTTAAACTTGAACTTCAGCATAATATGGAAAAGATAAAATGAAATAATTCCATTTAGTTATTCACATGGATATTATACTAATCGAATAATCACATGCAATATCAATAACCACTTTCATAATAAGGGAATGCATAATTCTAGACTATAATAACCACATAGTCAAGGCCTTGTGCCAAGACTACAAATAATATTTTTTCAAGGCCTTATTCCAAGACACTATTTTGTCTCATGAGACCTACCGATGCATCGAGGAGCTATAGAGGGCTCCACCCGTCACTTACAAAGTCCAATAAATTCCTCATATGAAAAGGTTTAAACATAACATAAATATTCGTATTAAAACTAGCATAAGAAATATCAATACTTTATCCATAAACCATGAATGGAATGAAATAACACATCCATATTCAAACATACCACACAACTTTCAATACAATATAGAAGTTTTGTATCATAATAAATCAACTTCAAATAAGCTTAAAATCCATTAAAGGATGTTGACATAGATGAAATCTAAACTATTTGAGAGAAATATCTCTTTTTAAAATCATTAAAAAGTCACATAATTATAAAAGAAAACCTTTATTTTTAAAATATTCTTATAATATTTTAAGGGAATCTTCGATGATTTTATAATGGAGGAAAAGTGCCTCACTCTCCATATAAGTTAAAAAAACATTCTTACCTTAAATTTGTAAAAAGGTCAAAAAATACCTTGTTTGGAAAACGACAGAAAGATTCATTTAAAAAACATATAAGGTCAAATAAAGGTATAAATGAATTTAACCCATTTTATATTAAATAGTAATTTTTTTTGAAATAAATTTTTAAGAAACATGGATATGGATGATAAAGAGGTCCTAGTAAATAATTACGTATAAACAACCTCAGATTATGAAGAGATTGTGAAATAAACCCTTACCTTGTACTTTTCCTTGGTCAAGGGTAGGTTAAACTCCTGTATAATAGTTAAATAATTGTTATTAAATTATAAAAGAATCATATACATAAATATGATATCATATATGATATTCTAATATTACTTTGTTAATAATATTTTAGTATTATCGTCATTTCAGGTGTTAACTTACTCGTTTTATTTTATATGTTTTGTTAAATAAGACGTGTTTTTTATGGATAGGATGTATCTTATTAATATGAAGAATGATATTAAGTCTTTAAACAATATTTTTAATCATCTAAAGAAAATTATTCTTGAATGGATACGATGGGGAATGAATCTCATCGCGTTCGTGGAGACGGTATTCCGTACGTACGCACGAGCGACAATATCATTCTTTTGATATTAAAATCGTATATAATTGGATGGTATATCATATATACAGAATCATTATCATGTTATATTTATTATTTACATAAGTTATACTCATTATTATACCCATTCAAATAATAATATAGTTAATAACAATTACACCACGACGTGGAGACGGTAAGTTGTACGTACGCACGTATGGTGACATGTAATTCAAAGGATGGATAGAATACTGAATATGGTTATACTATATTTATAATAACATCAAAGTATATAGAATATACTGGAGTTATTATTTTAAAATGGAAATATCAAATAAAGAAGAAGTGGAAGAAGAAAATAACTTGAAAGAGAGTGGTGAAATAATTACCTCTTCTTCGGGTTCTTCCTTTTGATTTGATAAAAAAGGCTCCATAGGTTTGCTTTATGATCAAAATAAGGAATATAGGTTTAATTGAGGGAATATGAGAGGATATTTGGTTAGGGGTTGTCCGAGACAAATGGATTTGAAGGTGTGAATTTGAGAGAAGGGGGAGTGCCCTTTTATAAGAGGGGTGAGGGGCACCTTAGGAAAAGAGTGAAATATTATTTTATAATAAAATCATTTTTGGTTTATAATGGCTTAAAACTGATTTATTTCTAGTATAAGGTGGTTATGGGTCTAAAAACACCCAACTAATAGGTTTTATATAGGTTTGGGTCACTATATTAACCTTATCTTTTAATTTTAACCCTTAGTTAATTAGTTTGACATTTACCATGTCTCTTTGTATTTTTATATTATATGGTTAATAAACTTACTATATACTTCCAATATAACCCCAAGTAGTTCATTAATGATACACCTATAATTATATAAGACTTTTTTACTGAATCTTATATTTTTAGGAATATAATATCAATTAATAAAATAATATTTTTTTTAAAAACTATTTTATGTCAATTTTGAAACTATTTGGTATTTTGTTTTTGTGAAAATTATAACAACATGATTACTTCAAAAAAAGTTAATTAAATCAATCCTAACATGTCATATTAACCTTGAAAATTATTTTATAGCATCAAAAATTTCAAATTATATTTATTTTAACATTTATAATATCATTTATTTGATTATTTAATTATTAAAGAAAATATTGCATCATCACTGTGTCATAAATAATTATAATTATTCAATGTCTAAAAATTATAAATAAAATAACATTATTTAGGAAATATTTTTATATTTATAATGAATATTTATAGACAAAGAGATAACATATATAACCCTATGTAAATTTTTTTTTACTAAAATATATATGCTTATGTCATTTTTGTATTTACTTTAACTTAATTAATATAAAGTGTCATTATGAATTACAAGTGGATCCATGGGGTCCCAAAATCAACCCAAGGATGACCATGGTCGGCCATGTATCATCCAATTGGGTTAAGACACACATTAGAGTAATTTAATATTATTATAATATTTTTTTTACCCTTTGTTACCGGATTTACCCTTTAACCATGGTAAATAAAATATTTACTGAAGTAATTATTCAAAATGTATAAAAAAATAAAAGTTACCTATTTAAAAAATTTGGACATACTGATTCCAAATATGTAATCCATTTTTCCAAATTCAAAACACAGAAGTGGAAGAAATTAATTTAAAATTAATTCCCACTGTCAAAACAAAAAGCGTGTTTTTAAGAAATAATAACTTTCAAAAGATTGACACTTGTTTATGTCAAGTTTAAATGTGAAATTACGTCCAATGAACAAAATTGGATTAAATTGTAAAAATATATTCTAATTATACTTTAAAACCACTCAATATTATAATTTATCACTATAAATTATTTTGATTAAAAAAGTTGTTTTTAATTAAAGTTTAGTATTTTTCAATATTCATAAAAAATTGGAAGTTCTCGGAAAAATACAAAAAATTCAACCTAGGATAATTTTGATATTACGAATCCAAAAATGAAGTCCATTTTTAAATATAAAATTTATAAAATTTCAAAAAGTGGGTATTACTATTCATAATGGTTAGTTTGATTAGTCGCGGTGTGTTAGAATCTCGAAGTTGCGTATAATGCAAGTTATTGCATTATTCAAAGGGAAACATACCATGGAAGCTTTAGGTGTTACATTATCCCCTCATTCAATAAATTGTGTCCTTGCAATTTGAAGTTGTTTTTTGAGAATAAAAGGTTGAAAATAGAAAATACCTTTGTGGAAAACCCATATCGGAAATAGGGTTAATTAAATTTAGTTTTAATAAGAGGGAAAGGGAAATGAGAATGTCACCAACAAATTAGGGTTTCTAATAGGAGAACATTGGTGGAAATTATAGACACGTAATTAGGGGGAAAATGTAAATATTTATAAGGAGTGATTGAGGTCATCAATCACAAACAAGTGTAAAATTGAGGGCCTCAAAGCCATCAATATATAATGATTTAAAATATCATCAGTTCAACAAAACATAAGGTATTAGGATAACACATTTTTGGTTTTAATATGACTTCCCTAACGTTTAATAATTAATTTCTTCATAGAAATATATATATATATATATATATATATACTTGAAAAGTAGAGTTACATCCTTCCACTAATTTCTACCACAAACTCATCTTTCACTCCAAAAGATAATAGAACTCAAAAATATTATATTTATGCTAATCGTATAAGGTTCCAAATATTAACACATAAAATTAAAATGATGAAAAATATTTTGTAATAACTAGGGACTTCTTGTAGGCTAGTGGTAGGTAATAAAGGCATGTCGCACTATGGTTGTAGGTTCGATTTCTGCAGCTTTGTCCGACTCGACGGGTTATCGCCCGACTTACAGGTTGTCCTTTTCTTAAAACTATAGTATCATAATATTCTAAAAATAATCATAAGATTTTTTAACCTTAAACAATACTATCAAAAGTTCAACTTAATCCATTCCAAACATTATAGTTATCCAAAGTACCTCTGTCCAGACTCTCTATAAAAGGTATCTAAATTCCAAAATCAATTGTAACATCAGATTCCCCAAACAAAGTAAAGTTTCCCTTATTGTCACAAACTGAAAATATGATTACCTTAGTCATATTAAAACCTTAATGAAAACAACAAGTACTGCAGTACAATCCTTATATATATCACATTATTCTTATAACCAGAATATAATCCATGAGTCCAAAAACACAAATACATTAATTATTCCACTTCAACTGTAGTAACAATATAAGATTGTCCTTGATCCCTTGGCTTTTCTGAGGTAAGTTTCCTTGGTGATTAGGGAATTTATTTGCATAATGCCCCATTTCTCTACAATTGTAGCATTCAACATTGATAGCCTCTTTCTTTCCCTTTTAATCACGAGCCTGGTGACCTTTTTCTCTACATTTGTAAAAAACTCCCATTCCTTTTAGGCAAGTACCGGGGTGTTTCTTCCCACAATTATCACATAATGGAAAATCATTCTTTACCTTTTTCCCTTTATCTATCTCTTGCTCCACCGTTCTCTTCTTCTCCTGCTTTACTTTATTTCCATAAGATTTAGAGAATTCATTTTCTGTCTTGATAGCACATGAGACTATATCTTCGTACATTGAGAAAGATCGTGAGACTAATTCTCGACGTTGAAATGGTTTTAACCCATAAAATAAACGATCAATTTTACTTCTTGGGTTATGTATATAATCTGAAGAATGCCTCACTAACCTTGTAAAGTTATCTTTATACTTTGTGACATTCTCATCCTCTTTTTGCCTCAGACTCAGAAATTGTCTTTCCATATCCGCTCGATGGTCATGAGGAAAGTATTTTTCTAAGAAAAGATCATTAAACTCACTCAATTCCATACTTGATACTTCTTAATATTCCTTTTTATTTTGAATCAATGACCACCATTGATCAGCATCTCCTGTGAGGTGATAAACTGCCATGACAACTTTTTACCTTTAACAACTACACAAAGCCTGAAATATTTTCTCTAGGGAAATTATCCATTGCTCAACTAACAATAGATTTTTACTCCCATTGAATGGTGGTGGTTGTTTCTTCATGAAGCAGTCTAACATTGATCCTCCGTGTTGTGGATCAGGGTGCTCCATACGGGTAAGGTTATTATTCATAACCTGAGTGAGTTGTCCCAGTATGATGATAAGCTGATCATCACTAGTTGCATCACCAGCTCCGCGATAATTATCTTGAGCAGGAGGGAAATCTCTACATGGGTTACGCACATTGATACATTTTCCATTACTTCCACTAGGAGCTATTTCTAAACAATGTCATAAACTAGATTAGTTTATGAATCGAAATACATAATTTCATACTTGTAAAACACTTAACATAAATTGAATAGTTTATGGATATAACCCATAATCAAAATTTTTTTTCTTTGAGGAAGTATATACTTATAAACCCTTCATAATGGTCTTTAAATAAAATGAGAATTATCCTAAGCATATCCCTCGTGAGTGTCGTAACCAAGAGTGAAACAAGACCTATTGTCGTGCACCAGTTCTTGTTCGAGTCTAGCTCAAAGTAGTGTTTTTAGGTTTTACCCCTAGGTACATCTGTACCAGAGCCGCCTCAACCTACTTTTATCTAGATAAGGATTTATTGCTTGGAAAACTAACAAAATCTCTACAATACCAAAATTCTTGGAAGTTCTTCTATACTAATCCTCAAAGTCTATCTTAGGGCTATGTTCTCTAATTAGAGTTTATCTAAATCTAGCTTCCAAGGTTTATTACTAAACTTCCTATGATACCAACTATAACACCCTGACCCCAGAAGACCAGAGTCGGCGCATTATTACGTATCATTGGAATGATCACAAAAGATCAAGTTTCGAAAGATCGATTAGTTTATTAGCCTTGGAAACATTAGACATATTCATAAGTCTTACATTACATCATACAGTGAAAACTACAACAAAAACATCTTGTCTCCATAGACCACAATCATATCCCCTAATACTATCCCTACAGGTCATTCATAAAATACTTCTTCACATTCTGGGAAAAATAAAACATAGAAAGGGGTGAGCTCAGATGCTCAGTAAGGATAACAATATAGGGGAAACTTTCATAAATAAGCATAAACATTTAAGGCAATGTATAACTAAAACAAAAGCCTTTTAAACTTGAACTTCAACATAATATGGAAAATATAAAATGAAATAATGTTATTTACTTATTCACATATACATTCTACTAATCAAATAATCACATGCAATATCAATAACCAATTTCATAATAAAGGAATGCATAATTCCATACTATCATAACCACATAGTCAAGGACTTGTGCCAAGAATACAAATAAGATTTTGTCAAGGCCTTGTGCCAAGACACTAGTTTGTCTCATGAGACCTACCGATGCATCAAGGAGCTATAACGGGCTCCACCCGTCAATTACTAAGTCCAATGCATTCCTCATATGAAAAGGTTTAAACATAACATAAATATTCATATTAAAACTAGCATACGAAATGTCAATACTTTATCCATAAACCATGAATGGTATGAAATAAAATATCCATAGTCAAACATACCACAAAAATTTCAATACAGTATAGAAGTTTTGTAATAAATCAACTTCAAATAAGCTTAAAATCCATTAAAGGATGTTGAAATAGATGAAATCAAAACTATTTGAGAGAAATATCTCTTTTTGAAATCATTGAAAAGTCACATAATTATAAAATAAAACCTTTACTTTGAAAATATTCTTATAAGCTTGTAAGGGAAGCTTCGATGATTTTATAACGGTAGAAAATAGCCGCACCCACCGTATAAGTTAAAAAAAACATTCTTACCTTAAATTTGTCGAAAAGGTCAAAAAGTACCTTGTTTGGAAAATGAGGGAAAGATTCCTTTTAAAAATGTATAAAGTCAAATAAAGGTATAAATTACTTTAAAACATTTTCTATTAAATATTAAAAATGTTTTGAAAGACATTTTTAAGAAACATGGATGTGGATGATAAAGAGGTCTCAGCAGATAATTACATATAAACAACCTCAGATTATGAAGAGATTGTGAAATAAACCCTTACCTTGTACTTTTCCTTGGTCGAGGGTAGATTAACCTCTTATATAATAGTTAAATCATTGTTATTAAATTATACAAGAATAATATATATAAATATTATATAATATATGATCTTCTAATATTTCTTTGTTAATAATATTTTAGTATTATCGTCATTTCGGGTGTTAAATTACTCATTTTCTTTTATAGGTTTTGTTACATAAGCCGTGTTTGTTATAGATAGGATGTATCTTATTCATATTCATAATTATATTAAGTCTTTAAACAATATTTTTAATCATCTAATGAAAATTATTCTTGAATGGATACGATGGGGAATGAATCTCATCACATTCGTGGAGACGGTATACCGTATGTACGCATGAGTGAAAATATCATTATTTTGATATTAAAATCATATATAATTGTATGGTATATCATATATACAGAATCATTATCATGTTATATTTATTATTTATATAATTTATACTCATTATTATACACATCAAAATAATAATGTATTGAATAATAATTACACCACAACGTGGAGACGGTAAGCCGTACGTACGCACGTATGGTGACATGTCATTCAAAGGATGAATAGAATACTGAATATGGTTATACCATATTTATAATAACATCAAATTATATAGAAGATACTGGAGTTATTATTTTATAATCGAAATAAATAATAAATAAGAAGTGGAAGAAGAAAAGTACTTGAAAGATGGTGGTGAAATCATTACCTCTTCTTCGGGTTCTTCCTTTTGATTTGAACAAAAGGGATCCTTATGTTTTCTTTATGATCAAACTAAGAACTCTAGGTTGAAGTTATGGAATCTTAGAGGATATTTGGGTAGGGGTTGGCCGAGCCAAATGGCTTTGAAGGTGTGAATTTGAGAGAAGGGGGAGTTCCCTTTTATAAGAGGGGTGAGGGGCACCTTAGAAAAAAAGTGAAATATTATTTTATAATAAAATCATTTTCGGTTTATAATGGCTCAAAACTGATTTATTTCAATAAAACCACCCAACCAATAGCTTTTATAGAGGTTTGGGTCACTATATTAACCTTATCTTTTAGTTTTAACCCTTAGTTAATTAGTTTGACATTTACCATGTCTCTTTGTATTTTTATATTATATGGTTAATAAAATTACTATACACTTCCAAGAGAATGAAAAGTGGTTCATTAATGATAGAACAATAATTATATAAGTATTTTGGATGATCCTTAGATTTTTAGGAATAGAATATCAATTAATAATATAATATTTGTTTTAAAAACTCTTTTATGTCAATTTTGACTCTATTTGGTATTTTGTTTTTGTGAAAATCATAACAGTATGATTACTTTGAAAAAAGTTAATTAAATCAATCCTGAAATTTCATATTAACATAGAAAATTATTTTATGGCATAAAAACGTTCAACCTATATTTATTTTAACATTTATAATACCATTTATTTGATTCTTTCATTATTAATGAAAATATTTCATCATCATTGTGTCATAAATAATTATAATTATTCAATGTCTAAAAATTATAAATAAAATACCATTATGTAGGAAATATTTTTACCTTTATAATTAATATTTATAGTTTAAGAGATAACATATATAACCCTATGTAAAAATTGTTTTACTAAAAGATATATGCTTATGTCATTTTTGTATTTACTTTAACTTAATTAATATAAAGTGTCATTATCACTTACAAGTGGATCCATGGGGTCCCAAAATCGACCCAAGGATGCCCATGGTAGGACATGTATCATCCAATAGGGTTAAGACACGTGTTAGGGTAATTTAATATTATTATATTATTATTTTTTTACCCTTCTTTACCGGATTTACCCTTTAACCATGGTAAATAAAATATTTAGCTAAGTAATTATTCAAAATGTATAAAAAATAAAAGTTACATATTTACACAATTTGAAAATAATGATTCCAAATATGGAATCCATTTTTCCAAATTCAAAACACAGAAGTGGCAGAAATTAATTTAAAATTAATTCCCACTGTCAAAACAAAAAGCATGTTTTTAAGAAGTAATAACTATCGAAAGATTCAGTCTCTCCTACGTGAGAGTCTCTCTCTCCTAGATTTTTCTAGGTTTCCAGTCTCCTGGTCCGTTTGGGTTCCGACAGCGCCGACTCCCTCCGCGCACCCCATCTCTTTGCTGCTTTGTTCGCTCCTTTCCCCGTTCTGGTGTGTTGGTTCCCTTCTTCCTTCCTGTGTTGGTCTCCGATTTTCCCGCGGTGTGAATCTGTGTTCCTTGCCTATTCTCTCCTCCTCCTACTCTCGGTTCCTGCCGTATGGGTTCTGGAAGGAGTCGAGTTTCTTCTTCTTCTTCGGCTCGACTTTGACCTCAAAGCGTCGTCTCGTGCCTCCCCCAGGATCCTGAAGCTTCCTCCGTCGCTGTCATTCCTTGACGGAGTCAGATCTGTGTGAGGAACACGACGTCAGTTCCCCTTACTCTTCTTCTTTGGCACTCCTGATCCTTGCGATTCCTCTCTCGAGGCCTTTCTAGTGGTTGAGAAAATCCTTCTCCTCGTCGCAAATCCCCTTTCGACTTCAGATCCGTGTGCTCAGGGTCTCGAGGCACACCCGAGCTTGAGGTTTCCCCCCTTTTGTTTTTCCCTTCCTGCTGCCATGAAGTGGGCGTGGTTCTCTTTTCGGCTCCCATATCGCTAGTTCGCGAAGTGTCTGCCGCGAAGTGGTGTTGACTCTCAAAGCTCCTTCCGCGTTCGTTCTCCACACTGTGAGACCATGAGGGGGCAGCCGCGAAGTGGTCAGAATCATGAAGTGTTTTTCGCGAGGTTCTTCTTGGATGTGCATGCGAAAAGTGGTAGCCGCGAAGCCGTTTGATTCACGAAGTGCCTCCCACCGCGAAGTGGTTTTCCTCACGAAGCTCCTTCCATGATCGTTCTCCACGCTGTGAGACTGCAAGGGGTAGTCACGAAGTGGTCTGAACCGTGAAGTGTCTTCCGTGAGGTTCTTCAGCACTGTGCGTGTGCATAGTGGCAACCACGAAGTTGTTTGATTCACGAAGTGCCTCCCGCGAGGATGCACCGCGTTGTGCGTTCACACAATGGCCGTCGCGAAGTGGCCTAACTCGGGAAGGGTCTCCCGCGAGGAACCACCACGTTGTGGGCCTATTGTGTGATGTGGCTCCGTGAAGTACCTACTGTGCTGTGAAGACCGAGGGTCTGCCTGGGGGTTGCTCCGTGAAGTCTAGTGTGAGCCACGATGAGAGTTTCCTGGACGTGACCACTTTTGAGGCTTCTTTGACTGTGTAGGCCGTGGTGTTTGGTTCAGTGTGTGTTTCGTGGCCGGTGGTCACTTTGGGGTGGGTCATTTAACTTCTTGGTGGAATAGGCCTGTTTCAAGTGAGGGTCGCGGGGATTGTAAGGGCGCCAAACCTGTTGGAGGTTTACGTATTCAATTTTCACTATGGATGCAGAATTTGTTAATCAGTGGAAGAGATTGTCCCTAACAGAAAAAGAAAAGGTGACGACTGAGGCACGGAGAAATGAGGACACTCTGCTGGATAAGCGTTTTTTGCTGATCAAGGTGGGAAAGTTTGTGGAAAACATTTCAGTTAATCATGGGGATCTCAAAAGCACTCTACAACACATCTGGAAACTTGATGCAGGAGTGGATATTCGAGAAGCAGGGATTCACCGCTTCATCTTCGAGTTCTTTAACGAGAAAGATAGAGACAAAATCTTACGCGGCAGACCATGGTCATTTGATAATCAACTCCTCCTCATGGAAGAATTCAAATGGGGGGAAGATATCCAACGTGTGAATTTAACCTGTTCCCCCTTATGGATACGTATTAAAGGAACCCCCTTCCATGCAAGAACAGAACGTACCATGCGAAAAATTGGGGATAGTTTAGGTCATTTTCTTGACTGCGATAGTTCAGACCCAATACAATGGGGTTCGGAGGTTCGGATCAAGGCAGAGATTGAAGTTTCAGAGCCACTGATGAGGGGTATGTTCTTGAAAATGGAAGAAACCAATTCCTGGATATCATTCGAGTTTGAGAAACTTCCAATCTTTTGCTTCTTCTGTGGCCGTCTTGGCCACCTGGAAAGAACGTACACCACGAAACATAAGAATGGATCAGGCAAAATTATCCTACAATATGGTCCTTGGCTCCATGCCAAAACAAACAAATATTCTTTCATCCCTGAAAAGGAAAAACAAAAGGACCGTGACCATCTCACGATGGCACATTCTAGTCAGGCCAAACCCATACCTGAAAAAGCCCTTCTACATGGACCAATGGACTTCCCAAGTGATGTCTCTCCCACTCAGAAAGATTCTAGAGTTCACACTCACCCCTGAAGGAAATTAATCAAACGTCGACAAAGTTGGTGATGAGGAAAAAAGAATCACCATCACATTGCTCAACACCAATGCGAATGCATGTCGAACCACCAGATCCGGATCCTAACCCAAAAGCGATCGTAGCAGACATTCGTACAATGGAGGACCAGGGAACGTCGGGATCTCCAATACTGGGAACAATAACTCGTCAAACGTGGAAAAGGGTGCAACGAGGCACAAGTGATGGGTATGCAAAAGACCCTAAAACCGGATCCAGGAAAAGATAATTCGAAACCTATCAATCAGGGAGGAATCCCACCAAAAGATGGAAAATCACAAATGAAGAAGCAAGTCCGAAGGAACCAGAGGCAGCAGTGGATGAGACCCAGCCCCTCCTAGAGCAATGATTGCCTTATGTTGGAACTGTCGTGGGCTTGGAAACCTACGAACGGTTCACATGATTCAGTTCAACTGCGCTCAAAGTCACCCCGATATGGTTTTCCTGTCCGAGACCATATTGGAAAACAAGGAAACCACTGGTATTTCTATGAAGTCTAGCTTCCAAGGCTGCTTTCTGGTGCCTAGTCAAGGCCACTCGGGGGGCCTCTGTCTCCTTTGGAAGGTCAATATCGACGTAAAATTTTTGTCATTTTCCTCGCACCATGTAGCAGCGACTATTCAGAGAGATTCTCACCCACCCTGGACTTTTGTGGGATTTTATGGCTGGCCATCCCATAATGATAAGGTAAAGTCATGGGACCTTCTTTGCAAGCTTCGACAAGATTTACCGAGCCCTATCCTCTTCGGAGGATATTTCAATGAGATTATGTTTCATAAGGAAAAGCGGGGCAGAATCATTCGACCAACATCTTCGATGTCAAACTTTAAAGATGCAGTCTCTCGGGAGGACCTGGTTGATCTGGGGTACACAAGTAATCCTTTTACGTGGTTCTAGGGCAATACTGAAGGCAATTGCATTGCTGAGCGGCTTGATAGATTTCTGGGTTCCTCTGATTGGATTAATCTGTTCAGAATGTTTCATGTTGGCCATATGGCCCTTAACTATTCGGACCATTATCCAATTATCATTTATTGTACGCGAGGTGTACGTAATCGACCACTGAGTAGACCCTTCAGGTTCAAGAGCTTCTAGTAAAAAGATCGGGAATGCGAAGAGGTGATCCAATCTTGCTGGAAAAGTACCCACGTGGATGTCTATTCCAACCTCCAACAGGTCGCCTCTGAGCTGAGGTCTTGGAGAAATAAAAAATTTCACCACCCCAACCGTCACTTTGAGGTCCTTGAAAAGAGACTGAACACCCTCCTCAAACAACCCACATCCAATCACATCCTTTATTTTATTGGAGCTACACAAATAGAGTTGGATACGGCCTTGCATATCAAGGAAAGCTTCGGGGCTATGCAGGCGCGAGATATCCACATTAAAGAAGGGGACACTAATACTCGGTTTTTTCAACAGAAAACCTCATCCAGGCATTAGAAGAACTCTATTACCTGCATCTTACAACTGGATGGAGGCAAAGTTTCTGATTCCAGTGGTATTCACGAGGCCTTGATTCACTATTTTCAGAACATCTTCTCTGTAGGAACCCCTTTCATGTCCTCTGAGGTGGAAGATTGTGTCAGACCTATGATCACCAAGGAGATTAATAGGCATCTCACCAAAGATGTGACAGACGAAGAGATATTCCTAGCCCTGAAACATCATCATTCCACTAAGGCCCTGGGACCAGACTGGTTCCACGCACTATTTTTTAAACAATACTGGCAAATTATTGGTCCCAACATCTGCACCATGATAAAAAATATCTGGACTGGGAAGACGAGCATTTCTACCATCAATGAATCTATCCTTGTCCTCATTCCCAAAATTAAGAAACCCCTGGAGATCCTGGATTTTAGACCTATCAGCCTCTGAAATGTCTCCTACAATATCTTCTCAAATATCCTTGTCAATAGGCTGCGACCTTGGATACCTGATATTAACTCTGAAAATCAGAGCGCTTTCGTGGCCAAGAGACTGATTACAGATAATGCGATTGTGTCCCATGAAGTGTTTCATTCTTTGAAGTCACGCTCTACCGCGAAAAGAGGAACCATGGCCTAGAAATTGGATATGACCAAGGCCTACAATAGAGAGGAATGAAACTTCCTTTGTTTCATTATGCTAAAAATGGGTTTCTGCGCTAAATGGACAGATTTGGTCATGGATTGCATCTCGACCGTGTCTTCTAAAATCAAGGTCAATGGGGATCTCACCAGAGGATTCACCCCATCCCGAGGCCTTTTCCAGGGAGATCCTCTCTCCCCCTTTTTTCATCCTGGTGGCTGACATGTTTTCTAATCTTATTTCTAGGGTAGCATCCTCAAATTCTATTCATGGGGTGAACGCCAGCCGTGTTGGCCCACCAGTGTTGCATCTCTTCTTCACCTACGACTGCCTCCTTTTTTCCAGAGCCACAGTTAATGAATGTCGGGTGCTCTTCCATGAAATCCACCAGTATGAGAGGGCGTCTGGAAAGTCTATCAATCATGGAAAATCTGAAATTTCTTTCAGTGCAGGGGTGCCACAATCTAAGAGGGAAGAGATGTGCACTTTAGCCGGAATTCATATGGTTACGAAGCATCAGAAGTATCTTGGTCTTCCAATGGTGATCAGACTCTCCAAAAAAGAAATCTTTAGATCTCTTATTGACAGAATTGAGCAGAAAATTCTTGGCTAGTCCCCTAAAGGAATTTCTAAAGCTGGAAAAGAGACACTCATCAAATCTATCTTCCAGTCCATCCCCAGCTATTTTATGTCCCTGTTTAAGCTCCTGTATTTCATAGTCGACTAGACCCACACATGCATTGCCAATTTTTGGTGGGGTAGGAATGATGGAAGGAATCGACCCCACTGGATGGCATGGGAGAAACTTTGCAAACCCAAATCAATGAGAGGGATGGGTTTCCAGAATCTCCTTCTCTTCAATGATGCTCTGTTGTCCAAGCAAGGATGGCGCCTGATTAACCATCCTTTTTCTCTCTGTGCACGGGTTCTCTGGGATAAGTAATTTCCCCACACGGACTTCCATGCTTCCTCTCTCAGTCCCCACCCCAGCTTCCTATGGAGAAGCATTTGGGGGGAAAAACGACTCCTAGATAAAGGACGTGGCTGGAGGATTGGGTCTGGCTCATTGGTTAATATCTGGACTGATCCTTGGCTTATCGATAAAGATGGTATGCGGGCTACATCTCCCATCCAACTAGGTTAGAAAGATGCCACTGTCAGCTGCCTTTTTTCCGACCAGGGACAAGGGTGGTGTGTGGAAAATATCCTTGATTGGTTTAACGAAAGGGACCAAAGAATCATTCTTAGCATTCCCTAGATCCATGATACAGGACCCGACCACCTTTTCTGGACCAATGATATCACGGGTGAATACACAGTGAGGTACGGCTACAGACTGTCCCTTGGCCACCACCCTGCCGACAGTGATGAGGGACCTTGGAAATCGATCTGGACACTCAACATTCCCCCTAAAATTCTCCAATTTTGGTGGCAGGTTTGCACGGGTACCCTCCCAACCATGATCATTCTCGCTTACCGAAATATTTTCAGTTCTCACTTTTTCCATTTCTACCCGAGCACTATTGAAACTCCTTTGCACGCCATCATTCACTGCCCGGGAGCTAAGCAAGTCTGGAGTAAATGGGACCCGTCCTCTACCGATTTACTGGCTTTGGCCTCTGAATTTCTTGATCTTCTAACACGTTGGTGTTCCTCTCTTCCCTCGGATCTCTCATATTCTATTTGCACACTGGCCTGGATTATTTGGATCTGATGCAACGATGTTGTGTTTCTTCAAGCTCACAAACCTCCCGAATTCTGGATTGAAAAGGCATCTTTCTTGGATTGAGGGCTGTAAAGACCACGAGGACCATTTTATGGCAGGAGTTTCCCTCATCCCACCCTCTCAGTGGAACCCACCAATGGAAGGTACTCTTAAGATTAATGTGGACGCGTATCTCCAAAAGGATGGGCTTGTTGCTCTCGGCCTTCTGGCCCGTAATCATCTGGGGAAAATCCTTACTGCAAAATATGTTCCACACCAGGCTTTCTGGGAACCGACGATTGCTGAGGCTATGGCCATCCTTGCTGGTTTGTTGTTCACTTTGTAATTTGGATGGAGTGACATTTTTATGGAGTCTGACTTCCTTACTGTCATTAATGCTATCAACAACAATGATGGTGGACTCCAGCCTTTTGGTACCATCATTAGGAGGATTCTCTCACTTGGCCAGTGCTTCTCTTCTTGCACCTTCTCCTTTACAAAAAGAGAAGGAAACAATGCAACCCATCAGCTGGCGGCCTCAAGACCTTTTGACTCCATCTAGCTCTGGCTGGACAATTTCCCTTCTTGGCTTTGTTCTTGTACTTCTACTGATTTTAGTCATTAATGAGATCTGTTTTAATAAAAAAAACTATCAAAAGATTGACACTTGTTTATGTCCAGTTTAAATGTGAAATTACATCCAATGACCAACATTAGATTAAATGGTAAAAATGTATTCTAATTATACTTTAAAACCACTCAATATTATAATTTAGCACTATAAATTATTTTGATTAAAAAAGTTGTTTTTAATTAAAGTTTAGTATTTTTCACTATTCATCAAAAATTGGAAGTTCTCAGAAAAATACCAAAAATTCAACCTAGGATAATTTTGATATTACGAATCCAAAAATGAAGTCCATTTTGAAAGATAAAATTTATAAAATTTCAAAAAGTGGGTATTACTATTTATAACGGTTAGTTTGATTGGTCGTAGTGTGTTAGAATCTCGAAGTTGCGTATAATGAAAGTTATTGCATTATTCAAAGGGAAACGTACCGTGGAAGATTGTGGTGTTACATGTAGAACCTTTGGTGCACAACCCACATTATGTGAAATAGATTCCATGTGTCGACTTGGTCACATGAAATCTGAACAAGCTAATACTTGAAAAAAAATGAGGAATATATGAGATAAAGGCTAAAAATGATAGAAGACTTATGAAAATATAGATGTAAAAATTTTCATGAAAAGGAATCTTTTGATTTTAATAACCTATCCAGATCACACAACAACACTAGGACATGTCAACTATATCATGTGATAGTTTACAAACATGTCATCCAAGTCACACAAATTCATATAGAAATGTCATCAAAGTCACATGAAGTCCTAAAAAATGTCAGAAAATTCATGCAAAGTCCTCCAGACATGCCAGTAAGATCATGAGACAACCAACCTAAATTTCAGTGTTTATCACGCGATCCCCTTGGACATGTCCGTGTTGATCATGGGAAGACACTAGATGTGTCATTCGAGCCATGTGACAGTCCTCCAGACATGTAAGCCAGATCATACGATTCACCTCCGACATGTCTGCTTTAACCATGCGAAGAACCCTGGGACATGTCATCCTTATCATATAGACACTTAAGACATGTCAGAAAGACAATCGGGTCATGTCAGGAAGACACTCAGGACATGTCAAACAAACACCTTGAACATGCCAGACATTGGCTCTACGACATGTCAAGCTTGTCAGGAAGATACATCGAGATAAGATAACCTTTTCCAATAGACACATTTAGAAATGAACCAATCTAAATATGATGAAATTTATTCTTTTTATAAATAGGATTAGTAGGAGTCCTTCCTAAGTATTGAACTCCAATGGGAATCCACCCCAGTGTAAGTCCCTCCATATCTTAAATATTATTAATTCATGTGACTAAACTCTCCCATAAGCCTTCCATCCTTCCTCATCCATCAGTAGATGAGAAGTGGGATCATACATATGAATCCCTTCATGTGTATACCCTATCCATTACCTTAAGTACCTCAAACCCATCAACAGGATAGAGACAAATTTAACTACAAGAGCTCTGATTCCTATCCAAAATAGATACATAAGATGCATTCCTAAGGCCCGAGCTCTATATCAAACACCCCATAAGGGATTCCCTAGTATATAAGTTCCATATCCATATGCGATGAGTCTGAACAGTTGTTATCCCTTGTTTCTCTCACCGAGAATGACTCATATGGGTTTAGGGATTTGCAATGATCATATCACTCCCATCATAAATTCCCCCCATATAGGGAAAAATTAGTTTTTAAGCCCCTTTTGGTGACATGATATGATTTCCCCCATACAAGAGAATCAATCTCAGTGTAAGTCCCAAAGGCATTCCCATATTGGTAAATCCTAGGGAGATAACCCACACATTACTTAATTACCTATTACCACCCATTAGAAGGTTGAGGTTAGATCAAACTATGATGAATTTGATTCCTTATATAAGTAGGATATGTAGGATGCCTTCCTAAGGCTCGAGCTCCATACCCAGTTCCTTAGTTCCCTCATATATTTCCTTTACACATGAGGTTAAACTACACGACTTAAAAAAATATGTGGGTTTTGATTCATGTTATACATATGATATATAGGAAACCTCATGATGGTTCAATCCTATCCTCAAAATATCAATTGTCTCCCTGGATGGAAATAAACTCTAGAGTGTCTGGTTATATGACTTCAAAATATAAGCAGTTACCTATTAAAAATAAAAAATAAATAGATAATGGACCTCATATATATGAATATGGTATCATTAATAGAACCCCCATTACACATAGAAGGAATAAACACCTAACCATTTTTTAGGGTAACCAATACCGTATTGATATTTGTAAGAGATTTAAAAACATAACTTAAATCTGTAAGTTAGTCACGGAATAAAAAATAATTCCCCCCAAAATGGTCAGATGAGCCCGACATCCCATAATATTGACCAATGCGATTTATTAAGCATCATTGGGTTTGAAACCCCAATTGACCACCTACCTTTGGAAGGTAGGTATGTACATAGTTATGGATGTGGGAACTATTTGGAGTTTCTATGAAATATGGAAATGGTAAACCTGATGTGAATGATTGTCAAACCATATTTGAAACCCACATAATCAATCCTCAAATAGGAAACAAAGATGGTGAACCCAGTGTGAAAGCATGTAATGATGGAATAACTGAATCATTATAGGCATCAGACATCATATCTCCTAAATCTTCAGGATAACTATATACCTGTTATCTTTCGAAGGAAACAAAAATAGTGAACCAAATTTAAATATCTCAAATAAAAAATGATCGGTTGGCCATGTATTGGGATATTTTATTTTTCATCTCCTATATAAACAAAAATTTAGAACCCTACATTACTCTCTCAAATAACAATAACGATCAGTTGACCATGCATTAGGATATTTTGTTTTTTTATCCCCTACACAAAAAAATGTTATGCATGCCGTGAAATCCTTCGTAGTCGAGATTCCTATGAAATAAGTAGATTCTCTCTGTGATAATTCTGCATGAGTAAAATGGCCCAAATGGGAATAAGAAAGAAATATTATGTTACTTGTGCATATCTAATTGAGTATGTTTCATACTTGAAATGATGCACTGATCAGTGATCTTATTCCTTATTTTTTTTGTTACTCGAGATACTATTATCACAAAAAAAAAACTTGAATTGGGATCATATATTCATCAAGCTAATGTTCTAGAACCTCAACTATGGAAGTAACCTATGTAGGTCTCAAAACAACCTCACCCACTGGAAAAATTCATCTTATGGTGGAAAACACGATGGTTCAAGAATACCCATGACATGGTATGATATAGAACCTTGAGAATTAATGTAAAGTTATCTAGGTGATGAAGTCGAAAAGTCTATACCATTCAAGGAAATATACAATGAAACAAGTGGAACCTATCACCACCATAAATTTCTTTGTAATATTATCCCCATAGTGCAGAAATAAACACCTTCCATATCATAGGAAGGTGGATCAATGAGTCAACTATGGATCCATCCTGGTTTAGGATCTATGGAGGAGGGATCCTATCAACCTATGTCACCAGTGTCATCCCTCTGGTTCTCCTCATTCACATACTGAGGTAACCACCCAACAAATTTCCACCCTGGAAACTCATGCATGGGTACCAAGGAGGTATTACTGCATGTAAAAATATGAGGATAAATGGGGTTGTGATCATATCCCCTCTTTTTCTAATGATTTACTTTAGAATATTCTAGTGGTTTCCAGTGGGTAGGATCATATCCCTGCTCACTGAGATCAGTTCTTCATGCATATTCCTGTAGCAAGCATGGGAATGGCACATATCCCTTCCCCCATGCATAAATTCCATCATGATATTCTGATGGAACAAGGAGGATAGGAGTGGGATTATATCCCCGCTTCAATAAAATATATCCTCTAGTATATTTTGGAGACTAAAAATGTGTAGGCCTATATCCATATACACATTTTTCTTAAGTGTCACTACATTCTATAAATAGTTGAAGAGCTCCATCGATATATTTTGAAATTGGTACATAAACAAAGAACAAACACATATTTCTATCCCAACAACCAAAGAATCACCTCACCATAATCATTATGAATAGGTGGATACTCTAGAGCAAGCAAACTTTCTTGCTCCCATATGGAAGGATTATAAACATATTCTAGTAAAGGATGAGGCACAAGGCCAAGATCATATCCCCATACCAACTAGGGCTCATCAAGCTAGTTTAGAACATGTCTCTAGACTGGTGCACATTCCAGTTGAAAAATATTGGTGGCATACTCTAAAGTCACATGACCAAACATATATCCCTGTTACAACCAGGGATCACTGAGTTGGTTTGGAACATGACTCGAGATAGGTGTATATTCCTATCAAGAAATACCATCGACATATTCCAAAGGCACCATACTAGGATCATATCCCCACTCCAACTGATATTTGTTAAGAAAATATGGTAATCACCTCAGAGTAGACTCATATACCTACCAATGAAGATACTCATTATGTTCAAGTAGCTCACGAATTCCAGACTCATATCCCTACTTCTGAAAATGAATTAATGCACCAACATACTTCAAATGCTATATAGGAGGACTCTCATATACCTTGTCCCATTCTATATTTCCTTTGGTATATTTCAATGGGGATGTATATTTGAACTGGGATCATATCCCTAATTCATTTAGGACTGACCAACATATTTTGGTAACCACCTATCAATAGGCTCATATTAATACTAGTAATATAGAAGCTCACTGAAAAACTCCAACAGCTTCTCAGCAGTAGGCTCATATGCCTACAACATAAGATGGTTATCAACATATTTTGATAGCCTTTATTTAGTGGACTCATATCCCTTCTCAAACCCAAAAGGTAGGTTTACATATCCCTTCCATGACATAGAATGATGCTCATATCCTAGATCTACTCAATTATAGTGTCCTTGAGGTAGTTCAATATATATATATATATATATATATCCACAAAACCTCAAGGGTCCTTTGACACTTCAACCAAAGAAGAAGGTGATAATTACCTAGATAGTCCTCCTTGTGGTATTACAGTGATGATCACAAAGTCTTTACTCCTAATATATTCCATGTTAAACCTCTCCATAGTGATATCTCTCTTGGAAAATGAAATCCTCCCCTTACCCAGAAACCTCTATATAGAGAGGTTCTAAAAAAGTAGACACCTTCATATAGAGAGGTTCGAAAAACACCAAGGTCAATCATATATAGTTCCCCATCAACTATCAGTAGTACTTCAATTTATCCAGTAGGTTACCCAATAAGAAAACACTATGGTATGACTAGGTGCAGTCATATAAATATGATGAAGAAGAGTCCAAAATGGATATATGGAAAGATTTATCTAGAAAAAACCTCCCGACCATGTTATGGACCTTTTCCACATCAGACTACGAGACCCCAGATGATCTATAGAAGGAGTTAATGCCTTACCTATTCCAAAATATGTGGGAAAATAATTAGTGGTTAAAGGATAAATACCTCTCTTATAAAGGATATGAGGAAAATATCTAGATCATAAATACACACTATTATCATTTAGATATGGATTTATTATCCATAGCTTGAAACCCATGGATGGAAGAGAATGAAAAATTCCTACATAGTGTTTGTATAAATATCATAAAAACTCTCCATCAATTGATTTACAGATCCCTATCTGATGTATGTATCTAGGGATGGATAAAATATGGAAATTTCACTTCACTATGTGCCCAAAACAGAAAATCCCCCCAGATAAAACATCCTGTAATCTTATAGACATAGTATAAATCATGGGATCAGGTAACTCATGATCCACTAGTCAATACAACTAAATTATCCTTCTTTGAAGATGAAATAATATCATGAATAGAGTGAGAGGTCTGCTAACAGATTCTTAAGAAGTTCCTTTAAAAAAATGGAAAAGAATCTCAGACATGGAAGTTGAAGTTGTGGAATATAAAAAATATTCCGGTTGAAAATGGTTCCCATTATGGTTTTTCATTTCACCCAACTCATACATGAGTAAAATTGCACCAAATCAAATGGATCATAATAGCAGCTACCATAGTAGTCATTCAGGGGAGATCCTATCCCACATGGATGGGGGAATTTTTTTTCTATTGCCTCCATCCCTTGGGTCATCAAACCCTGAGATAATTAAGGAAATATTGGTGGTAGTTAGAAACCACCCTATCCCATAGGGATGGGGGTATTTTTATTACAATATCTATCACTATGTTCATCACACCTCAATAGGTTCCTGGATAAATTAGTGGTGGTTCCAGATCAACTCCATCTTGTAGGAATGGGGGCATTGATATCACAATTTCTATCTCAAGAGATATAAAATACTTGTCTAGAATAATAAAACCCTCAACAAAAGGATAAAAAAGTTCCAATAGTGACCCCAAATTGACCTCATATTGCATGGATGTGGGAATTTGGATCATCATCATCACCCCAAAAGGGATCAGTCTACTCCAAGTTGGGAGGTAAATATAAATGGTCGACATCCCTTCTGTTCATACCATCAGGAGACATGCCTTTTCTATTTGGGTCCCATTCAAATAATATGACTGAAAAATCCCTTAAGGTCCCTATTCACAGACCAAGACAAGAATAATATATGGTGAATGCGATCAACTTCCATAAGGTTCATAATCCAAAATATTCCAATATGGACAAGGTTATAAAAATGTCCCTGATGCAACCCTTGAAGGAGGGGTAAGTGGTACAGAATCACCCTATTATATGAAGTCTAATAGGATAACTACTATTTCCAAATACACCTTAGTGAATGTCATTACCATAAAAAAATAAATGATTTGGATCAAGATGCAAATTCCAATGTATATAATGAAGAAACAATATCTTTAGAGGAGGCTGATCTTGATTCAATAGCTAAGGATACATGTATGTGGAATTAGAGAAGGATAAAGAACATGAAACCCCTAAATAATGAATAAGCACATCTATGGTGTAATACCACTAAGTATAAAGGGATAGGTGTGGCTATATCCCAATCACCACCCAGAGGTTCTGAAATCCCTTCTATGGAGGAATTACCAACACAATATGATAATGAGATAAAAAATCTTAGAGAACTAAATGAGTAACTACTCAGGGTTAACATTCCCACTGGGTATTGTCTTTATATAGTGATAAATATCCCTACTCTCACATAATATAATAAAGATAATCTTCCTACAAGAGTGGAATATAAGAATTAGTTTGGATTTGGATATAGGTAGCTGATCTATATAAATTATGATGTTGAGGATGATCATGAATTTTCTCTATTCTGACAAAAAACTATCCCTCATCAGGGTGATCATTCAGTCCTAGCATATATTCGAAATCAACAGGATACAAAAATGGGGCCAACATATCAAGCCTCAATTGCTCCCTGTTGACGAGAGGCGGTGATTATCCACTAAATGAGGATAATATTAATTGTTAATATATATAATATTCATGTGATTTATTATTAATAAACACCATTTTAGTGCATTTTACACTTTTAACATCATTTCACATTATGATTGTAATACCTTCTTAAAATTCACTATCATGTGGTACATTTTTGAACATCATTTAAAGTACCCAATGATTCATATGATTTTAAGGAATCTAATTATACATATTTTAATTTGATATTTTGGGAAATTGATACACACTTAAATATGAACATGTTTTATTCAGGGATCAATGGATAATTCATGGAATAAGATGAGGATATTTTGTGATGAAAGAAAACAATTTTGGAGAAGTCAGATTGGACACCAGCCCACTGATGAGATTGTGGGGACCACATTACGAACCTAATGAAGCCCCAATTTGGTAGGAGGCTAGAAGAAATATATATTAACAAATAATTATTCATGATACAGTGCTAATTCGGCCTCCATTGTGGTCATTTAGGCGGCGTAAGTTAGAGATAAAATTCTGGGCCAGATTCTGTGGCCCAGAAAAACAGCCCACTAATCTAATCATATATCTGAATATACAATTCAAAATGGGCCCAAATTTTACAGGAGGTTAGTAGAAATCAGGGGATCCATTTTCTTCCCCTATGTCCCACTCTGATTCTTCCATCTAGAAGGTCTTCCAAGCATGTATATTCAGTGGATGAAAGCTGGCTTCCACCTCAGGTCAAATGTGGAAAAGTCCAAGTTCCAAAAGCTTTCCACCACCCTAGGCCTACCATAATCAAGTGGGATGATTTTTACTATTGTAGGATCTAATCAAGGCTTCCAAAATGCCTATTTAAGGTAGTGGTGGTGGATTATTTTTATAATATTGGATTCTTTGTTCAATTGTAATGTTATGCTGCGATTTTGTTGTCTCAAGTTTGTCTTTCACATGTAAGTTGTTTAATTCACTTTAGTTTCTTAATAAAAGTTCTTATTCTCATATTATTATGTTTTTCTTCATATAACTTTGATATATTTGGATAAAGGTGTGAATTTATTCACACCAAACCTTGTGAAATTATCACACAACGGTGGAGTGATCGTTATTTTATTGTGTTTTTTTACTTCTCCATTTCTTCCCTCATGAGTCTACTTTCCACTTCTATTGAAACCACAGAATCAATGGAGGTATAACCCACTTATGATTTGATCCAAGGGAGTATAAAGGGTCTGTATTGGATGTTATTTATCACCCCATTAATGTCTAATCACTTCTTTAATTGAGATTTTTATCGTCCTTGTTGAATTTAAGGCCACACAATTCAAGTGCTAATACGAACCTTTACCTTGAAGTGCTCAAAACTTTGATACTTAAAGTGTATAGGTGATTAGTATTATGGTGTGTTGGTATTAAATCAATAATTTATTAAGTTGTTTGATCTCCTTAAATAAACTCAACTCAAATATAATAAATTGAAATAATTGAAAAGGGAATACGTCCATCCACCCCAAGTGATAACCTAGGATCAACTCATTATTTTAAATTGAATTAACTTAAGTCTCTTAGATTTTATTAAAAAACATCTAAAACCAACCCAATTTGGCCACTTCATAGCCAAAAATAGTCCATAGAATATACGTGTCTATAGGTTTATTCTTAGGTCTCTGAGGATTCGACAACCCAAGCTAAACTACAAGGACTGTCCTACCTTCTCCTCTTGGGTAAATTTGAGCATGAATCAAATTTTGGTGTCATTACTAGGGACCAAGTAAGTAACATAGACCAAAAAACTTCTTTCCTCACCTCCATTCTTCTATTCTCACCCAGGATCTCTTATCTTGTCCCTTTCTATTTTTTTTGGTGCATGTCCACCTACACCCGTGATAATTCAAATAGACCAGTTATGGTGGAAAGTCCTAGGATAGGGGAGTCAAGTGAACATAGGGGATTGTATCCATTAGATACTAATCTTCATAATACTCCAGAATCAAAAATTAAACCAATTCTAATGGAGGGTCTTCCAAGAAATGAAATTGAAAATCATGGGGGAAATCAAATGGGGAACCAAAACCAAGAAGCTCGAAATCTAGGGAATGTAGTCGATCAAACCATGAATGACTACCTCACTCCATCTTGGAAAAATTCCCCCTCATGCATTAGAAAAAATTCCCTATTAGTTTCCAATTACATCTTTATACCCCATGTTACCACCTTCCAACCTTTTACGGGATGGAGTCTGAGATGCCCTACCTTCATGTTAAGGAGTTCAATGACATTGTATAAACCATGTGTCCCCCACATCAACTAGAATCATCTAATATGAGGATATTTACTTTTTATTTAAAGGATCGAGCTAAAAATTGGATAAACAATTTGAGACCATCATCCATAAACTCTTGGTACCAACTACAAAGAGAATTCGACAAAAAATACTTTCCCCACCACAAAACAATTGCACTTAAAAAGAGTATCCAAAACTTTTTTGAAAAAGAGGGAGAGTCATTCTATGAAACATGGGAGAGGTTCTAAGACACTCTAAACATGGTTCCACACCATGGTTTTTCTATTCCTAAACAAGTGATAATTTTCTATGAAGGGTTGGGTCTGGGGAACAAACAATTCATTGACCTGATGTGTAATGGAACATTTCAAAACAAAGCCCCAAATGATGCTTACGAGTATCTAGAAAGCCTTTCTGAACAAAACCAAACATGGAGAACTTCACCTTATTCTGAAAAGACATAAAGAACTACTGGAATTCATACACTTAGAGAAGAGGAAATCCTTAGGGAAAACTCGTAGCACTCTCTAGGAAATTTGAAGAAATAGACCTTAGGAAAGTCACTGAAATCCAAACTGTAGACCCTGTTTGCACAATTTGTGACAAACATGAACATAAGACAGAAAACTGCCCAACCATTCCATACATCAAGGATGTTATTTTAGGAGGACACCGAGCAGAAGTAAATGCCTTGAACTTTCAAAATCCTCAATACCAAAACAACTTCAACCCAAGGTATAATGACCACCCATGCTTCTGCTAAAAAGATAACCAACAACCTAGCCAACCACAGGGACAAAATCCTTACCCCCATCAGAACTACCAATCCCATAACCAGTTCCAAACCCAACCTATCCAATACCAATAGCCACCGGTCCATTTTCAACAAACCATCCCACCTCAAAAATATCCCCCTGGGATAAACTAATATACTCAAGCACCAACCCAAATTGTTCCACAAAGCCTACTAGAACAACTGTGCAAACAAATGGAAAGGATGAACTCAGAAGTCTCTTCCCTTAAACAATAAATTCAAACCATCAAAACTGGAAAGGCACCCATGCCTACTCAGGCGGTTCCATCCTCAACTTTAAGGGGAGAGTCAAGTTGCACTCAAACAACTCATGAACAACTAAAGGCTGTGACTATTTTAAGAAGTGGGAAATCAATTGGGAAACCTGAACAACTAATTTAGAACCCACCTGAAGATTCAAACATGGATGAAAATTCAAATAAACCAAATTCTCAAACTAAAAAACACGATAACATTGTCAAAGAAACAACTCTTAAACAAAAAACCCCACAACATGCACCATTTCCTCAACACATGAGGGGGAAAACCAAGCCTAAATTAAGTGAAACATTGAGGGAAATATTCTCACAAGTCAAGTTGAACATTCCTCTTCTCGATGAAATCCAAACCATACCTGCCTACTCAAAGTACCTTAAGGACTTGTGCACTTTTAAAATAAAATTTTCACATAAAAACCAAGTCCTTTTGGCTGCTAATGTGAGTACCACCATTCAAGGGACCATTCCTCCTAAGTTGAAAGACCCAGGTTTCCCTTAAATCAATGTTGAAATAGGAGAGAGAAAAGTTGTCAAGGCCTTGTGTGACCTAGGTTCTAGTGTCAATCTCATCCCATATGCTGTGTACTGACAGTTAGGCCTAGAAGAACTCTAACCCACATCTGTCACACTTTAACTTTCTGATCGTAGAATTAGGGTTCCAAAGGGTATTTTAAAGGACATTCTGGTAAAGGTTGAAAAATTCATCTACCCTGCTGACTTAATTATCCTTGACAGCCATCCAAACTTAGGAAATATGGAACAAAACCCAATCATCCTTGGTTGTCCTTTCCTTGCAAAAAATAAACTATGTTATCCGAGTCTAAAATGGGGACATGACCATCACCTTTGGGAACATGAGTCTAGACTTGAACATCTATAATGAAAGCTCACAAATTGGGGATGACGAGGAAATTCATGAAGTAAACATTATAGGAAGCATTGATAATGAATCCATATAACATCAAGGAATATTTTATGGATGTTTAAGTCAAGATGAGATTGATTTCCTTTGTTCATATGAATGAATTTTATCTCCTTGGATTGAATCATTTTCAAATTGCTCTTATGATGAAGTCTTGGGTCTAATAATCAGTGAAACCTTTCAAACTTCCTTCCCTAAATATGATCAAACCAATCTTGTAGATGAAAATTATATATGTGGGGAATCAATACTATCTGAAACTCTAAAAGAAGAAATTGATATTGATCCAATGTCCCAATATTCTGCTGAAATTCTGAACCAAACTGATCTTGAATTGAAGGAACTTCCCGCTGCACTCAAGTATGATTTCCTAGGAGACAATCAAACACATCCTATTGTTATTTATTCTTCTCTTGAAGCCAATCATGAGAGGATGCTTCTAGATGTCCTTATGAAACATAAGAAAGACATTGGTTGGACCCTATCTGATATTCCTGGAATTATCCCACTTATTGGGACTCATAGGATTGTTCTGAAATCTGATTCAAAGCCATGTCATCAACCTCAATGGAGACTCAATCCTAATCTCATAGAGGTAGTAAGGAAAGAACTTTTGAAATTGTTAAAACTGGTATCATATATCCCATAGCTAAGAGTGAATGGGTGAGCCCAATCCAAGTGGTTCCAAAAAAGGCTAGAATCACAGTGATAACCAATGAGGATGGAGAGATTCTTCCAACAAGGGTGAGTAGTGGATGGAGGGTCTGAATTGATTATAGGAAGATAAACTCATTCACCAAGAAGGACCATTTCCCATTACCATTCATTGACCAAGTCCTTGAGAGAGTGGAAGGTCATGCCTTCTACTGTTTCTTAGATGGTTACTCGGGGTATAATCAAATTGAGGTCTCCCTAGAAGATCAAGGGAAGACTATATTCACATGTCTATTCAGAACCTTTTCTTTCAAACACATGCCATTCAGGTTATGCAATTCCCCTGGAACCTTCCAGCGGTGCATGATGGGAATCTTCTTAGACATGGTAGGGGAATTTCTAGAGGTCTTCATAGATGACTTATCTGTGTTTGGGGATAAATTTGAGGGATGTCTGAGGAATGTAGAGAGAGTCTTTTCAAGATGTGAAGAAAATAATCTAGTCATAAACTAGGAAAAATTCCATTTCATGGTTAATGAGGGACTAGTTCTAGGCCATCTGGTCTCAGGTAGGGGGATTGAAGTTGATAAAGCCAAGGCTGACATCATTCTTCACCTTCCATCACCCAAAACTGTCAAGGAAGTGAGTTATTTCGTAGGATATGCTGGTTTCTATAGAATATTCATCAAGGAAATTAGTTCAATCTACCATCCCATTTGTGCTTTGCAAGTAAAGGATGCTCCATTTGTTTGGACAGAAAGCTGTGAGGGTTCATTCTCAACCCTAAAATCCTCTCTCACCTCTCCCCCCATCATGAAATCTCCAAATTGGAACCTTCCTTTCTAACTTATGTGTGATTCCAGTGACTTTGCTGTAGGAGCTGTGTTAGGAAAACGTTGTGATAAAAATCCTTATGTCATTTCTTATGCAAGAAAATCCTTAAATGATTCCAAAATCAACTACACCACCACTGAAAAGGAGTTACTTGCTATCGTGTTTGACTAATAGAAGTTTAGGTCCTACCTCTTAGGATCTGTAGATACCCGAAGCTTGACGTACATAGATATTACATTACTTTTACAGAATACATAATACATAAAAAAAACAGACACACAAGGACCGTAATAGTTTAGTGTCTTTGGAAACTTGGAACGTAATATACTAATCAAGGTGAAAGATATTCAACATCTCCCATTAAGATCTTCCAAATTTTGTTTCCTTACCTAAAACCTTTCTTTTAATCCTGGGGGAAAATAAAACATAAAAAGGGTGATCTCAAATGCTCAGTAAGGGTAAGCATGGATAAAATTAAACATACCATATACAGTTGAACTTAAAAACATGAACATAATGTTTAAACATAAAAATCTTGAGCAACGACGTAAAACATGGAAGTACATAAGGCATAGATCATAATGGAACATAAACCATGATAAAATAGCATGGGAATAAAACATGTAATTTTGGAATCCATTAAGCACATGTAATGATTTCCATAGTAGCCAAGACATTGCTGCCAAGACCAACTTAGTGGACAAAGTCCCTTTCTGAATTGAGTTCACTTCTCGTTCCAGTCCTGTAATACTGAACTGGATTAACTTACCATTCCAGCCATGTCTATATCATGAGATATAAATCTTTACCCAATGCATTGGAGGGAGATATAGGTCCCACCCATCTCATAATGAAATCATTTTTACTTGTGCCACAAAATAAACATACATCTTTCATAAAAACCCAATAAATAAAATGGGTTTCATAAACATCATCCCATCATCACATAATCCATATAAGAGAAATGGATATCATTTCATAATAAGAAAAGTGAAACCATGTAAATCATAGATACATTATACATGAAACATACACATATGAAATAATGTCATCTTAGATGGAAAATGGTTTTGATAAAACACTTGAAATGAATTCTTGAGGAAAATATCATTTCTTATTCAAAATCATTTTCTTTTCAAAAAATGTCATGCAATTTAAAAAGAAAAGGATTTTGTTGAAAATAGTCATGAAATATTTTGGAGGAAGCTTTATGAAAATAAGGATTTATAAAACTGTAAAAATCCTTTCATGTCGTATAAGTTAAAAAAACATTCTTCTCGTACTTTTGCTGGAAAAGTCAAAGAGTACCTCGTAAAAGAAATATTTCATACATACCATGTAGTAAAAGTCAAAAATGGGTAAAAAGAAATTTAAACATACATGAAACCATTTTAGGAAACATGGACATGGATGAGAACAATAAACCCAATAAATACTTACGAATAAACAATCTCAGATAAGAACGAGATTGGAAAAGTTATCCCTTACCTTAGGTCTGATATTCTTCATACGTATCCAAACATCCGGTATAATGATTTAAATAATGTCATTAACTTATTACAGAATCATATTCAATGTTATTATATCATATATGGTTCACTTATGACTTTATATTACCCGTTCTTTTGTAAATTCATGTTAAAGTAGCGTTTTGGGTAAAATCGTTTCATTTGTCATCCGTGTTTTGACTTGTAATTATTCATATGATTACTTAGATAATGATTAATTAATTACAGAATATAAAACATGACTTATATATAATATATATTTAGAATATACATATATATAATAGATCAATAAATGGAAAGAAATACACCATTCATGGAGACGGTAGGCCGTACGTACGCATGAACGTTGTTTTCGTTTCCTCATTGAATTGAATGGAATTAATTGGATTACATACATATATATATACATAAATCCAGTATAATTATTATGTCATATATTTCATGATTACTTATTATATATACTTTATAATCATTTATGAATTGTTAATCATTGAGAATGAATCTCATCACGTCATGGAGATGGTATTCTGTACGTACGCACGAGCGAGGATATCATTCCCATGATCGTGGAGTTTTATTGGAGTGTATTTATACTATTAAAGAATAAATATCACTTTAAAATAATCATATATATTCATTACTTTCACCATTATACCCATCCAAGTAATGTGGTGGTGGAAAATAGATTACACCACGGCGTGGAGACGGTATTCCGTACGTACGCACGCGCGGTGATTTCATTTTCCGTAGAATGGATAGATGATGAAATATGGTTGTTTCATACTTATAATAACATATCAGTATATGAGTGATACTGATGTTATTACTTAATAATGAAACAACTAAAGAATAAGAAGTGGAAGAAGAAATAAAGTTGACAGAATCGGTAACGGACATGACCTCTTCTTTGAAGCGCCTGTTTGAGACCTCCACTTAGGGCACTATAATTGATCTTTGAAGAAGACCAGGACCTCTAGGATGTTTCTAGTTAAGTGGAAAATATAAGTTTTCAGGGTTTGGCCGAGCGTGAAGGCTCAAAGTGGTGTGAGGAAGAGAGGGAGGAGGTGCCCTTTTATAAGGGAGGAGAGGGGTACCTTTGGAAAAACAAAAAATATTATTTTTTTATAAAGTCAGATTCGTTTTTTAATAGCTCCAAATTGATTTATTTCGAATCTAAGGTGGGTATGGGTCCACATTATCTCATCAAATATAATTTAGACAAGTTAATGTTTCTATTTTAACCTTATCATTTATATTTAACTTTAAGTTAGATAATTTAACTTTTACCGTGTCTTCTTGTTTTCTTACACTATAAGGTTAATAAACTTACTATAACAAGACAAACGAACCCCAAGTTGTTTATTATTAATATATATAACCTTATCTAAGTCATTTGGATGAACCTTTGATTTTTAGGAATAAAATAACAATTAATAATATAATATATTTTTTAAAAACTATTTTAAGTCAATTTTGACACTATTTGGTAATTGATTTTTCTGAAACTCATAAAAGAAATATTAGTTCTAAAACAGTTAATTAAATCCACAATAACATGTAATAATAACCTATAAAATTATTTTAATTCATAAAAAGTCTCAAATTACATTTATTTGGGTATTTATAACATCAATTATGTCAATATTTCATTAATAAGATAATTACTGCATCATCATTGTTTCATAAATAAATTAAATTATTTAAAGTATAAAAATGACAAATAAAATACAATTATGTAGGAAATGTTTTTAGCTTTCTAATGAATATTTATAGTCGAATTTATCTTATGAATAACTCTATATTAAAAATTATTTACTTATTAAATTTTGATTTTAACTATTTTAACCCTTCTTTAAATAAATTAATATTAAATGTCCTAATCTAATCCAAGTGGGCCTAAATGGTCATATTTTATTCCTAAGGTTTTTTTTGGTCGAATTAATCTTATCCAATAGAATTAGGACATGTGTTAGGGTAATAATAATATCATTTTTACCCTTAATTATCCTATTTACTTTTAACCATGGTAAATAAAACTAAAAAGTTACTACTCACTAAATTTTTTTTTTATCTCATTGAACCACATTTTAGTCCTTTATATTAACCGTGTCTCTAGGATTTTCGAAATTCCACTCACAGAAGCCGTAAAATTACGTTTTATGAAAAATTCAGTTTTTTAACTACCACTTAGTGGTTTCACTATTCATCAAAAAAATGAAAGTTTCCAGAAAAATATCAAAAATTAGGTCGAAGCTATATTTGATATTATGCTTTCAAAAATTATGTCTATTTTACCAAATTCAAAACATATCAGTTTCATTAATTAATTTAGAAATTAATTCTCGTCGTCAAAACAAATAGCGTGTTTTTAAGAGATAATAACTATCAAAAGATTGACACTTGTTTATGTCTGGTTTAAATGTGAAATTACATCCAATGACCAACATTGTATTAAATGGTAAAAATATATTCTAAATATAATTTAAAACCACTCAAATTAATTATTTATCACTATTAATTATTTTGATTAAAAAAGTTGTTTTTTATTAAAATTTAGTAATTTTCACTATTCATCAGAATATGAAAGTTATCCAAAAAGTACCAAAATTTCACCCTAAGCTAATTTTGATATTCCAAATCCAAAAATGAAGTCTATTTTGAAAGATAAAATTTATAAAATTTTAAAAAGTGGGTATTACTATTCATAACGGCTAGTTCATAATAATATTATAATAATATCTCGTTTAGTGAAACTCGGTAATGCGTACTACACACGCTATAGAGTAAGGTCTTTATTGCATGTAATGCAAGCCAAATCAGGGCTGTGTGTAGTGAAATCTTTGTTTGGTGTTGCGTATAACATAATCAAAACTTATTTCATTTATACATTAAAAAAATCTATACATATTGTGGCGTAGAATAGTTTCTACAAAACGAACTTGAAATTGTGTGTAACGCAAGCCAAGAATAGTGTTGCGTATACTGCAAGAAAATACGGTGTTACGTATATCACAAGCTAATCTTGGTGTAGCGTACAACACATGACATTAAAAATAATATTTTTCAAAAAATCTCGGGGTGTTACATTCTACCCCCCTTAAAATGAATTTCGCCCTCAAAATTCATCGGGGTTATAAATGGTTTATTACACGAGAGTTTCTTTCATAGAAACTCACATCGTAAAAAGGAATACCTAAACTTGGATTTAAAAACTAAAGTATGAAACATAACGGTTACCCAAATTAACTAATCACTGGGTTTCCACATAGGAGAACATAGGTGAAAATATGGATATGGAAGAAAAATCTAACCATCAAGTTCTGATGGAGAGTGGTGGAGAACATGGCTATGAAAAATCCAACAATCACAAAGCCATAAATTTGTGACGATCTAAGGTACCATCTGATTCATCGGATATAAGAGCACTAGGACAAAATTTTTGGTTTTCAAGATCATTTCCCTAAAGTTGATGAAATTGGAATTAGAAGAAATACTTTCGTGATTTTGGTACAGTCTCACCGTTGGTTGTTCTTTGGACAATTTCCACTTCACCTCTTAATGAAATGAAGTTGAATTTGTCATTCGTGATGTGTTAGCAGATCATGTGATAGAATGATGGGTCATTCCATCTGTCTCAAACAAAAGGTTAGAAAAGTTATCAAAAAATACATAAGTCCATATATAGTGAGATTAATCATATATGGTTCCTAAAATGGACTTATACTTCATATATCATACTGCTTAATATAGTCAAACTAGTTTCTACTAAACACGAACTTCCTGTAGGCTAGTGGTAGGCGATAAAAGCCAGTAGCACTTCGGTTGTGGGTTCGATTCCCACAGCCTTGTCCGACGTGATGGGTTGTCGCCCATCCTGGAGGTTGTACTTTTTCTAAAACTACATTACTATAACATCCCATCAACAATATCGAAAAAACTTATATCCTTAAACAATACTAACTTATGTCCAACATAATTCATTCCAATCTTTAGGCTTATCCAAAATACTGCTATCCAATCTCATATTATAGTGAAAACGATTACCAAAGAGTTCATATAACAAGCATGTTAATACCATCATTGATCCCCATATATCATGAGATATGACTTGTTGGTCACATTCCAAAAATTTGAAGGCCTTAATCATGTATTCTCTTGAAAAATGAATACCCATTAAATCTTAGTGAAAATATGAGTGCTATCAGAAGTTAACTCTTTTCACATACCAAAACCTCAAACCATGATACAACCTTCTCCTTATATCAGTCATGAGCACATGAATACTATCAAGCATTTAATTTTCTCCTTATCCCTTCATTATTCTCATATCATCTACTTTCCAAAAATATCTGAATAACCTTTCATGGTTACTGGTACCATTCATCATACACTTTCAAAACATAAGGAAAGATAACAGTGTAACAATCCTTAGATGTCTCCTTATTCCATAGTACCATGAGATTACTTATACAACATTACACTTGATAAACATGTAATCATTCCACTACCTTCTTAATCCATTGACCGAGCTTCAACAATTCTTTCATCTCACATATCATTTGTAGTCTCTTCATCATCATCAACATAAATACTACCCATATGACCATACTAATTCTCTTCATGAGAATTTCCCTTAGGGCATTGGTTTTCATAATGCCCGTACATTCCACATTTAAAACATTTAATCATTGTTGATGTCGTAGCAATACCATTATCCTCATCCCTGGTGTTAACTAAACCTTTTCCTTTGCACTTACTGGCTTTGTGTCCTTCTTTTCCACACCCAAAGCATCTTCCAGTTCCTTTGAAACATTCTCCTTGATTCCTCTTCCCACATGATTTACATAGGGGAAATTGAACTTTCTTTCCTCTATGATCATCATGAAACTCTATCTTTCTCTTATTAGCCGATTCATGAAACTTACCAAATTTGAGTTTATTGATCATATTATGAGATTTCTGATTTGGCATAATAATGATGTTTAGACTTCCAAATCCCATTTCATTTGGTTTCTCATGAAGAATATCATTCCATTGTCCATCAAATCTTCCATTATCGTGAATCATCTTGTTTCCAACCATTTTCTAAAACCCAAAAAGAATATCGTGAGAGTCAAAAATCATAATAAAGGGGGAGTAAATTCAATATCTAACATCTTAGGTTTAATTCTAAGATTGTTACTGTAATTCTAGGACTATAACCTATAATTATAATTAACCTTAGGGACATCCCTAGACATACCTTAGAAATATCTCTAGGGATCTCACTAAAGTTCTCGCATCCTAGTTTCCAAAGGTTGACTAAACCATTCCTCTAATACCAATTGTAGAGACCCGAAACTTGACGTACATAGATATTACATTACTTTTGCGGAATACATAATGCATAACAAAAACAGACACACAAGGACCTTAATAGTTTAGTATCTTTGGAAACTTGGAACGTAATCTTCTAATCATGGAGAAAGATCTTCAACATCTCCCATAAATATCTTACACATTTTGTTTCCTTACCTAAAACCTTTCTTCTAATCCTGGGGGAAAATAAAACATAAAAAGGGTGAGATCAAATGCTCAGTAAGGGTAAGCATGGATGAAATTAAACATACCATATACAGTTGAACTTAAAAACATGAACATAATGTTTAAACATCAAAATCTTGAGCAACGACATAAAAAATGGAAGTACATAAGGCATAGATCATAATAGAACATAAAACATGATAAAATAGCATGGGAATAAAACATGTAATTGTAGAATCCATTAAGCACATGTAATGATTTCCATAGTTTCCAAGGCATTGCTGCCAAGACCAACTTAGTGGACAAAGTCCCTTTCTGAATCGAGTTCACTCCTCGTTCCAGTCCAGTAATACTGAACTGGATTAACTTACCATTCCATCCATGTCTATATCATGAGATATAAATCTTTACCCAATGCATTGGAGGGAGATATAGGTCCCACCCATCTCATAATGAAATCATTTTTACTTGTTCCACAAAATAAACATACATCTTTCATAAAAACCCAATAAATAAAATGGGTTTCATAAACATCATCCCATCATCACATAATCCATATAAGAGAAATGGATATCATTTCATAATAAGAAAATTGAAACCATGTAAATCATAGAGACATTATACATGAAACATACACATATGAAATAATGTCATCTTAGATGGAAAATGGGTTTGATAAAACACTTGAAATGAATTCTTGAGGAAAATATCCTTTCTTATTCAAAATCATTTTCTTTTCACAAAATGTCATGAAATTTTAAAAGAAAATTATTTTTTTGAAAATAGTCATGAAATCTTTTTGAGGAAGCTTCATGAAAATAAGGCTTTATAAAACCGTAAAAATCCTTTCATGTCGTATAAGTTAAAAAAACATTCTTCTCGTACTTTTGCTGGAAAGGTCAAAGAGTACCTTGTAAAATAAAGATTCCATACATACCATGTATTAAAATTCAAAAATGAGTAAAAAGGACTTTAAACATACATGAAACCATTTTTAGGAAACATGGACATGGATGAGAACAATAACCCCAGTAAATACTTACGAATAAACAATCTCGGATAAGAACGATATTGGAAAAGTTATCCCTTACCCTAGGTCCGATATGCTTCGTACGTATCCAAAAATCTTGTATAATGATTTAAATAATGTCATTAACTTATTACAGAATCATATTCATTGTTATTATATCATATATGGTTCAGTTATGACTTTATATTACCAGTTCTTTTGTAAATTCATGTTAAAGTAGCGTTTTGGGTAAAATCGTATCATTTGTCATCCATGTTTTGACTTGTAATTATTCATATGATTACTTAGATCATGATTAATTAATTATAGAATATAAAACATGATTTATATATAATCTATATTCAGAATATACATATATATAATAGATCAATAAATGGAAAGAAATACACCGTTCATGGAGACGGTAGGCTGTATGTACGCATGAACGTGGTTTTCGTTTCCTCATTGAATTGAATGGAATTAATTGGATGACATACATATATATATACATAAATCCAGTATCATTATTATGTCATATATTTCATGATTACTTATTATATATACTTTATAATCATTTATGAATGGTTAATCATTTAGAATGAATCTCATCGCGTCGTGGAGACGGTATTCCGTACGCACGCACGAGCGAGGATATCGTTCCCATGATCGTGGAATTTTATTGGAGTGTATGTATACTATTACAGAATCAATATAACTTTAAAATAATCATATATATTCATTAATTTCACCATTATACCCATCCAAGTAAGGTGGTGGTGGAAAATAGATTACACCACGACGTGGAGACGGTATTCCGTACGTACACACGCGCGATGATTTCGTTTTCCGTAGGATGGATAGATTGTGAAATATGGTTGTTTCATACTTATAATAACATATCGGTATATGAGTGATACTTATGTTATTACTTCATAATGAAACAACTAAATAAGAATAAGTGGAAGAAGAAATAAAGTTGAAAGAATCGGTAACAGACATTGTCTCTTCTTTGAAGCGCCTCTTTGAGACCTCCACTTAGGGAACTAAAATTGATCTTTGAAGAAGACCAGGACCTATAGGATGTTTCTAGGTAAGTGGAGAAGATAATTTTGCAGGGTTTGGACGATCTTGAAGGCTCAAAGTTCTGTGAAGAATAGAGGGAGGAGGTGCCCTTTTATAAGGGAGGAGAGTGGTACCTTTGAAAAACTAAAAATATTATTTTATTATAAAGTCATATTCGGTTTTTAATAGCTCCAAATTGATTTATTTCTAAGCTAAGGTGGGGATGGGTCTCTATTCTCTCATCCAATAGAATTTAGACAAGTTAAGGTTTCTATTTTAACCTTATCATTTAGATTTAACTTTAAGTTAGATAATTTAACTTTTACCGTGTCTTCTTGTTTTCTTACACTATAAGGTTAATAAACTTACTATAATAAGCCAAAAAAATCCCAAGTTGTTTATTATTAATTTATATAATCTTATCTAATTCATTTGGTAGAACCTTATATTTTTAGGAATAAAATACAATTAATAATATAATATTTGTTTTAAAAACTATTTTAGGTCAATTTTGACACTATTTGTTAATTGATTTTTCTAAAAATTATAAAAGAAATATTAGTTCGAAAAAAGTTAATTAAATAAACACTAACATGTCATATTAACCTATAAAATTATTTTAATTCATAAAAAGTCTCAAATTACATTTATTTGGGTATTTATAACATCAATTATGTCAATATTTCATTAATAAGATAATTACTGCATCATCATTGTTTCATAAATAAATTAAAATATTTAAAGTCTAAAAATTACAAATAAAATACCATTATGTAGGAAATATTTTTATATTTCTAATGAATATTTATAGTCGAATTTATCTTATGTATAACTCTATTAAAAATGATTTACTTATTAAACTTTGATTTTAACTATTTTAACCCTTCTTTAAATAAATTAATATGAAATGTCCTAATCTAATCCAAGTGGGCCTAAATGGTCATATTTTATTCCTAAGGTTGTTTTTGGTCGAATTAATCTTATCCAATAGAATTAGGACATGTGTTAGGGTAATAATAATATCATTTTTACCCTTAATTATCCTATTTACTTTTAACCGTGGTAAATAAAACTACAACGTTACTATTCACTAAAAAATATTTTTATCTCATTGAACCACATTTTAGTCCTTGATATTAACCGTTTCTCTCGGATTTTCTAAATTCCACTCACAGAAGCTGTAAAATTATGTTTTATGAAAAATTCAGTTTTTAAACTACCACTTAGTGGTTTCACTATTCATAAAAAAATGAAAGTTTCCAGAAAAATACCAAAAATTAGGCCTAAGATATATTTGATATTATGAATTAAAAAATTATGTCTATTTTACCAAATTCAAAACATATCAGTTTCATTAATTAATTTAAAAATTAATTCTCATCGTCAAAATAAATAGCGTGTTTTTAAGAGATAATAACTATCAAAATATTGACACTTGTTTATGTCTGGTTTAAATGTGAAATTACATCCAATGACCAACATTGTATTAAATGGTAAAAATATATTCTAAATATACTTTTAAACCACTCAAATTAATTATTTATCACTATTAATTATTTCGATTAAAAAAGTTGTTTTTTATTAAAATTTAGTAATTTCCACTATTCATCAGAATATGAAAGTTATCCGAAAAGTACCAAAATTTCTCCCTAAGATAATTTCGATATTCCAAATCCAAAAATGAAGTCCATTTTGAAAGATAAAATTTATAAAATTTCAAAAAGTGGGTATTACTATTCATAACAGCTAGTTCATAATAATATTATAATAATATCTCGTTTAGTGAAACTCGGTATTGCGTACTACACACGCTATCGAGGAAGGTCTTTATTGCGTGTAATGTAAGACAGGTCAGGGCTGTGTGTAGTGAAAGCTTTTTTTGGTGTTGCGTATAACATAATCAAAACTTATTTCATTTATACATTAAACAAAATCTATACATATTGTGGCGTAGAATAGTTTCTACAAAACAAACTTGAAATTGTGTGTAACACAAGCCAAGAATAGTGTTGCGTATACTGCAAGAAAATACGTTATTGTGTATATCACAAGCTAATTTTGGTGTAGCGTACAACACATGACATTAAAAAGAATATTTTTCATAAAATATCGGGGTGTTACATTCTACCCCCCTTAAAATGAATTTCGCCCTCAAAATTCGTCGGGGTTATAAATGGTTTATTACACGAGAGTTTCTTTCATAGAAACTCACATCGTAAAAAGGAATACCAAAACTTGGATTTAAAAACTAAAGTATGAAAGGTAACGGTTACCCAAATTAACTAATCACTGGGTTTCCACATAGGAGAACGTAGGTGAAAATATGGATATGGAAGAAAAATCTAACCATCAAGTTCTGATGGAGAGTGGTAGAGAACATGGCTATGAAAACTCCAACAATCACAAAGCCATAAATTTGTGATGATCTAAGGTACCATATGATTAATTGGATATAAGAGCACTAGGACAACATTTTTTGTTTTCAAGATCATTTCCCTAAAGTTGATGAAATTGGAAGTAGAAGAAATACTTTCATGATTTTGGTACAGTCTCACCGTTGGTCGTTCTTTGGAAAATTTCCACTTCATCACTTAAAGAAATGAAGTTGAATTTGTCATTCGTGATGTGTTAGCAGATCATGTGATAGAATGATGGGTCATTCCATCTGTATCAAAAAAAGGTTAGAAAAGTTATCAAAAAATACATAAGTCCATATATAGTGAGATTAATAATATATGGTTCCTAAAATGGACTTATAATTCATATATCATACTGCTTAATATAATAAAACTAGTTTATACTAAACAGGGGCTTCCTGTAGGCCAGTGGTAGGCGATAAAGGCCAGTCACACTTCAGTTGTGGGTTCGATTCCCACAGCCTTGTTTGACGCGATGGGTTGTCGCCCATCCTGCAAGTTTTACTTTTTCTAAAACTACATTACTATAACATCCCATCAACAATATCAAAAAAATTTCTATCCTTAAACAATAATAACTTATGTACAACATAATCCATTCCAATCTTCAGGCTTATCCAAAATACTACTGTCCAATCTCATATTATAGTGAAAACGATTACCAAAGAGTTTATATAACAAGCACGTTAATACCATCATTGATCCCCATATATCATGAGATATGTCTTGTTGGTCACATTCCAAACATTCGAAGGCCTTAATCATGTATTCTCTTGAAAAATGAATACCCATTGAATCTTAGTGAAAACATGAGTGCTGTCAGAAGTTAACTCTTTTCACATACCAAAACCTCAAACCATGATATAACCTTCTCCTTATATCAGTCATGAGCACATGAATACTATCAAACATTTAATTTTCTCCTTATCCCTTCATTATGCGCATATCATCTACTTTCCAAAAATATCTGAATAACCTTTCATGGTTATTGGTACCATTCATCATACACTTTCAAAACATAAGGAAAGACAACAGTGTAACAATCCTTAGATGTCTCCTTATTCCATAGTACCATGAGATTACTTATACAACATTACACTTGATAAACATGTAATCATTCCACTACCTTCTTAATCCATTGACCGAGCTTCACAAATTCATTCATCTCACATATCATTTGTAGTCTCTTCATTATCATCAACATAAATACTACCCATACGACCATACTGATTCCCTTCATGAGACTTTCCCTTAGGGAATTGGTTTTCATAATGCCCGTACATTCCACATTGAAAACATTTAATCATTGTTGATGTCATAGCAATACCATTATCCTCATCCCTGGTGTTAACTGAACCTTTTCCTTTGCACTTACTGGCTTTGTGTCCTTCTTTTCCACACCCAAATCATCTTCCAGTTCCTTTGAAACATTCTCCTTGATGCCTCTTCCCACATGATTTACATAGGGGAAATGGAACTTTCTTTCCTCTATGATCATCATGAAACTCCATCTTTCTCTTATTAGCCGATTCAGGAAACTTACCAAATTTGAGTTTATTGATCATATTATGAGATTTATGATTTGGCATAATAATGATGTTTGGACTTCCAAATTTCATTTCATTTGGTTTCTCATGAAGAATATCATTCCATTGTCCATCATATCTTCCATTATCGTGAATCATCTTGTTTCCAGCCATTTTCTAAAACCCAAAAATAATAGCGTGAGAGTCAAAAATCATAATAAAGGGGGAGTAAATTCAATATCTAACATCTTAGGTTTAATTCTAAGATATTTAATGTAATTCTAGGACTATAACCTATACTTATAGTTAACCTTAGGGACATCCCTGGACATACCTTAGAAATATCTCTAGGGATCTCACTAAAGTTCTTGCATCCTAGTTTCCAAAGGTTGACTAAACCTTTCCTCTAATACCAATTGTAGAGACCCGAAACTTGACGTACATAGATATTACATTACTTTTGCGGAATACATAATACATAACAAAAATATACACACAAGGACCGTAATAGTTTAGTGTCTTTGGAAACTTGGATCATAATCTTCTAATCGTGGTGAAATATCTTCAACATCTCCCATAAATATCTTACACTTTTTGTTTCCTTACCTAAAAACTTTATTTTAATCCTGGGGGAAAATAAAACATAAAAAGGGTGAGCTCAAATTCTCAGTAAGGGTAAGTATGGATAAAATTAAACATACCATATACAGTTGAACTTAAAAACATGAACATAATGTTTAAACATCAAAATCTTGAGCAACGACATAAAACGTGGAAGTACATAAGGCATAGATCATAATGGAACATAAACCATGATAAAATAGCATGGGAATAAAACATGTAATTGTGGCATCCATTAAGCACATGTAATGATTTCCATAGTAGCCAAGGAATTGCTTCCAAGACCAACTTAGTGGACAAAGACCCTTTCTGAATCGAGTTCACTCCTCGTTCTTGTCCTGTAATACTGAACTGGATTAACTTACCGTTCCAGCCATGTCTATATCATGAGATATAAATCTTTACCCAATGCATTGTATGGAGATATAGGTCCCACCCATCTCATAATGAAATCATTTTTACTTGTTCCACAAAATAAACATACATCTTTCATAAAAACCCAATAAATAAAATGGGTTTCATAAACATCATCCCATCATCAGATAATCCATATAAGAGAAATGGATATCATTTCATAATAAGAAAAGTGAAACCATGTAAATCATAGAGACATTATACATGAAACATACACATATGAAATAATGTCATCTTAGATGGAAAATGGGTTTGATAAAACACTTGAAATGAATTATTGAGGAAAATATCCTTTCTTATTCAAAATCATTTTCTTTTCAAAAAATGTCATGTAATTTTAAAGGAAAAGGATTTTGTTGAAAATAGTCATGAAATATTTTTGAGGAATCTTCATGAAAATAAGGCTTTATAAAACCGTAAAAATCCTTTCATGCCATATAAGTTAAAAAAAACATTCTTCTCGTACTTTTGCTAGAAAAGTCAAAGAGTACCTCGTAAAAGAAAGATTCCATACATACCATGTAGTAAAATTAAAAAATGGGTAAAAAGGAATTTAAAAATACATGAAACCATTTTTAAGAAACATGGACATGGATGAGAACAATAAACCCAGTAAATACTTACGAATAAACAATCTCAGATAAGAATGAGATTAGAAAAGTTATCCCTTACCTTAGGTATGATATGCTTCGTACGTATCCAAACATCCTGTATAATGATTTAAATAATGTCATTCACTTATTACAGAATCATATCCATTGTTATTATATCATATATGGTTCAATTATGACTTTATATTACCCGTTCTTTTGTAAATTCATGTTAAAGTAGCGTTTTGGGTAAAATCGTATCATTTGTCATCCATGTTTTGACTTGTAATTATTCATACGATTACTTAGATCATGATTACTTAATTCCAGAATATAAAACATGATTTATATATAATATATATTCAGAATATACATATATATAATAGATCATTAAATGGAAAGAAATACACCGTTCATGGAGACGGTAGGTCGTACGTACGCATGAACGTGGTTTTCATTTCCTCATTGAATTGAATGGAATTAATTGGATGAAATACATATATATATACATAAATCCAGTATCATTATTATGTAATATATTTCATTATTACTTATTATATATACTTTATAATCATTTATGAATGGTTAATCATTGAGAATGAATCTCATCGCGTCGTGGAGACGGTATTCCGTACGTACGCACGAGCGAGGATATCGTTCCCATGATCGTGGAATTTTATTGGAGTGTATTCATAATATTACAAAATCAATATCACTTTAAAATAATCATATATATTCATTACTTTCACCATTATACCCATCCAAGTAAGGTGGTGGTGGAAAATATATTACACCACGGCGTGGAGACGGTATTCCGTACGTACGCACGCGCGATGATTTCGTTTTCTGTTGGATGGATAGATGGTGAAATATGGTTGTTTCATACTTATAATAACATATCAGTATATGAGTGATACTGATGTTATATCTTCATAATGAAACAACTAAAGAAGAATAAGTGGAAGAAGAAATAATGTTGAAAGAATCGGTAACGGACATTACCTCTTCTTTGAAGCACCTCTTTGAGACCTCCACTTAGGGAACTAAAATTGATCTTTGAAGAAGACCAGAACCTCTAGGATGTTTCTAGGTAAGTGGAGAAGAGAATTTGGCAGAGGTTGGCCGAGCTTGAAGGCTAAAGTGCTGTGAGGAAGAGAGGGAGGAGGTGCCCTTTTATAAGGGAGGAGAGGGGTACCTTTGAAAAACTAAAAATATTATTTTATTATAAAGTCATATTCGGTTTTTAATATCTCCAAATTGATTTATTTCGAAGATAAGGTGGGTATGGGTTGAAATTCTCTCATCAAATAGAATTTAGACAAGTTAAGGTTTCTATTTTAACCTTATCATTTAGATTTAACTTTAAGTTAGATAATTTAACTTTTACCGTGTCTTCTTGTTTTCTTACACTATAAGGTTAATAGACTTACTATAACAAGCCAAACGAATCCAAAGTTGTTTATTATTAATATATATAACCTTATCTATGTCATTTGGTAGAACCTTATATTTTTAGGAATAAAATAACAATTAATAATATAATATTTGTTTTAAAAACTATTTTAGGTCAATTTTGACACTATTTGTTAATTGATTTTTCTGAAAATTATAAAAGAAATATTAGTTCGAAAAAAGTTAATTAAATCAACAATAACATGTCATATTAACCTATAAAATTATTTTAATTCATAAAAAGTCTCAAATTACATTTATTTGGGTATTTATAACATCAATTATGTCAATATTTCATTAATAAGATAATTACTACATCATCATTGTTTCATAAATAAATTAAATTATTTAAAGTCTACAAATTACAAATAAAATACCATTATGTAGGAAATCTTTTTATATTTCTAATGAATATTTATAGTCAAATTTATCTTATGTATATCTCTATATTAAAAATGATTTACTTATTAAACTTTCATTTTAACTATTTTAACCCTTCTTTAAATAAATTAATATCAAATGTCCTAATCTAATCCAAGTGGGCCTAAATGGTCATATTTTATTCCTAAGGTTGTTTTTGGTCGAATTACTCTTATACAATAGAATTAGGACATGTGTTAGGGTAATAATAATATCATTTTTACCCTTAATTATCCTATTTACTTTTAACCGTGTTAAATAAAACTAAAAAGTTACTATTCACCAAAAAATATTTTTATCTCATTGAACCACATTTTAGTCCTTGATATTAATCGTGTCTCTCGGATTTTTGAAATTCCACTCACAGAAGCGGTAAAATTACGTTTTATGAAAAATTCAGTTTTTTAACTACCACTTAGTGGTTTCACTATTCATAAAAAAAATGAAAGTTTCCAGAAAAATACCAAAAATTAGGCCTAAGATATATTTGATATTATGAATTCAAAAATGATGTCTATTTTACAAAATTCAAAACATATCAGTTGCATTAATTAATTTAAAAATTAATTCCCGTCGTCAAGACAAATAACGTGTTTTTAAGAGATAATAACTATCAAAAGATTGACACTTGTTTATGTCTAGTTTAAATGTGAAATTACATACAATGACCAACATTTTATTAAATGGTAAAAATATATTCTAAATATACTTTTAAACCACCCAAATTAATTATTTATCACTATTAATTATTTCGATTAAAAAAGTTGTTTTTAATTAAAATTTAGTAATTTTCACTATTCATCAGAATATGAAAGTTATCCGAAAAGTACCAAAATTTCACCCTAAGCTAATTTTGATATTCCAAATCCAAAAATGAAGTCCATTTTGAAAGATAAAATTTATAAAATTTCAAAAAGTGGGTATTACTATTCATAACGGCTAGTTCATAATAATATTATAATAATATCTCGTTTAGTGAAACTCAGTATTGTGTACTACACATGCTATCGAGGAAGGTCTTTATTGCGTGTAATGAAAGCCAAGTCAGGGCTGTGTGTAGTGAAAGATCTGTTTGGTGTTGCATATAACATAATCAAAACTTATTTCATTTATACATTAAACAAAATCTATACATAATGTGGCGTAGAATAGTTTCTACAAAACGAACTTGAAATTGTGTGTAACGCAAGCCAAGAATAGTGTTGCTTATACTGCAAGCAAATAAGGTGTTGCATATATCACAAGATAATTTTGGTGTAGCGTACAACACATGACATTAAAAATAATATTTTTCATAAAATCTCGGGGTGTTACAGGATCCCCTATCACTGTGTTCACTGACCATTCTGCACTAAAATACCTCTTCCAAAAACAAGATGCTAAGGCTAGACTAATTAGGTGGGTCCTTCTCTTATAAGAATTTGACCTCACCATCAAGTATAAAAAGGGTGTTGAAAATGTTGTATTTTATCACCTCTCTAGGATGGAATTCAAAGACAACTCAAATCACCTTTCTGTGTCTGATTCATTTCCTGATGAACACCTATACTCTGTGAGCGACTGCCCTTGGTATGCTGACATAGCCAATTTCTTAGTTATAGGAGTCATTCCAAAATTCTTAGGGACTCAAGCTCGAAGGAAATTCCTTTCTGATGTTAGACACTATGTGTTTGATGATCCATACCTCTATAAGTTCTGCCCTGACCCAGTCATTAGGAGGTGTGTTCCAGAATCTGAACAAGAGTCCATCCTTAAATTCTGTCATAGTGAGGCATGTAGAGTTCACTTTTACTCTAATAAAACATCTGCTAAGATTCTTCAATGTGGTCTCTTCTGGACCACCCTCTCAAGGGACTCCGACACATTTTGTCAAAGCTGTCCTAGGTGTCAACAAGTAGGGTCCATCACAAAAAGGAATTAAATTCCACTCACTCCCATCTTAGTGGTTGAAATCTTTGACTGTTGGGGAATTGATTTCATGGGTCCCTTCCCAAACTCTAGGGGATATCTTTACATTCTCTTAGCTGTCAATTTTTTCTCTAAATGGGTTGAGTCCATTCTTACAAAATCTAATGATCATCAAACTGTGATTAGATTTCTCAAGGAAAACATCTTCTCTAGATTTGGAATTCCTAGGGCTATCATTAGTGATCGTGGAACTCATTTTTGCAATCGTCCATTCTCATCACTCATGGAAAAATATGGAATTTCTCACAAAGCTTCCAATGATTACCACCCACAGACCAATGGTCAAGCTGAGCTAGCCAATCATGAAATTAAACAAATTCTTGAGAAAACTATCAATCCTTCTAGGAAAGATTGGTCCGAGAAACTCTTGGATGCTCTTTGGCTATATCTTACAACATACAAAACCATCCTAGGAATGTCACCATATAGGTTGGTTTATGGAAAAGCATGCCATTTACCGGTTGAAATTGAGCATAAGGCCTTTTGGGAAATTAAGAAAATGGATTATGACCTCTCATTAGCCAGAACAAAAAGAAAGTTAGATCTCAATGAACTAGAGGAACTAAGGATGGAGGCTTATGAAAAATTCAAGGATCAATAAAGCTAGAGTTCAAGCCTACAAATCGAAGAATATCAAGGTCAAACATTTTGAACTGGGAAAACTTGTGCTCTTGTATAGTTCAAAACTTCGTTTACACCCTGGAAAGTTAAGGTCTAGATGGTTAGGTCCTTTCATAGTGCATCATGTGTACCCCCATGGGGCAGTAGAGATTCAAGATCCCATAAGTGGTTACATTTTCAAGGACAATGGTCAAAGGTTAAAACCATTCATAGAATCATTTAATAAACAAGAAATAGAGGTTGAGTTAACTGATCCAACCTATAAACCATGAAAAAATTGATAGATTTAGGATCCATGTAGGGATAACGACGTTAAACAAAGCACTGCATGGGAGGAAACCCATGGTTTTCAAGTTTCCAATCATTTTGTTGTTTTAATAAACTTTATATTTTAAATAGGATTAATGAGTCATTTTGATATTTAGAAATAAAAAAAATAAATTGTTGACATGTTCTTCTATAATGAGTATGGATGGGTATGAAAGGGGAGCACCATATTCATCCGTGTCATGTGGTGTGATCCTTGAGTAATACCTTACCCATAAATTTTAAAAGAAGACAATGTATCATCAGTTTATTTTATTTTATTTTTATGGGTTTTTAGGTTAAAATAAAAATACAAAAAAAATACAAAAAAAATAATAATAAAAAAATGTCCACATCGTAGGTCGTGGGGAAAACCCCGTCACAGCCAGCGAAGCTGTGGGGATTCGAACCCGGGACCGAAGGGAGACAGGGGCGTGCACTTACCACTGACCTACGGCTTTTTGTGATTCCTTATTCTATAATTTTTATATATATACTTATATTTTACTTTCTTTATTATATATATATATATATTGTTTTGTTTTGTTTTGTTCATTTTTTTCCTTTTTATACTAGGGAACTCTACAAGTGACATGGATATCAAAGGATTAAAAGGGAGCAGAAATAATTTCAACTTCAACCACCATGTGAATTCATTCCATGATCCTCATTTTCAATTTCCGTTTTGAACTTTCATTCTCTACCTCTACCCCCTTATAAATTTTCTTTTCTTTAAACACTAGGGACAATGTTATTTTAAGTTGGGGGGGAAGATAAAATGAAAAATGCTTTTGTGTCAAAAAAAAATGAATGATTTGAAGAATAAAAATGTGTAAATGGAAGGAACAATTCCTTTAACTTTGAAAATGGTAATACACATTACACACTTTGAAACTGAATATCAAATAATTTAGCATGCCCTGATTCTTATTTTAATCCTTTTATAATTTCATGAGAATAGATTTTGGAAAATGTGGCTATCCAATGTGATATTTCATCGTTTATATTTTCATCAAAAACAAAGATCACAATGTACGTCCTTTGGATAGTGGGGTATTAGTTTAAGTTCATGGGGTCCCCCAAATAAATATCATAGGTTTGGTGATAATTTTAGTTTTAATATGAGTATTCAATAAACAAATTAAAAAAAAACAATAAATTTGCGCGTAGAGCAATGGAATGACCTAATGCGTGGCTTTCGACACTTGGGGATCATGACTCCATAGTTGTCTGGCCCAGAGTTAGTAATTTTATCTCTATTTTTGGTAATTTGAATTTTTTTTTGACTGAGTTAACTTGAGATGATTCCTGAGTATGTGGGCTTCACTTGGTTCCCTAAGGTCTTTGAACTTGGGAGTCATCGGCAAAGTATTGCTATAGGGGTTGACTCTTTTGAGTGCAATTTCAATTACCATGGAAAAATTGAAAAAAAAAAACAATACAAAAAAAATTAATACTCATATTAATATTTAAATTTTATTCCACCTAGAGATTCCTTAATTTCCCCCTTGAATAAAGATGAACCCCCATGTCTATTGTGATGCACAACACATCCTCATACTTAATTGATATTGGATGAAATATGGAAATGAATTTGAACAAAGGAATAGGATTGGGATTGGGATATGCTTATGAAACTATCTTGTATTAAAATATTTTGATGGGTTTCATGATTGTTTTGTATAAGGGTTTTTGGTGATCATTGTGTATTAAAAATTTTTTGGAAAAGGGAATTCAAATTTCATTTTTAATGAGATATATTTTGCTCGAGACTAGCAAAACTCAAGTTGGGGGGTGTGATTATCCACTAAATGAGGATAATATTCATTGTTAATATATATAATATTCATGTTCTTTATCATTCATAAACACCATTTTAGTGCATTTTACACTTTGAACATCATTTCACATTATGATTGTAATACCTTCTTAAAATGCACTATTATGTGGTACATTTTTGAACATCATTTAAAGTACCCAATGATTCATCTTATTTTAAGGAATATAATTATATATATTTTAATTTTATATTTTGGGAAATTTATCTACACTTAAATATGAACATGTTTGATTCAGGGATCAATGGAGAATTCATGGAAGAAGATGAAGATATTTTGTGATGAAAGGAAACAATTCTGGAGAAGTCAGATTGGATACCAGAACACTGATGAGACTGTGGGACCCACATTACGAACCCAATGAAGCCCAAATTTTTCATAAGGATATAAGACATATAGAGGAACAAATAATTTTTCAAGAGCCAGTGCTAATTCGGCTTCTATTTTGGTCATTTAGGCGTCCCAATTTAGAGATAAAAGTCTGGTCCATATTCTGTGGCCCAGAAAAACAACTCACTAATCTAATAATATCTCCTAATATAAAACTCCAAATGGTCCCAAATTTTACAGGAGGTTATGGGATATCCGGGGATCCATTTTCTTCTTATATGGACAACTCTGATTCGTCCATATAGAAGGTCTTCCAAGCCTGTCTGTTCGGTGGATGAAAGATGCCTGCCACCTCGGGTCAAATGTGGAAAAGTCCAAGTTCCACAAGCTTTCCACCACCCTAGGCCTACCATAATCAAGTGGGATGATTTGTACTGTTGGAGGCTCGACCCAAGGCTTCCAAAATTCCTATTTAAGGCAGTGGTGTTGGATTAGTTTGATAATCTTGGATTCTTTGTTCAATTGTAATGTTATCCTGCGATTTTGTTGTCTCAAGTTTGTCTTTCACATGTAAGTTGTTCAATTCACTTTAGTTTCTTAATAAAAGTTCTTATTATCCTCTTATTATGTTGTTCTTCATATCACTTTGATACCGTTGGATCAAGGTGTGAATTTATTCACATCAAACCTTGTGAAATTATCACACAACGGTGGAGTGATCATTATTTTATTGTGTTTTTTTACTTCTCCATTTCTTCCCTCATGAGTCTACTTTCCGCTTCCATTGAAACCATAGAATAAATGGAGGGATAACCCACTTATGGTTTGATCCAAGGGAGTATAAAGGGGATGGATTGGATGTTATTTATCACCCCATTAATGTCTAATCACTTCTTTAATTGTGATTTATATTTGATGATTTTTAAACTCCATCGTCCTTGTTGAATTGAAGGCCACACAATTCAAGTGCTAATACAAACCTTTACCTTGAAGTGATCAAAACTTTGATCCTTTAAGTGTATAGGTTATTAGTATTATGGTGTGTTGGTATTAAATCAGTTAGTGATGAAGTTTTTTGATCTCCTTAAATAAACTCAACTCAAATATAAGAAATTGAAATAATTTAAAAGGGAATACATCCATCCACCCCAAGTGATAACCTAGGATCAACTCATTCTTTTAAATTGAATTCACTTAAGTCTCTTAGAGTTCATTTAAACCCATATAAAACCAACCCAAGTTGGCCACTTCATATCCAAAAACAGTCCATATAATGTACGTGTCTATAGGTTTTTTCATAGGTCTCTGAGGATTCGACAACCCAAGCTAAACTACAAGGACCATCCTACCTTCTTCTCTTGGGTAAATTTGAGCGTGAATCAGGCGGACCATAAAATGGTACCTCTAGAACTTCTCAATTCCATTGATTCCTTGAATGATTGAATAGAATCCATGTAAGGTTGGCATGTATCTGTGTAGCCTGAGAAGAATCCATATCCCAAATGTGTGGATGAAACCTTTCCCCCACATAATTTCAGTAATCCAAACTTCTCAACCTTTGACGATGTGAGAGACCCAAAAAAACATCTCACACACTTTGTGTCCTAATGCAGCCTAATGATGGGACCTCAAGATCAGTAGGAGGCAACCAAGATGAGTTTTTTTTGTAAAAAATATGGTGGGGTTGGCCTTAATTTGGTATAACAACTTTCATGACCCGACCCGTACCGGGGCTCGAGCCGCAACTACCCCAAGCCTGCATCTATAGGCCAGGGGCTGGCGACTAGTGCTGAAGGCACAACAAACTAGGGGAGGCCTTTGCCTAAGAAACTGTACACACACAAAACTAACTCAATGAAAAAGTGAAAAGGAAAAGAAAGAAAGATACAACACTTCTATAAAAGGGAAATAAAATATATACAAATCGATCTCTAAATAGTACAAGTACAAGAAAATTAAATCATAAAGGGAAAGGGGAAAAATACACACCCAACTAGAAAAGTGACACAACCCAACAAAAAGTAAAAAATTAAAAGAGCTGGGAGAGTCCCACTCCAAAATTCCAAGCTACGACCACCACATGTGGTCCAAGAATCTTGTATCCCTAAGCTCTTCTGATATCATGATCAACCTATCCTTCATATGCAAGGCCACACCAAATGCGGGAAAATCCCAAGCAGGGGTGAGTATAAGAATACTCAGTAGGATTCCCTGAAGGCTTGAGGGAGTAACAATAGAGGTACTGAAGAGGGGAGCAGTAAGAGAGAACAAGGTATAACAAGAGTGAACGGAAAGAGTATAGCTCAACCCAATAATAGATATGATCGCTCAAAGAAACCCAAATGAGAGAGTTAAGGGATCTACATCTCATAACTCAGCCCAAGAAAGTGAGTAGCCAATAGTTCCAAGTAAAAAACCATCTGCAAAGCCCAACACCTCGTCACATCTGCCTAAGAAGCCCATGTTAAAGGGTCTCAAATCACCACACCTCGATAATATCTTCTTTGGGCGACACTGACTCACCTGCATGGTTTTAGGTCACATCATAAGGACGTGAATTGATGGGGAAAGCGACCCTCTTCCTCGTGGGTCCTTAGGTAAGTTAAACCATGCCTCGCCACCATGATGCATGATCGAGGGTCTTCTCTGAACCATCAGGGATTACGCTACCCGACCCATTGGGAGGGTCGACCCGATATCTCCTCAGGGACTACACTCTGGGTCAGCCTGGTATCTCATAGGGGACAACGCTCTGGGTCAGCCCGATATCTCCTCAGGGACTACACTTTGGGTCATCCTAGTATCTTTTCGGGGACTATGCTCTGGTTCAACCTAGTATCTCTTTGGGGACTACGCTACTCGGCCTGGTGGGAGGGTCAACCCAGAACTTCACTGGTCATCCCTGCTGAATGGTACCTCTTAGAAATCACTGAGGATCACTGGACACCCCTGCTAGATGGTACCTCTCAGAAAATCACTGAGGAACACTAATCATACCTGTTGGATGGTACCTATTGGAAAAAGTATCGAGGAACTCAGATCATCCCCGTTGGATGGTATGTCTCGAAAAAGTATCGAGGAACTCTGATCATCCCCACTGGATGATACATCTTGAAAAGGTATCGATGAACTGTGATCATCCATGTTGGATGGTACATCTAAAAAAGGCATCGGGGAACTCTGATCATCCCCGTTGTATGGTACATCTCAAAAAGGCATAAAGGAACTCTGATAATCCCTATTGGATGGTACATCTTGAAAAGGCATCGAGGAACTCTGATCATCCCCACTGGATGGTACCTCTAGGAAAAGCACTGCTATAGTCATCAAATGCCGTCCTGGGTAGGCAGCACACTTAAAACATCTCGCATCATATTTAAGAATCCACTACGGAGGGCACCATCACATTATACATGAAAAAAAACTCAAGATAGGCTACTCATATGCCAAATTCTAATTCCAAAAGAAGGATATACGAGAGATAAAATATTCGTAAAGTGTTACATGATGCGGGTGGGACGCACATGTTGTGTGGCCCCACCTCTTTGCCTGGTTGTGTACCTTTCCATACTCGGGAACTAAACTGAAAATCAAGTACCCCTAGGTGTGCAAGTGTACTCCCATAGTACATGATATCTCTAGCCAAAACAACTGATGAGCATGCATTTCTCATTGTTAAACCAAAGGAAAAAAACATACTTTTACTCACAAACCTCCTTAAATGGCACCAGATAACCAAACAGATCACACCGTTATGATTCCTGGAGAAAAATGCACAAGGTCAACTATTCATTCTCCCTAAACAGAAATCCGATAGAAAAGTTATATATCGCTACATTGTGCTTGAATGACGTCATGTGGGGCCCATTCCATGGTCTTGAAATAAAATATATGGATTGGGCCGTTGCGATCTTCTCAAAAAAATATACGGGATCGACTACTCATTCGCCCAGAATGGATACTTGGTGAAAAAGTTGCATTTCACCGCAACACGTGCGAACTGGACCTCATGGGGACCGCACCTCAATCTCTATGTAAATGCCTTAAATTGATCTTGAATATATTGCCTCACTTTCAGGGTCACAACACCGCTGACATCTCTCCAATCCGATGTCGTATGGAAGATTTATGACATATATTGGATTTCAAAACAATAATAATATGATTATTATTGGGTGTTTCGTGGACCCGACCCACAAACCAGAATTTAATATTTAACATTGGACTTGAATCGACCGTCTTAATCCCAGGGTCGCTCTACTACTAACGGTTCGTCAAACCGAGGTCGCACATATGAGTTACGGATGAAAATATGGTTTTACCAACAAAAATAATAATAACATTATTATACTATTTTTATTTTTATTTAACCTTTATTTTATTTTCCCCTCAAAGAAAATCCCACGCTCAACCTATTGCAAGGTTTAAATGTGCTGCGGATAATCTCCCATGATTGACTCTTCGTTTATCATTTATTTTCCCTTTTTTATCATTATTTTATTATTCCTCTCTCCAATCTTCTCTTTTTCATTTTCTTCCATGATTTGAACCCCCTATAAATCTAACTCCCAGCCATCGATCATGCTCCAACACCTAAGAACACACCCCGCTCGCACCACCCTGTAGCGAACCGAGAATCCTCCGCACCTCCGCCTCGCACACCGCTATACCGCCTCCACTACGCCGCCCACTCACGCTGTCGCCGACTCACCCACATTGCCGGCCAAAGCCGATTGGCCCCCGCTTGCTGCGTGCGCACCACCTCACCACCGAGAGTTGCACCAAACACCATTTATCTCTTAAAAAAATCCCTGAAATCACACCTCCCTCGCTGGAAAGCCTATCTACACCCGTAAATCCCATATATATGGTGACCGAGTCTTGCCATCAACCTAGATTTCCGGACACCGCTGCCCCAAACCGCTGAAACCACTTTCCCTGACCATCGATGTTGTTGTTTTCCTAGGCCGCTGAGATCCACCACTCACCTATATACACCAGGGGACACTAGAAACTGCTAGGAAAGGAGGGTCATACCACCTTCGATCGCTGGTCACCATCTCTATCGTGTCTGGTGTCAAGAAACTCAAATCTGGGACTTACAAAACCACATCTGGTCTCCTGTCAAACTCTATCGCAACCCAACTGGGATCTTGATCCCGAATCTGTATCCACAAAATCATTCAATTATTCAATGATTTATTATCATGTATTTGTCCTATCATTGGTTGAACAAGACACCGACGATGAACACACGAAGGGCAAAGATAGAAAATTACAGAACAACAACAAAAATTGATCTATGACCATGTTTGTTTGACCATCATCGATGAGATTCAATAATGAGATGAGTTATCAAATAAAAATATTCCATATTAAACAAACCAAAATTTTAGGAATAATAAAGTAGAAAAAATGGATTAAACATCAAAATTTCAATTCGTGAATTAATTTGTTGAGGATTAATTAGCGTTCGTTATGAAAAAATCAATTGGGGATAAAAATACACAAATAAAAGTCCTACTTGGATTGGATCCATTGTCGTTTGATGAAGATCATGCTTGCGCAATGATTAGAAGAAGTTGTTGTGTTCGCCGCACTTCAATCCACCTGGAACCAAGGATTCCTGGTCGTTTGTCAATGGGAAGGAGAGGAGAGGGTGGTTGTCGTCCTTGGAAAAATAGGATTATGAGACCAAGATCTCATAACCATGAATTTATATCCTCTCATTAGGTTAAAATAAATCAATTAAATAATCAAATAAACAATTATTTAATTATTTAATTAATCGTTGACGATGGAACATAAGCCAACCTTCCGATGCTGACAAAGGTTATACCCTGCCTAAGGTCAAACCTATATTCTGAACTTAATGGTGGTATAAAATTTCTCAGATGATCCTCCATCTGTGATTTATTAGGTTTTGAGTCATTAAATAAATAAATTAATAATTTAATTCATCCATTTAACACACCATCAACGAGCAAGGGGTCCAAACGCCTCGTGCCGACTCATTTTATATCACGCCTAGGGGAAACATTGTGTTCTGGACCCAACCATGGTCTCTAATTTCAAATCTGATTAACCATTTAAGAGATATCACGTTTTATTTAGTTAATCGCGTGTGCGTAATATAAAAACACTTAATATTTTTATAAAATAAATCTCAGGCACACCGGGCCTCAGAATTGCACGTCATCTCAACACTCAGCTTTGGAAATATTCATAGAAATATTTCAAAGTCTTATTAGGAAAAAATTGGGTCTCTACAACAACCTTCAATCAGGATCCATTGTAGGATGGGAAGACCTTAATCATCAATTCCTTTATCTATTCATCTCCATGTTGAGGAAAAAGAAAATATTTGACCTCATAAACCACAAACAATGTGAAAATAATAGGGTTTCTAACTTTATTTCCAGATATAAGGGTTAAACCTATTCACTTAGTATCCCTCTCTCATAAGATAAATTACAGGAAATATATGTTAAAAATCTTCAAGATGAGCTACAAACACCCTTGATCCTAATGAAATATGAAATCGAATTCCATTAGTTTTCATAGACGGAACAATGCCTAGAATATTCCATTCAGGGGACCCAATCTAAATCTTAGCGCATGACCTTGATATAGGATTAAAGTCTTGGTAAGGTAGATACTTTCACTATTAGCCCTAAACCATTATCAATTCCTATTCAAGTACCCAAGAAATACCTTAATCATCCGATGCCTCCTGTTGAGTGGTAGCTGAAAGAAAATTGACCTCAATCATAAGAAAGAAGAGACCGGGGTCACCCATGATTTGAGAAATGGATGAATAAATAGTTCTCCTTTCAAAATGAGAAGGTCCCTGGTTATTTCCTTGCATCCATGAAAATTAACCTACTCAAGCTACCATAACCCAAGAAACCCTATGAGGTCAACCTCACTGATCTTCCTGACTACTTCCCATTCCATAGGACGCTAGGTCACACCATACAAGATTGCTTTGTCCTCAAACACTTTCTCCAAAGCATGGTTAATTATGAACTGGTGATGCTAAATAATTCTATGGAATATGTGACTTGTATATTCATAAACCAACCAGAAGAAGAGGGTGAATATAAAGAAGTTTCATCTAGTTGTGGGTAGAAGTTTGTTAACTGGAAGATTATAAAGACATCTAACCGAAATCATGTCACCCTAAGATCACAGTTTCACAAACCAATAATTTTATCATCACCTAGGGAGGTGAATTTTAATACACCTCTCAAAGGTGGACATAATCATCGTACATAGGAAAAGACACATTATAAAGAGTCATATCTGAATCCCACACAAGCTCTGACTCCTAGAGACTTCATTCCTTTAACATCTAGAGAACGGGAACCATCCCACCAAATGGTACCCTCATCATATGAAGATCAAGTCTTTGTTTATGTTGACATAGTTCACTTAACAAATCCCTTCTCTAATGATGAATACACCTCCAAGTATGAGTTCCCCATACCAAACTGGGGAGTTGGAGGTTGAGGACATAGGAGCTGAGGATACAGGGGACAACACATGCATGATTGAACCTAATATTTTGGTCACATCCCCATGGAAGACATATATGCATCCATGAACCATGGGTGAGTACTTCATTAAGTCCAATAGAAACATGTAGATGCCTTAGATCCCTCCAGTAGTCATCCAAGCCTATTCATCTTACAAGACCATCATGCGGGGGTGTGATTGTCTGATCAACCAAAACAAAGGGGAAGACCGACATGGTCCGTTCCACTTATAGAAGATACTCCTTAAACCTCTACTCAAGCACCAGCCCCATCCACCTCAAACACCTCAACTCTCAAGCCACCTGATCGAGAGTAACCTCACCTTGGTAATCAAAAACCCCTAGAACAAATGTACGATGTTATGAAATAATTGGAAATTTTCCCAGCCAAACTTTCAATCATGTATTCCCTCTATATTTCAAAATAAATCAGAGAGGAACACATCAAATCCCTCCAGATCGCATAGGATTTTGAGATAGAAGTCTCTGTAGCCTAGGTTTATCAAGTGGAGACCATGTCATCAAAATTCCATGTCACCATCACATTTACTCAACAAGATGAGGAAAAAGTTATCCAGGGACATATCAGACCCCTATATGTCTTAGGTAAACTTGACAATGTTGACATATAAAGGGATATAATTGAAAATTGTTATCAGATAAAACTCATTCTTATTCCAACCCTTCAATGGTTGGTATATAGTTAGGGGGAATTATCTCCTACAAAGATAACCATTCAAGGGTATGATAAGAGTGAGAAAAATCCTCTCGAGAAGATCAATCTCAAAGCTCAGTTTGGGGATCTCACATCTAATGTCTAGTTCATAGTTATCCATCAAGATACTAAATATAATGTCATACTTGTAAGACCTTAGATTCACAGCCACATTATGGTGCCTTAAACATTTCATAAATTACTGAAATACCCAATCAATGGGAAGGTCATCATACTACATGGTGACTATTTTCCCTTTGATTCTTATAAATCCACATATGCTGAGGTAGGTTTCTATAAAAGGGAATACAAACAACCAACGGTGGATAAAGATATTTCAATTTTGGCCCACAATGGATTGGATTCCTCCCCTATGAATCCTTGGAGTATGATCAACGACGATTATATGCTACCCATAAACCATATTAAGGCAGAAGAATTAATACCAGATGTTTAGGATCCTCCTTCCCCTGGTGGCATTGTAAAAGAAAAAAAATCAGCTCTAGAATATCTCTGTAATAAATCCGGTAGTTCAGGGTAACAATGTATCTTCTTATATCCTCTCTTACCTTGACACTGATAGATATTCCCCTATATTACCTACCATGTCTGAAAATTCCTCCATGAACTCAATGTTTGAAGAAAAAGAGGATGAACTTAGGAACTCCCCTCATGCAGTTGAAGAAGGTGTCTCCACCACCATTAGTGAGATCAGGAAGGTTAATTTGGGAATATAAAAGACCCACGACACACATTTATTAGTTTCACTATGCTTCTTAAGGATCCATAGATGTATATTTCATTTATAAAGTAACATCGATATGTTTCCACTTCGAATTATACGGAGATGCCCGGGCTAAACCCCAACATGGCTATGCCCCACCTAGGCTTACCCAATGACCATAAATGTTTCAAGAAGGCATCCAAGTGAATTCACCCCTTCTATTCTACTAATATAGAATTAGAAGTTGAAAAATTGATCAAATATAACTTTATCCTGGAAGTTCCGTACCCAAAATGGATCACTGATATTTTACACATCAAAAAAAGAACGGGTAGATCTGGGAAGTGAAGTACCCAAAATGGCCCTCTAATATCACCCCCATCAAGAAAAATAATAGGAAGATTAGGGTCTATATCGATTTTAGGGACCCTAATTGACACTGCCTGAAGAAAGATATCCCATTATCAATCAGCAAACTTTTGATCAATGCAACTGCTAGATTCCAAGACCTTTCCTTAATGAATGGGTATTTAGGGTCTAATCAGATAAATATGGACCCTAAAGATGAGGAATCCACCATCTTCAGAGCACCTCAATGGATCTTTTGATATCAGGTCATTCCATTTGGATTAAATAATTATGACTCTAATTACTAATGTGCCATGCATAATATCATTATGCCCTTCTTGGAATAAATAGAAGAATTCTATATTAATGACTTGGTAGTCAAATATCAATAGATATGTGATCACAGTTTGGATCTTGAAGCAATATTCAACAAGTTGTAAAAGTGCTGTTTGAAGATGAATCCACTAAAGTTCTCTTTTGGGGTAATGTTGGGGAAATTCCTAGGATTTTTGGTACAAAACTATGGTATCAAAGTTGATCCATAAAATACTAGTGAAATCCTAGAAATGTTATCTTCTCATAATATAAAATAACTGATGGGTATTCATGGGAACCTCACTTACATTCAACATTTCATAACAAAACTAGCCAGAAAATTGATCCCCTTCACTAAGTTAATGAAGAAGGGATTCACCTACCGATGGTATGAGGAATACCATGAATCCTTTGAGAATATCAAGCAGTACTTGATACAACCATTGGTCTTGATTCCACCAGAATAAGGAAAGACAATTATATTATATGTGGCCTCTATGGAGTGATCTCTTAGTTCTCTCCTCACATAGAAAAATGATGTGGGGAATCAAAAAAATACTCTACTACCTTAGTTGAAATAATGATCAGTACTAAGAAACAATGTTTTCATGTTAAGAAGAACTTCCGCACACTCATCTTTTCATTGAAAAAGTTGAAAAATTACTTGCAACATCACAAAGTCCACTTGGTCTCTCATATTGACCCTCTCAAGTACATCCTTGGCCACCCTATGCATATTGGGCATTTTTATTGATGGGTAGTTATTCCACAATAATATTACATCCGGTTCTTATCATAGAGGGATTTTAAAGGGTATCCCTTGGATGATTTCATTATGGTACATCCCACCCCATAAAGCACACTAGTGGACACTTAACTTTTAGATGAAGAAGTTTTATTTGACCATGAAACTCCTCAAACATGGGATATGTATTTTGATGGTTCCACCCAAATTCCTATTTAGAATAGGCTGAAAAACCCAATGCTGAACCAGGTAAGTCTAGGGATTTTATTTTTTCCCCAAACAAAGAATTTTTTCCCTACTCGTTCTCACTTTTCAAAGGATGAATTAATAATGATGCATAATAAAAATCCCTCATTACTAGATTGGAACTATCCCAACAGCTATAGATTTCATACCTAAACATCAAAAGGGATCAAAAAAATCAGAGGTGAATATGCCATTAAAAATAAATAATTGGCCCCTCTCATCAGTTATGTTAGAGGAATGATGGTAGAATCCCCCTTTGAACCAATATTATGTCATGTACCTTGATCAAATAATGCTTGTACTGATGCATTGGCTAATGTAGCCATAGTCATGGATGACCCCGATTAGGATGAAGTGGTTTTCCACATCATGTACTAAAGGATGGTCTCATCAATCATCATCCGTGACATGGAAAATCAATCTAGTCAACACTTCCCCAAAGCATGATTAACTGACATCCACCCTTGGATAGATGGAACTCATAGTTGATTATATCCAAAATGGGACCCTCTTGTTAGATCGAGTATAAAAGGAATAAAACCGATTCGAAGAAATGAAATTTACCCTTTAGGATGGAAAATTGAGTAAAAATATATCTAAGAATGAGGCTTCAATGGAATCATCCTCTAATGAATAATAAAAGGATAGATTTCTACCATCATGGAATAAGTCCATGTAGGCTCCTATAATGCTCATCCATTCGAGACCAGAATCTCCCATAAAATTAAGAGTCATGGTTACTACTAGAAAACAATGATATAAGACTATGTGTAATTCACTATGAAATTTAATGAATGCCAGATTCATGAAAACTTCATCCACCAACCCCCATAGTTACTACATATAGCTAAATATTCCTAACCCTTTGCTGTATGGGGGATGGATATTTTGGGGCCATATCCCCGAGCCACAAAAAAGCAGTTTAAGTAAAACCTTAGTATTATCGCCTTATTTTCCAAATGGGCCTAGGAAATACCCATTAAGGAATTTGGAATGAAGAATATCATTAACTTCATGAAATCCAATATCATCACTATATTTAGAGTCCCTCATGTGATATTGATGGACAACAACACCAAATTCTATTCTTCTAAATTAATGAAATTATACCAGGAGTAAAACATTAAATCCAAAAATTTATACCACTATCATGTAGTGGAAAATGTAATAATATAGGCCTTAAATAATACTATGTCAAATATACTCTAGAATATAGTGAAAAAGGACAATAAGTCTTGGTCAGACACCCTGATTGGGACACTGATGGTACCATAGAAAAATTCATGTTTGTTGGTCAGATAAGGGAATGGTACTTGGGATAGATTATTGAATTGTGATGGATCATGGATGATGGGACTAGAAATGATTTTTGGTATCATTGTGGGGATTGTATTTAGTGTCTTATTTTAGCTTCCCTTTGTGAATTTTTACTATCATGACATGACATGTTTACTGTATTGGTTTATTGGCACTTCTCCATTTTGAGAATTTGGTATGTGATGTATGGTTATTGTTTATTATTTCATGATATTGTTTATTATTATTTACATTATTTTCATACTATGATAAAGTGTTTATAGTATCCCCATGATGACATGTTTACTGTATTGGTTTTTTGGAACTTCTCCATTTTGAGAATTTGGTATGTGATGTATGGTTATTGTTTATTATTTCATGCTATTGTTTATTATTATTTACACTATTTTAATACTATGATAAAGTGTTTATAGTCTCCCCATGTGTTTCATTAGACCCTCATTTCTTGTTGGAAGCCTTTGGAATATGGGGAGGCATGCCAGAGGTCATGTTGAGAACCATTTTTCCTACTAGTTCAAGTGAGCTGGATCAAGGAATTACATAGTGATATTAAATGATTTTTTTCTTTAATACTTGGGGAAAGTAGATAGGTTAATAGTATGTATCGGGACTTGGAAATGAGTCTATGCATGGGAGTATCTAACCCATGTACTGTGGAAAACCCATGTTCTTGGTGTGGTATTGTGGTTCTTGACATTCACTTGTTATAGTTGAAATGTAATTTTAACTTGGGTTATTCAATTGTTTTGTGATGTTATTTCTCTCTTATATTTTTATCATGGGTCAGAATAGCACAATATTTTTTTTAAAAATGAATCAATTAAGGAACTCAAGGATTAATGTGACATGCATCATGTTAGGCCCACATGAAAAATCATGTGGGATATGGGAAATAAAGTTCTCTTCAATTTCTTTTGTGTTTTTAAAGAAATAATGCCTAAAAAATATGTTGGAATTTTTATAAATTTAATGGTGTTAATTGAAATGGTTAAAATGGATCTTAATGAAGAAGTGAAATCATTTTGAAAATTCAAAGATGTTAATATGGCATCCAATGTAAAATTTGATATTTGGAATTTTAGTTTACCCTGTGTTTTCTATGGTCCCAGATAGGGAAGGTTGGGGGTAGTGATATTGATGTGTTTTTTTCTATTAGGATAGTGCATATGGTGTATCATGTTATGGATAGTTGTGACCTATCTTATTTTATAACTATGAAATAAATTATTATGTGCCCTGAAATATGTGTTTTCATTATAGAGATATACCCCCATGATTAAATTAATAGGTTGGGTGATAGGAGGAAATTATTGAGAGTGAACCTCCAGTAGTAATACAAGAACCCATGTTGGTTCCAAGTAAGAGGGGTGGGGAGTAGTTCCATGATAACTTCATGGGTTTTATGCATTATATGGAGAGAGACTTAGGGTGGGCTACACTGAGTATGTTTGGTTTAATGGGAAAGATTCATCTATAACATCCTTTGAAATTCTCTAGAGATGGTGGTCCTGTGGAAGGTAAGTTCAGGATTGAGTATATCTATATGGTTCTAGATCACTTAGAGAATCCTCTGGATAGAAGGGTTAAGTTGGTAAATTATATGTTGCAAGGATGCGTGAAGCAATGGTGGGATATGGAAGGAATTCCAAGAGAAGTTCTGAGAGTAGTTTTACCTAGATACCCTAAGATAAAAGAGAGTCATCAAGTACATGCATTTATCCTAAGGGAACATGTTAATGATGGATTATGTTGGTCACTAAAATAACCTGCAGCTTTTTGTTTTGACGTTGGAAGGAGTTGAGGTGATGAGGGTGAAACATTTTTAGGATTAGATTAGGTTTTATATTAAGTTTCAAGTAAATATCTTCCATATTTAGAAGTTTACTAAGGAGGTAAATCGAGCTATAATTACTAAGGGGAACCTAAAGGAGGCCTATAGAGGAAACAAGATGGTTTTAGTTTTGTGGTTTGGTGGTACGTCTTATGATGGTAGGAACCATTGTTCTGAGAACTTTTGTCAAGGTAGTGGAAGACATGGAAAACAAGGGAGTGGACTTACATCTTAGGGCAGTGGTCATGTGGATTTATATTAGTTTGGTAATCTAGGTCAACTGTGAAATAAGTGTCTTCAAACAATAGTGGAGTGTTGATCTTGCAACTAGACAGGGAACCTATAGAGGTTTTGCAGGAACTCTCAATAGATAGGAAGTGATGGAGGATCTAGGCCAGTGAAGAGCATCCATGGGTGATCTTATACCCCATATCATTTAGGAAGTTGGAGTTACACCAATCATCCCTCAACATATGGGCAGTGATGGAGGACCTAAGATGATGAAGAGCATCGATATGCGATCTTCTACCCCATATCATTTAAGAAGTTGAAGTTCCACTAATCATACCAGTCATGGTGGGTGATTTGGTACTTGAAGAAAAGATCATCAGTATTAATAGGGTAGTTCCACACATGGTACCCTGAGAGGAGTCCAGGGTAGAGGTATAGGTTAGTTTCATGCATTTCATCCTTTACTTGTTAGTATCAAGGATATATTATCAATTTTCTGTGGTACGATCCTTATAGATTTTACGCTTTCTATTACTTAATTTGATATAGGAGTTTCACATTTATTTATAAATGATCAGTTTATGAACTATTTAGGCCTGAAGATGGATTATATGTTTTGGGTTATGTCGATTGAAATTCTGTTAAGGGTAAGATAAAATGGAGTTTTTAATTTTAAGGGGTGTTTCCTCAAGATTGGTGGGTACCATTTCCTTTGGGAATTGTTTGTACTTGATATTTCAGGTTTTGAATTGATATTAGGAATGGATCAGTTGGTTACATATCGATCTTACATTGATTTTTTTACTATAGAAGATTGATTTTCACATATCCTAAGGGTCACATCTATGTCTATCATGTAGAATGGAATATCCAGGAAGGCTGGGAAATGTTAGTTTGTTAACAATTGGGTGATATCACAACCTAGGTGTCAAGTATTATGCTTTATGATAGGGGAGTGAAGCATGATTTCTTTCCTCCTATTATCAAATAGTTCTAGGATGTATTTCCCAAGGATTAATCAAGGAATCTACCTAAGAGAGAGATTGAGTTCATGATTGAGTTGATTCTTAGAGATAATCCAATTACTATTTATCTATATAGAATAGAACTAATGGAAGTATAGGAACTTAAGACTCAGTTGGAGGAGTTATAGGATAAGGTATTAATCTATTCAACTATATCACCATGGCTATCTCTAGTTTTGTTTTCTAAGAATGATGAGGGAACATTGCATTTATGTATTTATTACTTGAATTTGAATTGGATGATGACCAAAAATTAGTATCATCTACTACATATTGATGATATCTTTGACCAAATAAGGGGTTCTTGTGTATTCACTAAGATTAATTCAAGATCAGGGTATCATTAGCTGAGGGTGATACCTTCTAATATACCAAAAATTTCATTCATAAGTATGTATGGTTTGTATGATATCATCATGATACCATTTTGATTGGTGAACACTCCTATTGTGTTTATGGCCTTGATGAACTTAACATTTCACCCATATTTGGATCATTTTGTGGTCTTCTTTATTAATGAAATCTTTGTGTAATCCTAGAATCATAAAAATCATTCAAAATATCTTAGCATCATCTTGAGTAAAATGAGAGAGCATCTGTTATATAATAATATATCTAATTGTTATTCGTATTCCAATAAGGTACATTTCTTTGGCCATATAATACTATAGGAAGGCAGGTCAATGGACCCTAATAAGGTCCAATATGTTGTTTCTTGAAAAAACTAGATAATTTTTTCCATATACAAAGCTTTATAGGTTTTTGGGTTACTACTGAATGTTCATTAAAGACTTTTCTCACTTGGTAGCACCATTATTGGGCCGAATCATGAATGACATAATTTTTGAGTGGTTTGAAGCATGTGAGAATACCTCTAAAGAGTTAAAGAGATGTTTAAACATTGGATCAATTTTGATCATATCTAATCTAGGTGAAGAGTATAATTTGTATTGTGATGCATCAAGGAGAGCGAGTCATGGATTATGGATCATGGTAGTTGAGACCATATGAATAGAACTATGCTACACATGATCTCGAGTTGTACATGATGATTTATGCCTAAAAGTGTTAAAAGAGTGATATCCTGGGTGAGAGGTTTATTTTTTATAAAGATAAAAAAATCCTTAAGTATATATTTTTTCAGTGGAATTTAAACCTCTGACAGTGGATATGGGTTGAGTATATGCAATCAATTGATTTTGAGCTAGCTTATACAACAGGAAAATGGAATGCTGTTGTAAATTCTCTGAGCTGAAATACATATAAATAGGCTACCCAAGAGTCTAGTTCTGAGTGGAATATGATGACCTTTTTTGTGGAGATACAAATATGTTTTCTGGAAGATATGGAGTAGAAGAATATCATATTTTTATCCATTGAGCCCTATCATCTGAGTTGAATCAAGAGGAGGCCACTATGGGAACCCAAGGCACCTGGAATTAAGGGAAAACTTTGATGATCGGTAGCTACCCCCCAACTGGACCATCGATGAATGACCATGTTATTGTTCCTACTTATATGTGTGGGGAGATGATGTGTGACATTTATTCTTAAAAGTGGGAATTAAACCATAGTTTTACCAAAATTTACCATGATATTCATAGATAGTATTGGTGGCCAGGAATGAAGAAAGAGATAGTAGGTTTTTTGATGCAATGTTACACCTATCAGTAGGTGAAGGTTGAGCATCAGTAGTATGAAATAATTTTATAGCCATTTATCATTATGGAATGGAAGTGGGATGTTGTTTCCATGTATTTTTTAGTGGGTTTTCCGATGAATCCTTGGATGAATGATTTGATCTAAGTTATTGTAGACTGGTCGACAAAGGTATCCCATTTCTTTCAATTTTGGGAGACTTTCACTATTTATCAGTTGGGTGAATTGCACATGCGAGAGATAACATGTTTTCATGGGGTTACCAATACCATTGTTTCAAATAGGGACCCTTGTTTTACATAAAGATTTTAAAAAGGATTGAAAAATGAAATTGGTACCCATGTGTTTTGATTACAACTTTTTACCTATAGATGGACATGTAGTCAAAACATACTATCCATGTGTTATAAGGCATGTTGAGAGAATGCATCCTAGATTTGGTAGAACATGGTAAAAGCATCTAGAACTTATTGAGTTCACCTATAAAAATAGTTATTATAAGAATATTTAAATTTCACCATATGAGGAACTATATGGTAGGCCATGTAAAACACCTTTTTGATGGATTGAAGTGGGAGAGTTAGAGTTGCTGGGGCTAAGTCTCATGTAAGAGACATTAGAGAGGGTTCAGTTGGTGTGGAAGCATATCGCCAGGTCCCAACATGATGCATGACTGTTTATTTACTAAGAACAATAAATTGGGGTTTATAATGTTATCTGAGACATTTCATGGATCCTATTGGGTCCGTTGGAGATTATAAGACCAAGCTTAATGGCCACCCAAGGGGTGTGCCAATTCCTTAAAAATGGTAAATGTGGAATATGAAAGTGGAAATAGAGGGTTTATAGAATTAAACAGGTTCTTTTGTCACATGGTATTACAATGGGGTGAAAGGGATTGTTTAGGTTGACATGAATCTAAATTTGATATGGATTGAGAAAGGGAAGTGATGGAAAATGATTAATGGGGGTTATTTTTGAATTGTTAAATGATTTTAAATAATGAATCATTGATTGTGCAATGTGAATAAAATTTTGATATGGTCTAGTTTGGTAAATTGGTTAAACAGGGTGAATATTGTAGACCATATGATTATTGAAAATTTTAGAACAATATACACCATTGTTTCCATAATGTGTTAATTTTTTTAAGTATGTTGATCCTTGGGAATAGTTTTTGATTAATATTTGAGATGTGGGACATGATGCTCTCGACCCATGGGTTTGGATGTTGCACATGGAATTCCTTATTTTTGATTTTGGATGATCAAACATGAAATTATGTATCCTTGGTTTTTTTTGATGATCACGAAGCCTCATAATATTGATTTGGGTGCCAATATGATGATCCAGGCATGGATGGTTTGACATGATGTGGGCTCTTGGATGAGATCCCTTTTTGTATCAAGAATTGAAATAATAAATTAAAACCCATTTTTATGTAAAGTGTTAACCCCTATAGTTCATGGACTAGACTTACAGAGACCGAGACTAAAGAGGATAAATAATAATTGGTGAATTTTAAAAAAAATTTCTTTGATGTCTTATTATTATCATTCCATCGCAATTTTTATACACATTTGTTCTAACTTGATATTACTTTAGAAACCATTGATAGTGACCTATTTATTTGTACTCACTCCCTACTTGGGATAAAAATGGTAGCCAAGAAGTCTTTATGGTTGTAGTTTTGGATAATGTCAAGGGACCTGTGATGGATGGTTGAATTTGGATAAAGCATGGATGAGGGGACCAATCATTCTTTTAGGACCCATTGTTGGGATCGTATTTAGTGTATTATTCTTGTTTCCCTTTGTAACTTTAGACTATCATGACATGAAATGTTTACTTTATTAGTTTTTTGGTACTTCCCTAGTTTTGGAATGCGGTATGTGATGTATAATTATTGTTATTTATTACATGATATTTTTATGATGATTTCCATTTTTTGTCTTACTCTAATAAAGAGGGTATAGTCTCCCCATGTGTTTCATTAGTCCCTCATTACTAGTTGAAAGTCTATGGCATATGAGGAGGCACACCTGAGTTCATGTGGAGAACTAGTTTTTCTACTAGTCTAAGTGAGCTTGGCTGAGGAATTACAAAAACTATGCTCTCAAATACTTATACACATTTTGAATAGTAGTATGAACATACCATCTTGAATGGTGTTAGTAATTAAGAAGTTGTTCTTGATAAGTTGCAGTAACCATAATTTTTTCTCTAAAAGATAGCATAGATCTTCCATCGAACATCTATCCCTTAATGGTCTCCCCGCCATTGAGTTTTGACCACATGGTTATAAATTATGGACTAGATGTCTAAGCATTTATAACCTATTCAACCTAATTAGAACAAAAAATGTGGAAAAAAACCACAACATAAACTTATTTAGCATAACCAAGATTCATTTCATCTATGGCCAACATTTTCTACCATTGATCTAAAGCCTCTTTATCCAACAGATTATATGAATTCCAAATTAATGTATCAGTTATGGAATTCCCTTTAACTACTGTATACAACAATTCAAAGTAAAAAATATATAGATATTCTATCCATCTTAATTTTCATATGTTCAAATACCTTTGTGAGAAAATGTTTTCAAAATATTATAACCCATAAACACATTAATTTTTTGACCAAAAATATAATGTCACCATGTCTTCAAAGCATGGATCATAACTGTTGATTCGAAATAATTTTTAGGTGATTATTCTAATATACCCATAGTAATTGTGATCCATAAGATACAATATGATCTCCATGAATGATAAAATAACCCAATCTAGAGCCATATACTTCATAGCAGACCACAGGGCCTCATCCTGACTATAGAAACATAATGATATGTGCTAATGTAAGCCAAAACTTAAGCTCTTGGAAATATTTATGGAATTCATTTTTCCATTGGAAAGGAAAAAATTTTATTTTTAAATCCTTCATTGGTGAGGCAAGACATAAAAAATAATGAACAAAGCATTGGTAACATATTTCTTGGATAAAGAAACCACATATCTCAAACACATTATTTTGTTGTTTACAAGAGATAATGGATTCTATCTTTTCATGATCTATAGAAACCCCTATTTTAGAGATAATGTGGCCAAGGAAACATACCTATTGTGTCCATAAATCACATTTTGAAAGATTAGTATAAAGGTGATGTTCTCATAAGATACCCAAAACTATATCCATGTATTTCTCATGATTGACCATAGTCATAGAATGCACTGTGATATCATCAAAGAAAAATACAAAAGAGTAAAGATACCTCTGAAATATATAATTCATCAATTATATAAACAATAATATTGAATTTATAATACCAAAGGGTATAACCGCATATTTATAGTGACCATATTGGCTCCTAGAGGCTCTCTTTGGAATGTACTCCTTCTGAACTTGAAGTTGGTGATATCCTAGTCATAAATCAATTTTAATGAAAAAATGGGACCCATTTATATGATCAAAGGGATCATAAATTTATGGAAGTATATATCAATTCATTATCATAATTTGGTTTATCTTATGATAATCTACACAAAGCCAAAGAGTCCCATCTTCTTTCTTGAAAAAAACAACTGGTTCTGCCTATAGAGATGTACTAGGTTGAATGAACCCTTTACTTTCCAACTCTCCCACCTGGACATTAAATTCCCTCAATTTTTTTGGGTTACATCCTATAAGATGAAAGTGAAATAGTACTATTAATTGATAGGATATCAATTGTAAATTATACTTCACTTTTGTAGGGAAAACCAGAGAAATTGTTGGGAAAGACATCACAAAATTAGTCAATGGTGGTTAGAAAATATCTATTTTCAATTTAATCAATAGATTCCAAAGTAATTACTACCTACCACCAACACCAATGATCTTTATCTACTTTCACCCACATCCCAAATATCCTTTAAAGATATGGTTAACACCATTGGATGTTATGAAACTAACCTTACATACATAACAATGGATGTGGGCCTTAAAGGTCATCAACCAATCCATTCCCTAAATCAGGTCATATATATCTATATCAAGAACATAGAAATTATAATCCAAGTCATTCCCATTGATAGTTATAGAACATTGTGTACAATTAATGGCTTGACACTCTTATTGTTTGAGTGGTGTTATAAGATTCAAGACATAAGGAATCATCTCAACATGTAAACTCATATGTTCAACAACACGAGAATCAATAAAATATTAGGACACACCTATATCAATAAAGGTTTAGATAAGGTTATAATTCAATAGAATATAACCTCACACTATCAAAGTACATGATTGATCCTCTATGATCACCTGCTCAACTCCATAAAATTTCTTACCTACTCCTCATTGATCCTTGCTTCCTTGCTCAAATTTTATATTCTAAGGAGTTTTGGTGTTCCTAGAATCACCTTGAATAATTTGATTTTGAGAAAAACCATTTATTAGATGAGATCGTCTAGTCGAAGCATAGGATGTCTAAGATACTTGAGATGCTTTCCCTGTAGATAACTTAGTATAACTATGATAATAACATTGGAGATGTCCCATATCATTACAATTGAGATATTCTATAGGTGGTTTTGTACAATACCACTTTTTATTAATTAAATAACCACATTAAAAATAGACATGATTACTTTTGGGTCATGGTGGGAAGTTAACTGATCCCGTGGTATAATTCTATGATACTTCAACACCTTAGAGATAAGTGTCCCTCTTTCTATTGTTCCTAGTATTAGAGTTCCCACATGTTACCATGGAGACAAACATACTTCTTCCCATGGGATTCCCAACAAGATATATTTTTACCAAAGTATCTCTATTAATTATCTCTATATAATCTGTAACACACAAGACAACTATCTTGGAGTGAATATTAGGCCAAAAACCTAATTCAAATATGTGTTCCTTAAAATATACACTAGAAAATAACTCTAAATAAAAATGAACTATGTTGATCGACATAGCTATATACTCAATCACTGATAGGTTATCTTTCACTAGGATGAATAAATCGGTCATCCATGATATATTGAAGGTGTGAGGATATATATTTTTTGGAAAATTCTCCAAAGTTCTCCCACATAAGATATTGGTTAAAAATAGGTTGAACAACTAAATCCCACCATTTTCATGCAATGTTTTCTAGAATTTTCATGACTTGACCCATTAGGGCCCACCTGGAAGTGGATGGCTAAGCCACGACAACCCCAAGACCACCTCCAATAGGATAGGGTCTAGCGATAAGAACCGAGAAGGCATAATATAAAATGGGAGGCCTTTGTCTAATGTACCTATACACACACACACACATTTGTCTCTATTAAATAGTATATAATAATAATAAAAAGATATAAATGTTGGAACTAAGGCTTTATATTACTGGAAATAGATTCTAGTTTTTGTTTTTTGTCAATCCACACTGGGTTGATCAAGAAGTTTTCAATGTAATTGATCTTATAATAAAAGATTAATATAGATTTGAATGTGGTGCCTTTTCCTAGAGTTTTCCAATTTTCTGGGTTCAAAATTTAGAGGAAGGATAAAGATTTAAAAAAAGGTGGTTTTCTGGGATTGAATATTCTAAAATATGGTAAATGAACGAGTTTCACAATTATTGGGTTTTTCAAAGTTCATGCTTCATAAATATATGGATCATCGTGAACGAGGATCACAAATTCTTGATGGAAAGACAGTGATTCTACGTGACTATGAGAAGCTTCAAGAATGTGTGATGGAATGACGGTGATTATACGTGACTACAAGAAATTTTGTTAATAGGTTAAATTTCACTAGTGATTCAAAAATAGAGGATATTTGTGAACATGTTTTTGGAGGCTTGGGAAAAGGCCACTAGTGGCATGGGATATTCACGAAAGGATGAGCCTATAAATAGGTGACTACCCCCACTTCATTTGACAAAAAAAAAGAATTGTAGAAAAGGTTGAATTACTATGATTTTGTGAAGGCTTGGAGATTCACCAATCTAGATATCTTTATGATCTTGATCATAATTAAAAGACTAGTTAAGTCTTAACTGATGAAAATGTTTATGGGTTATGGAAGTTTTGAAAATCATGAGAGTTTAGTGAAGACTTAGTGTTCTGTGAAAGCAGTGAGATTTTCAAATGAATGTTGTTCCATAAAGGTAGCGCGATTAAATTTTTTTGGGATATTCATGAAAGTGCATGGGTTTGTGAAGGGTTATATTTATTTGAAACATAAAGGGGTTTTGTGAAGACATGTAGCCTCACAAATAGAAATTTTGAATATTTGGTTTAAATGAATAGTGATTTCAGGTGCATCGACTGAGGACATCAATGTTAGTAGAGTCTCATTATAAGTTAGGGAAAAAGACTTAAATACCGATATACTAAAGAGACCTTCAATTCATTAGACTAAGTAAGACTTCACCTAAAGTAGTGATCTGGGGGGAGTCGATTGAAGTGTTCTGAAAGAGGTAGTGTGCTATCCCTAGAATCTTGTAAAGATAATGTTCCTAGGATATAGTGACTATGTCTGAACTTTTTTATTTCAAAACTTGTATAGATTAGTGTATTTTGGTATGAAAAACACTCTCTCAGAGTATGCTCTTTGGACTATCCCTTAGAGGTGATCCAAATAAAACCACTATTTCATCTCTCTACAAATTAACGTTTAGTTATAGTAAGATTCATTCAGATAGGTGAGAAATTTCTTACCAAGATGGGAACAAGATCCATTTGTTTAAAAGAAAAATTTTACATCCTAATTCACACCACCCCTCTCAGGCTTCCTTGAGGTCCTACAAACAACATCTAGAGTAAAACATGCATGAAATAACTTCAATGAAATACATTAGAGTATGAAAAAAATAGAACAAAACTGTAAAGGGAAAAAATACACGCCCAACCAGAAAAGAGGTCCCAAATTGAAAAAAACTAGAAATTGAAGAAATATGAGAGAGCTCAACTATGGATCTCCAAACCCTAACCACTGTACATGGTCAATGGACCCAAGTATCCCTAAGATCCACCAAAGACACCACCGATCTATCTATCACCTGCATAAGACACAAACCATGTGGGAAAAGACAATAATGGTGTGAGTATATACATACCTAGTAAGATTCCTTGAAAACTAAAGAGTTATAAATAGACTGATATAAAAAGATAAGGTAGCTTAACCCAAATCAAGGGGAAAACAACCCAATAGTTATAAAAATATATGCTCATAGAGAATACTAGATGAGAGAGAAATGGGATCTACATCTCACTGCCCAAACATAGTTGATGAGTTTGCCCATAATCGATGTCCAGTATGAAATTCAACCTTGAAGAAATATGTGTGGTGGGGCTAGCCCCTTGTTACTATGCTCTATAGTTGATGGAGCTACAACACCTTTGGAGGACCTGCACGCCATCGAAGCTTAAAGATGGGGGAGTACCACTCTGTAAATATAGGACTTTCACCCACTGTAGGTGAGTAATGTTTCTATCTATATAAATAATATGGGGAACCCATGAACTAGTTAAACAAGGGAGTACTGACCCCAACATCTCTTTGATAGTATGGGGAACTCTCATCCTGGTGTGACATGGGAGTACTGACCTGGAAATTTATCTAATGATCTTTCCTTGGTTTCTACCATCATTGAGCATATCCTAAGGAAGAATCATGATTTTAAAGTCTCATGTTTTATCTAATACTCAACAATTAAGGACACCATCACATTCTACATGAAGAAACACCCATGATTGGCTACTCACGGGCTAAAATATGAGTCCAAATGAAGGAGATACAAGAGGAAGAAGTCGAATGAGGGTATACACGACATGTATGGGGGCCACATGGCATGTGGACCCACATCATATCCTAGAATTGTTATACTCTAGAGACATATTGGAATCCATTTAATCATACATTACATGTCTAGGTGGAACATGGCATGCCTCAGCCTCTTGGGGCCTGCCTGTGTATGTCTGGCCATGCCTGTATGTTAGGTCATGCCCAATTACCTAGTTGTGCTTGGGGTTCCATCCCATTCCCATGTATTTATGATGTGAATGATGTTCCCTACCACATATATTATTGGAGTGTTTCAGTTGGAACATGGGTTGTCCACCTAGGAAGGGTCATACGGTGTGTGGGTCCTATTACACAACATGTGATCTGAATTTTTTTTCTGGAACCCTTATGCCGCATCCAGGGGATACATGTTATTTCAAGATACATAGAGTGTATTTAAGATATTCATATAATCACCTAAATATTTATATATTTTATAGATCTAGAATCACCACCACAAATCTCACTTGTTGACTGCTTGAAACTAAATGGGAAACCATCGAGCCATCATTTCCCAACCTTCGATGGTCAGAAAATGGAATCCAGTGATCCTCTTGAAGTCCCACATGCATCCCAGGAATATATTATCACCATTCTCTATTCATGGATCCTAGATACAAAAACAATCAACTTAAATATGTCCTAATAAATTCTAAAAACATCTATCCATTCATCATTCACCAAACCACCATGAATCTGGGGGTCCAATCATGCTTAAACCCACCCCGACAATGTTGAACCATGGCCCCTTGGGACAACATTGAATAATGCAAAGAACAAGAGTGGGAAAATCAAAAGGAAAATGGTGAAATATTTATTGGATAATAGTTCTTAAATAAATATCATAAATAGGTGGAAACCTGGGTGAATATCATGGAAAATAAAGAATAACTAATATAAACAAATTAAACTATCTCATACAAAGAACATGAAATTATAGAATCAATAGAAGATAGAAATCCATGGTCAATATTTTAATAAAAAAAGGGAAATACATAAATGATAAGTTCTACATTGATTTGGGATCAATCATTAGTGAAGAACTTATTCACCGATGAAGCATAAGTACCACTGCATTCACTACCTCTCGATCAACCTCGATCTGATCAACCATCATCCACCGAGCTCAATACTCTAACAAAGAATGTCATAGTATCCTCTAAAATATCCTAGGGTTATACATCTAACCCTAGATTATTGAAATAATATGATTTTTAAAGAGTAAATTAGGTTTTTGGGTATTAAAAAAATAAAATAAATAAATAAATTAGTTAATCCACTTAACAGACCCACCAACAGGCCTCATCCAAACTTCTAGTGATGAAAAAGATTAAGTCTCACATAGGGTAAAACCCATGATCTAAAATCAAACATGATATCCAATTTCCAATATGAGGATCCATTTATCAAAGATTCCATTATTTCTAAAAAACCATGCATGCATATTATATTAATATATTTAATATTTTTATATTACAAATTATAGGCTCACCGGGCCTCAGAATCTCACACCATCTTAGAGAATGGATACAAAAATATTAGTTAATATATTATAAAGTCTTATAAGAAAAAAATACGGTCACTACATTCTCCCATCCTTTAAGTATTTTTACCCCTAAATGCACAAGCTAAAAAAAATGTTGGGATACTGAGCCCACATCTGGATCTATCACTCCCAGGAGCTCTCTTGCATGATCCCATATTGCCAAAACACACAAACCAGTGGAATGAACCATCATCATAGGATCATATCATGAAAAACCTTGATCACCACTAGGTACTCTGTGAAGGTGGATCTATCTTAGATATCCAACTCACCCCATTCAATCACATGAATAGGGTCATGCATGTATATCCTCAACCGTAACACATGGAAGACGTTATGAACCTTATCACACTGTGGAGGTAAGGATAGGTAGTAAGCAATATTACCAGCCCTATGTAGGATCTTGAATGGTCTGATAAAACTCAGGCCCAACTTTCCACCATATCCGAATCTCCACAAACCATACCATGTGGATACTGTTAGGAAAACGTAGTCTCTCTGATTGAAATCCAAGGGAATAAGATGTAAATATACATAATATTACTATAGTCTCTAGGCTATCCCCATATTCCCAATGATTAATTGAACCTTTTCTATCAGCATCTTCACTAACTCTGGCCCAACATGTGATGTCTCTCCAAACTCAGACCATTACAAGGGTGACCTAAAAGGCCTCCCATACAGGGCCTCAAAAGGTTCCATGCCAATCATAAAGTGATAGTTGTTATTATAAGATAACTCCACCAATTTAAAGTGATCATCCTATCTCTAAATGAAGTCAAACACATAGGATCTCAGTATTTATTCTAACACCTGAATAGTGTGATCATTATGCCCATTAGTCTAGGGGTGGAACGTTGTACTCATACTCAACTGGTTCCCAAATACCTTCTATAGTTCACTCCACATCTGTGACATAAACTGCACATCACAGTTAGATAAAATCATCATTGGTACCCCATGAAATCAAACAATATCCCACATATTAAACTACCCTAAAATCTTCACCGAACTCTACTCCATAATGGCATGGAAGTTCACCAACTTGGTAACTCAGTCAAGCATCACAAAAATGGCATCGCGACCTTGCACTATCTATGGAAGCCTTGTAATAAAGTATATGGATATGTAGCCCCATTTCAACTCTATGATCTCAAGAGGCTGTATCAAACCCGCCAGTACCTTGTGATCATCCTTCACAAGTTGACATTTGAGACACCGAGAGATGGAATCTTCTACTCTATGCCTCATTCTAGTACACCAAAACCGCCACTAAATGCCCTTGCACATCTTTCCCACTCCAGGATGTACAACCAAAGGAGAAGTATAAAACTCCCTCATCACCTCCTCTCACATCGTGTCTAAAACCACCATCAATCCTTGGAAATGGATGACATGATCCCCTCCTTCAAGGAATCCATTTGGTGAATCCCATGAGGATATCTGGCCATGAAGAACCTCATAGTCAATGTATCCCAACTGAGCCTCCCTCACATGATGGATAAGTAGAGGGGTCAACAACATCGACTGAATAAAATCTTCACCCCTCTTATTTACTAGGTTCATCTGTAAATAATCCAACCACTTAGACACCTCTCCAAAAATCATGTATGAGACTTCCTACTAAGAGAATTTTCCACCAAATTGACATTCCTAGAAGTATAGACTATCTTGAAGTCATATTACTATATAAACAATGAAAAACCTATATCTTAGGTTAAGAGATCTCTGTGTGAAGTTATATATTATATTATATTAGTTTGTGTAAATAAAAAAGTGCTCACAAAGAATATAGTACCTCCACATCTTCAGAGCGCAGAATACCACTGCCAACTCTTGGTCATGATTTATGTATTTATACTCATTAGGTCTCAACTACCTCAACCAATATGTTATCACTGCCTACCTCTACATCAACATGAACCTGATCCCAAATCTAGTGGCTTAAAAAATCTACATAACCCACACCCTCCTTTGGTAGTCTCATAAAAGTAGCAATAGTCAACCTTAGCGTCAACTGCTCGAAGGCTTCCTGACACTACTCAGTCCAGGTAAATAGATTCTCTATCCATGTTAGGGTATTCAAAGGGGATAATAATATGGAAAATTAAAGAATGAATATTCTATAATATCCCACAAGGATAAGAAATATATTCACTTCTATCATGTTCTGGGTGGATCTCAAAAAAGCACTAAAACACCCTTCACCAAGTCCACAAATAATCCATGCTCAAAAATGGAATGCACCAAAAAGTGAACCTCACATATCCAAAACTGACACTTTGATAGATTTATATAAAGTTGGTACACCTAGTGTAAGTCTAATACCATCCTTAAATTCTCTATATGCTTCTTGTTTGATGTATATTAAATGATTATGTCACCAATGAAGATAACCAAAAATCCTTCCAAGTATAGATGTAAGATCCAATTCATCAAACCCATAGACACAATAGGGGAATTCTTCACACTGAAAGAAATCACAAAGAATTAATAGTGTTTGTAGCAGCATTGGAATTCCATATTTGAAATATCATCCTCTTGAACCCTTAACTAGTGGTAGATAGACCTAAACTCAATCTTTGAGACCCAAATCACACCTCACAACCGATCATAGAGTTCGTTACTCCTCGTAAAGGGATACCTTTTCTTTATTGTTACCTGGTTCAGGAGATGATAATCAATACAAAGCCTCAATATCCTATCTTCATTTTTCATGAACAAAACTTGAGCTGTCTAGGGGAACACAATGGTTCTGATAAATCCCTTCTCTTAAAGGTCCTCTTATTACACCATCAGCTCTCGGAGCTCGATAGGGGCCATTTAATATTCTGTTGAAGATATCAACATGGTCCCAAGGTGAAAGTTGATGAATAATTGTATCTCCCACCATGGATTTAGTAATGGAAGATCTTTAGGTAATACATCTATAAATTCATCAACTAATGAAGGAATCTAGATGACTAAAGAGCCTGCTACGCTAAGGAAAAAACTCAACAACTAATGGGTGATGGGTTATATCTTCCTTTACCAAAAAACCACCCTCTCATCCATTAGATATCTCTCATACATAAAGAATAATCTAATCCCATCAGTCTGAAGTAATATAACTCACCTATGATGATAGTCAATCTGGTCCCAAACCATGGAAAACCACTCCATACCCAAGATAACAACATAAGGTTTCATCGTGAACACAAATAGGTCCCATTATAAACTCTCTCCACGGATAGACATATAACAATACTGGAAAACAAGTGATATTAAGAATCACACCCTATACGAACCCCTAGGCACAACTGCTGGCCTACATTCTCAACTGGAAGATATATCTCTCACACTAATATTAATGAGATGAAGGAATAAATCACACACATATCTACTAGTAATGATTAAAGAGTAGAATAAACACATATCATACCTTGAATCGACTCATGTACAACTTACTTATAGCCCTCCATGGACTCAAACTATCTATATCCCCAACCACCAGCTCCCTAAGCCTGAAGTTGGCCACCTAGTATTAGTGGTGGTAGGATCTCATGGAATAATCCTCAAAAAACCGACCCTCCATCTATAGATTCTCCCCCTCTGTCAGCACCACCTCCCTTTGGGCTACCCTAGCAACGTCTGAGAGATCCTTGATCATAGTTCTTCCTCTATTGCGGGGGTCCATTAACTATTTATCTGGACTAATAAGCATGACAGGTTAGTAAAAAATGAGTCAAGTGACCACTCCCATCATAATAATAACATCGCTCCTATCTGAGCTGAATAGATCCTCTAAAAAATCCCTGGCCCACATGTCCACGCAATTGAGTCTGGGCATGAGTATGCCTTCTATGTCAAGGCCTTGACGTCCGACACTTACTAGGTGATGTAGATGACTTATCCCTATGATACCCACAAATAGTACCATCCTCCAGAAAAATCTCTTATAGGAATCTCTTTGTAACCTGAGATCACTCAAGTACTCTCACATAGGTAGGGAGACACAAGGAAACAATGCTGGCTCGAATGTCACTATGGATCCCCTACAGGAACTTCCCCACCTAGAAGAATACATATTGCACCATATCAAGGGAGTATAATATAAGTTTAGTGAACCTCACGACATACCCAACTACTATCATATCACCCTATTGTATCTCAAGAAGCTCCAGTATGCAAACTTTGTACAAGCACAATGTGTAATACTCTTCATGAAATAACTGCTTGAAATTAGAACATGAGAGTGTCATCTCATAATTGGTCTATGTAACAAAAATACACCAGTTCACACCTGCTCCCTAAAATAGATTGACTGACAGCACAATCATATGGTCTATTAGGGTCTGAACAAGCATGAAGACTCGAACCACCGACTCAAACCAACCCTCCACTGCATGGGGATCTAGCTCTCTGCGAAACCTCAGTGGTCTCTAATAATAGATCTCACAGAGTGTTCTAAGAATATTCACATCATCATCCTGAACTATTGATATTATATTCTACCTGATAGGTGGGGATGATGCTCCCTACTCTCCTGGAGGAAACACCTTATGAGATGGCCCCTAAACTGAGGCCTCATCATATCACCATCACAAAGCTGAATTGGTAACCTGAATGGCTATCTTCATGGTGTCATCCTAAAAGTGATCAATACATACCATTATAATATGAGAATATATATATATATGGGGATATAACTGAAGAAGGAAAGTAAAATGAATCGATCCTATATGATGCATGTACTATTTTTCCCAAAAACCAATGTCTTGGTATTATGAGTCAACAAGTAGGTAGTCAGAGTCCTAGTATATACATACGTTGGCTGCCAGACCAAAACTGGTTTCCTTGTCCTAAAATACACACTTGAGAAAATCTGAAACTATTTCCCTAATTCATAACCAATCCTCATAAGGGAACAAATCAAAACACCATTCTAAGGAATGAACTCTTATGATACCACTCTATCATGACCCGACCCACTAAATACCACCTAGATAGAGTAAGGCTAAGATGAGATAACCCCAATCCTACCTCCAATAAGCTTGTAATTGGTGATAAGCATTGAGTGGGAATAATATAAAATGGTATAACTTTTCCTAATATACTTTTATGCATGCACCCATTCTTATCCATGAAACAATGCATAAGAATAATAAAAAGGCAGTAAAATATATAGTAAATCATGCATGTAATGAACTCTAAGAAATACATCAAAGTATGAAAGAATAAAACCAAAATGTAAAGTGGAAAATACATACCCAACCAAAAAATGGGTCCCAACATGACAAAAATGGAAAAGAAGAAAGATGAGAGATCCTAGATCCTGATCTCCAAACTCCAACCATTGTATGTGATTAATGCACCTAAGTATCCCTATGCTATGACAAAGTCACCACCGATCTATCTGTCATCTACATATAACACGAAATGTGAAGGAATATCCCTTACATGGGTGAGTATATACATACCCAGTAGGATGCCCCAAAAACATAAGAGGGAGAAATAAAGAGATATAACAAGAGTAGTCAGGTAAACCCAAAGAAATATGGAAACAGAACCCAACAGATATATATAAATATTATCATAAAGAAACAAAGATGAGAGATAAAGGGGATCTACATCTCATAGCCTAGCCATAGTCAACGAGTCAGCAAATAAATCCACTAGACTAGCACTAATTCCCAACATCAAAGGCATCCTCTCCAAATTATGTGTCTTGGGGACCACCCCTTGTTACTGTGATCTACAATTGATGGATCCACAACATCGATGGAGGACTTGAACATCACTGGAGCTCGAAGAATGGGGAGTACCACTCTATAGACAGAAGACCCATTCTTATGTAGAGGATTATCATTTCTATCTATATAAATAATATGGGGAACCCATGCCCTGGTATAATAGGGGAGTACTAACCCTAGAATATCTCTAATAGTATATGGAACTAGCACGCTAGTGTAACAGGGGAGTACTATCCTCTTCATTTATCCAATGTTCCTGCCTTGATCACTACCAACATCGAGCATCGCCTAAAGAACCATCATGCTTGGAACATATCTCATTATATATAATACACCAAAATAAAGACCACCATCACATTATATAAAAAAACACTCATGATAGGCTACTCACGGGCTACAATATGAGTCCAAATGAAGGATATACAAAATAAATAATTCAAAGGAGGGTATACACGATGTGTATGGGGGGAAACATGACATGTGAACCTGCCTCGTCACCTGGCCGTGTTCATCTCTAGAGAAAGATTGGAATACATGTTATCATAATTAACATTTACAGGTGGTATATGGAATTCCTTGGCCACTCGAGGCCTACCTGTGTACATTTAGACATGCTCGTACATCCGGTCATGCCCATGTACCTAGATATACCCAGGTACCACCCTAATCCCATGTACTTTAGGAGTACATAACGTGTTCGACCACACAGTGTCCTGGGTGTGTTCCATCTAGCACATGAATTTTCAACCTAGTAAGGGTCACATAGTGTGTGGGTCCTTTCACAGGGAATGTGTTCTTTAACCTTTCCCCAAAACTCTTATTCCACAGCTACGGGATAAACATTGTGTGTTCTTTTGAGATACTTGGTGTGTAGTTAGAATATTCACAAAATCCCTTGTTTCATCATGTTTTTTTCCAGATCTAGCCTCAAATCCATTGATCTCACTTGTTGACCACTCAAAACTAAAGGTGAAATCATCATTCAATCATTTTCAAACCTCAAATGGTTAAAAAATGGAATTTAATGATCCGATCAAAGTCCTGTACACATCCTATGCATGTCCTGTCACCCACTAGAATTTGTAGATCTCAAATCCACAAAGTATAAACCAAAAATACATCCTAATCCATCTAAAAAACACTGGTCCATTCATCATTCTTCAAACCACCATGAATCTGGAGGACCAATTGCACTTGAACCCACCTTGAAAATGTTGACCCGCGACCCTGTGGGCCAGTGGAGAAGAACACAAAAAATGAGTGGAGGAAAAAGATTAAGAACAAAGGTGTAATCATTATTAGCCAAGAGTTCTTAACCAAAAATCATAAATTGGGAGAGACTAGGGTGAATATAATGGAAAATCAATAATAACTAATATAAATTAATTTAATGGGATCTTTCTTATTATGATGGAAAATGGGTGACTTTTCTTGTCTTACCTAAGGTAGTGAGGTTGATATATTAATATAAATTAAATATTGATACTCTTAGTTATTTTAATTAGTGATTGATATTTATCAATGATATTCTGGTATATTCTAAATTTTATTAGTATTATTTGAAATATATAAGGACTATTCTTCAGTTGTCCCACTTTAATGGTTTGGAAATATATATTAAATTATATTAATAACCATGAAAAATTGATTTTATGACAATGTTATGTTTCAGAGATAACTATTGGAGAACACATGATTAAGGGATAAATGACTTTTAGGTTTAATATATGTCTTATTTTTAGTTAATAAAGGGTTAATTGACTTTGAAAAATTAAGTTAGATAGTATTGGTTACCATGGGATTGAAAATCGATTTATGATTTTTTTAGGGAAGTTCATAATATTTTTTGGATTGTGGAATATAATGGATGGTTTGTGATTTTATATCATTTTAGGGTTAAATATAGTGTTAATTTATAAAAGGATATATGGGTTTTTAGTGATTTATTTTTTTTGAATATTCAATTAGTTATTGGAAGGGTATGTTTTGTAGAATATATGATTAGGGTGTATAAATGGGTGTATGATTATATGAATGATTACTATTGTTTGAGAAAATATAAGTAACTTGATATATCCGAAGGGAGTAAGGTAGATATCATATTAGAAGTTATATCCTAAATGATGAATATTTTATGAAAATTCTCACATACTTTCATCAGTTAGTAATATTTAAAATTTTAAGGGTGCAATTTATTTAAGGGGGTTGAATGTAACGACCTGAGATTTCATTATACAATTTCCTTAAATAAAAAATGTATTTGATAGCTTTCTCCACATGTAAAACTGAACTAATATGAATCCATGATATTTTTAGATTGTTAAAACTCAGTTGTTGAATTATTATATATGAATAGGAGTAACTGAGTTACGAAATATACTAATATATATAAAGGTTAATTTATTCAAATTTACTAAATTCATTATTGTGTTTAAGAATATATATTATTTGTGTTGTGATATATATTAAATAAAACTATGTATATTATTGTTAAAATATTATTTTAATAAAATATAATAGTGATTTATTAATTCTATATTTATTAATGTTTTATTAAAATTATGAATATGAACAACTAGTATTTTAAAAATTTATTTTTACTATAAAAAGAGATTTTCGATATGCTTTATAATTTTATTTAAAAGTATAATTTATATATTTTAAGATGATAAATTTTAAAACATAAAATTCATTTTTAGATTCAGTATAAAAATATTATCTAGGATAATTTTTTGTAATTTTTTCTAAAAAGATTTATTTTTAAGTGAATAGTGAAATTACTGTTTTTACAAATAACATGAATTTTATGACAATTTTAGTATATAATTATGAATTATAAATTCCTATAAACTTTTTATATAACCAAATTTATATTTTATAAGTATTTTTTTTCAATTTAAAAACCCATATTTTACATGTTATTACTTAAGTTATATTTTTCAAAAAATTATTTTTAATACATTATACATTTAGTACTTTAAATTTAATTTTTATCAGTTTTATAAAATTGATATAATAAAATTGATTTAAAATTTGGAATCATTAGGTTAAATTTAGTTAATAAGTTTCTTCTCCTTTTTGGGCACAAATGATAAATTACCTCGGTAAAAACTAGTTACATGGTTAAAAACAAAATGGTAAAACTGGGTAACCTAATAGGTATAGGTCCTAACATGTTAAAAACAAGTTTTTTAATTTTTAATTTAGTTTATTAGGTGTGTATTGAACTTATACCTTACTCATTACACTATTGATCTTTTTTGGAGCCACTTTCCATGATATTGAATTCCCATTATTAAAAAGTTTTTTAAGTATTTACAAAAATATCATCACTTTTCACTTATAAAAGGGAAACTCCTCTCCTAAACCCTCACAGAAAAACCCAGTTAGTTCACCCCAAAATATTCCAAAAAACTCTCCTCATAATTCCTCTCCACATTCAAGAGACTCTTATTTTCTTTAAATACCACCCCTCAAATTCTTATCCCCCTTCGAAGAAGAGATAATCATAAAAGGGAGGTATAAGTTCATAAAGTCTCTTTCTCATTTATATTTCTTTTTTTACACTCATTATTCTTCAAATTTAATTAAAATATCTTAAAATTATAAAATAAATATCCTTATTATACTTATGTGTTCATATAATGATGGTACAATCATTAACCAAATTTTCCCTTTAATTAAAAAAATGAAAATGTGAAACGTGCGTATGTCTGGACTACCACCTCCGTGAATAAATGAGTTCATTTTCCTTCAACACCTATCCTGAATGGTAAAAAAGTTAATTTAATATATAATTATTATATTTTTAAATTATTAATTATTCTTTAATACTAAACCATATTACTTCTGTATCCCATTCCTTAAAAAACAAAATCATCATCCATGCGTACGTGAGAACTACCGCTTCCATGGTATGATGCATCCTGTTTTCAAATATGTAATTTTATGGATGAATATAATAATGGGTATAAATGATAAATATTATTTTAAAGATATGAATAAATTTTTAGTAATGGAAATTGAATAATCTTTTAATGTTTTGAGTGATAAACAATCATTATAAAATTCACCGTCTTAAATAAGAGAACTAAGAGGAAAAACAATATATTTATACTATGTAATTGTTAATTTTCCTTATCTTTTTATATTATTTCATTATAATTATGATATATAATAATAATAAACATTAAATGATATCATTATGCTACCGGTATAATGATATTTCTTCTAAATTACCTCATAAATATCCATTAATCAGGGTATGTTCATGACTGTTTCAGTTTGACCACCTATATAAAAAATTCTTTTAAATTATTTCATGGATGATTATGAAAAAATAATTAATTTTTTAATATTATATAAATATTTAAATAAATATTTTTTTGGTTCTAGAATGACTATATCAATATTTAATTCATTAACTAAGAAAACACCCTTTCCGGTTTAAAAATCACCAAAATATGCTTGTTTTCGATTTCATATTCTAAGATAAAGACTAAAAAAATCATTAAAGAAAATTTAAACTTTATAAATTTTTATAAATCAACCCTTAACGTAACATTAATTATTTGGAAATATGAAATTTTTAATAAGAACAATACAAACATTGATCTTACAAAACTAGTATAAACCATAAACACACGATGTAGGTAAATAGGTAAAAACTAACTAATATATTTATATGTATGGAATGATTATAAATATGGATTATAAATGGTTATATTTATGAATAAGTTTCTTTTATAAGTAATTATTTGAATTAATTTAATTATTTAGGTTATTTGGTACATGTACAGAATGAATCAGGACCAAGGTAAGGTTTTTCACTTCAAATTCATTTCTTTGATACATGTTTTATATTATACAACTAATTTATTTTATGTAGTGTATATGATACCTAATTGATATATTATATTATAAAATATATTTTATTCATGTTAATTTAGGTACAATTTAAATCTCTCTCTCTCAAAAGGTTTTTATTTAAATGATCCTCAGCTTGTAAGAGTTTTTGTTAACTCAATCCCCATTCATTGAGTTATAATTATTCTTCTAGAAAATATTTCATATAATTTTTGTAAATTCTAACCTATGATTTTATTTTATGTTATTTTATCCTTTAATTATAGGTATTTACATTTTTAACACATAAAACCTTTTCAAACTTTTCTTACTTCATAAACTATGTCTTCCATAAGGGATTTGGTAACTCAAATCTATTTATTTGAATTGTATGGTTTATTTTGAAATTAAACCTTAAATATTTTCTCTATTAATTAATTTCAAATATTATATGATTTTATATTTTATCTTTAGATGTAAAATTTATTTTTTTTATTCAAATCTTCCCGATTGATTGTTCTCTCACATAAACTTATAACTTTATCAAGAACGAATCTACATCTCTTAATTGGATCTTTGTTTCAAGTGCATGTTTTTAGTCACCTCCAATATTATATTTTAATGTATTTAAATAAAATTATGTATCAATTTATGTGATATTCATAATTTTCTTTTCCAATTTCAAAATATAAGATTTATTATCTCATTTTTCAATGTGGCTTTTCAAAAAAGGTATTTCAAAATATCAAAAATGATTTTCCTTTCAAATTAAAAGTTTTTAAATTGGGATTCACTTTTCCACATTATATCATGAGATATATTCTCCATGAATTTATTCTTTATTAACTTCTATCTAAATGATTTAATGAAGTTCCACTTTTGGGTGATTGAATTTGGCATTGATTGATCTGATTGATGTTATTATTTAAGTGATGAATTTTATTGTTTAATGTGGAATCCATTATTATTGTTGAGTTTTAATGACGTCATGATTATTTTATTTATTGTGAAACACATTTTTGGTTAAACTTTAAGTGATATGTGGACCCTACATATACATCCAATGCATTGAGAAAAGTTTATATCTCCTAATATAATGGTGAAACGATTAGTAATGATCGATCAAAAATGGAAAACATATTGTGATGTATAATTAAATATAGGAAATGGGATATGATTTCTATCACACTATGTAAAATAGGTTGTTATTCCTAATACACTATAGGAAATATGTGGTGATACTTTATCCACAATGATGTATTTCTATGCTTCTGTCAGTGTGACAATATTTTGATATGTGTTACTGATATGTCCCTAGATCATGATTTATGTATCATGATTTCATTGTATTTAAGACTTGTTATGTATATGATCAATTGAGATTACTTGTTATCCTATTATGCAATATGAATATTTTTTATAATTCTATGTTCTCTTAATAAGATATTTCTCACATACTTATATTTTCCCATATGCTTATGATCTCACCTTGGGTAAAATGTTGACATGTTTATTATTCCATTAATAAGTGTTTAATATAATCCCTTTATTATTTTTCTATTTCCCTAAGTTATGAAGATAAGAAAAGTAAGAACATTTTAGAAGAGTATCTTATGTAGAAAATTAGTGGGAGATGTTGAATAATTTTTATGAAATTAGCGATTTATTATATAGTGGAAACAATATTCATTAGTTAAAAAGACACGTGTTTTGTTAGATAATGTTTTTTCATAATTATTTAATAATATAAACCTAAAAGGTATTGCGAATTTATTATAATTAATTTTTTTCTTTAATTAATGTAATTTAGATGGTCATGTATATGGGCTGCTATACTTGATAATTCTATAATGTTTATCAAAAACCTTAAAACAATCTTTTATCTTCACACACCATTGATAACAGATCAGTAGTGAGTCTTACACCCATTATTAGGTGTACACAAATAGAATATATACTTTCCCTATGAATAAAACTTACTAGTTTGTGAATGGAAGTAAGCGATTATTCCCCATTGATATATTATTTTAATATTATTAATCAATAATTTTTTTGTTGATTATTTAGACGGTTGAAATACTTTTTTAACATAATAACATTGAATAATTTTTGATAAAATATATTTAATAAAAACATGTAGAGGTTATAGATTTAGAAAATACCAAAAAACAATGAGTTTATATTTTTTAACAGAATTTAAAATTATTATTACCACATGGAATCAAATGTACATATGATTTTCATGGTCAAGAAATCCTATATTAATTTTAGTATTAATTAATATTTGATTTTGTGTTAATTAGATATTGGAATTTGTAATAAATTTTTTTCTTTGAATGGATAATGTGCCATTAATGCTCATATATTTTTATAATATTTTTTTTTGATTTTATATTTCCTAAATATACATAGTCCATATAAGTGGAAAAAAAGGTTTCATAAATCGTGCAATATAATTTCAATAAAAAAATAATTAAAAACATGCTAAGAGTGTATGAAATATTGTTTATTAAAGTGTGTTACAATTTTATAAGTCATAAACACAACTTATTAGAATCTAATGAGATTTAAAGTAACAAATAAGATGAGTATAAACTCACTCATTATCATGGGTAGAAGTTCTATGAGAAATAAGTAGACAAAATAAAAGAAAAATAAAAAATAAAATTTTGTGAAAGTGAACTAGGACCAAATAAATAACAATTGGTATTTATTTGTAAATTATTATTATCCTACTGGTCATAATGTTTAAGACCTATATCTATAGTACTTAATAACAATATGATATAATTATATAGTGTGTGGTCAGTCAACAACCAATTTTTGATGTTTTTCATGAAGTAGATTTTTGAAATTTGACCTTTGATCATTGGTGGTGGGAAAGGTAGGTGGTATATGATGTGTCTGTTTTCACCCATACAGTGTATAATATCTGTATTGGTCACTAATCACAGAAGTGTTAGGTGAGGTACACAACATGCCTTTCTCTATCCACATAGATATTAATTTAAGGATAGTTGTCTTTGTGTAGCCTCTCAGGGTCTAGTTGTGAACTATCCTCTATACACGATGTGTGACTATCGAAGTACACATCATATGTTTTTATCAATTTTAGTATTTTATTCTTTTTATCACCCTAGATCTTGAAAATTACAAATTTATTATTTCTTATGAAAAAAATCTAAATTTGATCAATTATCATGAATTTCACTGAATAATTATTAAAATACCGTGATAAAGGGTAAAACTGGGGATAGGGTCTCAAGAGTTCCTTAGTGACAAACATGGTGGAGATTAGGTTTTCTTTATTTCAATTGATGTTCATCATTTACTTGGGTTTGATTTTCTATCGAGGGATCCTTCATAGTCAATGATCTGAACTAATCATAATTCATATAAGAATCCAGTGGAAGAATAGATTATCCAAAAAGATCCAAAGGGAAATCATGATGATTGAAGATATGTTCCTAAGGTGATCGGGGAAGCTGATGAGTCTTCTTGCTGATATATGTTTTTTTCCCTTGGATCTGTTCATATATTTTAGGGAGACAATCATTTTGATCGGAGTGGGTGGCATGAGTCGAGTGGCGATGACCGATTATATTACTGTGGTGGTGAGTAGAGAGGATGCTGCATGTAGACCTGTGATGACCCAGGCATCGACTTCAGTTCCAGCTGCTCGATGCGGGTATGAAGGGGTCTCAGATTTAGAATGGAATTCGGGTGATGCCTCTGATCAAAGGAATGATTATTCTTGGTGTCCACTGGTGGCGTTTAAGGATTTATCTGTTGGTAGGATCCTAAAAAAGTATCATCAGTCCATGTTGAAGTTAATCATGAAGCCTTATCTAAACATTTGGATTTGGGTAAGAACTTTCAAATTGGTAGGGTTGTTCTTCCCAAAGTTCAGAAGCCATGGTGTCTTTAAGATCTTATTTCTAAAATCTCTTTTCTGTGGGGGTTTTCATATTGAAAGTGTATTTCATTAGGAATAGGTTTCTTTCATTGCATGTTTCAATTTGATGAAGCCAGGATCTATGTGTGGTCCTCTGATTCATTATTTTTGAAGCTGAGAATGCTTCATATCCATGAATGGATGATGGATTTTAATGTGTTAAGGTTAAAGAATTATTTTTCATAGGTATGGATTAGTTTGCACTATATCAACTGGATTTTATGGAATAAAAAAATATTGCATGATATTTCTGCTACCATTGGCCTTCCAATTTTCCTGGATAAGGAGACATAACAAGTAAGGTATGGAAACTTTGTGAGAATTCCAGCTGAAATTGATTTGAGTTCTAATATTATTAGCAATGTTACTTTTAATACTCCCACTGATGATATAAAAATCAGTGTTGAGTATGAAAATTTCCCTGAGTTTTTCAAAAATGAAAACCTGTTGGTTATTTGAATGTGAAATACAAGAGGAAAGTTTTTGATTTAAAGGTGCATCCTTCAAAGGAATGTGATGGTAATGGTAATAATAATTCATTTAGGCTGCATGGGAAGTCAGTACCTAGGCATCCGAGGAAGTAGCTGGTTGAATATCTAGATAAAAAGCCTCAAAATCAAGGGGTTGCAGTGTAAAAAATTAAATCATTGGTAGAAAATCAAGAGTAGGAAATAGCTTCATTGGATGATACTAGTTCATTTTACATTCCTAAATAAAAGGACGAAAATTTTATTTGTGAGCTTGCTAATGGAAATGAGGAACCAGATTGTAGGTGAAATGATCCTCTATATGAACCTATTTATCATATTGTAAGCTCTAATTTTATTGTCATGAAATTCACTTGTCGGGATGGGATGGACACTGGGGAGGTGGTCCATTCTATAGATGAGGATGTTGGTGTTGTGTATGAGTGTTCTCCCTCACCAAATGATGAGTAAGGATGTATGGTGCTAATGTTGGATGCATACTTTTCAGGGCATGATCTATAGGAAAATAGGACTGGGAAATTTGATGTTTAGTAGAGTGTGGATTATCTTCAAGAGATTCAAAATGCCTCCATTTATTCAGGAATTTCTGGTAAATGGGGAATGTTTCAAATGATGGAACATACAAGAGAAATCAGACAGTTTTTCTGGGCACCACTCATCTCTGATCTACGAGCATTGGTGATCCTATTTCTTTTAAGTATGTTGTTTTAAGTGGAATGGGAATGATGGTCACTAATGATGGTATTGCTATGATTCCTCCAAAAAGAAGTCTATAGAAGGAATATTCTAGTCTGCCCAAGAATGTTTCTATTAGGTCATCTTCCTGGGCATCAAAGATCTATCTCACTCTAAAGCAGGAAAGGTATAAGAAGAGGATCCTTGGGATCCTCAATCAAAGAAATTCATAGTCAGAGTGGGAAACTGATGATGATGATGATTTTGATTATGATTATATGAAAGATCCAAATTGTATTGATCCATAGTTTTCTTATCTAGATGTGGGAATGTATCTTTTTATGACCTCATTTGTTTTTTTTCTTTCTTTTCATCATTTTCATTCACATTTAATAAATGGTCATGAGCTCTAACTTTTGGTTGGCCCCTTTCATAAAGGGTAAAACTAATCATATATTAAATTAAAATTAGATAAAAACCATGAATAGAATGAGGATAATAACATCTCTTCATGTATGGATCCTTTTCACTCTTGGGTAAAATTATTTAGGTAACCCCATTGGAAATTAAGTTTTTTATTGATTACACCCGTCATACATAAAAAAATGATACTCTTTTTATTTTCATAAATATTTTCAAGAATATAATTCATTTTATTTTATATTTTCTGAATCATTCCTTTGATTTATTCCCTATTTATTTCATTAAGAGTAATTTTCTTTAAACTTACCCCTTTTTTCATATATAATTCTCAGTGATTATATGAATCTAGATTTTTTTTCATAACTAAATTGGCCAGCCTTGTCTCCATATAATTGTATTTTATTCCTGTTATCTTTCTCCCTCTTTATAAATCATCAAAACAATAGGAGTTTTTATCTAAATTCGAAAATTGGGGGAGATTTATTAAATGTAAAAAAACACTTAAAAGGGAGTTAATTATTAACAAAAATATTTAAATGATTTATTGAAGAATAAATGCTCTTAATCACACTAAAAATTGCATAAAAATTGAGATACTTTTGATTTTCCTTTTTTCCGAGACACATGCACAAAGACACACACACACACACAAATTCATGATTGATCTTTAAAGAAACATTTGGCCAATGGTTACTACCCATTTGTAAATTCCATACAAATTTAGAATGAATTTTTATAAAATGAATACAAAATCAATATATCAGGTAGAATAACATTACCCAACAGACTTAATTTTTGTGTCCATTCTGAACAAAAAAAACCATGTTGATATTCATGCTCACCTGAAAAATTAAATCATGCAATAAATTTTAGGAAGAAATGGGTAGTGTAAGATTTGATCTAAAAAATGAGTTAATAAAATGTATTCATCATAAATCAAAGTTTTTTACTAGATATAATAATGTATGGTGTCAAAAAATGAAATAAATAGGTTCTAAATTAGAATTAGAGATTAACTCTATATTTTTTATTTTATTTTATTATGCAGTAAATTTGAGAAATAATAAAAATGAATGTTATCGATTTATGTTGAGTAATAAAGTAAACAAATAATTTTCCATGAAATTGGATCTAAAAATAATCTTATGGGTTAGATGGGTAGGTAAATTTTAGAATGAAATTCAAAAATTTAAATATAAAAATAATTATATAAAAAATATAATGCTTAAAATAAAATATTATAATATAACAACTAAATTTAAAATGGATAAATGTTACTATTTATTATATTATGAAGGGGATAAAATATCAGAATTTCATTCACTCCCATGGGTTGATAAAAAATATAGTGCACTAGAAATATGTGATTGAAAAGGTGAGTGAAAGTGAAAAAATAGAGATAAAAAATAAGTGAGGTTTGGAAAATACTTCACCGCAATGGAGGTGACTTATAAAGTGATATTTGAAATCATTTATATGTATCACAATCAGCATAATATGATAATATAACCATACATAATTAATAAATATAACAATTATACTCCTAGTATTCCATAAAAACGTAGTCACTGTGTAGCCTTCAATGATATAGTGTCAGTATGCTCTGGTACTATGGAAGGTGTAGAGTCATCTGTAGGAGTATATTCTAGTAGATCCTTAGTGTGTTACATAGAAGGTTTATGAAGATACATAAAAGTAATCTCAGGGGTCCCAAATAGCACATAGAATATAAAAATATATTCCCCTCTACCAATAAGTCCTACGATGAACTTAGTTGGGTGGAAGGCTATGGATCTATTGTGGATATGGATGGGGGTTGATACCACTGCTTAAAGTCTAAGTGTATATCCATGAAATCTAGTTTAGTTGATAGAATGGTTCTCTTATCCATTTATGTAGAGGAAGATCCATAGTCCGAAGGTGGTGGGGTTATGGTATAAGATCTCATCATGGAAGATAAATGTTTTCAATGTGTAATATATGTGTTGTAAGAATTTTCATGATAAAGTTGTTACCTCAATCACACTAATGTAGATTAGTGGTCGACATTGGGTCATTTTTCTTATCGAATGTGTGTTATTTTATATGCCATGATTTTCTATATGAAAATGGGGATTTTAAAATATGTCTGGCATCTAAAACACGAGGTATCTAAAAATTATTTATGGAAATAGAATATGAATCATCAATATGTTATTATAAAAATGAATCTCATTGATTTAAAAGTTTAATCTTTAATAAAACATGACATTACATGATTAAAACTAGTATTTGACATTGCATCATCAAATATATAATTTTTTGTTCAAAAAATTAATATTTTTCCCCAATTACAATTATACAATGGTCTAAGAATAGGTTACCAAATTAAATCTCCAATAATCTATGAAATTTAAAATAGAACACTTCATAAAGGTCAAATAATCACAATTTTTTAGTCTCTTTCAGTAATTTTAAGTCCTAGATGATTTACACCTTAACTGTTTAGTAAATACACTTTATACTATTTATTGGAAGCATTAATAAAATTTACTAAAACAATTATGAAAAAATAACTAATGCTATAACACTACATAATAATAATCAAAACAAAGTGGATCTAATTTTTAATAATTATAGAATACAAATTTAGAGGATAAAATGAGAAAATAAAACTATATACCATGATATACTAATATGAAAGAGAAGAAAAATTGTGAATAAATCAAGAAATATGACTGAAATCCTACCTTTATCCAAAATTTAATATTTAAAACACATACAGATAAAATATAGATAAAGAATAAAAGAAAAATAAATGTAAATAGTGGAAGCAGATAAAAAAATCTAGAAGAAAATTCAATCAAAGAATCTCCTATCTATTTATAACTTCGGATCTCACTTATGCAACCCACATCTCCTTTGGATAGTTTGAGTTCTTATCACGACTCTTCAGTTTGGTGTTAAATTTTCATCGAACAAATTCCCATCATAGGTAATGATATCAAATTCCCTCTCAATAGTTGCAATTCATTAAATTTTAATGGGCTAGTGGCAACACTTTTGGAATCTTCTCTCACATACCTGTCTTCGATGGAATGTATACAAACAACCCTAAATATTTTAATCTATCTAATTTACCATCTTCATAAGTCATCTAATCACATGAGTTTCTCACCTGTATCCAAACAGTTTAACAGATCTATACCATGACCATTGATCTGAATCATGACACTTGAACTTGGATCCCCAACTCATATGGATTGAATTGGTATGACCTCTCCCACAAATTGGGTCTCTCCATTGAACCCTAGGGAAATTCAGTTTTTTATCCATCAATACAAAGCCTCCCAAACACACAAGTATCACAATAAAAAAATAAATGAAAATTATTATTATTATTATAAATATTATTAACTATTTTATTTAATTAATATTCATTATATTCAAAAAAATTGTATACTTATTCAAAAACATTTTATCTAAATTTTATAATTATAATTAAAAATTAAATAAGATTTTATAAAAATATCTTAATAAGTAATTTAATAACATGAAATTATTTGACATAAAAATGATTTATTTATGTATTTAATTTTAGTAAAATTAATATATCTACTTAAAAAAGAAATATTAAAAAAAATTAATTAATATAATTAGAAAATTAGTTAATAATACATTATTAAGTTAAGAAATCAAAGTTATATATAAAAAATCTAAATAATATAATTATTTTATAAAAAAATATAAATAGTATTTATAAACTCCCACACTTAAGGGAGAGCATATCCAACTGCTCATAAGGAATGAGAGTAAAAAATATTAAATATATAATAAATTAAATAATTTAATTTTAAAATTATCATACATTTTTTTAAATTTATATATCCAGTAAAGAAATAATAAATTTTTTATAATTAATATTATTTTATTTTTTAGAATTATTTTAAAAAATAATTATCTCCATGAAATTATTCCAGTAATCTTCTCAATTACAAAAATTAATTTAGAAATATTGGTTTCTAATTTTCAATGAATAATCAATACCAAACTAGTTAATAATAATTAAAATTTCAAATTTCTTATTATAAACCATTCCTTTAATTATTCTTATGATTTATGATTGATCACACGCACACCATAATAGTTTAAACAATAATTTAATAAAAAAATAATTATAATAATTACACCCAAATTTCATTGATAAAATGAATGAATGAGTATCAAAGTAATAATTAAAAATTCATAATTTTAAAAAAATCCATTGATCATTTTTACCAAATAAAAACTCTTAGATCACAATCATAATGTTAAGAAGTAATTTTTAGGTTTTTTAAAAATTTGTAACAAAAAAATTTATTTTTCATAAAACCCAATTAGTTTCAATTGAAAATTTTAAACTATACTTCTAAATTTTATACCAAATAAAATATTTTGATAGAATAATGTATTAAAATATTTTACAATTTAAAATCCTTTGAGACTTAGATAGATGAAACAATTCAATAACATTAGAATCATAAAATTGATACATTAAAAATATATAATTATTGAATATTTCAAAATATGTTTTGATTAAATTTTTTTAACTAAAAAATAAAAAATAAGTTAATAATTATAAAAATAAAATTAAACTTTAAAAAATCTTCCCCATAATTACACTCAATAGTTTCCTCAATATTGAAATAATAAATGAATTAAAAGTTCAAAATAAAATCTAATAAATTAAATTAGTGAATTAAAATACTTAAAATAAATTAATAATGTTAATATCATGAAATGAAAATAAAAAATTAATTATTAATGAATTTATGTTTCATCTAAAAAATCAACACATTAATCAATTATATTATTTTTAGACTAAAAAAATATTTAATTTTCACCTATTATTTTTTAAAAAAATAACCAACTTATATGTCATGATCTTATCCCATTAGAACCCCTCCTTGGATAATAGTAAATATGGGGGTGACCCATTAAGACAATCGTCCATATGCCTTTGGTTTACGATGGCCACTAAGGGTTTAAAAAATATATAATGAGAGTCATTGACCATATAAATCATAGTAATAAAAGATAAAACACTAATCAACCCCATAAATATTAAATAAACCATCCCAAAAAACCTGAAATTTCATGTATCAACCAAGGTCTCTAAAATAAAGATAATACCATGATCAACTCCTATGACAAAAAATCTTTGATCACCAACCCCAATATCCATTTTCTAGTAATATCCAGTCTAATCACAAAATCCCTCCTACAAATTTGGAATATATATATATATGTAGAATGTGGTGAGGATACATGTATATACAGTGGGATTATACCCAAATCCTCTTATGAAAATGTGAAAGAAACATATTAACACCTTAGTGAATAAATAGTTGAACCACCTTGTCACCTAAACAAGTTAACTAACAACCAATCTCACCAAAACCCACTCACCCAATATCACATATAAGATAGTAATATAATATCAAATAATATACCTTTAAGGTATCCCAAAAACACTTCCCTATTGATATAGTCAACCTCACACTCAGTGAAATATGTCTAAGCACTACCATCCCTTCCATATCCAAAAAACAATATTGACACATCATATCCATAACCGTATACCCACAACCACATACCATAACCACATCACAGTAAAAAAATTTCCACATTACATATCACTACATCAGAACCACACATCACATCCTCATCACAATAGGGTAATGTAAACACGAAGGACATCAACCAATTTCCTCCCTCCTTCCATGTACAACCCCAACATGTATACACATAAAAAAGCATCATAATAACTATATAATAAATCCATTAAAACTAGTGAAACATAACCTCATTCCATAAAAACAAATAATATGTCAGGAAGAGAGTGGAGAAGGGAGAGTAGTCAACTATTCATGTCAGATCCATCATAGATTTTAGGGAAAACACTCAGGACTTATAACCTTATATTGACATCGATAAGTTTACATGAATCGAGTGGTTGTGCATATGAAATAACGTGAAGATACAGAGGTATATATATAAACAACATAAGACCAACTTAATTTTTAAATCTTGATGTATTTGATTTATTACAACAACCTAAAATGGTCAATTCTCCACCACCACCACTCACTGATAACCACTTATGAAACTATATAAAACGAAATCATACCACACTTCCAGTACAGAACCCACCAACTTTAATAACTTCCTATTTGATCAAATAAATACCAAATTATAGATGTTCCATTTACCAACCATGTTACATTACTTATGCCATAATTTATTTCATCTATTTAATCCAACTTGTTCCATATCTTTACTACCATTCTCCCATACCATATAACAATTACCCACTATTTCATTTAATTATTCCAACCCCCTTTATTCATTCATAACAACCCATCCCATTACCAAATTCATTATTTCAGAACGATCCCATATTAACTTGTGATAGTGGAAACACCCATAATAATAACACTGACACTATATCAAATACCACCATATTTCATGAAAATATTCATAACAACAACATCACCACAACCACAAAATCACCCTTTTCTTTCCCACATCAATCATGTCAACCATCACCACAACCATGACATTCCATCACCCAACATTTTAACGATAGTAACCAACCATACCAAGGCCCCTACAACCACAACAAGAATAGTCAAAATAATAAAATAATAAACAACACTAAGTTTAAAATAAACCCTATCAATCAATTCCCTTTAATCCTAATTCCATATCTTTTTATTTGTTTAGGCATAAACCAAAAAATATCAATTTATAATTTATCATTCATCTAATTTGTTACAATATTTAAGTTATTAACAAATTATTAAATGTATAAGGTATATAAATTAAAAAAAATATGGCTTCATAACAACACATGTCAATAATCAAACAACAACACATAATAAATAATATGAAAATTAAAAAAACACATGTGATATCCTCTTCCCTTTTGATTTCTTTAATTAGGTTCATTCTATTTATTAGGATAATTCGAACCATTTACCCATTGAAAATACATGCATGATAATACTAAATTAAAACATAAATATAGAAGGTAGTTATCTCAAGTACCCTTTCTAAATTGAAGCTTCAATAAACACTACACAAGAATGATGCGAAAATAACGATCAAGCAACAAAAATTACCTCAGACCCACTATAGAGCCTAGAAATGACCAAATATATCAAGAGAATGAAAAAACATAAGTAAACCCAAAAAAATACCACTACCACAATCTTCAATAAGAAAGGGGAAATTAAGAGTTAAAATAAAAGGAAGTAAAATACACCACAGATAGAAAAATCTTGATCACACAAATCCAAAAGTCAAGAAATGATAAGGAATGAATAAAAGCACCAAAAACCAAGACACAAAGTGGATAATATTTATAGGTGGAGTTAGTGGAATTTAATAAAATATAAAGGGACATACAAATCTATATTAAAAAATTGGATACATAAGATCACAAAGTTATGGGATTCATCATGCCACAATAGTGGACTAATTCATGAATCATGACATGATCAACCCAAATCTCAAGGAGTCAAACATCTTAAATTCGATAAAAAAAGTTCATGGTGTAGATAGGGATTCCACATCAAAAAATATTTAAAACTCTAGAATCATGGAATTATCCTTAACCTTCCACCGCAAACTTGATCAACTATAGATAACCACCATAGATCAATTATCACCACCACGATGTAATGATCCTAAAAAATGTATGAAATATGAAAATATACTACCAATACATCCATGAAAAACTTCTCATCCCCATGAAATAATGAAATCCATATAGTATTAGCTATAAGAACCCTAATACTCCCCTTATAACAACTTGAATAACCATGACACAACCAATAAGTCCAAACAAACTAGATGCAAAAAATAATCTTAAGACCTAATCCATACACCACATAACACCTCCTCACAAAACAACCCAATTAAACACAACACAAGAAAATAGAATTTAGAAACTAATCTCCCCCAATCACCCAATCATGGAACAATGCATATAGACACAACATGATCCACACTAGATATTGAAAATTCACCCCAAACCCCACTTCTCGTCCATTAATCACCTATAAACTTTCTCTTGATACCTATAACACATAAAAACCATATAATGGTCTATAAATGTTTGGGCCATTATATTAGATACATCTTAAACAATTTTTTCCCTCAATAATAAAAAATCATAGTTAAATATAAGGAAACATCCCAAAACCCAAAACAACCCTAGGAGATACCTATCAATAAAATACCTCACCACCACTAAAATACAGACTCAATCATACTATTATAAATAAAACATATAAACATCACAAAAAAATAAAATAGTTTTTAAAACCACTCAAGATATTTAGTACACATCTATGAATCATGATACCATGTACACTCCTATAAGCCACCTTGCCTCAAAAAGACATGAACCAAAGGAATGATTTAACCACATTTCACCTTCTCATACTGATACTAAATATAAATATGTTTCTATTTGAATTTCATATCATCCTCAACATCCAACAATAGTTCCAGAAAAGTTTTACCACATTGGTTTTTCTAATTTTTCACATTGATTAATTTGATACATTTTTAATGGTGTTGTAAATATGTTTTTACATCAGTTATTTTAACCAATGTGAAAAATATTTTTTACATTATTTATTATGAGAATCAATGTAAAAATTACTAAATAAAATGTAAAATTAGCTGTCTTTTTTACATTGGTTATAAAAAATGACATAAAATCATGTTTGTATAACTTTTATTTAAAATAATTGATGTAAAAAACACCATTTTACATTAGTAATTTTATAAATTAAGTAATGTTTTTTCTTAAAAAATATGTATAAAAAAATTGTTTAACCGACCTATAATATATTAAAAACAATAGTATAAATAACTGAAGATATAAAAACATGAATACAATTCCATAAAAATATTTATATAATAACTTTGTTCAAGTTATAACAACTTTACAATTTGAATTTTAAACATCAAAGTCTATGTGACAAATAGTGATAAAATACAAATGAATCATACTTAAAAAATATTTCCACTCATGATCCTCATACATGATTTAATTATTTTCTTGTATAAGGGTGAGAGTCATCAAAAAATAAAAAATTAAAAGGAAAATATTAAACAAGTATTTTCAATATTATCATAGGATAAATAAAAAATAAAGGTTAAAATAAAATATAACCGTATGGAATTTTGTAATTGTCCCAATTAAAATAAAATGCAACATACACATTCTGTTACTCATTATTTATGTCGAAAATTCTATTTGAAAATAATTTTTCAATTAAAATATTATTTCATATATCTACTAAATTTTAATAATTATAAATGAAGTTAACATTATGCACACATATTTGATATTTATTTTTATCTTTCCCATTTACACTATATGGTTATCCCATTTCTTATTTGAAAATCATATGTATGAAATAAAATTAAAATTTATTATAATATATAATTATTTGAATAATAAAACTTACATATCCAATACTTCTTTAAAGTTTTCTCACATGTCATTGTGTATGATGCATAAACAGTATGTTGTGTTTTCTTTTTGATTAAAAACACCCATTATCCAATGGAAACTAATATAAAAAATATAAGGTGATTGGTTACTAAATTAATGTAAATGACACTTTATATCATATATGTTTCATACCTATCAAGATATAGAAAAAACTAAATTGTATTGTTCTGAAATATTTCATAAATATATGTTGTTATTTATCCATCCTTCATTACCATCATTTCCTGAGAGATAAATTGTGTGTCCAAGAATCTATACACTGATGTTGTATCATACTAAATACAATGTGTATAAATATACCTAATATAAATATATAATTATTAAGTACTATAAATCAAATTGATATAATTTAAAGAAATATAATAATTTATTTACATAGAAAAGAGTTATATCATTGTGAAGCCCAACATTTCTATTTTTCCAAGCTATATGATATATCACTTATAAATCAACCCAATAATATTATTCCCAAATATTTCAACATCCATTTTAAGTTCATAAATATATAACAACATATATTAATATGTTTATAATTTATAAATCCCTTTATAAAAAGTGGTATTCAAAGTCGAAGGGGCCTCAACATGTTTTTGTTTTCCATACAACATTTATTTATCTTTAATGTAATCCTATAAATATGTAGAAATAAAAATATTAAAATAAATTTAACATGAATATGAAAAATAAAGATTATAATTGATGTGTAACATAATGATAAATTTTCATACAAGTTGATATAGTCAAAGAAAAAATTTTGGATAATTTTTGTAACTATAACAACCTCATTTATAGGGAATGGTGCTCTAGAGATATCCCAAAATATCATGCACCATTTCCCTATGATGATATATCTCTATATATTTATGATATATGGTATCCATAATATAATATATAGATCTATATACTATTATATGATACTAAGGACCCTCAATATATGACTCATAGTAGATGGGAAGCTTTGGAGGAGGTGTAAAGTATGAAGGCGAAGGTAGAGGACTGGGATATGCATCCTAAAACTATCTTTGCATATTAATAAATATTGACTATACTAAATCTCTAATCCTCACCTTCATCATATCACTCATCTCTTGAAATTTATCCTCTAAAGTGTCTATTTTTCATTTATATACATCCACCATTGAGGAAGTTTTAAGATGACCATTTTTTTAATTGATACACCCACATTATATCCACATATGTGACCAGAGTATTCATGATTTCCTAATGTAATATCAAAATATCATTCCTGTATTAGGGTATTAAAGTCACATGTGAACTCTTCTCCTTAAGGTATTTCTATATATAATATTTGAGAATTTTTTTAGTGAATTAAAAAATATAAATTGTATAAAAATAACTTAAATAACTCCTTACAATCCTCTCAGCTAAAACAATCAAATATTATATAAAATATGATTATCTTTTCTTCATTCAGATCCTCTTCTATTTTCCATGTCAATTGGGGGAAGGGGGGTCAATCTTTGATGATCTTGAAGTCTCCTCTCTCAATTATCGAAATTTTCCATCCATAATTTTCTGTTCCAATAATTGATACCCTCCATGAGAAAAAGTATGAAGGTATACATTTTTGGATTAGATATCCTAATGAGATCTAATCAGTTCTTATTAATGTTGGAAAAATAATAATTAATATGATCATTTTATTATTATAAAAAATAAAACATCAAAAAGTTGACATTCAAGTTACCAAAAATGATTCTTCCCATCCATGTTCAATAGATTTGATCCAAATATCTTCATCTGGAAAAGGATATATATGTCATGAATGTTAATTTTGTCTTGCACTGAAAATGAATTGTAAAGTTAGGATTGATTTATAATACCTCCATCTCCTAGTGAAAAAATATAAACATTTCTTTTTTAACTTCTTTAATGTGAGGTATATAATATTTTATCTAATAAAAAGGTAAAAAATAACATATGTCAGTAAAAAGATATCATGATAAGTAAAATAATAATAAATTATCTTACTGAAATTTCCTCCCATAACTTAACTAATGTCATATTTTCAGCACTTCTCCAATCGTAAATCAAAATTTTAATTTTTTTTATCTAGCTTAAATTACCACAAAAAAATTAAATTGTTATGAATTTAGACCCCTAGGATTACCATTATCATCATACCTAATAGATATTCTCTAGAGTTTGCTTTGAGAAAGTTATAATCAAAGTAAATGAGTGTTACTATGTTTACTAACCCTGGAATATTTTTCTATCACTATGGAAGTAGAAGGATTTTTTTGTAAAAGGATATTGAGGATCCTCAAAAAAAGTGTGTGTAGGGTACTCTCTAGAAGAGAAAGGTGAATAAACTATTTTAAATGAAATTATCCTAAAAATAAAATTAACAAAATTAGTAAAATAATATACAAATTAAACTATTACATATAAAATGAAATATAAATTGAAAATTGATCCAAAAAAATTATACTAAACAAAAATAAAAACATTTTTATTTTTTTTATTAAATTGGTTGTCTAAAATAATAAAAAAGGGTGAAAATGTTTATGATATATGAAATTAAAAAAATAGAAAAAAAATAAGTAAAAAATTATAAAACTTAAACCATTAAATATAAAATTTAATAACAACTGAAGAATAATATAAAAAATAAAATTAAATAAAAAAGTCTATCATATTCATTAGAGAAGTTAAAAATAATGATAAAAAATAGTGGTACTATTTATGAAACATGAAATGATATAGACACATGAAAATAAATATTAAGTAAAAATATATTCAAATCCTATAGTTATATATGAAATTAAATAATTGACACATGATATAAACAAAAAAACAAAACCAAACAATTTATTGTATCTGTTAAAATATGTGACCTAAGTAAAAAATAATATTATAAATGGGTTATTTAACAATTTTCATAGAACAGAAAATATATCAAATATAAATAATAATAGGCTCCATATAAATGAAATATGGGGAAATGATATAAAAAACTAGATCATCCTACCCTCAATCAATAAATAAACAATAAATTGAATGATCTGTGAGATCTACTGTGGGATTATTAATGCATAAAGCAACTAACTATATACGAGTATACCAACCTGTGAACCATCTACTAGAGTGTGATAAAGATAAAACCACAAGTCATCCAACCAGACCACATAAGCCTTATTGCGATAAAACCACATGCCAAGACCTTTATTCCTAGTAGGAATCAAGGACCACTAGAAGCATGTGATATAACTATCGTAACAAATTATATCTACCACTTAGTAACTAGTTTCCCATGACCAATAAAAAAGTGAGGCACAGGAACATGCAATCATAGTCCAACACATGAGAAATAACCAAATATACCCTCACCCATAACACCCAACAATGAATAGAACATAAAAAAATATACCCATGAAAAAACTAGAACATTCCCACACAAGGGGAGGAACAAGAATCTTAGAGAGAAAAAATAAAACCCACACCATGGGTAAAAAAATCAATTGGGAATTCCATGGGTTCCTTTTACAATCACCATTTTAAAACCAAAGTGCCAATTGAGCCTTTAATAACAAAATATTGATCGATATTCTAATCCCTTTCACATTTCATAAATCACCACTTTAGGACATTCTTAGAAAAAATGAAATCACACACATATTTCAAAAAAAATTCAAATCCATCCTTAAAACTGAGGTCCCATCCTTTGAAATTCAAAACAAGTTCCAAGACCTTCATTTCCATCAAACACATTTCAAGATATATATTAAGGAATTTTCACATTGTTTAAACCATAAAAACGTTTCAAATCACCAATTTGAAATCTAAATTATAACCCCTTTCTAAATCATTTTGATATTGACACCTCACTTTAAAGACAAATTTCATTTAAAGAATACTTTTCACTCATTTAAAACTAAAATTGGATGAAAATTCCATGAATTTATTTAAATCCATTTCAAAATCCACATGGTAATTTCAAAAAATATTATCATAATAAAAACATTTATTTCAAACATGTAAACATGGAATTTATAAAAGAAACATTTTATACCAAGCTCAGAATATAATGAAATGGTTTCAAATCACTATAAAGATATCACCTATATTCATACTTTAAATTAATAGACATTTATAAAGGACAAGAACACTTTTAATTCCTAAATAAAACAATTTCATAGAAAAATATACTTGGAATAGGTGGAAACCAAGCTAAAATGTGTCTCTCTCAATGGAGAGAACACCAATGGGGATTAAAATGATGCCTTCAAATCCTTTACACCAAAACCAAAACATTAGATCCACTTGGAACCCTAAAATTAGTCACAAGAGATATAAGGTTCATGGGGGTAAACCAAAACTAAGATTAAAGAGATAGGAAAGGTAATAAGAGAGAAATAGAGGGATAAATACCTAAAAATCTCTTGGAAATTGCAAAAAAGATGCCAAAAATCAAGAGAGTAGCAGGTTGGAGCTCCTCCATGAGCTCCCAAGGGCCAGCCAACATGTTTGGGGGAGAAGAGTGTTGAAACCAATATTAATTCAAATATATAATTTTTATAAATTCCTAAAAATTAAACACCAAGGAAGGCATCACAATTTGGAGGCATGGTTTTCCAAACCGTTCGCTAACCATACTTATCCTACTTCCTAGATATAGAGAACCTGCATGATTTGTCCACATGGTTTTTTAACCCATGAACCAAACTCTTCCTAGACCAAATAGTCTACACTGTTTCTGGGATGATCCATACAATTTTATATACAGTTCAAAAGACATGAAAAATGTCTCTATCACCATGAAAAACCCCTCTTCTTGGGCACCACATGGTCACTATTAACTGTGTGGGATAACCGTGATTCTCCCAGAATGCCTCTAAAAACTTGAAATTATATCCCATAAACTACCAGAAATCAAAAACACTCATCTTAAGATAAAATAATACAAAAATAAAAATAAAAATTTGAAATGAGGGGTGTCAAATTTCTAGATAAATCTGAACAGACAAAGTTTTAATGAGTGTTGAAATGTAGGTGGACTGTTCTTTTTTTCCTTCAGAAGGAACTTTGTGAAAGGATCAGTAGGGTTATAGTTGTTTGATAGTATCAAAATACATATATGGGAGGATTTTATATGACTAGAGTGGTGTCTAGGAAAAATGGTCATTCTATAGAGGAACATAGTGACACTAATAGAAGGAGTTGTGTATGGTAGTCGAATGAAGTCTTAGAGGTTAGTGATGTGTTCTGTGAAAGTCATTATGATGGAAAGCAGTGAGGATGAAACCTTGAATCATTCTTTACAAATGTGTTCCAGGATATATTAGTTTAATACTTTATGTGAATCATAAGGTGACGTTCATTATTAACCAGGAGGTAGCTTTTGAGGTGGTTGATGCTACTTGTGATCAAACAAAGATCACATAAATAGGACACTAATGAATGGAAGAATATGGTGGGGACTGGATTTACATATTGGTCCCTCTATAATAAGGACTTTGGACCACTTATGAGTTGTGGAATTTGTGTTTTACTAGCACCCACAAGGCCTGGCCTAGGTAGAGGTTGACCTACTTTAAGGGGGCTAATTGGGATAACAATGGTCAATTTCTAGATATAAAACATCTAGACGAACCATAATTAGATGGAAAAAAATTATAAATAAGAACCATTGAGTATAGATATTGTTGGGTCTTGTTTGGGTAATCTGTGTTGGGTATGTATGTTTATGCTTATAACCAAATGTTTTTCTGATGGAATAGATGATTTTTTTTCATTCTCCCAGGGATGTAGGACATAAGATTGGACTACATGATCCTTGTTTTTATTTATAATTATACTCACATATGTCTTTATTATTTGTGTATCTTGTTTTTTTAATGGTATAATGAGAGAAGGACGGAAATATGGTTTCTTGCATCAACTATGTATAGTGGCTGGGGTGATTAGTCTAACCAATTTCTAAATCCAAGTTTTAGGGAGATTTTCCAATAAATGGTGTTCCAAAAACATGGTTAACATTTATTCTTCTAGTGATGTATATATAGTGGACATCATGGAGGAGGTGTGTCTAATGGTTCTATCAAATAGAGGCATGTCAGATGATGTTGATGGATGAAGGACCGTTTAATGGTTTTGATGGTCAATTACTAACAAGTCATATCAGTGGTGGTTCTCATTTCTGTGAGTTTGTTGATGAGAATCAAATCAAATTATTTTAAGAATTTCCCTATGAAGTAGAGTAGGTACTGAATGAGTTTATGGGTGATTAAAATTTATATTTACTAGATTATATCTTGAGGCATGTTCCATTATTGATGTGTTTATTCGAGCTTGGATAGAAGACAATTGTGTTTCTTTGGTGGATTATTTTACTGAGTTTTTATATGGTGGTAACCTATAAGATGGTATAAGTACTAGAGGTTTGATGTGTTATCAAAATTCTTCTTGGATACAGGAGTCATGCAACATGTTCCATTAATCATGTTGACATTTGGAGCTCAGGGATACTACTATAGATTTCAAAAAGATATCTTGAGATCCCTTATGTTTTTATTGTTTTAGTGGAAGTTTTTTAATTAGACGAAGATAATTTTTTTCATGAGGCATTGGATTGATGTTTTTATGGTTTAGGATACAAAATTTGGAGAGTTGTGGTGATACTAATCCTATAGAGTCTTTAAGTTATGTTGTATATATAATCATCTAGAATCAAACTGAAGATTGTGATAAAAATCACACAAGGATTTTTATAGTTTTTGATGTTAGGTGAAAAATGAATTTTGTTATTGGAAGGGTTTTTAAGTTCTTAGTTAATAGACTTTGGAAGTTCAACTAATTACTAAATAGACTATTTTCTAGAAGGATCACTTTAGAGATTCCCACTACATTCATATAATGGGGGTGAAAAAGATGTTACCAAAGTGTTTTCCAACCTAGTAGAAGTTAGTAGAAGTGACTCTAGGGAGAATCGATCAATTTTAATTGAGTGTGATAAATTTACATTACTATGATAGACTCTTGGATGTGATGGTTTCATCCTAAAAATCATCATATAGAGGACTAGAATGGTTATAGTTTCATCTGATAGAGATCAACTGAAGTAAGAGGAATGTGGAAGAGCATTGGAATCATGTTGGATGGGGATTCGTGGTTATAGAAAGTGTATATGGGGTTAAAATAACCAAAATACATTCTATAATTATAACAATAAGATGAATGGATGATGGAATCTAAGGCATGGTTTTCGTGAGTTCATAGAAGTGAGATAAGAGAAAGGACTATTTTTATTAGTCATGCGAAGTTCTATTATAACTTAGTGATAGGGAGTGTAATCTTCAGTGGCCATGATGGAAGTTCAAGTTTCTTTGAACTATATTACAAAAATACATTGTACTTCAAAGTGAATTTAATAATAGAAGAAGAACCATGATGTATGTGGATTGGAAGTTGGTCCAAAAGAAGAGAGTATGAAGTGCATGGATGTCTAAAATATATATGAATGTTGTTTCTCGCATATGAAAAGTCATCATAATGAATTTGGGTCACATTGAAGCTAGAGAAGGAAAAAACCATCCCTAGATGTGTGTTTCCTTGAGATGTTTCCATGTTTTATGGGAATAATCTTTTAGAGGATTTATTGAGTGGATGGAGTGATCTATAACAATGAGATGGTCTCTCAAAATGTGGGAACCAGATAGAAGATATGAGAGAGAATGAACATGGAATCCTTGGATACACTAGATGGAAATTATTCAATAGGATTCTATCATTCCAATGCCATTAGTCTTTTTTTAGATAGTTAAGTTTTGAATGGTGGTCAATTTAGTGATTTCACTAATGTATAGTTTATCAAAAGGAGTTCTTGAGTCATACAAAAACTAGGTGATAGAGTCTTTGAGTACAGAAAAATTTAATTGAACAATTACATGGACTCAGTGCATGATATAGTTTCATTTATGGGATTTCCAAAAAATATGGTAAGGATAAAAACTTATTTTCTATTTTCTTTGGATTATCTTCATGGAGGCTTTCAAATAAATTTCATGGTTTCAATGGAATGATAGATCACAGTTTTAAGAGTATTGAGGAGGATTTTCTTCATTGGGATCCTAGATGATCAAAAGGAGCGTGTGATGGAGAAACATGGGAGAACTAAATTGAAATGAAAATTAAATGGAAACTAAGCTAGTTGGACTTTTGTTTGAGAATGAGAATCATATTTTATTGGGAGATTATTTGGATTAACCCGTGAAAAAATTACCAAGTGGGAGATTATTGGGTTTGGTGTGAAAAATTATTTCTTGGTAAAGTGTTGGAACTTTTAGAAGGACACTATTTCTAGAAGTAAGACTTGATAACTTGGATAAAGATATTACACCAGCACCATGTCATATAAGAGTTTTATAGGATATCCTTCACTAGATGAAGTCCAGTAGATAGATTCTATTGAAAATGATTAGGCAAAGTAAAGTGAATATGATCAGATAGAGATCATCAGATGGATTATTGCATAGATGATCAAACTAAGTCCATATGATGGAGTTTTCTAGACAAATACGAATGAATAAAGTTTCAATGAGTGTTGCAGTGCATGTGGAATACTTCTTTTTTCCATTGAAAAGAACCATGTGCCTAGAGAAATAGGGTGAGACTTTTTTTGATAGTATCAGTGAATGAAACTAAGATAATATCATATGATCACAATGTTTTCTATGTACAATAGTCATGCTCTGGAGGAACACAATTAGGATAATGGGAAGATCTGTGTTTGGTAGTTGAATGAAGTCTCAGAGGTGGGTGATGTGTTGTACAAAAGTCAATCTTATGGGAATCACTGAGGTTAAAACCTATATGTATTCTTCATGGATGTGTGGAAGGAAATGTATGCTGAAAACATTGTGTGAATTAGAAGGGGAAAAGTACTATTCACAAGGAGTCAAAGGATGAGGTGGTGGAAGCTAATGGTGATTGATTAGGACTCACATCAATAGAAAGACGCCCATGAAAAGGTGGAAGGCGGTGCAGACTGGATGACCAACTAGGGACTATATAATAATGCCATTAGACCTCCTGTAAGGTGTAGAAAGTGTGATTGACTAGAACTAGTGAGGAATGACCAAGGCATATGTGTCCCTCCTTTAGGGGGTTACTTGGGTGCACTAAGGTCAGTTCCCAAATAGAAAATTTTCATATGGACCATAGTCGTAAGAACAACAATCAGAAAGAAGAAAAAAAGGGTGTATATGTTAGTGGGGATTGTTCTTGTTATCTATGTATTGTATTTATATTTAACCTTATAAATATATGTTTTTATAATGGAATGGATATTTTTATCTCATTTTACAATGGATATAGAATGAAAGTATGAACCATGTAATCCATATTTATCATTATTCTTGCACTCATATATGTATTCCTCATTTGATTAGATTGTTTTTTTTTCTGAAAGGGAAAATTGGATAAGTACTAGAATGAGGTTTCTTATATCGACTCGATATAGTGTTTTCGATTTTTTGTTTAACCAATTCCTAAACCCAAGTTTGAGGGGGTGGGGGGGTCTTCTAATCATTGGTGTTCATAAAGAATATTGAAAATTGGTTTTACTAGTGATGCTTATCCGATGAAAGTTATATTGGAGGTGTGTATGATGGTCCTATCAAACATAGGAATATATGGAGACATCAACATATGAAGGACCATCTATTGGTTTGGATAGATAATTAAAAACAAATAATTTATCCATAAAAATTTCTATAAGGTGGGAAGTTGTTTATATTAAAAAAATTATTGCATGAAATTGAAAATATTCTTCTTTATATGAATCATAAAATTTGATACTTTCCTCCCACAAGTGTTTTAATTCATCAATTAATGGTGATAGGTAAAAAAAATATGATTTATAGGTTTTTTTGGTCTAGAAATCATTAAACTTAACATGATCTATTTCTACTTGATAAATAATTCAGGAAACAAGTTGTAAATTTTCAAAAAAATACAACATGAACTATGTTTTCTACTAAGGATTTGATGTGAAATCGTTATATCCATGCACAACCCAAGTCTGAGGTACCTAGAATCATTTACAAATTTAGGAAATTATTGATCAATTTTCTTTCATTATGTAAAATCACCTGTATGACGTGATTTTACATAAAATATTCCCTAATCTACATACCATGTTAATTTTTTTCATAATTTTAATTTTCAAATAATATTTTAAGATGAGGAATTATAGGAAGATACCAAATTAACCTATAAATTAACTTTTTATAGGGTATAATAAATTAATAAAAATTTTATTTTTTCTTTCAACTTATACCATGATGTACCACATTTTGGAATCTCTAAAAGACCTTCATATTATTTCTAATATGAAACACAATTATTAAGGAAGACATATATCTTCTTATAACCCAATATCATTGGGAATAATATTTTGATCACATTAAAATTTGAATCTGGGGTATTTTTATGTTAAAGTAGTGTATCTTTCAGTAGTTACAGAAATTATATAAAACATTTTTCATTTCATCCATTCATAGATTTCAAATTCAACTATCTTAATAATGTTGATAGAACAATGAATTTAATATAGTTGGGATATTTTATTTTTTCAGCATCACCATATAAGCACCCAATTTATGATGTTTTCTCAATTACCTCTACTTCAATATCACGAATCATTTCATTAATTTAATTAGAACTATCATTTTGTAAATCTATATCATTATTAGTTCTTGAATTCTATCCAATTTCACCATACCAAATCGAAGGATTGTAACTTTAATTGAAACCATATAAAATCAAATGATCATTGATTTATTTACTTTATATATTTCTCATATTAAAACATCTCAATCATGGACATAAAAAAATCATTTTTTGGTATATTTAATTTATAAAATTCCAAAAAATAATCAACCCCTTCATCATATTCATCACTTATTCATTATAAAGTTATCCAACTAGAATTTATTATAACCTATAAAAAAGTTCAAGTGTTAGATTTATGTTACTTTATTTTGAAATGTAAATTCATATTTCCTTTTATAAATAACAACATAGTCAAAAATAAAAAATTATTAACTTATCAATGTTTATTTTGTAATGAAATATTGTTAAAACCAAATTTTTTTATTTAGAAAAGTGAAATAAAATATTTTATATATCAAAATGTTTTATTGAAAATATTTTTCTAATTTATAATAGATAAAATTAATATCCAAAAATTAATTATTAGAATTAATAAAAACTAATAAACATTAGATACATTTATAAAGTTTATAAAAATATATTTTTTTTAAAATTAATCATTTCAGATAGTATAAAACATTTAATAATAAAATGAATTATTATAGAAAACTAAACTTTGTAAAATATAATAAATTATAATAAATTATCTAATAAATAATTTTCACATATTTAAAATTAAATAAAGGTATCATGTGTGTTGTGTAAACTATATTCCAAAATAATAATATGAAAATATTATAATAGAAATCCAGTGATGAATGTAAGATAATTCTAAAAACATACAAATTACTTGAATTAAAAATATAAAAAAACCCCTAAATTTTTTAAAATAAACAAGACTCCTATAAATAAAATAAGAACAATAAAATAAAAATAAAACAAATATTGACCAAACATGGAAACCTTTGGGAAACAAGGTCATATGGTGTTAGAACCCAAGATAAAATTGTTTCAAATCAGCAGTCACAGGAAGGTCTATGACTAAAATAAATACAATAAACCATAATAAAAACAAAAACAAACACATAATTCATACATAAGAAATTTTAGAAAGAGAAAAAAATGAAAAAAATGAAAAAAATACAAAACCAAAAAACATGAGATACAATCGATAAGATAAAAGTGAGTCAGACACTATTTAGGAACAATAATTTGAGGTTGGATGTGGTGGTAAGAACTGAAGGTGGTGGTGATAGAAGAATTTGGTTTCTGAAAGAAAATAATGATGAAACGAGATGACTGTGATGGTAGGAGATAATTATTGTGGGGAGTAATCGATGATAAAAGTATGTAATATTGTCAAATCGCAGGCTAGGTATTCGTCCATGGGAAAAATTTAAGAGATAACTAGTTAGTGAAATGAAATAAGAGGTCACACTCGACATCTTATTTTTTTTTAAATATTTTCAACATTAATATTTATTAACTAAGATAAAAGAATTTCAGATCATGTTTTTTTCATCGATTATTATAAATTGATGTAAAAATACTATTTATAACATTGGTTTTTAAAAATATGAATTATAAATAGTGTTATTTTAAATAGTTTTTGCACTAGTGAACCTTCCCCCAATCGATGAAATCAGAGTCATAATGAAGATACCAAAGAATTTTTGGCATGTAGAAGACTTCATGGATATGATCTATCAATAGGGGTAACACTAACCGATACACCAACTCACCAACAAGCTTAAATTCCACAAAATTACTGATTAACCAAGGATATAGATTACTTCTTCAAGCAAAAAAATGATTAGTATAAGACCTATGATATTTTTGAGTAGTCTTTATTTTCTCATGAATCATTTTCACTTTCTTGGTTATTATTTAGATCAAATATATTCCAAAGTTTTGAACACTCTAACCTTAGTCCAACATAATAGATATTTGCAAATCCTCTCATACAACACCTCAAATGGATCCATGAAAATAAAATATTAATAGATATTATTATAGGAAACCACAACTAGGGTAAGTGATTCACCTTGAAACCTATAAAATCCCAGAAACATGCATGAAACATGTCCTATAATATATGAATAGTCTTCCCTATCTAACCATCCATCTGAGGATGGAATATTGTGCGAAAGGATATTTTTGATCTAAAATCATATTGAAGATCAGTCCGCAATCATGAGATTAAACGAGGATATTTATTAGGGATTTACATCCTTATAACCTCATATACTCTCACAATCTCCTCCACATACAGCTTCAGCAAAGTATCCACTATGCTAGACTCCTTAATAGCTAAGTAATGATATGACATCGCCATCCAATCCACAACCACCCATATAGAATCACACCCCCTAAGATCAAGGGAAAATGGTGACAAAAATCCATCAATTTACCCTATCATTTCCAATTAGAAACATTTAATGGATAGAAAAACTCAATAGAAACATAATGCTTGGTCTTCACCTGCTGATAGAATAAGAATTGAAACACGAACTCAACCACCAACCTCTTCATCCCATGCCTCTAAATATAACTAATAAGAGCACGATACATCATGGATATAACAATATGTACTAGTAGATATGAGCTATTAAATTCATGAAGAACCACCTCTATAATTACTAATAGAACAAAAAACCTCTATTAATAAAATATCCTATATTAATCATCATCTGACCATCCATTAGAAGTATCATCATAGACTACATGATCCTGCCAAATTTTCATCTCAAGATCCCCAAACTAAGTTTCTTCAACTTACTATAAAAATGGTTATTTCACTATCAACGAGTACAAGAAACATTGACCACCAACTTATTCCAAATCGATATTAATGGTTTCAAGCTCCTCCATCACCCTCCATGTATATACAGATTCATGAAAAAACCTCTATGAGAATTTTTAATTAGTTTTTCAGCTACAATATTACTAATCTTAGGGTGTAAGAGATCAAAATTAAAATTCTTATAAGAACTCCATCCACTGCTACTAAAAAATATTCAAATCCTATGGAGAGAACATATAATTTTAGATTTTATGATATGTGAATACTAAAAAGCACTCACTAATGATGTAATATTGTCAAAACATTATATAAAGAACCACTATCACCAATCTAAGATCATGTGTAGAATAGTTAATCATATTGGGATATAACTATTGGGACCCATATAGTATCACTACCCTCTAATTTATCAAAACACACCTAGGTATGAGATGATATGTGCCAAAAAATACATCAAACTTGAATCCATACTTTATAAAATAGAGGAAAAAAGAACTAATCAACATATTTTTTAGGTTCTAAAACACCAATTTATGTTGATCTTACCATAAAAATTCTTAGAATGTATTATTCATGATTATCAGTGGAGTTTTAATCTTGGATAAATCAGAAAAAAATCCTATAATATCTTATAATACATAGGTTGTTGTGGATCTTTACAATATTATTGGGAGCCACCCAAGAAAAAACCATCTCAATCTACATAGTATCCACTACTAATCCTTGATAATAAAAAACATTTCTAAAGAATTTAACCTCTTACATCCAAATCTTGAATTGGTAAAACTTACTATAGAGTTGATGTCATCGAGGAACCTTCAAAACGGTTATATAGTGTTCAATAATATACTATTTGGACTTGAAGTACATGAAAATTTCATCGATAAAGATGAACATGAACTAATCCAAGAACTTTTAGAACACTAAGTTCATCAAGACCATAAAAAGTATTTGGTAATTCATGAAACCAAATGAAATAACCATGAACTCTAAGTTCCCATAATGGAACCTAAAAATAGTCTTTAGAATATCTTTTTCTTTCATCCTTATTTGATGATACCCAACATGTAGATCAATATTTGAGAACTGACTAGATCCCTTCAACTGATCAAATAAATACTCTATTCATGGGACGGTATAATGTTTCTTCACCATAAAATGATTCAACCAATGTTAATTTATGTACAACTAAAAGAAAAAATATGAATTATTAGTGAATAACATTGGGAAACCCCAAGGCGACACATTGGATTGGATGAAACCCTTTTGAAATAGATCATTAATATGAATACAAATTCCCCACAACATAGTTGGTTCTATATCATAAGAAGATATAAAAATTTGATAGACAAAAAAATATAACTCTATCCAAAACGTGATATCACATTGAAGGGAAAACATCATGAACTCTCCTATGAAAAAAATTAGAGAACTCCTCAAAAACTCTTGGGAACTCTGCTTCCTGAACTTCCAAAAATAAGAACACAAATTGTAATAGTTGAGATGTTAAAGTCTCCATAATACTAAAATAAGTTTTATGACCATACTTTCTAATGAACACCACACCCTTAAAATTCACATAAAATAAAACAACCTTACTTTGGAATAAATTAATAACAGGATGCATAGAATAAAACCATTAAATACCAAGAATGAAATCATATAGTTTTAACTATTGAAACACGACTTTCAAAGGATATGGTAAGAAAAATTATTTACTAAGTTAAAATGTATTTTAGTGGTTAAACTAGGTTATTCCTAGAGCCGAATGCACAAAAATAATTTTTGTTACTTTAAATCAGAGAAATAAGAGGAGGTTGTTTTTGAATTTTTTTTGATTTAAAAAATAAAGAAATTAAAATAATTTTTTAACAAAAATTGATAAAGAAGGTGATGGGGTTAGGGTATGATCTCCATTTCCAATGTCGTCATGGAAATAAAAACCATTCCCCTCTCTTCTAATTGAATGATAATTTAAAGGCCACTCGATCGAGTTGTCAATCACCCTTGGTTGAAGTATGAAATGGAAACCACTCTGATGTGCTTGAAAGTTAGTAAATAATACCCAAAATACTAAGGAAATTTCCAATAAAGAATATTTTTTCTCCTTATAAACATAGAAATAATTAACTTATCCACACACATGCTAATGATTTCTATATACCGACAAACTAAAATAATCTTCTCGATCGAGAGAAACTGCACAAGGCAGGTGGAGTTTAAATAACTTCAGTGAAAGCTATAAACAATGAATGACACTAAAACCATAAATAAAATATCATTAGGATAATTTAAAACTACTAAAAACATAAATCATTTAATAGAAAAAGAGAGTTTTAAATTAAATCATAAGAATCCAACATCAAAAAAGGATAACTCCACCTTCCCCGATCATTGAATTTTTTTACCCCTCCATATGAAGGGTAATATAGTTTAATGGGCAAGACGAGAGCATTATGAATATAATAAAAAAGAAAAGAGAAAATACAAATAACTTTAAGGTTATAATTATCTATAAAACCCCTATATATCCCTCTTCAACACCATTTAATGGAAGTGGATACACATATTTATAAGGTTGAGGCATGGAAAATATCCCCTCCCATTTCTATCCATTAAAGGAGTGAGTTTATTTAGTATAGTCAGTAGAAAATTATTTGGAAGGTGTCATCAAAAAAGATGTCCATTTCTATCTTTACCATGGGTCCTAAAAATATTAGATCCTTTGGACACTTTTATGAAAATTTATTCCCTAATTACTCAATCACAATTTTTCAGGATGAAGAGACTCTTCAACATCCTCCACTTTGTCATGTTTAATGGATGCATTAATGAGAGAAATTATCAATAAAATTTAATGTGAAAATTAAAATCAGAGTTATATTTGAAACAATGCTTTAGTAAAATCATTTGGAAGTCTTTATCCCATGTTATTCCTCATTTACTTATGTGGGTTTAGTTTTTTTTTGTCTAGAATGATTTTTCAAACTGATTGATTTTTATGGGCCTATGAAAGTTCAAATTAACTCTAGGTCCAAAAGAACAATTTGAATCCCATGAATAAAGGAAGCCTAAAAAATGAATCACTCCAATTGGATAAATATTCAAAAGATATATTCTCAAAATACATAAGTGTTCTAAAGTGGTTAAAAATCCCAAATTAAGCAATTTTCACATTTTAGCCCAAAATTCAACAAAAATCCAAAAATGTTGAAATTAAGCTCAAATTGTTAAATTTGGATGGATCAAATCATTTAAAAACACCTGAAAAATTATGGAAATATTATCTTTTTCAATTCCACCACAATTAGAACTTGGACTCCTAGATAAGTAATCATCAAAATTAAATCAAATCAAGTTTAAAACATATACTCATAAGATCCACCAATTTGAAAAATAAGAAACCAAATATATCATAACTAATCAAAAATCATTATTTAAAGTCATTTTTGGAACCAAAATTCTTTCTTTAGGATAAGTTGAGTAAGGAACCAACCATTTGGGATGAAATTCAAGCTCAATGGGACAAAATATCATCAAAGGGATCTACCTCATAAAGCACCTACATGAATCCCCTCTACACTGTGAACATGTGAGGTGCTTGCAGATCTCCTATGAGTACGAAGCCCTCTGCAACCATGCCAAGTAGGATAAAGGAACTCTTGTGAGTCCGATGCCCTCTGCAACCACATAAAGAGATATAATGGACTAATCTGTTAGTCTTACAGATCTAATCCCATTCATGGATCCCCTTTTATCTTTTATGGCATGACACTCAACATCGTGAGACCCATTGCCTATAAATATGTGGTTTAACCCCCCCTAAAATAGAAGGTTACTCCCACCATTTAGCTTTCAAGCTCCTACTTTGTGAATCTCCTGAGCACCGTGAAAATGATGAAAAAATGGATCACCCATGGTAATTGAGCATTGAGATATTTCTATTACCTTGTTCTTATTTACCACTTCCTATAGTGGGGATGCCTTTAGTGAAGGCCTACACCCTTCACGAAGGATGGAGAACCTTTGGGTTACTTGAGGCTTCGTAGATCATTAATTCTTCATGAAATACTTTTCTGTTGAGCTAGGGATCCATACTAAGAAAAGTGTCTTATGCTTCATGAATCTCTTTCCTTCATGAATCCCTAGTTCTCTACGAATCATCAGAGCTTCATGAAACCTCTCTCAACAAATTCCCTTACTTCATGAGACCCTATTCCATGCAGCCCTCTAGGCTTGTGCATAGTGATTTCATGGTCCCTCATGTGGTGTTCCATGTTAACATGCTCTAGACTTTTCTTTTTGACATAGGTACTCTAATGGACTTTATTTTCAGCATAGCTATGCTAACATGTACCCCATGAATGACCACTCCTCCACCACCACCCTTTAGTCATTGCTTGTTTTGTTCACCATCCAAAGGTGCATGTCTTACAACCATGTAAGTATAAGGGGGTAAGGAATGAGTCCTCCTCATTTGAGATATAGGACATTAAACTTCCAAGTACCATCACCCTTAGCACACAATGTTAAACTATAGTCTCACCCTGTGCAATGAACATGGGATGTCATTCCTCAAGAACTTTCTATGCACACTTGTCTCCATGGAATGATGGAATTAGATCATTCTCACATGGAATGAGATCTGCCTCAAGCAGCTCCAGTGTGTATGCCCCACACCATCCCTCACTGATGCACCTCTTGCGACGTGATCGTCTGGTCTACTTCTTCCTCTTGTTTCTTACACTGATAATGAATCATGTGGTCTTAGAGGTCATGACATCCATTTTCCTAGGAAACCCTCATGGAGTAATCACCATGCCCCTCACTTCCTAACTACGCAAGTTTTAATCCCTATCTTCTAAACAAGGTACATAGGAAGCCTCCATAAGGTCCAATCCTAACCAATGGTAAACTATGGTTCTCCCTTATAGGGATGTACTCTCATGATGTGACATATTCTCTTTATGGGACACATCCCCAAGATCCACCTTCCATGGGTGTTCCGATCCATCTTCCATCAATTCTTCTTCCATCCATTTGGGTCTTCTTAGTACGTAATCCCTAAACCACAATCCCAAACTATGTGGAATTTGATTCCCAACCACTGGGATATGTAGGAAGACTCCTCGAGGTTCAATATCATCATCCATTAAAATCATGGTCTTTACCTCGTGTCACTATGTCTTTGGAGGATCATGCCCTAACCCAGAGTTTATACTACTTTTGGGTCCCCATCAATGCCCTCCAATCTCATGGGTATCCTCCTTAAGTGTATGATCACCACATTCAACCTATGAAGACATTTATTCCAAGCAACTGAGATACATAGGAATCCTCCCCTAGGTTCAATACCATCACCCTCTACACTCCATCCATTCTATCCATTCCACTTCGACACTTCAGCCATCCCCATACTAATTCTTACGTTGGCCGCCATGTCTCGGTGAGATCATGTCACATATTTGGGACATCTCAGTACGTAAGTCCAATCCACATCACAGCTACTTCTAAAATCACCTAGGCTCTCAATGTGTAAACCCTACATAATCCATATTCATCCTACCAAGAGAAATCCCCTTGCGACATGTAGTCTCAGTCTGTAAGCCCCAAACCACCCCTTCAAACATCATGGGGTTTGGTCTCTCTCTTATAAATAGGGTACGTATTAAGACTTACCGAGGTTTAATACAAACCAATGGTAAACCTTGTTGTCCCCCTCACTGGGGTCTACATCCCTAATCCACCCTTAACAATGTCCATATCAGCCTTCATGGTGTGGAACCTTCCCTTTATGGGACACACCATCCCATGTCCGTCCTTATTGGGAATTCTGATCCATTCATTTAGAAACCATTCTAGGTTATCCTTCCTAGGGATGTACCCACCTGATCCACCATCACAAGTGTTCTAATCAGTCTGTTCTATCTCTATATGATGTTAAACTCACGACCCTCCATCTCCGATAGATGTTAAACTCATAGCCTAACCCATGTTAAACATGGTATTCCTAAGAAAAACCTTAGAAGACATGACTCTATCATAACATACATTATGATCTCTATAGGATTCCTCATGTTTTCATGACCTTGAGAAGCACTCTTATGAGGGAAAATACAAGTGTACCAACGTTCCAGCATCCAGACATGCACAATGATGCCCAACATGACTACTCTTCTGACTGAAGGTTACTTCCCTAACTTGAACCCTTGGAATGTACAGATAGAAGAAGGTTAATTAACCGGTGTCCACAAAGAGATGACACCAGGAATGAGTATCATGAACAATGTCTTAGTCTTTAAGGGAGACCCAGACTAGGTGATGAATTTTGAAGAGGAATCCACAGAAGGATAGACCAACATCACATCATCCCATTTCGATAATAAAGAATACATCACTAAGAAAGTGATGAATGCCTCCCACCTTTGTAAAGTGGGAATGTGGGGAAAAAATTTGATGCCAATGCATGATGACATGTAAATGTGGGTGCGCCCCAACAGAAAGCATCGAAAACAGAAATGGTGAACCCAATGTGAAACTATTATCCTCAATATGAGGATTAATAACATTAAATACATTAGCATATGAGTGTGTCAAAAGATCCAAATATCTAGTGATAGGTCCCATCAAGTAAATAGTAATCTTGCAATGGAACTCACTATAGATTGGGATAGTTAATTTTTGGGCATTCTAGTCTGTGAAATTTTTAGCTTGGATCTCTTTCTCTAGCCACAGAAGTTTGGATGACATTGAGGCATTGGGAATTTATTTCTTTTTATTCATACTAATAGATTAATCTTCCTTATTTGCAGGAACCAGGAAACATGAAACCAATCTCCCCACCCCTCGCCTGTATACATAGGTGTAGGAGGAACAACAATGCGGCAATCTCGCATGACTCCACCTTTTCCACAAAATCATCCACGACCACAGCTACTAGGAGCCCACACCCAGTATCACCCTTGGAAATTGATTAGAGGAGGGAGATTGATGTACTCATACGATGGTGTGAGGAGGGGTTTATTCCCACGAGGGAAATGTCCTGTCAAGACTTAAAGGATTTATTGCCTCACTGTTACCGCAACCCCCTAGGGCCGCATAGGGAGCCACTGCTCCCCACTCCCATATCCAACTGCTTCAGGAAACTTTCCACAGAATGTTCCTATGACCTAATACTATATGCTGATTAGTTAAGGGACATCTGAGTCATTATGACTATGAATAATTCCTAGGATCCACCAAGGAGGACCCCCACCGGTCCTTGTCAATGCCACCAACAACCAGTCTCTTTGGTTGAAGAGTAGGTGGTCTACACTCCTCCTCCACTGGCCCTAGTTCGGATGACCTGACATCAACGTCGAGCATAAGCTCAGGAGGATGATCATCAAGGGGAATCATATTCTACAACTCCAGTGTCCAATTCCACCCCTAGTTCATTCCACCAGACCCCCGCTACTGCAGATTAGGGACACATCAACACCCGATCTTAATTGAGGTCTCAGCCACCCCATGGGTGGTTGGGTTGACTCTTTCAATTTCTGGCGCATCTAACAGCCGTTATGGTTCAAACTATGATAGTGAGATCTAATATGAAGGCCCTCCCCATACCATTTCCAGCCAGAGTGGAGGTTCTCCTCACTCTCTCACCTGACATGGAGGTCCACCCCATGTCCTCAACGCCGATTCAAGAGGAGTTCCTCCCCGCTTTGTCAACATCTAGCACAAGATTCCTCCCCATACCCATGGCCCCTGATATAGAGCCCCTCCCCATGTCATGGATTATTAATGAGAAGGTCTTCCTCATGCCATTCACAGGTCCGGAGGAGTTCCTCCTTGCTCCAACAACAATCAAAGTGGATGTCATCCCTGCTTCATCAACAACCAACATGGAGGTCCTCCCCATGTCCAGTTCAATCAGTTCTAAGGTCCTCTTCAGGACACCACTACCACCCAGTGCAGAGGTACTCCCCATGCCATAAGAAGACAACATAGAGGGGTCCTCCCCATGTTCTCAATAGATTTATCAAAGGTCCTCCCCGCTCTAGAACTCATCACCATAGAAGACCTCCCTACACATCTAGAAACTAGTATGGAGGTCCTCACTATACTCAATCCCACCAACACGGAGGTCCTCCCCATATTATATTTGATATTTTCCCAGGTTCTCCTCACACCTCAGCTCACCAAAGAGGAGGTCCTCCCCATGTAATCAACAATTTAAGAAGAGGTACTCCATAATATTTCAACACCTATAGTGGAGGTCCTCCCCACTCTCACATCAGTCCTAGCGAAGACCCTCCCTGATTTAATGACAACCAATACTAAGGCCCCCTCATGTCACAACCAGCTCAAGAAAAGGTCCTCCCTACTCTAGCACCAACCTTAACTAAGGTCCTCCCTATGGTGAGGATTTACCCTACCCTAAAGAACCATCCTAGGGTAAAAGGGTGAACCCTCACCACCAAAAGAAGAACTCCAAGAAGGACAAGATCGTTGATAATCCAGTCCACTTCTCACCCTAATACTCTATGTCAGAGTCTGGGGTAGGATCCCGACATATGCCTTGTGTCATATTGGAAGGTGATATGTTCCAAATCTCCAAATCCATTTGCAAGCACATGTAGGGAGAAGAATATTTGTCTCCCTTCCAGGGTCTTTCCATGTAGTACTCTTTATCATCACCAGTTTCATTATCTACCTCGACATGAGATCATAGAGAGTTATTGTGGGGTTTGGTAGATGAAAATAACCCTCAAGACTCTCCAACAATAGCCTCATACTTTTCACATGAAGTGGTGTTAAATACCCTTTCTTATAAGTACATGATGATGCATTCAATATCACCTCTGGTAAATGACTCATCAAGTGGTGGCCAATCTGCTTGCGCAATGTTTTCTCCATTAGCCAGTCCACCACCACAATGATACACATCAATTCCATTATTCGTTACTCAACCATCCCCAACTGAAGAGTGGGGAAACCAATATTCAGATCACACTTCTGAGTAAAGAATCTTATGAGACACTCTAGCCTCTGATTAGTTGTCTGAGATGTTCTTGTTGATCTCTACTCTCAACATTGACATTTTAGAGTCACTCACCCAAGATGAGGTCATGTGTTTTTCCCAACTATCTGAGCATTAAATTTCCACCTCCATGGCCATCAGTTGGCCTATCCAAAGAGCAAGGAGCACTACGAAGAAATCGGCCAGTAGTGTCACATGGTTGAGTTAGTTGTGCTTCCTATGGTTCAACACCTTGAATCACCCAGCTATCACCAGATCCTTTAGAAATGACACGTTCAGAGCTTCACTATGCTCTAAAAAATTATTGAAGAGGCAACCCCACATGTTCAGATCCATGGATTTAGGTTGTACACTATTCCTCACTTTAGTCCAATCCTACACTAACCTGAATTTCTAGGTGATATAGAGGATATGCCACTGGGTGTAGTCATGGTGAATATGTATGACCTTAATCCACTCAAGGAGAAGGACACCGAGGTAGGGCTTGACGAATAGGAATCACCTCATAGGGTAGCACAGTACATGTGGATGCTCATACATGCATCATCACTCACCAGTAAAGGCATATACTTTTCCTTATAGATCCCTCCAAGTCATTTCCCATTGGTGAGACCCCAAAAAGGGTAAAGGATATATTAGGACCTCAAACCCCTCTAACCCATCCGGTGTAGCACAAGAGACGGAGGTTGATCCTATTAAGGCCACTTTTCTTTAGTAAATTTTATGGAAAAAAGTTCATTGATGAGATCCTTTCTGATCACCTTAGAGAGTGATGTTCATACTACGGTGATCCTTGATATAGTATTTTCCCTCCTCCATTGGGGTAGTAGGGGAAACCAAAGGTCCTTCTTGTCCATTTTCTTCCTATAGATCTTGAAAATCCTATATATCTCAATAGGGTAGATATCAAAACCTATGGAAAATGACCATGATATTTATTGCTGAATACACTCGAGCTGTATGAGAACCCTCCTCGAGACCCAACTTAGGTTGTTCCTACAATAGATCAATAGGGCGTTCCTCTAGTATCTCCATGGGACACTCCAACCACCCCATGAACTACTAAACATGTGTATCATATTGAATACCATGCCAAAAAATTAGTGGTTAGGGATCCTTGCCGTGATATAAATCCCTACCATGGAGATATGATGTCCACTCTCATCGCCCACCTCAAGTCCCTTGAGACACAACATGTGTAGATCCCTCCTAATGGAAAGCTGTATTCGGCATGGGAAGATGATATGCAAGAACCCCCATATTTTGGAAATCCTACCTTCTCCCCCTTCGATGAGATGGTTGACCCACTGCATCATTTATCCCACTTTATTTCATGTTGAGGACCCATGTTAAGAACTACAACATAACAAGAAACGACCATGATCTAGTGTTTTATACAGACACTAGAAGGGCTTGTGTTTGTCTGATACATCCAGTTACCCATTAGGTCTATAGCTATTTGGGAAGATATTTTTAGGCAGTTTCATTATCAGTTTAGGTCTAATATGTGAAAGACAAGTATTTTTTACCTCTTCAAGTGTAATAAAATACTAGATGATCAAGTCCCCAAATTTGTTTCTAGGTTGAAGGGCCTCAATTATTAACACGACATTTTACTGAATCAAGAAAAATTGTTGAATAACTGCATGGGGAATGTTAATACTGTATTGGTTCCCTCCCTCATCACTCATAATTTCTCAAGTGGATTCTGAGATTTCTTTGACAAGGATCAACACCTAGAAGAAGCCTTGCAGGAAGCTAAGTAGTAGTGATAATTGCATCCTCCAACTCCTACAAGAAGAGCCACCAAGTCATGGAATACTATTATCACATAGATAGAGTCCCCAAGACCTCTAGAATTGTTATTGGTAGAGCCTCATCCACAACCTCACTGAGGGAATCAGCCTTAAGCTCATTATTTCTCACAAAAAAATTGACAGGAACCACCCCATCAATCACCATCACCTAAGAGAAACAATCAAGATCTATCCCCCTATTAGGATATAACCCCTCATCAAGGTCAGGCTCCTAGAATTCCCTTCCCAGATAGGAGAAACTAGAGCTACTCATTCAATGTGGCATAGGTTCCTAGATACATCCATAGTTCTTTGAATCAAGGAATTATGAAGCTTCCAGAATGTAGTAAACCCTAGGAGGTTGAGCTCACTGATCTCCCTAACTACTGCCTTATCATAGAATCCTTGGACATACCATCAAGAAATGTTATGTGTTTAAGGACTGGATTTAGGACCAGGATAATAACAATGTAATTAGATTTGGCCCTACCCCAACACAAGTGGCATGCATCTTTGCAGTACCATACATCAATAATGAAGGTGAATGGAAGTAGGTTTCCAACAATGGATATCATAAGCATGACAATTAGATATCTTGTAGAGAATCCACTTGCACTAATAGTGTCATCCATTAGCATTTGAATCAACTAGAACCTCCTGAATTCACTACTCCTTCTTCAGATACTACTTCTGCATTCACATCACTGTCTTCTTCTTCCAAGAAAAGTAGAAACATATGAAAAAAGGGAAAACAAACTCCCCCACTGGTGCTGAATCCATCTCTCACTCTCAAAGATTTCATGCCTCCAGAGATGGGAATTCCCCCTAGAGTCTATCCAATATTGGAAAATTCCTCTGATGATAACCATAAGTATTCCTCTATGAACACCATCGAGTTGGTGGATCCATTTATGGTTCCCGATGATAAGGGGTACCAGGAAGGTCCTTTTGACATCCCTGGCCAATTCCTTCACTAACGAGGCCATGGATATGTAGATCGACATAGTACATAGGCCAACACCTTGAGCCATAATATGAATTCTACCTAGATAGAAAGTAGTTTTAGCATAAATATCAATAGGAATCTTCCTCTCATCCCATCTTGTTTTATTTTCTTCCACCACTGACCGTGATACTCAATCATGCCGAACAACCATGTCCATGTCATGATCAACCATGTCTAGCTGTGGCCAAGCCTCAATCATATGACAGTAAGACATTTGTGATTCTTAGAGGTTTATCTAGTGATAAGTAGGACATTCCCAATATCATCTAGAATCCACCAGTTCAACCAATAATGCTTTTCATACCTCCGGCCATAGAGCAACCTCCTGCCAGCAGAAATATGAGCCTAGCACAGTAGTATGATGTGCTTAAGCACCATGCTAGAATTCCTACAAAGATATCGATTCTCAAGGCTCTATTTCTATCATAATTCATGAAAGAAGCCCTCACAGAAGCCTTAATGAACCCCCTTTAATTTTAAATAGAGGTTTTCATAGCTGGGACTTTCTATATAGAGCATGTTGAGTAGTCATAATTTCAGACAATCATCTATTTCTTCAAAGAATATGAGATTTCACTCATGTAGGGGAATATTACCCCACTTTATATCACATTATAGTTTAATTTCCTATAAGTCCATTGTTTTATCATTAACAAAGGATCTAGGATCAATCTCATCCTAACCCAGATGCTCGATAAGCTAGGGCTGACTGAAGTAGTTCTGATTCCTTCTGACATGAAAATTTAGGGTTATTATAGAACCGAGTAGAGGCTGTTCAAAAAATTCCACCTAAATACCTAGTTCAATGGACTTATTTTTAACATTTAATTCATGGTTGTCTCATAGGATACCACCTACAATACCCTGATGGGTATACCCTAGCTTCATCTACATGCAGCGGTTCCCTCCTCATATCACCAGTGCCTTAAGTACTCTATCAATGGTCGAGTAGTCATTATCCAAGGGGATGCTACTCCCTTTTCCTCCTGTGAATATCTCTACATGGATGCAACTTACTACTAGAGAAAGGAAAATCATGCTCATACCAATGAGTTTAAGAAAATTTATTTCACAGCTGACCCATGGATGGACTTGGACGATGATTTTTTCCTCCCGATTCATTGGTTGTAAGCCACCACCCCAGACTTGGGACACTACTTCATCATTTCCAAGATGAGGGGAAAAGATGTTCTCAGGTACAAGGAATGTCAGAATATTACCTCGTACTCCTAACCAGTTTTAGCTCGTATAATACCAAAACCCCCTACCCCTATCAGGTATCGATAAGTTCACCCTATGGCTATAGTTATTCACCATACCTTCTTGTTCTATTGATCTAGGTTGAATTGAAACAAACTAACTCTCCACCATTGCTTTGAAATCATCAATCATGGAACCCTCAGTTGAAGGCCATATGTAATCAGGGTGAAAAACATTGTTTCTATGGTTTTAACCATATATGAGTCCCCCAGTGAATATTCCACATCCACTCAAGTGGGCACAAATGTTCGTTTAGAATAATCCATCTTGGATGAACTACCTCCCAATTGATTCCCCTATCTTAGAATATGAAGAGGATTTATAATATGATCCTACCACATTTAAAGAGTGCATATCCACCACCGTTGATGAGTTGGTATAGGTGAATCTTGGTACCGAGATAGATCCAAGGCAGAAAATGATCATTGCATCTATGCCTGTAGAGGAATAGTAACAGTACATGGATTTCTTAAAGCTGTATTGTGATGTATTTTCTTGGAGATATGATGAAATTCTAGTACTAGACCCTTAGTTCTTCATCCACCATCTTGGTCTCTCGATGATCTATCACATGATAAAAAAACCTCCCAAGAAGATGCACCCTTCCCATGGTGCCGCAGTTGAGGATGAGGTTGATAAGATCATCAAATCCAAATTTATTAAGGAAGTCCATTACTCCAGAGGGTTGAACAAAATTGTTCCCATTAGTAAAAAGAATGAAAAAATCAGAGTTTACATTGACTTTTAGGATCTCAACCACCATTTTCCATAATATGATTTCCCCCCTCCTGTGATAGAGTTTTTAATCAATTTCACCACTATATTCCAAGAAATTTCCTTCATGTATGGGTATTATGAGTATAATCAGATCTAAATAACCTCCAAAGATGAGGATTCCACCACCTTCAGATCACTACAAGGTAACTTTCATTATCAGGTAATTATTTTCGGTCTGAAGAATACCAGAGCTAAATATTAGCATTCCATACACAGAATATTCAAACTGATCCTTGGGATGCTAGTGTAGTGATACATGGATGATTTGGTTGTCAAATACCACCAACATTAGGACCATATCATAGAAATTGAGAACTTATTTGGATTCATTCACTCTCGATAGTTAAATATGAACTCCTTGAAGTGATCCTTCAGGGTTACCTCTAAAAGTTCCTTAGCTTCATCATCCGATATAGGGGCATTGAGATCGATCCATAGAATATCAGGGATATCCACCATATTCCTCCATCGAACAACCTCTAGGAGATCTGTAAATTTCAAGGACACTTATCCTACATGCACCGATTCACCATGAATTTGGATGGAAAATGTAAGCCCTTTTCTAGGATCATGAATGAAGGTACCATATACCAATGGTATGAAGAGTGATAGAACACGTTTGATGAAATCAAGAAGTAACTGCTACATCCTTCAGATCTGATGCCACCCATTTCTGGTAACTCGTTGGTTCTCTATATGACCACCCTAGAACAATCCCTTTACGACCTACTCACTCAGAAGAACAATAAAGGGATAAATAATAGTTTTTACTATCTTAGTCACATGCTCCTCAACATAGAGGCTAGGTATTATTCCATTGAGAAGAGTTTCCTTTTACTGATTTCTGCAGTGCAGAAGTTATAGCATTGTCTAAATCATCATGAGATATAACTGGTTTCTCACATAGATTCTATAAAGTACATCCTGAACCGCCCCATTTTGACATGTCTTCTAGCTCACTGGGTAGTGATCCATCAGCAGTTTGACATTAGGCTCGTCTTGCTGAAGGCCGTCGAGGTTCAGACATTAGTAAACTTTCAAGATTCCCATCCAAACCCCGTAGAGTAGTCCCTAGATCTTGATTTTCGAGATGAGGCCATCATCTTAATGGATCATGCTATGCCATGCTAGAAAATTCACTTCAAATGTGCCTCACGATGTTTGACCAGTAGAAAGCTCAATGATCCCAGGATTAATAGAGTAGGTCTAGGAATTTTCTTCATCACACCCACAATGGATGTCTTTCCACATTCTTTCCTTCAATCAGAGTGTTGCATGAACAATTTGGAAGAGTATCAGGATCTCTCACTGGTCTTGAGTTGGCTCTTTAGATTTATGTTCCCACCTTCATGTGAATGAGGAATTTGAGTTAGTTAGAAAGTATATCAATGGTGACTATGTAGTTAGGAAGCTAGAGATCATGCCCTTTCTAGATCACACTCATCAGCTAATGGCCTAGTTCCCTTCTCGGCCAGAGGTTTATCATGTTCCTTAGTCACAAAATGGTCAAGCTGATGCCATGTCTAGTATAGCTACATCTCTTCTAGAGGATGACTAGGAAGATATTTTTATCCATGTGACACATCAAAGGTTTATCACTCCTATTAGTTTAGAAAATGTTTATAATCAGTAGGTAGGTCACTTTTCCGTCGGTGCTTCCACCTATGGTCCTCAAGATCCCCCTACAGCTAAAGAAACATCTAATTGGAAAAATACTTTCATTGAGTATCCCCATCATGTAACTCTCCCACTAGATAGAGATGAACATGAATGAATCCATTGGAGTGCAATTCAGTTCACCCTCCAGAATAGTCCCAACCTAGAGAAAATTCTCTACAGACATGGGTTTGATGGAAATCCTCCACCAATTTTTTCAAGGATACAAAATACATCAGGTTATTCAAGAAGTCCTTATTGGGTCCTATGGTACTTGCCAAGCAGGGTTGAATCTCTCCCACTAGATTCAAAGGCTGGGATACTTCTAGCCCACCATGGTCCATCACTGTATCGAGTTCACCAAGAGGTGTCATGTGTGTCATATCCATGCTAACTTCATGCATCAACCATCAACCCCCCACACTACAAATTACTCTTAAACCTTTGTAGTATGGGGAATCAATGTCATGGGACCATATCCACTAGTAATAGGTCATCAGTTCCAAATCATGTTGACCAAAATGGATTTATTTTCCAAGTGGAAAGAAGTGATTCCTCTCAAGGAAGTCAATGACCTATTTATTTTTGAATTAATTATCTATAACATCATTCATAAATTTGGAGTTCCTAATGCTATTCTCACTAAAAATAGAACCATCTTCCAGGAAGCTGACCTGAAGAAATTTTATGCCAAATACAAATTTTGGTCAAACCACACTTCCCGCTACCATGCACAAGAAAATGGATAGATTGAGGTGTTTAACAAAACCCTATTCAAAATTTTGTAGAAGATGGTGGGTTAGAATAATATTAGTTGGCCAGATAAGCTCCCCATTTCTCTTTGGTCTTATCGGATGATGACTCACAATTCCACCCAGGTGAATTTGTATTCTCTAGTGTATGGGAAGAGTCAGTCCTACCTATCGAGATTCAGTTGTCATCACTCCGCATAGCCATCTATGATCAGAAGACATTAGAAAAATTAGTATAAGTCTATCTAGACAAACTTGATTCCCTCAAAGAGAACATTCTAATGTGCCTTCCACAATCTAGAGAGACACTAGAACAAGATATCCATATCTTTTAGTAAGAAAATTCATCTCTGATACCTAGAAGGAAGCCACCAAAGTTGGAACCCAAATGGGAAGAACCTCATATCAACCAAAAATTCTATCCCAATGGTGCATACTCTTTGGTGACCATGAATAGTGAGTGAATTACTCCTCCAACCAATTCTAATTTCCTTAATAATTACTTTCCATAAACATTTTTCCTCATCTTTCATGATGATAAAATGATATATCATCCTACATGATGTTAAACTACAGCGTCCTAGATAAAAGACACTAAAATTCACTACATTTATGGTCATTTCTATATGAAATTAAAATAAGGTTCCCTACATCCTGTATGTATGAAAATAAACTACACAATACTATGATGTCTTAACTTGAGAAGGAATTTCCCCTAACATTAGTCACCTATCATTCCATCATTCAGAACTACATATGGATCTATTCCCATCCTTGTGGGATATGAAGTAACACCTAGAACTGTCATCTATGGGACTATCCATAAGCTCAAACCACTAGTTCATTGGCCTGAGTGTAGTTTGGAAATGCATGGTGTGGCTTGTGTTCCCCTCAGGATCTCATTCACCTTAGGTTACTTTATGGTTCCACACTACACATCTCCATGTTTGAAGATTCTTCTTGTGGTCTAAATACTATGAACTTAAACTAAGAGTTGTATCATCCTTACCACATGACTCTAAACTACACATAATTCCATGTCCAATCCTTACAACTTTAAACCATGTGAAAGTTTTCCTTGGATATGTATCCTATAGCATGGGACTCCTTGGTCCTCATTCATGTCAGGTTGTTCCTACTTCACTACACATATCTCTTGGATCCACCATTTTCTTTATAGTTTAAGAATCATGAATTTAAATTTCATGTGAGTGTCATGAGGTTTTGGGATCCCTTGGACCTCATTCATAACGATAAACTGTGCATCAACTATAATATTCTCTTTTGAGAGAATATTATCTCCCCTTGGCACCGGTCATCTACCATGGAATATTCTATAATTATGTGTGTCTTGATTCCCATCCTTATGAGATATGCATCGACACATGAACATCTTGTTTCTGGACCCAGCCAGATCAAAAACCTTTCAGCCCCTTGAACTGAGTTTCCTATTTAGTGTGTGTGATGCAATGTGGATCTCCTTAGTACCCTTTCACATTGGGTTATTTTATATGCCACAAACTTCTCCTTTGGGATGCATCTTTCCCCATTATGTCCTAGTTTCATGACAATAAATTTTGTAACATTTCATTCATACCTCATGATGTTAAACTCCACAGATGTGTCTCAGGCACCCTACATTAAAATGGGAACATATGTTTCCTACTATACGACCTTAAACTAAGAGAATTTGGTCCATGAAATATACCCTCAAACTATTCGCAACACCAAGGATCTTTACCCCGAGATCCATCTTGGTCCGTTTTCCCCCTCAAGAACTCAATCCTTGAAGACATATATGATCCTTCCTATAGATGTTCCACACCAACATTCTTGAATGTGTTGTGGTGTGAGACCTGGAGTGTTGGACTCCATAGGGACATTCCCCTAATCCATCTCCAGGATTCGCATGTCCCTTTAACTCAACCCCATCCTCTTCCACGTATTAAGGGACCCAATAACGGTCTGGATATGTCACATCGGATCACCTACCATCCTGGTCCAACGCCCCGAAAGACATTGGATGACATTTCAAGTCATGTTCCATGTTTCAAACATGGTTAGCGGTCAACCCTCATTTGTCCATCCCCATCCCTGGTAAAATGATATGGATGTTGTGTTTTGAATAGGGTCAGTAGTTATCCTCCATCTTCATTCCACCCTCATTATGTTCTGGATATCAGACTTCATGATTCAAACTTTCCACCTACTTATATTCTGGTAGATCTCTAACACTCATAATGTTTCCACTCCATTCATCTTCCTGTGTTGGGTAAGGATGTTAGTGTGGTTTGGAATTTCCCATATGAAATTTCCTTTCCATTATTGTGTTCTCCCATGTGATAGGGAAAACCTAACATCACTCTTTTTTTCCCACACCAAGCATGGATCACATGGGCTTAGGAGCCTTGGTGGGTTTGGTACCCACATAGAGGAGTTTCACAACCTTATTGTCCAAAATCTATGACCTTAAACTAGGATACCTATGGTCCAAACTCTATGACCTTAAACGAGCCCTAGGGTCCAAACTATATGAACTTAATCTATGAGACCTATGATCTAAACTCTATATCCTTAAACTAGGATCCCTATGGTCTAAACTCTAAGACCTTAAACTAGGAGCACTATGGTCTAAACTCTATAACCGTAAACTAGGATCCCTATAGTTGAAACTCTATGACCTTAAACTAGGATCCCTATGGTCTAAAATCTATGACCTTAAACTAGGATCACTATAGTCCAAACTCTATAACATTAAACCAGGAGACCTATGGTCCAAACTCTATGAAATTAAACTAGGAGACCTATGTTCCAAACTCTATTACCTTAAACTAGGATCCCTATGGTCCAAACTCTATGACCGTAAACTAGGAGCAATATGGCCCAAACTCTATGACCATAAACTAGGAGCCCTATGGTCTAAAATCTATGGACTTAAACTAGGATACCTATGGACCAAAATATATGACCTTAAACTAAAAAACTCTCTATGGTTCTCTCCGGAGTATGTGGGGTGGTGTGGGCCTCTTTGGCCTCATTCACGTCGGGATTATTTTTCAGCACCACACACTTTCTCTTCATGATACCTCTTTTCCCATTATGTCCTAATTTCATGACAATAAAATGTGTAATATTTCATCCTTATCACATGAAATTAATATTAAAGGACTGATCCTATCACATGAACCTAAACTATGATGTCATAATCCTTGCTACATGATGAAGAAAGACACAACATTGTGGTGTTCTCACCTGAGAGGAAATCAGCCTTGGAACTAATCATCTGTCATGCCACCTATCAAGACCTATATATGGATTGATTCCTATAGTGACACTTGGACTCTTCATCCTACTCTAGCAGCTCAAAAAACAAAAATAGAAGAGAGAGAGAGAGAGATAGAATAAACTAAAATGAAAAAATATAAATATCTAATACCCCCTGTGTATAGTTTAGACCTACACTGAGAAATTTCCCTTTTAGAACTACGTGTGGCTTGATTCCCATCATTATAGGATATGTAGTGATTCCTAGATCATTGATCTCAAGCTTGAACGTAACACCATTTCCCCTTTTCACATTGGTTTTCTTCTTTACCACATGACGTTAAACTACATGGAATTCAAGAACTATGTATGGCTTGATTCCAATCCTTATGGGATACATAGTGATGCTTGGACACATCATCTTTTTCCCAGCTACAAAATACCTCAAACCTTCAGCCCCTTGGACTTGACCATAGTCTAAGATCTATGAACCTAATCTAACAAATATTCTAGGTACCATGAATTTAAACTGTTTACAGGCCTATTCTGGGATATGTTGTTTGGTGTCGACTTCTTTGGTCCTCATTCATGCCGAGTATATTAGGACACCATAAAATATGTACACATTTAAGACTCCTACTGGGTCTAAACTCTATGACCATACAACTAAGAACCCATCATACTCAATTCATGAAGTTAAACTGAAACCATACCCTGAGAAACTTCTAGATGCCCATGATAATTATGGGATGTTTCAGCTTCCTTCCACAAAATGACTGCCCCCACCAGTGTTGGTCTCCTACTATTCAGTGTTTCAAGAACTATATAAAAATTGATTCCCTTCTTTACAGGATACATAGAGATGCCAAGAAATTTTTTCTTGTGACCAGCCACATGTTCATCAACATTTTTTGGCCCTTCAGCCTTAGTTATTGTCCAAAATTTACGACCTTAAACTAAGATCCTCACTGTGATGTTTGTCTCTCACTATATCACATATGTTTTCTTTCCGTCTATTCCCTGATACTTGTGTGGTGAGTATGCCTACTTTGTACCTTTCATGTAGGTCTTATTTCCTCTTTGTTACAAACAAATATTATAGTAATAGACATTTCCATAGTCCATGAAACATGACATTAAAATTGTTTTCTAGAGTCCAGGAAGTATGACCTTAAACTATGTAAAATGTCCCAGTCCCATGATACTAAATTGTTAGACGCATCCCAATGACATGATGTTAAACTGTTCCATGAATCTTCCTCACTATATGATGCTAAACTATGTATTCATCATCCATCCCTGTATGACATGAAACTGAAAATCATCTTAGGCTTCACCCGAGAGGTCTTTTGCCTTGATGCTGGTCATTCACCGCATTGATCACATACTGAGCTATCACTTGACATATGAGATAATTCTCCACTGTAATATGGGTTTGATATTTTTTTAGACTATGCTCATAAACCAATGTGATATAATTCATAGTGGCTTAACTTTAATAGTTTTGGAATCCTTTTGAACATACCCTCATTCCACTCCCACACTTTGCGTACCCCTTTATTTGGATCCTCATCCTATTTCATGTCTATGAGGAACCCATAATGGCCTAGTATTAGGCCACTTCAGATCACCTACCATTCTAATCCAATGCTCTAGAATACATTGGATGACATTTCGATTCAGGTCCCGTGTTTCAAACATGGTTAGTGGTTAACCAACGTTTGTTTTTACCCATTCTAGGATAGTGGTTCATATAATGTGTTTCAAACACGATTGATAGTTATCCTATATTAAAATTAAATCCTACATATGTTTTGAAGTTTGGACATCATGATTCACACTTTTCATTTAAATTTGTTCGAATTGATCCCAACGCACCTGGTGTTATCCCTCTCATGTGCTAGTGCATGCTGGGAAATAAAAATTTGTTGTCCCAAGAGCCCTGCTCTCCATCCACAACCTCCCTTGACCTGAACACTCCGAGTGGTTAGTCAATAATAGTATACCCTAAGTATTTGATAAATATCCAAAACTCTCATATAAAGCGAATGATTATGTGGTCATCCCCTATTTCTCACATGGGGCGTGACCCACATGAGCTTAGGGATTGATCATTAGTTGTTTCACATATATGTAAAAGTGTGATAATTGAAGCAAGTAAGAATGTTTCCATGCATTAAATAAAAAGAAAAAAATATTAACTATTTCTCATGAGTTTGGAAAAAACACAGGCCTTATGGATTCTACCCTTCGATGGAGCACTTCAGCTCCACCACCTTCTAGCATGTGGTTTCCCAGATCTGACATCACCACCTAAGCTCCCTTTCCCTTTCATTTTATTCTAGATGGAGTTTTTCATCCCTAGTAAAAAATTGATCCTACTCAGCCTAAAGATTATCCATTTGATGAGATACCTGTCTCAGTCACTCTTGGAACTCCATCAGCTAGACCCTCAATCGTGTGATCTGTAACACCCCAAGCTTCTACGGTACGCTTCTCTTTGAATAATGTGACAGCGTGTGTTGTACGCAACACCGAGTTCTAACACACCATAACCAATCAAACAAGCCGTTATGAATAGTAATACCTACTTTTTGAAATTATATATATTTTATATTTTAAAATGGACTTCATTTTTGGATTCGGAATATCGAATTTAGCCTAAGGTGAAATTTTGGTACATTTCGGATAACTTTCATATTTTGATGAATAGTGAAAATTACTAAATTTTAATTAAAAACAACTTTTTTAATCAAAATAATTAATAGTGATAAATTATGAACTTGAGTGGTTATAAAGTATATTTAGAATATATTTTTACCATTTAATATAATTTTGGTCATTGGACATAATTTTACAATTAAACCGAACATAAACAAGTGTCAATCTTTTGATAGTTATTATCTCTTAAAAACACGTTTTTTGTTTTGACAGCGAGAATTAATTTTAAATTAATTTCTGCCACTTCTGTGTTTTGAATTTAGAAAAATGGATTCCATATTTGGAATCAGGATGTTCAAATTGTGTAAATAGGTAACTTTTATTTTTAGACATTTTGAATAATTACTGCGGTAAATATTTTATTTACCATGGTTAAGGGTAAATCTGGTAAATAAGGGTTAAACAATAATATTATAATAATACTAAATTACCCTAAAACGTGTCCTAGACTTATTGGTTGATACATGTTCAACCATATGAATCTTTGGGTCGATTTTGGGACCCCATGGTGCCACTTGTAGGTGATAGGGACACTTTATTTTAATTATGTTAAAATGAATACAAAAATGACACAAGCATGAATCTTTTATCCAAACAATTTTTACATAGGGTTATATATGTTGGATTTTAGATTATAAATATTCATTAGAAAGATAAAAAGGTTTCATACATATTGATATTTTATTTATAATTTTTAGACATTAAATAATTTAATTTATTTATGACACAATGATGATGAATTAATTACTATAATAGTGAAAAATTAAAATAATTGATATTATAAATACCCAAATAAATATAATATGAAACTTTTAATGTATTAAACTAATTTTATAGGATAATATGATATATTAGTATTGATTTAATTGAATTTTTTTGAAGTAATCAATCTGTTATGAGTTTCACAAAAATCAACTATTGAATAGTGTCAAAATTAACATAAAAGAGTTCTTAAAACAAATATTATATTATTAATTGATATTAAATTCCTAAAAATCTAAGGTTCGGACAAGAGGCTTATATCATGATAGGTTCATCATTAATGGACCACTTGGGGGTCTCTTGGATGTATATAGTAAGTTTATTAACCATATTATATAAAAATACAAAGAGACATTGTAAAAGTGAAACTAATTAACTTAGAGTTAATACTTAAAGATAAGGTTAATATAAGTACCCAAACCTGTCTAAATTCTATTGGTTGAGTGGTTTTCAACCTATCCCCACCTTAACCTTTGAATAATCAACTTTGGAGCCATTAGAAACCAAATATGAATTTATTATAAATTAATATTTCTAGCTTTTCCAAAGGTGCCCCTCACCCCTCTTATAAAAGGGCACTCCTCCTTCTCATTGCTTCACACCTTCAAAGCCTTTTGGTTCGGCCAAACTCTGCCCAAATACTCTCCCAACATCCCTCAATACAACTTAGAGTCCTTAGTTTGATCAGAAGGCCAACCTAAGGAGCCCTTTTGATCAAATCAGAAGGAAGAACCCGAAGAAGAGGTAATGTTTTCACCACCCCTTTTCAAGTTCCTTTCTTCTTCCACTTCTTCTTTATTTGTTCTTACCATTCCAAAATAATAACTCCAGTATCTCACATATACTGTGATGTTATTATAAATATGGTACAACCATATTCAGTATTCTATCCACCCTTTGAATAACATGTCACCATACATGCGTACGTACGGCTTACCGTCTCCACGTCGTGGTGTAATTGTTATTCAATATATTATTATTTGGATGGTTATAATAATGATGTGTAACTCATGTAAATAATAAATATAACATGTTAATGATTCTGTATATATGATATACCATCCATTTATATATTATTTTAATATCAAAAGAATGATATTGTCGCTCGTGCGTACGTACGGACTACCGTCTCCACGAACGCGATGAGATTCATTCTCCATCGTATCCATTAAAGTATAATTATCATTTTATGATTTAAAAATGATGTTTAAGGACTTGATATCATTCTGGATATGAATAATATACAACCTATCCATTACAAACATGGCTTATGTAACAAAACATATAAAAGAAAACGAGTAAGTTAACACCCGAAACAACGATAATACTAAGATATTATTATCAAATCAATATTAAAAGATCATATATGATATCATATTAATATATATGATTCTTGTATAATTTAATAACAATTATTTCACCATTATACAGGAGGTTAACCTACCCCAACCAAGGAAAAGTACAAGGTAAGGGTTATTTCACAATCTCTTCATTATCCGAGGTTGTTTATACGTAATAATCTACTGGGATCTCTTTATCATCCACATCCATGTTTCTTAAAAATGTATTTCAAAACATTTTTACTATTTACTAGAATATTAGTTAAAGTCATTTATACCCTTTTTGACTTTTATAAGTGGTTTATAAAGGAATCTTTCTGTCATTTTCAAAATAAGGTCCTTTTTAACCTTTTCGGCAGAATTAAGGTAAGAATGTTTTTTTAACTTATACGGCGGGTGTGGCTATTTTCCGCCGTTATAAAATCTTCAAAGTTTCCCTTACAAGCATATAAGAATATTTTCAAAGAAAATGTTTTATTTTATATGGATCTTAAATGATTTCAAAATAAAAAGAGATATTTCTCTAAAAGAGTTTTGATTTCATCTATGTCAACATCCTTTGTTGGATTTTACGCTTATGTGAAGTTGATTTATTATGATACAAACTTCTATATTGTATTGAAGGTTTTGTGATATGTTTGACTGTGGATGTGCTATTTTTATACCATTCATGGTTTATGGCGAAGGTATTGACATTTCGTATGCTAGTTTTAATACGAATGTTTATGTTATGTTTAAACCTTTTCATATGGGAATGCATTGGACTTAATATGTGACGGGTGGTTCCCGCTATAGCTCCTCGATGCATCGGTAGGTATAATGAGACAAACTAGTGTCTTGGCACAAGGCCTTGCCAAAATCTTATTTGTAGTCTTGGCACGAGGCCTTGGCTATGTGGTTATGATAGTCTGGCATTATGCATTCCAACATTATGAAAGTGGTTATTGATAGTGCATGTGATTATTCGATTAGTAGAATATCCATGCGAACAAGTAAATGACATTATTTCATTTTACTTTGCCATACTATGTTGAATTTCAAGTTTAAAAGGCTTTTGTTTTAGTAATGCATTGCCTTAAATGTTTATGCTTATTTTTGAATGTTCCGCTATATTGTTATCCTTACTGGGCATTTGAGCTCACCCCTTTTCTATGTTTTATTTTTCCCAAGATGTGAAGAAGTAAGTTATGAATGAACTGCAGGAATATTATGAGGGGATAATAGTGTGGACTGTGGAGACATTATGTTGTTGTAGTAGTTTTTCATTTTATGATGTAATGTAAAACTTATGAATATATCTAGTGTTTCCAAGGCTACTAAACCAATTGGTCTTTCGAGATTTGATCTTTCTTGTGATCATGCCAATGTTATGTAATAATGCACCGACTCTGGGTAACTAGGGTCGGGGTGTTACAGTTGGTATCAGAGGAAGTTTAGTACAAACCTTGGAAGCTATATTTAGATAAACTCTGATTAGAGCACGTAGAACTAAGATGAACTTTGAGGATTAGTATAGAAGAACTTCCTAGAATTTTGGTATTGTAGAGATTTTGTGAGTTTTCCGAGCAATACATCCCTATCTGGATACGAGCAGGTAGAGGCGGCTCTGGCACAGATGTACCTAGGGGTAAAACCCGAAAACACCGCTTTGAGCTAGACTCGAACGGGAACTGGTGCACGACAACGGGCCTTGCTGCACTCTTGGTTACGACACTCCCGGGGGATATGCTTAGGGTAACTCTCATTTTCTTTACAAATCATTTTGAAGGGATTATGAGTATATACTTCCTCAAAGAAAACATTCTTATGATTATGGATTATATCCATAAATAGTTCAATTTATGTTAAGTGTTTTATAAGTATGGGATTATGTATTTTGATTCATAAACTGATGTAGTTTATGCCATTGTTTAGAAATGGCGCCTAGTGGAAGAAATGGAAACCGTATCAATGCACGCACTCCATGTAGGGATTTCCCTCCTGCTCAAGATAATTATAGTGGAGCTGGTGATGCAACTGGTGCCGATCAGCTAATCACCATACTGGGACAACTTACTCAGGTTATGAATAATAACCTTACCCGTATGGAGCACCCTGATCCGCAGCGTGGAGGATCAATGTTAGATCGATTCATGAGGCAACAACCACCAACGTTCAATGGGAGTACAAATCCCTTAGTAGCTGAGCAATGGATATTTTCCCTAGAGAAAATATTTCAGGATTTGGGGAGCAGTGAAAGGGAAAAAGTTATCATGGAAGTTTACCGCCTCACTGGAGATGCTGATCAATGGTGGTCAATGATTAAAAATACGAAGGAAGATGATGAAGTATCAAATATGGAATGGAGGGAGTTCAAAGATCTGTTTTTAGAAAAATACTTTCCTCGCGACCATCGAGCAGATATGGAAAGGCAATTTCTAAGTCTGAGACAGAAGGAGGATGAGAATGTCACAAAGTATGAGGCTAACTTTACAAGGTTAGCAAGGTATGATGGTGATTATATACGTAACCAAAGAAGTAAGATTGATCATTTCTTTGATGGGTTAAAACCATTTCTCCATCGAGCATTAGTCTCACAATCCTTCTCGTCATACGAAGACATTGTCTCATGTGCTATCAAGACCGAAAAGGAATTCTCTAAGTCTTATGACTTTAAAGCAAAGCAAGAGAAGAAGAGACATGCTGATCAATCTGCTAATGGAATAAGGGGAAGAAGGGAAAGGTTGAATATCCATCCTGTGGTAAATGTGGGAAGAAACACCCCGGTACTTGCTTGAAGGGAATGAGCGTCTGTTACAAATGTGGTGAAAAAGGCCACCAAGCTCGTGATTGCAAGGGGAAGAAGGAAGCTACCAACGTTCAGTGCTACAATTGCAGGGAGATGGGCATTATGCAAATGAATGTCCTAAGCGTCAGGAGAACTTACCTTAGAAAATGCCAAGGGATCAAGGCCAAGCTTATGCTATCACTACTGCAGAGGTAGAAGCTCCGAAAGACGTGGTGGCAGGTAATTTAATGGTTTCCTCAAGTTTAGCAAATGCATTATTTGATTCTGGATCATTGCATTGTTTCATATCTTCCCAGTTTGCTAATAAAATTAGATATTTCCAATTTGATTTAACAAGGGAGTTGTCAGTTAAAACTCCTAAGGGAAGTATCATTGCAACAAAGTTTTGCGAATCAGTCCCCATTAGAGCACATAAATGTTCTTTATCTGCTGATCTCATCGTCATACCTATGATTGAGTTTGATATAATCCTTGGTATGGACTGGCTTTCGGACTATGATGCGAAGATTTATTGTAAGAAGAAAGAGGTTACGATTCTTGATGATAATGATAAGGAACACCTTATCTTTAGAGCAGAATCGTCACCACCTAATTCTTATTTAGATCCACCCCCAGTAGCTCAACTTAATTCAATTATTGGGGAGGAAGAGAATGAAATAACTGTGGGTGAGGAAAGGAATGTTCAAATAGAGGATGTACCTATTGTGAACGAATTTGTAGATGTATTTCCGGAAGATTTACCTGGACATCCTCCAGAACGAGAAGTTGAGTTTTCCATTGATTTAATTCCTGGATCAAGGCCTATATCAAATACCCCTTATAGAATGGCCACTGTAGAATTAGTTGAACTAAAGAAACAACTAGAGGAATTGAGTAATAAAGTATTTATTCACCCTAGTGTTTCTCCATGGGGAGCCCCTGTTCTTTTTGTTAAAAAGAAAGATGGATCTATGAGGTTATGTATCGACTACAGGGAGATCAATGCTATAACGATAAAGAACAAGTATCCCCTACCTCGTATTGATGATTTATTTGACCAACTACATGGAGCTCAATACTTTTCAAATATTGACCTTCGATCTGGATACCATCAGTTGTGTGTAAAGAAGGAAGACATTCCAAAGACAGCATTTCGAACCAGGTACGGGCATTACGAGTTTACTGTAATGCCTTTTGGATTGACTAATGTACCCTCTGTATTCATGGATCTCATGAATAGAGTTTTCAAGGAGTATCTCGATGAATTTGTGGTGGTATTTATTGATGATATCTTGGTATACTCCAAAACCTATGAAGATCATGAAAATCACCTGCGCATTATCTTGAAGACTATGAGGAGGCATAAATTATATGGGAAGTTTAGCAAGTGTGAATTCTGGCTTCAGGAGATTTCTTTTCTTGGCCATATTGTCTCTAAAGATGGAATCTCTGTTGATCCTTCTAAGACCAAGGTAATCCAAGAATGGCCAGCACCTACGAGTATAACTGAGGTACGCAGTTTTATTGGTTTGGCAGGTTATTATCGACGTTTCGTCCAGAATTTTGCCCGATTGGCTAACCCATTAACGAAGCTCAAACGTAAAGGGGTTAAATTTGTTTGGACAAAAGAGTGTGAAGAATGTTTCGAAGAACTGAAGAGAAGATTAGTCAATTCTCCTATATTGACTCTACCATCGGGGAATGATGAGTTCGTTATTTATAGTGATGCATCAAAGAAAGTACTTGGTTGTGTCCTTATGCAGAATGATAGAGTTATTGCCTATGCATCACGACAGTTGAAAATTCATGAAAAAAACTATCCTACTCATGATCTTGAGTTAGCAGCTGTGATCTTTGCTTTGAAGATATGGAGGCACTACCTCTGTGGTAAAAAATGTGAGATTCATACCGATCACAAGAGTTTGAAGTATATTTTCTCACAAAAAGAACTCAACATGAGGCAAAGGAGATGGATTGAATTACTCAAGGATTATGATTGCACGATACACTACCACCCGGGGAAAGCAAACAAGGTGGAAGATTCTTTGAGTAGAAAAGACCATGGAGTTTTGAACAATATGAGAATTGAAAGGGATCCAATTTTCATGGATCTAGTGAAGATGGACATGGGAATAACCAGGGAAGTCGAAACATCAATTCTTTTTCAAATGGTTGCCAAACAATATTTAATAGAAAGGATTAAGAGTTCTCAGGCCAATGATGAAAATTTAAAAAGAAGATTAAAGTTGTGAATGATGGGAGATTGAGAGACTTTGTGTATGAAGATGGAATTTTGAAATTCGGGAAGAGACTTTGTGTTCCCGATTTACCTGATCTAAAAAGGTAATTGCTGGATGATGCTCATAGTTCCAATTTCTCTATACACCCTGGGAGCACCAAAATGTATAGAGATTTGAAGGAACATTTTTGGTGGGACAACATGAAGAGGGAGATTTCTGATTTTGTGTCAAGATGTATGGTTTGTCAACAAGTGAAAGCTGGAAGGCAACAACCTGGAGGAGTCATGCAACCTCTTCCCATACCGGAGTGGAAATGGGACAATATTACGATGGACTTTGTCATGGGGCTACCAAAGACTCCTAGAAGGAACGATGAAATATGGGTTATTGTTGATCGTCTTACCAAGTCAGCACATTTTCTTGCTATAAGAGAAGATCTACCCCTGGAACGTCTAGCAAGACTATATATTAATGAAGTTGTGAGACTTCATGGAGTACCCCTATCGATTGTTTCTGATCGTGATCCCCGTTTTACTTCAAGATTTTGGAAAAGTATTCAGAAATCCTTGGATACTGAACTTCATTTGAGCACTGCTTACCATCCTCAGACAGACGGACAATCAGAACGAACTATTCAAACCTTAGAAGACATGTTGAGATCTTGCTCACTTGACTTTCAGGGTATGTGGGATCAATATTTACCTCTGGTAGAATTTTCCTATAACAATAGCTTCCATTCGAGTATTCAGATGGCACCATATGAAGCGTTATACGAAAATCGATGTCGTACACCAACTTGTTGGGATGACGTCGGTGAAAGAAAACTTGTAGGCCCAGAACTGGTGGAGGAAACGGTGGAAAAGGTGAAGGTAATCCAAAATCACATCAAAGCAGCTCAAAGTAGGCAGAAGAGCTATGCCGATAATCGAAGGAATGATTTGGAATTTCAAGTCGGTGATCATGTTTTCCTGAAGGTATCGCCATGGAAGGGAGTCATACGTTTTGGTAAGAAAGGTAAATTGAGTCCCAGGTACATCGGACCTTTCGAAATTCTAGAACGAATTGGGGCTGTAGCTTACCGATTGGCAATGCCGCCAAGTCTCTCTAAAGTTCACGATGTGTTCCACGTATCTCTGTTGAGGAAATACATGCCTGACCCAACGCATGTACTCACTTATGAGGAATTAGAACTGGAACCCGATCTGTCTTATTGCGAAGAGCCCGTCAGGATTCTTGATACAAGAGAACAAGTACTGAGAAACCGGACGACGCGTCTGGTAAAAGTTTTGTGGAGAAACCATAAGATGGAAGAGGCAACGTGGGAACCCGAGGAACTTATGATGAAGAATCACCCGAGTCATTTCATGTGATAAGTATTATAGAAATTTCGAGGACGAAATTATTTGAAGGAGGGGAGAATGTAACACCCCAAGCTTCTACGGTATGCTTCTCTTTGAATAATGTGATAGCGTGTGTTGTACGCAACACCGAGTTCTAACACACCATAACCAATCAAACAAGCCGTTATGAATAGTAATACCTAATTTTTGAAATTATATATATTTTATATTTTAAAATGGACTTCATTTTTGGATTCTTAATATCGAATTTAGCCTAAGGTGAAATTTTGGTACATTTCGGATAACTTTCATATTTTGATGAATAGTGAAAATTACTAAATTTTAATTAAAAACAACTTTTTTAATCAAAATAATTAATAGTGATAAATTATGAATTTGAGTGGTTTTAAAGTATATTTAGAATATATTTTTACCATTTAATATAATTTTGGTCATTGGACATAATTTTACAATTAAACCGAACATAAACAAGTGTCAATCTTTTGATAGTTATTATCTCTTAAAAACACGCTTTTTGTTTTGACAGCGGGAATTAATTTTAAATTAATTTCTGCCACTTATGTGTTTTGAATTTAGAAAAATGGATTCCATATTTGGAATCAGGATGTTCAAATTGTGTAAATAGGTAACTTTTATTTTTAGACATTTTGAATAATTACTGCGGTAAATATTTTATTTACCATGGTTAAGGGTAAATCCGGTAAATAAGGGTTAAAAAATAATATTATAATAATACTAAATTACCCTAAAACGTGTCCTAGACTTATTGGTTGATACCTGTTCGACCATAGACATCTTTGGGTCGATTTTGGGACCCCATGGTGCCACTTGTAGGTGATATGGACACTTTATTTTAATTATGTTAAAATGAATACAAAAATGACACAAGCATATATCTTTTAGCCAAACAATTTTTACATAGGGTTATATATGTTGGATTTTAGATTATAAATATTAATTAGAAAGCTAAAAAGATTTCCTACATAGTGATATTTTATTTATAATTTTCAGACATTAAATAAGTTAATTTATTTATGACACAATGATGATGAATTAATTACTATAATAGTGAACAATTAAAATAATTGATATTATAAATACCCAAATAAATATAATATGAAACTTTTAATAAATTAAAATAATTTTCTAGGATAATATGATATATTAGTATTGATTTAATTGAATTTTTTCGAAGTAATCAATCTGTTATGAGTTTCACAAAAATGAACTATTGAATAGTGTCAAAATTGACATAAAAGAGTTCTTAAAACAAATATTATATTATTAATTGATATTAAATTCCTAAAAATCTAAGGTTCGGCCAAGAGGCTTATATCATGATAGGTTCATCATTAATGGACCACTTGGGGGTCTATTGGATGTATATAGTAAGTTTAGTAACCATATTATATAAAAATACAAAGAGACATTGTAAAAGTGAAACTAATTAACTTAGAGTTAATACTTAAAGATAAGGTTAATATAAGTACCCAAACCTGTCTAAATTCTATTGGTTGAGTGGTTTTAGACCTATCCCCACCTTAACCTTTGAATAATAAACTTTGGATCCATTATAAACCGAATATGAATTTATTATAAATTAATATTTCTAGCTTTTCCAAAGGTTCCCCTCACCCCTCTTATAAAAGGGAACTCCTCCTTCTCATTTCTTCACACCTTCAAAGCCTTTTTGTTCGGCCAAACTCTGCCAAAATACTCTCCCAACATCCCTCACTACAACCTAGAGGCCTTAGGTTTATCAGAAATCCAACCTAAGGAGCCCTTTTGATCAAATCAAAAGGAAGAACCCGAAGAAGGGGTAATGTTTTCACCACCCCTTTTCAAGTTCCTTTCTTCTTCCACTTCTTCTTTCTTTGTTCTTACCATTCTAAAATAATAACTCCAGTATCTCACATATACTGTGATGTTATTATAAATATGGTACAACCATATTCAGTATTCTATCCACCCTTTGAATAACATGTCACCATACGTGCGTACGTACGGCTTACCGTCTCCACGTCGTGGTGTAATTGTTATTCAATATATTATTATTTGGATGGGTATAATAATGATGTGTAACTCATGTAAATAATAAATATAACATGTTAATGATTCTGTATATATGATATACCATCCATTTATATATTATTTTAATATCAAAAGAATGATATTGTCGCTCGTGCGTACGTACGGACTACCGTCTCCACGAACGCGATGAGATTCATTCTCCATCGTATCCATTAAAGTATAATTATCATTTGATGATTTAAAAATTATGTTTAAGGACTTGATATAATTCTGGATATGAATAATATACAACCTATCCATTACAAACATGGCTTACGTAACAAAACATATAAAAGAAAACAAGTAAGTTAACACCCGAAACAACGATAATACTAAGATATTATTATCAAATCAATATTAAAAGATCATATATTATATCATATTAATATATATGATTCTTGTATAATTTAATAACAACTATTTCACCATTATATAGGAGGTTAACCTACCCCAACGAAGGAAAAGTACAAGGTAAGGGTTATTCCACAATCTCTTCATTATCCGAGGTTGTTTATACGTAATAATCTACTGGGATCTCTTTATCAACCACATCCATGTTTCTTAAAAATGTATTTCAAAACATTTTTACTATTTACTAGAATATTAGTTAAAGTCATTTATACCCTTTTTGACTTTTATAAGTGGTTTATAAAGGAATATTTCCGTCATTTTCAAAATAAGGTCCTTTTTAACCTTTTCGGCAGAATTAAGGTAAGAATGTTTTTTTAACTTATACGGCGGGTGCAGCTATTTTCCGCCGTTATAAAATCTTCAAAGTTTCCCTTACAAGCATATAAGAATATTTTCAAAGAATTTTTTTTATTTTATATGGATCTTAAATGATTTCAAAATAAAAAGAGATATTTCTCTAAAAGAGTTTTGATTTCATCTATGTCAACATCCTTTGTTGGATTTTACACTTATGTGAAGTTGATTTATTATGATACAAACTTCTATGTTGTATTGAAGGTTTTGTGATATGTTTGACTGTGGATGTGCTATTTTTATACCATTCATGGTTTATGGTGAAGGTATTGACATTTCGTATGCTAGTTTTAATACGAATGTTTATGTTATGTTTAAACCTTTTCATATGGGAATGCATTGGACTTAATATGTGACGGGTGGAGCCTGCTATAGCTCCTCGATGCATCGGTAGGTCTCATGAGACAAACTAGTGTCTTGGCACAAGGCCTTGGCAAAATCTTATTTGTAGTCTTGGCACGAGGCCTTGGCTATGTGGTTATGATAGTCTGGCATTATGCATTCCAACATTATGAAAGTGGTTATTGATATTTCATGTGATTATTTGATTAGTAGAATATCCATGCGAACAAGTAAATGGCATTATTTCATTTTACTTTGCCATACTATGTTGAAGTTCAAGTTTAAAAGGCTTTTGTTTTAGTAATGCATTGCCATAAATGTTTATACTTATTTTTGAATGTTCCGCTATATTGTTATCCTTACTGGGCATTTGAGATCACCCCTTTTCTATGTTTTATTTTTCCCAGGATGTGAAGAAGTAAGTTATGAATGAACTGCAGGAATATTATGAGGGGATAATAGTGTGGACTGTGGAGACATTATGTTGTTGTAGTAGTTTTTCATTTTATGATGTAATGTAAAACTTATGAATATATCTAGTGTTTCCAAGGCTACTAAACCAATCGGTCTTTCGAGATTTGATCTTTCTTGTGATCATGCCAATGTTATGTAATAATGCACCGACTCTGGGTAACTAGGGTCGGGGTGTTACATGATCAGTTTCAATTATATAGTAGTGAAGGAAGAATGTTCATTCAGCCGCCCTTCTAGATGCTGAATCTTCTGTTCATCCTCTTGAAGCTTCCGAGTACTGATAAACTTATCCTGATTCCAGATGACATCTAGATGGTGACTGGTTTACTTTATTTTCTCGGTGAAGTAGTTCCAGATCAACATGCGCATACCTCATGCATCCTCCCCTCCAATACATAGATCACGAATTAAGTGGAAAAGTGACCCAATTTAGCTTATCCAATGTGGTTTTAGAGTATTGTTGATGAATTTCTAGGCCAACTTCCATTCCTGGAATCTGGTAGCCCAAATATCCTTAACTGCATTATAACCAGACTCGTCCAACTCCTCTAGATTAGCAGGTTCATACTCTAGAAATACAGCCCATAATTCAGCCACAAGATCCTCCTCTGGGATCCTATCAGATGAGTTGGGATCCATATCTTCAGGTTGATCTTTATCACATGATCCCACCTCGATAAGGTTGTCCCTGTCAGCCCTGAGTTCCACCCCACCAGTGACACCACCCACAATCATGATGTATTGTTCACCAGAAAACATGGCATGGTTGGATCAGATGACCAACTCTGTATGGACCAACACCCTTGTCATTAGAGGAGACCCAAGTACTATGACCATTATTACTAGTAGAGCACTATCTACTCTCAGGACTATTCATACATGGATCATATCAGTCAATCTAGTCGAGTAAGAAACATGTATGACTTTGTGAGGTGGGAAACTTACAAAGTTAAAGCGATGGTTGCTCATGTTCTTGGGTGTTATCATTGGGATATTAAGGTCTGGTCACCTGTATACAATGGAGGGCTTAGAGGAATCTTGGTTTGGAGTTCCATCCTCTTCGGCCCCAAATGACCTACCGACTTCTTCTACTTCGGGCACAAACATCACAATCTGCCTCTCCTCATTGTACACATCTTCATCCCCATGAGAGGGAGTATCTTGTGCAAGATTCTCCTTTATGAAATAGATTTCAGTCTAAGAATCTAGGGAAAGCATGATAAGGGTGATATAATAGGGAAATAAGTTAAATCATACTTTAAGAGATTCCATGAATCTTTCCAAGGAAGTGTCCCCTAAGGCTACTATCTCTCCTTCCTCCAGATAGGATTCCTTCAAAGTTATGACCTCTATGTACTCCTATGGGATCCCTTCATTGGATTCTTCACCCCATAATATATTCCATACTTTGGGAAAAGGGAATCATTCCTCTAGCTGAGCTGTTGATAGAACTAGGGGAGAGGTCGTTTTTAGTAGCACCCTCACTCGATTTTTCATTAGACATGCAGTGCCTTAGGAATGCACTTGGTCCTCTAATTCCTCCAAAAATTTCTTCCCCTACATCTGGAATGCAAGGAAGCCACCTTTAGTGAATCTGATCCCTTCCATCTATATCTTATACCTATTCAGATGACCCCATAGGTTTTCAGTGTTGAGTAATTGTCTGCAAGTATCCCTGGTTTTCCAAGCCTCGTGATATATGGAATCATTAGAAATATTTACACAGTGAAATTGATTCCCATTATCTTGGGAAAGTATCCTAAAGAACCCTCTTGATGGTTCCCCTTCATCCTAGGTCTGCTCAACTAGAATAAATGGATCTGGTATTGCTGATCCTCTTCTTTCGTCTCCAATTAGTGTAGATTCTTGGACCGTCAGCCTTGCTACTGCATATTTGTCACCATTATGTACATCATCCCTACCCCCATGATACCCTCTCATCACCGTTAGACCTCAACCTTGAGGTATAGGGTCCACTCCTTTATTGTCCTGGATTTTCTGTTGCTTCAATATTTCCCCCACATAGGTAGCTTCCCAACTCTGTGTATATGCATGAACTAGTCTAAATGCTACAGTGGAAGGAGGCACCTTGTTTCTCATTTATCCATACTCATGTTTGAACATGACCCAAAGCTACCTCATCATGCATGGGTGATCTTGATATTTTACTCCCAGGTACACCCTCAAAGTTATCCTATGTAGATACCTAAAATTCCTCACAGATCGGTGCAGGGTGTACAATTCACATATTGGATCATATTCCACCCACACCACCAAAACTCTACATCGAAATCCTAGGTCTTATGGCTACCTCTCTATAGTTCATGTGCCACCATAAGTTATTACCCCCGTAGGTAGAGGGAACAGGTGAAAGGTGAACTGATCTACTCTCCCAATCAAGATCACTACTTCCATCGGGCCTAGATTGAATATGAAACTCCCTATAATATTTAGAATATTTGGCCGAATGTTTTTCTCAAGATGGGATATGAGATTGAGATATTCATATCCTTCCATGTGTGAGACTACCCAGATGTATAGAAAGTGAAGAGGCCCACACACACAGTAGATTCTTCCCCTCACTGACATGCTAGAGCACCTAATATAACTTCTCCAACACTGAGATCCCCATATTGATTCTCTATCTAGTTGCTATCATCACCACCATGATAAATTTTCTTAGCCGAACCCCCATGTGCATATCTCTCCTTAGCATCATCCACCCACAGATGAGTGCTGAATTGAATCCGACCAGCTGGACTATCAGTCACTGGTCATATATGATGTTATTCCCCCACAAATACCACTGGATATTATCTATAATCCTCCAATAAAATCCATATTTTCTTTACTAGGTACCTCTTAGATAGGTATGATGCCTTTTAGGAATCTTCTTAGTTTGGTCCTCACCCTCAGGCAACACCTCCACTAGGAATTTTAGAAAATAGACAAACCATTTCTTAAAGTAAACATCCCTTGTCATTTTATTGTCATTGTTTTTCCTATAACCAGATCTAGTAGCGCCTTCTCTAGATGCGACATCTTATATTAATCCTCTGAAACATTCTCTGTTGGGAGAAACTCTTTATACATGGCCCCATGAATCAGGATTCCAAAAATCTGATAGAGATCCTAGAGGCTGATGCTGACCTCCCCATGGTGAAGATAAAATGTCTTGGTGTCAGATGACCATCAACTCAGTAGCTCAGGTATGATACCCTGGTGTTAGTGGATGTGAAAATAGGAAACCCATGCTTCTTTATATATATCCACTCACCTCAGCACTATTTAGAAGTCTTCATAGGACGCACTTACCCAGTAGGCTTAATCCCATTACCCTGTGAAGTTGCCACCCTGCCATAAATCCCAATCACCAGTCTACCCTTTATCTAGATTCCCAATTCCTATATTGAGGATTGTATTATATTGTAAAGGAGACACTTATTCCCCTTGTGATTTCCATCAACGTTGTTGAGGTGGTTATAGAGGTAGTCCATAGGGATGGTCATATGGTCCTTCCTGATGTGGCTTCCAGCTTCTTTATACCACTGATATTTCCTTGGTGTACCTATAAACCAATAACCCGATTCATCCCTACATGAATTTGGGACAAATACATCATTAATAAGATAGAATCCATAAATTTTTCATAGAGGATATTCCTTCTCAGCCTCTAAATGGTACCTTAAGCAGGGATTCATGGTCTGAATGGCTCTGAACATGCTCCCTAATCATGATATTTTCACCATTTATCCTCATCGGGTAGCATTAATAATAACCTCTTGAGAAGCTTCTTGGTTAGACATCTAATCCAAGACTTAGTTGATTTTTTTGAACTATTCACAAATACCACTCATGAAGTGATTTTGTGAAGATACAGATCACGAAGAAACCCCAAGGTGTAAATGATTCATGAAGTAGTATCAGGCCATGATGCACCAATTCACTAAATAAAAATTTGTGGAGAAAAGAACCATGAAACCCAATTCATGAAAATGCATTCACGGTGTAGATAGATTCATGAAAAAAATCACAGGCGCAGTCATTCATGGAGATCCAGTATAGATAATGGGCCCCTCCCACCTTATTTATAGGCGATGAATGATCGAGCTTTGTGGAGGCACCCACACCCCTCAAGGTTTGCGATGACCTCCCATATGCATGCTCTATTCCCTATCACTACCAACCATATTCACAATCAACCATGTTTCTTGGAGATATACCCTCAGAATATGACCCTCCTTTTTCTCGTCAGCTTCCCTTCTGAGGGGGGAATTTTTTGGCACTGAAATTCATGCCCCGTGATAATCTGAGTAAGTTCCCAACCATTTGGGATGAAATTCAATCCCAACAGAACAAAATATAATCCATGGGGTATGGATTATGAATATACCATGTGAAGCCCCTCCACAAAGTGAATGTGTGAGGTGCTGACAGAGCTCCCATGAGTCTAACGCCCTCCGTGACCACACCAAGTAGGATGAAAAAATACTCGTGAGTCTGACACCCTCTATGACCATGTGAAGAAATATGACAGACTGCTCTATGAGTTTGAAGGATCAAATCCCATTCACAAAGTAACTTTTATCCTTTGCAACGCACCACTCATCATATCAATCCCCATTGACTATAAATATCCAGATCACCCCCTCAAACTTATGTTTATTCTAACCTTTCAATTTTTGAGCTCCCATCTCACGATGTTCCCAAGCAATGTAAACCTGACCCAAAAATGGATCACCTAAGGTACTTAGGAATCATGATGAACCTATTAAATTATTCTTATTTACACCTACCTATGCTAGGGAAACCTTTCACGAAGTCCTACATCCTTTATTAAGGAAGGAGACCATTTGGGTTACTCAAGGCTTCATAGAGCATTAAGCCTCTATGGAGAACTCTTCTCCTGATCCAAGGCTCCTTGCTAAGGTAAGGGTCCTATGCTTCACAAATCCATTTCCTTCATGAATCCCTAGTTCTCCATGAAGCATCAGATCTTTGTGAAGCCTCTCTTAGAAAATCCCCTTTCGTTGCAAGATCCTCTTCTGTGCGGCCTTTCAGGATTGTGCATAGTGATTTCATGGTCCCTTGTGCAGTGTTCCATGTTAATATTTTATACATTTTTCATTTTGGGATAGTTACCCTGATGGATTTTTATTTTAAGAATAGTTATGATAACATGGACTCCACAAAATGAACACCCCTCCACCACCTCTCATCAGGAATTTATTGGGTCGTGCACCATCCAAAGGCACAAGGATTACAACCATGTAAGTTCAAGGGTCAAGGAATTAGTCCTCCTTATCCAAGATGCAGGACGTTAAATAACCAAGAACCATAATCCTCAGCACACAACGTTAAACTATAGTCTCTCCTCTTGCAATACACATGGGGTGTCACACCTCAATAATTTTCCACACCCACTCATCTCTATGGTAGTAATGGGATTAGATCCTCCTCACATGGAATTAGATCTTCCTCAGGAAGATGCAATGCATAATCCCCACAACATCCCCCGCTGATGCACCTCTCGCAACATGATCATCTAGTCTACTTATTCCTCTTGTTTCTCACATAGATTATGACTCACATTGTATTAGAGGTTAATAGTGACCATGAATCCCATTTTCATGGGTATACCACCTAGAGTAATCCCCGTGCCCCTCACATCCGAACTATGTGGGGTTTGATCCCTATCTTCTAAACAAGGTACGTAGGAATCCTCCACGAGGTCCAATCCCAACCAATGGTAAAATATGGTGCTTCTTATTAGGGTTGTACCATCACGATGTGTAATCTTCCCTTTATGGGACACATCCCAAGGATCCACCTTCCTTTTTTATTCTGATCCATCCTCCATCACTTCATCTTCCATCCATTTGGGCCGTCTTAGTGAATAAAACCCAAAACACCATCCCAGAATTCATGGAATTTTATTCCCAGCCACTTGGATATGTAGGAAGACTACCTGAGGTTCAATACCATAATCCATTTACATCCAAGTATTTCCCTCGAGTCACTATGTCTTGGGAGAATGATGCCCCAACCTGAAGATTATACTTCTTTTGGGTCCCCATCCATGCAGTCCATTCCCATGTTCCACCTCCTTAGGTATCTCATCACCCCATCTGAACTATGTGGAATTTTATTCCCAACCACTGGGATACACAAAAAGCATCCATGAGGTTCAATTCCATCACCCTCCACACTCCATCCATTCCATCTATTCCACTTTGACACTTCATACACCCCCATCCCGATTCTTACCCGGGCTACCACGTCCCGGTGAGATCATGCCATCCATTTGGGCCTTCTTAGTGTGTAATCCCCATCCACATTATGGTATATCTAGAGGCACCTAGTAAGTCTCCGTGCACAAGACCCATACAATCCATATTCATCCAACCAAGAGTAATCATCTTTCGATGGGTATTATCAGTGCGTAATCCCCAAACCACCCCTTAGAACTATTTAGGTTTTGATCTATGTCTTCTAAACAGGGTAAATAGGAAGCCTCCCCAAGGTTAAATACCAACCAATGATAATCCTTGGTGTCCCCCTCAGTGGACTCTACCTCCCTGATTCACCCTCAGCAGTGTCCAGACCAACCTTCATATTGTGGAACCTTCTCTTTATGGTACATGCCATCCTGGGTCCATCCTCATTGGGTGTTCTAATCTATCCATTTAGTAAACCTTCCAAGTGATACATCTTAGAGATGTACCCATCTAATCCACCTTCACAAGTGTTATGACCAGTCTATTCCATCTCCTCAAGACATTAAAACCACGTCCCTCCATCTCTACTAAACGTTAATCTCCCGACCTACCTCGTGTTAAACATGGGATGCGTAAGGAAAACCTCAAAAGGCTTGACTCTGGAATAAGATAACTTGTGATAACCACATGATGCCTTATATTTTCACACCCTTGAGAATACATCTTATGAGGAAAGATACAAGTTTACTAATGTTCCAGTGTCTAGACATGCTCAGTTATTCCCAATGTGATTACTCTCCTGACAAAATATTTCCAACCTGAATTGACCCCTTGGAATGTATAGATAGAAGAAGTGTAATTAACCGGTGTCCACGAAGATATGGAACTAGGAATGAGTTTCACGAAAATGTCTTAATCTTTAAGGGAGACCCCGAATAGGAAATGAATTCCGAGGAGGAATCTATGGAAGGAGGGACTGACATACCATCATACCATTTCGATCAAGGAGCAGACATCTTCAAGAAATTGATGAATGCCACCCGTATTTGACTGAAAATTAATTTTTTATTATCGAAACACTTTTAAAAAGAAAGTGAGAAACCATAAATTCCAGCATTAAAAAAAAACAGGATCTTACTCTCCCCAGAAACTACCTCGTGTCAATAAACCTTCACCAATTCATGACCATTATGCAAGATGTCCCATGCAAGGATGCATGGACATGGAACTGATGGCAAAGACATACCCTCTTAGACCCACAATCCAAATGGCGTGAACATGTGAAGGATTCTTGCTCTAATCCCCATCTGAAGCAGATCCAAAAACAAAGTTTAATGACAATAATATTCACTCCAAAAAGCACAAAGAAAAAACCAAGAGAAGATTCAAACTGAACCATAAGACCTTACAAATCAAGAAACAACCTCCATCAATTTAACCAGTGTCTTGGAAATTCAATTTTATCTTACCAGAATTCATTTATCTAAATAATTTCCATGTGATAATGCAAGACAACATATGTGGTGCTAGTGCACAATGAAACACGAAGATGGGACCCCTGATGGAAATCATTGAAAACAGTTATCCATTTAAATAATTCAATATATTTCCTCTTTATTTCTAGTCCCATTCACAAAAGACACTTACCTAACAATAATTGTTTCTCATATCATAAATGTCAATTTTCAATATAGATTTTCTCATCCAAATCCCAGAAAGAGTCACTATAGAATTAATAATTTCCTACTTCTACACCCAATAGGAGTTAAGGACATGTTTTTATCATGATGAATTTTAATGGTTATTCTATGGAATTTATTTAGTTGGATTTAGATTTCAAAAATTCTAAGGCCAAATAAGGAGTCCTGCTTGGCATCCAAGAGACCCAAGTTCAAAACCGGGTGGAGGCAAATTTCCAAGGGGCACTGTAGCAGTACTGTAGCAGGCACTATAGTAGTATTGTAGCAGGCACTGTAGGAGGCACTGTTTGGTACTGTAGAAACCAGACTATTCACCTAATTTGGGCTTTCGGGCCACCGGTTTGGGGCTACGGGTCTCAGGGCCTTCGGGCCATCATAGGCCTTCGGGCCACAGGGCCTTCGGGCCATTGAAGACCATGATGTAACCCAGTTCACATAGATCAGTCCCCAAATGAGGATCAGAGCACCAGTAGTAGTCACCAGAAGCATAGCTAACCGGATTGGATAAAATAGTAGGTTGTTTGTGGATTATAAGAGATAAAAGGATTAAATTTAAAAGGAAGGCTAGAATATAATACAATATCATATAAATGGGGATTTAAAACCAATGAAATTCCTCAATCATTTAAAACAAAAGTACCTCAAACCCTCAAGTTTTTGATACGAATAAATCAAATTATGGTTAAATCAAGTGTGGTTTGGTTCTCTCAATAAGTGATGTGAATGTAAATTATCTGAAAAACTGGTTGATAATATTTATAGGAAATTTAATTCAATGATAAATATAGTGAGATATGTAATGGGATTAAAAAATCAGAGGAATTTTCATAAAATTCCTAAAGTTTTGAACTGAAAAAAAATTTATATTTAATATTCATTAATGCTCAGTTTCATTGGATAAATTATTTAAATCATATAAATGGGTTTAAAAATGGAAAAGATAATAATTTGAGCTCACAAGTTTCAAAAACACCCAAAAATAGAAAAATAAACATACAAAAATTAAAAAAAAAACACACATTTGTTTTATAAACTAGAAAAACAAAAAAATGAAAATTATAAACTACAAAGGTTCCCCACACACTTAAATGATGTGGTTTCCTTAATGAATTCAAGTGAATTTAACATTTAATCATATTGGTAATTAAATACCAATATTAAAATAAGTTTCAAGGATAGTTACAACCTGATGGGTTTTATTTATAAATAGGTTGGAGGAGTGTGATCTCCTCCACTAGATCGAAGGGCATGTTCCCATGGAATTTCATCCTCCTATGTCCATTAAAAGTGAATGGATCCTACTCTAAATCCTTTATAATCTAAAAAAACAAAAAGGATATACATGAGTAACTGTAAATGGACCTTTCCATTAGAAACGAAGTATACTTAGCATCATCTTGATTATTTATATGAATAGTAGAACAATGTCTCCACGTTAGAAGCCTTTTGGTTGGATAAACATGTCACGAGCCACTATTGTTATCTATTTTTAAGTCATATAATTTTTCAAAATATTATCTTATAATTTTCTCTAGCTCCTTCAACTGTAATTATCTCTCTTTTACTGCACTCTCAAGATCCAAATTTATCTTTCTCACAACCAAGTATTTCTTATGTTCTAATTCCAGAGGTAGGTGGAAATTTTTTCTATAAATAAACCTATTTGGACTCATTATTATTGTGGTTGTTAAGATATTATGTAATCCCATAATGTGTCTTCCAACCCTTGGATCCAATCCTTCATGTTCAGTTTAATAATATTCTCCAAAATTCCTTTTATTTCCCTATTGAACACTTCAGATTGAAAATTAGTCTATGGATGATAGGGAGTTGATGTTTTATGATGAACCCCATACTTTTTCAGAAAACCCTCCATTATAATATTGAAAAAGTGATCCCCTTTATCATTTATTATGGATATGGGAACTCCAAACCTGCAAAATATGTTAGCCCTGACAAAATCACAAACAACTTGAACATTGTTAGTCCTGTTGGATTTTTCTTCCACCAATTTTGACACATAATAAAATTCATGATGGATAAAATAATTTAAAAATTACATTGGGAAAATACCCATAAAATCTATCTCCCATACTTTATAAATTGTAAAAAAAAATTAAGTAGATTTTGGGTCATTTCTTAACTCTTTGAAATATTTCCAAAAAAAACTCACATTTTTTACACCTTTTTCAAAATTCATGAGCATATTTAAAAAGGGATAAGGCAAGAAATTTCAGATTATAAAACATTAAATTAAGTCCTTTGAGGTCCAAAGTGGAAACCACAAGTTAAAGTGTGAAAAAACTCAAAGATAGAATCAATTTCATGTTCAGAAAAACATCTTCATATCACTTCGTCATTGGAAATATTATAAAGAAATTGATCATCCCAAATGTAATATTTGGATTAAGATTTTAATTTTTGAATTTGGGGGGAATTTAAATGATATGTAACATGAGATGTTACCATATAATTAACCTTTTCATTATACCAAGACACCTATCCTTCAATCAAGTAAAACTAATCTCATGGAATTTGATCATTTCATGGTTCTTTGTCTGGAATTTTATCTTCAGTGATGTTTGTTAGTCAACTTAAGTGATCATCCACTTGGTTCTCAACCCCCTTTTTGTATTTTTTTATATAGTGAATTCCTATAGTATTAGAATTAATCTTCCTAGCCTCAGTTTATCTACATACTTCTTCATAATGAACCTAGGAGCAACATGATCAGAAAACACAATGACTTTAGTTCCATGAAGATATAATCTAAATCTTTACAAAGCAAATAAAAATACTAAAAACTATTTTTTTGTGGTTATGTAATTGAATTGTGTCACATATAAGGTTCTTGATCCATAAGAAATGACTTTTGGCTGAACCTAAATTCACTGAGAAAAGAATTCTATACTTATTGATTAAAAGCATCATAAAGTAGCTTGAATGGTTCTTCCCAATTTGGAAGCTGCATCCCTAGTGGTGTAACTAATCTCTAATTCAACACATCAAAGTATTCCATACACTCACCCTTGAAGTCAAAAATCAGTATCATTCAAAAGTAATCTATAGAGATGGAGATAAATCTTACTGAAATCTTTGATAAACCTCCTATAGAACCCCGTATATCCTAAAAATCACCAAACACATTTCACCCAAGTTGGGTAAGGCAACACATTTATCACTGAAATTTTTTATTTATCCATTTCAAATAATTTTTTTCAATAACATACCCAATATAAATTCCTCTCTTAACCACGATATGAAACTTTTCTATATTTAAAACAAGAATATTTTAAATATATATTTCTATTTTTTTAGATTTTTAAAACAATGGTCAAAAGAATTCCCAAAAAATTAGAAATCATCAAAGAAAACCTCCAATAAATATTGAATTTGATCTGAAAATATAATTACATTCAAATTTGAAACCTTATAAAATTATATAATCCGAATGTAATCCTTTTATATGAAAATATTCCAAAGAGACAAGTGAATGTAGTATTCTCTAGATACTCAAGAGAAATAAGTACCTGAAAATATCCTAAAAATATTTCCAAAAATCTATAAATAGTTCCACTTGCAAATATCTATAACATCTAGCCAATAAATTGTATGGGTAAGTGATCTTTATGAGCGACCTGATTCAAATTCTTAAAATCTTTGGACACTCTCCAACTATTCTTAATTCTCATTGGTATTAATTCATTTTTCATTCCTCAGAATGGGTAGGACTTTTTTTGGAAACTACATGGATTAGGATAACCCATTGTGAATCTAAAATGGGATTTATGATCTGATCTTCCAAGAGATTCTTGATTTAATTCTTCACAACCACCATCAAGGTGGGATTGAACCTTTTTTGGGGATATCTGATATGTTTGGAATCTCCCTTAAGAAAAATTCTATGTGATAATATTTTTGGGATTATTGATTATATATCACCTAAGATATACCCTATTTATATGAAATTAACTCTCAAAGTCTCAATTAAATATTCTTCTTGGGTTTTAGATGGATTATGGGAAATTATCGTGGGTAATTTCTCTACCTCCATGAGGTAAACATATTTCAAATCAGTCAGGGTGGTTTTAATTCTAGATATAGGGGGACACTCAAGGGATGAAATTAAATTAAGGTTAAAAAATTCGAAATGTTGGACCTCCTACACACAGGAAGTCATATCATCTTCTTCATCATTTAATAAATCATCAAAGGAAATATATTTTACCTCTTCTTCCCACATGAAATTAGAATCTCCAGTGTTTTGGGAATTCACATGTTTAGGGATATTTTCAATGGAAAAATTCTACTCTAATGCTAATAATTCAAGGTAAATACCTAATTCCTCAATAGGTTCATTAACAACTTCATGGGAGAGTGTAAAGAGTGAGTGATATTTTGATGGGGGACTCATGGAGTCAAAAATATTTAAGTGGATTGTTCTATCTCCAAACTTGATGGTGAGTGTGCCTTCATGGACATTGATGATTATTTTATCAATCTTTAAGAAATGCCTCCCTAAAATGATGGGTGAGTTTGATGTTATCCTTTCTTCTCCCATATTAAACATATATAATTCAGCTAAGAATGAGTGATCTTTTACTTTCATAAGGACATCCTCCAGAACTATTATAGAAAAAACTATGGGTCTGTTTTCAAGATAGGAAACTAATTGGGTTAGATTCAAGTCTCCCATATACAAATAATTATTAACTGGGTGAAGAAATACACTAATAAAATCTCATATATCACATAAAAAACTTTGATAAATTAAAATATCCAATGGTTAATGGAATGGAAAATATCCACAAATCATGAATTTTGGTTGGAAAATGTGGTGTGATAAGCACTGAAAAACTTATTCTCAAGTTTATCATATAATTCTATTAAAGGATCCACTTATTATAGTAAATATAATTCAAAAATTTAGAACACCTAGTATTTTTTTGTGTGTTTTTAGTAGGGGGATATTAATTTCCACTTTCTAGAAGGTGTCTAAAATTCCTTTTTGAAGCACTTCTTCCTGCAATCTCTTTGATTCCATAATCCTTGAAGTAAATGGTAGTGGTAGGTATTTATTCTATATTATTTTTCTCTGAAATGATGTTTCTTGTATCTTTATCCTCATCATATCCTTATACAACTTCTCTTTCCATTCTTCTTCTCATAGAATTTTCATAATTCCCAACTTCATTATCCCTCAGCACCAGTGGTCTTGTTTTAGGTTCATGGGTTTTTGGTGGTAATAGTTCTTTTAAACATCATGTTGTTTTCATATTGACATTCTCTTTAGAATTTAGGATCATATGGGAAGGTATTTTCGATTTATTTTTGGTTAAGAAGTCTATAAGACCATCAAACTTGTTGGATAAATCATTTAAAGTGACTTTTCACCCCTCAAACTAAGATTTATACTACTAATTTTGAATAAGAGGATGTTTATTGGTGGATGGCTGTTCATAGGGTATTTTGAAAGAGGGTGGTTGGTGGTATGAATTCTTATTATAATATTAATTTTTTTAAAATGTTTGTGGATTTTGGAATTGATTTTGAAACAGGGGTTGTTTTTGGAACTACTTTTTGTAATAAGATTCAGCCTGATTTTATTGATTTACAAATATATATGAGACTTGATTAGGCTCACTACATCCTTGATTTTATTGAATCTACCATGTATTAAATCCTACTGAACAAATTTCCAATATATATAGTTTAGCATGCTAGTTAGTGAAATGATTAGGTGACGTGCATAAATAACATACCTTAGATGGTGCTTGTTGCTCAGTCACTTGTTTCAAGTCCATATTTCACAAAAAACTTGTTAACTCTTCAATATTAGTTCCTAATAAGGGCGATGTATGGTAAATTATTAACTCATGAATACCTCTTATTCCAATACCTCTTTTACAAAACTGTTGTGAGTTTTTAGAAAATATTCTCGATCAATCCCTTATCTTCCTTTGGCGATTTTTAAATCAATACACCCACATATGTTTCATATAGAAGGTTTATATCATTTTATAGTAATACCTAGTAAAATAAAACATGGAAATGAACCTTATAAATTTCTTTATGTGGAAAGTTGGTGCATAGATTCATAAATCTCTCCCAGTACTCATAAAGGGTTTCTCCATATAACTATTTTATGTAATAGATTTATTTTCAGATGGATGTGATTCTGGAGGTGGGGATTAATATTTACATGAAGAATCTCATTAATTAATTATAATCATGAAAATATCATTGTTTTAGGTCGTACAACCATTATTTGGTAGCTAATTACAAACAAAATGACAATTCATTCCAATTTACCTTCTCCTTAGCTACTCCTCAGGGTCTAATAGTAGAGAAGACATATATAAACTATTTAATGTGTTTGTTTGGGTATCCACCTGCCCAGACATGAATTTTTTTTATAATGAGATATTTTTAGGTTTCATATCAAAATAAGTTTCTAATTATGGCATGGAATGTTGATTTTTTTGATTAAGTAATCATGGTATATAGAGCTATCAGAGTGTTTGGTTGTGATTTCTAACCATGATGCTAGACACTGAGTAAACACTTGAAGTTTCACTTAAATATACCAGATAAATTTACTAAAATTAAGATTAAAAATTAATTTTTATATGTCTATTCAACAATGTTCCTTCAATTTCCGGATATAGGGGGTAAGGGTCAGTGTTAGTTGTTTTAATCATGAAATTTGAAAAAAGAAACTGATTATTGGCACCACCTCCCCACCGACGACAACATGTTTTGACACATTCATATCATGAGGTGTAAAAATAATAATTATTTACTAAGATAAAATGTAGTGTATTGGTTAACCTAAGTTTTACCTAGAGAGGATCACACAACAATTACTTTTTTCAATTTAAATTAGAGAAAGAAGCGGAGGTTGTTTTGTAAATTGTTTTATTTAAAAAAAAGGAAGCAAGTAAAATAAAGTTTGAACATTAATTGACAAAGAAAGTGATAGGGTCAGGAAAATATCACCTTTTAAAATTTTATCATGTTCATAAAAATCATTACCTCTCTCTTGTCATTGAATAATAAATGAAATACTTCTCAATCAATTTTCTAATCATCCTTGTTTTAAGTAAGCAATGGAAACGACTCTGATGTGAAATAAAGTATATAAATCATCCCAAAACTACTAAGGATAGTCCTAGTTAGTAATTTTTTATCCTTATAAATATATAAAAAATTAACTTATTCCACTAACATGCCAAAGATATCTAGGCACTCACCCCTTAACACAATCTTCTCGATTGAGAAAAACTGCACTAGGAGGAGGGAGTTTAAAGAACTTCAACCAAAGCTGTAAACAATGAATGAAACAAAAAACTAAATAAAATACCATTAAGAGAATTCAGAACCATAAAAATAGAAATTATTCAATAGAAAAAATAGTTTTAAATTAGAGCATAAGACTCTAACATTACAAATGGAGAACTACCCCTTCCCCAATCACTGAAAATTTTTACCCCTCCATATGAAGGGAAATAGAGTATAATGGGGAAGACCAGAGGATTATGAAACTAATTAAAGAGAAAATAGAAAATAAAAAACACATAAAGGGTAAAATTGTTTATAAAATCCCTTATTTATTGTTCTTAAACTCTTTTTAATGTAAGTGGATACACATATTTATAGGGTTGATGGATGGAAAATTTTCCCTCTATTTTCTATCCACTAAAATATTGAGTTTATTTTTCCAAGTAAATATAGATTATTAGGAAGGTGTATTCATAAAATTTGTTCATATATATCTTGGTCATGCACCCTCAAAATATCAGTATCTTTGTACACTATTATGAATAATTATTCCTTAATTATCCAAGAATTCTTTTTAGGGTTGAATAGACTATCCAACTTACTCTAATTAGGTGAATTGGATTTCTACCTTAACGATAGAAATTATCCATAAAATTTATCATTAAAATGATAATTTGAGTCATATTTCTAATATAGTTATAATCACTACATTTTGAAGTCTTTACACTGATTTATGCCTCATTTACTGAGGTGGGGTCCATTCTATCAGTAATAATGATTTCTCAAATTGATTGATTTTTATGGGTTATTGCAAGTTTGAATTAGCTCTTGGTATAGAAGAAGAATTTTAATCCAAATAATAAAAGAATACTAAGAAATAAAATAAATCACTCCAATTGGATAAATATTATAAGATGTATTCTCAAAATAAAGAAGTGGTAGACAACTGCCAAAACTCCAGAATTAAGAAATTTTCCCATTTTATCCCAAAATTCACCAAAGGACAAGAAATGATGCAATTAAGATCAAATTATTAAATTGGGGGAGATTAAATCATTGAAACACATGTGAAAAATAATGTCAATATTATTTATATAAATCCCCCCACACTTAGCACTTGGAATTTTGTAAAAGTAAGCATCAAAATCAAATCAAAGAAAATTCAAAATGCATAATAATGAGATCCACCAATTTGAAAAAAATAAATCAAAAATATCATGTATCATAAAAAACCACTATTTCAAGTTCTCCATTCATATAATTAAATATATTTCATCTTTATTTCTCATCCCATGAACACAAGACACCTACCTCACATGAATTTTCTCTCATCTCACAAATTCTAATTTTCAACAAGGTATTTCTCATCCAAATCCCTATAAGAGTCACCACAGGCTTGATAAATTATTACTTATACACCAAATTTGAGTCATGAAAATGTGTTTAACATTATTAATTTTTAGGTTTTTTCTATGGATTTCAGTTAGTAGTATTTAGATGTCAAAAATTATGAGGTTGAATAAGGAGGGATTGACTCTTTTTGAAGAAAAAAATTGCATGATTCTATTTTTCAATCAAGTATGGTCTCCTCATCACTTCCCTTAGAATAAAATAATCTCAAAAATAACATAATTTTTTTTAATGGAAATACTAAACATTATATAATTATTAATATTTATCACAACAAAAACTTCCCAAAATATTAGATTTTTTAAGAGCTCTATAAATGAACAACATTTTTTCCACCGGAAGCTCTATGAAGAAATAAATTATTTTATCATAAAAGCTATAGAAAAGAATATATTTTGATAGAATGAATATTTTATTAATAAAATAACATCTTAAGAATTTTATTTTCCACCAAAATTATATCTAAATTATGTATCACAACACAATACAGCTCCCCCCCCACATAAGTTTAACTAGATTATGAAATTTCACTTCTAGAGTAGGTTAGATTGGGAAAATTATCTTATAATGTGGATAAAATAACAAGTTTTTCGTGGATTATAAGGTTAATAAGGATTAAATGTATAAGTAAGTCTAGAATAAAAAGTATTCTATTGTAAAGGGGATTTAAAACCAATGAAATACCTCAATCATTAAAAAAACAAGTATGTCAAACCCTCAAGTTTTGATAGGCATAAATAAAATTCAGTTTAATTCATACATGATTTATTTTTCTTAAGAAGTTAGGTGAATCTAAATAATATAAAAAAGGTTATGATTATGCATAAGAATGTGATTTCAGATATAATTAAAGTGTGATGTGGGATGGGATTAAAAAAATTAGTGTAATTTTCATGAAATTCCCAATTTTTTAAACTTGAAACAAAGTCATTTTCAGTATTCAATTAAGATCAGTTTCATGGAATAATTTTTTTAACACATTTAAATTAGTTTCCAAAATGGAAAAGACAATCATTTGAGCTCAAAAGTTTCAAAAACACAAAAATTGAAAAATAAACGCACAAAAAGTTGAAAAAATACATAATTTTTTTGGATAAAAGAAAAAATGAAAATGCTAAACTACAAAGTTTACCTCCCCCACACATAAATGATATAGTTTCCTCAATACATTCAACTAGATTTAACATGTATTCATATTTTTAACTAAATCATAGTAAGTAAGTAAGTGTCAAGGAGAGGTACAAACTGATGTATTTTATTAATAAATAGGTTGAAAGAGTGTGATCTCCTCCACTAACTCTAAGGGAATGTTCCCATATAATTTCTTCAACCTATGTAGATTAGTGGTGAATAGATCTTACTCTCCATCCTTTATAATACACACATCACTAAAAGGATATACATGAGTGACTATAAATGGATCTTCCCATCTAGAACAATGTATGCCTAGAATCAGCTTGAGCCTTGAGTTGAATAACAACACTATGTATCTAGGATAAAAGTATTTTAGTTGGATCAACATGTCATGATAAACTCTTGTTATCTCTTTGTAAATACTATAATTTTTAAAATATCCCTTTCTAATTTCCTCCAACTCCTAGAACTGAAATAGTCTCTCTTTTTTTATGCTTTCAAGATCCAAATTCCTCTTTCTCATTTCCCATTATGCCTTATGTTCCAATTCCATAGGCAAGTTGTATATTTCCCCATAAATAAACCTATATAAAGTCATTCCTATTGGGGTTTTTTAGGGTACCCTGTAAGACCATAATGTGTCTTTTAATATTTATTTCCAATCCATCATGTTTAGTTTGATAGTATTTTCTAAAATTCATTTGATTTTTTATTGGACACTTAAACTTGACCATTAGTTTGTGGATGATATGGAGGTTATGATTTATGATTCACCTCATAATTTATCAGAAAATTCACCATTATACTATTTGAATAGTGAGTCCCTTGAGCACTGATGATGGATCTAGGCACTCTGAACCTACAAAATATGTTATCCTAGAAAAAACCAAATTTTTTAGCATCGTCAGTTCTAGTGGCTTATTATTCAACACATTTTGAAACATAATCAACTGGAAGAAAGATATAAGAATTTGTAAATGACATTGGGAAAGGAATTGTAAACTCTATCCCTATAAAATCAAAAAACACGTAGAGATTAAGTGGCCTTTGGGGAATTTATTATCTCTTTGAAATATTTCCATAAAATTGACATTTTTTAGACATTTTTCAAAATTAATGATCATATTTAAAAATTGTGGGATAATAAATTCTAGATTCTAGAACCTTCCCTATAGTTCTTTGATGTCTAAAGTGGCCTATACAAGCTAAAGTGTGCCAAAACTCTAATACAATATCAGTTTCACTTTTAGGAAAACATATTCTTATTACTTGGGAATTGAAAATTTTACAAAGAAATAGATCCACAAAAATGTAATATTTGGATTATGATTTCAGTTTTTAAATTTTCTGGAAAATTAAATGAGATGGGACCTGAGATGTTACCAAATAATTGACCATGTCAGTATACTAAGGCACTTCTACTTCATTCAAGTACAACTACGCTCCTAGAATGTGATCATTAAATGGTTCTTTGTCTGGAATTTCATATTTAGAAATTTTGGGAAGTAAATATAAGTGATCATACACTTGGATATCATCTCTCTTATTATCTTGTATTTCTATGTTGAACCCATGTAATAGTAGTATCTTTATCACTTACCTCTATTTAGCTTCAGGCTTCTTCATAAAGTACCCAAGAGCTGTATGATCAGAAAACACAATGAATTTAGTTCCAAGAATATATGTTCTAAATATTTTTAAAGAAAATAAAACTACTAAAATCTATTTTTATCTAGTTGTGTAATTTAATTGGGCTGTATATAAGGTTCTTAAGGCATAATAAATGACTTGTGTCCTTCCCTAAATTTTGGGAGAAATGACTTTGCCAACTATTTGGTTAGAAACATCACAATGTATCTTTAATGGTTCTTCCCAATTTGGTGGATGCATCATCGGTGATGTAATAAATCTCCTCTTAAACCCATCATAATCATCCCTAAAATCAACATTGAAATCAAAATTAGTATATTTCAAAATTAATCTAGAGAGAGGGATATTAATCTTATTGAAATATTTGATATAACTCCTATATAATCCCATATTTCCTGAAAAATGGTTTAACATGTTTCAAAAAATTTGGGTAAGGAAATGAATTTATGACTTCAATTATTGATTTATCCACTTCATTTCATTTTTTTAAATCACATTCCCAAGGAAAATTCCACTTTAAACCATGAAATGACACTTTTAAAAATTTAAAACAACATTCTTTTCAATTAATATTTTCAAAAACATTTCCATATTTTTCAAATAATGGTCAACAGAATTTCCATAAACTTTGAAATAATCTAATAAAACCCCAATGAAATCTTCAGTATGATCAGAAAATATACTTACCACGCACTTATGAAATGTACCCGAAGCATTACATAATCTAAATGGAATCCTTTATATGAAAAATTTCCAAAGGGATAAGTGAAGGTAGCCTTCTCTTATTTATTAGGAGAAATAGGTACCTGAAAATCTATCCAAAAAGAAATAATGATTTATAATTACCAATCCCTCAAAAATCTGTTCCATGATGGGGATATGAAATTGATATTTCTGAGTAATGTGATTCAAACTTCCTCAAATCTATTCACACTCTCTAACTATTATGAATTCCAATAGGCATTAATTCATTTTTTTCATTCCTCACAGTGGTTAGGATAGTGTTTATGGAACTAAATAGATGGGGTAGCCAATTGTTAATCTTAAATGGGATAGATGATCCCATATTCGAATAACTTCTCAATTTCCTTCTTCACAACCTCCATAATGGTGGGATTCATCCTCATTTGGGGTTGGTTGATAGGTTTGGAATCTCCCTCAAGAAAAATTATATGTGAGCATATTTTTTGGTTTATTCCTAAGACATAACCTATGATATACCCTATTTATTAGAAATTATCTCTTAAAGTATTAATGAAATATTATTCTTGGGCTTTAGAAAGATTATTAGCGATTATCATTTGTTATTTATCTCCCTCCATGAGGTACACATGTTTCAAATTAGTGGGTAGTGGTTTTAATTATAGATCTGGGGGATGATCAAGGTATGGAATTAAATTAATATTCCCACATCCAAAGGTAATACTTCTTTAACATAATAAACCATATCATATTCTTCATCATTTAAAAAAATATCAAATAAATCATATTTTACCTATTATTCCCACATGAAATTAGAATGTCTAGTGTTTTGGGTATTCACATATTCAGTGATATCTTAAATGGAAAAATTATCCCCTAAAGATAAAAATTCATAGAACAAACCTGAATCCTCAATAGGTTTCCTAAAAACTTCATGGGAGGGTTAAAAGAGTGAGCTGCCATCTAATGGGTGCCTTATGAGTTAAAAATATGATGCTGACAGTGCTATCTTAAAATTCTATGGTGAGTGTACTTTTATGGAAATTGATGATGGTTTTGGACATAATTAAGAAATGAATATCTAAAATGATGGGTGAGTGTGATGGGATCCTATCTTCTTCCACATTCAGTACAAAGAAGTCATCTAGGAATAAGAGATATTTGACTTTCATAAGGACATCCTCTAGAACATATGCTGGTAAAACTATGAATCTGTTTACAAGTTGGACCACCACTTGGGTGGGCTTGAAGTATACCACGTGAAAATAATTATATACTAAGTGATTCAACACAGTAATAAAATCACCTATATCATATAAATCATTATATAAATTTCAATAAACAATGGTTCATGGAATGGAAAATGTCCCTAGATATTAACATTTGGTTTGAAACTATGGTGTGATAATGGCTGATACACTTATTCCCAATTTGATCCTCTCATTCACTTGAAGTATCATTGTCTTGGTGAAAATATCCTTAAAACATTTATCATACCTTGTTATTTGTTTGAGTGCATTGATCAGGTATATTAATTTTCAATTTCTAGATGGTGTGAAGAATTTCATTTTGAAGCTCTTATTCCTGCAATATCATTGATTCCATCACCCTTGAACGAAATAGTGGGGGTAGGTATTTATTCTCCCTTCAATGTATATCCATAGTGATGTTTCTTATCTCTTAATACGTGGCCTATCCTTATAATCTTCATATTTTCTTGCTTTTTCTTGGTGAATTTTAACATAATTTTTTGAATTGCCAACTTCATTATCCCTCAGCAAGGTGGTATTGTTTTAAGTTAATGGGTTTTTGGTGTTGGTAATTATTTTAAATTTCTTGTTTTTCTAATAATAAAATTATCCATGGGATTTGGGATCATATTTTAATGGATTTTCCCAATATTTGTTTTTCAGTAAGTTCATGAGACTATTGATCTTATTGTGATAAATGTTTTAGGATTTATTTTAACCCATCAAACTCATATTGTTGTTGCTGATTTTGAAAATGTGGATATGAAATGGTAGATGGTTGTTCATTGGGTCTTTGGAAAGTGGGTGTTTGGAGTTAAGAATGTTGGTTATAATATTTCGTTGTTGAAATGGCGGTGGGTTTGGAATTGATGCTAGAACAAGGGTTGGTTTTGGAACTGATTTTGGTATGTCAGTCTAGCTTGATCCCGATGATTTAAAAATACATAATAAACTTAAATAGGATCACCCCTTCCATTATTTTGTTTAAACTTTCATGGATAAAATGCTTGTACACAACCTTCCATATACATTTTCTATACTTAAACACGCTAGTTAGTGAAATGGTTAGGTGATGCACATAAACCACATACCTTATCCGATGCTTGTTTCTCACTCACTTATTTCAAGGGAATCTATCTCTCACCAAAATGGTTAGATCTTCAATATTAGTTTATAATAACGTTGGTGGATGAGAAAGTTATTACCTCATTAATTCCACCTTTTCCATTACCTATTATACCAAATTGTTGCAACTTCTGAGAAATCTTCTTAATTAATCCCTTGGATTATTTTGTAATTTTTTCAATCAATAAATCTATAGATGATAAATCCACAAGGTTTATATCATTTCAAAATAATCCTTAGTAATATAAAACAATTAAATTATGATACACAGTTTCTTGACATGGGAAGATATCACATAGATTCATAAATCTCTCCCATTACTCATAAAGGGTTTCTCTAGATGACTATCTGAGGGCATATATTTTATTTATGATGGTTGTAATTTTGGAAGTGGGGATGAATATTTGAATGAAATATCTCAGTATGACATTCCAATCACACACATATCTTGGTTTTAGGATATATAACCATTCTTTGGAATCTCCTTCCAATAAAAAATGGGAATGCCATCCACTTTTCCTGCTCCTCAGCTACTCCTCAGGTTACAAAAGTAGAGCAGAAATATGTGAACTATTTGATATGTTTGTTTGGGTCTTCTACTAAAAATCCACAAAATTTTTGAAACAATGTCATCATGTCAGGTTTCATCTCAAAATAATTTTTTAGTTTTATAATAGAAATTTTATTTTTTTGATTAAGGAATTGTAGTGCCCAGAGGTCTCTAAGGGTTTAGTTATGATTTCCAGCCATGATGGAAGGCTCTGAGTGAATACATGAAGTTTCAATTGATTGTGAAATAGAAATTTCTTCAAATTAATATTTCATATTATATTTTATAAGTCTACTCAATAAGGTTCTTTCAATTTTATGATCTTGGGGGAAATGGTTAGTGTTAGTTGTTTTGGTCATGAAATTTGAAAGAAAAAGATTCATAGAACCACCTACCCAACAATGATTACAAGTTTTGACACATTACTATTGAAGAGTTAAAAAAAACAATTATTAACAATAAATTTTGTCAGTTTAAATTATGGAAATAAGTGGAGGTTTTTTTGAAATTGTTTTATTTTAAAAATAATGAATGAAATTAAAATAAAGTTTGAACACAAATGAATAAATAATGTTATGGGATCAGGGAAGGATCATAGTTTTCAATGTCATCATTTTCAAAAAATTATTCCCACTCTATTATTATTTAATGATAAATGAAATACTCCTCGATCGAGTTTTCAATCACCCTTGGTTGTAGTAAGTAATAAAAACCACTTTGATTTTCAGGAAAGTCATAAAACCATCTAAAAAATACTAAAAAAAGCCCCAATAGGTATTTTTTTCTCTATAGAAATAGGGAAAAAATTCATTTATTCCAAACACATTCCAATGATCTGTAGACACTAACCACCTAACAAAATCTACTCGATCGAGACAAACTACACTAGGCAGAGGGGTTTTAAAGATCTTAGAACAAATTTGTAAAAAATTAATAACACCAAAACCCTAAATAAAGTCACATTAATAGAATTAGGAACCAATAAAAATAGATATCATTTAATATAAAGAGATATTTTTAAATTAAATAAAAAGACTCTGACCTTACAAAAAGAGAACAACCCTTCCCTAATCACGGGAAATATTTACCCCACTATGGAAAGGGTAATAGAGTTTAATGGGGAAGAATGAAGCATTATGAAACTAATAAAAGAGAAAATAAAAAAATTAACAACACCCCAGGGTTCCAATTCTCCAAAACAGTCTCTCTTTATCCTTCTTTAAAACCTTTTAATGGAAGTGGATACACATATTTATAGGGTTGAGGTATAGAAGAGTTTCCCTCCAGTTACTATACACCAAAATTTTGAGTTTATTTCACATATTAAATGGCCGATTATTGGAAAGGTATCATCATAAAAGTTGTTCCTATAAATCTTTTTCATTCTCCAAAAAATACCATCTTGTTTGAAAATTTTAAGAGATGTTTTTCTCTAATTACTCAAGAACATGTTTTCTGGATGAGGAGACTCTTTAAATTATTCCACTCTAGATAATTAAATGGATGACTTAATGAGAGAAATTCTAAATAATTTTTAATTTTAACATGATGGTTTGATTACTCTTTCAAATAAAGGTTTAATAACATCATTTTTATGTCTTTATCCTGAGTTTTGTCTCATTTACTAAGGTGGAGTATATTCTATCGTCCAGAAATATTTTTCAAATTAATTGATTTTTCTGAGCCAATGGACATTTGAATTATCTATGGGTCCATAAGAATAAGTTGAAGCCCAAAAAAAAGAAATAATAAAAAAATAATAATTCCAATTTGATAAATATTGTAAAAGTTATTGTCAAAATAAATTAGTGGTAGAAAACTTTTAAAACTCTAGAATTATTCTATTTTCACATTTTAGGCCAAAATACAACAAAAATAAAAATGATATAATTAAGCTTAAATTATTAAATATGGAGGGTTTAAATCATTGAAACACACATGAAAAATAATATAAATATCACCTCTATAAATTCCGCCACACTTATCACTTGGAATCATAGACAAGAAATCATCAATATCAAATTAAATCAAATTCAAAAAAAAATACTCATGAGATCCAATAATTTGAAAATAAGAAACAAAAGATATCAAACATAAAAAAAATCATTATTTAAAGTTCTAAATTAAAATAATTCAGTATATTTCCTCTTTATTTATCCTCCAATGCACATAATATTCCTACCTCACTTGAATTATCTCTTATCTCACAGATGTCAATTTTCAACAAGGCCTTTCTTATACAAACCCTTGAAAAGTTAAAATTATCTTGATAAATTCATAATTCTACACCTGATGTGAGTCTATAAAATGTGTTTACAATGAGAACTTTTAATGATTTTTTGGATTTCTTTTGGTAGGATTTAGATTTCAAAAACTTTGAGGATGATAAGGAGGTCTTAGCTAATTTTGATTTTTTTTTGCATTATTCTAATTTTCCTTCAAGTATTGTCTCCTAATAATTTACATTAAAAGAACATCATCTAAAAAATAATATAAAAATTTGTTTCATGTACATCCCATACATTATATAATTTTTTATCTTTATCACAACAATTACTTCATAGAATTTCATATTTTTTTAAAAGCTTCAGAAATGCACAAATTTGTATCCTTTGGAAGCTCCATAAGGGCACAACTTATTTTATCAATAAAATCCTATAAAGGAACAACCTTTGATAGAATGGATTTTTTAATATAAAAATAATCTATTCAACTTTTTATTTTCCACCAAAGTATCACCAAATAAGGTAGAACAACACAAGATAGCTTCCCCCCACACATAATTTCAACTAGATCATGAAATTATACTTCAAGAGCAGGTTGAATAAGGAAATTTGGCCTATAATGTGTCTAAAATAATAGTTTGTTCATTCATTATAAAGGATAAAATGATTAAATATAAAATAAAGGCTAGAATAAAAAGGATTCTCTTAGAAAGGTGTCTTCAAAACCAAAGAAATGTCTCAATCATTTAAAACACAATTACCTCAAACCCTTAGGTTTGGAAGAAAATAAATCAAATTATGGTTAAATAAAGCATGTTTTGGTTTTCTCAAGAAGTGAGGTGAATGTAAATAATATGAAAACAATGATTTAAAATACTCATACGAATGTGATTTCAAAGATAAAGACAGTGATACGTGGTATGAGATTCAAAAACTTTAGGGATTTTCAGAAAATTCACAAAGTTTTGAACTTGAAAAAAAATAATTTTTAGAATTAATAATAATTTCTTCTCACAATATTAAAAAACAAACAAAAATTTAAAAGGAAACAATTTTTCTTTGAAAAAACTCACATTTTTTAGGAAAACAGAAAAAACTAAAATCCTAGACTATAAAGGTTCCCTCCCACAAACCTAAATGATATAGTGTCCTCAATTTATTCTAGTTTATTTAACATGTAATAATATTTTTAATTGAATCACAGAAAGAAAATCAGTGTCAAGGAGAGGTATAACTTGATGGATTTTATTGATAAATAGGTTGGAGGAGTGTGATCCTCTCCACTCGCCTTAATGGAATGTTCCCATATAATTTCTTCAACCTATGTACATTAATAGTGAATGAATCTTTCTCTGCATCCTTCATAATCTTGAAAACACTGAAAGGATATACGTGAGTAATTATAAATGGACTTTCCCATATGGAATGAAGTTTACCGGGCATCAGCTTTAGTCTTAAGATGAATAGGAACACTCTGTCTTCAGGATAAAAATATTTTAGTTGGATCATCTTGTCAAAAGCCAATATTTCTCTCTCTTTATAAATTATGTTTTTTTTCAAAATTTTCCTTTATATTTCCTTGATCTCATAAAAATGAAATATTCTCTCTTTTTTTTCACTTTTAAGATCTAAATTCATCTTTTCACAACCCATTACTCATTATGTTCCCATTCTAATGGAAGGTGAAAAAATTTCCTATAAATAAACCTATATGGAATCATTCTTATTGGGGTCTTGTAGGATTTACTATAATCCCATAATGTGTCATCCAACTATTGGATATAATTATTCCTATAGGGTTTAATAGTATTTTCCAAAATCCCTTTGATTTCCCTGTTGAAAACTATAGCTTGACCATTAGTCTGTGAATAATAGGGAGTTGATGTTTTATGATTCACCCCATACTTTTTCAAAAAAAATCTCCATTATCCTATTTAAAAAGTGAGTCCCTTGATCAATTATGATGGATCTGGGAACTCTAAAGCAATAAAATATTTTACCCATGAAAAAATCACAAACAACTTTAGCATAGTCTATCCTTATGGATTTTTCTTCCACCCATTTTGAAATATAATCAACTTCAATCTAGATATAAAAATTTACAAATGAAATTGGGAAATTAACCATAAAATATATCCCCCAAACTTTAAAAATATCACAATAATTAAGTGTTTTTTGTGGGTATTTCTTATCTATTTGAAATATTTCCAGAAAACTATCATTTTCCCCACCTTTTGAAAAATTCATCAAAATATTTAAAAAGGGTGGGATAATAAATTCAAAATTCTAAAACCTTACTTATAGTCATTTGAGGTCTCAAGTGGCCTCCACAAGCTAAAGTGTGACAAAAATCAAAGATATAATCATTTTAACTTTCAAGAAAACATATTCTTATCACTTGGTCATTGTAAATATTCTAAAGAAACAACACATCCCAAATGTAATATTTGGATTTATATTTAAGTTTATGGATTTTTTGTGGGAATTTAAATTATATGGGACCTAATATGTTACTGGATAATGGACCATGTCAGCATAACAAGTTACCACTCTTTCAATCAAGTACAACTGCTCTCCTATAATGTGATCATTTAGTGGCTCTTTTTCTCGAATTTCAATTTTAGCAATGTTGGTAAGTCAACTTAAGTGATCATCCACTTATTTCTCAACTCCCTTATTGTATTTGATTTCTATGTTTAACTCCTATAGTAGTATCATCCATCTCACTATCCTCGGTTTCACTTCAACATTCTTCATCATGTATATAAGAGCTATACGATTAGAAAACACAGTGAACTTAGTTCTAAGTTATATAATATAAATACTTATAAAGAAAATAAAATTTTTACATTTTTTATTGTAGTTTTTTAATTGAATTAGGTATAATATAAGGTTATTGAGGCATAAAAAATGAATTTTGTCCTACCCTCAATTTTTTGGGAAATGAATGCTCTAATATTTTGGTTAGAAGCATCACAAAATAGCTCCTATGGTACTTCCAAATTTGGTGGTTGCATCACTAGTGGTGAAATCAATCTCATATTCAAATCATCATAGTATTATATAAAATCAATATTGAAATAAAAAACAATATATTTAAAAAGTAATCTAGATTAGAGGGAGAGAAACCCTACTGAAATCTTTGATAAACCTCCTGTATAATCCCACTTGTCCAAAAAATAATCTAACATGTTTCACACAACTTGGGTAAGGAAATGGATTTATCACTTTAATTTTTTATTTATCCTCTTAAATGAATTTTTATGAAATGAATTAGACAAGGAAAATTACTCTCTTAACTATGAAATGAAACTTTTTTAAAATTTAAATCAATATTAGTTTCAATATAGGTTTTCAAAATGTTTTTTAGATTTTTCAAAAAATGGTCAAAATAATTTCCAAAAACTATGAAATCATCCAAGAAATCATAAATGAGATAAAAAAATATACTTACCTTGCACCTATTAAATATAACTTGAGTATTACCTAATCCAAATGACATGTTTTTATATGTAAAAATGTCGAAGGGACAAGTTAAGGTAGCCTTTTCTTGATCCTTTGGATAAATAGGTACCTAAAAACAACCTAAAAATCCATCCAAATTGAAATAATGAGTTCTATATACTAATATATCTAACATCTGTTCAATGAAGGGGATAGGGAAATTATCTTTACCAATGACCTGATTCAACTTCCTAAAATTTATGCATACACTCTAACAATTCTGAATTCTCATAGGTATTAATTCTTTTTCTTCATTACTCGCAATGGTTAGGTCAGTTTTTTGGAATTACATGTATGGGGGATAACCCATTGTGAATATGAAATGGGGTAGATGACACTAGATTCCAATATATTCTCAATTTCATTCTTTACAATGTCCATCAAGGTGGGATTCAACCTCATTTGGGGCTTTCTGATAGGTTTGGAATCTCCCTCAAGAAGAATTCTATGTGAACATATTTTTTGTTTTATTCCTCAGATATCACCTAACATCCACCATATTTCTTGTAAATTCTCTCTCAAAATCTCAATAAAATATTCATCTCAATTTTTAGAAAGATAATTTTCGATCATCATAGGTAATTTCTCTCCTTCCCTGAGGTACACATATTTCAAATCAGTGGGGAGTGGTTTTAATTCCTGATATGGGGGATTCTCAAGGGGTGAAATTAAATTAAGGTTAATGGATCTCCTATACATAATAAATCATATATTATTCTTTATAATTTAACAAACCATTAAATAAATTAGATTTTAACTCTTCTTCCCACACAAAATAAGAATCTCTATCATTTCGGGCATACACATGTTTAATGATATTTTTAATGGAAAAATTATCCCATAAGGCTATTAATTCATGGAATATACCTGGTTTTTGAATGGGTTCAGTTCCAATTTCATGGGAGAGTGTAAAGAGTGAGTGATCATTTGATGGGTGCCTCATGGTGTGAAAAATATTGAAGTGGACAGTGCTATCTACAAACTACATGGCGAGTGTGGCTTCATTGAGATTGATGACGGGTTAAAAATAATTATGAAAGGTCTCTATAAAATAATTGGTGATTTTATGGGATCTTATCTTCTTCTATATTCATCACATAGAAGTTATCTGGGAATAAGAGATCTTTAACTTTCATAAGGACATCCTCAAAAACTCATGGTCGAAAAAATATTGATCTGTTTTCAAGCTAGACCACTACTCAAGTGGGATATAAGTCTCTAATTAGAAAATAAGTATATAATGAGTGAGGTAATATATTAATAAAAAAACCTAGATCACATAAATAATTAATGTTTTTTAAAGAACCAATAGTGCATGGAATTTAAAACATCCAAGGATTATGAAATTTGGTTGGAACCTATGGTGTGATAAAGACTGAGACACATCTTCATAATTTTATACTCTCACTACCTTTATGTATCCTATTATTGGTGATAATATACTTCAAAAATATATTGTAATTTGTAATTTTTTTTAGTGTGTTGATTCAGGGGCTATTAATTTTCATTTTCTGGTAGGAGTCCATAATTTCTTTTTGAACTGCTTCTTCCTAGAATCTATTTGATTCCATAATACTTAAAGGAAATGGTGTGGATAAGTATTTCTTCTCTATTTTATATCTATAAAATGGTTTTTATTGTCTATTACCACTTTAATTATCCTTATACTTATCATCCTTCCTTTCTTCTTATTTGTGCATTTTCACAAAATATTCTGAATTCCCAACTTCCTTCTCCTTTAGCACAGGTGGAATTATTTTAAGTTCATGGGTTTATTATAGTGGACGTTATTTTCCACTAATTATTTATATCATAATACAATTATACTATATATTTGTGATCATATGTGAAGGGTGTTTCCTTATATTTTTGGTCAGGAAGTTCTTGATACTATCAAAAAATTTAGACCAATATTTTATGGAGTCTTTCAACCCCTCAAAAATAGATTCTTTCTACTAATTTTGAATAGGTGGTTGAAAAATGGTGGATATTTTTTCATAGGGTATTTTTAAAGTGTGTGGTTGGTGGTAATAAATATTTTGATAAGATTTATTTTGTTGAAATGGTGGTGGATTTTGGAATTGATGTTGGAATGGGCGCTAGTTTTGGAATTGATTTTAGAAAGAGGGTCTAGCTTGATTATGATGATTTACAAATCCATATTAAACTTGATTAGGATCACAAAATCCTTGATTGTGTTGAAAATTTAATATATAAAAGGCTTTTTCACAAATTTACATTTTGTGTACTTTAGCACACTGGTTAGTGAAATGATCATGTAATGAGCACAAACCACATACCTTAGTCGATGTCTGTTGCTAACTCACTTGTTTCAAAGATATTTCTCTCACTAAACTAATTATCTCTTTAAGATTAGTTTCTAATAAAGGTGATGTATGAGGATTTATTATCTCATGTATACCTCTTGTACCAATACCTATTTTACCAAACTATTGCGAGTTCTGAGAAATCTTCTCGACCAATCCCTTGGATTCTTTTGGATATTTTTTAATGAATGAACCTCTAGATGATGCATCTAGAAGGATTTTATCATTTTATAGTAGTCCATGGTAAAATAAATCAAGTAAATGATTCACTAAAATTACTTGTAATGATAATCTGGTACATAGCATCTAAAATCTCTCACAGTACTCGTAAAGGGTTTCTCCAGATGAATCTATTATTGCATATATATTTTTCCTGATAGCGGTACTTATAGAGGTGGGGAAGAATATTTACATGAAGAATCTCAGTATGTAATTCAAATAATGTACATATTCTTATTTTATACTATACAATAATTCTTTTTTTTTCATTCTAATGAAAATTAGAATGCCTTCCACTTTACCTACTCCTCAGTTACTCTTTGGGGTTTGAAAGAAGAGACGATATATGTGAAATATTTAATATTTTTGTTTGGGTATTCTCCTACTAATCCATGATTTTTTTTATGAAATTGTATCATGTTATGTTTAATATCAAAATAATTTTGTAATTATAGCTTTCTATGTTGACTATTTTGATTAAGGGATTGTGGTTCACCGAAGTCTCTAAGGGTTTGGTTGTGACTTCCAACCATGATGATAGGCTCTGAGTGAACACTTGAAGTTTCACCCAACTGTATATGAGAAATTTCATCAAATTCAGATTGAAAATTATGGTTTCTAAGTCTATTCTACAAGGTTATTTCAATTTTAGGGTCTAGGGTCCAAAGTTCAGTTTTAGTAGTTATAGTCATGAAATTTTAAAAAATGGTTTGTTGGAACCACCTCCCTGAAAATGGTGTAATGTTTCTACATATGCTGGTCAGGGGGTGTGTCAAAAGTAATTATATCCTAATTTAAAATTTATTGTAGTGGTTAACCTTGGTTTTATCCATATAGGAGTAGAAAACAATATTTTTTCACTTTAAATTATAGAAAGAATTATAAGTTTTTTTGGAAATTTTTTTATTTTAAAAAGAATGAAAGAAATTAAAATAAATTTTAAATAAAAATTGAAAAAGAAAGTTATGGGGTTAGGATAGGATCACCTGTTTAAATGTCATCATGGCCATAAAACCCATTCCCCCTATCTTCTAATTGAATGTTAAATGAAAGGCTCCACAATCAAGTTGTCAATCACCTTTAGCAGAAGTAAGCAATTAAAACCACTCCAATGTGCATGAAAGTCAGTAAACAATACCTAAAATACTAAGAAAATTTCCAATCAAGAATTTTTTCTCCTTATAAATCAAAAAATAATTCACTTATTCCACAAATGTTCTAACTATCACTACACACTCCGCACCTAACACAATCTGATGAATTGGAACAAACTGTATTAGGCGGAGGGAGTTTAAATAACTTCAAACAAAGCTATAAACAATGAATGAAACCAAAAACCTAAATATAATCACATTAATAGAATTGGGTTCCACTTATAACATAAATTATTCAATAGAAAAATATATATTTAAATTAAAGCACAAGGATCCAACATTACAAAAGGAGAACCCCCTTCCCTAATCATGGAAATTTTTTACCCATCCATGTGAAGGGTAATTGAGTTAAATGAGGAAGAAGAGAACATTATGAAAAAAATAAAAGAGAAAATAGAAAATAAAAAACACTTCAAGGTTGAAATTCTCCCGAACAACCCCTATTTCTCAATCTTCAATAACATTAAATAGAAGTGGATATGCATAATTATAGGGTTGAGGGGTGGAAAATTTTCCCTCTAGTTTATGTCCACTAAAATTTTGAGTTTATTTATCATATTAAATAGTTTATTATTAGGAATGTGTCTTCATAAAAGTTTTCATATATCTCTGGTTCATGCTCCCTCAAAATCTCCTCTTCTTTGGACACTTTTATGAAAAATTATGCATTGATTACTCAATAAAATATTTTCATGGTGAAGAGACTCTTCAAATTTCTCTACTTTGGCATGTTCAATGTCTACCTTTATGAGATAAATTCTCTATAAAGGTTATTTTTCACATGATTCTTCAAGTCATATTTCAAATACATATGGAATCATGTCATTTAGAGGTTTTACCCTAAGTTATTCATGATTTATTTTGGCGGGGTCCATTATGTTGGTGAGAAATATTTTTAAAATTAATTGATTTTTCTGGGCCTTTAGAATTTCAAATTATCTTTGGGTCCAGAATTTTTTTTATTCCCAAAAACCATGGAATCCTAAGAAAATGAATCTCTCTAATTAGATAAATATTTTAAAAGTTATTCTCAAAATATTGAAGTGGTAGAAATATATTAAAACTCCATAATTAATGAATCTTCACATCTTAGCCCAAAATCCACCAAAAATCCAAAAATGATGCAATTAAGGTAAAATTGTTCAATTGGGAGGGATTAAATAATTGAGTCAAACATGGAAAATAATGGAAATATTAGCTAAATCACATACAATAGAATAAAATCACCCAATGACTGATGCTACCCCATAATTATCTTATAACCCCGACCCACCTCTAGAAGATCAAAATGACCTCCAACTAGCATAGATAATCCAATGAGAACAAGAAGACTCTACACTATAAGTCCTATTATTCATATCAATTTTGGACGAAAAAACTAGTGAAAGGTCCTGAATCAAATAATGTATAATCCATGGTAGAAAATAAACATATGGCACCTCAAATGATCTATGGACTATCCAGAACTGGAAGCTCCAGGACATGAAACTATCCATGCCTTACTCCTTTACCTTAATAACCTTGATGATAAACTCTACCAAGAATGAACTCAACCATATAACCTTAAGGATGAGGGAAATCATCAGAATATCCTCTTCTTGGCCCATATCATCTATATTGTCCATAATCCCACTGATCCTACTACTGATGTTGCTGATGATAAGGTGTTAAAGGAAAATGTTTCTATGGATTCATAGGAAACTAGTCACCTGCCCTACATCATACACCAATGAAGGCCATGCACTAAAACTATCACTAGAAACAACCTCTACAATTAAAACATACTACACTAAAAATACTTATAAATGGTAATGAACTATTATGTTTTGGGAAATAAGAAGATGAAATCTGAGACCAACTCTCAGTTGGCCAAAAACCTCAATTTCCCAGACAATAAAGAAAATACATCTAAAAAATTGAACAATAATAAGTTCTAATGACTTCCTCTTGAGATGAATCAATATGCACATACAACATTTCTATTACCTTGGCCTTCACCAGCACCTCTTGATATGTCAAAAATATAAATGGGGTTACATGGTGTTGAATCCCTAGATACGACTCCTAGAATTGTTGAATCCTATCCTATTCATTAAAGGAAAGTTCCTAATCAAAACAAAGAAGGTTACTGAACTAGAATTGGATCTCCTGGATACTCCATATACCTTTCTAGAGAGAGAAAAACTCATAATTACTTTTGAAAATCATCCCACAAGAGTGTATAATTCTCATACTCACCTAACCACATGATCTACCACTGAAACAACTCCCCTCAAACCAGTAATAACTAATAAGATCCAATGCTCTATTTGTGAAAGTATTAGATAGAAATTAATTTTGAGCTCCTAAAACCACTATTTTTTCTCTTGATTCAAGATATCCCCCATATTCTTTACAATGGTCAGATGTTGAAACTAATTCAACATCTCCCCAAATAATCCTTCACCTTTGTTGGGTTAACCCTCTTATGGTTAATCAGATAATCTCGATATATCTTTAAAATTTGAGCCACATGTGTAAAACACTCAAAAACTATATCTAGGACACAATTCAAAGAAACTCTTAATCTTGGAAATGTGGAAATCATTTAAAGTCACTTTATTTATATTTATTTTAAATTTCTTAGAAATTACCCAAATTCAATCATAGCTGTAAAAAAGAATGATGCATGTACCACACCAGGGTTTTAACCCCATAATTAGAACCATCTCACTTAGTATGTATGATAACCTTAAGAACCTTTTTTCAGATCATAGAGGGACTTAAACACATGTTTTCCAATTGGACTCCATTTAATATGTCACAACTAAGCTTCAAGAATACAATTTTCCTACCAAACCTATGGATTAGTCATTAGTTCTTAACCTCAAACTCTATCTTAATTATTATCCATAACTTTAATATAAATCTATCACAGAATTCTCCCACTAGAACTCCTCTTGTGCTAAAAATAAAGATGCGAGTGACCCAAATTCTCTCCTCTAAGAGGCCACAGGTTGGATATATGAACTAAGGGTGAAAATTGAAGGACCCTGGGACACCTTGAGAGGGGAGGGGTGAATCAGGGTATTAAATTTCTCTTTTAATATGTCATATCTTGTTCCCATGTTGGTAGAAACATGTTAAACCTTCATTATGGATAATAGAATTAACAAAAAAATCACATGTAGAAAAGGAAAACACAAAAAATTTACTTGGTTCACCACTAAGGTCTATGTCCAAGGAGCATATCCTGAATGTTTTTCGTTCATACCAAAATACACTAATCTTTGCTAGTTATGGAGTATAGAAGTTCGGTCATAGTCACTATATGCTAGGAACACTACCTTTACCAGATTTTAGGGATATCTCACTACGTCCCTCAGAACACTTCTATTGACTCACCAAATCTCACTAATATACAAGAAGTCAAACTTAGTTTATCAACTTGAAGTTCACTTAAATGATTTTTAATTAAAGTCTTTGTCTCTATCTAGCACGAGACTTTTCTTTCATCAAAAGCCTAAGTTGATGCACACTAAAAAACCTTTTCACTTAAAACCATTTTCACGTAAAACTAATATTCAAAAACTACTAGTTGAAAAGGTCCTTTGCAAAGATCATTCACAAATCTCCTTCTTCACAAATATCACTCCTTTACAATTCTCACTCATTTACAATGCTCACTACTTAAAAAAGTACACTACTTTGCAAATCTCTTTCACCATTGTAGAACAACCTTTCTTCATGAAGCACACTACCTTCGCGGAATAACCTTCCTTCATGAATCTCACTAAGTCAACATGGAATATCCCATATTCATTAAGAACTCAATACTTAGAAGCATTGACTTCATTCAATACTAAAATAGTCTTTTCATAAGGATCAACCTTACATAGATAACTTTTTTCTTAGAGCACCCCTTTCTTCTCAAAATCAGAGTGATTCTGGATTTTCTCTAAAAAGTTCATATAAAATAAAGAGGGCTAGACTCTAATTTATAGGATCGACCAATCTTGAATCTCTAGTTCCTCCAGTGCATTTTATGGATCAGTCAAAAATGTCTTCACGATGTTCCGCCATTCGTAAAGTTCCATGGAAATTCTTCATTTGGAAATCTCATCGTAACCATAGAGATTTTCTTCAAAACCCTCCACACCACCTCATATCACCAAATCTTTTAATCAAAAAGTAACACCAACTAAACTTTAAATGATTCATATCTTTTAAATCCTCATGATAGTCTTCATAAAATCCATGCATTTACCATATTTATGAAGAGTTGATTCCAAAAAAATACCTTTCAGGAAGCTCAAATTCTGTAACCGTAGAGCTCACAGTCATAATTATTTAATCCTTTGAAAAAACACAAATCATGAATCCAATATCTATGAAACTCCTGACTTTACCACATTTTCATATGTAATTCAATAAAAGACACTTTTTTTAAAGCTTTCCATTATCCAAATTTTGGACCCTAAACATTGGCAAACACTGGGAAACGATGCCACCTTCAAAACTACTTATGGACACTATTGGGAAGCTGGGTTTTCCCAAAACTTGTATGCCAACGGTTCAATAGAACCATTGGTATAGGGGTATAAAACAAGTATTTCCCAACGGTTTGAAGAAACTGTTGGGAAATCTAAATTTTTTTCTCCCTTTCCCAATAGTTTGTAAAAACCGTTGGTAAAGGCCATGACTTAGGAAGGGTTTCCCAACGGTTTGTAAAAACTGTTGGTAAAGGCCATGACTTAGGAAGGCTTTCCCAACGGTTTGCATAAAACGTTGGTAAAGCTCACGTTTCCCAACGGTTTTAAAAAACCGTTGGGAAAGTTTTCCCCTAAAATCCCAGCAAACCCGATATCCCATCCACGTGATTGAACTGCTAAAGTTGAGACCTAAGATCTCTCTCGCTTGGAAAATCATTCCACTGAATCCATATTCAATCACAAAGTTGTTTTGTTCTACACTTCAAATATGTAAGTAGTACGTTATGTTTAATGTTTTGCATCTATTTTTTTCTTTTCTGTTTTGATTTGGCTTAAAACTAAGGTTTGTGCGGTATGGTATACCCAACAATTTCAATTCGATTTGTTATTTGTTTTCTGTTTTTGTTCTGGTGTCATGTGTGAATCAATTTTTTGTTCTGTTTTTGTTTTCTGTTTTTGTTCTGGTGGGAGGTATTGGGGGTGCATTAGGTGGGGGGAGGGGGTGTGATGGTTGGGTGTTGAGGTGGGGGGTTGTACGGGTGGGGGTGGGGGTGGGTTGCGTAGGTGGGGGTGGGGGGAGGGGTGGGTTGTGCAGGTGGGGGTGCAAGTGGAGGGGGGTTTTGTGCAAGTGGGTGGGGGGGAGGGGAGTGTGCAGGGTTGGGGGGGTGGGCTGGGCAGGTCAGAGTCTGTTGGGGGGGGGGGGGGTGAGGTGGGGGTTGTACAGGTGTGGGGTGGGGGTGGGTTGTGCAGGTGGAGGTGGGGGCTGTTCAAGTGGTGGGTGAAAGTGGAGGGGGGTGTTGTGCAAGTAGGTGGGGGGAGGGGAGTGTGCAGGTTGGGGGGGGGGGGGGGTTGGCTGGGCAGGTAGGAGTCTGTTAGGGGTGAGGTGGGGGGGTGGGGTGTACAGGTGGTGGTGGGGGGAGGGGGGCTGTGCAGTTGGGGGTGGGGGATGGGGGGGGGGGTGTGCAAGTGGGGGGGGGGGGGGGGGTGTAGGTGGGGGGTGGCTATGCAAGTGGGTGGGGGGGAGGGGAGTGTGTATGTTGGGGGTGGGTTGGGCAGGTGGGAGTATGTTGGGGGGTGAGGTGGGGGGTGTACAGGTGGGGGTGGGGTGGGGAGGGGGGGTTGTGTAGGTGGGGGGTGCAGGTGGGGGGGTGTGATGTGGGTGGATGGGAGGGGGCTGTAAAAGTGGGGGTGGGGGAGGTGGGGCTATCAAGTGGGGGTGCGGGTGGGGGGGGGGGTTGTGCAGTCGGTGGATCGGAGGGGGGTTGTGCAGGGGGAATCTGTTGTGGGTGAGGTGGGGAGGGGGGATGTGCAGGTGGGAAGTCATCACTTCCATAGTTCACCAATAAGAATGGGGAATTCATCACTTCTAGATATTTGGATAGTTTTGAGGCCTCTTTGGTTTTGGTTCTTGTCTAGTCATCTTGATGAGTAAGGCATCACATGATCTAAAAGTGAAATCAACTATATAGGATGAATTCCTTCTCCCACAACACATTTTTCTAGAAATAATATATCCTTGGAAGGTTGTGGGAGCCTTTTAGAATCCAATGCCCCAACATTTTCCCAATTTCAAACTTGATACCATCATGTTATCAAGTCACCAATCCTACCAAATTGTATTTTCACTAAAAATACTATTCTAATCCTTAACACCCATCTTTTGTTTTTTATAACATGAATGAAAACCCAATTAAATCTCATAGCTCTCAGTCACACCCCTGTGGACATCTCGCCCACCCCCCTGGACACCCCCTACCCCCTGGACAGCCCTGCCACCCTTGTTGACTGTCCACCCACCCCCTGGACACCTTGTACCCCCTGGACAACCCCGCCACCCCCGTGGAAAGCCTGCCCACCCCCTTCCCACCCCCTACTCCCTGGACAGCCCCCCAACCCTAGTGGACAGCCCGCCCACCCCTGGACACTCCCCCCGGACACCCCCACCCCCTGAATACCTTGTACCCCCTGGAAATCCCCCCCACCCCCGTGGATAACCCGACCACCCCCTAGACACCCCCTCCCCCTAGACAGCCCCACCACCCTCGTGGACAGCCCGCCCACCCCCCTGGACACCCCGTACCCCCTGGACAACCCCGCCACCCCCCGTGGACAGCCCGCCCCCGATTACACAGAAGCAAATAACTCTGCATTTCCCCCGATTTCCAGAAGCCCCCACGCAGGTGAACCCTAACCTGAGGTCTTCCATCTGATCGGCTGCAACTCCCCCATCCAAGTCAGACTCCTTCAACCTCTTCCCAAATACAGACATAGAAGCCCTCATTGAGGTAATTGACATGGTTGGGGTAGTGGGGTAGGTGGTTTTCCTTTTTTAGTGGGGTGATATGGTACTTTTTGTGGACTTTAGTTTGGGTGTTATGAAATGTACTAGCTTTTCAAAATATTTCCATTTTTTAGAATCAATAACTTATTTAAAAAACTATCTTTACATATTCTGCATCTTTCATGAAAATCCTTCACTTTGTAATATCTTGAACAATGTTTTATTTGGTCTATGGTGTATTCTTGGTATGTGATAAATGAATAAATTACAAAACACATCTCACCTCAAATCTAGGCACACATAACTAAATTAATTAGTATATCTTTACATTGTTTTAATAGTTCACTACATCAACTAGAAACTCCTTCCTTTATCGTTTACTTAAATGTATTTTCTATTAAAGTTCATTCCTATTGAATTGTTTATGAAAAAATGACTTATATAAATTCTTTTTACATAATGGACAGAAGTTGGATGTATGAAACCGATCTAATATCAAGTGATTTTCAAAACAATTTGGAGAGCTTTATAGATTTTGCATTTCACAATGCTTCAGATAGTGGCCGCATACACTGCCCATGTTCCAATTGCGTTGCTAGACCTTGGTTGAGCCATGAAGAAGTCATCTACCACATAACCAAAAATGATTTTCAAGCAAACTACTTTGTGTGGTATCAAAATGGGGAGAAAATGAAATCTCAAATTGGTGATGATCGAAATGAAAGGACTGGAATGGAGAATTTGTTAGATGATCGGTTTCCATTTATTCATCATCATGAAAAAGAAAGGATTTCGACTCAAGAAGACTTCGATATGAGGAAAGATAGTGCATCTAGTGAAAATGATGATATTGATAGGGTGAAAAAATTGAATGATGCTGCCACAACTCTAGTATATCGACAATGCGATAAAATGAAAAAGCTGGAAATTTTAATCTGATTGTTTCATGGGAAAACTATGTATGGGATTTCTAATACAGCAATCGATTACATTCTTACCCTCTTGAAGGATTTATTTCCAGATGATACAGATATTCCCTCAAACCACTATATGGAATGGAAGTTAGTTGAGGAAATTGGATTTTCAAGAAACAAAATTCATGATTGCCCGAAAGATTGCAGTTTATTCTGGGAGGAAACTGCTGAACGAAATGATTGTATAAAATGTAGAATATCCCACTGGAAGTCAAAATCTGATGGAACACCATCCCGCGTTCCACAAAAATTAATGTGGCACTTTCCATTGATCCCCAGACTCCAGAATCTTTTTATGTCTGATGAAATATCAATAAAAATGAGATGACATGATACTGAGAGAAAGAAGACTAATGATGAGTTGGTTCATCCTAAATATTGATTTGCATGGAAGATATTTGATGCTCGACATCCTGATTTTGCAGCTGACGTGCATAATGCGAGGCTGGGTCTTTCATGCGACGATTTTAATCCGTTTGGGCAGATGCTTACTTCGCACAGCACATGGCCAGTTTTTATACACATTTATAATCTTCCCCCATTGTTGTGTATGAAAAAACCTTTCACTTTCATGAGTATACTCATATCTGGTCCTTCTGATCTCGACATTGATATTGATGTATACATGCAACCTTTAATAAAAGAGTTGAAACTTCTTTGGGATGTGGGTGTGCGCAGATACGATGCATATTCTAAAGACATATTTCAGATGCGTGCTGCGCTTATGTGGACGATCAATGATTTTCCGGCTTATACAATGATGTCTGGATGGAGCACTAAGGGAAAACTATCATGTCCAGTTTTTATGAAGAATACATGATCCAGAAGACTGAAATATCATTGTAGTTTCAGTTTTATGGGACATTGACGATTCTTGCCAAATGATCATCCATATAGAATGAATCGTCGAAGATTTGATAATACCCTAGAGACCAATGATCCACCTCAGCGTATGTCTCGAACTGATGTGCTTAATGAATTGAAAGATTTCAGTTTTTTGTTTGGGAAGGGTCAAATGAAATCTGGAAAGAGAAAGAATGTTTCCACTGAAACCTGTTACAATTGGAGGAAGAGGAGTATCTTTTTTGATTTGCCTTATTGGTCAACCAATTTGTTACGTCATTGATTAGACATAATGCATATTGAAAAGAATATATGAGAAATGTTGCTTTCGCTTCTTCTAAATGTCAAGGGGAAGACAAAAGATGATTTACTATCTCGGCGTGACTTGGTGGATTGGGGCATCAGACCAGAATTGAATCCTGTGCGTATCAGTGAAATTAAATGGAAACTTCCATGTGCTTCTTATGTGATGACACCTATGGAAAAAAAAAATTCTGGAAGTATTAGAGACTATTAGAGTTCCTGATGGTTATTCAAGCAACATATCTAAACGAGTCAACATAAGAGAGTTGAAGCTAAAATCTTTGAAGACTCATGATTATCACGTTCTACTACATGAGTTGCTTCTAATAGCAATCCATCATCTTTTTTCCAATAATTTAAGGGTGGATGTTATTCGGTTGTGCCATTTGTTTAGAGATCTTTGTGCTAAGAAGTTGTCCAAGTATTTCTTGCAAAAAATGTTGACAGATGCCCCATTAATTTTGTGTGAGTTGGAGAAAATATTTCGTCCATCATTTTTCACATGCATGCTACATCTGACTATCCATATTCCCACTGAAATAGTTCTTAGAAGACCTATTTCTTTTCGTTGGATGTATCCAACTGAAAGAAATATGTTCACATTAAAGTCTTATGTCCAAAACAGAAATCATCCCAAAGGGTCTATCGTGAATGATTACCTGGCCCAAGAATGTATGGATTTCTACTCGATGTATTTGTATGATCTTACTACAAGATTGAACAGACCAATGAGAAATGAAGAAGAATAGTATGAGCAAATTGAACCCAGTTTTCCATCACTTCCTAAAACAGGAGGAATTCCTGGATCATATACATTGAAGACATTAAGCCATGAAGAGCGGGAGATGGCACATCGCACAGTTTTGTTCAACTGTGATTTGTTTGATGACTATATTAGGTAACTAAATTAATTAAGTATATCTTACATATAAATCTGTTAAACTATTCATATTTTTTATCTACAGGGAACATAAAACAATGATAAATAGGAAGCATCGTTCTTTATCTTTGAGAAGGAGAGAGACTTTGCATAGCAAAGAGTTTTCTACTTGGTTAAAATTGAAGGTAAAAATATTACTGTTTAAATTAATTATTTCAATATTTAATTAAGTTTAAAAGTCATTTATATTGTAGGTATTGAGTTTGTCTGCTGACTCTGTCTTTGAGGAAATAAGATCTTTGGATTTTGGTCCTAATACCGTGGTTCGTGACTGTAAATCAATTGTTATCAATGGGTACAAATTTATTGTCACTGAATGAGAAAGGAACATGGGAACACAACATGATGGTGTTATGGTTACTGCCACAACAGATTGTTATGCCAGTGCATCAGATAGTAGACCGAGATTTGAAAATGTGGGTTATTATGGAGTCGTTGAGAAAATAATAATATTGGATTATTACTCTCATGGATGAGTCAAAATGATGAAATGCCATTGGTTTGATTCGATGACGAGACATGGCACATTTATTGATGATTGTGGATTTAGAGTAATTAATATGACTCACACTCTTGCTACGGAAGAACCATATGTGTTGGCATCAATGGCTAAACAAGTTTTTTATGTCAAAGACCAACTTCGACCTGAATTTGGTGTCATAGTTGAAGTAATTCCAAGACATATTTTTGATGATGGTGATCATGGAATTGAAATTGTCCCTATTACCATTGGAACCAATCCATTTATTTCATTTGATGACTCCAATAGCTCAATTGTCAGAGTTGATTGTGAACCTTAATTTGTGGTTGGAAATATATAGAATCATTCATCCATGTTCTCAATTATTTTGGTTTACCTCGAGTTGGGTTGTTAAGGTTGGTAATATTCAAATTGATTTAGTATTGATCACAAATATGTTTTAGCTGACTTGACCGTTATGTGAATTTTAAATGTTTATTGGTTGCTGTTTTATTTGAATTGCATTTTCTAATTTGGAATTGAACTATATTCAAACCTAGTCAAACAATATTTCTAACTTGGTGAACATTACAACTTGTATGATTTATTAAATTCATTCAAGCTCTTCTAAAACAATTAATAGCTAAATTACTAATGAATCCCTCTATTTCCTCATATATTTAGTTTTTTGGTTTACACATTAGTTTCCTTTTTTTAATTAATTACATATTTGTTTTCAAAAGTAGTAAATGCAGCCAATTGAAGAGAAACGAAGGAAAAAAATGACGGAGAACAATCGTCAGATGACAGAGATGGGCGTTCCACCATTAGTGCCTATTGTGAGTACTTTATTTCAAATATATATATATTTAAAGAATATATAATGTCATGTCATTAATTTTTTTGTAAACCTTTTTTAGGATCCACCTGTACAAATCAACCCCTCCCCCATCTGAGACGCGGTGTGGCCGACACCAGTCAAAGTGTATGCCTTTTGTTTCAAAAGGACGACATTTTAATTGAAAAACATCAACTGGCATATGGAAAAACAACCAAAAGAATTTGTATTCTGTCTATACTTTAGAAAAACAATCCATGGGTCATATGTGACGTGTAAGAGTCAACCCAACCTCAATCTGAGGCGCGGTGTGGCCGCCACCACTCAAAGTGTCTGTCTTTTGTTTCAAAAGGATGTCATTTTAAGTGAAAAATATCAACCGACATACAGAAAAGCAACCAAATGCATTCGGATTGTGTCGATACTTTATCAAAACGATCCATAAGTCATATGTGATGTGTACAAGTCAACCCCCTTTAATCTGAGGCACGGTGTGGCCGGAATCACTCTAAGTGGCTCTCTTTTGTTTAAAATGGACAACATTTTAAGTACATATGAAAAAATGACCAAACGCATTCGGTTTCCGTTGAAACTTTAGGAGAACGATTCATGGGTCATATGTGACGTGTATGAATCAAACCTACCTCAATTTGAGATGCGGTGTGGCCGGCACCAGTCAAAGTGTATGCCTTTTGTTTCAAAAGGACGTCATTTTAATTGAAAAACATCAACTGGCATACGGAAAACCGACCAAACGCATTCGGATTGTGTAGATACTTTAGAAAAATGATCCATGGGTCATATGTGACATTTACGAGTCAACCCCACCTCAATATAAGATGCGGTGTGCCCGCCGCCACTCAAAGTGTCTGTCTTTTGTTTCAAAAGGACGTCATTTTAAGTGAAAAACATAAACTGGCATAAGGAAAACTGACCAAACGCATTCGGATTGTGTCGATACTTTAGAAAAACGATCCATGGGTCATATGTGATGTGTACGAGTCAACCCCATCTCAATCCGAGGCGTGGTGTGACCGCCACCACTCAAAGTGTCTGTCTTTTGTTTCAAAAGGACGTCATTTTAAGTGAAAAATATCAATTGGCATACAGAAAAGCGACCAAACGCATTCGGATTGTGTAGATACTTTAGAAAAACGATCCATGGGTCATATGTGACATGTAAAAGTCAACACCTCCTTAATATGTGGCACGGTGTGGCCGGAATCACTCTAAGTGGCTCTCTTTTGTTTAAAATGGACAACATTTTAAGTACATACGGAAAACCAACCAAACGCATTCGGTTTCCATTGAAACTTTAGGAGAACAATTCATTGGTCATATGTGACGTGTACGAATCAACCCCACATCAATATGAGACGTGGTGTGGCCGGAACCAGTCAAAGTGTATGCCTTTTGCTTCAAAAGGATGTCATTTTAATTGAAAAACATCAACTGGCATATGGAAAACCAACCAAACGGATTCAGATTGTGTCAATACTTTAGCACAACAATAAATGGGTCATATGTGATATGTACGAGTCAACCCCGCCTCAATCCGAGGTGCAGTGTGGCCGCCACCACTCAAAGTGTCTGTCTTTTGTTTCAAAAGGACGCCATTTTAAGTGAAAAACATCAACTGGCATAAGTAAAACTGACCAAACGCATTCGGATTGTGTCAATACTTTAGAAAAACGATCCATGGGTCATATGTGACATGTTCGAGTCAACCCCGCCTCAATCCGAGGCGCGGTGTGGCCGCCACCACTCAAAGTGTCTGTCTTTTGTTTCAAAAGGACACCATTTTAATTGAAAAATATCAACTGGCATACGGAAAAGTGACCAAACGCATTCATATTGTGTCGATACTTTAGAACGATGATCCATGGGTCATATGTGACGTGTACAAGTCAAACCCTCCTTAATATGTGGCACAGTGTGGCCGGAATCTCTCTAAGTGGATTTCTTTTGTTTAAAATGGACTGCATTTTAAGTACATACGGAAAACCTACCAAACGCATTCGGTTTCCGTTGAAACTTTAGGATAACGATTCATGGGTCATATGTGACGTGTAAGAATCAACCTTTCCTCAATATGAGATGCGGTGAGGCCGGTATCAGTCAAAGTGTCTGCCTTTTGTTTCAAAAGGATGCCATTTTAATTGAAAAACATCAACTGGAATACTGAAAACTGACCAAACACATTAGGATTGTGTCGATACTTTAGAAAAATGACACATGGGTCATCTATGACGTGTATGAGTCAACCCTGCCTCAATCCGAGGCACGGTGTGGCTGCCACCACTCAAAGTGTCTATCTTTTGTTTCAAAAGGACGTCATTTTAAGTGAAAAACATCAACTGGCATACGGAAAACTGACCAAACGCATTCGGATTGTGTCGATACTTTAGAGAAACGATCCATGGGTCATATGTGACGTGTACGAGTCAACCCTGCCTTAATCGGAGGCACAGTGTGGCCAAAATCACTCTATGTGTCTCTCTTTTGTTTAAAATGGACAACATTTTAAGTACATATGGAAAACTGACCAAACGCATTCGGTTTCCATTGAAACTTTAGGAGAACTATTCATGGGTCATATGTGAAGTGTAAGAATCAAAACCCTCTCAATCTGAGATGCGGTGTGGACAGCACCACTCAAAGTGTCTGCCTTTTGTTTCAAAAGGATGTCATTTTAATTGAAAAACATCAACTGGCATACGGAAAACTGACCAAACGCATTCGGATTGTATTGATACTTTAGAACAATGATTCATGGGTCATATGTGATGTGTACGAGTCAACCCCGCCTCAATCCGAGGCACGGTGTGGCCGCCACCACTAAAAGTGTCTGTCTTTGGTTTCAAAAGGACGCCATTTTAAGTGAAAAACATCAACTGACATACGGAAAACTGACCAAACACATTCGGATTGTGTTGATACTTTATCACAACAATCCATGGGTCATATGTGACGTGTACGAGTAATCCCCACCTTAATCGGAGGCATGGTGTGACCGTAATCACTCTAAGTGGCTATCTTTTGTTTAAAATGGACAACATTTTAAGTACATATGGAAAACCAAACAAACGCATTCAGTTTCCACTGAAACTTTAGGAGAACGATCCATGGGTCATATGTGACATGTATGAATCAACCCCTCCTCAATCTGAGATGCGGTGTGGCCGGCACCACTCAAAGTGTCTGCCTTTTGTTTCAAAAAATGTCATTTTAATTGAAACATATCAACTGGCATATGGAAAACCAACCAAACGCATTCGGATTGTGTCAATACTTTAGCACAATGATCCATGGGTCATATGTGACGTGTACGAGTCAACCCCAACTCAATCCGAGGCGTGGTGTGGCCGGTATCACTCTAGGTGTATGTATTTTGTTTAAAATGGACATCATTTCAGGTAAAAATATATGATATACAAAAAACCGATCAAATTATGAATTGACTTCCGGATTCCACATATAATTATCATCTAAATTTTATTTTGAATTCTAAATAAATTATGTATGTTTATAATTACGTTATGAATTCTAATTTAATTATGGATGTGTATAGTTCTAGCATTATATGTTAAATGTGTATGAATTTGTTCTCTATATATAGTGTTAGTTGGTTATTGCAGGTACAATAATTGTATATGTATGTGTTATTTTATTGCAGGTACAATAATTGGATTGAAAATGAGAGGGAACCCATAAAATGAGACCTGGTAGGAAAATTGCAAAGCTGCTGGGCAAATTGCAGAGCTGCTGTGCAATTTTCCCCAGCATAGGCTATGCCAACGGTTTGAAACCGTTGGCATAGCATGTCTAGGTTTTTTTTACCAACGGTTCATAGAACTGTTGGTAAAACACTTTTCCCAACAGTTTAGAAACCGTTGGGAAAGAGGAGACCTTGGAGTTTTCCCAACGGTTTGTCCAAACCGTCGTGAAAAACTTGGTAATTTTCTCCACTCTATCCCAACGGTTGTAAACCGTTGGAAAAAAGCTTTCCCAACGGTTTGCCAGAACCATTGGTATAGGGTAATTTTTCTCCACCCTATCCCAAAGGTTCACTGTAAACCGTTGGGAAAATCTTTCCCAACGGCTTACTTCCCTACTGTTTTCAGAATCGTTGGTATAATATATACCAATGGTTCTGTAGCCTTTCCCAATAGTTTTAAACCGTTGGGAAATCCTGTATTTCTAGTAGTGGGATTGAACTGTATGATCCCTTTAATTGCAATCTCCCTGATCATCCATGTAGGGATTGACAAAAAACACAAACCATGCCCCATTTCTAGAAAATAACAACCTTGGTTCCAATAATATCCACCTTTGGGTTTATTGACAATTTTTAGATAAATTCAAAAAATCACCAACCACAATCAAAACCTAAAATGAAATAATCAACACATCCATCACTCTAAGTCTATGTGAGAAATGATTGGTGTAGAAAAAAGATGGTAAGCTTGAATTGGATTAGCATGTTTTGGAATTCTTAAAGATGTTCATGTTAATCTCTCACCGTGTCACAGAAGCATTACATGCCTTGAACAGTTTCCTCCTAACACCAAATTCTCATCGTGACACAGAGTCAATACATATCCTGAACTATTTCCTCATAAAACTAAATGATCATCATTATCCATTCTCCTATAACCCAAAAAAATTCATCCTCCTCCTTTATACCATTTAATTTATTCCTATATCTCCCCCATTGGAAATAAACCCAAAGACCAGAATTTGTACATTTTAAAGCTCAAAACACACTCCCCTGGATTGTATCTCCCCCATAAACCTACATCACATCCACAAAAAGATTAAAAAATGTTAATTGAACTGGGTAAAGGGGAATCTCGTGACCTCATCATGCATTGGGGGGTGTCTAAACACTGAGGTTCAACCAATGTTTCTCGAATACATCCCCTACTAGGGGATTAGTCAGAATATCATCCACTTGATCATCAGTTCCCACATGATTCATTTTAATCATGCATTCATAAACTTTTTCCTTGATAAATTGATATCTAATTTAAATATGTTCTTACTTGAATTTTGTATTGGATTCTCTGTAAGATCAATCACACTATTTTTATCACAGTGAATCACCATTGGTTGTTTCACGTCACTAAATATCCATCAGCTATTGCTTTATCCATAGTAGTTGAGCGCATTCCTTAGTAGTAGAGATATACCCAGCTTCAACAGTACTGAAAGAGGTGATTTCTTATTTCTTTCTCAACCAGCCTATGCATTTCTTCCCAATATAGAATGATCCACCACTGGTGGACTTTCTGTCCACTACATCTCCAACCCACTCAGCATCAGAGAACATTGATAGTTCACTATCACTTCCTACAACAAATTATAACCCATAATTATGAGTACCTTGAATATACCTCATGATTCTTTTCACTACCTTCATATGTCCTTCCTTTGGATTACATTGAAAACAGGCCACCAAGCATGTTGCAAGAAAATATCTAGACATGTTGCATTCAAGTATAAGAGGCTTCCAATGATTCACTTGTATAAAGTTGGATCCACAGAATTATCATCCTCATGCTTTCCAAGTTTTTTTCCAACTAAAATCGGAGTCGACATTGGTTTGGAGTGATGCATATTTAATTTTTTCATCAAATCTATTGCATACTGTTCCTGAGATGTGAATGTGAAATCTTTCCTTTAAATCACTTGCATCCCTAAGAAGTACATGAGTTCCCCAATCATAGACATTTAAAATTCTTATTTCATGTGATTGGTGAATTCATCCACTGATCCCTACCTGCTTCCACAAAAAATAATATACTCAATGTACACCAGTACCATGAACTAATATTTTTGATAATTCTTCAAATATAGATTGTGATCCACTAATCCTATTTTTAATTCAAGCTTTTTCTGATAATAATCTAGCCAAGAGTACCATGTCTATGGTGCCTACTTTAGACCATAGAGTGTTTTCTTTAATCTTCAAACCTTCATTTCATCATTTCCAATCAAGAAACCCAATGGTTGTTCAATGTAGACTTCTTCTTCAAGAACACCATTCAAAAATTCTGTCATGACATCTATTTGATATACTTTATACCCTCTTCGGGTCACCATGGTAATAAATAACCTGATTGAATCTAGTCTAGCCACCAGATCAAATGTTTCTTCATCATTGATTCCTTGAATTTGTGAATATCCTTTACACATTAGTCACGCCTTATTTCGGATCACATTACCATGCTCATCGAATTCATTCTTGAAAATCCACTTCATACCAATCACATTTTGATTTTTAGGTCTCTTAACCAGATCCCATTTTGGGTTTTTGTTGATATGATCCAAATATTTATTCATTGATTTAAAAAATGATTCATCCATTGTAGCTTCTTCAAATGAGGATAGTTTCACCACTGATAGAAATGTAGATTGTACATTATTCCTCATTATCCTTGTATGAGTGGGAGCTGTCCAATCTCCAATGATATTGGATTGATCAATTTCTTCTCTTCGATTTATCCTATGAGGTTTAGGAGGATTTTCTTAAGCCACAGTTTTTTCTTATGATTCTTCATATAAATCCACATCATTTTGTGACCTATGAATGTTTTTAACAAATTGCTCTACTTATGTATTTGGATCTTTTCCATGTTCACATTCTTCCTCATCTTCTATTACATAATCATAATAATTCTTTAAGGAATTTTTTGTTTTATCTTAAATGATCATTAAATAATTTATTTCTACAATTCTTCCAAGATTCTTATTAAATAATTTTTAGGCTTTTCTATTCAATGAATATCTGAGGAATATTCCTTCATCTTCCGCATCACCATACTTTCCTTGACTTCCTTCTTTGTTTCTGATAAAACGTTTACTTCCGAAAATAAGAAAATACTTAAAATAGGGATTCATTCCATGCCACAAGTCATAATATGTCTTGGTTTTACCCATATAAATACCTATTCTATTTTGAATATATACTACATCTTGAACAGCTTGTTTCCAATAATGGAGAGAGATACGACTCTCAATCAGCATAGTTCTGGACATACTATTCATCTATCAATTCTGGCGCTCAACATATCTATTTTACTGTGGGGTTCTCATAGAAGACACCTGATGTTGAATTCCATATTTCTCTAGGTAATTTTCACACTCAATGGATGTATATTCTCCTCCATTGTAAGATCATATAACTTTTATTGTCTGTCTAATATCATTCTCATAAATTCTTCAATAAGTTTTCATATAATCAAGAACTTAGTATTTTCTATGTATAATCGTAACACATTCCATTATACTATAATCATATATTAATAGGAAAAAAAAATACATTTCTCCATTAGTTGTGACAATATTTATCAGGCTACAAACATCTGTATGGATGAGATTAAGAAGATTTGATGCCCTTTTCTTCTTTGGACAATATGAACTACACATTAACTTTCCTCTCATGCAAGAATCACAAGTCTTCTCCTGTTCACACTTCAGATTTGGAATATCCATGATAATATTTAGTTTATATATCTTTTCTATATCTTTTTTATTAATGTGAACTAATCTCCAATGCCACAAGTTGTTTTATTCTTCAACTATCATGTAGAAAATGTTTTCTTTACTATCAACTTGATACAAGTCTCCATCTATTCTATATCCTTTCATGAGGGAATTCCCTGTATTTACCTTTATAGTGAATCCTTTTTGATTGAAAGTCAATATAAGTCATGTTTCACATAGTTTACTTACACTTAGAAGATTGTGATGTAACCCATCAACATAATGAACTTCAGTTTTCTTTATCCCGTCATTTTCCAGTTCAGTACATCCACTTCCTTTGATCATTAAAGCACCATCATTACCAAACCTTACTATTCCATCAACCTTTTTCTTAACACTCATTAATAGGTCTTCATTTCTCATCATATGAGATGAGAACCCTCTATTAGGAATCCATGTGTTTCTGTTATTTGTAGCTTTGAGAGCTACTTCTACAATGTTGGATTTTCCATTTTTTCTCTTTTCCTTCCAAAAAATATTAGAATGAGTGGAGGATAGAGATAGACTTTCAAATCCCTTTTCCATGTGTACAAGTTCTTCATATTCATACTCTTCTTCCAAATTAGATAACCTATTTTAAATATTCACACTATCTGGTTGTTGAGTATGGACCTATCTCTAAGAATTGTATGAATTTATCATATCATTCCTCTACCTGCAATACATAGCTTTATGGCCAAAGATAGAGCAATGAAAACAATATCCATAGATATTATTTATTCTATAATAATTAGGATATGAATTTGTTCTCCTTTTTTGAGCTCATATCTCTTCCCCATTCAAATAGCTCCTTTCCTCTTCGCAATATGACATGGTATGGCCCATATAGCAACAGAATTGAAATTTCATGAGTTGAAATGTATTCTCATTTAAATTCCTCCTCATATGTCCTTACTTAGAAAAACATTTGGATGCCTAAAATTTCTGGATACCTGGGGATAGTTTTCAGGTCCACTTTCATATTTAATTGAGGGTTTCTTTTTTAATACTTCAGGTGACTTTCCAACATGACCAACTTCCATATTGCCTTTATTTTGGCCAACCTTATTTGTAGCATTTTATATTTTGGTATCACAACTAATTACACTATTTCCCATGCATGTAGGTCATTGATGATTCCAAATCTTTTCAACTCCATCAAAACCACACTTTGATCTCTCCATAAATTCATCATATGGGAATCATCCAAACTGTATTTTCTTCTTTGTTTCTTTTAAAATTGATTCACTTTCAATTATACTTCTAAGAGTATCAACTTATTCTTTACGACCCTCGACAGTCTTGGACTTATCTTCCAGTCTGGAGGTGAGGTCATTGATTACCCTTTCCGGTTCTTGAATTCTTATCTTCAGTTACACTACATATTCTATGATTTCAAGGGTTGTTGAATGTTCTTTCACTACTTTTTCTTGTTGTTCATTTTTAGCTTCAATATGTTCAACATATTCTGACGATTATTCCACAATTTCACTAATCTTTTTTCAAGTCTTTCATTGATTCTCAAGATTACTAAAAGCATCCTTAAGTTGAAACTTGAGATCGACATCAGCGGTTAACTGATTATCTCTATCTTTATCTCCCGAAGGTTCTGTATTTTCAACGGTGTCCATCAGTCACACATGGGTTCTAGATTTAAATTTCAATTCTTATTCCTCAAAGTATTCACTATAATTATATACTTATTCACAGAAAAATATTTTCTCTTTGATTTCTTACCAAACTTGAAGTATCCCTTTTTTAAGAAACTTTTCCTAATCTTTTTCATATCTCTAGCTTCACTTTCTTCATCATCAAAATTTCTTATGCACCGAGAGGCAATGTTCCCAACTTTTCCATTATGGAAACAAGCTAGAGGTAACATACATTTGAATTTCCCTTTTCCCTTATTGAATTTCTTGGAAATGAGAGAAATAAGTTAACATTCCTCATTATCTCCGTTAATATTATCTCCTAAAATGTCTAGTTTTTCCATGGATTTGAATGTCATTTCCCTGATGACATGTGTTGTAGCATCTTCTAGCTTTACTCTCACTTCATATGCCACCATAATACTCAGTAGATCATCCAAAGAATGTTTAGATAGATCCCTTACCTCAAGTGCTAACAATTTTGGGTTCTAGAGAGGTGGAATCCTTCTCAAAATTTTCTTCACAATAGAAATGTATTTTATTTCTTCCCCAAGCCCTCAAATTGATCCTACTACTTTAGTAATATGATTTAATAAGGAATCTGAATTCTAATCAGGATGCATCTTCAGATCGTCAAAACTATTGTGAAGGACTTGTAATTTTACCTCCTTTACTTTTTTGTCTCCTTCATATATATTATCTAATTCTTTCCACATAAAATTTTCTTAAGTATAACTCATCAACTTTAGATAGATCTGATCATAAAGTGCAGTAGTGAGAGTATTATGCACTTTAACATCTACATCAAACATCTTTTTGTCTGTATTAGTCATAAAAAGTCCCGTTGGATCAATTAATTGTATTCCTTGTGATGTAGCAAAATGAAATTCCATTCCAAGATATCTTAGATTAAATATCATCATATTATTCCATATGTGAAAGTTTCTTCCATAAAATAGGGGCACTACCCTAACATTTACAAAATTATCAATGACAGAAAAGAAAGATAGATTTTACACCAGAAACCTCCCTCTGACACCACTTGAAGGACCCTGGACACCCTAAGAAGGGAGGGGTGAATCAGGGTGTCAAATTTTTCTTTTAAAGTTTCAGACCATGTTCCTAAGTTGGTAAGAAGGAATTAAACCTGTATTATGGATAATAGCATTAATAAAATAATCACATGTAGAAAAGGAAAAAACAAAACTTTTACTTGGTTCACTAATGAGGGCTACATCCAAGGAGTATAAATTGATAGTGTGTTGGTCATACCAACATCCACTAATCTTCTCTATCTATTGAATACAAAATTTTGGTCACAGTCATTATGTTCCAGGCACACTCCCTTTACAAGATTTTAGGGATAGATCATTGCGTCCCTCAGAACACTTCCATTGATTCCCCCTAGCTCACTACTCTAAGAGAATTCAAACTCAGTTTATCAACTTGAAGGTCAGTTTAATGATTTGGAATTAAAGTCTTTGCCTTTGTCCAACATGAGATTCTACTTGCATTAAAAGGCTGAGTTCATGCACACTAAAAACCCTGTTCACTTAAAACTGATATTCAAAAACTTCCTGTCATAAAGCTCCTTTGCAAAGCACCTTCATGAAGCTCTCCTTCTCAAAGATCACTCCTTCTCAATGCTCGCTCCTTCACAAATCACACTACTTCTCAAAGCTCCTTCACCTTTTTGGAACAACCTTCCATCGTGAAGAACACTACCTTCATGGAACAACCTTCCTTCGTGAAGCTCACTGAGTCAACACAGAACATCCCATCTTTGTAAAGCACTCAATACATAGAAGCATTTACTTCATTCAAGACTAAAATAGTCTTTTTCACAAATCTCAATCTTGCATAGATAACCAGTTTCATGGATCACCCCTCTCTTCATGAAATCAGAGTGATTCCAAATTTTCTCTGAAAATTTCATATCAAATGAAGAGGGGTAGCCTCTTATTTATAGGATCGACTAACCACAAAGCTCCACCGCCTCCAGTTCATTTTATATACCAGTCAAAAACATCTTCACGATGCTCCTATATTCGTAAAGCTCCATGGAAATTCTCTGTTCGCAAAGATCATCTTAACGGTATAGATTTCTTTCAAAACCCTTTGCACCACCAAATTGCACCAACTATCATAATCATGAAGTAACACCATATCAAATCTCAATGATTCATATTTTTGAAATCATCAAGACATTATTCATGAAATCCATTCCTTTACCATATTTATGAAGAGTTAAATCCAGAAAAATACCTTTCGTGAAGCTCAAATTCTCGTAATCATAGTGATCACTGTCATAATTATTTATTCCTTTGCGAAATAAAAAATCATGAAACCAATATCTATGAAACTCATGCCTTTACCATATTTTCATATAGACTTTAATAAAAACCACTTTTCACAAATCATTCCATTTTACAAATTTTGGACCCCAAAAATTTGGAAAACACTAGGAAACGACACCACCATCAAAACTACTTATGGATTGAACTATATGATCCCTTTCATTGAAATATCCCCGATCATCCATGTAAGGATTGATAAAAAAACACAAACCATGCTCCATTTCTAGAAAAGAACATCCTTGGTTCCAACAAAAACATACATAATGGGTTTAATTACCCTCATAAATCCCATAAATAAAAGATAAACCACCAATAAACTCCATAAATAATAGATAAATCATACCAAAATGAATAAAATTTCATAAATAAACTAAGGTCTCTAAAATAAAGATGATATCATGATTAACTCCCATGATAGTGACTCCATGAACACCAACCATGATCTACATAAGCTAGTAATGTCCAGATTAATCAATAAATCCCTCATTTAAATTTTAAAATCATATATATATATATATAAAGGGGGTGAGAATATATATATACTCAGTAGAATCATCCCAAAATATCCCATGCAAATATGAATTAATCATAATGACACCTCATTGAATAAATATCCGAACCGAAAAATCACCTAACTAAGAAAACTACCACCTAATCTCACCGAGGCTCACTCACCCATTATCACATGCAAGATAATAACATAATATCAAATAATATGTCAAGAAGGTACCCTGCAACCACTTCCTCACTGATCTTGTTTCCTTCAAATCCCAAAAACATGTCTTGGAACTACCATTACTTTCATATCTATATATCCACATATCAACATCACCACATAACCACATCCTATATATAACCACATAATATAATATACTGGAAAACATTTCACTAAATCCACATACCACAAACCAAATATACATATACCATATACCACAACCACATCACTCCCCAACCACTACCACTTACCATGCCACCACATTAAAACCACACATCACATTCTCATCATAGTAAGGTAACGTTTACATGAAGGGAATAAAATTTATTCCCTCCTTATATATACACCCCCACCATGTATCCACATCACAACCACATCATATGGGTTGTATTATCAATACATTAAAACTAATGCATCATAAACTCAACACATTATGGATTATAATATGTCAAGAATATAGAGTGGGGAAGGTGGATTAGTCATCCATCTAGGTCATATCCATCATATATGATAAGAAAAACATCCAGGACCCAAGATACCATATGGGAATTGGTAAGGTTACCTGACACGGGTGGTGGTTCATATGAAATAAAATAAAAATATTGAGGTATATAAATAAACCACACAATCCCAACCTAAGTGTTGACTCACAATGCATTTAATTTTTTATGATGATCTATATTTTCCACTTCATCATTATTGTACTACATCAAAAACTGCTACCACAACTAACCATGAAAAAACCAAACAACACCACCACTATAAAACAACCCTACCATATTCACAACTTCCCATTTCATCATATCATTACCAAATTATATATTTAGAATTTACCAACCACATTACATTCCTTATTACATAGTTTGTTACATATATTTAATTTAACTTCTTTAGCATCTTTACTACCATTATTAATTATCATAAAATTGTTACCCATTATTTAATTTATTTTTTCTATCCCCCTTTATTCATTCATCCCAACCTAACCCATTATCGAAACAATTAGTTTAATAGCATTCCATATTACTGGGAACCTACAATACAACCCACAACAACCACATTGAACACCACATCAACCACAACCACATGTCATACCAACCACCACAAAAAGAACATCACCACTGCCATAACATCATCTATTTCTTCCCACATCTACCATGCCAACCATTAACATAACAATGAAATTACATAACTTAAAATTCAAACCACGAAAACTAATAATACTGAGACCCCTCTTGTAATGGTGTATGCATTGATTTGACCAATTAAGGTAATATATGAGAATTTTTAGTGATTAATGAATAAAATATTTTGAATTTTGGGTCTCTAATGAGAAGTTTTTTTTTCATTTTGTGGATATTTTTTCAAATTTTGAGGTTTAGGGGTTCGAAATTGGGTGTTTTGGGTATATTTTTAGGTTTCATAAGCGATTCAAGGGTTTGAGAAATGTTTAGGATGTTTCCATATGTAGTTTAGAACTAAAGGTGACACCGAGTACCTAGTGGGATGTCACTATGTGCCTAGTGAGAAAAAAGACTGGGTGGTGTACTAGAGGATCCATTTTGTACCCAATAGACCATATCAGTAAACCAATAGTTTTTTGGAATGTTTTTTAATGGAAAAAAGGTATTTACCCCTAAAACCATTATTTATTCATATTTACCTCCAGTCAACCCCCATTCATCCCATATCAATTGAGATCCCTCCCATGACTCTCCTTTCCACCCTCTTCCCCTGGATTTCGCTTCATGATTTTGGGTGGATTCAGGGAGTATTTTTAATCCAAGTTCAAGGTATTTCTTCTTCCTCCTCAACTTCTCCCTATTTCCATTATTTCTTAATTTTATCTTATTGTAATCAGGTTCCTTGATTAGGTATTTTACCAAATTCATGGTGAAAACCAATCTCATACCTTTGATTTATCTTCCTTGAGTTAGGGATGATTTAAATGGTAAATTCCTTAATTATATCTCACTATTCTAAATAATTTTGTATACAAATCAGGTATCATTAGGTTTTTTTTATTTTTAACTTTTATTTGGGTGTTTTTCAGTTTATTTTGGTTGGGGATTTGAGATGTGGTGTGAATGAGATTATATTTAGTGTATTATGATAAGGTTATTATTGGGTTTTGTTAAGGTATCATAATTATTGATTTATGGAAATATATATTTGGGTTTTTTTGCTTATGTATTATTATATAGTGGGTGATAGGGGCTGTTTAGAGGATTTTGGGATGTTTTATCATGTGGTTTTCATGGTTTTAACTCATTTTTTTTTATTATTTTATTAAAACATGGAATGGATCATAGCGATGAGAAATGTCATTTTACAAGAGCATGTTTGGTTCTATTATTCACTATTTTAATAACTTATTAATATTTCTTTTGTTTTAATAATTTTTTAAAAAACTATAAATGATGTTTTCTGTAGTTTTCTTTTTGATTTATGGATTTTAAACAAAATACAGAAGTCAAACACACAAAGGTAGGGTGAAAGGGGATTGGATCTAAGGTTTTAACATAGGTTCTTCATTATCCATATCAGTTCTCATCTGATAATTGATTCAATATCATTATTTGATTTATATTCTCTATCTATTTTATGGTTTTGAATACACATAGAAGAGACTTATCCTTGTACATCTAGTTCCACCTTCTACTTAGTGAATAGGCAATGAAAAAACTAAATTGAGTCATTCATTATCTCCACATCTAAATCCATCATATGTTGTTCATCCCCCAGTATGAAGTTCTCAACTTATATTGACTATAGATAGAGAGAAGGAAGTGAAAAATTACTTGATATATTTTAGGATATATTAGCTCATAATAATGAGTAAATGGATATTATAGATCTAATTCTATCCATTTTGTTACTGTATATCAAATAAGAAATTATAGATAATTAAAGAATAATGTTCCAGTGTAATATCCCCCATGAATCCTAGCCATCAGGTTAGTTACCCATAAATATATAGTTAAATATATCATGTTTTAGCATAGAGATTGATAAGAAACAAAAATAATAATGGGATAAGAATAACTTCACAACACATTTGAATAAAAACAAAGTCAAAAATTGAATTAAAATAAAGAAAAAAATTATAGAAGATCATATCTATAATGAGAAGATGTCAAATATTTAGGGAAGAGGGAAAATATTTATAACATTTTCATTATTCAAATTTGCATTCAGTCAACCAAGGTGCATCCATTCTCTAATTGGATGAAGGTCTCATGTCTAAAATTGATTGTTGAGATGGATTAAGTTTAGCATTTTCTTTCTATGATCACATTATGTAGTTATTCAATAATATTCTAGGTGTTATGATATTTCTTTATAGTGTAGTGGAAGTTTGGTAGTTTCCTAACTTTAAGTGAGGAATTATGGGAACTAGACATGCTAGCTCGAGTATGGAATGAGAAATTCAGCCTAAATGGTGGGATTAAATGGGAGTATGTCTACCCTAGTTCTAGATGGGTCTTCAGATAGTAGATGGATTGGACTAGAACTAATAATATTATTCATTAATTTAGCCTTTTCATACTTGTGATGATCTTAACATGATCAACTTCATTTTCAACCGAACACTTAGCTAATAGAATCCCCTTAAACTTGGCCTAAGCTTCAACATGTAGGTGTGTGACTCAAATTCACTATTACATTTGGATGATCACCTCACGTACATTATTCTTAAAAATATTGGCCAAAATCACGGGGGGCATTAAGGTCCATCATTCATTGAATACCTATATACTGAAATAACCACAACTAATAATCGAACAAATACAATATTTTCAAAGGATTATTATTTGTTTCACTCAAAACATGACTTTTATTTTGTCATAAAAACATATAAATGCTCATATTGACTCATAATTCAACATCAAAACTAGTATGTGGTATCATTAAATCTTAGTAAACTTCAAGATTCATCATTTTATCAGTCATATATTCACTTCAGCTTGAATCTAGGATTATTCAATAGGTTAGGCGACTAGGATTTTATCTGAAAGATCAATACCGGTCTTATAGATTCACAGTGGATTAGGTTAGATGGGGTTGGATGCAATGATGGGTTTTGTCTTCTACAAGTCACCAGTGAGAATTTTCCTACCTTGATTGGTGGATTAGGATATAGTAATGATGAGTAGATACACGACTTTGGATTTCAATCATTATGCTACCATAGGTGAGTGGTGATGCGACATTGTAGACATAGTGGTTGTATTATTCATAGGTGGTTACATTGTCATGACACATCAAATTTATTATGTTTTTAAAGTTTAATTATAGTATAGGGAAGACCCTATTTTATATCTTAATGAGAATCAGAGGTTTAAATTCTATGTCTTTAACAAAAAATGGCTAAAAGAGGGGGTGTTTTTTATTTTTTTAAAAATTAATTAATTAAAGTGTTTAAAAGTTGATAAAAAATATGGTTTTATTAGAATAATGAGATAATAAAGTCATTTAAATATCACTACATATTTCTGTTAGTTTATTTTTCTTATAATTATAAATGTAATCCCTTGGATGAGGGTAATAAAGATCTCAATTCTCCTCACACATTTTAGGATGATGCAAAAAGAACCAACCAATGACATAAAAACCATGTTTTCAAGGTTTGGAACTCAATAATGGAATGAAGGCTTCCAAAGAATACGAAAATCACATACATGTTAATTTCAAAAAGGATTATTTTTTTTTGAATTGGAAAAACTCAACATCCCCAATTGATATTATAACAACCCTTCTCTTTATTACACACTTAATCATGATTTATTACACAAACATGCACTTAATAAAACTCCAAGGATATAGAGGTTTAGTATCTTATGAAATTAAGAACATTGAATAACAACTTAAAACATAAAATACAACATCTTTATTAAAAAGTTATTTTACATGACCATAACATTCCTTTGTACTTATCATTTTATGGGATAACCTGAGGGCATACATAAGAAAAAGGGTGAGCTATAAAGCCCAATAGGGGAGTAAAAAAGTCATAACATGAAGAATACAATAAATGTTAGGTAATTGTAATATCAATCGATCATAAGAGAAATATGAACATAAAGGAATGATATATCATGATTATCATAACATGCAAATATGGAAACAACATTTAACATGATATTAGCATGAGCCAGGGCTCATTCCACATGGAGCATGAGTAAACCCTCATTGAACTTGAATTATTATGAGTAAACCCCCATTTTATAGGAATTATCATGAGTCAAAACTCATTGCACATGATGTATCATGATACTATTCTTTACCCAATTCATTGGAGTATTATCTGGGCACACCCTTTATAAATATTTCATTTCATGCATAATTGTTCCATATGGATCATATAACATGGAATCATTCAAAATCATAAGTTATTTCATGATTAAGGAATTTGGAATACATAAATGTAAGTACCATTAAATGTATATATGTTAATAAAGGTGAATACCCTTTATAGATACATGGTAATGGTATTCACTACACAAAGATTTTGGCTTGGAAAATTGCGGTGCAATTTCAGCAGCATAACAAATTGACATAAAAATTAATAAAAATTATTTATGAGAGAGAAAGGGGTATCTAATAATATATACATTAAATGGAAATTAAGGATTTCATATAGATATATTTACCAACATATAGAATTTGGAAATAGAAGGTGTAACATAATAAAGAAACTTTAAGAAAGAGGACAAATGGAATAACTCTTATAAAATTTTGACATGGTAATGGGTGTACATGGGAAGAATTAATGAGAGAGAAAGAGGTATATAATAATTAAAACATAAGGATAGAAGTATGAGGGAGCTTAAAAATCATACCCCATCCTTTTTAATTGAAAATAAAAGTGAATAACAACATAAAGAAACTTGGACAAAAATGAGAAAGGAAGAAATCCCTTACAGAATTTCAGCATGGTAACATGTGTACATGGGAGGCATTAATAAGAGAGAAAGGAATCCGTAATCATTAAAAAATAAGGAGGGAAGCATATATGAGGTGATAAATCATACCCCAACATTTTTAATTGAAAATAAAATGGAATAAAAATATAAGGAAACATTGACATAAATACGAAAGGAAGGAAAGTGAGGATCCCTTACTTGGATGTGTGATCCCAAAGGCTTGGGAGAGGATTATTGGGAGATTGGGGAGCATTTGGAGGATTCTATAGAGAGGATTTTAGAGGTTGGTCGAGCTCAAAATGGTTTTAGTGAAGAGGAATTGGAGATTGAGTGGGTTTATAAAGGAAAGAATAGTGAATTCTTTATTATTTAGGTTTTGGACCCTAGACATTAAACTAATCAAAAACACAAACCAACCCATGGTTTTTGCACATGGTTTTTTAAAAAGGGGAGTGTATAAAATTATTTTATAAGTCCAATGTCCTAAATCCTTAAAATATTAGTCTTTCATAAGTGGAGGTGAGTCACACTCTCAAGGAAATAATTTTAAAATGTTAAAATGTTTTATAAAACATGGAGGGTCTACTAAGGCATTATAAAATTAATCAAACAAATATAAAATCACATTATTTTAAACTTAAAACATATATTTTACAAATATTACTTTTATAGTATTTTATTACATCACTATTGGGTCATTATGTTGTCATAAAACACATTATATATTTGAGCGGTATTTAATTTTACCCAAAAAATTGACTATCTAAGAAAATTATAAAAAATTCACTATTAGATAATTTCGATGTCCTGAATCAAAAAATGATATTCATTTTATCTAAATAATTCTATAAATATGTGAATTTTTACTTTTAAAATAAAAACTGGCATTTATCGAAAATTCACAGGTTTTGACAAAAACAGCTTTCAACCATTAATAAAAATTACAATTGTATTCATAAAAAATTATACGATCGTTTATATTTAACAAAAATTAATTTAGTATTAATATTTTATTAAAATATTATTTAATTAAAAAATCCATTAATTTATGAAAATAGATTTCTTAATTGAATATTAACTAAAAATACTATTTGTTCTTTAAAACCCATTTACAAAGTAACAATAATAAAATGAATGTATATTATTTATTTTATAAATAACAATGCACATAATATTAGTTACAGGGTATTGTTACATAACCCATTATAAAACCTACATAAGACCTAAGGGTAAGGTGTGCGATGATGAAAAACTATTAGGGCAGCTCATATAACATCGCTCGGGTGGTAATCTCTATTAACTTCCACTTCTCCCGTAGGTGATTCCTTTAAAGATTAACGTGTTGAAGCTCGGCTTGGGTTTATTCAAGAGAGAAGCCCAGTGATGCCACCTCCTTTCCAAGATCCGACAAATAGCCTTCGTATGGAGAAATTCTATTGGATGAGGCCATCACTTCCTTTATCTGGTTAAATTGGATTTGTTAAAGCCCTATATTTATACTAATAATGTGATCACTGTTCAACGACTATATTAGAAATGGTAATAATTCTTAATGGTATTCTAAAATACAAAAACATAAAACTAAGTAAGTTCATATGTTTTATATAACCATTTTACATAATAATATATTTAATTAGATCAAGTGGAATTTTCATTAATAAAAAGTTTGGGTTGTTACAATATCCCCCCTTAATAAATTTCACCCTCAAAATTTCATTTTCCTACACTAAAACATATGAGGGTAACTCTGCTTCATCACTTCCTCTGATTCCCACATTTCATCTTCAAACTTGTGGTTTTTCCACAACACCTTGACGAGGGGAATTGTCTTATTTTGCAGAACTTTTTCCCTACGATCTAAGGTCTTCACCAGATTCTATTCATAGGAGAGGTCATTATCCAAAGGTACCACCTCCGGATTGAGTACATGTGATAGGTTAGTTATGTACTTCTTCAAGAGTGATACATGGAATACATCATGTACTTGAGATAGGTTCGGTGGGAGTGTTATTCAAAAGGCCACTACTCCAATGTGATCAAGGATCTCAAAAGGGTTGATGTACCTTGGACTAAGCTTTCCCTTCTTATCAAATCTCATAACCCTCTTCGATAGTGATATGTGGAGGAATACCATGTCTCCAATATCAAAATCTTGGTATCTTTGATGATTATTAGCATATCTCTTTTGTCCATTTTGAGCATATTTAATGTGCTGCTGGATGGTCTTAACCTTATCCACCATTTCTTCAACCATTTATGGACCTAAGAGTTTTCTCTCCCCAACTTCATCCCAACATGCCAGTGTTCTGCACCTCTTCCCATAAATAGCTTCACAAGGAGTCATTTGGATGCTTGAGTATAAAATGTTATTGTAAGAGAACTCAACAAGTGGAAGATGTTGATTCCATATTCATTTGAATTCTATTAAGAATGATCTCAATATGTCTTCAACTGTTTGGATAGTCTGCTCAGATTGGACATCAGTTTGGGGATGATAATCCATACTGAAGTTCAGCTCAGTATTCAGAGCATGGTGGAGACTCTTCCAGAACTTAGAGGTGAATCTTGGATCTAAATCAGATACAATTGATAGTTGTAATCTATGCAGCCTTACCACTTCTCTGATGTATATTCGTGCCAGTTGATCCAATGAGAAATCCTTCTTGAATTGCAATTAAGTGTGTAATCTTTGTAAGACTATCCATAAAAACCCAAATATCATTGTTCCCTTTGGATGTATTCATAAGTCTAGTGACAAAGTCCATGGTGATGTTCTCCAATTTCCTTGTTGATCTGGGTAATGGTTGCATCATCCCCTTAGATTTCTGCCTCTCAGCCTTCACTTTCTAACATACTAGTCACTTTTATGTATACTCAGTGATCTCCTTATTCATGTTATGACACCAATAATGTTCTCAGATATCTCGACACATCTTTTTGTTTCCTGGGTGAATGAAGAAATTTGAATTATGTGCATCATCTAATAGTTCATTATTTAACTTTGGATTTGATGGAACACATATTCTTGTCCCAAATATCATAATTCCTTCTTCATTAACTTTGAACTCTGAGGATTTCCCTTTTTTGATAGTTTCCACTTTCTTCTGAATTCCCACATCATCCTTTTGAGCATCCTTAAACCTTTCTAAAAGATATGGTTGATCAATCATTTTTGAAAAGATTGATGATTTTCCCTTCTTTATGATTCCCATGTCCATCTTAATCAAATATAAAAAGACTGGATCCTTTTCAATTATCATAAATGATAGAAATGTTGGGTCCTTTCTACTTAGAGCATCCTCCACCTTTTTCTATTTCCCAGGTTGGTAATGGATTGAGCAGTCATAGTCTTTGTTCAGATCTAACCATCTTTGTTGATGCATGTTAAACACTTTCTGTGTGAATATATACTTGAGGCTTTTTTGATCCATGCATATTTAACACTTCTCCCCAAAGAGGTAATGTCGCAAAATTTTTAAAGTGAAGATTACTAAAGTAAACTATAGATCACGTGTTGGATATTTTTTTCAATGAACTTTCAATTTCCTTTAAGCATAGGCAATGACTTTTTCATTTTGCATCAACACACAGCCCATTCCCTTCTTCTAAGCATCACTAAATACCACAAAAGTTCTCCACTTGTGGATAGTGTGAGCACAAGAGTAATGATAAACCTCTGTTTCAACTACTTGAATCTCTCTTTTCATTCATCACTCCAAGAAAACATGACTCCCTTTTGAGTTAGCTTGGTAAGAGGGTTTGAAAATCATGAGAATTTTCTCACAAATCATCGATAATATCCAGCTAACCTAAGGAAGCTACCGATATATGTCCCAGATGTTGGCCTCAGTCATCCCTCAATTGCATTTTTCTTGGGGAGATCCATAGATATCCCATTGCTTGTGATGATATGACCCACTAATGAGACTTCCTTCAACAAGAACTCACACTTGATGTACTTTTCATAGAGATTATCCTTTTTCAAGGTCTCTAGTACAATGATTAGATTCTCCTCATGCTCCTTCTTGGTTTTGGAGTATATTAGAATATCATCTATAAAGACTACCAATAATTTGTCGAGGTAATATCTAAAGACTCTATTAATCAATTCCATGAATATTTCTGGAGAATTAGTGAGTCTTAAAGCCATTACTTTGAATTCATATTTCCCATACCTTGTACTGAAAGTAGTCTCGGGGATATCCTCCTTCTTCAACTTTACTTGGTAATATCTCGACCAAAGATCCACCTAGTAGAAGTATTGTGCTCCACCTAGATAATCGAACAAGTCATCAATTCGTGGAATATGATAATTTTTCTTTATCATGATTTTTTTGAGCTCACGATAATCAATACAAAGGTGCATTGACCCATCCTTCTTCTTGATGAAGAGGACTGGTGCACCCCATGGTGAAGCAATTGGGTGTATAAACCCTTTATCCGAATTCTCATGTAGTTATTTCTTAAGCTTCTAAATATCCACAACAACCATTCTATATGGAGTCTTGGATATTGGAAACACTCAAGGTATAAGATCAATTGAGAATTCAACATCTCTTCTAGGAGGAAGACTAGGAAATTCCCCAAGAAATAATTTAGCGAATTCCATCACAATAGGCATGTCTTCAAGGATGGTTGATTCTTTAGAATCAATCATTTGAGTAAGATATGTATGATCATAGGGCATTAATATCCATGCTTGAGATGATGGCGCTAAATAAGATTCATCCTCCTCGTTTCACTTTTATAGAATTAGGGGTCGATTCTCCATATGGAGAGTGATTTACCTGTCACATAAATTTATGTTGGCTCTATATAGGGAAAGCCAATCCATGCCAAGAATTGCATAAAATTCCACCATAGGGAGAATGGAGTGGTTTTCCAGGAAGTTCAATCCACAAATTTTGATAGGGTAGGAGTTATATTCATGGGATGCAATAATTTCCCCATTTGTCATTCCTATCGACATCTCGACTTCTAGGATTTGTGATGGTATTGGGATTGGTTGACTAAAATTTTAGGATACAAAAGAATGCATAGAAATAGAATAAAAAAAGTCTATTTTCTATTATAGAATGAATAACTAGCGTACCTATCACCACTTCATTGTTGGGGTTCGCTTCGGCAGTAGTAATTGAAAAAGCTCACCCTTACTGCCTTGCAGGTTTTTGGTTGCCTCTGAAAACCCATGGATTAGGGAACTAGTTTGAAAGGTTCACTGGTTCTTTGTAGTTAAAGCAATAAACAATGCATTGAGGGTTTAATAGTGTGTTCCCCTCCTATGTCATAGCAGCAATTTTTTCTTACTGGAAATTAATGGTCAGGTGCCTTTCTCTTCCACACCTAAAGCATTTCCTCATCCTCATTAGGAAATTTATGGGGTTCTTCTTTCCACACCATTGGAAAGTGGGGTGCTGTAATTTCTTAGCACTGTTGGATTTATGCATCAGACCACCATAATTAAATTCCAATTTCCTCTTCTTATCCCCATGATACCCCTGAGATTTATTGATCTCTATTTTTACTTTAAGGGAATATCAAAGAATTTCTTCATAGCTATCGAAGTCATGGATCACCAAGGATTTTTAGGATAGGTTTTATCCCTCTAAAGAAGTGGGAAACCTTGCATTTGGGGGTAAAAAAAAAGTCAGAGGCATATCATGCAATACTTATGAAATTTTCCTCATACGCTCTGATGGATTCATCATCTTTTTTTATCGAGGTCACGGAAGTCCCTTTCCATCTTAATTCGGGGGGTGTGAGGAAAATATTTATTGAATTTTTTTTCCAAAAATCATTCCATTCCAATGCCTCAATCTATTCCTTAGGCTTCATATTTTTTGTCAATGTCCATCATTGATTAGCTTCACCCTCCATACAATATGTAGCCAGAAGAACCTTCTCTTTTTTAGAACAATGAAGGATGAAGAAGATCTTCTCAATGGAGTTGATTATTTGTTCGGCGATTGAGGGATCAGATGATCCATTAAAAGTAGGAGGCCTTTGCCTCATGAAGCTCTAGATTGTGGCTTGTTATTTCTTGGGGGGGGGTGTAAATTCCTATTGACCCATGTTTCTATTAAAAACTTGAGTTAAATAAGATATTATCATGAAAACGTTTGTGATTACCGCTCCCATCGGATTGGGAATCTCATCAGAACAATCATAACATTGATCTTAGCCTCAGTTGTTATCCCGAGTCCTCATATTACCGACCATTGTCTGGAATAAAAGGAAAGTTATGGTTAACACATAAAGTGTAATCCAATGACAAAAAGGTCTAACTTATAAATTACATTTATTTCCTTAACTTATGAACTTATAGGCTTCAATCTATGTTATCCATGATCTACTACCCAACATATATTCTTAGGGGAATTTTTCTATTCCCTTAATAATGGTTCATACTAAGATTATGAATTTACCAAAGAATATCCCCCAAGAGTATCGAACCAAGAGTGCATCGAGGCCCATTTTCATGCACCAATTCCCATTCGAGCCTATCTCAAAGCGATGTTTTTCAGGTTTTACCCCTATATACATCTGTGCCAGAGCTACCTCTACTTTTTTTGTATCTAGATAGAGATGTATTTTCTTAATAAACCACTTACTATATACTAACCAAAATTTAGGGATGTTTTTATTGTACTTAGTTTTATCCCTAAGGCTTTCACCAGGGTGTTCTAATCCTAATCCCAAAAATATCTAAACATATCCATTGATTCTAACTATAATGACCCTGCTCTTCATTACACATTCAATCATCATTTATTACATAAACTTGAACTTAAGATAACTCTAAGGATTAATAGGTCTAGTGTCTTGGGAAATTAGGAACATTACATAAAAAATTAAAACATAAAATACAAAATCTTTATTGAAAACCTCTTTTACACGACCACAACATTCCTTCATACTTAGAATTTCATGGGATAACCTGACAACATACATAAGAAAAGTCTATGCTATAAAGATCAGTAAGGAAGTAAACAAGGAATAACATGAAGAATACAATAAATGTTAGTTAATAGGAATATAAATGGGTAATAAGGGAAAAATGAACATAAAGGAATGATATAGCATGATTATCATAACATAGAAATGTGGGAACACCATTTAACATGATATTAGTATGACCCAAGTCTCATTACACATAGAGCATGAGTAAACCCTCATTGCACGTGAATTAGCAAGATTAAACCCTCATTTCACATAAATTATCATGATTAAATACTCATTTCACATGATTTATCATGACACTATTATTTACCCAATGCATTGGAGCACTATCAGGGCACGACCATTATACAAATTTCATTTCATGCATTAGTGTGCCACATGTATAACATAACATGGAATCATTCAACATCATAAGTTATTCCAAGAGTAAAGAATGTGGAATACATACATGTAAGTACCATTAAATATGTATTTGTGTATAAATATGAATACCCTTGATAGAGACATGGGTATGGTATTGACTACATGGTGATTTTGGATTGGAAAATCGCGGTGCAATTTCGGCAGAATAACGACGTGACATAAAAATTCATAAAAATGGTTTATGAGAAATAAAGGGGTATCTCATAATATTTATATTAAATGGACAGTAAGGGGGTCATATAGATACATATACCAACATATAAAATTTTTAAATAGAAGGTGTAACGTAATAAAGAAACTTGAAGAAAGAGGACAAATGCAATAACTCTTATGAAATTTTGGCATGGTAACAAGTGTACATGGGAGGGATTAATGAGAGAGAAAGATTTATATAATCATTAAAACATAAGGAGGAAAGTATGGGGGAGGTGATAAATCATACCCCAACATTTTTAATTTAAAATAAAATGGAATAACAATATAAAGAAACTCGAAAAAAAAAATGAGAAAGGAAGAAATCCCTTACCGAATTTCGGCATGGTAACAGGTGTACATGGGAGGAATTAATAAGAGAGAAAAGGGTCTATCATCATTAAAAAATAAGTAGGGATGTATACGGGAGGTGATAAATCATACCCGAACATTTTTAATTGAAAATAAAAGGGCATAACAATATAAGGAAACTTGGACATAAACAAGGAATGAAGGAAAGTGAGGATCCCTTACTTGGAAGTGTGATCCTAAAGGCTTGAGAGAGGCTTGAGAGAGGCTTCTTGGGATATTGGGGTGCCTTGGGAGGATTATAGAGAGAGGAGGTAATAGGTTGGTCAATCTAAAAATGGTTTTAGTGAAGAGGAATGGGATATTGAGTGGGTTTATATAGGAAAGGAGAGGGAATTCTTTATTATTTAGGTTTTGGACACTACACATTAAACTAATCAAAACCACAAACCAAACCATGTTTTTTGCCCATGTTTTTTTCCAAAGGGGATTGGAAAAAATTATTTTATAAGTCCAATTTCTGAACTCCATAAAATATTATGCTTACTTAAGTGGAGGTGAGTCACACTCTTAAAGAAATCATTTTAAAATCATAAAATATTTTATAAGAATAGGAGGGTCCACTAAGGCATTTTAAAATTAATCAAACAAATCTGAAATCATGTTATTTTATATTTAAAACATATATTGGACGAATATACCTTTTATAGTCTTTTATTACATCACTATTGGGTCATTATGATGTCATAAAACACATTATATATTTAAACGGTATTTAATTTTTACCCAAAAAATTGACTATCTTAGAAAATTATGAAAAATTCACCATTAAATATTTTTGACATCCTGAATCCAAAAAATATATTAATTTTATCTAAATCATTTTCTAAAAATATGAATTTTTTATGTTTAAAATAAAAACCGACATTTATTAAAAATTTACAGGTTTTGACAAAAAAAGCTTTCAAACCTTAATAAAAATTACAATTGTATTCATAAAAATTATACAATCATTTATATATAAAAAAATTAATTTAGTAATAATATTTTATAAAAATATTATTTAATTAAAAAATCCATTAATTAATCAAAATAGATTTCTTAATTGAATATTAACTCAAAATACTATTTGTGATTTAAAAACCATTTTCAAAGTAACAATAATAAAATGAATGTATATTATTTATTCTACAAAAAAATAATGCACATAATCATAATGATAGGGTCTTGTTACATAACCCCTTATAACACTCGCATAATACCTAAGGGTAAGGTATGCGATGGTGACAGACTCTTGGGGAAGCTCAGATAACATTGATCGGGTGGTAATCTCTATTAACTTTCACTTCTCCCGTAGGTGATTCTATTCAAACTTAACGTATTGAAGCTCGGTTTGGTCTCGGTCAAGAGAGAAGCACAGTGATGCCACCTCCTTTCCGAGCACCAAAAAATGGGCTTTGTATGGATCAATTCTACTGGATGAGGCCATCGCTTCCTTTGTCTGAGTAAATTGAATTTTTTAAAACCCTATATGTATACTAATCATGTGAGCACTATTCAATGACTATATTAGCAACGGTAAACATTTTTAATGGTATTTTAAAATCCAAAAACATAAAACCAAGGAAGTGCATATGTTTTATATAACAATTTTACATAATAATAAATTTAATTAGATTAAGAGGACTTTTCATTTATAAAATTTTGGGTCGTTACAAAAATATAAACCCAATAGAGGTTGAAATGAAAATCATTTCACTTAATTATACCAAAAAAATGAATTAAAAGGAGATTCATGTTAATATAATATATAAATGAAATGTTCCACACATAAATCAAACAAATCCAGTAGAATAAAAACTTCCAAAATTCCCTCTCCATGTTTGTGTATCTGACTCAAAATTAGCATCCACCATTTAGCTCACTATCGAGAGAAGGAGGAGGCTCGGGTGAAACATCACCTTCATCCATGACCCCCTATGAGGATAGAAGAATCCAGAATTTATAGGATGATAATATGAGTCCTTTGGGTCTTTAAAATGATAAATAATTTCACCATGATCAAACTTACAAATGGGGTTCCCAAGGTGAAAATTTATAAGCAAAGTGGAAGTCAGTATTGGGAACCCGTATTTCGAGATACTAATTGTTTCATGGATTTGGTAAAAAGACAAACTTATCTCAATTTTTACAAATTTAAAATGTTTTCCCCCAACCTATTTAATATCTACACAAAAAAATTGGTATCCTTTGAAGGCCTAAATCCCAATATATTTTCAAATTACTAAAGTGACCTTGGGAGTGCGAACAGTGAAGATTATCTCCAATAATGGAACATTTTGGGCCTCAAAATGGATTAATTAGAATCCATGGTATTCTATAAAAATATTTCCCACGTGTTTTTTCATTCATTAACCAATTATAATCCTTATTGGATTCACATATCATCCAAAATATGCATTTTAGTCACCATATTTTCTTGGGATCTTACGCATTTTGGCTAGTTTTACTTGAATTTTCCCATAGGCTCTCCAAATCACCTCCTTCTATAATGTAATAATAAAAGAAGTAAAGGTTACCTTAATAATAATTCTAAAAATTACCTAATTGAACCAAATTTGAAGTAAAATATGTTATTATATTTGGAATTTTCAATACAAAATTAGTTTAACACAGTGGTATAAGGGTGGAAGTGAATAGTGAATGACTATGTAATCACAATCCCACATCTAAAAATTTTCACTCCAAGGAAAAGTTACATTTCCAAAAATGATTCATGTAAATATTCCCAACTTCATTAATATTTAACATTAAAATAAAATTTATTTCATGATAGAACTGTGATAAAAGCAGAAACCACATCAAGGAGTTATTCTCAATAATCAGAGAAAAATATGTCTCATAAATTATAACTGAAAAAATTAAAGGAGATGTATGATACTAGTATTTGAAAGGAAATAAAAATTAAACCGTGTTACTAAATCTACACTTGTTCATGTGAAAACCATTTCACGCTATTCTTTCCATGTTTTATAAAGTAAATATAGGTTATTTTATAATTTTTATACACACCTGATTCTTTCCACCGAACATGGCCTAAATTCTTTGAAATAAAATTTCAAGATGCACTAACTTAAGAAATCGTAGAAGTAAAAAAATTAATCTCCCATCCTAGATATCCTCATATCTTTTATATTTCATCATTCCCATCAATATTTATTTTTGTTTTTATATTTTTTTTCATTATTTTATAGGGCATACAATAGTCATATAACAGGTACACACACATAGGTCAATCTAGTAATATAATGAAGTAGACCAGATAAGGAATGAATTTATTAAAAAACCATTTTTCAAAGATGATAAACATTAACAAAACTTATATTTTACTTCTATTAGGTAAGAAATATTCACTCTTTATGGTTGGGGTGAAATTATGTTTGGAGATATTAAGTGAATTTTTTTTACTATAATCTACTCACATGGAGGGTATCAATATTCTCAATGGATTCATAGGGATAAAACCATTTATATCATAAAAAACCAATTTAATTGAAAAAATAATACCTCAATGTTAAATTTATGCTACAAATCACGTTACATCAGTGATTTTTTTAAACATTAAAACAACTTAAAATAGGAAAATTTATCGTGCATTTAGAAATTTTCCAAGATTATGTGGGAATAATAAATGAGTATTATGACATAAAAAGTAAAAAAGGGGATGGGGAGGTGAAAATGCCATGAAACAAGCCGAAAATAGAAAAATAATATAGATTATGAAAATCCTAACTAACCTAGGAATGTACCCACTCCCCCACACCAAGAGTGTGTAGTTTCCGAACTATAATAAAAGAGAATGTGGGAAGTAATGATAGAACCTGGTGGGTGTCACTGGTAGGTTTCTTATTAAAGATGGATTTCCTCCCCTAGGGACTCTGGAATGGGTTAATGAAAGTGATTTAACTGCTTCCGAATGGAATTGAATGTTAGTTTGGTTTTTTCATTTTTTAAAATTAAAAAACCAAATAGATATACATTAATAACATTTTATGGGAAAAACCAATAGGAATGAAGCTTACCTGGGTGAAAATTCATCCTTGAATTTAAAAGGAGTTCCTTCTTCCCAATTTAGAATTGACAATAAAGGATGAGGAAATCATGATAATCCTTGGTTCCCTCTTTATAGATCTATGAGGTCTAATATGAGTGTCTTAAAGTTACTGTAGCTTATAAATTTTTAACTTCCAATGCTCAGCTATATCTTATAGGTTCATATTACATTGTTTAACAAAATAATAAGCATGGTGTTCTACCTCCACAGGGAGGTGAAAATACATTCCAAACACAATCCTATAGTTTGACATTCTAATTGGGGTTTTAAAAACATTATGGTATTCCCAAAGTGAATCATCCAAGCATAAACTATAATCTTTCATATTGGGTTCTATTGATTTTATAATATTTGATTAACTTTTTGATTTGAAAATTTTACTTGTCCATAGGTTTTGGGGTGGTATTAAGTTGAGACTTTATGTACAATTCCATTGTTATAGAGCATGTTTTTCATGTTTTGATTAAAAAAATGAGAACCTTGATTACTAATGATGAATCTTGGAAAACCAAACATACTTAAAAAATATGATATCTCACAAAATTGAAAACTAATCAAGAGTCATCAATTGTAGTAGCCTTTTATTACATCCATTTAAAAACATATTAAACATCCAAAAGAATGTATACAAATCCCAATTAATTTTGAAAATACCCCATGAAGTCAATACCATATGAATCGAAGATCTCACAAAATAACATGGGTGGTTGGGAAATTTCATTCCTCTTGGATATATTCTCTATGAATTAACATTATGTTCAATAATTAAAAAACCAATGAGTATATCTAAATAATTATAGACAATAATTTCCAGTGTTAAGGACCTTTGGATTTGTATATTGAGAGCCCAAGTGGCCCCCACAAGGCAAAGTGTGAAAAAACCACAAAACATATGTGAACTCATGGTCGGGGTCATACCGATGAACAACCTAGTCACTAAAAACTCTACAAAAATATGGGTCATTAAAAATAAACCTTTGTGACTCATGATTATGTATTTTTTATTGTGAAGTGATAAAATATACAAGGACCCAAGATTATGCCAAAAAAATTCACAATGTCTGCATATCAAGGGGTACGGTCTACTACACCACAAAGGTTCTCATCAAGGAATAGTTATCCAATGGGAAGGGATGAGTCAACATAGTGGTCTAGTGGTGTGGTAATTCTACTAATATGGATAACTACCATATTTTACAATACTTCCAAATCTAAAATCTCTATACCAAAATTTTGGAGGAGGAGTATCCACTATATGAGGTGGGTATTAGCTTCATGTTTCTTAAGGATAAACTGAAGGGAAGTGCGATAAGAAAACATAATGACTTTTGAACTAAGAATATATGAACATAATTTGTTAAAGGAAAATACAATACAAAAGAAGTTAGTAATTTTTTAGTGGTTGTGTAGTTTTCCTACGAAGGTTCAAGCACACTCAGGGAATATACAATGACATGAGGATCCCTCTCAACCCTTTATGATAATACTTCCCCAACTTCCAAGTTAGAGGTATCACACATAAGTTATAATGGGAGATCCCACCATGGTGGTTGGATAATGGGAGGTTATGTGAGACTCCTTTTTAGTGGATTAAATAAATCCTCACAAATTTTATCAAAAACAAACTCAGAATCTTTTTATAAAAATTTAGACAAGGGAAGTGTGATCTTACTAAAGGCTTTAATGAATCAGTGATACAAACCAATATGACCCAAGAAAGACCGCACATCATGAACACATTTTGGAAATTAAAGAGAGGAAATTATTTCATTTTCTAATTTATAAACATGTATTCCATTACTCAGAATAACATTCCCAAGAACTATACCCCACCCTACCATGAAATGAAATTTCTCATAATTTAATACAATATTTTTTTCAATTTATAAAGGGAGGAAAAAACCTAATTGTTCTAATAAATCATCAAAGGTAGAGCCATAAACTGTGAAATCATCCATAAAAAATCCGTACAATTCTCAAGGTTCTCAAAAAATATACTCAACATACAATGATAAAAATCACCTGGAGCATTACAGTGACTAAATGGAATCCTTTTATATGAGAATATTCCAAATAGACACATAAATATTTTCATTTATTGATCTTTAGGATATATATATATTTTTAAATAACCCTAATTTCCATAAAGGAAATAATAATGGGACTTACCTTCAAATATTTATAACATTTGTTCAATGAAATATAGAGTAATGTGGTCATTTCACGTGAACTGATTTAGTCGACGGTAGTCAATACAAGCTTTCCAACTGTTTTTCACATGTGTTAGAACCAATTCATTTCTTTCATTTGACACTAACATTATTCTAGTTTTCTTAGGCATAATTTATACAGATCTAACCCATTTACTATCAAATATGGGATAGATGATTCCAGTAGCTATTAATTTACTATCTTCCAATTTTATCACTTCATGGAGGGTATGATTTAACCAAAGTTGAGATTTACTTATAGTTTTAGCCTCATCATCTAAAAATATATGGTGCATGAAAATTATATACTAATCCCAAGAATATTGAAAATTTTCTATCCTATTGTGTTTTTTACACTCTCTCAAAAAGTAAACTAGTTTTGATTCATGCGATGGAGAGAGGTTGTTGGAAATAATGATGGGCAATTAGTCAATACCCTCAAGATAGGAATATTTTAAATTATATTTAAGTGGTTTTAATTTCAATACCGGGGGGTTTTTAGATTGAGTAAAAGGATTTAGTGGGAGTGAGGTCTATGAAATTATCTACTTTCGTAGTTTTATTCTCTATGTAAATATAATAAATGGAAATGAGATATTTAAAATCATTGATGATCATGGGTACATTATAATGAACACAGTCATCAATTAAAACAAAACAATTTCACTTTTCCAAACCCCCAAAACATTACAAATATAAATTACATCCTTAATAATAAAAGAGTAAAGAGGAAGAAAATGAATCATTGTATAGGTTGTGGAGAGAATGTTGGGCATGTGTGTCATCGAAGAGAACTTCCATATAATAGATAGGAAGAGTTTAGTGATCTTAATTAGGGTGTTTCATAACATCAAAGATATAGTAACTTACCTTTTCTCTTGAAAAATACATATATATCTTACCATTGTGAACATTGATGGTTGTATTTTTTTGTTTTGAGGAATGGTTGTCCAAGTATGAGAGGATCATGTCCTTGGGTTTGGGTATCTTCCATCTCAATAACACATAAGTTTTAATGGAAGATGAGATTATTTTATCACATGAGGATATCCTCAATTACTCTTATTGGGTGTGTTGTGATCTAGCTAGAAAGTTTCATGATGATGCTTATTAGTTGAATCTCTCCAACCTATAGAAAATTATATATAGAGTGAGACATCACATTAATCAAGACACCTAAATCAATAATTATATTATAAAATTAAGTATCCATTGTAGTGTAAGGAATTTTAAAAGTTCATGGATATTTTTAGTTTTTTGGAATCGCTGGTTTTATCAAGGATGATACATTCCTTGCAAGGTTGAATCTCTAATTCCCCTTTAGATTCCATCTATGGGTTAAAAGGTCTTTAAGAAATTTTTCCTAATAATGAATTTGTTTAACATATAAGAGAATAAGGTTAACTTATAACTTTTTAAATGTGACAATGATATCTTTATCAATTTCATTATCATTTTTTTTATTTTAGTGAGAGTGTATTTATAGAAATGAAAGAAGAATGATTTTTTAGGGGAATCCTCAATGATAATTTTTTTTATCCTTTTTGTTTTCTATTTATTTATTTGAATCTTTTGAGGGTAGAAAATATATTTTCCAAGAGGAGTACATACATGATTGGTAGAATCATTAGAAGGATAATGTTATTTACCACTAAAAAGTGTGATATAACATACATTAAATTCTTAGTTGGGATTTGAAATAGGTTGAGATGGTATTTATGGAATCCCGTCATTTTATTACATAAATTTTCATTACATGGGACAAAACTTAGGATCATTTAAAGTATAGTTTCTTGTAAATAAGGTATATAATACATGAAAACATAACTAAAATATTCTAAATCCACTTAAAAGAAATAATCATGGGTTCACTCTAAGTTAATTTCATTGCATATCATATCATATCATGGGGACATACATCAAGGTAAATGGTTGAGGATGAATCCTAGTAAGGGAACAAACAAGGGAGATGAAAAAAATAATGTGATCATGAGGCATATAAATAAGAACATGAGGAATAATAATAATTAATGAATAAGAAGAATGTAATAATAATATGAAAATGAATAATAACTTGGAAATTTGGCTACAACATTTAAATGAGACATTCATAATCCTATCATGAAGGTTTATTACCAGGGTGTCATAAATGGAAATTACCAAGGTTATTCACCAAGGTATCGTAAAACATGTCATCTCTAGATATTAAATTATTTAACCAATGCATTAGATAACTATCAATGAATAACCTTAATAGGTATGAATTAATTTGATCCACATATATCATAAAAAATAATTTCATTAATAACCCATGGAGAATAAATAGTGGGGTTCTGATCAAAATATTGGTGTATAAAAGTGCTTAAATACATGATCACTACGTCATTTTTAACCCATGAAAATAAAATGTGGGCTTTATATTTGTTAATACCCAAATAAATTAGTCATTTTTACATCTAATTGAATACTCATTAAAAAATGAGGTTTGGGTATTCCAAAAAAATGGAGAATAGAATTTATTACGTAAAAGAGAGAAATTAGAGAAGTAAATTTGACAGCATGATATGTATAAAAAATGATTTTAGAAAAGGGTTAAATTATGGTAAAAGAAGGTCCCCCATTGATAAAAGACTATTATTACATTAACTACTTAATATAAAGTGGAAAAATAGTATAGTTTATAAATTAGAAGATATACCATATAAAAGGTAAATTTAATGGAAAGAGAAGTGGAGATTTCCATTACATTGCATATTTGTTCCTAAAACATAAGAATGAAACCTTAGGGGATTTAGGACACCTTGGGGGGAATCCTTGGGGGGGGGGGAATAACTATAAATTCATGAAGTATGGAATGGTAGTGTTAGTAAATGGGGAAATGGGTGGGTATTTATAGCAAAAGTGTAGGAATTGTTTAATAATTTCAAAATATAGGTCTTACAAATCTATGTTGTGGAAAATGAAAAACCATTAGTTTACCCATGGTTTTTGTTCATTATTATGGAAATTTGTGTCAAAATTTATAATTTTTTAAACCAAAAGAACCAAATTTCATTTTTTAATACTTCTTTTTCCATGGAAAATTAAATTTACCACAAAGTAATATTTTTGAAAACTAATTTTCCATTTTAGACTTTGGAAAGGCGCTTATAGGTTTAGAAATTGAATAAAATATATTAAAATATATAATGTTAAAAATATAACATATTTATAGTCATTGAATGTGGTTAATTTATTATTACATCATTATAACATAAATATAAATTATTTAAATAATTTGAAAGCCCAAAACTATATTTTTTACTATTCCTAAAAAAATAAATTATTTTAGAAAATTACCATAAATTCACCCTAACCTAATTTAGACATTATTATTTAAAATTTAATGTTAATTTTTTATAATAATTATATAAATATGAAAATTTAAACTTTTAAATATACTTATTTATTTAAAAATAAGAGTTGTTTAGGCATAGTTAAATTTTCTAATACTTATAAAAAATTTCCTAGGCCATTATAAATTTATTTTATCATTTATATTTAAATAATATTTTTCTAAAAAATTATTTTATTAAAAAAATATTATTCTAATGACCTGAGTTTATTATAAAATCATATATAGTTTCTATAAAAAACAATTATATTTTATTTAGATCCAAAAAACTATTTATCTAATTCATCTCAATTAAAAAAAATATTTCATTAAGTACAACTATTCTTAAAAGGAATTGATGGAATAAAAAATTTATTTATAAAAAGGAAATTACACTTTTAGTAACTAAGGTATGGACACATAAACCCTTATTACACCCACATACACCTTAAGGGTATGGTGTACGATGGTATTAGTTTCATGGAGTGGATCAGGTGACATTAACCAAGTGGTAATCACCACTAACTAGAACTTCTTCTACATGTAATTTCATTTAAACCACACTTTTGAAACTCAATCTGGGATTGGTAAAGGGAGAACCCTAGTGATTCTACCTCCCTCCAAAGTTTTGAAATATGGGCTTTAAATGCTATGACTCTTCTTGTTGATGATATCGTTTCTCATTTCTAAATCAATTATCCTTTTTCATTAATACTTATAAACAATAATTATAATGGTAAAATTATCATCCAAAAGTATAGTTTCCATTGGTCATATTTAACAATGGTCATATTGATCAATGATCATATTTGACTGACAGTCATATAATGGTCAAACCCAATGATCACATTTCCCTTTATAACCTATAAATACCACTTCATTATTTCACTCAATTTTCACTACAATTAATCTTAAGGTTATAATTTATTTTCTTAATATTTTGATTGGTTTAATAATATTATGTTTAAATTCTTGTAGTGTCGGACATGGGGGTGATGATTCTAATGGATTAGGGTGATCCAAATTTTCCCATTTTAGCTATTCTATTTTATATTTTTTGTCCAATTGTAATGTTTAGAATTTTAATTGGTTTCATAACTAACTAATTTAATGATCATTACTAATGAGATAATATTTTTTTTCCTCCATATTTTGTAAATTAATAAAATAATATAATAAAACATACATTTTCTTTGGAAACAAATATCATTTAAAAATTCTTGGTCATTATATTATTCCCCCTTAATAAATTTTGTCCCTAAAATTTAAACTCATTATTTCAGTTGAGAAAAGTGGAAGGTAGTTCCTTCCCATTATATCCTCTAGTTCCCATGTCAATTATTCATATTTGTGGTTACTCCACAACACTTTTCACAAGATGAGCTGTCTTGTTGCATAGAATGTTTTCTCTATAATATAAGATCTCCATCGACTACTCCTTATAAGAGAGGTCATGTTTCAATTGTATCACATTTGGGTTTAGTACATGTGATGAATTAGGTGTCTACTTCTTCAAGAGAGATACACTGAATACATCATGAACATGAGCTAGATTTTGTGGAAGTTCTAGCCGATAGGCCACTAATCTTATGCAATAAAGGATTTCAAAGGGATCAATATACCAAGGGCTAAGATTTTATTTCATTCCAGATCACATGACTCTCTTCAATGGAAATATCAAAATAAAAGATTTGTCTCCCGTATCAAACTCCAAGCCACTTTGATTGTTTTCAGAATAGCTCTTATGGTGAATCTTAGTAGCCATTGTATGTTGTTGGATGGCATGAACCTTATCTTCCATCTCTTGCACATTATTGGGCACAAGAAAATTCCTCTCACCGACTTCATCCTAACAAGTATGAGTTCTATATCAATTTCCATATAGATATTTGTATGGATAAATTTGAATACTTGATTGAAATATATTTTTGTATGATAAATGAACTAATGGATGGTGTTGATACCACCCACCATTAAATTTTATTGATCATGTTTTCAGAATTTCCTCAAGTGTTTGTACAGTCCTTTTAGATTGGCCATCATTTTGGGGGACAATAGGCCATAATAAAATTCCATTCATTATTCAGAGTAAGTTTAACCTTGTACAGTAGTTAGATGTGAACCTTGGATCATGATCAGAAATGATAGAAATTGGCACCCCATGCAGCATCACCACTTCATTTACGCATATCTTGGAAAGTTGTTCATGAGAGAAATCTTCCCGAATAACAACGAAATGGGAAGTCTTGGTGATTTGATCCACTATAACCATTATTTCATTTTTTACCTTGGGATGTTCTTGGGAGACCCTTGGTGAGGTCCATAGAGATATTTTCCTACTCCCATCATGGAATGGGTAGTGGTAGAAATAACCTTTTGGGAATTTGTCTCTCTGCCTTTACTTTCTAACATACCAATAACCTTTCAATGTAGTTAAAAATTCCACTTTTCATATTATCGCACTAATAATGATCATGACGGTCCCTATACATTTTTGTGCTTCTAGAATTTATAGATAATGTAGAGTTATGAGCCTCATCCACCATCTAATTCTTTATCTTTGAGATAGATGAGACATATATTCATGTATGAAATTTCAGTACAACTTCTTGATCAATATTGAACTTTGAAAAATTTCTATTCTTAATAGCCTTTATATTATTTTGTATCAAAGGATGTTATCTTTGAGATCTCTCGATCTTTCCTGATAATTATGTTTGAGAAATTATTTGATAAAGGATTAATGATGTCACTCCCTTATGATTCCCATGTCCAACCTTACTAGGTCATTGATTAATGGATCTCCTTGAATCCTCATTATTTCCACAATAATAGGGTCTTTACTACTTAATACTTTAGTTATTTTGTTTTCTCTTCTGGGGTGATAATAAATTGTACAGTAAAAGTCTTTAAGAAGTTAAACCATCTCCTTTGTATCAGTTTTAATTCATTTTGTGTGAATATATAATTAAAAATTTGGTGGTTTATGTATAAATCACATTTCTCCCCATAAATATAGTTCCCCCATATTTTATGATGAAAATAATTGTATTTAAATCTAAGTCAAGCATAGGATAATAATGATCATGAGGATTTAACTATTGAGATGAATAATTTATCACCATTTCATTTATCGTGAGGACACACCCAACCTCTCTTAGGGATGCATCACTGTAAATAACAAAACCTTCTCTAACATAGGGTAGAGTTAACACAGGTGCATTGACCAATCTCTTCAGTTATTGGAAACTTTATTCACACTAGTTTATCTATATAAACTTATATCCTTTGTGATATAAATTGTTTAGTGGATTCTAAATTCATGAAATGTTTTTCACAAACCTCCTATAACATTCTTCTAAACTAAAGAAACTTTGAATCTTAGTTACTGTTATAGTATTAGGATACTACTCTATAACCATTTTCTTATAAGGGTCAACTAAGATTACTTTATTGGTTATAATGTTCCCCAAGAATGAAACTTTTTGTAATTGAAAATCACATTTTCAGAATTTTACAAATAGCTTATCCCTCCTCATAATTTTCAATATAACCCTTAGATTATCCTCATGCTCTTCGTGACTTTTATAATATACCAAAATATCATCAAAAAAATCCACCACAAATATATCATGGTAGTACTTAAATACTCTATTCATCAAATCAAAAAATATATTAAGAGAATTAGTCAAGATGAAGGGAATAAAAAAATCATAATTCTCAAATCTTATTCAAAAGGAAGTCTTTGTAATTTAAACTTTCTTCGCCCTCAATTGATGATACCAAGATCAGAGGTCAATCTTAGAGAATAATTGATCACCACAAAGCTGGTAAAACAAATCATCAATCATTGGGAGAGGGTACTTATTCTTCACTGTGATCCCATTGAGTTATCTATAATCAATGAATATCCACATTGATCCATCCTTTTTCTTCCCAATGAAAATAGGTACCCCTAAGGAGAAAAACTTGTTCAGATAAATGCCTTCTCAATAATATCTTGAATTTGTTTCTTTAATTATTCTAACTCCACATTTACCATTCTATACAGGGTCTTTGATATCATCTTGGATCCAGGTATGATTTCACTGGAGAACTCTACCTATATTTCAAGGGGAGGTCTAGGTAACTCTTCAGAAAATACATAAATATATTCTAGAACAATAGAGACATTCTCTATCATTATACTCTCATTTCCTTATCCCTCTTCACCGATCATCTCCATAAATAAGACTATGATAAGTTCTTCTAGACAAATCTTAGGCCGATATATCACTCCTTTGAAAACAACTATAGTTAGTCCATTCAAGACTATTGAAATTTAATTTTGTTGAGCATGTGTTGTTTTCAATAATAAATATTTAATGGGGAGATTGTTGAGAACAATACTCTATCTCTTTATGATGATTTTGATGTTCACAAATACCCTTTAATTGTTTTCTAATGATTTTACTTTATGTATTTTTCAAGAATTATATATTATATATATTCTAATTCTTGGAAGAATATTCAAGTGTTTACACAGCATGGAACAATTGCTAAACCATTCGGGAATCAATTTAAAGTGTTCTGGAAACACTATTCAAACCTTACATTTGGAAAGCATAGCATAAAGAAATAAATGAAAGCATAGCGTAAATAAAGAAAGGAACCCATTGTTTACTCATTACAGATTATCAGAAAAGTATGATGAAACAACCATCCGTTATCAGCAAATTATGAAAGAAAAAACCTACGTAAAGAAAAACCATATGTAAAGAAGAACCCTACATTAGGAAGGAACCCTACGTTTGGGATATTGAGAAAGTATGAAAGATGAAAAATTACATAAATCATTAAGGTTTTGTTTGTTTCTCAAAAGTATGGTTAATCAACCTTACTTTTTTAAACAACCTTACATTACTTAAAAAAAGTATGGACCATAAAACTTACGTTTGGAAGCTTAGAAAAGTATGATATACATTTGGATATGGAAGAGAAAAGTATGGATGGTCAACCTTATGTTTGTGGTCAACTTTACGTTCATCATCAACCTTACGTTTGAAGAATGTGACATCAACCCTAAGTTTGATCTATGTTACGTTTCAGAGAATGCATGTAGTGAATCTCAACCTTATGTTTGGCGTTGGGAATTTGAAGTTGATATTTTTGTTCAATGGTCTGCAAGTGATTGATCAGGTTAATTTTAAGCTGGACTAAACACTGATTTTGAAGTGTGTCCTTGAAAATTTCAGAGCTGTTTGAAGGATTGATTTAACCGGAGCTTTTCATGGCGAATATTATGAAGTATTATGACCGCTCAGATTAATTCACAAGTTTGAATATTGCGAGTCAAAGGGTGATATTTGTGGATCTGATTTTTCAGAGGAAGCACTCGATATATCTGTTTTCATTTTGAATTTCAAAATATTTTACCCATCATAACAAAAACAAGGGTGATAGACAAAAAAGTGTATAGAGATCGATATAGAAAAGATTTGAAAGAAGAACACATAGCGATCAAGAATGCAAGTGCAGATACAATCATTGTATTCGAAAGAAAGATCTGCTGCACATACTACGCTAGTTTTGAAGAGTGAAAATAGAGACAAATCAAGATACAAAGATCTACTGATTATGAAGAGTGACTATGCTCTATTTTATTGAAGAAGAAGGAACACAACAAAAAGATTCATCTATTTTTCAATGAAAACCTTTTGTGAATCTGCTACTGTTTAAGTTGCGATTATATTTTCTATATCTACTGCAACCGGATCGATATAGAACTGCTTTGACCTGAAGACCAATATTTCTAAAGATGACGATCCATCTGCTGTCAATTGAATTCTGATGCAATTGTGAAGATCAACTAGAAATGTTCTTTCTAAACGAAAATAATTTTATCTTGAGTGACCATCTTCTCGTACTAAGATGAGTAGGTTCGTGTTTGAACCAGAAGGCTTTGTTTGCCTGAAAATTGTAAAGGTATTAACTTCTTGTTTTCAGTTGTTGGATGGTCTGTGGAAAAGAGGACCAGATAGTGAAAATCACCAAGTTCGTGGAGAAAAGTGTTGGTGGAGTGGACTGAGGGCTTTCTGTTCCCCGGACCAATATACATATGTGTGTCCCTGCTTTTACTTATTCTGCTGCATGATCAAATCTAATAAAGCATAGAGGACGGAACTCGATCAATCGAAGAGTTAACGAAAAATCTGAAAGACACAATTCACCCCCTCTTGTGTATAATCTGTATATTCAAGATCCAACAATTGGAATCAAAGGGGGAGCTTATGATAGAGCCTTAGCAAGTGAGAAGAATTTAAAAGATTATACAATAGAGTATCATGATTGATACAAGAGAAGGGATGTCAATGGTCAGAGCACCATATTTTAATGGAGATAACTATGTCTGCTGTAAATCACGCATGATAATATATCTGAAAAACCTCGGATATAAAGTATATTCAAAGATTTTGGCTCCTTATGAAATTAATGAAAATCTTGAGACATGGAGTGCTGCTACAGAGGCAGAATATGATATGAATTCAAAGGATATGAATGCAATTATCTGTGGTCTAGGACCAGATGAATTCAATAGAGTATCTCAGTGCCCGACAACATATGAGATGTGGAAAACAATAGATGTGGCGTATGAAGGAACATACAATGTGAGACAAATTATATATGCTACTACCAAATTAAAATTTGATACTTTAAGAATGTTTGAAGGTGAAAGAATTACCCAAATGAATGGGATATTGACAGAAATTGTCAATAATATAAGAGCTCTATGAGATCCTATCAAGCAGGATGATCAAGCATTAAAAGTACTGAGAGTACTTCCTACTCGATGGAATGATATCTCTGCTGCAATCAGAAAATCAACACCTATTAAAGATCTAACTATGAGAGAGCTGATTGGTACACTGATGATATATGAAGCTGAAATGAAAGATGAGGCAAATGAATATAAAGTCTACATCAAAAAGGATGATACTGCCTTGAAGGTAACTTCACAAAAAAATAATAGAAAGATGAATAAGAAAGAAGTCAAATCCAAATTATAGAGCTATGACTCATCAAACTTAGATGAAGAACTGGCTCAGTTATCCATAAAATTCAGAAAATTTACAGCAAGAAAAGTGGCTTCAAAAAATCCTTTAATAAAGATGATAAGGAAGTAAGATACTATGAATTCAAGAAGATGGGATACATAAGACCATATTTACCACAATTTAAAGATACAAAGAAGAAGAAATTCTTCAAAAGAAATGACTATGATCAGAAAGACAAAAAATCTATGAAAGCCATTTGGAGTGTATCTGAAGACTCAAGTAGCTCTCCAGAATCAAGCTCAGAGAAAGAATAAGTCAATGTGAAAGCAAACATGTGTTTCATGGAAGAAACAGATGAGGTTCAATCATATTACTCCTCTAACTCAACTAATGAATCAAATTCTGAATAAAGCTACACAAATGAAAAACATGCAGCCTACTGAAATATGCTTGAAGAAAGATATGAATCACTGTTTAAGAAACGTAAGTCACTAAAGAACATACATAAGGTTGTTTCAGTTGAAAGAGATAAAATGATGAAACAACATAAGTAATTAACTGATAAATAAAATTCTATTAACACTAACTATATTAATTTTGAATCAATAATAAAAAAACTACAGGATGAAGTAGAATCCTAAAAACAGGCTGCATTGGTTTTTACAAAAGGAGAGAATTAATTAAATGAAATTCTTGGAAAAACTGTCATTAAAAAGGAAAGATTTGGAATTGGCAGTAAAGGAGAAAAACCTAAGATATACAAAAATTATTTTGTTCCTAGCACTAAAAGGGTTAATTGTAACTTTTGTGGGACAAAGGGACATATAGCTAAACATTGTTTCTTAAGACAACCTCAAATTTGTGGTATTAAGAAAGCCTATGTTTCAAAAGACTTATATGATTCAGCTGATTTTAAAAGAACAAAGCAAAACTGGATACCCAGATCATTGCTAGCTAACACCCCTGGACCCAACAGAATATGGGTACCAAAGCAATCTGTTTAAATTTCTTTGCAGGTATAAGGACACCAAAGTAGAAAATATATATGGTATATCGATAGTGGCTGCTCAAGGCATATGAGTGGGAACTCAACAAATTTTATAACACTCACTCAAAAGGAAGGAGGACTTGTCACATTTGGTGACAATGCCAAAGAAAAAATCATTGGCATTGGAACTGTTGGAGATCCAAAAACAGTCTCAATCAACAAAGTACTTTATGTACAATGATTAAAACACAACCTAATACGTATCTCTCAACTTTGTGATGATGGATATACTATTGATTTTACTAACAATTTCTATACCATTTTTAAAGATAAACTGTTTAAATTTAAGGCACCAAGAACTGAAAATGTTTATACTTTGGATTTAAATTCCTTGTGTAAACTACAAGTAAATTGCTTGACTGCTAAAGTAAGTGAATCTTGGATCTGGCATAGGAGACTTGGACATTGTAATATATATGTTTTACATAAGTTATCTAAGAAACACTTAGTTTATGATTTGCCTAGTCTCAGATTTGAAAGTAACAAATTATGTGACGCATGCCAACTTGGAAAGCAACACAAATCATCATTCAAATCTGTTAACAAAGTTTCTACAACTAAACCTATAGAACTTATCCATATGGATTTGTTTGTACCTTAAAGAGTAGCAAGATTGGATGGTAAATTATATTTTTATGTATTAGTTGATGATTATTCTAGATTTACTGGGATTTTCTTTTTGAAATTTAAAAATGAAGATTTTAATTTATTTGAAAGTTTCTTCAAATCTGTTCAAAATGAAAAAGGTTTTAATATAATCTCATTGAGAAGTGATGATGGTGGGGAATTTTAGAATCTGGAATTTAATTCCCTTTTCTCAAACATGGGTATTAAACATACTTTCTCTGCACCAAGAATACCTCAACAGAATGGGATTGTAGAAAGAAGAAATAGAAAAATTCAAGAAATGGCTAGAACTATGTTAAATTAATATAGCCTACCTATATATTTTTTGGTAGAAGCTGTTAATACAGCTTTCTATATAATTAATAGATTTTTAATAAGACCTATTTTGAAAAAGACACCCTATGAACTATGGAATAACAGAAAACCTAAAGTAAATTACTTTAAAGTTTTTGGATGCAAGGTTTACACCTTAAACACCAAGGACAATCTTGGTAAATTTGATCCAAAATCTGATGAAGGAATTTTCTTGGGATATTCTACTATTTCCAAATCTTATAAATTTTTTAATAAAAATTCAAGGATTGTTGAAGAATCAGTTCATGTAAAATTTGATGAATCTGATCCCTTTGAGAAAAGGACAGATCAAATAGATGAACCTGACTCTAACAATAACATGAGACTTGAGAACTTAAATAATGATTTTGAAAATGATATAAAAGAAATTCAGTCTAGTTCAGAGGAACATGATACTAAAGAACCTTTAACTGTATTGCCTAGATAGTCTAGAACCCTAAAGAATCATCCTTTAGAAACTGTGATAGGTGACTTAGAAACTGGTATTCAAACTAGAATAAACTTAGGAAATCTAGTGGAATTCTCTGCCTTCCTATCCCAACTAGAACCCAAGACTATAGAAGAAGCTTTAGATGATGAAATCTGGGTAATAGCAATACAAGATGAATTAAACCAGTTCAAAAGAAATGAAGTGTGTAAATTATTGGAAAGACCTCATAATTATCCAGTAATAGGAACCAAATGGGTCTTTAGAAAGAAACAAGATTACCAAGGTATAATAACTAGAAATAAAGAAAGATTAGTATCTAAAGGATATAATCAAGAAGAAGGAATTGATTATGATGATACTTTTGCACCTGTAGCTAGGTTAGAAGCCATTAGAATCCTTTTAGCCTATGCATCTCATATGAATTTTAAATTATTTCAGATGGATGTTAAATCTACCTTTTTAAATGGTTATATAATGGAGGAAGTTTATGTTGAGCAACCTCCTGGTTTTGAAAACTCTCAAAAACCTGATTTCGTTTTTAAACTTAATAAATCTCTTTATGGAATTAAACAAGCACCTATAGCTTGGTATGAAAGATTAAGTTCTTTTCTTTTGAAAAATGATTTTACTGTTAGATTGGAAGATCCAACACTCTTTAAGAAAACTATGAAAAATAATGTTTTATTGGTTCAAATTTATGTTGATGATTTAATTTTTGGATCAACTAATAAAACACTTTGTCATGAATTTTTAAAATTAATGCAAGAAGAATTTGAAATGAGTATGATGGGAGAATTAAATTTATTTTTGGGACTTCGAATATTTCAAAAATATTTTGGAAATGTTTTAAATCAAAGAAAATACATTGCTGATTTACTTAAGAAATTAGGACTTGAAAACAGCAAGACATTTACAACTCCTATGTGTACTAATATAAAACTTGATTTGGATGAAACTGGGAAATCAGTTGAAAACAAGTTATATAGAGGTATGATTGGTATTTTGTTATATCTTACTACTAGAAGGCAAAATATAATGTATTCAGTATGTCTTTGTGCTATATTTCAATAAAATCTCAAAGAATCCCATTTAACTACTGTTAAAATAATATTTAGATATTTAAAAGGAACTAATTTTCAATCTCTACTCTATCCTAAAACTTCTGATTTTAATTTGATTTCATATTTAGATGCTGACTTTGGAAGTTTTAGATTAGATAGAAAAAGAAAATCAAGAACATGTCACTTCTTAGGAAAGTCTTTAGTGTCATGGTCTAGTATGAAACCACATTCAGTTGCCCTATCAACAGCTGAGGTAGAATTTTTATATGCTGGCAGTTGTTGTGCACAAGTGTTGTGGATGAAGAACACTCTTATGGACTTTGGATTGAATTTTAATAATACACCTATTTTAAGTGATAATACAAGTGCAATTAATATTTCAAAAAATCATATTAGTCATTATATAACTAAAAACATTGATATAAGGCATCACTTTTCAAGAGATCATGTTATTAAAAAGGATATATTTTTATAATTTAGAAATACAGAAATTCAATTAGTGGATATTTTTACTAAACCACTTCCCACTGCAAGGTTTGATTTTATTAAGGGGGATCTAGGTTTATTTAATTTTAAATATTTTTTTTATTATAATTTTAAATATTATTTATTTAATTTTATTTATTTTAATTTTATTTGCTTAATTGTGTAAATTTTATTTTGTTTTTAAATACTGTTTAAAATCAATTAATAATTTGTTTTTCGAAAAATGTTTAACTTTTGTTTTTAATTTAGGTTAAATGTGCCCCATATAAATTTTATTTGTTTTTAAAATAAATGTAATGATTAGTGATTACATGGGAATCAAGGCTGTCAAATCCCTTTCGAATTCGAAACCGTTTCATTTCCACATAACAAAAAAAACCGTTTCAAAACCGAAAACCGCATACTATTGCACACCACTAATCTTCGAATCTTCAAACCCTAAAATCTTTGAACCTTCAGAAATCTACTCAATAATGGCCAAGACCAAGCGAGTAGATGAGGTCAAGAGCAGTGACGTGAAGAAGCAAAAGCCAGTTGGGCGAAAAAATTTGCAAGGTAAAGTTATAGATCTCGAATGGCTATTCTAGACTAATTTGTTGTTGAAACAAGCTTTGTCTTTTCAAAACCTTGAGCAGACTTTCAATAGTGAAAAGTATGAGTTTATGTATGAGGTAGAACTGCGTTATTTCTTCATAATAGTTCAGTTCAATCTAGGTTAGGATGAAGACACTATGATTGCAAAGATTGAGAACAAAGATTTCTCAATCTCTTCTGTTGAAATAGGACAAGTCCTGAATTTCCTGTATGAAGGACTATATAATTTTGATTTGAAAAACATTGGAGATGTTGTGCATAAGTCCTAGGACATTATGTCCTTTTTTTGGAATAACTACTGTTAAGAAAATGATGGTAAAGGATTTAGAATCGGATCATAAGATCTTGGTTAAATTTTTTCAGACTGGAATAGCTCCTAGGATGTCCGAAATGGAAAAGATTTTGTACCCTGATATGTACATAATGTATCTTCTGTTAAGTGACATCAAATTAAACTTCCCAAGGAACATGGTAAGGTAACTCAATTACTGCTGCCAGAGTGAGGAAAGAATGAACTTATATCCTTTTGGAAGGTTTATTTCAACGTTTTTGCTCAAGAAAGGATTGGTGTGACTTGTAGATGCAAGAACACGGTGTCATCATGGTAATAACTTTAGTGATGGGACACTAAGGAAAATTGGTTATTTATGGAGCACCATAAAAGGAAAAATCTTTCCAGTGGGGGAAGAAGAGGAAGAAAATGAGGTAGCTTCGGCTCAGCCTGACAAAGGTAAAGAAAAAAAACCTGAAACCAGAGCAACTACAACTGCAAGGAGACTTTGTTTTGAAATTGTAGAGGTTGAAGATGAAGGAAGTCAGGAAGGACTTCAAGTAACAAGGAAAAGAGCTACAAGAGCTGAAGAGGACACAGTGGTTTCTCAACCACTATCTGTTAAAGATATTTTGGGATATAGTCTTGTAAGGGATAAGCCTAATATTGTTGAACCTCAAGAAGAGGTAACTCAAGTTACAATGGATGTTGAAACAGAAAGACCTAGTCTTGCTGTTATTGAACCTGAAATATTTGAATCAGTGGATGAAATTAAAAATGAAACTCCAGTTGAAGTTGTGATAGAGGGAGTTCCTGGAGGAGAAGTGGCCAGTCCTCTGGCTGCTCAGGAAGGCAATGTTGCTGAAAATCTTTTTCAAGATGATATAATTATTGAATAACATTCTGATGATGCATTAGATGTTCACACTAAAGTGTTGTAGGAAGATTTTTCTGTGGAAGAGTCTAAGAAAGACTCTAAGGAAAAATCTGTAGACCAAACTGAAAAGGGATATTAAGAAACAATTGCAGAATCTTTTCCCCTAGTGTTGATACATCAAAGAACTTAAGAAGAAAATCGACCACATCATGCTTCTACTTCACCGAATGAACTAGTTGAAGATGTTTACAAGAATTTACAAAGACTAGAAACTGAGAATGCTGCTCTAAAGAGATATTTGGAATTATAAATGTTGAAATTTCAGAGACTAAAATCCAGCATAGTTTCAAGAAATGAAGTTGAGAATTTTAAAAAGGAAATGTTGATAGAATTGGTCAAAATGAAATCAGAAATGGTTTTGAAATCAGATCTGTCTGGTTTTAAAGATTATATGGAAACTCCGTTTCAATCCATAAGGTCCAGTGGATCCAGTGGTTCAGGTACCTCACCTGACCTCATAAGGAGATTTCAGACTATTACAACTGTAATGGGAAATATGAATGAGAGGTTGAATGATCTTCAATGTAACAGTGCTCCATTATCAGTGTTGTTGGAAAATCAAAAAAATTTAGTAGATCAGTTGACATCCAGTGATCCAGGAATCAGAATAATGTTAAATCAGATGTCAGAGAAGCTGGCAGTGTTTATAGAAAAATAAGAGAGAATGCATGAGTTTTTTAGAGTCAATTTAATCGCGGATATTCATATGAATCAGGAGAACAGAGAACTCATTATCAAACATGGAGATGGTATGATGAAGCGACTGAGGGAAAATCTTACAAGAATCAAGGATGTTGTTTAGATAAGATAGAACCTATCTTAATCCTAATATCCCTTTATTCCTATGTATATCATTATCATGAACATACAACTGTTTTTGAATGAAAATTTGATTCATTGTCTATTTTTTTATTTGTCTCTTTGTTTATCTAATTTTACTGTTTTAAGTTTAAATATGCCAGTATACCAGATTACCTTACTGATAAACAGTTAATTATATCATTTACCTACAGTTCAGTGCAACATTAACTGTGTTAAAATCCATGATTTATCATTCTTTTTTATATCACAAAAAGGTGAAGAAATTTGGATAAACACAACATTTTATTTTAAGCTTTTAAGACCATATTTAAATGATTTCCTATATATTTAAAATGTTTTAGATTTATACAGATTTATACTTATACATCAAACAATTTTAAGTTATTAACAGTCATTTATTATAAAGGGAATTTTTTTTTACTTTTCATTTGGGAGAAATTTGAATAAATGTATTTTATTCAGAGGGAGAAATTTGGAAAAAACTAAAAGCTTTTATTTTATTCTTTACTTTTATTTTTAAAGAAAAATAATTTTATTTTATTTTTATAAATAAAGGGGGAGAAATTTATTTCTCAATAATACAATGTTTATTTATTGAAATTATTTTTTTTAAAATTAAATATTTTTTTATCTTTTCAAAATTCTAAATTATAAGTAACTAATTTTGAAAGTTAATTTCATTTAATTAGTCTTATTATTTTATGGGTTTTGTGATCATCAAAAAGGGGGATATTGTTGAGCATGTGTTGTTTTCAAAAATACATATTTAATGGGGAGATTATTGAGAACAATACTATATCTCTTTATGATGATTTTGATGTTCACAAATAACCTTTATTTATTTTCTAATGATTTTACTTTAAGTATTTTTCAGGAATTATATATTTTATATATTCTCATTCTTGGAAGAATATTCAAGTGTTTACACAGCGTGGAACAATTTCTAAACCATTCGGGAATCAATTTAAAGTGTTCTGGAAACACTATTCATACCTTATGTTTGGAAAGCGTAGCGTAAAGAAAGGAAATAATAGCGTAAAGAAAGAAAGGAACCCACTGTTTAATCTTTATAGATTATCAGAAAAGTATGATTAAATAACCATATGTTATCAGCAAAGTATGAAAGAAAAACCCTACGTAAATAAAAACCCTACATAAAGAAGAACCCTACGTTAGGAAGGAACCCTACGTTTGGGATATTGAGAAAGTATGGAAGAAGAAACATTACATAAATCCTTATTATTTTGTTTGTTTCTCAAAAGTATGGTTAATCAACCTTACTTTTGTAAACAACCTTACGTTACTTAAAAAAAGTATGGATCGTAAACCATATGTTTGGAAGCTTAGAAAAGTATGATTTACATTTGGATATGGAAGAGAAAATTATGGATGGTCAACCCTATGTTTGTGGTCAACTTTACATTAGTCATCAACCTTACGTTTGAAGAATGAGACATCAACCCTATGTTTGATCTATGTTACCTTTCAGAGAATGCATGCAGTGTAACTCAACCTTACGTTTGGCGTCGGGTATTTGAATTTGATGTTTTTGTTCAATGGTCTGAAAGCGATTGATCAGGCTAATTTTAAGTCGGACTAAATGCTGATTTTGAAGTGTTTCATTGACAATTTCAGAGCCGTTTGAAGGATTTATTTAACCGGAGCTTTTCATGGTGAATATTATGGAGTATTATGACTACTCAGATTAATTCACAAGTTTGAATATTGCAAGTCAAAGGGTGATATTTGTGGATCTGATTTTTCAGAGGAAACACTCGATATATGTATTTTCATTTTGAATTTAAAAATATATTACTCATTATAAAAAAAACAAGGGTGATATATGAAAAAGTGTAAAAAGATCGATAAAGAAAAGATTTCAAAGAAGAACACATAGCGATCAAGAACACAAGTGCAGATACAATCATTGTATTCGAAAGAAAGATCTGCTGCATAGACTATGCTATTTCTGAAGAATGAAAACAAAGACAAATCAAGATAAAAAGATCTACTGATTAAGAAGAGCGACTACTCTTTGTTTTATTGAAAAAGAAGGAACATGACAGAAGATTCATCTCTTTGTCAAGGACAATATTTTGTGAATCTTCTATTGCTTAAGTTGCGATTATATTTTATATTTCTACTATAACCAGATTGACTCAGAACTGCTTTGACCTGAAGATCAATATTTCTGAAGATGATGATCCATCTGTTGTCAATTGAATTCTGTTGCAATTGTGATGATCACCTGGAAAAGTTATTTCTAAACGAAAACATTTTTATCTTGAGTGACCAGCTTCTCGTACTAAGATGAGTAGGTTCATGTTTGAACCAGAAGGCTTTGTTTGCCTGAAAATTGTAAAGGTATCAACTGCCTGTTTTCAGTTGTTGAACGATCTGTGGAAAAGAAGACCGGATAGTGAAAATCCCCAAGCTCATGGAGAAGAGAATTGGTGGAGTGGACTATGGGCCTTCTGTTCCCCGAACCACTATACATCCGTGTGTCCCTACTTTTACTTATTCCGTTGCATGATCAAATCTAATAATGCATAGAGGACAGAACTCGATCATCCAAAGAGTTAACGAAAAATCTAAAAGACACAATTCACCCCCTCTTGTGTATAATATGTATATCCAAGATCCAACAAGTTTATTCTATAGTTTATCTTAGAATTATACTTTTAGAGATATTACATCCCTAGTATAGTGTTGAATTCCACCATTGGAATTACTATAGATTGATGGTGATGTTGTATGGACCAAAGTTAATACTAGAGTATCAATACACTGTTTACTCTAAGATAATCCCTATAAGAGTCTTGACTAATAAATAAACTTATACTAGATCAGGAATTGATTCAATATTCTTTTTAAACATGGATCAAATAAAGGAATGTGTAGAACCAGAATGAAAAAAGTACTTTCAACATTTTAGGGAAGAAAAAGTGTACCTACCACCACATCATTTGGAGCCTCTAATTTAGCCATCGTTATAACAAATGTATAAAAATTATCCCTTGGACTATGCTGAGGTTGATAGTGTTTCCCCACCATTATATTATAATTTGGAAATTAATTGGTAAATTTCCCAAGATTTCTACACTAGAAGAATTAAACTTTCGGCTAGTGATGCACTGTCTTCCCTTTATAATTATTATTGAGAAATTGATGCTTCACCTCACCATGAAAGTTACAAGATATATGTCCATATCTTCCATACTTGTAGCACTTTTCACTCCCAAGAAATTAGTTCCTCAAATGATTCATCCCATATTTATTTCACATCGAAAGTTGAACTATCTTTCCTCCTTTTTCTTGATAGAAATTATTTTCGAAGTTTGGATCCATTTCTCTCTTATTTTCATATGATATATGTGACCAATGAATCTCTACAGACTCTAATTCAACCATTATATAACTTTTCACTATCTCCTCATAGATTTCATATTCTTTATTTTTTAGATTCCTCTGTAGATAGGATCTCAGTCCACTAAAGAATCTATCAACTATTCCATTAGGATCCATAACAAAGTTAGAGGTGTACATAGAAATTATTTTAATGTTCATCTCATATATTCCCACATATTCATTTTATTTATAATTTATCTCTATAAATTCCTTATCTATTTTTTTACATAGAATGGGGGAAATATTTATTTAAAAAGATTCTCATGAACTCTTCCCACTCCATAGAATCAATATCCCTTTTTGTATTCATGTATTCAATAAGTGTCCACCATTAATCATATTCATATTCTAATATGAGTACTACTAGGGTGAATTTCTCTAGATCTAAATAATGGAGCAAAAACATGATGATTTCTATAGATCTTATCCATTGTTTAGTAATTAATGGATCTGTAGATCAACTAAAATAAGGTGGTAGTTGACACATAAAGGACTCAATAGATAATTGTTCCCTTCATGGTGAATTTTTTCACTCAACTTGATTTATGTTATTTTTCATAACTTGAGTTAGTTTATTCATAATCCTCATAAATTTTTCCATTATAGTTTCCATCAGAACACCATTAGTGAATCATCTACTACACTCATTATTTATGTAGTTCCTCCTATTTCCTACCATTTTTCTAAAAGAAGAAAAATCGAGTGAGAATAATTTAATTTTTATGAATATTATAATCCTAAAGAAAATTTATGTCTTAAAAACATCATGTTTAAATATGTTATTAATATCCTCTAATAATAATCACATTTTATATATATCCTTCATAAAGATTCATTAAAAGATTTGAATTTACAAAATATATCCCCCCAGAGTGACAAACCAGGTGTGCAACAAGGCCTATTGTCATGAACTAGTTCTCAATAAAGTCTAGATAAATGTTGTGTTTTTAGGTGTTGCCCCTAGGAATATCTATGCGAGATCCACATGCACTAGTAGTATCTATACATGGATGTATTTTCTTGGAAACCTCTTACATAATATTCACCAAAATAATAGGATTTTTTCCTATATTTATACTTATACCTTGGGTTTATACTAAATTTTTGAAGTCCTGATTTCCATAAATAACTAAACCATCATTTGATACCAACTATGCCATCTCACCTTTTTGTCACATAGCTTTTTCATTACATGGGACAAATAGAGGGTCGTTTAAAGTTTAGTTTCTTGAAAAAAAGTTATGAAATACATGAAAACCTAAGGCATTATTATAAATACACTTGGAATAAATATTCATGGGTTTACCCTAAGTTACTTTAATTTCATCTCATATCTTGGGGACAAACATCAAAGTAAAGGGGTGAGCATGAAGCCCAGTAAGGGAATAAGTAAGGGAGAAAAAAAACATGTGATCATGAGTCATATCAAAATGAACATGAGGCATAACAATAGGGAGTGAAAATGAGGAATATAATAATAAAAATAACATCAATCATAACATAAAAAAATTTTCTACAACATTTAAATGATATATGCATATGAATATCACCAAGGTGTCAAATGAAAATTACCAATGTTATTCACCAAGGTATCATAAAACATGTCATCTCTATAAATTAAATTATTTTCCAAATAAATTAGACCACTCTCAGGGTACACCCTTCATATTTTTAAATTAATGTGATCCACATTAATCATAATAAATCATTTCATTAATAACCCATGGAGAATAAAGAATGAGCTTCTTATCAAAATCACGGTGTACATAAGTGGTTAAAGACTTGATAATTACATCATTTTTAACCCATGAAACAGAAATGTGTGTCTAATATTTGTAAAATCCCAAATAAATAATTCATGTTTAAATCTATTTTAATACCAATTGGTAGGAAAGGGTGTTATTATATTCAAATAAAAAGGAAAATAAAATTTCTCAAGTAAAACAGAGAAATTTGAGAAGTAAATTCACAATATGATGGGTATAAAACATGGTTTTAGAAAATGGTAAAATGAGGGTGAATGAAGGCCACCCATTTATAAAAGACTATTATTATAGTAATGGAAAAATATAAAGTGGAAAAAATAACATATTTTTTAAATTAGAAGATGTACCACATAAAAAGGTAACTTGAATGGAAAGATAAGTGGAGACTCCCCTTACCTTGAAGAGTTGTTCCTAAAACATAAGGATGGAACCATGGGGGATTGATAACAACTTAGGGGGACTACATGGGAGGTAAAATCACCATAAATTCATGGAATATGGATTGAGAGTGAAGATTAATGGTGAAATTTTGGGCCATTTATAGAAAAATAAAAAAACAATGTTTAATGACTTCCAAATATCGGTCTTGTAAGTCTAGGTTGTGGAAAATGAAAAACCATTGGATTACGCATGGTTTTTTCTCATGGTTTTGGAAATTTAAGTCACAATTTATGATATTTTATGCCACTATAAATGAACTCCATTTTTTATACTTATTTTGGTATGAAAAAGTAAATTTTCCACAAAGTAACGTTTTTAAAAACACATTTTCAATTTTAGACTTTGTAAAGTATCATATTGGTTTGGAAATTAATTAAAATATATTAAAATACATAATATTAATAAAATAACACATTTTTTTCTTTTATCATGGTTAATTAATTATTAAATCATTATTAAATAAATATGAATTCATAAAATAGAATGAAAAACAAAAACTGTATTTTTTACTGTTCACAAAAATAAAGTATTTTAGAAAATTATCATTAATTCAACCTAAACTAATTTCAAATTGATTATTTCAAAACTAATGCATATTTTTTCAGAATAATTCTTTAAATATGAGAATTTAAACTTTTATATATACAAATCCTTATTTATTTAGAAATATTAGTTTTTAAGGAATAGTCAAATTTCTAACACTTATAAAAAATATCCTAGGACATTATAAAATTATTTTATCATTTATATTTAGTTATATGAGTCTTTTAAATTATTATTAAAAAATATTATTAATAATACATGAGTTTATTATAAACCCTTATATAGTTTCTATAAAAAAATTAGGTTTTATTTTCAACCAAAAAACAATTTATGAAATTTATCTCAACTCAACATATATTTTATTAAGAAAAACTATACTTAAAAAAATACATGGAATAAATTTTTTTTATAAAAAGGAAATTACACTTTATATAAATAATTCCTAGACACGTAACCCCTTATTACACCAATTCTCTAAGGGTAAGGTGTGTGATAGTGGTAGTTTCATGGGGTGGATCAACTAACATCGATCGAATGGTAATATCCAATAACTCAAACTTATCCCATATGCATTTTTTCAAACTTAACTTATTAAGGCTCAACTTGGGCTTTGTAAAGGGTGAACCCTAGTGATACTAAATCCCTCCCAAGTTCTAAAAAATGGGATTGAAATGGTATGATTCTACTAGTTGAGTCCAAAATTTCTCATTTATGATTCAATTATCCTCTTTTATTACTACTTATAAACACTAATTATAATGGTAAAATTATAACCCAAGGTTATAGTTTAAAATGGGCATATTGAATAATGTTTATATAGACCAATCGTCATATTCAACCATTGGCCATATAACGGTCAAATCCCAATGATCACATTTCCTTTTATACCCTATAAATACCTCTTTATTCTTTAACTCAATATTCACTACAATTACTCTTATGGTTATATTTTCATTTTATATGATGTTGATCAGTTTAATAATATTTGTTTTTTATTTCTGTAGTTTTGGCCATTAGGGTGATGATTTTAACGGATAAGGTCAATTTATATTTTCCTATTTTAGCTATTTAGTTTTATATTTTTTGTCCAGTTATAATGTTTGGCATTTTAATTGGTTTCATAGTCAACTAATTTAATGATAAATATTAATGATATAAGGTTTTGTTGGTTCATATATATTTTGTACATGTATAAAATAATATAATACAACAAACATTTTCTTTGAAGACAAATATATTTTAAAAATTCTGGGCCATTATAGTATTCATCCAGTCCCTTGAATTTGGATTTAACCCACTGAATTTGTGAGTTTTCATAATTGAATTTTTTGGTCTTATATGGGTACATGGTTTGTTTGTTTTTTATTTTTAGATTATTTGTAGCTATTTTTCTCATAATGTCCTTAAGACTGGACTTAGGTTTTAGAGGGTATTTTTGGGAAGACCTTTGTAGTGGTTGAGGATATATGGGTGGTGGTGTAGGATGAATACTTTACCATTTTTTGTTTCAGGATTGTCGAGGATCCTTTGAATATCCCCTTCCCATATTATCGCTTGTCTTTACACCTAGAGTTGGATAGATAGTATTATTATTGCCTAACGGCTTGGTTATCAGGTCATCTTGGGATGATGGTCTCACAACTCTCAGAAGATCCTCTCAATTGAGGAAATTGGTTTGAATAATGTGTGTCAGTGGCATAGATACCACATTTAATTGGATAATGAGGTTGGTATTTCTATTGGTAATGAGAAATTTTTTGGAGCAGGGTACTTAACACTTAAAAATTTGTGTCCACCTTCTTTACAAATTAAGAACTTTACACCTCAATGACACCTCATATGGGTACATTAGACCTTTGACCAAACTATTGAGTGTTTTTTCATGTTTCCAATGAGAGTCCTTACAACGATTGAGGTATTTTCACCAGGGAACCACCTGTAGTAGTCTCAATCATGTTATGATTTATTGGAATTAAACCTTTATAAAACTATTGTATTAAAGATTTATCACTTATTTGGTGGTGTGTATAACTTGAAAAAATATTTTTAAAATATTACCAATATTCATAAAGTGTTTATATATTAGATTTTATTATTATATAAATTTATTTTCTTATTATTTTATTTAGAGAGCCTGGGAAATATTTTTCAGGAAAAAGGTGTCTCATGTCCGTACAACCTCTAATTTGGTAGTGAACAAAGTTTATTCATTTTTTGAAGGGTATTCTAAATAAAATGGGAATTCCATTTTCTTAACCAATTATGCATCCATATTATAATGTTTTAATGTTGATCATACATCATGTAATTCCTTTGTGTTCTTATATGGGTCTTCTCTGACCAATCCATGAAAATTTGGTAATAAGTGAATGAGTATGGATTTTAGTTCAAAATCAGGTGCCTTGGATTGTATTTGAATGTATACGGGTTAGATATATACATCAGGATAAGTTAGTTCTCATAATTTCTAGGTATTTTTAGCCATATTATGAAATTTTATTTTATAATATATGTTTTTTAGAAGAATAATAAGGATCAAGAAAATTGATGATGTTTTGTCCATCCTCCTTCAAAGGACCATTCAATGCTTCTTGGTATTGATGATGCAAAATTATCTGTGGTTCGGGTTGGAATGGAAGTAGATCAACTAATGATGATAATTCCATAAAAAAGACTATATAAAAAATTATTTTATAATACAAAATTATATGAAAGTTTATCGAAAAAAAGAAGCACGTAAATATTTTAAAAAATACACTATGTTCTTAAGTTTGTGTCTCCAGGGGAAGATTGACATCATAGAAGCAGAAACTGACTCTATGGTCCTGCACAATTATTTAAATGGAATTATTTGTATCCCTTGGTTAATATCCTACATCATAATAAACTTATAAGCTATTCTTAAAAACAATATCAAATTTTTCCACTCATTGTGGGAGGGAAATAAAGTTACAGACTACCTAGCCTCACTTGATGTCATTGGTCCTGAGACCATATGTTTACATAATCTAAATATCTTGAAGCCTGAGGGGGTCAATCTTGTTAGAGGTATGCCCTTAGACTACACTATTTTAGGTCCCCTTAGGCACGTGTTACCTTGGATTGTAGTGTCTTTCCATGGCCTATATTGTACCTTTCCCTTTCCTTTAATAAAAATTTACATGATGATGATAGACATTCCATAGTTCATCTCTCAAGGAGTGTTGGAGGTTTAATGTACTTGTATTTAATAAAAATGATTAAAATAGGGGGTGGGGGTATGGTTTTGAAAACAATATTAAAAATAAAATAAAATAATAAAATATTTTAATATCTGATAAAAAATATAGTGTTCTTATAATAATGAGAAAAGGAGGTCATTTCAAGTTCATTATAAATCTTGGTTAGTTAATTGTTCTGAAAATTAAACATGGTTAAATGTAATCCTTTGGTTAAGGACAATAAAGATTTTTATTCTCCTCATGCCTTTTAAAATGATTCATAAAGAACCAAACCTCGAAAAAAATCATATTGTCAAGGTTCAGACCTCAATAATTGAATAAGTGTTTCCAAAACATACTAAAATCTCAGGTATGTGAATATTAAAAAGTTTGAATGTGTTTTCTAATAATAATAACCCAATATTCCCACTTTAAATATCAATCCAATTGATGTTCAAATGAAACTTTTTTCACTTAATTATACGAAAATAATTCATTCAAAGTAGAAGAATGTTAAGATAAAAAATAAATTAAATGTTGTAAATATAAATTACCCCAAACTAGTAGAATAAAAGGTTCCATAACACCCTCTATAAGTGTTTATAACTCCCTAAAAATGACTTAACACCATTTATCTCACCAGTGAGAGGAGGAGGAGGTATGGGTGGAACTTCACCTTCATGCTCGATCCCCCTATGATGATAGGGGCCTCTAGAAAATCTATGATAAGAAAAGGAGACATTTGGGTATCTAAAATGGTAATTATTTTCATCATGGTCAAATATACAAATGGGGTGCCTAGGGTTCTATTTTATAGGTGAAGTGGAAGGTGGTTTTGGGCACCCAAAATTTGAGATACCACTTTTCTCAGGTTTTTGGGTGACCAGATAGCCTTATGTTGCTTTGAAAAAAAAACTATAACATTGTTTCCTGAACTATTGAATATCTCTATAACAAATTGGCATCATATAGAGGCCTACATCCATATATATGGCCACATTAATGAAGTGACCTTGAGACCATGAACAGTGAATATTCTCTCCAATGGTGGCACATTTTGGACCTCCAAATGGATGAATTCAGCTTCTTAAAGATAAATGTATCCCACATAGTTGTAGATTCACTCACCAATTTTAAACCTAGTTAGATGCCCTTATCATATGAAGTATTTATTTTAATCCACATATGTGCTTAGGATCTTGTGTAGTTTTTCCCTTTTTTCTTGAATTTCCTTACGGTCTCTCCAAATCACCTCCTCCTGCAATGTCATCATTAAAAAAAGTAAATTTTCCATTTTTATCGTGATTAAAATTAAATAATTGAAACAGATTTTTAGTGGAATTTGTTATTATATTTGCAATATTCAATAAAAAATTAGCTTAACATAGTATTATAAGGGTGGAAATGGATAGTGAATTAGTACATAATCAAGAGGCAGAAGTCGAGCATCAATGGATATAGGATATTAACTATTTAAATCCATCTCGACTAAAATCCTTTAGATTCTATTTTCAATGATGTTCTTCACCATGGACATGTGTAGCTTTAACGAATCAAGTTTGGAATCATCTTCTAAATAACATGATCTTCTCCATTCAGTCATCACTTAATCCCTATTAATGTGTCTCAGTGGCATGAAAGGTTTTATTCAAGCTTGGTCAGCTCACAAGGAAGGGATTAGGGATTTTGATGTGCCTGATCACTTGGATTTTAAAGGATCATGGTAGCATAATCATGGATACGACAGGTTGGAGATGAGGGTATGGTAGATTATGGAGGTGACCATGAGAAAGATCATGGTAAGTTGAAAATTCTTTTTGTTGTAGGTTATCCATGGTCACTTGTGTTAGAGGTGGGGGAGGAGGGTTCTGTCACATGAAGTATCTTCATGTGGTCAGTTCAGTGGTCATGAGAGGAACACTCACTTCAATTCATATTTCTTTACAAGAATGGTAACATCATTGTGGGATATTATTCACACATGATGTATCATGGGAAGTGACCATGAGATGATCTTTTGGTCACTTTTCAATGGTCATTTAAGTGACTATAGAGATGTATTATATATTTGGTCACTTCGATCCTTTGAAACTATTTTTTTTCCAATTTGAAAATTACAAAAAAAATAAAACTTTAGTATGTTCGTTTTTCCAAGTAAAAAAAGTAAAATTGAAAATACTACTTTTATATTGAAAAAATAATTTATAATTAATTTTAATCTACCAATTAAAAATCAAATTTGAAAAATATCAAATTTACAATCATTTAAAAAATCACTTTCATTTCCAAATTATCATTTCACAAACAAAATCACACAATTTTAATTTCAATTTTAAAATCAATTTATTTATTTAATTTAATTAAAAAAATGAATGAAATAATTAAAACTCAAAAAATACACCCGTTTAAAGAATATTAATTCTAGACTGAATATTTACAATTTTAAATTCAGGATTAGAAATCAATTTAAATTTTGTTTGTATGGATTCTTAATTAACCTAAAAATGAATAAATCATTGAAAAGTTATTGATTTGAGATAATTGTCAATTCAATACAAAATTCAAAATGGCCATAAAATTAACTATTTTATCTAGGGTTTGTATTAAATTAGGCATTATTTTCAAGAAATAATAGATTTTTTTTTGAAAATTTTAGCTCAGATCAATGTTTTTCAGTGGTTATTGTTTAAGTAAGGCTCACTAATGGATAAGGTAAGGAAATATAATCCCTTATACTATTTATCAATTTATTCCTCAGATATGGCTATGATTAATTTTTCAACCGATTATTAAATATGACACACTAAAATTAGGAAGGGTGTGCTATCTCAATGATATTTTATTACTTGTAAAAACATTAAGTGGTCTTACACCTGGAAGTGTGTTCATGTGTTCTTGTTTTAAATTATATCCTCTTCCTTTAAAGTTTTTAACATTAGTTCATATGTGAGTTTATTTTTTGGTAAATCTAATTAATTAATTAGATAATCAATTTTGGTATTTTTAGTCATGTATAGTAATAATTGTTTTCATTGTTTGGTTTACTTGTTATCATTTCTGGAAAATGAAGTAAAAGGTGATTGATCATTGTTTGCTTAAGTTAAATTTCCATACATGACTGTTTTTCATGTTATTTCTATAAACATCCTTTAAACAAGATCTATTATTTTGATTATAAATGTTTAATAATTTATAACCCTTTCATGATTTCATTGTCTCTGATATACCTCTCTAATGTAAACGCATGATAATATTTTAAATTTCCCCTTAGTATACCAAAACAACATTATGAATAATAACCTATTAGTGAGACCAAAATTTTACTTGTGTGTATACCTTTATGGTCATATTCATGATTTTATAAGAGTATCATTTCCTTCCACCTAACCCATTTGAGTTACAATCCAATGATCCAAGACTAAGCTCAGTTAATAGATCACATTAGTGGTAAGATGATTATTGAGTTAATTAGAATAGAAAGGGATGGTATGATGTGGGTACCTTTGTTTTCCAACATTAGGATACTCTCTTTTCCAACATAAAGTTTCAAAACTCTAAAATTATATATTCTCTTTAAAGCATAAAACTTATATTTGGTTTTAAATTCACTCTTAACTATAATGTGTATTCCGTTAACCTTATTTTACATTAAATCATGGTTTATTATCATGTTCAAATAATGTGTTAATACCAAAATAAATCAAATAAAATTCCAAATGTGTAAAACTTTATGTTTAAAGTTCACTTTCCTTTAAAAAAAATTTCCCGAAAATGTGGTTTAAATAAGAAAACCAAATATGGATAGAACCAAATTACACACTTAGATTGATTGTTACCTAAAACATACCTAGAGACTGATTATCCTAACCTTGGTTGGGTTTAGCTATTAATAATATATTCATTTGGGATTTATGATATATGTTACTATAAATACTTGATATAATAATTTGAAATGATAATTATATTATGTTTTCTTTTATATTGGTGTAGTTGATTGATTGTATATAATATTTCAACATGAAATTGTTTTTCACTATTTCTTCTTTCCTGAGACTTTACATGATATTATATTAAATTTTTTAACAGAATTGTACATGTATGCATGATATTAATAATGTGTTCAAGGATGCTGAATAGTTATTATTATAATGGTGTTTTGAGATCAGATATTGATTAATAGTTAATGATAATTCTATATTGTTTATGTAAATATCCTCCAATGGCCCGAATGCCTTCGTTTTTTTTATTGATTTTGATAATCCACCTTTCAAGGGGTGATATGGAACCCTTACAAGGCCCATAGGCATAAGTATTACATGGGCCATAGGTATTAGAGGAATTCATTGATCGTAGGCTTCAAAAATTACATACAACCTAGACTAACTACTTGGAACTGCTCCTCCCCAGCATCTTCATCGTGAAATCAGCTCTCGACCTTCACATGGATATTCGTCTAGGCATTCCCATACATGCACAAGCTTCTCCCGATGATAGGTTTTATACCTTCTCATTCTTGCAATCTGTTTAGCTTCTGCTATGGTGAAAGCTCCTTGCTCATCCTCCTTGTAGAGCTTGTTCCTTGTAGGTTGTCTGGTTTGCATCTTCACTTAAGGTGGCCTAAAGGCCTTGAGGTGACCCGAAGTCCTTACTGACCTGAAGGTCTGGGTGGCCCAAAGGCCTTAAAGGACTCAGGGGCCAAATCGGTGGCCCGAAGGTCCAAACGGGGGCATATTCCTGGCTGCTACAGTGCCAAACAGTGCCTGCTATAGTTCCCATTATAGTACCTACTATAGTCCTCCTACAGTACTGCTACAGTACCTGCATAGTACTGCTACAGTGCCTGTACAGTACTGCTACAGTACCCCGTATGGACATAGGTCCTAACTCTAGTAGTGTTTTTGGATGGGATGGGTAAAATATTTATTAACCCCCATTCTGGATGGGATGGGATATAATATTTACCTAACACTAGCCTGACATTTGTAACCGACTTTCCTGAAGCAGGTGTGATAAGGTGAGTACATGTTTGGAACATATAGATATAGAGATCCACTTTATATAGCTCTTTATTTACCTATTAGTCACTTATTTCTTCCAATTATATTTTTTTATCTACTAAATTGTATTATTATTATATATGTGTAAATGTTTTGACATGAATATGTAAACACTTATTTATTCACTATCATATTGATAAACATTGGCAATGCACTACTAAATTTGTATATACTCACACCCTATATAGACCCCTTAGAAGACATGTAGTTTCACTTTTTGTATTTTGGGTACCTAGGTGGCTACTAAATGTTCATGGTTTGTAGGATGTTGTTTTCATAGGATTTTGTTAGTCTCCACCTTAGTGTAAGAGTTGATGATATAGTTTGTGGGAGAACTATTTAGACCATCACTTATACTTTTAGGGATTCCTTGGGGTTGTGAATATTGTATGCCTTGTTTTCCTATGTCCTCATTCTTGGGTCAATCATCACATGTAAAGTTTTTCTATGCATTTATTTATAGATTCATTATTATTTATTATAATTAATTTTTTTTGGGCCATGTCAGATTTGTCTTTAGTATTTTCCAAATTATGCACAATTATTTATGGTTTTTTAGGGAAACATAGCTTGAGTTTTCATATTAATAAAATTTGGTAAGTAATTACCCATCATAAAAATTAAAACCATGATGATATTTGACATCCCCTTGGGATCAAGGAATGCTCCTGGGGTAATAGTGTTGTGATCCGGGTTCCATCGAAGGGTATTCGGGTCATATGCATTACAAAATGGAATAAGTGGAACGTTTGGCTATTGAGATTTTTATACTTTTGGGGACAGGAGATATGAGTATTGATAATTCATATGTAATCCATAAATAGGATCAATAAAATTATTTATAGTAGAATATCATGTTATCATGGGATGTTTCTATAATGAATAAGTACAATTGGTTTGAGTGAATGGTGATCCAATTGTCTCAAGTATGATATGGTGAAACTTGAAAAATTTACAGGGCTTGACATAGAACCAATATCTTTATATAATCATGCCTAATATGGTCTTATGGAACTTTAGGTCATGTGAATCTTGATTATATTATAATTAATACTTGTGAATTGCCTTAGTTAGTTAATAACAGCTAATAAAGACAATTGTGTTTTATTATATACCTTATTATATGTTATATAATTAATTAAATTCACTCACATACTTGTTTGAATCTAATCATATTGTTTTTTATCTAATTAACTTTTCTAATGAGCATGATACTTGTCTTCAGGACAACTATTATAATAAAATTGGTCCATTGGGTATTTTTCATTCCTTGTTGGGAGGGATGAGGCATGAACTATTAAGGTTTTTATTTGTGTATGTGTATAATTGGTTTCTTATAATCCCATATAGAAAAAACAAATAAATAAAAATATAAGAACAAATATCAACCCTATCAAGTGTCTATTAATGAACATATTATTCACGCTTATATAATAATTTACTACTGAGAATTCCATATTTGGATCCCTTCTTGTTTTTTATTATATACCATGTTAGGATTCATGTTCCTAGGAATTTTATATATTTTATACAAGTAAAGTAATGATATTTTTCAAATATCTTTACCTCTATTATGTTAGTTATTTTTTACATGTTATATTATACTATTATATAAGTAGATAAAAAATGATTTAATTATTTCAAAAGTGAACATATGGTTGACAACCTAAGGTTTTAAAAAAAGAAATGGGTTTAAAAAAATATTTTTTAAAGTGAAGTATGGTTTTTAAAGGTGGTGGTTTTTGGAAAATATATGTATTCTATAAAGTGAAATGGCGACCCTATTTTCTCAATATTGACTTTGGAAGCAAGTTGGTTTGTAAAACACCTTGTTTTTAAGAATGTTATTTTATTTTTGGATTTAAAATGAGGATATTTTATATATTAAAATTTCATAAATAGTGTTTTGATAATTAGATACTCAGTGGAAAGGAATATATATGGTATTCTATGAAGCTTTTATGGAGGGAAGTACCTCAAGATTAGAATTGAATGATATTTTTTATTTTGAGGATGTAAACTAGATGGTATGTTTTTTTGGTATTATAGTTTTCTACAATTTTGATAATCTAAACATATTTGGAGTGGTTTTTGGGTAATTGTACTCTCTTGGTAATAATGGGATTCATTGATTTTTGGATTCATGCAATGGGGTAATGGTAATGTCTTGGGATGAGTAACCGTGATTCAATTTGGAATTGAATTTTTGGATATGGATTTGATTTTTGGTTGAGAATTTTATTTCAGAGTGTTAGAGGTTGTTTCACTTTTTAATAATTATGTAAGGGTAGTATAATGTGTGATTTGGGGAGCCTGTGATCGTGTTATCTATTCATATTCCTTGTGGACAGTGGGTTCTTATAGAATTTTGTATCTTGGGTTGTAATTAATGGTTGTGTATCTTAAGAGGGATCAATATATTGGTGGATACCTTAGGATATTCATTAGAGATATAGTGGCGGTTCCATGGTCATACAGGATTTTAAGTGTTTAGGTTTGGTATCTCCTTATACTTATCAAGTATGAGAAGTTATATGGTGGGAAGGTTGTAATGGTATTTGTAATGATTAGAGTGATTAATGTGATCTTATTGTATTAAGTAGAAACTTTGAGTGATTAAGAAATAAGTTGTTTTTAATTTTAGGTATCCAAGGAGGGGTCATTTTTTTCTAAGGTCTATTCTTGGATTTTTTATATTTGGGGGAGAGAAAATGGGTGCTTTTAGATTTTGTTTGAGGTCTCATTGGTGGTTTTGGGGTTTAGGATGTTTCAACCTATAGTTTATAATTGAGGTGACATCGGGTACCTAGTGGGCTAGCACCAGGTACCCTGTGAGATAATCTAACATGGTTGTGGTGTAGAGGTGTCATTGGGTACCCTATGACCCATACCTTGTACTAGTTGTAGTTAGGAAATGTATTTCTAAATAGGAAAAGGGTATTCCCCTAAAACCCTTATTTATTTCTTTTCCCCTCCACTCAACCCTCATTCTTCCTAGCTTTATTGGGATCTCTCATATGACCATTCTTTCTCTCTTATTACCCACCATTTTTCATCATGATCTTGAGTAGATTCAAGGATTCTATTCAATCTATGTTCAAGCTATTTATTCCTCTTCATCCTCATTTTATCGCCCTTCCCCTTGTTTCCATATTTTCCCCTTACGATAATTAGGTTCCTTGATTAGGGATTTCACTAAATTCATGCTGAAACCTTATCCCATGACTTGCCTTCTTCTTCATTGAACTATGGAGGGCCTAAATGGGGAATACCTAACTTGTTTATCACTATTTTAACAAACTATATATGTGGATAGGGTTTCATTAAGGTTTTATAATCTGTGTGTTCTTAGGTCTATTTTGGTTAGGGATATTATATGTGGTATGTTTAGGATTATTTTTATTGTAATATACCTTGGTTATTATTTTATTTTGTTGAGGTTTCATAACTCTTGATTTATGGTGATCAATATTTTGGTTTTTTGGTTATTGATCTTTCTTTAATGAATGATTTGGGACATTTTTTGGATTTTGGGTGTTTTGGGGTTATTTTTCAAGAGGCTTAGTAATGGATTGAGTAATTAAGTTTAAATCATTTGGGGGATTTACAAACTATGATTTGGAAGTTCCTACCATTACCTTTCCAACTAATTTATAAATTCAAAACATTATTTTAATTATTTTTAAAAGGAATTATTTCCAAATAAAATTTTATTAAATATAGAGAAATGTTTTAAGTGGGATTTCACATCGATGTGTGTGTGTTATGGTTTTAAATTTTCCAATATTCATTTAAAGAATATGGAACTAGTTCATGTGTGAGTTTAATTTTTAGTAAATCTATTTAATTAAGTTGATAATTAATTTGGGCATGTCTAGTCATGGATAATATATAGTTTTTTCTCTTGTTTTATTTACATGTTATCATTTTCTTAAGTTCATTTTTCCACCTTAAAGGTTATTATTGGTTTTCTATAAACATCTATTAAGAATGTTATATTGTTTTGATTCTAAAGGTTTCATACCTTATAACCCATCAATATTGACTTTGTATTAATATACCTCTCTAAATGTAAAATTATGTTACTTATTTAAATTTAACCTCAGCATACCCAAACTCTATTGTGAATAAAAACCTGTTAGTGGAACCAAAATATCACTATTTTCTCTACTTTTAGGTTCTCAGTAATGTTTTTCTAAAAGTATCATTACCTTTCACTTAACTCATATGTGTTATAAGCCAATGATCTGAGCATAGCCTAAATTAAGATATCACATTGATGGTGAGACATTGGATGAGATAATTAGGGAAGAAAGGGATGATATTATGTGTGTACCTATTTTTCCAAAAACTAACATACATTCTTTTCCAATAAAAAGTTTCAAAACACTAAAATGACATGTTCTCATGAAAGGATAAAACCTATCTTTTATTTTAAATTAACTGTTAATATTTAAACTATATTTCATAAATATTCATCTCCTTTAAATAATGTATTGGTACAAAAATAAATCAAATGAATTTCTTAAAGTGTAAAAAATTATTTAAAGTTTTCTTTTTTTTAAACAAAAATTTCCTTAAATAATATTTTTAATTAAGAAAATATAACATGGATAGAACCTCACCACTTACTTAGATTGGTATTACCTAGTAATTACCTAAATACTGATTTTCCTAACCCAGTATTGGTTAATATGATAATCATATATTACTTAGGGTTTCATGAGACAAGTTACCATAAAGACCTGAGATAATAATTTAAAATGAGAAGTATTTCATGTTTACTTCTATATTATTGTGGATGATTGATTGTATTCCATATTTCACTATGAACTATTTTTTCATTATGTCTTGTTACCGAAGACTTTACTTGATTTTATATTAAAGTGATTGATGTGATTGTTTATATAAGCATCATATAGATTTTTTGTTCAAGAATATTGAATGGTTATTATTATAATAGTGTTTTGAGGTTGGATAGTGTTTATTATTTGATGGTCAAGATAGTCATTCTATAGAAATGTACATATACATGTATATATATATATATTGGTTTTATATAAATTATATAAGGTACCACTTTAGGAGTATGGTGATGAGATTTAATTGAAGTGACCAAACTTTCTATACCACTACCCCTGTCCCAAAGGACAATCTTTGGCCCTGAATTATGTATACACATTACCTTTCCTATGGGATGGTATTAGTCCCTAACTCAAGTAGTGTTTTTGGGAGGGATGATCTAATATTTACCAACCCAATGTCTTGATTGGACATAATACAATATTACCCTACCGCTAGCCTCACATAGAAACCAATATTTATTGAAGAAGGTGAGATCAGGTTAATATAGGTATGGACCATCATGGGTGAGGGGGTTACTTTATATAGACCTATATTTACTTTTTAGTTAATTATTTCCACCATTCAATCCATTTTTTGTTGTTTATCTTAAAAAATATTTTATTATTACATCTATGTAAATGTGTAGGGATGTTCATGTATACACATATTTATTCACAATCATGATGAGTCATGATAAAGGTGCCCTACAGAGTGTGTATTTTCTCACACCCTGGATGGACACCTTGGTGTTCATGTAGATTCAGTTGTAGAGATTCAAGTACCTAGATAGCTACTGAATTCCTAGGGTTTAAATGATATTCTTATTATTGGATTTAGTTGGTCTCTACCTTAATGAAAGAGTAAATGGAATGGTTTATGTGGGGGTAATTTTTATTATCTCTTATACTATTAGGGGTTCCCCTAGTTTTTTCATGTCTTAGGTATTGTTTGGAAATATCTTTTCTTTTGGGCTAATTATATATATTATACTACACTTGGTATGTTTTTTTGAATTCATATTTTGTTTCATTGTTTTTTATTTATTTAGTTTGGTTATTTTAGGATATGTTGAGTTAGTATTCTAGAATTCCCAACTTATGGATTTTTATTTCGATTTTTTGGGGGAAAATTACTTTAATTTTTCATATTAATCAACGTAGGTTAATAATTCCACCCATCTACCTTAGACCCACAGTTCTAGTCGTTAACCCTTGGGGAACAAGGAACATTCCTATTGTAGTAGAAAATTTTTCTAGTTGCGATCAATGTGTAGTTGATTCACATAAATTTCAAATCTAACCAAACTTATAATGAACCTAATGAGATTACATCAAACATAATTAATCAATCACATTTAATCAAACTTCTATATCCATTTAGTACATTAAGTATTAACCAAATCAATATTAATTTATATATTTTCATCACTTATATTTTTTTTCAATATTAGAGTTATTAACCAATTATGAAAGGTGGGGGAATATAAATAGCCATAAATAGGGCTCCACAACACATGTCAAATATTGATAAACAATGTAAATGAAGCAACATAGAAACACATAAATCATATGCGAACACCTCTAACCTTATAATTTATTTAATCTAGTTTATTATATTTAATATGTTAATTATTACCACATACCCATTGAAATAAAGATCATTATAATTAAAAATTCACACATAAATAAATAATATAAGTATCTTGAATCACCTACCTCAACTTGAGATTCAATAATCAATGAACATAGGTGATAAGAAAACACTGATCAAGCACCTCAAAACTGACAAGGATCCACCAAAAATCCTATATACAACAACCCCATCAAGACCATGAACAAAAATTGCTAAAAGAAAACTAATATTACTTACATGATAATGATATATATATATATATATATATATAATAAAAAGGGATAATAGAAAATAAAATAAAACATACCTCATATCATAAGATCTCAATCACATGATGTTAATGGTGAATAACTACCAAATAATGAATAAAGAATGAAAAAACTGACCCATAATACTTCCAAGGTTTCATGGTGGGGGTGGGATTGGATAAAATTTCAAGGGAAACCTAAATTTATATTAAAAATCTAGATACATGACGTCATGATTTGACTAGATTAATTATGTAGTAATGTCATCCTAATCTGAAAATCAAGATGCAATATCCTCAATTATTATGGTTTCAAGCCTCTTAAATAAGATAAAAACAATGTAGTCCATGCTGTAGTAGGGGTCACTATGATAAAAATATTAAACAACTGAGAATAAAAGTGAAATCCTCGACCTTATACCTAAAACCAATCAACCATATAATATCACCGTAGTGTAATGATCACTACCATGGAGTAATGATCCCAAAAATGGGATAACCATTAAAATCTATATCAAATACTTCTGTGAAATATTTTTTTGTTTGGATAGTGTGTAAACCATTTTTTATTCATGTAATAAAACTTATTCATGGATTGAATATGGAAGTACAATTATAAAACTGGATAATGATATCATAATGAAGCAACTAAAGTCTAGAATCCTGGAAGTAGAGAAATTAGAAGAAGTGAAATTATAAGAATCAGTGATGATTCTAGAATAAAGAATTGTGTAACAATAAATTAATTTCATAAGAATCAATTATAAATTTATATAATAGGTTCCTGATATTCATGAGGGTTATGTAAAGATTATATAAAAGGTTATATAGGGAGAACACATATAGTTTCTAAATGCATGAATTGTTCATCAAAAGAGGTAGTTGAGGTATTAGAACTTAGTCAGTAATTAAACATTACTAGACGATCACATGTAACATTCAGAGGCTGGTGGAACATGTTGCATCAACTAGGCCATACTATAAATAGTTAGGTGAGTTCATTTGTTTTTTGATTTCTCAATATTGTCATCTTATTTCACTTCTTTAATAAACAGTCAGTATACTTCTCCCCATAGAGTAAAGATAAAGATGAACCACATAAATACTTATGTTTTTATTTGCTTTTATTTCCTTTTGAAGGTTCTAGGGTGCAACAGAAGAAATTGATCTCATACATAATAATGGTTTTTGTCTGTTTCTTTGGATAAATCATCATAAAAAGAAAAAATTAACCTTGAGATATTAATAAAGAGGATATTTACACAAATAATTTATAATTCATTTAATATAATAATTTTTTTATCTTGAGTGTTCTTTATTTATTTTTAAAAATTTGGTAGTCTCTATTGTATCATTGTTGTGGTGAATAACCCAAACTATATTTTCTCTTGAAGTATTCAAACATGGCCCAAAAATATCATAATCACTTCATTTGTATTTCAAGTGCATGTGCAGAGGTTTCAAATGGCTTGTGTCATTTTCTATTGATAAAAACATAAACTCGTATTTATCTTGAAAGAAGTTTTTCTCTTGTTCTCCCAATCTTGAGAGATAGAAGGATTATCATCTCCTATTCTTGGGAGGATCTATTAATCTTGAGAGAATTATCTTTATAGATTTTTCTTTAGAGAATATCATTGTGCACATCCATTATAATCCTTAAAAATGATATAAGTTAGTTTATATACTATGAGTTAGAAAATATGTAATTTCATATAGGCACTTTACATAATTACTTAACTTATATAAATACTACACCAAGTAATCACAATTTTTTTATTATTGTATTTTCCATACGTGCAGTAACACATTAATATTTAATATTTTTTGTAAATAAATAAATAAATGTTTAATTAAATTATATTAAATAAAATATATCATTTTCATTGGACCCTTAACTCAACCTGTCAATCCTCATAAACATTTATCAAACCTTAAATAATATATATTTAATTAATTAAAGAAATATCATTATATTATTCAACAAATAGATAAATAAATATTATATTCACCAATTGAAAATAATTATTTATTTAACATTCAACACACACACAGATATATTATAAAATAGAATATAACTTGTGATTGAATTTATGTAATCAATATAACTTTAATAAATATTATTCCTTGATCTAGAGAATAATATTTATTCTAATATTAAACATTAATAGAATTTAACTAATATTCCAGATACACATAGTGTGTCACCCTTGAGGGAACTTTCTCAGTGGCATTAAATAGTCTTTCCTAAATCTAATATCACCCTATAATAACCTATCAAGGAACCCATAGAGAAAGAATTTAATTTCATAATGATAATAGCCTCATATAGATTCTTCTTTTGTAACATAATACTTTTATCTCTATATCTAATTAAACAAGATACATACTTGTTTTATAAACTTATATACTTGATTATATTTCCTTGAATCCTTAAAATGAACTCATAAATGAACTACCATGACATGAATTTAATCAGTTGGTTCTATTTCAATCAATGGGTCTGGGATATCTTCTCCCATTCTTGGAAAGGAAGAACCCATTCTTCATTTATTCAATTAATGTCCTTTCACTTGTAACACACAATGTATCCTATATCATTGTGAGTATATTTTGGAATGATTTTCATTAATACATCAAAGTACATGATTCATGATATACATTATTAATAACATTAAGTCAAAGAACCATTACACACATTTATAGATATGAATATCTAATAAAACATATAAGATGTGTAATTATTGTTAGTAGGTTTGTTCTCAAAACTTCCTTTCTTGAATATTACCACATGAGAATTTCATGAGAAGAAGTATCAATGTATTATGAGTCCCCAAAACATGATAATTAAACATCATTTTTGTACGAAAATATAGTTTTCATTTGACTATAGAATACATATTTAATAATATTGGTAGGGAAATTTAATGTTCTTATTATAGTGTAGAATTTCAATAACCTTTCAATGTAAAAATTACACTAAGGGAATTATCACATAGATGATATACAAAATAAAACACATCATGTGATAAGATATTTATAAATATTAAGACCTACGAATATTTTTGGTAATTTAATGTAAAAAGTTAGTTAGTTTTAGGGAACCAACTCCAAAAAAATCTCACTTAAACTTGATATAATAGTTAATTAACTGGTAAACTCTCACATGAAAAACATTATTCTATTGATTATAACTATATTTGCTAATATTGACACATTCCTACGGTTTCTCGGCATACTAGGAATTCAAACCTCTAAGAAAATCCCTCAATATGTGATCTCAAAAATCTTTACCATTTTTTACCTAGTAAAAGACTTGACATCATGGAAAAAACCATAGATTGGAACAAAACCTTTACACACTGCTACATAAAGTATATTAAAATTATTAAACTACTCAATTTATATAGATATAGAAACTAATGGTTGTAATAAAATTTTCTTTCCAATTACCTTATCCTTATAGTGATAATAGATTAGATTGATATAAAGGAAGGCTATTTTTATGTCCCTTTGAAACTAGAAACCCCACTTTTCTAATAAATAGGAACTCAATAATTTTTATTTCTTGAGGTGATGTTAGATAGTTCCAACTACAAGTATGTATAGTTATCTTAATTTTGTTTAATATTCACCCTATATGATTTGCACTTAATAAATATCAAAGATCGGTACATATCATGGAATGCGACATATATTAAAAGTACTATTATACATATGTAGTAGATTATTCACAAGAATCTTCCCACGTGTTTTCGCAACATTATCCTAGATATTTTTCATGCCATGTGACATAGGCTACAATTCAGTCTTGAATTATTCCACCTTGTATTGTTTTCAATATCTTATCAGTGTATATAATATAAATTCATCTAAGAAACCCTATAGATCTATGTCTATATATTTTATTACCTATATATTGCAGTTTAATTTTAAGTCATTGATTGAGAAATTATCCTTAGTATTATTTATCTATAATTCTAATCATCTATTTTATATATGTTATCCAAAATATCTATTTGGGAAAACAATATTTCTTCCACTAACCTCTCATTAAAACATAGCTCACACTAGTTCTTGAATAAAACACATTATCCAATGGATTCATCAAGATTAATATTCTATGGTCATAATTCTCTCTATAATCTAAAAATATATCTCTAAAACTTTTACAACTTATTGGATTTCTTTGGCATAAAAAACCACTCTGGTTGCATCATATATACATCTTCCATGGAGATTTCCTAAAGGAAGGTGGTTTTGATATCCAATTTTCCAATATAATGATCATATATTGTTTCTATGAAATGTAGAATCCAAATAGATTCATTCATGATGATTGATAATAAGTTTTGTTATAAGCTATGTCTAGACATATATTGGAACCTTTAGTAACCAATTGAGCCTTATTGGTACAAACTTGTACCATCCATGTATAAATTATCTTCAATACCCACTAACAACATTACATCAAATAGAAAAACTACCAAAATACATACTTGATTTTTTATATGAAATCCATATCTAAATTCATATGAACTTTTTAATATTATAATGTTTACATTTATTTCTTCTTTATAGGATTCATTATTCTTATCAAATTATATATCACATAACTTGGTGAATATAAAACCACCACTTTTGTTTTAACTTCCCTATATAGTAAGTGTCTCTAAAACAGTTTCTCTCACTGAAACTAGTGGAGTCTAGTGTTCCTATTCCAACTCATGTGAATCTGGATCCTTAATCTAATTGATGACAAGTATGACCCCACTATCTAAAAATATTTTTTCATCCCACTAGTAGAATCATAATTGGACTTGACTAATACCTTTCAATATTAGGGATATAATTTTCCATAGTAGCTATAAGATAAATAATTATGACACTCTTAGTGTTTTCTTTATTGTGTGTTTGTGACTAAAACCATCTTTCAAAAAAAATCTCATCAAAACAAATGAAGCTATGAAATAATGGATTTCTTTCATATAATTAATTATATGACACCATTAGTAAATAAGGTTAACATATGGTTATCTATGACACTGGAAATTGGAAAACATGTCATGAAAGGAATAATGGAAGACTTTCAATACATATAAGACTCATTATTAATATTCCTTACAATACCACCACGTCTTTGATGTGTATAAGAAAATGTGAGTTCAGGATAATCTACAATCTAAATTTAAATGATCAATTCATACATGGTTAAGATATTCTCTTATAATATTTCCTAAAAGAGATTAAATATTTTACCAAGTTTATTCATTTCTCTACTAATCATTCCTAAAATGTATTAAAGTAAAATCATAGAGTATATAAATTTACCTCTAACTTTTGTTAGAATAGTTTACATTGTCTTATTGAACTAACTATATAAGGATTTTTGTCTAACCATTATTCCAAATGGTTTCATTATCTCAAAAAAATAACTATATACATCAAGATACCTATGATTTTTATCTTATAATGGTATAAAAACTCTCTTGACTATGAACTAAATTCTAATAAATAGTCATGGGACTTATATTTTATATTCATAATTCATTTAAGATTTCATATATCTATTATTCAATTATACAAAAATATTAGTTAATCGTGAAACAATATTCATTCTAAACATGTAATAAAGTATTTTTGTGTCTAATTGGACACTTAGATAAATATTTCATTAATACTAAATACAATATTATAGTCTTACTAGAATAAATCCTCTAAGTAACATTAAGTTTCATACTTCTCTTTGCTAACTTAGGTATCACCCTTTCTCAACAACTTAGGGAATCCAAATTTCTTCTTGTAATGTTTATGAACTTATTTAGTTCATGTATTGGAATAAAAATATGTGAATTATATTTTTTACTTAATAGTAAAGAAATAAAATAGAAATATTAAAAATAATGATGAATATAACTAAATTAGAACGTTTTTATTTCTTCTTCTTCTTCTTTAATTCCATTCAATTTTTCTTCCAATGAAATTTCTTGCCACATGAGAAGTAGATAGCCTCATGTTCACTCCAATTCCCCTGAATCATTTGTATCTTTGAATTATGTTATAAATTAACTATATAATCTGAGTTATTCATTGGATTTTAAACATGGATATTTACTTTTTTCATAATATGAGGCAAGGAACCCTAGTCCTACCAATCCATATCTTCCCGATAAAGCATAGTGAAAATATTTCTGAGCGGATTCTATATATTGTTCATCTTATAGTTTTGGATGAATATGGAGTATATGTTTTATAATAATGATAATATTAGATTAATGGGTGATTTTTTATGTATATTTAATCAAAAATTTATTAAACAATCAATTTAAATCGATATTTTTTAGGAAAAACTCACTATCTAGGTACATATCTTCTAGTTTACATTAGTGTAGTGTAATGACAATCTTGTTTACCTTAATCCTCTCCTTATTTTTTTCAATTTCAAGAAGACATATTTTCATAGTGTAATCATCTTGGTACATATAGTAAATCATCATAACTCTAGATATCATTGATAGCACGATGAAACAAATACAAGAAGAATCCTCTAGGAATCAATTATAGGAATACATTTTACCTCCACTTGCTTGGTGACGTGGCTGATTATAAATAAATGATTTTAACACATAGAGAAAATTCTTCAATAAAAATGTAGTGTATAAATTCCTATATAATTATAAGAAATATCTGATGGTGAGGATATGGTCTATGTATAAAAATGATCACAATTTTCTCATAGTTTTGATTTCATTTTTTTATAATAAGTAAAATAATATTTTATTACTTTATCTTGAGTAAAAACTATGATGTAACAAATTCATTTTATTAATCTTCTACTATTTTATAAAATATTAACATCTTTAACCATTCAATTTTTCATATCATGTCACATTGATATTCTAGTGGAAAGGATCCATATTACCCATGTCATAACCTAGGAAAGGTTATATATAAATCACTCAAAATAATTTAGGTAGGTGGTCTTTCCAACCATATTAACTTGCAGTTCCCTCATTCAATGAGTGGAATTTGAAATACTAAAATAATGGAATACGCTTTATTCAAAACTTTACTCAAAATAACATGAAGTATTTATAATTAAATCAAACCTTAATTCTCACAAGGTTAAGTTGACCCATCAATTTCATTAAACCTCCCTAAGAAATGGAAGTATCATGAAAAGGGTCAAATAAAATACTTTGATATATGGTTTTATTTTATCTACTATAATGTAAATATTTTCTAACCTAATATTTTATTAATGGATTATGTTTATATTATATATAAATATTTTAACATCCTGAAATTATAAAATAATAACATTCTATTTGATAGTGTATTCGACATGAAAAACCAATCTTAAACAACCCACAAAATATATTTTTTAATTTAAATCTCTTCGATAGCTTGCAGAACACGCAACCCTAAGTTAAAGTGAACTATAATATAGTCTACCATGTTGTTAAATTAGAGGGTATGAATCGTAATAACTAAATTATGAAAATTATGGTTATCTATTTATTATAACTAAATTAAGAATCATTTAAAAGAAAAAGACTAGTTTTATAAAAACGGTATTTTTCTAAAATATGGTTTAATCACACTTTGCGCACATAATTTAAAATTATTTTTTACCAAATTTATAAAATTTATTTGATAAAATAAAAATAAATTTTCAAATAATAATATAAAAATTATATTGTGTGAATTTTGATTATTTTTCTAAAAAGTTTAATCTTTTGAGGAATAGTTAAGAATATTGAATTTTAATTGAAAACTAACATTTTGTTTAAATTATTTATAATGATAAATTTTATTAAATTTTTTTTAGAGTAAAATTAGTTCAATTATATATTTATTAATCCAATTTGGGTAATTTTAATCGTTTTTATATTGAATTTTAATATTAAAATATTTTAAACTTTTGAACATTTTCTTTTTGAAAACCCACTTTCTCATCACGTTTGTGAGATTAATTTTAAATTTAAATTTTAAAATTATATGAATTGAATTTCGAAAAATGTATTCCATAATTTTAATAATTATAATTTACAGTATATAATAATATTAACTAAATTTTTGACAAAAATGGATATTGAAAAAAAAAAAAATATTTACTACGGTTAATGTAAAAATAAGTTTACCGTGGGGTTAGACTATGAAGATAAGGGTTAAAATGAAAAACCTACCTACAAAAATATTCTTGTATATATATATTTACACCTTATCCTTCCCCAGTTTGAACCTAGGACATTTTTAATCTTTTGGAATGTGAAGTACTTTATCATTGTGGTTTTTTTGGGAAATTTCCATTTAATTTCCATAGAGGTCATATTTCCCCACTTATAAAAGGGAACTCACTCCCCTAACTAATTCAAACATAATAAGCCATTTGGATCAACCAAGACTTGAAAAATTATATACCCAATATCATTATTCAAATTATATAGCTTTTCTTCTTCCTAAAATACCATCCATATGGTCTGTTAGAGAAGATCTAAATGAGGTTTCTCTTAGAGAGGGTAATTATATTAACAATGTTCTATCATTTTATTTCTCCTTTTTCACATTAAATGGATATACTAATCGATTTACCACATGTATATGATATTTATGATATTATTAAACTTATATAATTTTAATATCATATATAAATTTTTAGATTCCTTTTTGTTTAAAATATGACAACGTCGCTTGTGTATATGATGGACTACAACCTCGTGAAGTGATGTGATTCATTTTTCACTTTCATTGCAAATGGAATGTAATAACGATAAAATTAATGAATATATGTGATATATATGTGATAATATAGATTATTTAAAATTTATATATCACCCACTTATATACCCATTGACACATTAATGGATTGATATTGTCGATCATCCGTACGTATAACCTACCATCTCTACGAATCGATGCAACTTATTTTCCATGAAAAAATTTTAAGCATGGTACTAATAATGAATATAATGATTGGATATGATATTTTTAACATTATAATCATTATTTATATGGTTTATTTATATGTATTCATAAGAATTGGTCCTTTCATTACAAAATATGCAAGACAAAACAAGGAAATTAATGCATGAAACAATAAAAATAATGAAAGATTAAAAACGAATGAGTGATAAGATGTTATAAGTTAGTATAATATGATATTAAAAATATTAATATGGATCTATTATAAATTAATAACATTATAAAAACCATTATACATGAGATTAAATCATTTTTAACCAAAATAAAGTGTTAGGTAAGGGATTTCATCTTAATTTACAATTCATTGAGAATTATTTTTTATTATGAACCAATTCAAATTTATGTGGTGTATATATAGAATGTTTGACATGAATATCATGATTAAATCATAATTCATGATATATTATGTTTCAATTTGAATTATTTAATCGAATTTAATTTGACTTGAAAATTACCAAATAGTAAAAGTTATTGCACAATCTTACTTTATTTTGTGATTGTTAGGTTTATTTTAAAATAATCACTTTCATATGATCATTTTTAATTTTAAATTACATTTATCTTAAGTATAAATATTATTGTATAATGGATATTATTATTTCATAAACTATATACCATTTTTACATATGGTTTTTACTTTAAAAGTAATTTGATTAACTAGGGAGATATTGAAAAATCTATATCCGTTAATCAATACATATATTAAATGATAAGGAATATTTATCAATGAATTAAATTGATCACTCGATATATGAGGAATGCTTTGAAACTATAGTGAAGGGTGGGTATCGGTATAATATTTCCCCATGATGCCTTAGTAGGTCTCATGAGACAAATAAGTTAGCCAAATTAAATGGGTTTTTCCCTGTAGTTTAAACTATCTTGTGAAAGGTCTTGACGGTAGATGTATCATGATTCCTCAGATCATGAAGTCCAATAATTAAACATTTTCTTTATTAAGAATATTAGTTATTACTATCCATGATATTTTTACAATGATATTATCTCTGGATGCATTTTATTCTCAGTTTATTGATAAAACGAAATGTGTTTTTAGTTATTTATTGTGCCATATTGATTATTCCTTATCTATTTATGGTATCTAAGTTATTGATTAAACTGAATGTGTGTTTAATTATTTAACTTTCCATATTTATTATTATTTTTTGATTCATGATAACTTCTACTATACTAAACCATTATTGAGTATTTCAACTCAGCCTTATTTTGTTTCCTTTTCCAGGAATCCATGAAGTGTACTATGAATGATATACAAAGATATTCTAGGGGATATAATTGTAATATAAAAAAATTATAATATAATTTGTGAATTCAAATATAATATGGGAATCAAGTATGTATCTATTTTACTAAGATTATAAAACTATTCAGTCCTTTGGGATGCAATTCCTTGTATATTATTCCAATGTAATAATGGAGACACTCACTCCAGACTACTAAGGTCAGGGTTACTACAATTGGTATCACATGAAGTTTAGTATAAATATTGAAAATTATATTTTGGAAAACATAGACTATGGATCATAACCCTATGATAATATTTGAGAATAAGTATAAAAGAACATCATAAACGTTTGGTAAGGAAGTGACTATGTTTTTTAGGAAATACATCCCTCTCTAGATAGTACAAGTGGGTGTGATTCTAGAACATATAAAACTAGGGGAAGTAAATCTAAAAATGTTGTATTGGGATTGACCTAATCATCACCTGGTGTATGACAAGAGGTCTTACTTTGCACCTTTTTTGACAATCATAGGGGATATTGTAACACCCCAAGCTTCCACGGTATATTTCCCTTTGAAATAATGCAATGGCGTGCATTGTACGCAACTTCAAGATTCTAACACACCACAACCAATCAAACAAGCCGTTATGAATAGTAATACCTACCTTTTAAAATTTTATAAATTTTATCTTTCAAAATGGACTTCATTTTTGGATTCGTAATATAGAAATTATCTTAGGGTGAAATTTTGGTACTTTTTGGAAAACTTTAATATTTTGATGAATAGTGAAAATTACTAAATTTTAATTAATAACAACTTTTTTAATCAAAATAATTAATAGTGATAAATTATTAATTTTAGTGGTTTTAAAGTATATTTAGAACATATTTTAACCATTTAATAAAATTTTGGTCATTGGACATAATTTCACAATTAAACCGAACATAAACAAGTATCAATCTTTTAATTAAGTAAAAATAAATACAAAAATGACACAAGCATATATCTTTTAGAAAAACAATTTTTACAAAGGGTTATATAAGTTGTATTTTAGACTATAAATATTCATTATAAAGATTAAAATATTTCCTACATAATGGTAGTTTATTTATATTTTTTAGATATTAAATAATTTAATTTATTTATGACACAATGATGATGCATTAATTACCTAATTAATGAAAAATTAGAATAATTGATATTATAAATAACCAAATAAATGTAATTTGAGACTTTTTATAAATAAAAATATTTTTATAGGTTAATATGATATGTTAGGATTTATTTAATTAACTTTATTCTAAGTAATCATTCTGTTATGATTTTTACAAAAATCAATTATTAAATAGTGTCAAAATTGACATAAAAGGGTTTTTAAAACAAATATTATATATTTTAATTGATATTCAATTCATAAAAATCTAAGTTTCATCCATGATACTTATATCATGATAGGTGTATCATTAATGGACCACTTGCGGGTCTCTTGGATGTATATAGTATGTTTATTAACCATATAATATAAAGATACAAAGAGACATTATAAAAGTGAAACTAATTAACTAAGAGTTAATACTTAAAGATAAGGTTAATATAGTAACCCAAACCTATCTAAATCCTATTGGTTGAGTGGTTTTCGACCTATCCCCACCTTAATATTTAAATAATATACTTTGGAGCCATTAGAAACCGAATATTAATTTATTATAAAATAATATTTCTAGCCTTTCCAAAGGTGCCCCTCACCCCTCTTATAAAAGGGCACTCCCCCTTCTCATTAATTCACACCTTCAAAGCCTTTTTGTTCGTCAATCCCCTGCCCAAGTACTCTCTCAACTTCCCTAACTTCATCATAGAGGCATTCCTTTAGTCAGAAAGGCAACCTAAGGAGCCCGTTTGATCAAATCAAAAGGAAGAACCCGAGGAAGAGGTAATGATTTCACCACCCTTTTTCAAGTTCCTTTCTTCTTCCACTTCTTCTTTCTTTGTTGTTAACACTCTAAAATAATAACTCCAGTATATTATATATACTTTGATGTTATTATAAACATGTTACAACCATATTTCAGTATTATATCCATCCTTTGAATGACATGTCACCATACGTGCGTACGTACGGCTTACTGTCTCCACGTCGTGGTGTAATTGTTATTCAAAACATTATTATTTGGATGGGTATAATAATGATGTGTAATTAATGTAAATAATAAATATAACATGATAATTATTTGGTATATATGATATAAAATCAAATTAAATATTATTTTAATATCAAAAGAATGATATTGTCGATCGTGCGTACGTACGGACTACCGTCTCCACGAACGCGATGAGATTCATTCTCCATCGTATCCATTAAAGACTAATTCTCATTTAATGATTAACAATAATGTTTAAATATTTTAAATAATTCTGGATATTAATAATATACATCCCATTAGTAACAAATATGGCTCAAATAACAAATAATATAAAGGAAAATGAACCCGTTAACACCCAAAACGACGATAATTCTAAGATATTATTAACAAATCAATGTTAAAAGATCATATATGATATCATATTAATTCATATGATTCTTGTATAATTCAATAACAATTATTTCACCATTATACAGGAGGTTAACCTACCCTCGGCCAAGGAAAAAGTACAGAGTAAGGGGTTTCTTATCTCACTCTTAATTTCATGAGAATTCCATTGTTCACAACTTATTTATTGCATGTGGTGTGTGTGTACTGTCCATGATTGTATTCATTGTGTAATATACTTTAATTTATGGATATTTACATCATCATTTTATTATCCTTCTTTCATGGGTGTATGTTTCATAAGTTACCAAATCGATAAGGGAATTTGAAATTTCAATTTCCATTTATTCGGCTTTACGCAAACTTCATTGATTATTTTACTCCAAGATTATGTGTGGAATCACTATTCATTTTCTTATGTCATAATTTCCACTCCCCTTCTCTGTGGATATACTTTTGATACACATAATAACTCCATTGATAATTTCTCAAGTCATCGATATGAATTTGATAAGAATAATTTTAACTCATTCTCCATTTGTTGAGTTAAACATCCAATTCATTTGGGTTGTTTTTACAAGATTATGTGTGAATGTACTTTGATTGTTTTACACTGAATATCCAATCATATTTAGTGTATTTATATTTTTCACACATAACTATGTCGTTTATTTATCCTTAACATAAGGATACGACCTTTATGAGATATTTCATCTCAATTTACATTCCATTGAGACATCTTTGTTGTTATACACCAAATCACTTTTATGTGGTGTATATAATGTACTTTGACATAGTATATCATGAATCCCTTTATTCTCATGATATTACAAAGTTTGATTACCTCAATTATTTGTATTCAAGTGTCTCTCTTTTGGTTATAAACTCTAACTAAAATACCATTTTTAAATGTTTTAAAGACTTATTCTTCTAAATCTTACTCATTAATGTCCATGTTTTAAAAAATGGTTTTAAGGATTTATTTATGTGGACATTAAAGATTTAAAATTAAAACTCCTTTTAAAAGTTTCAAAGTGGTATGAGACAATTTGATTCAAAAATATATTTTTAAACGGCTTCTTGACAAATAGTGTGACTTTTAAATGTTTTCAAGAAAAGGGGTATATTTCTCTCAAATAGTTTTGATGGTTATTTTCATCTATGTCAATATCATTCATTATTATCGATTGAGGTTAATATGATACAATACAATCTTCCATATTGTATCGAATGAGTTATGTTAGACTGTGGATGTGCTATTTTTATACCATTCATGGTTTGTGGGTAAAGTATTGACATTTCGTATGCTATTTTTAATACGAATGTTTATGTTATGTTTCAAACTTTTCATATGAGGAATGCATTGGACTTAGTAAGTGATGGGTGGAGCTCGCTATCGCTCCTCGATGCATCGATAGGTCTCATGAGACAAACTAGTGTCTTGGCACAAGGCCTTGACAAAATCTTATTTTTAGTCTTGGCACGAGGCCTTGGTTATGTAGTTATGATAGTCTGGAATTATGCATTCCATCATTATGAAAGTGGTTATTGATATTGCATGTGAATATTGGATTAGTATAATATCCATGTGAATAATTAAATGGAATTATTTCATTTTATTTTTTCCATACTATGTTGAAGTTCAAGTTTAAAAGGCTTTTGTTTTAGTTATACATCGCCTTAAATGTTTATGCTTATTTATGAAAGTTTCTGCTATATTGTTATCCTTACTGGGCATTTGAGCTCACCCCTTTTCTATGTTTTATTTTTCCCAGGATGTGAATAAGTAATTTATGAATGACCTGCAGGGATAGTATGAGGGGATAAGAGTGTGGACTATGGAGACTATATTTTTGTAGTTTTCACTTTATGATGTAATGTAAACTTTATAAATGTATCTAGTTATTCCAAGGCTACTAAACTAATCGGTCTTTCGAGACTTGATCTTTCTTGTGATCATGCCAATGTTATGTAATAATGCACCGACTCTGGGTAACTGGGGTCAGGGCGCTACAGTTGGTATCAGAGGAAGTTTAGTACAAACCTTGGAAGTTAGATTTAGATAAACTCTTATTATAGTATGTAGACCTAATATGAACTTTGAGGATTAGTATAGAAGAACTTCCTAGAATTTCGGTATTGTAGAGATTTTGTGAGTTTTCCGAGAAATACATTCATGTCTGGATACGAGCAGGTAGAGGCGGCTCTGGCACAGATGTACCTAGGGGTAAAACCTGAAAACACCGCTTTGAGCTAGACTCTAATGGGAACTGGTGCACAAAAACGGGCCTTGCTGCACTCTTGGTTACGACACTCCCGGGGGGATATGCTTAGGATAATTTACATTTTCTTTACAAGCCGATTTGAAGTATTATATATATACGATGAGAGTAAATGACCTTGGTTAATCCTAATGTGTTTCAAATTGAGAATATGGTGACATTTTAATCTCTAAATGATTTTATGACTATTGTTACTCACACAATGCTTTCTAGTTTTAGTCAATGGCCGGATTCCAAGGAAGTCATAGTGACTTTGAGAATGATTTACAAGGTGGGAACGGTGGTGGGAATAAGCAACAAAATGGACTGTTGATAGGAATAAAAGATATCGTCTTTATGCCAAATCAATTTTCCAAAAATATGATCAACAATATATATATTAACCAATTCACGGACTCAACAAAGAAGAGAAAGGTGATGAATGATAAGAGCTCCAGCAGTGGAGACCATGGAGAAAGGAATCCTCAATTTCCATCATGCAGGAAATGTGGAAGGAGACACACATGAAAGTGTCTTAATGGGACAAAGAAATGATTTACGTGCGGGAAAGACATAAAGTGAAGAATTGCCGAAGAAAAATAAAGAGTACTATGGAAGAAGATAAAAATGGTCCCAAGAATCCATTTACAGTCATTTTCCGTAAATGTAGGGGACCTGGACATTACCTGAGTGAATGCCCTATTCTATAGGATATTTTCTTGGTCAAAGAAGAAGCTATGTGGGAATAAATAGTTGGAGAAATTTTTAAAAAGTATTAGTGCTCCTTGTTGATGGGTTAACTTTGGAATAATTTTCTCTTGTATTTTTTAACCCTGTAGTTTTCCATGTGATAATGATATTTGAGGAAGAATTATCTTTTCTCTTGCGGATATAGTTATAAATAACCATTTGGTTTTATATGATCGCTGGGTTTGAGGCAATTATAAGTTATTTGGGATGAAGATGCAAGGTATGAGATAATATTTGTGGTTAAATTATGTTATGGTTATTTTGAGGAATTTATCTCATTTTGGTAATGTTATAAAATATAGTTTTTGAAAAAGGACAACACGCGGACCGTGTGACAACCCATCACGTCAGACAAAGCTATGGGAATTGAACCCACAACCAAAGTGCGATTAGGATTTATCGCCCACCACTGGACTACGTGAAGTCCCTGGTTAGTGTGACTAATTATTTTTAGTTAAATGATTTTATTGATCAATAATAATTTGATTTGGGATCTTATGTCTTATCAAATGAATACCCTTAGTATAGGAAAATTATTTGGCGATGAAGTGATAAATGTTATTTTGGAAGCTGTTCACTTTCTTTTGAACACTATATGCCCAATGAAAATAGAATAGTATGGGATTTCATTTGAGGAGTAATGGTGTAATTTTATCTATGTTTTTATTGTGGATTTATAGTAATTTGGTAATTAATGGAAATGATTAGGTTAATTACTTTTAAGTATGTGACCTTAAGAGTAATTAATGTCATTTGGAGATACAATTTAACATGGAAGACTACATTATTATAAGTTTTGGGTTTCAATATTAGTTTGGATTATATTAAAGGATTTTAAGGACAATTGATTTTTGAATGATATTTATTTAACTTTGGGGTATTGATGGTTTAATTTTAGAAATTAAGATTAGTTTTTTTTCTCTAATGGAATATCCATTTGGGGGATCATCCGATATTATACTAACCATTTTTGGTTTTGATTAATCTCTAAAGGCAAGGTAAATATATAGTTTATCCTATGTGGATCATGTATTTCTATAGAAGTTTATTCTAGCTCTTCCATTGTGACCAAGTCTTCTTGAATACTCACTGTTCAAAAAAAATGAGTTAGTGGTAAAAATTTATTAAAGAATGAAACTCTACATAAAAATTAATTATATCTCTTTATGTTCTTATTCAATATCATAAATTAATTCCTCGTCCTTATGTAATGTAACTTAAAACAAAAAATGTTGTCCGTTTACTTTTCCTACTGGGAGACTAATGACCGTTTCTCCCAACATAAGTTTGTGATTTTCTTATTGTTAACTTTATCTTGATCATGTTTTCTATCCCTCTCCATTAGAACTTAACACTTATTATGTCATCCATATCCATGTTTTCCTACATGGAATCTTAGTATGGTTTATCTTCGGTGACCTTTATACCTCTCTTCCTTTCTTTTAAAGTGATAGTTTTATTGACTCTTTTTCTGATGTGGGACTTTCCATTATATTCTCAAGCCCAATTTTAAAAAAAATGTGAGGATGCAATTTATTGAAGTATGGGAGAATGTAACACCCCAATCTACCACGATACGTTTCCCTTTGAAATAATTCAATGGCGTGCATTGTACGCAACTTCGAGATTCTAACACACCACAACCAATCAAACTAGCCGTTATGAATAGTAATACCTACTTTTTGAAATTTAATAAATTTTATCTTTCTAAATGGACTGCATTTTTGGATTCTTAATATCAAAATTAGCTTAGGGTGAAATTTTGGTACTTTTTGGATAACTTTAATATTTTGATGAATAGTGAAAATTACTAAATTTTAATTAAATTTTTTTTTTAATCAAAATAATTAATAGTGATAAATTATGAATTTGAGTGGTTTTAAAGTATATTTAGAAAATATTTTTACCATTTAATACAATTTTGGTCATTAGACATAATTTCACAATTAAACCAAACATAAACAAGTATCAATCTTTTGATAGTTATTATATCTTAAAAACACACTTTTTATTTTGACAGCGGGAATTAATTTTAAATTAATTTCTAACACTTCTGTGTTTTGAATTTGGAAAAATGGATTCCATATTTGGAATCAGGATGACTAAATTGTGTAAATAGGTAACTTTTATTTTTAGACATTTTGAATAATTACTTCGGTAAATATTTTATTTACCATGGTTAAAGGGTAAATCCGGAAAATAAGGGTTAAAAAATAATATTATAATAATACTAAATTACCCTAAAACGTGTCCTAACCTTATTGGTGGATACATTTCAGACAATGGGAATATTTGGGTCAATTTTGGGACCCCATGGAGCCACTTGTAGTTGATAGGGACACTTTATTTTAATTAAGTTAAATTAAATACAAAAATGACATAAGCATATATCTTTTAGAAAAACAATTTTTACAAAGGGTTATATATGTTGGATTTTAGACTATAAATATTCATTAGAAATATAAATATATTTCCTACATAATGGTATTTTATTTATAATTTTTAGACATTAAATAATTTAATTTATTTATGACACAATGATGATGCAGTAATTACCTAATTAATGAAAAATTAGAATAATTGATATTATAAATACCCAAATAAATGTAATTTGAGACTTTTTATAAATATAAATAATTTTATAGGTTAATATGACATGTTAGGATTTATTTAATTAACTTTATTCGAAGTAATTATTCTGTTATGATTTTTATAAAAATCAATTATTGAATAGTGTCAAAATTGACATAAAAGAGTTTTTAAAAACAATATTATATTATTAATTGATATTCAATTCCTAAAAATCTAAGGTTCGTCCAAGATACTTATATCATGATAGTTTTATCATTAATGGACCACTTGGGGGTCTCTTGGATGTATATATTAAGTTTATTAACCATATAATATAAAGATACAAAGAGACATTGTAAAAGTGAAATTAATTAACTAAGAGTTAATACTTAAATATAAGGTTAATATAGTAACCCAAACCTGTCTAAATCCTATTGGTTGAGTGGTTTTAGACCTATCCCCACCTTAATATTTAAATAATCCACTTTGGAGCCATTAGAAACCGAATATTAATTTATTATAAAATAATATTTCTAGCCTTTCCAAAGGTGCCCCTCACCCCTCTTATAAAAGGGCACTCCCCCTTCTCATTAATTCACACCTTAAAATCCTTTTGGTTCGGCCAACCCCTGCCCAAGTACTCTCTAAACTTCCCTCAATTCATCCTAGAGGCCTTACTTTAGTCATAAAGCCAACCTAAGGAGCCATTTTGATCAAATCAAAAGGAAGAACCCGATGAAGAGGTAATGATTTCACCACCCTTTTTCAAGTTCCTTTCTTCTTCCACTTCTTCTTTATTTGTTATTAACACTATAAAATAATAACTCCAGTATATTATATATACTTTGATGTTATTATAAACATGGTACAACTATATTTTAGTATTCTATCCATCCTTTGAATGACATGTCACCATACGTGCGTACGTACGGCTTACCGTCTCCACGTCGTGGTGTAATTGTTATTCAAAACATTATTATTTGGATGGGTATAATAATGATGTGTAATTAATGTAAATAATAAATATAACATGATAATGATTCTGTATATATTATATACAATAAAATTAAATATTATTTTAATATCAAAATAATGATATTGTCGATCGTGCGTACGTACGGACTACCGTCTCCACGAACGCGATGAGATTCATTCTCCATCGTATCCATTCAAGAATAATTCTCATTTAATGATTAAAAAAAATGTTTAAATATTTGACATCATTCTGGATATGAATAATATACATCCCATTAGTAACAAATATGGCTCAAATAACAAATAATATAAAGTAAAATGAACCCGTTAACACCGAAAACGACGATAATTCTAAGATATTATAAACAAATCAATGATAAAAGATCATATATGATATCATATTTATTCATATGATTCTTGTATAATTCAATAACAATTATTTCACCATTATACAGGAGTTTAACCTACCCTTGGCCAAGTAAAAAGTACATAGTATGGGGTTTCTTATCTCACTCTTAATTTCGTGAGAATTCCATTGTCCACCACTTACTTATTGCATGTGGTGTGTGTGTACTGCACATGATTGTATTCATTGTGTAATATACTTTAATTTATGGATATTTACATCATAATTGTATTATCCTTCTTTCATGGGTGTATGTTTCATAAGTTACCAAATCGATAAGGGAATTTGAAATTTCAATTTCCATTTATTCGGCTTTACGCAAACATCATTGATTGTTTTACTCCAAGATTATGTGTGGAATCACTATTCATTTGATTATGTCATAATTTCCACTCTCCTTTTCTATGGATATAATTTTGATACACATAATCACTCCATTGATAATTTCTCAAGTCATCAATATGAATTTGATAAGAGTAATTTTAACTCATTCTCCATTTGTTGAGTTAAACATCCAATTCATTGGTGTTGTTTTTACATGATTATGTGTGAATGTACTTTGATTGTTTTACACTGAATATCCAATAATATTTAGTGTATTTATATTTTTCACAGATCACTATGTCATTTATTTATCCTTAACCTAAGGATATGGCCTTTATGAGAGATTTCATCTCTATTTACATTCCATTGAGACTTATTTTTTGTTATACACCAAATCACTTTTATGTGGTGTTTATAATGTACTTTGACATAGTATATCATGAATCCCTTTATTCTCATGATATTACAAAGTTTGATTACCTCAATTATTTGTATTCAAGTGTCTCTATTTTGGTTAGAAACTCTTACTAAAAAACCATTTTTAAATGTTTTAAAGATTTATTCTTCTAAATCTTGCTCATTAATGTCTATGTTTTAAAAAATGGTTTTAAGGATTTATTTATATGAACATTAAAGTTTTAAAATTAAAACTCCTTTTAAAATTTTCAAAGTTTTATGGGACACTTTGATTCAAAAATCTATTTTTAAATGGCTTCTTGACAAATAGTGTGCCTTTTAAATGTTTTCAAGAAAAGGGGGATATTTCTCTCAAACAGTTTTGATGGTTATTTTCATCTATGTCAATATAATTCATTATTATCGATTGAGGTTAATATGATACAATACAATCTTCCATATTGTATCGAATGAGTTATGTTAGACTATGGATGTGCTATTTTTATACCATTCATGGTTTGTGGTTAAAGTATTGATATTTCGTATGCTAGTTTTAATACGAATGTTTATGTTATGTTTCAAACTTTTCATATGAGGAATGCATTGGACTTAGTAAGTGACAGGTGGAGCCCTATATAGCTCCTCGATGCGTTGGTAGGCCTCATGAGACAAACTAGTGTCTTGGCACAAGTCCTTGACAAAATCTTATTTTAGTCTTGGCACGAGGCCTTGGCTATGTGGTTATGATAGTATGGCATTATGAATTCCATCATTATGAAAGTGGTTATTGATATTCCATGTGAATATTCGATTAGTAGAATATCCATGTGAATAAGTAAAGGGATTATTTCATTTTATTTTTGCCATACTATGTTGAAGTTCAAGTTTAAAAGGCTTTTGTTTTAGTTATACATTGCCTTAAATGTTTATTCTTATTTATGAAAGTTTCTACTATATTGTTATCTTTACTGGGCATTTGAGATCACCCATTTTCTATGTTTTATTTTTTCTAGGATGTGAAGAAGTAATTTATGAATAACCTGCAGGGATAGTATGAGGGGATAAGAGTGTGGACTATGGAGACTATATTGTTGTAGTTTTCACTTTATAATGTAATGTAAACTTTATAAATGTATCTAGTTATTCCAAGGCTACTAAACTAATCGGTCTTTCGAGAGTTTATCTTTCTTGTGATCATTCCAATGTTATGTAATAATGCACTGAATCTGGGTAACTAGGGTCGGGGCGTTACAGATATACATAGGAAAATTCATAATTTATTTATAAACCATTATTAATAATTTTAATAGATGATGAAAATGAATGAACTTGGTCAAAATTGAGGTGTATTATATTGAAAATAAGGTGTCTCAAATAAATTTGAATGTGTTTAATTCATAGAAAATAAGGGCATAATGTAATGAGTTGTTGAGAAAAAATGAACAGTATAATAGAAGGAAATAAATATCATCTCAGTGATCCATCTATAGTTCAATGCCTTAAATGTGGAGAACCTGGGAATTATTTTATCTAATTCCCTATTTTAAAGGTAAACCCCAAGACCAAGAAGGAATTATGTTTAAATAAAATTGACGAAGTATTTATATATTGGGATTCAAGAATTAAATGTTATAAGTATTTTAGTAATGGTATTTTGGTGATAATAATTATGAAACATCTATGGATTGTGTTATATTTTAGAATCATATATGTATTTATTAACATAAGAGTTATTGATACCGTCATGGGTTAATGAGTTTAATATTGATTATATGTTCAGAGTCTTTAACATATCTCTTTTTATTTTTTGTGATTGGAGTCTATCAAGATTAAGAATAGTTTTGGACAATTTTATGGTAAGAATCTGTTTTGGCTTTATATTTTATAGAAAAACGTTTAAAGGTATTGATAACCTTTAAGGTTGATATAATCATTAATGATACTATAATAATAGTCAAATAATATTATTAGACATTGTAAAAAATCATTTTATTGAAAACCTTATAAAAAACTATTTAATAATTAATTTTATTTTAAGGATATCCATAATATATTTTTAGAAATGTTATAATAATTTTATTAATATATTTTAGAAACAAGAGAAACGACATGATGGGTGAAAACCCTTTGCATCCAGTATGGTCATGGGTCTTGAACCCATAACCAAAGTATGATAAGAGTTTAGAACCTACCACTAGACTATGTGATGTCCTAGTTAATATGTAATTGTTTTTAGTTAAATGATTTAAAAAATGAATATTAATTGTGAACCAGTGGTGTTACTTTTGAGGTTTAGAGATTAATTTATTATATTGGATAACTTGTTATAACTATATTAGTTTCAGTAAATAGTTAAAGATAATAATAAATACTTTTCTCCCTTTTATGGATCCTATGATCTGTTAAAATTGAATTTTTGTTATTTAGGCATAAAAAATCCATTTTTGGATATTTATTTCTTGTATTAAGTGTTGAATTGAAAATTTATAGAATAACAACCATACTATGAAATTATGCTTATGAAATAGAAATGTATCAAGTAATTATATTTAATTATATTATTATACAATAAAAGAATTCATAAAATTTAGTAAAAGGATCTTTAAATAAAATTTTTATCCTATTACATTAATATTCGATGAATTAGATGGTCTTTTAAATCAATGTGGATTTATGGTTTTGAGGCCCATAACATTATATTGATCATTCACTTACTTATGGTCAATGACATAAATAAATATCTATAATTATTTAAGCTTTTCTTCCATGTATATATCTTCACCTACCACCAATTTTTTTCTACAAAGATACCTAGTTATGTGTTATTACATATGACCTTTGTGATTCTTTTCCCCTCTTATTAAGGGGATATTTTAATCCCTTTGTGATGTGGGTTTTCAATAAAGGAATTTTCAAATATCAAACCATTGATTACCAAGATAAAGTTTAAATTGAGAGTATTAAATTTATTTATGTTTAGAAGTATGTATCCCCATTAAATTATAAAATAATGACATTATATTCAATATAATATTTGACATTCAGCACTAAGATTTTACAACCCAAAAAATATATTTCTTTACGTTTAATCTCTTTGATAGTTTACAAAACGCGCAACCCCGAGTCAAAGTGAACCATATTATAGTATACCTAATTGTTAAATTATAGGATATCAATAATACTAAGTAAATTATTATAATTATGGTTATATATTTATTATAAATAAAATAAGAATCATTTAAATGAGAACAAATGTTTTTTGAAAACTGAATTTTTCTAGAAGATGGTTTAGTCGCACTTTGTACACATAATTTAAAATTAATTTTTACCACATTTAACAAATTTATCTGAAAAAACATACATAATTTTTGAAATAATCATATAAAAGTTATCTTAGGGTGAATTTTGCAGTTTTTTTAGTATTATTTTTTTTGCATAATGTATAATACTGAATTTTAATTCAAAACAACAATTTTTGTTTAAATTATTTAAAATAGTAAATTATATTTTAAATTTGTTTTAAAGTAAATTTATTTAACTTATATATCTATTAATACAATTTAGGTCATTGGAATCATTTTAATATTGAATTTGATATATAAAAAATGGTAATATTTTGAATATTTTTCTCTTTGAAAACTCGCTTTCTCATCACATCAATGAGATTAATTTTAAATTGAAATTTTCTACTTTTGTGAATTGAATTTTGGGAAATGGTTTACATATCTAGAATCAAAAAAATATATATTATATAGTAAGGTCAACTTAATTTTTTACCAAAATGAATAGTGAAAATATTAAATATTATTTACCATGGTTAGGGTACAAATGAGTTTACCGTGAGGTTAAATTAAGAAGATAAGGGTTAAAATGACCTACCCACTTTTCAAAATCTTATTTTCTATCCATATTTCCACCTTAAACTTCACAATTTGAGCCAAGGGTAATTTGGAAGATTTTTTCATGGGAATGAATTTATCATTTTGGATTCTTTTAGGAAATTTCCAAGTAATTTCCAATGAGGTGTATTTTCCCCACTTATAAGAGGGAATTAACACCCCTCACTTATTCACACCAAAAAAGTCCTTAATCCAAAAATAAAACTACAAAATTATGTCCCTAGAATACTTATTCACATTATAGATCTTTTTATTTTTCTAAAAAACCATCACTATGGTATTTAAGAGAATATCCAATTGAGGTTTCTCTTAGAGAAGGTAATTATCTTAACAAATCTCTTTCATTTTATTATCATTTTTCACATTAAATCATAAATTAACACATAAAATATTATAAAACTAGTATATACCTTATACTTATATTATATTATGTTTATTTAATAATAATTATCCATATCCACTTCCACCAAATGTAAAATAAAATCATCGACCTTGTGTACAGATGACTACGGGCTCGCGAACTGATGTAGTTCATTTTCCATCACCACAATTCAAGGATGGATATAATTATGGATTTACCACACACACACACACTCACACACACACACACACAGATATATATATATATGATATTTATTATATTATTATACTTAATGAATTTTAATATCATATATTCATTTTTATGTTCCATGACATTTAAAATATGATAACATCGCTCGTGTGAACGGTGGACTACCATCTTGCAAAGTGATGTGATTCATTTGTCACTTACTATTTACATGGAATGCAATAAAAATATAATTAATGAATATATATTATATATATGAGATGATTTTTATTCTGTAAAATTAATATCTCACCCACTTCCTTACCCTTTCACTTGTTAAATGAATGATATCTTCACTTGTGCGTACGTGTGACCTACCATCTCCACGAAGCAATGCAATTCATTTTCCATGCCAAAATTTTAAGAGTTTTAATAATAGTGTATATAATGAGTTAATATGATATATATATATATATAAAACATTATTATCATCCTAAACATGGTGTATTTATATCCTATGTACAAGAACCACAATATTCATTTCAAAACATACATAAAAAAACAAGGCAATTGACATCCAAAATAATGAAAATAATGGAAGATCAACAACAAACAGGTGATAAGATTTTATAAGATGATAATATATGATATTATAAATATTAATATGGTTTTAATATAAATTAATAACATGATTAAAATCCTTATATAATATTTCAAATCATTTTCAACTATAAGGAAGCGTGAGGTAAGAGATTTCATCTAAATTTACATTCCACTGAGAATTATTTTTTATTATGCACCAATTTACTTTTATGTGGTGTATATAATGACACTTTTACATGTAATATCATGATTAATTCATAATTTATAGTATTTCATATTTCAATTTTAATTATTTCATCCAAGGGGATTTTTCTTAAATATTACCAAATGCTAAAAATTATTGTACAATCTCAATTTCTTTTGTGATTGTTACCTTTCTCTTGCAACAATAACTTTCTTGTGATATTTTTTCATTAGAAATTACATTTCTATTAAATATCTATATTCTTATATTATTTATAATATTATTTACTAAACCATATTCTTTTTTTAATTATGCTCTTTGATTTTAATGTTATTTGATTAACTAGGGAAATATTAATAATTATGTATCATTTACTCAATATGGATATTTGATGATAATCCAAGTTGATTCATGAATTAAATTGATCATTTTATATATGGAGATTTTTTTTGACCTGCAGTGATGGTTGGGTCCCATTATAATATAGCCCCTCTATGCATCGTTAGGTCTTATGAGAAAAATTAATTAGCCAAATTAAATGGGGTTTTACCTATATTTTAAATTGTCTTGTGAAAGGTGTTGATAGTAGAGGTATCATGATGTTTTAGATCTTGGTATCCAAAAATTAAGTATTTTCTTTATTAATAATTTTAATTATTACTTTCCATGATATTTTTACAATAAATTTTCTTTGGATATGTTTCATTCTCATTTTATTGATTAAATGGACTGTGTTTTTAGTTATTTTCTATACCATATTGATTATTCTTTATCTACTTATGATAACTAAGTTACTGATTAAATGGAATACGTGTTTAGTTATTTACCTTTCCATATTTATTATTCTTTATTGATTCATGATAAATTACATTTTACTTAACCCTTACTGAGAATTTGAGCTCACCCTTATTTTTTTCTTTTCTAGGAATCCATGAAGTGTACTATGATTGATATACAAGGATATGTGATTCCTTATATCTTATGACAATGTAATATAGTAGACACCAACTCTGAGTTACTGGGTTTTGGGTCACTATAAATATTATTAAATTTATCATTTACATGCTTGTTAATATAATTTTAATTTTATAAAATTAATTAACTATGTCATGATACTATAATTTACCTAAAATACATTTATTTTATTTTATTGTAGTATACGCGTTACTTCATTTATTTTAGGTGATTACATTTATACATAAAATAAAAATTTTATCACATAAATAAATAAATATTATCATGAACTATAAAATAAAAAACATATTTTATTATCATGAAATTCAAATACTAGTTGGTTTATTGGGTAAATGATAAACCAACTCTTAAGCTTAGGAGAATAACTCCTTTAACAAGTCTTATATCAGGTTTTAACATTCCACCTTTTAACCATGTATCTTTTTGTGAGCCTCAAACCATCTACTCCCATTTTCAACTGATTCATTTATATATTCTTACTCACTGAAAGGTGAGGGGAACTAGAGGTTTAGGGTTACATAAGTGAAACCATGAACATGTAGACCCGTACAAAATAAAGAAGAAGAGATAATACATAGATCAAAATATTTAATTTAATGATAAATTTATCAAAAAACCCTTGTAACAAGTAATTGAATAAAATAGAAACCCAAAACATACATAGGTTGGTAAATACCATGAACATATATTCAGGAAAACATTATATCTTTAAACTAAGTAACTTTATTTCAAGTCATTATTTGCTAAGATAAATCCATAAAATTAGTAAATAAATTATATTATTAATTCATTCATTCATTTATCTTAATTATCCATCCAAATATTCATTTATAATCTCATCCAATGTAATTTTAAATAAATTTAATAAATTATACTTAATTTAAAATTAATTAGGTACATGGCGTGTACTAGAGCCGGCACAATGTGAACCCATATGCTTCTATATAAACTTGTTTCTAGATTTTAACTATAACATAGTGTATAAAATCACATGAGATGGTGTGTGTTTCATTACTAGACAACTACAATACACACAAAAGGACTCATTGTGTATTTCATGAAGGTTATTATATGATACATGGAGTGCATGGATTTCTAAAAGTCGTGTATGCCAGGTAATGTCGCGTATTCAAGGTAATGTCGTGTCACTTGGATGGTAGTCAATAAAATGTGTTTTTAAATTACATGCCATATAATTTGACCACATAAATTCTATGGTTTTTGTGGGGAAAAACCATGTGGGGGTTACATGGAATGTACGCTAGCTACACACCATATACACCTTGTCATGCCATGTTCCAACTAGTGATCAATACACAACATGTAATGATGTCGTGTGCTAAAATCTCACATGAAATACCATTATTTTCATGACTGATACTTGTGTAGTTGAAAATGGATACACAATACATTTTTTACGTGACATGATGCATATCCATGTCCCTAATCCTATATCTTCGGCACCACTTAATGGGATATTGGAGTATTCTTTACCTATTCTTGGCTTGTTATTAGCCATATGAAACTAAAGAATCACATTATATAAAATTTAACATTAATGAATGAAAAACCTAGAAATGAATTCTCTCTAACAATATAAAAATATGATCTAAAAATAAGAAATAATTATAAATTAATATTTAGTTTCTTTTATACCTATTGATTGTTTTATGGTATAGTGGAAGCAGTTTGGTCTGTGCCCAATATTGTTTTTCATAAGTTCCTTCATATGAATCCTTAGAACTGGATGAATGAAACCATGATAAATTTATAGAGTGGATATTTTCACATTTAATTTATAATTAACTTAATATAATAATTACCTCGTCATGAGCATTCACTCTTTTTTTATGATAAATTCTTTAGTTTCTTTCATATTATCATTATAGTGAAGAATCCAAAGTCAAATTTCTTTAGCGGTATCTATATGTGCTCCTGAGATTTTGGAATGAAGTTGTTGGTATTATGGATTATATCATAGAGGAAAAAAATGTATTATTCCATTCACCATTGATTTAAATAAATATTTTTCTCGGTCTTGAAATAATTATTTCCATTATTCTCTCAGTCTTGAGAGAGAGGATGAGGGTCGCCTCACATTCTTAAGAGGGTCTCTTAGTTTTTAGAGTATTCTATTAAGAGAATATAATTATGAATAAATATGAGCATCCCTATATAATGATATAAGTTATTTTATATACATAAGTTTAAACAATAATTAATTTCACACGGGCCATTGAATTAATCAATTATCTTATGTAAACCCTGAGTAAAATGATATTATTATTATTATATTTTTTTGGATGTACACTAACTCATGGATATTTAAATATTATTTATTAAAGAAAGAAATCGATATTTATTTAAATGATATTAAATAAAATATTATGTGGTATTTTCTAAAGTCTAAGATTGTCATCTAGCAACATTCCAAAGAACCCATAGAGAAAGAATTTAATTTCATAATGACAATAGACTCATATATATTTTTACTATGTAATATAATCCTTCTGTCTCGATATCTTATAAATCATTTTACATAAATGTGTCATCAACCTATGTGATTAATCATATTTCTTTGAATACCTGAAATTTACTCATTGATAAACCACCATGTCCAGGTATTTAATCAGGTAGTCATATTTCAATCAAAGGGCTTGGGATATCTTCTTCCAGTTTTGGATGGGTTAAATTTTTATTTACTTATGAAATTAATTTCATGTCACTTATGATTCAACCAACATATCATACCTTATCATGATAATATGAAATCCTAGTTTTTTTCAAAATTTCAAATTACATGATTCATGATATACAATAATAATAATCTCAAGTATAAGGGATAATACACACATTCATAAATATAAATATTTAGTAGCACATATAACAGTTGGAATTTTTATTAATGAGTCTCTTCTCTAAAACTCATATCTTAAAGATAACTAAGTGATAACTTCAAGATAAGAAGTCTCAATATCATATGAGCCTCCAACACCTAATGGTAAAATATCATCAATGCCATATCAGATAGATTTAATATAACCATACAACATATTCTTATGAATATTTTCATACCACTTTAAGATTCTTATTATAGAAGGGAATTGGTATAACCTTACAATGTGAAAAATACTCTAATTGTTGGTCTCCTCTAGTTTTAATTCTAAAAAATCATGATTAAATATGTTATTTATGATTTATTAAGATACATTGTGTTTAATCTTGTTCAATTATATTTTTAACCTATGGAGTTATTATTTACATAGTAAGGTAGAATTATAGATTTTGGTTAAGTGTAAGATATTGGTAAGTATGAGATACCAATACTTGTCCTACCGATATAAAATTCACCAATACCTTAATCACTGATACATGAGCTACCTCTGAAATAATATACTGATAAACTAAGTCACCCATAGATTTCTAACCTATCGACGCTCAAACTATCAAAAGAGTGGCTAACTGACACTCATAATTTTGCTAAGTATGAGATATTGATAGTCGAGCTACCACACATCATCTACTGACAGCTCGATTGACTAATGAATGTTTTTTTCTACCGATATATTGATCCACTAATATTCTGATTTACCAAAAAATGATCTACCAAGAGAATGAGATACTGATAACACGAATCACTGACAACATGACTCACTGACAGCATGTGTCACCGATAGTCTGACCTACTGACAGACTGTGTCACCTATGATCTTTCTCTTATTTTCACTATTACCACTAATGATCATATTTATGAAACTTAGTATTTTTGATTATATTAATGAGCTTGTTTGACTTTTGTAGACAACATTTAATTATGTTAGAGAGTAGTACGAGGTGAGAGGTACCAGAGAACATGTTGCTTATCCGCATAAAGGGAATATATGGATCAATAATAAAGATAGTGAGAAAGAGGCAACCTGGAAGAAACATTTTGATCGGTTCATGAACCTTAGAGAAAAACAAAAGAGCTTCCTACTATGCATACATAAAGATACTACTAAAAACCAAAAGACCAATAATCTATATAACAACAACTTATAAGTAAGGAACACTTCAAGGCTCATTAATAACAGAAGACATAAGAAAAAAATGACTCTCTATTTTGATTTCTATTTCTAGAATATGAATCTTGCTTCACTTATATCATTCTAAAAGAGTTCAGAATCCATATAGAACGCCACACAAAGCTTTATAAACCTTATTCTCATTACATTTCTCTACTTGTGCATATTATTTACATTTCGAGCAGTGTGTGTATCTCTGTTTTATAAACAAACACTAACTCCTATGATAAACTGGAATATACATAGATATATTCACCAACCTATCATTTCATACTTTGCATTCCCATGAATAACAAAGGTAGAGGTCCCTGTGTGGCATGTGTTATTGTTTTTTTTGTAATCCCACTTATACTGTGAAAGAGGTATAGTGACCTGGACAGTTTTTATACTATTTTTACCCTAATATAGGGTGTGGATAAAGTATATATATATATATAAACTTCTTGGTGGAAGGTAATCAACTACTGGAGGGAATTAGGTCTTGGCTTGAGATTGAACCTATTCTTTACTTCTTCTTTGTGTTTTAAAGTTTTGTTTTCATTGTCATTGTAATTATTTCAAAAAACATAACCTCGCTTTGATAGTTAATCTTAGATAGTTTTTGTATTAGAAATTGATTTAGTATACTATTTTTAAAAATTAAAATATCAATCTATATTGTTTTAACAGAGAAATAATCAATCTTTGAGAAATCATTCAAATGATCAAATATTATATAAATCTCTTACTTTGTTTAACTGGAATATATTTGTGTTGAAATTGGGTTATTTTTTAAATAATCATTTTAGATAGAAATTTTTATAGGAACTCAATTCACCCACCTCTTGAGTTTCCTAATCTAACCAATATTTGGTATCAGATGATATTTAAAATATTTTTCAAATCCCTTTTTTAATTGTGATTTTAGTTGTGCTTTTAAAGATCTATAAATTTATATAGGTTCAAAATTTATTGCTCTTTAAAATATTTGTTAAATAGAAAATAAACTTGAAGGTGTTGCTACCAAAAAACCTCCCTATATTAATAACACAAATTATGCTTAGTGGAAAATTAAAATGAAAATTCATTTGGAAAGTATGAGTTTTGAAATATGGTCTATAATTTTGGATGAATATAAGATTCTCGGTACTACTAAGAACACTTGGTATGATACCACTAAGGAAGACTACAATAACAATTACAAATATATGAATGATTTATACTGATCTTTAGGGGTTGAATAATTTAATAGGATTTATGCATGTAAAATAGTATATAAAATTTGGGACACTCTAGTTATTCCATATAAAGGAATAACTAATGTTAAATAAATGAGACATAATACATATACTGTTAAATATGATAACTTTAAAATGAATCTTGATGAACCTATTTTTGACATGTATCTAAGGTTCAATGAAATTGTAAATATGATGGTCTCTCTATAAAATACAATCACATCCAAGGAACAAGTAATGCGAATTCTTAGATTCTTAACAAAAAAGATAGAGAGGAACCTCGATGTTAATAAGGGAATCCTATGACATCAACACTTTAAATATAAATGAGATGATAGGTATAATAATGATTTACAAGGAAGAACTGAAGGTTAATATAGAGGAATATGATGAACTAAATAGAAAGTTAGTGGATTTTAAAACCACTTCCTCCAAACAAAAAGAGAAAGTGAAACTTCATGCTAGAAGTTCTAGTAATGAAGAATCATCAAGTAACAGTGATGAGGTGATGGCTCAACTGACCAAAAGATTTAAAAAGTTCTATAGAAAGAATACGTTCTTTAGGAATCCAAGTTACAAAGGAAAATATAAAAAAAGGGAAACTAGAAAAAGGATTGGAAGAGAAATGAAAATACTAAGTAAATAGACTACTATGAGTGTACCAGAAGAGGGAATGTAAAAGATTATTGTCCTAAATTAATGTTTAAAAGGAAATATGTAGACGAATTTAGAAATTTAAAAAAGTCAGTAAAGTCCACCTGAAGTGATTTTGAGGACATATCCAATGAATCTGAATCTTCACATGATGAGAATTATGACAAAGCTAATATGTGTTTCATGAAAACACTTCTGAGGTAACCCTGGAGTCTCTTGTATATAATTATTATTATTATAAATATGAATCTAATTCTGATTCTAAAAATATGACAAATGAAGAAAGTTTTGAATACTATAGAATGATTGAGGATACATGCAATGAATTTAAAGATAAAAAATAAATCTACCAAGAAACAACATGATCTTACTATTTCTGTTAAACCTGAACTTAATATTGAAAAGAAGAAGAATGATAAGTTTCTCAATGAGAATAATGAACTTAAACTATCCAATGAGTAACTAAATAAGGACCTTTAGAGATTCAAAAATGGTAAAGATACCTTAGTTAAAATTCTTGGAAAATAAGTTTCTCCAAAATATACTAATGGTATTGTTTATCAACCTGGAAAAAGAAATTTTTTAAAAAAAATTTGTTTCAAAATCTTGAAAATTTGGTTATGTGCCTAGTTCTGGAAAATATTATTCATATTCCAGTGTGAGAACATCTTTTAAAGCCTCAAGTTTTTTTGGACCAAATAGAGTTTATTTTTCTAATAATTTACAAACTTCTTATAGGAAACCCATGAAGTGAATGTGGGATCCCAGAGCTTTAATTATGAATGCTACCAGATGTAAGAAAGTTTGGGTACAAAAATCTTTTCTTATTTTAATTGTTTCCTATAAGAGCTTATGGTTCTTGGAAAGTGGGTGTTCAAGACATATAACAGGGGACTATTCAAGATTTGAGAACCTTATCAATATAGATGGTGGGTATGTCACCTTTGGTGACAATGAAAAAGGCAAAATTATTTGACTAGGCTAAATTGGTAACACTTATTCAATTTTAATTTCTAAAGATCTTTTTTTTTGATGGTCTAAAGTATAATATATTTAGCATCTCAGAATTATGTTATTATTGTTTTAATGTTAAATTTGAAAATGATGCTTTTAATGTTTTGAATTCTAAGAATGATTTGGTATTCACTGCTTCTATAAATGATAATGTTTATGCTGTGAATTTATATTCTTTAGTTTCTCAAAATGTTTCTTTCTTGAGTGCCTTTCACAAAGAGTATTGGATTTGGCATTGGAGACTAGGACACTATAATATTCAATCCCTTTGAAAACTTAATAGGAAAATACTAGTCAATGATATAGCTAAACTTGATTTTCCAAATTAAAAAGTATGTAATCCTTGTCAAAAAGGTAAACAACATAACATATCTTTCAAACCAAAGAAAGAAGTTTCAACTTCTCAACCTCTTGAGTTGGTTCACATGGATTTTTTTGGAACATCTAGAGTTTAGAGTTTAAATGGGAAGTATTATGTCTATGTTCTATTAGATGAATTTTCATAGATATACTTGGACCTTCTTTTTAGATCACAATAGTGATTCTTTTTCCTACTTCACCACGTATGCAAGGTTAATAGAAAATATAAGTGGTCCTAGAATTAAATCCTTAATAAGTGACCATGAACGTGAGTTTTAAAATCATGATTTTGAATCATTTTGATCACAGAGTGGCTATATTCATAACTTCTCTACTCCTAGGACACCCTAATAGAATGGATTTTAGAAAGAAGGAATAGAACCTTATAAGAAATTTCTTGAACTATGATCAATGAGTTTGACTTGCCTATTTACTTTTGGGAAGAAGCTATGAATATAGATTTTTATATAATTAAAATAGTTTTAATTAGACTTATCCTTAAGAAAACCCCCTATTAGTTATGGAACAATAGCAAACCTAAGATTAATTACATTAATGTTTTTGGTTTCAAAGTATTTATCCTTAATAAAAAATATATTCTTGAAAAGTTTTACTCTAAAAGTGATGAAGGAATATTCCTAGGTTATTCAACCTCTAAAAAAGCCTATAGGGTCCTCAATAAAATAACCATGTGTGTGGAAGAATCTGTACATATCAAATATGATGAAACAGATCCACATGAACCAAAAACCTCTCTAGAAAATATTGAGGATGATATGTCCAATCTTGACATAAATGTTAAACCTTCTTACTCTACTATTAAGCAATGAGAAAAATCCTATAGTTCTGGAAAATTTCTAGATTCTGATCATTGTGAACCTAGACCTTTAGAAGAACCTTAAATAACCAGCCCTTCATTTTCTAGATCTATTAGAACCCTTAAGAACCATCCCTTAGATGTTGTAGTTGGAGACATAGATAAAGGGGCATAAAATAGAGATTTTATTAGGAACTAGGTTGAAAATCAAGATTTTTTGTAACATATTGAACCTAAGAACATCAATGATGAAATAAATGATGAATTTTGGGTAATGGATATGCATGAAGAGTTAAATTAGTTTGAAATACATAAAGTCTGGAAATGTTTTGATAGACCCAAAGACACCTTGACTATAGGCACCAAATGGGTGTTTATAAATAAAGTATACGAAGAGGAAACTATTTTCAGATATAATGATAGACTAGTTGAATAAGGATATAGTCAAGAAGAAGGAATTGATTGTGAAGAGACGTTTTCACCTATTTCCATACTTGAAGCCATTAGAATTCTGCTAGCATATTTAGCACAACTCAATTTCAAACTATATCAAATGGATGTTAAAAGTGTATTCATAAATGGTTATATAGTTGATGATGTTTTTTGTTGAACAACCCCCCAGTTTTATAAAACCCCATTTTCCAAATCATGTCCTTAAATTAACAAAATATTTGTATGGTTTAAAATATAATCCAAGATCTTGGTTTGATAGGATCAACACTTTTCTAATTTCAAAAAGTTTTACAAAATACATAACTGCTCCTACTCATTTTATAAAAATAATTTTTAAATAGTTTTTAGTTGTTCAAATATATGTTGATGAAATTATTTTTGGATCATCTAAAAATACATTATGTATTTATTTTTCAAAAATGATGCAAAGTGAATTTGAGATGATTTTAATGGGTGAACTCAAATTCTATCTTGGATATCTAATTTTTCAAAATAAAGAAGGTATTATTTTAAATCAAAGTAATAACACTAAAGATATTTTGAAACATTTTGGATTTTATAGTATAAAAAGTAATGATACTTTAATGAGTACCACCTGTAAATTGGATCTTGATGAAAATGGAATTTTTTTGATCAAACCAATTATAGAGTGATGATTGGAAGTCTAAAATACTTGACTATTATCCAGACTGGTATTATTTTTAGTGTGTGTATGTGTGCATGTTTTAAATAAAATCCTAAATAATCTCATTTATGTTACGTTAAAAGAATTTTATAATACCTTAAGTATACTACCAACTTAAGATTTTTCTATACTAGAGTAAAATATTTGGATTTAGTTAGTTATTCTGATGCTGATTTTGGTGGTTTAAAGTTAGATACAAAACATCTCTAGAACATGTCACTTTTTGGGAAAGTCTCTGGTATCATGGTGTATTAAAAAGGAATTTTTTTCATTATATTCTAATTAAGGTGAATACATAGCTACTGATAGTTTTTGTGATCACATTTTGTGGATGAAACACACATTACTAGATTATGGATATCAATTTAGACATGTACTTATAAAAAATACCAACAAAAGTGTGATTAATATTTCTAAGAATCTAGTTTCTCATTATAAAACAAAATATATTGATGTAAAACGACACTTTTTGAGATATCATTATCAAAAAAATTGATATAAATATTGAATTAATTAACAAAACATCAATTTGATAATATTTTTAATAATCCTTTAAACTCTAAGAGGATGAGTTAAATTAAACATGAGTTAGGGATGATCAATTTTTGAGGACCTACTATTCGTGACTCTCTTATGATGTTTAAACAATGTGACTCACCGATGATGTCTCACCGACGTGACTCACTAATGATGTCTCACCATCAAGTCTCACTAATGTCTCTCACAGACCAATATTTATTTCTCTGTTTGGAATTTTAAATGTCGATGTTTTAATTATTTTATTTTATTTTATTTTATCCCACATTTAGTATTTTATGTTTTCTAATCCCTAAGTGATTAAATTAACGGTCGATCCAATACTTTTTACCCTCACTCTCTTACTCTTGAACTCTTACCCTCGAACCTTTCTCTCATGAGCTTCTACCTTTCTCTCTAAAAATCAAACCTTCAAACCTCTCTCAATGGGTCATGTCAATAATGTCCTTCAAGAATTTGAGGATGAGTCACATCAGTCTAAGAGGCAAATAGGTGAAGCAAGCCAATCAAAATTGTCAGATGTTCATCAGGAACTCACAAATCATGTTGTGACCCCTGAGAAGGATGTACATTCATAATGGTTGTTTTCAAGTAAGTCTCTTCTGTTGAATGTGTTGAAAACCCAAGGCTGGTTGGAGTGGTTCTCCAATAATGAGATACCATTTTATCCAAGGCGGGTACATGAATTTTACATATTTTTTGAGTTTCTATTTGAAGGATCAGAAGTATTTTGGATAAAATTGACAATATATAGAAATAAATTTCTTTATCATCTAAGCATTTGGAAGAGTGTATAAAGGTACCCCATGAGGGTGATTGTGATGACCATCAGGGAAGTGCTCATCCCACAAGTGGTTTTTTAGTTATGAGGTAGCTTTGGATGAGCTGATAGGAAATGGATAATGTAGGATACTCATTATTACAGAACTTTATGGTGAGAGAAGTATTTTATTTAAATTCATACAACATCAGTTATGTCCCAAGAAAGAGTAATTTGCTTCTCTTAAGTACCAAGATATGTTTTGTTGTATCTATTGAAGAAAGTCCAACTTGTGAAAATATCTGATGGTTTATATTAGTGAGATTATCGATCCCTATTTTAAGACAAACTCTTTATTTTATCCTAGAATTATCTCTACCATGTTAAAGGATAATGGCTTTGTAAATTAAGATGAATATATAGTCTCTGCTTGTGATGGTTTATATATCAAAAAATATATCTGTAAGATAATAAAAATTAATTGGAATCCCTAGAAGAAGTTTTGGGTTGAGGATAATGAAGAGCTGTATGAGAGATTTGATCGTGTAGATCACCCCTTAAGGTTGAGGAACACTATTGATCCTCATCTAGGGCCAGATGAAGCTGGTGAGTATTCTGATGAGGATGTGGCTGAGGAAGGTCAAGGAAATGAGTCTCATATATATGTCAGGAGTGATCCTGATATTGTTAATAGTCCAATGAAGATGTCTTATGGTCATGAAAGTCCACCTATACCTCTACCTTCTAAGGAACCACTTATACTTGATAATGATAGTGATGATACAGAAGAGTTATAAAATGCTGAGTATGAGAGAAGATCTGGTAGTGAAGAAGAATTTGGTGAAGAAGGAAGTGGAAGTGAAGAAGAATATGAAGATAAGGATGATAATGAAGTAGGGGATGATGATGAGATAAGATCTAGTAGTAACGAGGAATCTTTTGAAAGGAAAGATGCAAAAAGTGATGATTTAGATAGTGGATCAGACTATAGTGATGATGGACAAGGTCCTAGTGGAGATACTATTGATCTAACCCTAGATCGTGTTGAACATGATACTCCTTATAGTCCTACCTTAGTGGAACAAAAACATATTGTTGAACCCATGGGGCTGTTAAATAGGTTGTGATTGAGGAAACAGATTTTGACGATCATGTTGAACCGGTTGTGGTTGAAGAGAGAGCTCATATTTTCTAGGTTTATGAGGAAGTTCATGCTGTAAGGGATGTATCTGTTACTCTAGTGATGGAGTTGGTTTATACAAGAAAGAGTCCATCATGTAAGGGGGAGAGACAATCTAAAGGAGAAATGATTGATGTGCTTGCTACCTTAGATGATATTGTGGTACCAATATAGAGGAGAGACCCAGGGTATGTGACTCTTAGATTGGATTATCTTGATGTAAAAAAATAGAACTGCTCCTACTCCAGTGGTTGGTTCAGAAACTATTGAATATATCACCAAAGATGATTTTAATGCCTTCAAGAAGATCTATTAGATGTTGTTCGATCAACCCCTTCACAACCACCTGCTCTAGATTCTATAATTAATGAAATAGATGCTAAGTTGATTACTAGGAGAGTTGTATCTTAGGTTGAACCTTAGTTAATCTCAGTTCTGGAAGCCATTGTCTCAGATAATCATATAATGAAGAATGACTTGACTGCAATGGTTTCTTCCATTAATAGTCTAATAATTGGATATATAACATCTTTAGAAACAGTTCTAAAAAATCTTAAAGATACCACTTTTAAGTCTTATAACGAAGCTACTCATCTATCTACAACTCTTGATTTAACTCAGTTTAGGTCATATATCTGAGATATAGTGAAATTTTCCTCAATCTTAGCTTCTTCTATTTCTAACCCTCTAGATTTTGAGACGGTCAGAAATGTGATTAGATAGGAACTTCAAACTATGATGGGTAGCACTGACCAGGGGAGTATCTCAAAAATCAGGTAGAATTTTGATCATATTTATGATATGGTTAGGTTTTATTCTATTAGTTATACAAAGGCTCAAGAGTAAATTATAAAGAAATGATATTTCTATTTCAAGAGAATTTAAACCAAGCATCAACTAACTGGTCACATCAAATATTTGGTTGAAAATTTGAGGCTACCTCCAGTGACTTAGGAATTCCAATAGAAAGTTAGGCAGTTGAAAGAGTTTACTCCTACCCTTGAAAATTTCAAAGAAAATAAAGATGATTTTAAGAAGGCAATCACATATGGTGGTGAGGTCATCAGGTACTTCATCAATCTGCTCAAACCATACCTACATCATCACAACACAACCACTATTTCTCTAGCTGTTGCTTCTATCAGACCATCCCTTCCTTCTTCTACCTCTTATTTTTCTACCCTTTTATCACATTTTACTATGACCCCTTCTCAAGATCTCAACCAGATTAGACGTTTCATCCAACAAGAACTCACTAGACCTGCTTCCTCGTCTATACCCAGCCTTCCTCCTTTAGTCTTTACTATAGTTCCTCTTCCTTCCCTCAGTATCCATTCCATGACTTCCACCACTCCTACTACTAAACCTTATTCTACTCCCTCCTATTCTTATGATAAAGGAAAGGAAGTGATGGACTCTTTTGTCCCCAAGAAGTAGTTGGATCACTTTTTGATAGGGATTTGATGTACTCTTTTTTTGTACTATTTTTTATCTTTCTTGTACTTCTTGATTAATGGAATAACCTCTGTGATTTCATCTTATTGTTATTTCCTTATCTATTATTTCTTTTTCCTTCACTATTTCCTTTTAGATAATCCTATAGAGGGGAGAAATAATATGGCATCTCTCTCAAGGGGAGTTTAAGATTAAGCTTAAAGTTTATAAATGGGACCTATAATTGACAAAGTCCATTTAAAAAGTAATTTATACTTGTGTTTTTTTTTAGAATTTCATCTCAATAATCCATGTAATATGTTAAGCATATTTTTTCTGATCATTATAAATCAATTCAATTATTGTGTTATATAATACCATGATTTGTGATCATCAAAAATGGGGAGATTGTTGGCCTTTTTTATTTTTAATGCTCACAAATCATGCTTAACTATGTTAATTATGATTAATTAAGATACATTGTGTTTAATCATGTTCGATTATAATTTTAACCTATAGTGTTAGTGTTTACATCATAAGATAGAATTACAAATTTTGGTTACACTGGTAAGTATGAGATATCGATACTTGTCCTACTGATAGAAAAGTCATTGATACCAAACTCACTGATACATGAGCTACCAACGACCTAAGCTACTGATAAGCTGAGTCACCGATAGATATAAAACCTACCAACACTCGACCTACCGATAGAGTGACTGAATATCACTCAGAATTTCTCTAAGTATGAGATAGTGACAGACAAGCTTCCAATTCATCATCTACTGACACCTCGATTGACCATGACAAAGTGATCCACTGATAGTTTCATCTATCGATAGAATGATCTACCGAAATCACGACTCACTGATATCATGACTCACAGACATCATGCTTCATTGATAGTCTGACCTACCGACAGACTGGGTCACCAATGATCTTTCTCTTACTTTCAAAATTACCTCTAACAGAAATATTTATGAAACATAGTAATGATTATTATATTAATGATCTTGTCTACCTTTTGTAGACAACATTTAATGATGTTAAAGACCAATACAAGGTATGAGGTACCATAGAACATGTTTCTTGTCTGTATAAAGGGAATATATGGATCAACAATAAAGATAATGAGAAAGAGGTCACATGGAAGAAACATACTGATTTGTTCATGCACCTTAGAGAAAATTACAAGAGCTTCCTACTGTGAATACACAAAGATACTACTAATAACCAAAATACCACAAATCTCTACAGAAACAAATTATAAGTAAAGAACACTTCTAGGTTCACTAAGAATATAAGATTGAAGAAAAAAAGAACTCTCTATTTGGTTGTCTGTTTCTAGAAGACAATTCCAGCTTCACTTATTTCATTTGGAAAGAGTCCAGAAGCTGTATAGAACATCACACGAAGCATTCAAAACCTTATTCTCATTAAATTCCTCAACCTGTGCATATTATTCAAATTTTGAGCAGTGTGTTTATCTCTATTTTATAAACACACTGACTCCTGTGCTAAATTGGAAGATACATAGATATCTTCACCAACAGATCTTTTAATACTTTACATTCCAACAGATAACAGTGGAATAGGTACCTACTTGGTGCATATGTTTGTTTGATTTGTACTTCTACTTATACAATGGATGAGGTCTAGTGACCTAGATAGTTTTTATACTGTTTTTAGCCTGATATAGGGTGTGGATCACATTTATATATATATAAACTACTTGGTGTAAGGTGACCACCAAGTGGATAGGATTAGGTCTCAGCTTGAGACAGAACCTCTTGTTTACTTATGTTGTGTGTGTTCATGTTTCTTTCACTATCATTGTAATTATTTCAGAAAACTTAACCTTGATTTGATAGTTAATCTTAGATAGTATAAAATTTAACATTTTATTTTAGATGTTCTTCTATTGTGGGTACTTGAGTATTATAGTGCATGGTAAGGGTTCTTTTTTTCTCGATTATAGAAATATCATAGACGTGGGTTCATTATATTTTGGGTGTTGTATAACTTTAGTATCATGACCCTTCCCCCAAAGGTACCCCTCTTAGTATGGAAATGATATAATGGAGATTATGATTCCTGAAGCCCATCTCTAAAAGTATATAGGTTTTCAACATACACAATGGGTATATTATACACATATATGGGTGGCGTTTCCCCATAAGGTTAGAGAAATGATAGTGTAAAGATTGAAATTCCAAAAAATAACTTCTTATGATAAAAGTAAAGAGAGATTCCAAATACATGAATGTAATGTCATACAACCGAACAATTATATGATGAACTAAAGGTACCAAATGATTATCCTCGACAACAACTACAAAAGGAAAACAACTCTTAAAAAACCCATGAGTTATTTAAGTCCTTCCCTGTCACCAACTAACTCTTTTTGGTCTAAAAATTATTTTATATATACATATGGTGTGAATAACATGTATAATTAGTAGGATCCTCCCCAATTCCTCCCATATAAAATACAAATAAAATATGTTAAAGCCTAGTGAACAACAATTTAAGTTAACTCATTATGATAAATATGTATACTATATCCTCACCCTCACTATGGATATCTCTTACCAAGTATTTCATATAATTTATCATATAATATAATACCAAAAGAGGGTACCCCAATACCACTTCTCCACTGGTTTTCTTGTTCATCCCGACTTCCAAGCATCTTGAACCATCTTTCTCCAAAATAATATAGCTTGAAGACACATGTGTTAAAGTATCATAACATTCATCCCATGTATCAAACTATATCATCACATTATCACATGAAAAATATTCAGATAGTGACCAAGTATTTTTTGGGAGCCACTACAACCTATATGTCATGTATTATACCTCAATCTATCATATACCATTCATTGCATGCCTATAATAATCCATTGGATACTATATCTGGAGATATATGTGTGTGAAATAACCATAATCCATTACAAACCTCTACAAACATATATTGGGTAAGATGATTAGTATGTATACCAATAGATAATACTTCTTAGAGAGGAGAGTGGGGATAGAGGGTGTAGTTAGCCACCCATTCCTTGCCAACCTATATATTGGGAAAAAATCCTATCATAGTTCATTGGGTGTGAATCACCCTACCAATATGGGTGGGGATAGCATATGAAATCAAAAAAAATCTATAATATAAATCACAATCAAACTATAAGTATTAAATTAGTCATTGGATCAACTAAAACTATCATCACTCGAACACCCAACTGCCACTGCTAAGAACTACATATACTATAAGAATATAACTATTCAAAAAGACAATAATTTAATTAATTATTTCCTTTTAACATTCCAAATTACATTAATTAATTCAATTACTATTAATTAACATTATTATGTTTCACATTTCCTTAACCATCAACTGAAGTCCTTTCCCTCTAGGAATAATCCAACTAATTCCATAGTTCTTTAATATTATCATCATTTAAATTCCATTCGAATAACAACCAAGTTTTTAAAAATATTTATTAATCATTATCATTCAATAATTCTAGGCACTCTAAGAAACATCCTAAGCTAACATAAAAGAGATACATAACCAAGAAAGACTAGCTACCTCAAGTGGTCTAGAAAGGAATACAGGTAAAAAAACAACCCAACCATCCAACCTTTATAGTAGAAAATTATCTAGTAAGTGAATATATTTCAAAAAATTAATGGAAAAGACCATATTTAACCCATTCCATCAATCTTAGTGTCATCCCTGATATGAAAATTCATATCACCATGCATCCCTCCATAATATGTGTCAACTACTTCTAAAAACATGGGCCTCCCCACCAACATCTCGTTAGCCATCATCTATACTAGGATCACATCATGTCGTATATCAAGGATCGCATCCAGATCAAATATATAAGGTAGAAAATAAAAAACATATTTAATAAGAAATTTATGGACATAAAAACAAGGTATCTGACCTTCACATATATATGGGCTCACTCATCCCAAAAAAAATTATCTTTAACAAAAAAATTAATTTTATAACCATATTAAATTAATAGATTCATTTATCATAGGATACAACTATAGGTAACGTAAGGATTGGCTATTAAATTATATAAATTATTTAAATATTCTATCAATAAAAACTTCTCGTTTCAAAAAACTAAGGAATATAATTTTAATCAAACACGAATCTTTATCATTATCAGTAAAAATCATTTCCAACTTCATATTATTTACTTACTTCCATTAAAATATGGTAAAATAATATCAATTAATCATGTATTGACAATTAATATTGATTTCCCATAAAAATAAGAATGGTTTGCAAAAACATGTCTCATTAATTCTTTATCCAACCAACATTACCATCTTTATGTTATTTAATAATTTTTATCAAATCAATAAGCTAAAACCAAGGATAAAATACACGTTAACCAAAGGATAAATATATATTTCACACTATCTAGAAAATCAGGGGGAAAACCATTATCACTATGGGAAAAACATGTGATTGATTCAACCATAAACAATTTATTTCATTAATCTGGTTTATTATTTACTTTTTTAAATTACACAATCACTAAAAGAGATAAATAATGATTACTTTGAAATTTCTTATAAAATAATAGAAGCAACGAATACCATACCTCAAGGATTTCAACATTCTTTAATGATAATATAAAAACATGTAAAAACATTTGATCACCTCTCACACAAGGAAACTATAGCCCCATGAGAAATCTATGCTACAAATATTCCAACAAATATTGAATAATTCTATAACAATAAACGAAATCAACCACTATAGCATGAAAAGAAATAATATGATAAAAGAAGACTAATCAAAGAAGAAAAAATAATATAAATTGTTAAAAATTACCTTATATCACCATGGAACGAATAGGGGAAGTCTAGGATCAGTACCTTTCAAAATAGATTCGAAACACCTTAGTAAAGCTCCTCTAGATTCCTGTTTTTGGGATACAATTTGAGGTTCTGAGAGAAAATGAGGGTATGGTAGGCTTTATTGAAATTATTCAAGGAATAAATTCATAGTGTGAATGGGTCATTCACATCGTAAATGGACTATGTTTAAAATCCACCAAAAAATGCATCGCCGAGATCCACCAAACCTAGGAGTAATTCATTTCATGAACTACACATTGATTTCTTGACTTTTTTTAGAAATATTTGAAAAATTTGACTCCTCATCCATAAAAATCATGGAATAATGTCTCTTTTTGTGAATTACACCCCCAAAAATCCTCACACATTAGTAGCAAGCTTCCCATATGAAAACTGCAAACAAGCACTTCGGGTCACAAACTGCCCACTCACACTATGAACTACATTTCATGTCATGAACTCCTCCTTCAACCGGATTCCATCTCCCAAACTCCACTGATTCTAATCTAGGATTCCTATAAGCACTACATACCTTATAAAAATGAAAAGTAATGGGATTTAATTAATAGGTCCTTTATATTAGATACCTCTCAAACTATTTGCATCCAAAAGAATTTAAAACCAAAATTGATGAGAAAAAAAGGGATCATTCAAATAGTCACCCCCTGAGATACCTCTCAAGATTCTTTCCATCACATAAGCTCAACCACCTCACCCATAGGAGCAAAGTACAAACCATGAAATACTAAAAATAGATCCTAAAACCTCTCTTAAATGAGATACCTATCAAAGAAGAGAATGGACATAAAATAAGAATTAGATAAGATAAAACCATCTCATATTATAGATAAATTTCAACAACCACATAAAAAATAATACAAAAGAATGGATCAATATAAAAAATCTCAAGATACTAAGCACATATCTATAAATCACATTCTCAAGTACCTTCCTCTACACTGTATTTCCACCAAAGGAAATGAACCAAATGAATAATGAGCCCATGAAATACCTTCTATTAGTGGTATTAAATCTCTATATGACACTCCTCAAAGGTCACATAATCATCAACTTCGATCTCACCAAAATCAATTTTGGGAGATTTTTCATGAAGATAACGGTGAAGATGTGGCTCATGGAATACATCATGTATCAATCTCTCTTATGGGGGAAGTGTTATTTGATATGAAATGACTCTAATATAAGACAACACATTGAAAGGCCTAACAAACTAGGAAGAAATATTACTCTTATGTCCAAACCTTCACTTCCCATGTTGAGGATACACCTTTAGGAAAAAATGGTCTCCAATATCAAAATATATAGGTTTCCTCCTATAATTGTTATATGACTTCTAATGATACTATTCTTCCTTCGTACTCTATTGAATCAGATGAACTAACTCTGTCGTGCTCTACCCTTGTTCTGACCCTAAAATCACTGAACCTCTAACCCCATTCCATCATAATAGAGAATGGAATGGCCATCCATAGGAATCTTCAAAAATTGCAATAAAAATGGTGTAGTGAAAAAATTATTGTAGGAAAACATGACCAAAGGCAGATGACTCACCCAAGAACCTCCAAAATCTAGGACATAAGAATGAAACATGTCTTCACAAGTCTACCCAGTCCACCCTTTTTTACCCTCCGTATGTGGATGAAAAGAAGTGAGAAGGCATAACTAAGATAAAAAATCATGATGGAGACCACTCCACACCTTATAGGTAAAATATGGATCACGATAAAATATGATCATCCTTGAGACTCCATGGATTCTCACCACCTCCCCTAGTTACTATCTTGATAAAACCTCTATTGTATTCAACTCCTTGATCACTATAAAGTGGGATTATTTCGTGAAATTGTCCACTATCACACATATAGCATCCAAGCCTCACTAAGATCAATGTAATGTAGTGATAAAGTCCATAAAAATGTCTTCCCACTTCTATTAAAGAACATCCAATGGATGGAGAAAATGGCCAGGAACACGGTTCATAGAATTTGCCTTCTGGAAGACCAAACAACGATACATAAACTCTACAACTGAATACTTCAATCCCATCCACCAAAACTGACCACTCAGAGAAGAGTAAATCTTCATAACACTAGGATATACTACTAAGGGGGAAATTTTTAACTCATAGAGAGTGACCTAAAGTATCACTGAAGGAATAAAATTCCTCCCATAGAACAACACCGAGTGTTGTTTATCATTAGACCAACTATAAGGGGAAGCACAACATTCAACTTGGTCTCTCTATACATCCACCTTAGAATCCCCCAGATAAGAATACTCCACCTACTTCCCCAAAGAAAACTTCACCATCATCTAAAAAAGTAAATCTATGCAACTAACCTCTCTCATATAAAAATGTATGACTACGATATCATCCATAATTCTCCATGAATCTCCAGATTCATCCAAGAAAAAACAATGTGGATTCCGTCTTAGAATATTTACTAAAACATTACTCTTTACTAAGGTATATAAAATATAAAATTCACAATACTACAATAATTCCATCCATTATAACTATTTTAAGTGTAGTTTATGCTGGAATAATACATACCTCAGGCTCTTATGATCGGTAAAAATCACAAAATGTTCACCGATGAGGTAATATCTCCACAACTTCAAAGAAAACATAATTTCTTCCAAATGAATTTCATTGGTGGCATAGTTATACTAACAAGGATGTAATTTCCAATACCCATAAGAAATAAATGATATCTATTCATCAAAAAAACCAAAAGAAATATGTAAAACATCATATAAAACCTCAAACTAAACTTCATATTCTTGAAAATGAAGAACCAGAGATCTGGCCAAATTGTCCTTCAGGTACTCGAAATATTCATAACATTGATTTTTCAACATTAACGTGTGATAATATATGTTAAAGGATATTAAAATATTTACAAGCTGATAGAAACTATATAATAATCTCTTATAATAGCTTGCAAGAACAAGTAAATTGTGTACCTATGAAATTATATTGGAGGATGTCCAAGAAAAAACTTCATTGATCATTAAAGGATCTACAACTAAACCATTATAGGACATGACATGCCCCATGAAATGAACCTCATGATCCCTAAAAAAACACTTAGACAGCTTCTTGAATATATTCTGATGATGGACTCCCAAAAGGCACACAAATTATTTGTGTTCTCCTCCTCAGATTTGAAGTACACAAGGATGTCGTCGGTGAAAACCACTAAAACTGGATCCAAGAACTCTTTGAACACTATATTTATTAGACATATGATCACTTATAGTGAATTATTTATAACAAAATATACCACAATGAAGTTTTAATTCCCATAATGATATTATAAATCTATCTTCAGAATATTATCATATTTTACCCACATATGTTGATATCGCAACCACATATCGATCTTCTAGAACCAACTATATCCTTTCATCGGATCAAATAAATCATAAATCCAAAGAGGAGGATAATGAATCTTCACCATCACCTAGTTCAATTGATGATAATTGATACAAATACATAGACTATCACCAACCTTCTTCACAAACAAAACTGAAGCACCCTAAGGTGACACACTTGGCTAAAAAACCACATTGAAAAATATCATCTATATATACCTATACCTATCTCAAATATAAATGTTTCATCCTATTTGGACACATAGATATTAGAGAATTTCATGTATATAACTCTATCCAAAAAAAATCAATCTCTCATCAAAGGGGGTATCTTCACAACTACCTCAAGAAATACATTAGGGTGCTCTTCCACAACAATGGAAAACACCATCGGCTGAAACTATAATGCACTCAAAACCAAATCTTACATCAAGGTATATATGGATGGAATATGTATTTGACCCATCTGAGGGTCCCTCTTGTGAAAAAACACTACAGGATATTCATTAATATGATATAAAATTATCTACCACTTGAAGAAATCAACAATTTCTATCACTGAATATGACTAGTCCATGCTGAGGATGTTTTCATATGGATGTATCTGTAATCATAAGATGTCTCACTAAGAGAAGTGTTGTAGAAACCTAGATCAAAGTCTCTAAATACTTCATAAAGAGAAGTTTGACCTATAACTATTATAGTTGATTTTAATAGAACTGTAATCTGCTCCACCTCAAGTACCAAATCATGGACTATGGATAGTGATATGAATGAGTGTGTAGATACCGAGTCAAAAAAACCATGAACACAGGTAGAAAACCTACAAAGAGTACCTTGAATGATGTCTGGATCACTCGATGTTGGAAACTCCAAATCATGTAGCTGACCAAGGCCAAATCCACATCCTCTCTGACCTAGATGGAGACCATATCCATTACTGCACTATACTCTTCCATAATAAGGAGCATAATGGGGCTATAAAAATCCTTTTCCATATATCCTATATTGATATAAAGCTAGAGAAACCTATTTTTATTGCCTTTGATGATACTACCTCTATGGAGGAACATGAATCAGAAAACCGGATGCACGCTTCCTACTCATAACGGTCATGTACTCTCACCACTGATGACCTTGTCCTACACCCAAAAAATATTTATCTAATATATTGGATGGTTTTTGAGAGCTTACATCAATATAAAAACAAGATATTGAGGGATGGGACCTATCACCAGCTATTTGAAATATCTTTTTTCAAGGAAATAGGTAACCTTAGACCATATATCTATTATATATAGAATCCTGATGACACCCATTTTTTGATTATTTGATTATGGAAAACATACTCTAAACAACCTATGCTCTTTATATCAACTTAAGATACATTAAAAACATAAATAGGGTGACCAGGAACTAGATACCTGGATGCAAAGCCACCTATAAATTCCTTGCCAGATCCTCTCCATATTTCAACAGGTCTGATTAATAACATAGAAGGGTCCTGAAAAAGATTCTAAAATATCACACACTACAACTTACCTATGGAAGGGTAAGAAGCTTCGAGTGACTAGCTTCCTTCATCGTCAAAGAAATAAACTCTACTTGGAACTGGTTTTGTTATTTCTCATATGAGACTAATAACTCCTCAAAATCCCCAAGGAATAAGAACCACTACGACCACACTTCTCTATGCAGAAACATCATTTCCAATGAAATATAGTGCTCCTTATGAGCATTAAATGAATTTAAGGATATATTCACCTCTTCTTACCCATCCTCTATCACTGAGTTTGAAATGGATATCTCATAATTTGGTAGACTCTGGTTTTGAAACTCTTGGAGTGTCATCCTCTAAGTTTCATTTTCATGTACCTATACTCTATGGAAATATGCTAGAATATTCCACTAAATATCTTCAATATGAACCTAATGAGGGAGTTTACCAAGATTTTTATATGAAAAATAACAAACTAATATGGAATACTAAACCAGTAATATATAATATTTAAGATCATTTCTTTATTTATTCATGTTTTAACCTAATCCCAAAGTCTACCCATTTCAAACATAAGAACAAATAAGAATGATGCATGATATTTTACTAGGTCTCTACACCAAAACCAACACAACTTCACTTAGTAGGATTAGTAAACATAATGGTTTGTGTAATATATCACAAGGGGCCCTAAATAATCATGCCTCATTCCTTCTCCCTTGCTTACAATGTTTACTAAACATAGTTGACATTGCTACCCCACTAACACATGTAATCCTTACCTATGCCTACCTAGGAAAATCAATATGTCCATCAACATGAACATTTTGTACTAGTCTATCATGACCCCCTCCCCCTAAATGTACCACTACTAGGATAAAAATGAGATAAGAGAGATAATAACAATTGAAGACCACCAAGAATAGGATATGGACTTATGAAAAGCACATAGGGTATATCATACACATAGATGCATGGAATTATCCAATAAGTTTTGATAAATGAGGGAGATAATATATAAAATTAAATAAACTTCTACTCAAGATAAAAGTAAATAGAGATTTCAAATATATGCATGCAATGTCATATAACTGAAAAACTATAAGAAAAATAATAAGTACCAAAAGATAATCCTCGTTAGTGACAATGAAATCCCAAAAACTATTGAAAATCCATGTGATAATAAAATCCGTCATGATCACCAATGATATATTGAAATATATTTTATATATATGTAGGATTGATATCATTTTCGAGCACATCAAATTAGTTTTTATGTTTTTACTAAAATTTTGCAGTATAGAAGGAACCGTAGGTCATCTCTCGATGGAGCCTTAGATCATTAATTCCAAGAGAAGTTTATTATTATGAAAATAAAAGGGGAATAGGATTTTGTAAAACTTGTGGGGTTTTTGATTTAATTTCATAAATTTAAAATATATCACAAAGCGAGATAAAAAAGTTGGAGAAAACATGATCAACCCAATTAAGTGTTCCTTGATGCTCAATCCATCATTGCTCTCAAGGTAATGGGAAGGATTAATGATTCCTTGAATTTATACACACTGAAACTAGTATGGTATGTGAGTTATTACAAGGTTAAAACATATGATTTGATCGATCAATGATATAGATTATCGATAACCGCTCAAAATCAACAAACATGAATCGATGTAAAAACGGAACTCAATCAAGGAATCACATAAACAACATGATGAGATGACCAGATTTGGGTAAATGATAATATTTTTACAAGACCAGAAAATTTATCTTTATGTATTCAAGATTTTGGATTTTATTAAATTACATTATCTGTTCACACACTCATGAAAGGAAAATGTGAGAAAAGAAATCAACCCGTACAAATCATGACAAGATCTAGGTTATGCATGGAAGCATGAGGATTCATGTTCCTTTGATTTGTATTTGATCATACCAAAATAAAAAAATTCCAAATGTAGAAATGAATAACAAAATACTACAAACCTAGATATTTAATCACCCTCCAATGATTATAGGCATGGAGCGCAGGATTAAAATAAAGAACACCCCCCAAGTTGATCATTGCGGAGCTTAAAATTACATGATAAGAATGAGGGAGGAAATGGATGAAGAAAGATCTCTACTTCTACTCACCCTTACCCCTGGTCTTTCAACATATTATATTGAGGGTAGGAGTGATTTTATGGACAATTGCATCAAATTTTCTACAAAAAGTGTTCACGTATCTAGGTGACTATTCATGGAAGAATTTTTACGCTATATTTATCTTGATGGTTGACCAACCAAACCATGTTAAAATGACTTAAAAATATGTGGAGAGGTGTTAATTTGAGTTATCTATCAAATGGAGGGGAAATTATCCCAATTAGAAATATGATACCCGAGTTATGTCCCAAATACATAAGGGTGGTCCAATATGGTCCGCCTAAAATTTCTTCACATTGTGGGCCATGTTTGGGCCTCAAAATGGACGAATTGGGATCCATGGTATTCTAGAGAAATGTATCCCACATGTTTTTTCACTATCCCATAAAATTTATCCCAATTGGATGCACATACTATCCACAGTAGATAATGAACTCCACAAGTGTGCTCGGTTTCTCACGCAGTTTGGACCGTTTTTCTTGAATTATATCCTATGCTCTCCAAATCACCTCCTCCTACAATATAAACATTGAAAAAAGTAAAATTACCATATTTAAATTAAATAATTAAATCTATAATGAAGTTCAATTTTTTTTTATATTTGTAAATTTTAATACAAAACCACTTTAAAATAGTGATGTAATGTTGGAAATAAATAGTGAATCACTATGCGATCACACCCCCCACAACTAAACATTTTCACTCCTGGGAAAAGTCACATATCCAAAAAATAATTCATGTATATATTTCCATATTCATGAAGACATAACATTCAATGACATTTTAATTCATTAAACCAATGTGATCAGAGCATAAACCACACCACAGAGTTATTCCCAAAGATCGTGGAAAAAGATGTCGCATAAATTGTCTTAGAATAAAATTTAAAGAGAGACAAAATACCAAGTTAAGAAAGGAATTAAAAAATTAAACCTTGAAAATAACTCTCCATGTGTGTGCGTGAGAACCATTCCATTCTATTCTTTCCAAATTCTATCCAGTAAATATAGGTTTTATTAACATTTTTCATCTTAAATGATTTTGTCCACTGAACCTACCCTACACCCTTTGCAATCAAATTTCATGATCCACTCACTTAAGAATTACTAGAAGAAAAACCTTAAGATTCTAACCTAGATATCCCCATATGTTTTATATTTCATCTCTCCCCTCATTTAATATTGTTTTTATTGTTTTTTTTCAAAATCTATTCTTGTAACCAATCTCACACTCATTACTCAACCCTTGTTTGTTCTCCTCATGTAACTAATTGTTAGAGTTATAACAAGATCAAAGGTTGAGGAGGAGTGGTTTTTGACCATACTAAGACACAACATTTTTTTATTTTGTTTTTTGTTTTTAGGGTGTAAACCAATCAGATATAAGATACACATGCATAGGTCAATCTGGAATAGTAATGAAATAGATTGAATAAGGAATAAACGTATAGAAAAATAATTTTATAAAGATGATAAGTATTAACCTAGAATATATTTACCTTCTATTAATTAATAAATATTATCAATTCATGGTTTGGTTTAAAATGTGTGGAGATATTAGTGACACAATTTTCTCAAAAACTACTCACATAAGGGGTATCAATCATCTCAAAGGTTTTATAGTGATACATCCATTTATATCATTGACAAAAAACCAATTTACTAAAAATCACTCCTCGATGTTAAATTCATACAAATATTCATTTCATAACTGGGACAAGTTTTCATTAAATGTTAAAACAACATGGAATCCAAAATTTCAACATGCATTTTTAGCAAGTTCTTTGATTTGGTGACCATAATAGGGGGAAGTAAAAATACCAAAAAGAAGGAGAAAATGAGAAGAAAGAAGAAATATGATGTAAATCTTAATAAACCCAACAATATGGGGAAAAGTGAATTACCATGAATCATGTGAAAAATAAGAAGAATAAAGTTGATAATGAATCCTAACTAACCCAGGAATGTACCACCCCCACACTTAGAATGTAAAGTGTTCTCACTGTAATAAATGAGAATGTGAGAAGGAAGGATAAAACCTAGTGTGTTTTACTGGTATGTTTCTTATATAAGGTGGATTTACTCCACTATATTCTTTGAAAATCATCAAATTAGTGTTTAATCCACCTCCAATTGATGGTAATACTTCGACCACTCTTCACATGAAAAACCAGTATTGCAACAAAAGGGTAAACATTAGTAATAGTATAAGGACTAAGCCATCAGGAAAAAAGATTACCAAGGTGGAGATTTAGCCTGGAATTGCATATAAAGACCTTCTCACCAATATGGAACTTCCACTGATGAATAATGATATCATGGATAGCCTTTTTATTCTCTTTATAAATCTAGGAGTTCTCATATGCATCACTTCAAATTTCTTCCATCTCTTGAATCTACAGCTTCCTATGCTCACCTTCATCATAAAGATTCATATTACATTGTTTAAAACTGCAATATGAATGGTGTTATACCTCCAATGGGAGGTGATAAGCCTTTTCAAATACAAACTTGTATGGTGACATTCCTATTTTGGTTTTAAAATTAGTATGGTACACCCAAAGTGCATCATCCAATCATAAACTTCAATCTCTCTAGTTGGGTTGTACCTTTTTTTACAATATTCACTTTACTTCATGATTTGAGATTTATGCTTGTTTGTTAGTTTGAGGGTGATATCCAGTGGGGACTTTACAAACAACCCCATACTTACAAATCAATTTTTTATGTCATGATTGAGGAAATGTGAACCCTGATCAATAATGATGAATCTTGGAAAACCAAACCTTATAAAAATATAGAACCTCACAAAATCAACAATAACTCAAGATTAATCGGTCCTATTAGCCTTTTCTTCCACCCATTATACATATAGTCAATAACTAGCAAGATGTAAATGAATCCAAATTAATTTGTAAAAGGCCCCATGAAGTCAAAGCCTCATGCATCAAATATTTCACAGAATAACATGGGAAATTGGGGAATTTCATTCCTCTTGGAGATATTCCTTATGAATTGACAATGACTACCTGACTTGAAAAACATATGGGCATCCATATACTATTTTCCCAATAAAGTCATAAGTTAAGGACCTTTTGAGTTGTACATTGAGATACAAAGTGGACCCACAAGCCAAAGTGTGGTATAAAGTCAAAATTGAGGTGAACTCATGGGCATGGACACACCTACGAACAACTAGCTCACTAAACATTCTCCAAAAATATGGGCCATCCTAAATATACCATTGGGAATCATGCATAAGTCTCTGGGATTGTGAAGTGATGAAATTAGTGGGGTCCATATATGTTTCTAGAAAATTTACAATGTCTGTATACTAGGGGTAAGGTCCACAACATCACAAAGGTTCTCATGAGGAAAGAATTATTCAATGGAGAGGAATGAGTCAAAATAATGGTCTAAAGGTGGGTAAATCTTACTAACATGGTCAGTTACCACATTTTCCACTCCTATTTTATCTCTAATCTCAATTTCAAACTCCTGAGGTAGGATCATCCACCGAATGAGGTGAGGATTAGCTTTAGTTTTTTAGGAGGAAATGAAGGGTAACATCATCAGAAAAGATAATGATTTTTGACCCAATAATATATGAACAGAATTTTTCCAAGGAAAAAACAATAGAAAAAAGTTATTTTTTAGTGGTGGTGTAGTATCCCTAGGGAGGGTCAATGGTACATGAGGCATATATAATGAAATGAGGAGACTTATCAACCCTTTGTGATCAAACATTACTAACTTAAAAGTTAGAGGCATCACACATAAGTTTGAAGGGGAGATCCCACTTTGGTGGTCAGATTATGGGAGGTGATGTGATACTCATTTTTAGTTAATTGAAATAATCCTCACAATTTTTATTGAAAACAAATTCAGAATCCTTTTGCAACAATCAAGATAAGGAAAGTGAGATCTTACTAAAGTCTTTAATGAATTAGTGTTAAAAACCGGCATGGACCAAGAAATATCACATGTCATGAACACATTTTGGATACGAAAGGGAGGAAATTAATTCAATTTTTGATTTATCCATTTTAATTCCATCTTTTTAAATAACACGCCAAAGAACTATCCCCCACTCAATCAGGAAATGGAATTTCTCATAATTTAATACGAGATCTTTTTCAATGCAATGACAGAGAATAGAAACTAGGTGTGCTAAACATTCATCAAAGTAAGTTCCATAAACCATGAAATCATCCATAAAAACTTCTATACAATTATCAAGATACTCAAAAAAAATACTCAACATATACATCCCTAAAATTTACCAGGAGCATTACATAGACCAAAATGCATCCTTTTATATGAAAATGTGTCAAATGGATAGGTAAATGTTGCCTTTTATTGATCCTCAAGGGCTATATGGATTAAAAAATAACCCAAATATCCATCAATGAAACAATAATGGGACTTATTATCCAATATTTCTAACATTTTCTCAATGAAAGTTAGAGGAAAGTGGTCCTTTCATGTGTCTTGATTTGGTCGATGGTAGTCAATATAGACTCGCCAACTATTTTTCACACGTATTGAACTAATTCATTCTGTTCATTTGACACAAATATTGCACAATTATTACTAGGTTAACCTATTTACTATCATATATAGGATAAATGATCCCAACAACAAGTCATTTACTAACTTCCAATTTTACCACTTAAAGGAGAGTGGGATTCAACTGGAATTGAGATAGTCTTATAGGATTATCCACATCATACAAAAGTATATGTTGTATATAAATAGATGGGATAATCCTAATAATATATTTCAATGTCCATCCTATCACGTTTTCACAATCTCTAAAAAGGTGAATCTGTTTTGATTCTTTTTATGGAGAGAGGTTATTAGAAATAATGATGGGAAATTAGTCAAAAACATCAAGATATGCATATTTTAAATTATAAGGGAGTGGTTTTAATTCCAACACTGGTGGTTTTTGGATTGATGGAAGGGATTTATGGGGAGTGAGATCCATAAAACTGTCTATTTAATCTTGTTTATTATCTAAGGAAATAGAATCAATGGAAATGATATTTTCAAAATCATTGATAGTCATGGGAACCTTAAAATGAACTCACTCATCAATTAAAGCAAAAAATTTACATTTTTCAAAACCCACACAACACTCAAAACATGAATCAAAACTCAAATCATACAAGGGTGAAGAAGAGGAAAATGAGTTAGATTATGGGTTGAGGGGAGAATTTTGTGTGTGTGTGTGTGTTGTTAGAGAGAACTTCCATTGAATGTATGTGAAGAGTGGTGTGCTCTTCAACAGGGTGTTTCATTGAATCAAGGATGTTAAGACTTACATTTTCTCTACCTAACTCCCTGGACAACGTACCATTGTGAACATTAATGATCATATTTATTGATTTATGTAATAGCCTCTGAAGTATGAGAGGAGAATATCCTTGGGTTAGGGTATATTTTATCTTAAGAATATAGAAATCATTGGGGAAGATGAGATTCTCCACTCTTATGAGGATGTCCTCAATCACTCCTATTGGGTGTGTAGTTCTATGATTGGAAAGTTTCATGATAATTTTTATCAGTTTAAGCTCTCTAACCTGTAGATAAGTATACATGGAGTGAGGCATTAAATTAATGGAAGCACCTAAATCTAACATAGCATCTGAAAAGAATGTCTCCCTTGTGGTACAAGGTATCATGAAAGTGCTCATATCCTTGAATATGTTTGTAATTTCTTGTTGAATCAATGCTGATACATTCCTTCCAAGGTTGACTCTCTCATTCCACTTCATCCAATATCTATGGGTGCAATGTTCTTTAAGAAATCTGGTATATCGATGGATTTTTTAACTACATCCAATAAAGGAATGTTAAATTTAAATTTTTTAAATATCCATTGTTTCTTTATCAATGTCATTATCAAAATTCTTTTTAGATTTAGAGATTATTTTGGGGAAAGGAAGAGGAATGGATTGTTCATGGGAATCCTCAATGATAATTTATTTACACTTTTTTTTTGTTTTTCTTCATTGGAATATTTTATGGGTATAGAAAGAGTATTTACTAGAGGGGTACATACTTGTTTGGTAGAATCATTGGATGAAGAAAATTATTTACCACTATTAATTGTGATTTTAAAATCATTACCTTTATCTTTTGGATTATATAACCGATGGTGTCTTCCAATTTTCCCACTTGATTTTGTAGGTCTTGAATAGCTGACTGCGTGGTCTATTGGAACTAGAGGTTATGGGTTGCTATTTGATTCAATATATCCTTGAGTATTAGTTTAGATTTTGTAGGAGAAGGAGGATGAGGAGTATTATTTTGAGAAGTTGAAGGATAATAAGGTTGCATACCATGGACTTGTTGATACCAATTCTCCTTGGGGTATCTTGAGTTTCCTCCTTGTTAGTACTATGGTTGTGCTTACAACCCGAGTTTTGGATTTAGTTTGAATGGGTCTTTCTTGAAGGAAGGTTCTTGTTGAAATGGATGCCCTGGGAATACTACTACACAATACTCAGGTGAATCCTGAATTTGTGGTCACTAGTCAAAAAAAAAGTATTGTCAGGACAAATAGCACAATGTAATGGAACTGAAGAAGATTGTGAGTTACCTTGTGGTTGAGATAATTTCCTTAGAAGGGTATGAATATCATCAAGTTTATTATATAATTTTTTTTTCTACGGATGAATGAATTACCTCATGAACTCCTTGAGTGGGTGGAATTTCTTTTGTACCAAATTTTTGTGCATTTTGAGCCATGTTGGCTAATAAGTCACGAGCATCAGAAGATTTTTTAACTATGAAACCACTAGCTGAAGAACCTATCATTACCTGATCCATGAGGATAACTCCCTTATAGAAGTATTTAATTTGAAATTGTTCACTAATTTTATAGTGGTAGTATCTTGAGAAAAGTTTTTTGAATCTCTCCCAGTATTCAACAAGGGTCTCTCATTGTGATTGCCTAATGCCATAAATTTATTTTAAAATTGATGTAGCTTGGGAGGTAGGGAAGAACATAACTTGAAACATTCGTTTTATGTTATTCAAGATTCCAATTTTTGAGTAATATACTATATATATTCTTTGTCTACACCATCAAGGGATAAAGGTAAGACCCTAAACATAATTAGGTCCTTAGACACATTTTGGGGTTTAATGGTGGAGCATACTATATAAAACTCTTTGAGATGTTTGTGAGGGTCTTGACTAGGAAGAATATGGAATTTTGGAAGGAGGTGGATGAGTCTTCATATAAACTCATATTTGGTCACTTCCTTAGGATATTGGATGCATGTGGGTTGGTAATCCACATCTGAGGTGGTCAGTTCTTTTAAAAATAAATTATTTAAAGCCATTATTTTTTTGGGATTTGATTTTGTTTAATTTTTGATTAGTTTAGTAATAATTGAGGTTCATAAATGGCTTCCTCTATGTTACCTGATTTTATTACATTGGATAACGTAATTTGAGAGTGAAGTGTCTTTTCAATTTTAGGGTTTATTTCAAATAGTTTTTCTTTTCCTGATTGAGTCGTGCAAATAAGTTGTGAAGTTTCTTTTTTTTTTGTTTTTTTTGTTTTTTTCTTTTTATAATGGATGATGGATAAAAAAATATTTATGAATAGTTAAAGGATAATATAAAATATAATACTATGTCATATAATTATAGAGAGAGGAAGAAGAAGAGAGATAGAAAGAGAGAGCAAAAAAACACAAAAACAAAAAAAAATAAAAAACATAAAAACAACCAAAAGGTAACGGGATATTGAAAGGAGTAAAAAAAAGAAAATAAACAAATAAATTGGGAAAATGATCTTGGATCCCTGGAAATACTGCCAAAATTTGACTGCGTTGTCGAGCGTATCAAATTATTTGTTTAGTTTTTACTAAAATTTATACAGTATAACAGGAACCCAAGGTTGTCCCTCAACAGAGCCATAGATCATTAATTCCAAGAGAAGGACATGATTATGCAAATAAAAGAGAAATTATTTTTTAAAAAACTTGTGGGGTTTATGATTTAATAGAATAAATTTAAACTGTATCATAAAGTGAGATAAATAAGTTGTAGAAATCGTGATCAACTTGGTTTAGTGTCCCTTGATGTTCAATCCATCATCGAGGGAATGTGAAGGTTCATTGATTCCATGATTTTATACACATTGAAACCAGTATGGTATGTGAGTTCATACTAGGTTAAAATTAGGTATTTGATCGATCAGTAACATTGATTATCGGTAACCGCTTAAAATTGACAAACTTGAATCGATGTAAGAATGGAACTCAACTAAGGAATCACATCAACAACATGATGAGATGACCAAATTTATGTCAATGATAATATTTATACAAGAAAAGAACATTCATATTCATGGGTTCATGATTTTGGATTTTATTAAACGACATAATCCATTCGCACACTCACGAATAGAAAAGGTGAGAAAAGAGATGAACCTGCTCAAATCCTCAGAATATCCGAGTTATGCATGGAGGCAGGGGGATTATTGTTTATTTGATTTGTATTTGATCATAATAGAATAAACACATATTCAAAATGTATAAATAAATAACAAAATACTAAAAACCTAGAAATTCAATCACCCTCCAATGATTACAAGCATGGAGCTTGGGATTAAAATATAGAACACTCCCAAAGATGATCACTAAGAAGCTTATAAGTACATGATTAAGAAGAGGGAGAAAATGGATAAAGAAATTTCTATACATAGAATCAAACTTACCCCTGGTCGTAAAGCATCTAATAATGAGGGGGATGAGTTATTTTATGGACAATTACATCAAATTTTCTACAAAAATTGGTCAAGTATCTAAGGGGATAGGTGACTATTCATGGATGAATTTTTACTCTAACTTTATCTGACTATTTGATTGACCAAAACTCGTTAAAATTTATTCAATTTAGTAGATAGGTAGGCCTTCTAGTTATCTATCCAATGGATATGGAATTAACCCAATTGGAGGTCCAATGCCCATGTTATGGCCCAAATATATAAGGGTGGGCCAATCCATCCTGCCAAGAATTTCTTCACTTTGTGGGCCATGTTTGGGGTAGAATCTTGTGTTTTTGAACTGAACTAAAATATGAATATTTTTGTACTTTTTTTTACTAAATGGTTCATTTTTAAAACTAATCCTTAGAATGGAATTTCAAGAGTCAGTTCACTCCTAAGTGATTTTTTTGGGATTGGTTGAAACCCAGTTAATATTCCTAGGTGGCTCGAAGAGTTTCAGAAGTGTCAGACCCAGAAAACAACAAGTTTTGAAGGATAGAAGAGGGAGAATGGTTGGTTCATAGTATGATAAACCATGTGGCCCATGCAAGTAATAGTGCTAGGGAGCCTCTTAGATAGAGGGTTTTGCATGGTTTGTACATAGTTTTCCATTTCATGTAAGAACCGTGCATATGGGCCTATTTAAGAAAATGAACTAAATTAAAAAGATAAAAAAACCCCTAAAATCTAACTCACTCCCCTCTCCCATAATTTCAATGCACACCAGCCCGAGGGGCTGTCCCCCTTTTCCACATGACCTCCTCACCACGGCCTCCTCTTACTCATCCACTTCTCCACATATTTATTCTGTTCTATGCACGATCCTCCATGGTAATATTCTATCTCCCCTCTCCTATTTGTTTCTAGATTCTCTTCGACCTAATCAGCACCTGATGAGGTGCGACCAAACCCAAGGATTTGGGTTTAATGGTTTTTCTAATTTTATTCAATTCTTAGGTCATTCCAAAGGTCTCTCGGGACCCTTGTATGCATGTTCTAGCAACCGCTACCGAAGGTAAGGTAGTTCGAGTGATTTCAGTCCACTGGTTTTGTTATGAGGTGAGTTCTTGTTGTTTCTAATTGTTTCACACCTATTTTATTAGGGTCTATGTGTTTTATTGACTCCGTATTATTTAATCAGTAGGGAATTGGTTGGTTTTTTGTGGTTTCACCTTGATTTGGTTTGTCACCAACACTCGAGGTAAGGGTTTTTGACATTTTTGGTTGTCACAACTTTTGTTTTAGTTTCTTAAAGTGTTATAAGGTTTCTTTTAATTGTCTTTTTGTACGTTTAACACTGCATTGTGGTTTCTAGTCACCATGTCTAAGGTGACTTGCCTTCATGTTCATAGGTAAGTAAATATATATGTGGGTCCCCCATTATGTGTATAATCATGCATGGCAGTGATTATACACATATGAGGCTCGGTGTGCCCCCCACCCAAATATATATATATATATATATATAAGCATAGGTGAGTGAAGACTAACATATCTATATAAGAATATATGTGAGGATCCCCTTTCACATGCTCATGGTGGTGCGGGTGTGTTCATTGGGGCTAGGTGTCCTTGAATGTATGTGAAGGTGAGTATGATCAGTGGGGGAGCACCAACCTTTAGTTAGAAATCACCAATAGCCATAGTGGATGACTTGGTTCCACCTTGAGGTAGGGTCCCTTTCCAAGCCATGAAATTTTATAAATGCATAAATGAATTGCTTATTACACTATTGTTAGACTTGAATTTATTTAGTGAATTATTTGGATTAAATTCCTTGTAAATGTGAATTTATCATGCTCATGATTTGAATGTTAAATGTACTAAATGATTTTTTGATAAAAAATACCATGATTTTATAATAAAACCCCTTCAATGGAAGTGCATTGCCTTCAAGATAAAAGTAGTGATTAATATTTTATTCTTTTTTGGATTGTCGTATAGGTTTTTCTTCTTTCCTTGATGTTGTATTGAAATATGGCATGTTTATGACATGACTCAAATGGCATTAGAAAAACATAGTTAACTTTTTAAAATAATTAAAGGCGAAGGCACCGCCTAAGTGCTTGGACTAGTTTAAAATTGGATTTATCCATGTGTGATGCTCACCTTAATTATTGTTTAGTATATTGACACATTTGGGACACCATTTGGGTATTCCTTGGCTTGACCTTTCTAAGCATAAGCTTCTCTACATTAAGTGTCTTGTTTTAGAATTGTGAATTTCATAATCGACCATACCATGTATGCTCACCACTTGACCCACTTAAGGTAAGTGTATCAATTTGATAATTAAATGTGCAATAGAAATTTCCAAGAACACTATTATATGAGTTATCCATATTAAATTTAATCGAATAATAGGTTGGATTTACAAAGTTCCCCTTACCATGTTAATGGAAGGTAGTGGAATGAACCCTAACTTTTGAAAATGCCTTAAAAGGATTGAATAAATGGTTTCATTCTACTTGGCCTTTCCACACTGATGGAAGGAAATACTTGAACCAATAAATAAATGGTTACAATGAAACTTGAACTTTCCACACTAATGGAAGGAATGTCTTGAACAAGAAGAGAATATTACATGACTTCATTATTAAATAGGAATGGCCTAACTCTAGATTTTCTTGGATTCTGATCGAGGAATGCCTTGAGCACTTAAGGAACCCATTCTAACTTCAAGGATGTGGATTGATTTGGTTGAAACCCACCAAGATCCTGATCCCTTTTCTTTTCTTGGATGCCTGATATGACATTGTATGATCCCTTACACATTATCATAGGTTTCCTCAGATACACTCCTTGGATCTATCTTGACAAGTAGGTACCATGGTTAAATGCATCGGGCCCTGTCTTTTCTTAGCCTTGTTTTACCTTGGCTAAAATCCATGGACTCGGTAGGCATCTAATTGTGGAATTACTTGGACTATGCACCTTGTATTACACTCTTACCCCTATTTCAAACTACAGTTATTACTAATTTGGTGACCCTTGATGTCTGCATTACGTTGGTTATTACCTTGTAACTTCTTTATCAAATATCATTACAGGTTTCCTTATTATATCATAGAACCTTCACTATTTATACTATCACGATGTGATGTCAGTGATGGTTATGCCTCACATAACCTATTAACATAAAACTATAATTAATTAATTAATGAACTAGTTACATTTTCAGACCCCATCTGAGGGTTGAAGCAGGTACTTGGGTATTTAGTTACATTGTACTGTTAACTTTATCTATTCATGCTTGCATCCTATTTAATTTATACCACACTTATGGGATTGGGCTAGACATCGATGGTGATGTCCTACTGAGATTTATATCTCACACCCTACTCGGGCCGCTATTGAACTGGGGTACCTGAATAGACTTTCTTATTCGCAGGGCCTTGGACCTTTCTTCTTGTTGTTTTATTTTACCCGTGAGTTCGGAGAAAAGGATTGTGTTGTAGATCATAATGATCATGGAGATTGCCTTTGGGATTTTAGTTATTTTCTGTACTTGAGTCTTATATTGTATTGTATTGAAAAGAATGTTGTACTATTTACTTCTTTCCATCATTTATCAATACCATGCAGGCATTCATCTACTGTATAAACTATCATTGGTCACTTTTGTTCAGTTATATGAAATATGTCCTCTGCTGCTTTGTCAATTATGCATTATTGCTTTTGCTATTGATTGTTATTTACTCTGTTATACCATTTCACAACTCTGATAATAGGGTATAGTCTCCCCTCTATCACCTCCTAAGACCCTCACTATTATTTTCCAGCCTCTGACATATGGGGAGGTTCACTTGAGTCCATGTGGTGATCGGTCTGCCCAACATATTAGAGGTGAGATTGGTCAGGATGTTACAAAGTGGTATTAGAGGTGGTTTTTCCTTTTGTCTTACTATTTTGGGTTAGTAGACAGGAGATTGGGAAAGTTTTGGTGCTTGGTTAATTGTCGTGCTTGGGACTGATCACCCCATATATGGGAAATTACCAAGTGGCCTAGGCTGGGAATGTTGTTTATACTATTCAATGTTATGGTTGATATGATTTCACCTTGGGTGACAGGTGTATTTTTTGTGGCTCATTGATTTTGGAATTTGAAATTCCCTTTTCCTGATATGGCAGGGAAGTTTCATTACATGCATCATATTATGCACTTAGCCTGAATGGCCCAAAGGCCTTCATTTTTATTGGTTTTTTTATAACCCCCATTTCAAGGGATGAGGGGGGACCCTTAAAAGGCACGTAGGCTCAGAGATTACATGGCCCATAGGCTCAGAAGATTACATGACCCGAAGGTCTTAGGGAATTCAACCAGACTATCTACAACGAACTGCCCCTCCCCAGCATCTACATCCTGATAGTATCTCTCCACCTTTGCATTACCGTCTAGCTAGGATTCTTGTGCAAGCATAGGCTGGTACCGATGGAATATCCATACCCTCTCATTTTGACAATCCATTTGGCTCTGCTCTGGTGAGTGCACCTACTCTGAATCCTCTTCTGGGGTTTCTCCTTCTATGTAGTGTGTCTGGGGCCTGAATTCATGTGGCCCGAAGGCCTTGGGGTGGACCTAAGGCCTTAATGTGGCCCGAAGGCCTTGAGAATCAACTGTCCCAAAGGCCTTGGGTGGCCCGAAAGCCTTGCAGGACCCGAGGACCAAACCGATGGCCCGAAGGCCCAGATGGATGAATAGTCCTGGCTGCTACAGTACCGATTAGTGTCTACTACAATACTACTACGGTGTCTACTACAGTACTGCTACAGTAACCCGGAAATATGCCTCCACCCAGATTTGATCTCGGGTCTCTTGGATGCACCTAGCGAGTCATCACCAACTGGGCTGAGGCTCATGTGCTATTAGGCACTTATAAATTCACATGTCATGCATATGTTCCATGCCATGTAGTTACATTAGTAGGTTTCCTGCTAAGTATGATTATGTGCCTTATTGATATGCCATGCTTATATTTATGCCTGGTTAGGTAATACGTTAGTATGCCTTATGTGATTATTTCTTATTATAACATACTTCTATGATTAAAATTCCATTTTTATTTGATTTCAGCTGTTTCTATGTGTTAGATACTTGTAGTGACATGATATCTTACTTTGATATATGTAAATACTTTCATGGGATAAGTTATTGGTTGCGATTATGACGGGAGTCGGTTTTTAATTATAAGGTGTATGGGGAGCCTTATATCTGGGAAAAGGTAACCCGTGTAATTGAACCATTGTAAAAGTCTATTAAATTCAATTGTTAATTAAAGTTGTTTTTGATTAAAGGGAGACAAATTCCAAACTGTAAATTGTATGGGTGCTTTGTAGGTTGGTATATGGTTGCCCATATAATTTGGTCCATTATGTTTGATCATGTTAAATTTTGAATTTAAATTGATATCGATTAATGGGATCCTATTTTCAATCCATGGAGTGTATGGGCGCTTCATGAATTGGGAAATGGAAACCCATATTAAATGTAATGGAATGATGATTTCTGAAATGCTTATAAATGTGAAAGAGGTTCAACTTTGATCATAAATCCAATGGTTAGATTTTAAAAATGAAAATGGACCCAAATAGGTCAGTTAAGGAATGTTTTATGAGGTGACTAGTTGGGTGTTTGAACATTAATAATTTGTGCGAATGCTATTTGGTTGCTTTCTAGAGAACCCAGGTTGGTTAAAATGGTACCCTTGTAGGGTACCTTATATTCTTAAAGGAATTTATTTTGATAAATTTCCTAACTTATGATGGATGTTAATGAATGTTTAATGGTTAAAAGGGGTGTTTTATACAGCTTTCCTATTTTTCTCATGGTGCGTTGGTTAAAAATCATATACCTTGTGTTTATATAGAAAATTGGTACTTGGTGTTTAGATTAAATGTTTTGATGATTAAAGATTAAATTTGATTAAATATAAAGTTCTTGTAAGTGGACCTTGTAGTTGTGTCCTCTGCATGAGACCCTCATGTAAGGGTAGTTTAGAATTCTCTTTGAGTTGACTTGGAACGGAAACACAAGCATTTTCTATAGGCATTCTTTCTTTTATAAATGACTTGTATGATCGCCTTTTAATCCTTGTGGTTTCTGTTAGCATGACTTTGTGTCAGGTTTGATGTTTTTGCTTCGTAAGGGGGGTATCCCATGATAGGTGTAACCTTTAGAGATTTCTTGGATTTTGTTGCCATTGGGGTGTCATTGTCTCGAGTAGGACTTTCAGTTTTAAAGTAAAAACATTGTTCATATGGGTGTTCATGTTTTTAGTAACCTTGTTATGGGTTTGAGCATCGGGTAGTGCTCGTTTTCAGTATGTTAGACATGTCTCAGGCATGGTTGGCTTCATGTTAGTCAATTGAGCCTCTCTTTTTCTTAGTAATGGATGACTGATTATGGAATCATCCATGATAATATTCGTATGAGGAAATTCAAATCTGGAATAAACCCCTTTTTCCTTTGAGTATGGTCTCAAGTGATCTTTGTATTAGATTGGCCTAGTGTGAAACAATCAGTTATATCTCAATGATTTGGATGGATCTCGGAAGACTCGGGTGTTTTGACATGTCAGTCTCGCTATTATGATCTAGCATGCTTATGAGAGTCTAGTTTTATTCCCTTTAGTCTAGGGCACTCCTAAGGTGGGTAGTTTCATGTGGAGTTTTATAAACGGGACTTTCTAAGTAGAAGTAATGCCTAAGAGGACCATCAGTAAGTGTTCAGTCCCACTTGAATGCATTTGAGGCTTACTGGTGTTGTTTTATGTTGGTGCTTGATCAACAATACAACTTTGATCTGGTTTGATGTGTGAGAAATATTGTGTAAAAACCATTATCTTGGGATGATCATCATTGGTAAATTTTTAACAAGCATAGAATGCCTTCAGGTGGTAAAGTAATGTTTTCAGGTAATGACCGTTCGTCGGAAGGTGAAGCCGATCCACTTCCTTGAAGTCGACCAGTTGTGGTTCAACTATTTTACCTTCCAGTTTTTGGGTGTTTTTGACTGGAAACCCCATCTTAAATCCTCTTAGTGTAATCTTCTTAAGATATGATCATGTACCCTATCTTGATTTCATTCTCTACACACTAAGAGAGTATCGGTCTTACGCCGCTCTAAATCGTTAAAAGCTGTTGAGCTTGTTGGATGATCTTTGTTAGTGTTACATGATAAAGCATGGTTCTTATCAAGGCTTAGTAGGTTCTAAGTGATTCTTGGGTTCCCATGTTGTAACTCCTTGGTAGAAATCATAGACTCCAGTAGTTCCTTTTGGTTTTTGTCAGCTGCCTAAGCTGGGTATCTTAGAGATACATCGTCCAAGTGTCTTGACTCTTTATCTCTTACTTTAGTTCAATATTTACCATTATAAATAGCCTTTTTAAAGAACGTTTCCAGGTGAAGGAAAGTTTGGTTTGAAAGTCAGTAGTGTCTTCTGATAATGCTTGTGCGACTAGTTTCTATTAGGTCGATTAGGATTCGACCATTACTTTTTTATGAAATAATTAGAGGAGCATCGTAAGAACACTTAGTGTTGTGGCTTGTATGAAAATTTCAGTGTTGGAGGTACTGTGGCTTGGGTTTGACACCTTATTTAAGTTAAGACCTATTATGGGGAGAACCATCAGTTTAATTTCTATCGAGATGATGATGTGATCATATCTCTATCTAAACAGGATTAAGTAAGCTCAGTTTCTATATTTATGTTTAACTTTGAGTGTTGGCTCAGGTTGTAAAGGATGAAGAGAAGAATTCATAGGAAATGCTTAATGAACATAGGCATTGGGAATATAATGAAACTATTTGAAGGAAACCACACGACCCATGCTTACATTGTTGCCGAAATATTCTTGGGGATGAGAAGTTTTTAAGGTGTGTAGATTATAGAATCTTATGTTTTTTAACCAGAGTAAAATAAGAAGGTTTTTTAATAAATTTGTTTTCTGAATGGTTTTTTAAAACCAAGATTTGGAATGAAATTACAAGAGTTAGGTCACTCTTGAGTGATATTTTTGTGCTTGGGTGAAGCCCCGTTAAGTTTCCCAAGTGGATCGAAGAGTTTTGAGAGTTCCAGACCTAGAAAACATCATGTTTTAAAGGACAACAGAGGGTGAACGGTTGGCACACAGTTTACTAAACTAAGTGGCCCATTGTAGGTAACCATGTGAGGGGAGCCTCTTAAACAGAAGGTTCCGCACAGTTTGTGCACAGTTTTCCAAAACCTAAGGGAATCATGTGGAAGGGACTATTTAAAAAAATGAATTAAATTAAAAATATAATAAAAAAAACCTAAAATCTAACTCTCTCCCCTCTCCCATCATTTTAACACACACTAGCCCAAAGTGCTCTCCCCCTTCATTGTGCGACCTCCTCCCTATGACCTCCTCTTCCTCCTATGTTTCTCTATGAATTTCTTATATTCTTCACATGATCGTCCATGGTAAGCTTCTCTCTCCCTTCTCCTCTCAGTTTCAAGATTCTCTTCGACCTAATTGGCACCCATTGAGGTGATACTAAGCCTTATGATTTGGAATTAATGGTTTTTTCTGTTTTATTCGGTTCTTTGGTCATGCAGAAGGTCTCTCGAGACCCTTGGGTACATCTTCTAGAAACTGTTGCTGATTGTGAGGAAGTTTGGGTAATTTTAGTCTACCAATTTTGTTTCTAGGTGAGTTTTTTTTGTTTATACTTGTTTCCCACATCTTTCATTAGGGTCCTTACATGTTCTTGACTCCCTAATACTTAATCAGTAGGGCGTTGGTTGGTTTCATATGGTTTATCTTTGATTTGGTTCGTCGCTGACACCCAAGGTATGAGTTTATTCCATTGTTTGTTTTTGCACAATCTTTTTTAGTTTCTTAAAGTGTTATAAGGTTTATTTTAATTATCTTATAGTGTGTTGAACACTGCCCTGTGGTTTCGAGTCGCCAGGTCTAAGGAGACTCTTCTACGTGTGTATAGACAAGTAAATATATATGTGTGTGTGTTCCCCCATTATGTGTATAATCATGCATGGTAGTGATTATACACATATGGGGATATGTGTTCTCATGTATATATATATACATATAAATTCATGCATAGGTGAGTGGATACTGACATATGCATATCAGAATATATATGAGGATCCCCTGGCACATGCTCGTGGCGATGCAGGTGTGTGCATTAGGGATAGGTTTTCTTTCATGTATGTGAGGTTGTATATTCTCAGTGGGTGGAAAACCTTTACTTAGAATGATCCAAGAGCCGTAGTACACGGTTTGGTTCCACCCTGAGGTAGGGTCCCTTTCCAAGACATTAAATTTTATAAATGCATAAATGAATTTCTTGTTTCACTATTGTTAGACTTGAATTTATGCAGTGAAGTATTTGGATTAAATGCCTAGTAAATGTGAATTTAGCATTCTCATTATTTGAATGTTAAATGTACTAAATGATTTCTTGATAAAAAAAATCTCAAGATTTTATAATAAAACCCCTCCAATAGTGGCACGCTGTCTTCAAGATAAATTTAGTGATTGGGATTTTATGCTTGTTTGGCTTGTTGTATGGGTTTTTCTTCTTGACATGATGTTGTATTGAAATATGGCATGTTTAATACATGGCCCTAATGGAATTAGAAAAACAGATTTACCTTTTTAAAATAATTAAAGGCCAAGGCACCACCTAAGTGCTTGGCCTAGTTTAAAATTGGATTTATCCATGTGTGATGTTCACCTTAATTTTTGTTTAGTATGTTAACACATTTGGGACACCATTTGGGTATGCCTTGTCTTGACCTTTCTAAGGGTAAGTTTAACTACATTAAGTGTAGTTTTTATAATTGTAAAGTGAATAACGTCCCATACCATGTATGCTCACCACTTGACCTGACTAAGGTAAGTGTTTCAAATTGATAATGAAATGTGTATTGGAAATTTCAAAGCACACTATTATATGACTTAGACATATTAAATTTAATTGAAGAATAGGTTTCATATCTGTAGCACCCCTTACCATGTTAATGGAAGCTAGCCGAATAAACCTTGACTTTTAAAAATTCTTTAAATGGGTTGAATAAATGGTTGCATGTTACTTAGCTTTTCCATACTAATGGAAGGAAAGGATTGAACCAATAAATAAATGGTTGAAATGATAATTTACCTTTACACACTAATAAGAGTAAAGTCTTGATCCAAAATAGAATATTATATGACTTCATTATTAAATAGGAATGGCCTGACTTGAGATTGTCTTGAATTCTGATCAAAGAATGCCTTTAGCACTCGAGGAACCCATTCCAGCTTCATGTATGCAGATATCTTTGGTTTAAACCCACCAAGATCTCGATCCCTTATATTTTTTTTGGATTCCCAGTATCATACCATAGGATTACTTACACATTATAATAGTATGCCTCAGATACACTCCTTGGATCCAGCTTGACAAGTAGGTGCCATGGTTAAAGCCATCATGCCCTATCATTACCTAGACCTGTTTTACCTTGGATGAACTCCTAGGACTCGGTAGTAATCTCATTATGGAATTACTTGGACTAAGCTCCTTGGATTACACTCTTACCCCTATTCCATGATACAGTTATTACTAAGTTATAAACCCTTGAGATCTATGTTTCCTTGGTTATTACCTTGGAACTTCTTTATCAAATATCATTACAGGTTTCCTTGTTACATCTTGAAACCTTCACTATTTATACTATCACGATGTGATGTTAGTGATCTCTATGCCTCACGTGACCTATTAACATAAAATGGTAATTAATTAATTAATGAACTTGTTACATGTTCAGACACCAGGTGAGGGATAAATCAGGTACTTGGGTATTGAGTTACATTGTACTTCTTACTTTATTTATTTATGCTTTCACCCTGTTTAATTTATACCACACTATCAAGATTAGGCTAGACACTAGTGGTTTAGGCCTACTAATATTTATATCTCACACCCTACTCAGGCTTCCATTTCACTGGGGTACCCGAGTATACTTTATTGTTCACAGGGCCTTGGACCTTGATTGTTGTTGTTTTTTTATTGTACCTTGGAGTTAAGAGCAAAGGACTGAGCTTGAGCTCAGGATGCTCGTGGTGATCACCTTTGGGATTTTAGTTCTTTTCTTTACTTTAGTACTACATTAAATTTTATTGAAAATAATGTTTTATTGTTTACTATTTTACATCATGCACCAATACCATGTCATACATACATCTATTGTATAAACTGGCACTGTCCATTTTTGATCAGTTATATAAAATCTTTCCTCTGCTGCTTTGTCAATTATGTATTACTGCTTTCATTGTTGATTGTTATTTACTATGTTATATAACTTTGAAACTATGATAAGAGGGTATAGTATCTCCTCTATCACCTCCTAAGACCCTCGCTACTAGTCAGTAGCATCTGGCATACGAGGAGGTGTGCTTGAGGCCATGTGGCGACTGGTCCGCCCACCATCTTAGAGGTGATCCGGGTCAGGATGTTACATTTGGGCCTCAAAATGGATGAATTGGGATCCATTTTCTTCTATAAAAATTTATCCCATGTGGTTTTCACTCTCAAACAAATTTTCATCCCAATTGGATGAATGTATTATCCACAATAGATATTGAACTCCACAACTGTGCTTGGGTTCTCACGCAGTTTGGCCCGTTTTTCTTGAATTTTATCATGGGCTATACAAATCACCTCCTCTTATAATGTAAACACTGGAATAAGTAAAATTGTACTATTTAATAGTGATAAATATTAAATCATTTAATCTATTATGAAGTTCAGTTTATTATTATATTTGTAAATTTCAATAAAAAATAATGTTTAAAATAGTTTTGTAAGGGTGAAAATGAAAAGTGAATCACTATGCGATCAAGGATGAGCATAAAATGTATAATTAGTAAGATCCCACCATAGATTTTCTCATGTATAAGACAATGAAATCATGATAACACTCAATCAACTATAAGTGAAGCTAACTCTTCACTTAAATAGGTATACTATATCCTCATCCTCACCATGGATATATCTCACCAAGTATAACATACAAGTGAACATATAATATAACATTAATAGAGGGAACCCTTCTACCACATCATAAATGGATTTTCACTATGCCCTAATGCCACACATCCTGATCCATCTCTCTCCAAAATAATCTTTCCCAAATACACTTAGTCTAAATTATCATGACATGAATATCATGTATCACATAATCTCATCACATACCATGCACCACATGCATCACACCATCACATCATCCCATGTCAAATCTCTATATAGTAACCAAGTGGTTATAAGTTCCACCATAACATGCATAGAATTTATTATAACTCAATCCATCACATCCCATACAAATCATACCTATAATAATTCATAGGATACTATATCAATATATTCAAGAGTATAAAATAACCAAAAATCATTACAACCCTCTACACACATATATGGGAATTATAGACACCATGAATACCAATACATAATACTACCAAGAGAAAAGATTTGGGCTAGAGGGGGTAGTCAGCTATCTGTTCCTCACCAACTTGGATATTAGGGAAAACACCCTCCCAAAGTCCACTGGGTGTCAGTCTCCCTACCGAAATGAGGGGGTAGAATATAAAATCAAACAACATATAGGATATAATATAGCTCACAACCACACTATGGGTATTAACATATTCTTAGGATGAACTACAACTATCGATACTCAAATTCCTAGTTGTCACCACTAAGAAATAGATGTCCTATAAGTACACAGGAATTTAAGAATATATTCATTTAATCAATTATTTCCTTTTAAAATTTCACTTTATGTTAATTAATTATTTAGTTATTAAATAAAATTATTCTGCTTCACATTCCATTAACCATGAATTGAATTGTTTCCCCCCAGGAATAATTTGACCGATTCCATGGTTCCACAAGATTATCACCATTTTCATTCCATTTAATAAATAAACCTAGGAGTCAAAAAAGTTTATTATTCATTAGCATTTCATAATTCCAGGAACTCTAGTAAACAACCTAAGATACCATAAAATATGTGCATAACTAAGAACAACCATCTACCTCAAGCAATGGGGAAAGGAATGCAGGAAAAAAAGAAACTTGGCCATCCAAACATTAAAGAATAAAAATATCAAGCAAGAATCCAACTTTCAACATGACAATTTGAAATCCCAACTTCAACTCATTCCATCAATCTTGGTTTAATACCTGATACCTCCATCCATATCACCACACATCCTACCATTACATGTGTCAACATCTTACAAAAACATGAGTCTACCTTCCCATGTCTCATCAACCATCTTCAATCCTAGTCTCACATCATCTCATAGAACAAGGATCACATTTAGAGAAATCACAAAAGTTAAAAAAAACAATAAACATATTCAAAAGGGTATCTAGTCCCTCAAAACAAGGTATTCAACCTTCACATGAACTTAGGCTAGCTCGTCCCTAAATATTAATCTATATAAAAAATAGTTTTATTATCATATTGAATTAACTAATCAATTTATCATATGTTATAACTATGGGTATACTAAGACATCATCTATTAAAAGCTATAAATTATTTAAATAAACTCTCAAGTATAAATTTCATTTTCAACAGAATAAGGAAGGGAAGTTTAATTAATAATTTTTCTTTATCATTATCAAAAATAAGAATTTATATCTTTATCATATTTAAGAAATTCCAATAACTATTGAAAGAAAATTTTTAATTAAATATAAATTAACCATTATTTTTGATTTCCCATCAAACAGAAGAAGAATGGTATACAAAAACAAGAATAATTAATTCTTTATCCAACCAACATTATCAGTTTTATGTTCTTTAACCATTTTCATAAAATTAACATGATAAAACCAAGAATAAAAAAAATCTAACCAAATAATAAACATAAATGACACATTATCTGGGAAATCAAGATACAAACCTTTATCACAATGGAAAATGAAATTTCTATAACTATGAACCTTTTTTATTAATCTGGTTAATTATTTATTATGATTAATTCCACTTTCACCCAAAGAGATAAATCATGATTAATTTAGGATTGCACATGAAATAATAGGAGATGTAATAAAATATATACCTCTATTATTTCAACATTCTTAAATCATAATGGAACAACAAGCACAAACCTCTGATCGCCTATCCCATAAGGAAAATATAGCCCCATGGGAACTTTTTGAAATAACCCCACCAACAAACATCAAATAACTCTATAAAAAATGAAATAAAACACCATATCATTATATTAAATAATGGTATTAAATAAGACCAGTTGAAGAAGAAACCAAAATAGAAAGTGGGAAAAGTCACCGTAGAACACCACAAATCAAACAATGGAAGTTAGAGATCAATCCCTTTTGAAAGAGACTTTATACACCATGATAGAGATCCTCTAGATTCCTATATTTGGGGCAAAATTTAAGTTTTTTATAGAAATAAATGTTGTGAGAAGACTTATATTCATTCTTCTAGATGGACATTTATGGTGTGAATGGGTCATTCATGTCAGGAATGAACTGTGTTTATGATCTTATTAAAAAAACATCACCCAAATGCACTAAACATAGATGTAATTCATGTCTTAAAATACACATTAATGTCATGATTTTTCAATAATACATTCTAGAAATATGACTCCTCATCTATTTATATCATGAACCAATGGTTCACATCATTAATGTTGCCCTGTTAACCTCCCTCACTCAAGCCATTAACTTCAGTTATGAAAGCTGTGAACAACCAATTCATGACATGAAATACCCACTCATGTTGTAAACTACATTTCACATAATTAACTATTCTTAAAACCATATTATAGCTCTGAAACGCTAATGACCCTACTCTAGGATCCATCTAAGCACCAAAAATCTTGGAAACATGAAAGGTAATGGGATATATGGATCTGTTCCATTACATTGTTTTCTATTTTGAATATTCTGAAGTGTGATTCCATATTAGAGATTATAAACCTGGTAATTAGTATCAGATCAAGGTTTATATGTTTGGTATTAATAAAAGCTGACCAAGGTGTTTTAGAGATCTATTAAATATCTTTTTACCCTCATTCTTGTAGTATAATTCTGGTAATAACTCCCTAATCTCTGTTATGTATTTTGGATTTAGTGAGGTGATTCTAGTAAGTAGTTCCTAATCACTATCATTGGTTCTGGTTTAGTTCCTAACCTCTATAATTTGTTTTGATAAGAGAAAGTAAAGTCACACATGGTTCTGTAGTGGTGTCCAAATGAGTGAGATATGGAATATTTTAACTGATGGGAGTTTCATAAGGATAAAAAACAACTTTTATATTGCTATTGCATGAAATTCTTGGCAACATAAGTGAGAAAATATTGAAAATAACAGATGATAAGTGTATGTTGAAGATATGAAGCATAGAGTATATAATGTGTGAAGAATTTACCCTTTGGAATAAATTAAAGGCATCATGCTAAATATAAGTAAAAACACCAAAGGATCGAGAATTAGAGTTTCTTCATATGGATATATATAGTCCAGATCTAGTTCATACTCATGGAGGGTCAATATAAAATGTAACATTCATCAATTATGTGACATTAAATGTGTGGGTGTTTTTTATTAAATATAAGTGTAATGTTTTTTGAACCTTTATTTGATGGAAAAACACAATGGAAAAGGATGCTATAAGTAAACTAAAATTTTTGAGGTATGAAAATGGCTGGGAATTAAAAAGTAGGGAATTATAAAGGCTCTATTAATAGAAAGGAATAAAATTTGAGAATACCACATGAGGAAATCTAGAAAAAAATAGAGTCACCAAGAGGATGAATTAGAATTTGGAGGAGAATTTAGGAAGCATAAGGATACACATTTTTTTCCAAGAATTTTTGGGTGGAGACTATAAACTATGATTATTACTTGGTGAGCAGTAGTTCATCATCTCCATTGGGGTAGAAACTTTCAAAAGCATCTTGGTTTGGAAATGAGATTCTAATTTTCCATCTCAATGTCTCTATCTCACTCACCTGTATATGAGTTGATGATAAATAAAGGCAAAACTTAGAGGATAAGACCCAAGTGTGTTTATTTATATGGAATTATGACAAATATATTGTATTTTGGCTCTAGGATAACAACTTATATAGGGTTTTCAAAATCCAAAATGTTATCTTCAATGAAAATATCATGTGGAAATATTAAAACCAAGTAGAATTTGTAGATTTGATCAAAGAATCATCACAATATAATGTTTTTATGAATGGAAGTATATAAATTTTGGATGTTTTTAAAAATTAAAGGAGTATTAAAGTTTAATAAACATAAACGCATCTGGATGATATTTCATATGGAAGTCAGGTTCTGATGGTGCTTCTAAGGGAAGAAGTATTGGAGAGAACAAGGATTGTGGAATTTTAGAGGAGAGACTTATAAGATGAATTCATATAAGAAATTTTTATTTAAGGATATAATTTATATATTTAGTTATATAGGATTACTGAGATTTAGTGTCAAGTGTAGATATATGAAAGTGTGCTAAACTACTTGATTCTCATAGATGATGGAAAAATTGAAATCTTAAAAGACTCTACAAGGCTAAGTGACTTGAGTTGGTGGGAATATTACACGAGGGATTAAATGCATTCCTTATTTTTTGGAAATGGTATTTAATGTAATTAACTTTTGAGAGAATATTACATCAGTTGAAGTGCATTTTTTGGATGAAGGAGGGAACAAAAATGTAGAGAAATGTATAAGGTAAGTCTTTTCATGAAGGATTTTCAATAAATGAATAGTGTTTATTTTTATAAATATTTTCTTTGATTATTAAATACATTATCATTTAGATGTTACTGATAATGGTAATAATGACCCTAACTTAACATAAATATTTTTTACATCATTTTTATGAAAATTTATTACATTACACAAACACACACCTGAGGATACTAAATGTATAGTGCCTTTGAAAACATGAATGCATAAACAACTAGTTCATAAGTAAACTACATCATATCCGACTACATTCTTCATAACTATCACCCTTTTTATACATATCATACATAATATGTAAGGACCCGACCCCAATTTCCCAGAGCCTGTGCCTTGTTTGATTACACTGGCATACATACAAGGAATACAAATCCCAAAGGACTGAGTAGTTTAGTATTATTGGAAACAAGATACATACATAAGTTAAATATTACAACTTGAAGAGAAATACAACATAGAAACTCCTTAGACAACACTCATAACTCCTAGGTTATTTCAGAATGTCATTCATAATAAACTTCTTCATGTCTTGAGAAAATGAAACATAAGAAAGGGGTGAGCTCAAATGCTCAGTAACAGTAAGAAATATAGTGGAAGATAGTATAAACATAAGACATGTTGCATAATTGAAAACACGTGCCTTTAATAATAAACTTGAATACATTATGGAAGGAAAATGAGATGAGTAAATAATTCCATAATAAAACATAATCATGGGTATTCTACTAGTTTAATAACCACATGAAATATCAATAGCTAAACTCATAATGATGGAATGCATAATGCCAGACATTTTGAATCATTTTGTCAAGGCCTCGGCTAAGACGTCTAGTGATTAAGGCCTCAGCCAAAATCCATATACCATATTGGGAATGGCCTCGGTCAATTCCACGTCTATTTGTCTCGTGAAAGTCACCGATGCATCGAGGGGCTATAGTGGGCCCCACCCGTCACATAATAAGTCCAATGCATTCCTCATATGAGCAGGGATCAACATAAACAATATATAAATTCATATTGAAACTATCATATGAAATGTAACTAACTTTCCCCAATCATTGAACATAAACACTAACCATTCAGAATAATATGGTGAATGGTTTTATGATAGATCATCCAAAATAAAGTTTAGTCATAAAAAATTCAATAAAATATAGTATATGACATTATAAATGATTAACCCCAACAATAAATAAGAATCAACAAGGGTGTTGGATCAAATGAGAATAATCTTCTAAAACCATTAAGCAATTCTTGAGATAAATACTCTTTTATTTTAAAAAAAGAGTTATTTTGGAAAATATTTTTATAAAACTAGAAGTGAGGTAATATAGTATTTTAATAATAAAATGAGTTATTTTATAAAGATAAAGGTTTCCAAAAATAGATTATAGGGTTCCCTTGAAAATAGGAAATAATTTGAGAAATTCCCTTGAATTGGGCTTGTATTTTGGAAACAACTTTGAAAGTTTTTTTTAAAACATGTAACTATCCATAAAATAAGGAAGGGTTCTAGTTTTTAAACATATATATTATACTCACACAGAATATATAAGGAGTACATAACAATACATAAGAATTTCATTGAGGTAATTAGACAATGAAAGTATCCCAAATGGAAATGGAAGTTCGGGTGGAAAAACCCTTTCCTTAACTCCAAACGTGTTCCTCTCTTGAACTTAAGATCCTAGAATATGAAATTATACTTATTAATAACTTATTTAAGAACCTATTAGACATGTATTTATTTTATCATAATTCTGTTTAGTTAATTTATAACCTTATTTCTAAGTTATTATATTGAATTTCGTCGTTCTGAGGTGTTTGTTTTCTTTATTTTCATAATCGGTTAACTTGTTTTTAAGTAATGGAGTTCATGTGGAATGGTTTTAATTCTCCAGAATTTAAATTAAATATTATTTATGAACATAAATAATTTATTATGGTCATTTATATCATTTGGTTACATGGAATGAGGATGAATCGTTAGATGACAACCACTTCGATTATTTGGCAGTATTTGGATTATTATGAACTAGTTTTTCATATAACATAATTATATGTAAATATTATGGACTCATGAATATCAATTAGGTTATAATACATATATTATAGTCTTGTTAAACCATAAATATGGTTTCATGACCAGTAATGAAGAATAAATTGAAGAATGAAACTTCGTCGTCCACAAAGGTTATAAATTGGAACCTCATGGACGTTGATTTCGTTTATAAAAATAAAAGGGAGGGAGTAAGAATATTGATGATGGTTCTTCCATTCACATGATATAAATACATTATATAGATTATAATTGAGTTATCATGATCATTTTTACATATGAGGGGATGAGAGGATAACAAAATAAGATAAATTGAAATGAAACTAAAATAAAAAGAAAGGTGCTTTACCTCTTGAAACAACTTCCTTGAGAACCTCCTTAAGGGAAGGGGTTTTGGACTTTTGGCATGACTAAGAGATTTCTGGTAGTGGGGAGTGACTAGGGAAGGGTATTTGGGCAGAAATATTAGGATCTTCAAGACTTAGAGAAGTGAAGAGAAGAGGTAGGGGGCAGGTTTATAGTGGAGGAGAGGAGTAATTTTTGAATATTTAATTGATTATTTTATTACTTCCATCAAGACAATCAATAGTGTTGTTTCATGTGACCCATAAATAGTAATAAGTTCTTGTGAGTTTGAACCAAGTGTCCTTACATCACTTGTGATGTCATCAATAGTGTATTTAACTGATAATTTGTATATACGGTATTTTATCGTATTTCACTATTCATCAAAAATTCTAGAATTTCATAAAAATCCCAAAACTTTACCCATTCCATTTTTCTACATGTAGAATTCAACAAAGAACTCCATTTTTCAAAATTAATTTTCTAAATATTATTAATTTAATTTTAAAATAAAGTCATATTTAATTCGAAAAATAACAATGTTAAGGTACAATTAGTTTTATTTCATATTGAAAAATTAATTAAGATCTCATTATCTTATTTCCTTAAGAAAATAAAATAATATTATTATTTAATATTCCTAAAGGGCATATTACTTTTCATATTACTATTCATAAGGGTATGTTACTATTTAAAAAAACAATTTTGTTCTATCAGAATCTATATGACTTACTGGTCACAACTCTAGATGACCGTTATTCAAAATTCTAAACACAGAAGAGGAAAAGTTGTACTTAATGGCTGGATTATAAAATTAATTCAATATTTATTTTCAAAATCATGGGGTGTTACATTCTCCCCTCCTTATAAAAATTTCATCCTCAAAATTTCATTTTACAATCTAGGTCAAAAACAGGTGGGGTATTTTCCTTCATTGCTTCCTCCAGTTCTCATGTTTCCTCTTCGTACTTATGGTTTCGCCATAGTACCTTGACCAGATGGGTAGTCTTGTTGCGTAGAACTTTGTCTCTATAATCCAAGATTTTCAATGGCTACTCCTCATAGGAAATATCATCCTCCAACTTTACCACCTCTGAAGAGAGTACATGTGAAGGGTCTGGTATGTAATTCCTTAAGAGGGATACATGAAAGACATTATGTACTTTTGACATGGTAGGTGGAAGTGCCAGTCGATAAGCCACAGCTCCGACTCGATCAAGAATCTCAAAAGGGCTGATATACTTGGGACTTAGCTTTCCTTTCTTCCCAATCCTCATGAACTTCTTCCATGGAGATATGCATAGAAATACGAGGTCTCCAACTTTGAATTCAAGGTCTCGTCGACAGTTATCTGCATAGATCTTCTGTCGAATTTGGGCTGCCTTGATATGTTGCTAAATGGTTTTCACCTTATCTGTCATTTCATCAACCAATTCAGGTCCTAGCAGCTTTCTCTCACCAACTTTATCCCAACATGACGGTGTTCTACACCTTTTCCCATAAAGGGCTTCATATGGTGCCATTCGGATGCTCGAGTGGAAGCTGTTGTTGTGGGAGAATTCAACCAGTGGAAGATGTTGGTCCCATCCTCCTTTCAATTCCCTAGAACATTCCCTCAACATGTCTTCCAGTGTATGAATAGTCTGCTCATATTGGCCATCAGTTTGAGAATGATAGGCCATACTAAAGTTCAGTTCAGTGCTTAATGTATGTTGGAGACTTTTCCATAACTTCGAGGTGAATTTAGGATCACGGTCGGATACAATAGAGAGTGGTACTCCATGAAGCCTTACCACTTCCTTGATGTAAATCCGTGCAAGTTGATCCAATGAGAAGTCCTCTCATATCGCTATGAAGTGAGATGTCTTTGTAAGACGATCCACAATGACCCATATAGCATTGTTTCCTCCAGATGTCCTTGGGAGTCCAGTGACAAAGTCCATGGTAATGTTCTCCCACTTCCATGATGGTATGGGTAGTGGTTGCATCATCCCCTTAGACTTTTTCCTCTCAGCCTTCACTTGTTGGAATACTAGGCACTTTGATGTATATTCATAAATCTCCCTTTTCATATTGTCCCACCAAAAGTTTTCTCAGATATCTCAATACATTTTTGTTCTACTATGATGTATAGAGAAATTGGATCTATGAGCATCATCCAACAGTTCTTTCTTTAGATCAGGAATAGCAGGAACACAAATCCTCTTCCCAAATTTCAAAATGCCACCTTCATATGCAAAGTTATTCAACTTCCCATCATTTATTGCTTTAATCTTCTTTTGAAACTTGTGATCATCAGTCTGAGAACTTTTTATCCTCTCTAGTAAAGAAGGTTGGGAAACCATTTGAAAAAGTAGTGATGTGATACATTCCTTAATAATTCACATATCCATATTTACTAGATCCATGAACATAGGATCCCTTTCAACTCTCATCTTGTTCAGAATTCCATGGTCTTTTCTAATCAATGCATCTGCTACCTTATTTACTTTCACTGGGTGGTAGTGTATTGTGCAATCATATTCTTTGAGTAGATCAATCCACATCATTTGTCTTATGTTGAGTTCTTTCTGTGAGAATATATACTTCAAACTCTTATGATCTGTATATGTCTCACATTTTTTTCCATAGAGGTAATGTCTCCAAATCTTCAGATCAAATATTACCGCTGCAAACTCAAGATCATGAGTTGGATAGTTTTGTTCATGAATTTTTAGCTGCCTAGATGCATAGGCAATCACTCTATCATTCTTTATAAGGACACAACCAAGTCCTTTCTTTGATAAATCACTATAGATAACAAACCCATCATTCCCCAATGGTAGGGTTAGGATCGAAGCATTCACTGACCTCCTCTTCAATTCTTCAAAACACTCTTTACATTCCTTGGTCCATACGAACTTAACCCCTTTTCGTGTGATCTTGGTCATTGGGTTGGCTAAATGGGGGAAGTTCTGAACGAAATGCTGATAATAACCTGCTAAAACAATAAAACTACGTACCTCAGTTACATTCGTTGGAGTAAGCCATTCTTGCAGAGCCTTTTTCTTCACAGGATCTATAGATATTCCATCCTTAGCGACAATGTGGCCCAGAAAGGAAACTGATTGGATCCAGAATTCACACTTGTTTAACTTCTCATATAATTAATTTCTTCTCAGAGTCTTCAGAATGGTGCGCAAGTGATTTTCATGATCTTCATAGCTCTTAGAGTAAACCAGGATATCATCGATAAACACCACAACAAAGTCATCAATATATTCTTTGAAGACTCTTTTCATGAGATCCATGAAAACAGATGGTGCATTGGTTAGTCAAAAAGGCATTACTATGAACTCATAATGCCCATACCTAGATCGAAATGCTGTTATTGGAATGTCTTCCTTTCTCATAAGAAACTGATGATATCCAGATTGAAGATCAATCTTTGAAAAATATTGGGCTCCATGAATTTGATTGAATAAATAATCAATTCGTGGTAGAGGGTACTTATTCTTTATTGTAATATCATTGATTTCCCTATAATCAATGCATAGCCTCATGGATCCATATTTCTTCTTGACAAAGAGGACAGGGGCTCCCCATGGAGAAACACTAGGTCCAATAAATCCACCATCACTCAATTCCTCTAGTTGTTTCTTCAGTTCCACTAACTCCACAGTGGCCATTCTATAAGGGGTCTTTGATATGGTCCTTGAACCATGAATTAAGTCAATGGAAAACTCAATTTCCCGCTATGGAGGATGTCCATGTAAATTCTCTAGAAAGACATCAATATACTCTTTCACAATAGGTACATATCCTATTTGAACATTCTTTTCCTCACCCATAGTTATTTCATTCTCTTCCTCCCAGATAATTGAATTTAGTTGAGCTACTATGGGTGGATCTAGATAATAATCCGGTGGTGATGTTTCTTATCTAAAGATAAGGTACCCCTTATCATCATTGAAAATTGTAACCCCCTTCTTCTTATAATAAATTTTTGCATCATATTCTGAAATCCAATCCATACCGAGGGTTATACCAAACTCAATCATGGGTATAACAATGAGATCCACAGATAAAGAACATTTACATGACCTAATAGGAACTGATTCACAAAACATTGTTGCAATGATACTTCCTTTAGAGTTTTAACTGATAACTCCCTTGTTAAATCAAATTGGAAATATCTAATTTTCTTAGAAAATTGGGAATATATGAAACAATGTGATGATCTAGAATCAAATAAAGCATTGGCGAAGTTTGATGAAACGATAAAATTACCTTCCAGTACGTCATGCGGAACATCAACCTCTGCTGTTGTGATCGCATATGCTTGTCCTTTCTCCCTTGGCCTCTTCTGTTGCATATTTCCTTGAAGTTTTGGACAATAACTAGTATAGTGTCCCATCTCCTGACAATTATAGCAACGAACATCGTTGGATTCGCTCTTTCCTTTACAATCACGAGAAAAATGGCCTTTCTGAACACATTTGTAGCATACTCCTTTTCCTTTTAAGCATGCACCAGGGTGTTTCCTTCCACAATTGTCACATGGTGGAAATTCAACTCTTCCCTTCTTCCCTGTTTTCTTATTTCCTTTCCTAGGGTTTTCAGTAGCTCTCTTCTTTTATTAATTTCCCTTAAATTCATAAGACTTAGAGAATTCTTTTTCGTTCTTGAGGGAACATGAAACTATGTCCTCATATGATGAAAATTTTTTGGAGACCATTTCCTGCCAGAGGAATGGATTTAGGCCATCAAAGAATCAATCGATTTTGCTACTTGGATTTTGTATGTATTCCACAACATGTCTTTCCAGCCTTGTAAAGTTGGCTTCATAATTGGAAACATTTTCATCTTCCTTTTGCCTCAGATTCAAGAATTTCATCTCCATATCCGCTCTTTGTTCATGAGGAAAGTATTTCTCCAGGAATATTTCATTAAATTCCCTCCATTCCATCTCCTCTATTTCTTCCTCCTCCTTTGTGTTTTGGATTAATGACCACCACTGATCTGCATATCTCGATAGACGATAGACTACCATGACGACCTTCTCTCTTTCATTATATCCCAAGGTAAGAAATATATTCTCAAGGGAAGATATCCACTTCTCTGCTACAAAAGGGTTTGTAGTCCCGTTGAATGATGGAGGTTGTTGTCGCATAAACCGATCTAACATAGCTCCTCCACGTGGTGGATCCGGATGCTCCATACGGGTAAGGTTATTATTCATAACCTGAGTAATTTTTCCCAGTATAGTTATGAGTTTCTCAGCACCAGTCACAGAACTAGAGCCAACATCATTGTCTTGCATTGGAGGGAAATCCCTACATGGGACACGCGCATTCGTGCGGTTTCCATTCCTTCTTCTAGGTGCCACTTCTAAATAATGGCATACACTAGATTAGGGTATGAATCATAATTTATAATCTCAATGTATAAAAATACTAATCATAAATTGAAATCATATGCATAAATAATATCTTAATCATAAACATGGTATCTTTGAGGAAAAAATTACATTTAAATCCTTCATAATGGCTTATAAAGAAAATGTAAGTTATCCTAAGCATATCCTCTGGGAGTGTCATAACCAAGAGTACAACAAATCCCATTTTCATATACCTGGATACCCCAGGTCAATCCGGAAACTCCTTGTCGGAGCTTTCACTCCTAGGTATATCTATGCCAAAGCCACCTCTACCTGATCGTATCCAGACAGGAATGTATTGCTTGAATGATCCACATAATCTATTCCTTACCAAAATACCAGGACGTTCTTTTATGTTTATCCTCAAAGACTATCTTAGGGACTCTTCCCTAGTCTACGTTTTCTAAATCTAGTTTTTAAGTTTTCTACTAAACTTCCTTTGATACCAACTGTAAGGACCCGACCCTAATTGCCCAGAGTCGGTGCCTTGTTTGATTATGTTGGCATACATACAAGGAATACGAATCCTGAAGGACCAAGTAGTTTAGTATTATTTTAAACAAGATACATACATAAGTTCAATATTATAACTTGAATAGAAATACAACATAGAAACTCCTTAGACAACACTCATAACTCCTAGGTTATTTCAACATGTCATTCATAATAAACTTCTTCATGTCTTGATAAAATGAAACATAAGAAAGGGGTGAGCTCAAATGCTCATTAAGAGTAAGAAATAAAGAGGAAGATAGTATAAACATAATACATAGTGCATAATTGAAAACACATGCCTTTAATAATAAACTTGAATACATTATGGCATGAATATGAGCTGAGTAAATAATGTCATAATAAAACATAATCATGGGTATTATACTAGTTGAATAACCACATGAAATATCAATAGATAAACTCATAATGATCTAATGCATAATGCCGGACATTTTGAAGCATTTTTTCAAGGCCTTGGCTAAGACGTCTAGTGAGTAAGGCCTCAGCCAAAATCCATATATCACATTGGGAATGGCCTCGGCCAATTCCACGTCTATTTTTCTCATGAGAATCACCGATGAATCGAGGGGATATAGCAGGCCCCACCCATCACATAATAATTCCAATGCATTCCTAATATGATCTAGGATCAATATAAAAAATATATACATTCATATTGAAACTATCATATGAAATGTAACTAACTTTCCCCAATCATTGAACATAAACACTAACCATTTGGAATAATATGGTGAATGGTTTTAGGATAGGTCATCCACAATAAAGTTTAGTCATAAACCATTAAATAAAATGTAGTATATGACATCATAAATGATTAACCACAACAATACATAATAATCAACAAGAGTGTTGGATCAAATGAGAATAATCTTCTAAAATCATTAAGCAATTCTTGAGATAAATACTCTTTTATTTTGAAAAGAAGAGTTATTTTGGAAAATATTTTTATAAAACCATAAGTGAGGTAAGATATTATTTTCATAATAAAATGAGTGATTTTATAAATATAAAGGTTTCCAAAAACAGTTTATAGAGTGCCCTTGAAAATAGGAAAGAATTTGAGAAATTCCCTTGAATCGGGCTTGTATTTTGGAAACAACTTTGAAAGTTACTTTTAAAACATGTAACTATCCATAAAATAAGGAAGGGTTCTGGTTTGTATATATATATATGATACTCAAACAGAATATATGAGGAGTAAATAACAATACATAATAATTTCATTGTGGTAATTATACATTGTAAGTATCCTGAATGGAAATGGAAGTTCGGGTGAAAAAACCCTTACCTTAACTCCAAACGTGTTCCACTCTTGAACTTAAGCTCATGGAATATGAAATTATACTTATTAAAAACTTATTTAAGAACCTATTATACATGTATTTAGTTTATCAGGATTATTTTTAGTTCATTTATAACCTTATTTCTATGTTATTATATTGAATTTCGTTGTTCCGGGGTGTTCGTTTTCTTTATTTTCATAATCGGTTCACTTGTTTTTAAGTAATGGAGTTCATGTGGAATGGTTTTAATTCTCCAGAATTTAAATTAAATATTATTTATGAACATAAATAATTGATAATGGTCATTTATATCATTTGGTTACATGTAATGAGGATGAATCATTAGATGACAACCACTTCGATTATTTGGCAGTATTTGGATTATTATGAACTAGTTTTGTCATATAACATAATTATATGTAAATATTCTGGATTCATCAATATCAATTAGGTTATAATACATATATTATAGTATAGTTAAACCATAAATATGGTTTCATGACCAGTAATGAAGAAGAAAATGAAGAACGAAACTTCGTCATCCATGAAGGTTATAAATTGGAACCTCATGGACGTTGATTTCGTTTATAAAAATAAAAGGGAGGGAGTAAGAATATTGATGATGGTTCTTCCATTCACATGATATAAATCCATTATATAGATGATACTAGAGTTATAATGATCATTTGGACATAGGATGTGAGGAGAGGATAAAAAAATAAGATAAATTGAAATGAAACTAAAAGAAAAAGAAAGGTGTTTTACGTCTTGAAACAACTTCCTTGAGAACCTCCTTAAGGGAAGGGGTTTTGGACTTTTGGAAAGACTAAGAGATTTATGGTCGTGGGGAGTGACTAGAGAAGGGTATTTGGGCAGAACTTTGAGGAGCTTCAAGGCTTAGAGAATTGAAGAGAAGAGGTAGTGGTTGGGGGTTTTTATAGTGGAGGAGAGGAGTAATTTTTGAATATTTAATTCATTATTTTATTATTTCCATCAAGACAACCAATAGTGTTGTTTCATGTGACCCCAAATAGTAATAAGTTCATGTGAGTTTGAAACAAGTGGACTTACATCACTTGTGATGTCATGAATAGTGTATTTAACTGATAATTTGTATATACGATATTTTATCATATTTCACTATTCATAAAAAAATTCTAGAATTTCAGAAAAATCCCATTACTTTACCCCTACCATTTTTCAATGTGTAGAATTAAAAAATGAACTCCATTTTTCAAAATTAATTTTCTAAATATTATTAATTTAATTTTTAAATAATGACATAGTTAATTCGAAAAATAACAATTATAAGGTGCAATTAGTTTTATTTTACATTGAAAAATTAATTAAGATCTCATTATCTAATTTCATTAATAAAATAAAATAATATTATTATTTACTATTCCTAAGGGTCATATTACTATTCATATTACTATTCATAAGAGTGTGTTACTATTCACCAAAAAAACAAGTTTGTTCTATCAGACTCTATATGACTTACTGGTCACAACTCTAGATGACCGTTATTCGAAATTCTAAACACAGAAGAGGCAAAGTTGTGCTTAATGGCTAGATTATAAAATGCATTCAATATTTATTTTCAAAATCATGGGGTGTTACATAATATATTTATTCATAAACTGGGTAAAGGAAAACAGAAGAAATGGTGAGCTCATATTCTCATTAAGGGTAAATGAGGGAGATACGTAAGCATAACATGAACATAAGGGTATGAGAACACGAACACTGAATTTTAAAACCATACCATTCATATTAAATATCATAATATGAATTCATGTAATAATGATATGAAGTTCATAAGACATAAATCATAATAAAATCAAAGAACATGATCCATGAGAGCATAAAATTTTCATAATATATATATCTGTGGCATACTCATAAGAATAGAAAATAATTTTCATAGTAGTGAAGTCTCACTTCTAATGCTATTATAGTGGAATGATTTCACTCCCTAAACCATCATAGTAGTCAGGGTTCACTCCCCAGACCATCATAATAGAAAAATTCTCTTACTAAACTAGGTGCACTCCCCATTCCAGTATTTTCTATCTCATGATGTATAAATCTTTTCCAAATACATTAAAGGAGAATGTAGGTCCCACCCATCACATAATGAAAATCATACATAATTGTGCCACAAGATCATAAAACATTAATCATATAATAAACCATGGAATTAAATTGGATTCATAAAAATTTTATCATATCATAACCCATAGAGAAGAGACAAGTTTCATAATTATTTCATCATTACCTAACCCCTATAGAAAGAAGTGTGTTTCATAATAATTTTATCATAGTATAACCAATGGAAGAGAAATAGGGTTTCATAAACAGATTATCATAATAAACCATTCATATAAAGAAAAATAATGGTATCCTTGGTTCATATCCCCCAAAAATAATAAATTAAATCGAGGGATTTCTTCTTAGATAGGGAGTTATTTCGAAATATAAATCACTTGGAACGTTTCTTGAGGAAGATAAATTTTATTTGAAAATAAATTTTTAAAACTAAAAAATTATAAAATAATTTTTAAATAATTTTATTTAAAAGTAAACATGAAAAATTATAAAGTAATATTCAAATAAAATAATGTTCATGATAACAGGATATTTCGTTCATGTTGTACATGTTAAAATAGATATTCCTTCTACATCTTTAGTGAAAGACAAATGTGAATTGTTTGGAAAATGAAATGAATATTCCTTTCAAAAAATTTAAAAAAAAGTAAGACATGTGTAAAAATAAATTTAATAAATCACTTTAATAATGTTAAGAAAATTAATAAAAATACTTTTAGAAAATAAGGATTTGGAAGAAAAATGGGTTTTTGACTCAAGAAATAAATATATATGATTTTTTTTAAGAAAATATTCTAAACTCTTTATTACATTAAGAAAGGAAAATAAAGGTAAAACATATATTATTAGGACATAAATATAGGATAAACAAATTCATGATTTTCTTCATAAATGGATCATAATATTTCATCATTAGAAACATAATCATAAATAATCCTGATAAATGATAAGATAATAACATAAAATATTTACCACTTTGGTAACTTTGAATTATAAGACCCATGAAAGAGTAACATTAAATAAATATTAAAATATCATGATTATAAATAAATTCATGATATTACATTTCAAATGGGTTGTATAAACATCTCATAAAATAATATTGGTGCATAAAATAACATTTGTCTCAAGGTGAGAAAACTGAGAAAAAACTTCCTTACCTTAAGTCTTGGATTCCTTAATAAACATTCAAAACTCCTATATAATAAATCTATGTTTATTATAAATATATTCAAAAACTATAATAATATATATCAAACCATATATTATTTTCTTATGACATTTTATTACCCTTTTATTAACAATTCCTTATTAAAGTCATGTTTCAGGAAATAACTGCTCTATTCTTCTTTTATGTTTTCATTTTTTTTAATTGATACAATTACATTGATCATGGTTCCATAATCTCCATAATGTTAACCATGATATAAAAATTATATATATTTATTATTAATTTTTTTAGAGTAATCCATAAAAGATAGATATGGAAAATTAAATACACCGTTCATAGAGATAGTAGGCCATACGTACACATGAATGTTATTTCCATTTTATCAAGAGATTGAAATAATTAAAGGAAAATAATATATTACCATTATAGAATAATTTAATTTCATATATATCATATATTTTCATTTAACCCATCCTTATTACCATTCATGTAAATCATGAATGAGTCACATCACTTCGCGTGGCGGTATTCCGTCGTTCACATGAGAAACATTATCATATTCCCACCGAATATAAAGTATGAAGGTTTGTGAGATATAATAATTAAATAAGAATAATAATATCATAAATATAATATCTAAAAAATTTATCCATCATCATAACCGATTGTGAGAGGTACTAATGGAAAAACGAATGTCATTTGTTTGCAAGGAGGTAGTCTGTCGTACACATGAATGATAATTTCATAACCATTTGATGGAAGTGTAGATGGTTTTCATTAGGTAACCTCGTTAGGTTTTCAAAAAAATCCTTCCACGATTGGATTTATAAAAAAATTAACGATTCTAGGATGAGTAGATTTATTTTTTGACGTTATTTGGGTAGTTATGATCTGATAAAAAATTATTCTAATGTGTGAATAAGAGAGGAGTGTTGGTGACCTTTTCTAAGTGATTTGAGTGGCACAATTGTGATTTTTTTTAAAAGAAAAAGATGTGCCCATATTTTTAGCATGATAAAAGGATCCCAAATGTAGTATTATAAATAATTATACATTATAAGGTCATAATATTTCCATATAATATATTTTATAAAAATTTCTAGGTCATTTTAACACTTATCATTTTACTTTAACCCTTGATAAACCCATTTTTACCTTGACCATGATAATAAATTTTTATTATTACACTATTCATTTTGGTAATAAATTAAATTGAAATTATTAGATAATAAAAATTATGATGATTATAAATATGGAATCAATATTTCTAAATTCAATTTATATAATCATAAAATTTTTATTTAAAAATAATCCCACAGACATGACGAGAAAGTAATTTTTCAAAGAGAAAAAGTTCAAAAGTTTACAAGGTTTTTATATCAAAATCCAATATGAAAATTTTTCAAATGAACTAAATTTAATTAATAGATATATAATTTATCTAATTTTACTGAAAATACCAATTAAAATAGAATTTTATCTTCTAAAATAATTTAAATGAAAAGGCCGTTTTCAATTAAAATGCAATATTTTCACTATTCAAAAAAAATTACACTTTTTATAAAATTTTAAAATTTTTCCCAAATATTATTTTGATATAATGATTTCAAAAATGAAGTTTATTTTATCAAATAAATTTTCTATAAGTTTCAAAAAATATTTTTTATATTGTTCACAAAAAACATTTTTTTAAATAGTATTTTCAAAACATATAAAGACTTTATTGAAAAAATAACTACTTTTTATCAATATCTTTTTCTTTATATAAAACCATTATACTTAATATTTAAAAATTATACATTATTATTGTTCATATCTATAAGTTTAATATCTTGGTTTTAATAGTCGTGTTTGAATAATAATAATAATATATCATGGTTTTTTTAAAACTCAATGTCATGTGTAACAAAAACTAAACTCAATGTTGTGAGTAATGTAAGGTTGACATGGAATTATGTGTAATGACATATATCAAATAAATTTAATTTAAAAAATTCATAAAAAATCATCGTGTTACATTCTACCCCCCTTAAAATTAATTTCTCCCCTGAAATCTGTTACTCTGATACAAAAAAATGATGGTACTTCTGCCTCATCATTTCATCAGGTTCCCACATTGCTTCCTTGATCTATTAGTTAATCCACAAATATTTAACTAGGTGAGTGATATTGTTTTGTAGAAATTTCTCTGTATGATACAGAATCTCCACCGATTGTTTCTCACAAGAAAGATATTTCTCCATTGCTATAAAATCTTAGCTGAGTAAATGTCAAGGGTTAGGTACGTACTTCTTCATGGGATATACATGGAACAAATCATGGAATTGAGAGAGGTTTTGGGGAAGTTCCAACCAATAGGATACGATACCGATATGATCCAAAATTTCAAAGGGACCAATATACCTAGGGCTTGGTTTCCCTTTCTTCCTGAATCTCATGACCTTCTTCCATATATAACTTATCAGAAACACATTATCACCAACTTCAAATTATAGATCATGCCAACAATTGTTAGAATAACTTTTTCCCTGACTCTGAGTATCCACTACTGTAAAATAATATTATACCAATGGTTACAAACTATTGTTAAAATACATGAAACTGTTGGGCTGTAAGGCGTGGGGATAGCCATATCTCAACGGTTCAAACTTGAACCACTGGGATAGTTGCTTGGATTTTCAAAATACGAACAGTTCAATGAAACCGTTGGTAAAAAAAATTTCCCAACTGTTAATAATTGTGGGTTTATAGGGTTTATACAACTTGACCAATGGTTCAGTGAACCGTTGGTATACACCTATTGCAGCGGTTCAGTGAATCGTTGCCATAGGTCGGGTGATATGGGTATGCACCAATGGTTTAAGAAGCATTGGTATACCGCCTACAACACACTCTATTCCAACAGTTTTATTAAAACCGTTGGGATATATGTATACCAACGGTTCTCAAACCATTGGAATACACTACTCAATATGTATACCAACAGTTCATAGAACCACTGGTATTTCCTGTTCTCCAAAAAATCATCATCCACCTCCCTTCCAGCCAGCCAGAACCTGTAAAAATTGGGATTCAAGGATTCAATCCGCAATCAAAAAACATAGAAACATGTATGAAACCTACAACCTACAATCACACAAAAACACACTGGGATTCGGAAAACATGCAGGCAACATGAAACCTACAATCACACAGAAAAATCACTTCAAACACAAAAAAACTCACAAAAACTCACTACAAACACACAGAAAACACACAAAAACTACAACCTACAATCACACAAATACTTCAACCAGCAATCAAACAGAAAACACACAACAAACAAAAAACACACAGGAAACCTGAAATCACACAAAAACACATTACAAACAAAGAAAACACACACTAGACCTACAATCACAAATAAAACACACCAAAAATTCCTGAAGACACACAGAAAACTCACTGAAAACACAAAAAAAATCACAAAAAAATCACTACAATCACCAGCAATCACACAGAAAATACAAAAAAACTCATTGTAATAAAACACAAAACTCACTACAATCAAACACATAAAATCTTAAGATTCATGGATTCAACCTTGATCCTGATGAGTGTGGAATTCTTAGGATGTACAGATTCAACCTTGATCCTGATGAGTTTGGGATTCTTAGGATACTGGGATTCAGCCTTCATGTGTATGGAATTCCTTATGTAATCCCCCTAGATTTGATGGTGTGACTATAGATGTGGAAATTCCCAATATGTATTAGAATCTACTCTATGGACATCGAAACTCAATTTCCCTAGGATCATGGGAATTAGCTAATACTAGATGATGTTTCACTTCCCATGATGTTTAGGAATTTACCATTGTGCCTGATAGTATTTGATTTCCTAGGGGGAATTGGTTGTGGGCTTCATGTAATTAGATTTCCTAGGGCCATTCACATAGGAAACAGTGCTTGGACATACTACTTTGATATTGGATTTCCCCAATAAGATAGGAATTGGTTTTAAATGACATACTAGTTGGTACAGTTTCACGACATGCTTAGAGACACTTCATCACAAGACGAGGTAGGTGTGGTCAATCACAAGTATCACATTAGAGCCTAAGGATCAATAGTGATTTATTTATTTATATCAAATAGATTATAAATTTATTTATCTAAGAATATCACATGCACAGACACACATTTATAGTTATGTATCAAACTATATTAGTATAATGACCTGACTCTTTAGAAAAGGTACGGATAGTTATTTTTTCTTTCAAATATTTCCCTTAAGCTTGTTTAATTTGTGTAACATCCTAAGGAATGTCTGAGGAGTGTCTGGGATTGGTTCGGAGCCCGGGGGTTTGAGAAATGGGCTTACAGGCAGTGGCACACGGCCTGCGCACGGTATGCGCACGGTTTGGGATAAACCATGTGGCGGCAGATAGGGGAACCTGTAGGGGCGAACGACCATGTGGACCAGGTCGCAAGGCCATGCAGATTTTGTCTGGAAGGTAGTGAGGTGTGTAAGGTTTGTGCACAGTTTGGGTAAACTGTGTGCCTAAACCGTGCGACCATGTTTTGGGTAAAAATTACCATTTTTCCCTTAATTCTATTTAAGCCTAAACTCTTTATTTTTTCTGGATTCCAGTGGACAATAGCTCCCTTTTACTCTCCTTGAGCTCAAAACCCTCCCCCCTCTCAAATTCTTTTGGATTCTTCATCCAGATACTGTTCTTCGATCCGATGGAAGCGTTGGATCACCCTCGGTAAGGCTTACCTCACGCACCCTTCTTTCCTTAGTGAATCTTGGTATCCTTTGTGTTATTTTACCACAGGCTCATAAGCCCTGTTTTTAGGGATTTGGACTGGAACTCATATCTCTTCCAACCTACTTCGAATTTGAGGTCAATATCAAGCAAGCCTACGCCTACAACTCTAAGGTAGGTGGTCACATGTTTTCCATTTTGGGTTCTCGTCATTTTGAGTTTATATCATCATGTCGTGGTTTGTCTTTCACCAAACCCTTTATTTATATTGACTACTATATGTCTAAATGACTCGTGTAGTATGATATTGATGAATCTAACCTTGATAGGGTGTTTAGATGAGGTGTGGACCGGGAGTGGTCAACCATAGGTGATATGCCTTGATATTTGGCCCCTTTTCACATTTGGACCTTAATGCTATGTCTTGAACGAGATTTTCCATGTTAAGAAAATGAGATGGTTTGGTTAGAGGTTGGATAGGATGATATAGCCTGAACCTTTCAATGTTTTGGGATTTATGTTTTCCTTATAATGTGATTGGGAAATGTCATGATTTGTTAATGTGATATGATATAAGATGGAATGCCTTATATAATGTGATGTGAATGTGTTGCCTTGCTGTGTTGACGTGCTTGTGAATCTCTTTGTGTGGGCAGGAGGCATTATTACCTCGTGCCAAATGAATCCTCGTGTGTGGGCGGGAGGCATTAATACCCTGTGCCAGATGAATCTTCGTGTGTGGGCGGGAGGCATTATTACCACGTTCCAGATAAATCCTCATGTGTGGGCGGGAGGCATTCTTACCCCATGCCAGATGAACCTCTGTGTAATAGGACGAGAGGAATTTATACCTCATGCCCATATAACCTTTATGGGTGGGAAGCATTCTTCCCCACACCATCTATAGTGCTTATGGATGAGAGGCATTCATACCTCGTGCTAGTGGTGATTATTACATATGTGAGAAGCATGAACGAGAGACATGTTTACCTCGTGCAAGTGATAACCTATATCTATGTACTTATACCTCCAGTGGTTGTTCAGATTACTAGCCATGAGATGAAGTAGGTAGACACGCCAGGTGTCCTTCCAGAACCTGAGTTGGAGGGTTGTTTATTACTTTTCTTACTTACCTACAGTTTACTACACATTGTTTACCTTACAGAACCTATTATGGATTACACGTAAACCCCGTTGGTGGTGGCCTACTGAGACTTGTCTGACACCCTACCCGAGAGGCCGTTGGAACCCGTGTAGACTCTGCTTCTGCAGGTACTAGTAGGGGCAAGGTCCCTGCTTCAAGTTGTTGATACTTATATGTTCTAGCTGGAGTTCCAAAGCAGAGGACCGAGCTTGGCTAGAGATGCTCATGGACTACTTTGTTATTTGTTCTCTTTTTATATTACTGTGTAGCATTTTTTCCATCTATTTCCATTGTACCAACATTCCATGCATCCATTTTGTATCAGACACTACTTACGTGGATTTTGTATATTTATCAGGGTTCTCCTTCTGTTGTTTGGTTAGTATGTTTCCCCTTTTCTCCTATTTATCCATTAGTTGTGCTTCCACTATTTGATCACTTGCTATTATACCATTGTGTACTATGACATGGGGGTACAGTATCCACACTGACTTACCATTACACCCCCACTGCTAGTTGGCAGCCCCTAGCAGATGGGGAGATGAGCCAGGGGTCATGTGGCCAACCAAGTTCAGGGCTCGGGTTGAGGGGCAGCCGGGTCCGGGATGTCACAAAGTGGTATCGGAGGATTTTCTTTCTTGCTTGATTTAATATTTTGCGATGATAGACTTGGAGACTAGGAATGCTTAGGGACTTATCCATGAGCCATTCTTGGGCGTCGTGAACCCATTTATAGGGTATATGCCAAGTTTCCTATTTTATGTTGTTATTGATTCTGCTATTTACTGTTGATACCGTTTCACTGTTGGGTGCTTCACATGTTTTGTGATGTTATGGAGATTTGCAATGTTGGAATTTGGATTTCATGGTTCAAACCGATGAAATGAAGGTTATTCATTAGAACATGCATCATGATAGGCACAATATGATTAGGCCATGCATCATGCCATGCCACATTTAAAATTTCAGCGATCATTGCCTGCTTTTTATTTCCATGCCTTGTTAATATGTGTGCAACTGTGCTAACCCTTCTTGAAGGTTGCGAATTGAGGAATGATGTGGTTTTGGTGGGTGTCACTCTTTGGTTCATAAGGTGTATGGGCCCTTATGGATCGGAAAATGACATTCCAACTAAACCAATCATGTGCTTGAAAAGAAATTCAAATACTTGTTTAGTACTATTAAATGAGAAATGACATCCAAGTGTGTGTCATCTTTCAGTTCATGATTAGTATGGGCCCTCATCGGATGAGAAATTCCATATCACTGGTTTAAGTTAAATTTGAGCAGTTGCAAGGTTTACTAAGAATTACTATGTGTGTGGATAGGTGATCTTAGAGGTAGGAAGGCTTAGCACTTGTCCTAGATTCTAGAGTTCAACCCTTAATTTTTTGTTTTCTTCTTTTGAGACGTTCGTTTGGCATTGTAGCACTATGCCTCTGAGACGTCCTCGAGTCGCACGCGCTGAAGGCGGTGACGATCACATTCCTGAGGTGGCGGTCCCTGAGCCACCAGCTAATCTTCCTATCGAGCCACCTGTGGCTCCTCTTGCTATTCCTGATATGGGTGCTGATGCCCAATTTCGTGAGGGTTTATTGTGTATGGTGCAGAGTATGCAAGGTAGAGTACGACCTTCCCCAAGTATGGCAGAGTTGACCCGTGAGTTTCAGTCGCATCATCCTCCAACATTTATGGGAGATGGCGAACCACTTGCTGTGGAGTCCTAGTTGGAAGCTATTCTAACCATTTTCAAGCACCTTGAGACGCCTCTAGAGCAGAGGGTCAAGCTTGTAGATTATATTCTACGTGGTTCAGCCAAGAGGTGGTGGGATTTCATCACCCAGATGGGACAACATAGAGATATGATCTAGACTGATTTCGAGACCATCTTCTACGATTTTTTCTTTCCCCATACTTTGAGGGCTGACAGAGCTAGGGAGTTTATGAATCTGCAGCAAGGGACCATGACAGTCATGGAATATTTGTCCTGTTTCACTGAGTTATAGCGTTTTGCTCCTACACTAGCTAATGATGATCTCACGACTGCTAGGAGTTTTGAGGATGGGCTATGTTATGCCATCCAGTCACTGGTTAATGTGTTCAGGTTGACGACCATTTCAGAGATTGTTATCCAGGATTTGATCACAGAGAGGAATTTGAGAGAATCGGACAGTGTGAACCAATGAGGTTCGGCACCTAAGGGTTCTAGTGGATCTGCTTCTAGGAAGAAGCAGCATTTTGAGGACTCTCGTGGTTTTAGTAGTGGTTAGACCCTTTTCTCATGTGGTACTCCTATATATCACCAATGTGGGGTTCCATGACATATGAGGGGGCCGTGTACGTGAAATCTAGTGGAGTGAAGAGGTTGTGGTAGGATGGGTCATCTGCACCATTTCTGCAAGACTTTTCCCCTGGGGTCTAGTGAGAAGGGATCTATACCTACTCCACGATCTGGTGCTAGATTGACAGGATCACGTCAGTCAGGCAGCTGGAATACCACCAACCGATCAAGCCATGGCAGCAGTCGAGGTAGAGGTAATCAGGTGTATGACTCTCATCACCATTAGGGCGGGTCTGCTCAGGGTATCAAGGCTATGACTCAGGTTCGTGGTACCGGACAGTTGTATGCAGTCGAGCCTACACCACAGGAGACGTACACCGGACCATCTACTATATGAGGTACGATTCTAGTTGCCTCTAAATTAGTATCTACTTTGTTTGACATAGGTGCTTCTCACTCTTTTATATCGGAGGAAATTATTGGAAGTTTGGGCTTCAACATAGAGTCATATCATGGTATGATCACATTAGATACCCCATTAGGTATCCGTTCAGAGGGCGTTCGTCGTCGTCAGAATTTTCCCCTCGAGGTGGGTCATTACCTTTTCGTGTGGAACATGTATGTTCTGGATATGAAAGGTTTTGATGTAATAATCAGGATGGACTAGTTAGTTCCCTATAGAGCCCGGATTGACTGCTATCGTTAGAGGGTGGTGTTTACGTCACCAGAGGGAGACAGGCATATACATAAGGTAGAATGGGTCATAGTGCGACACGAGCAGGACCCGAACACTAGAGTTTAGGTTGTGTCACAACATAGGTTTCCAATCTTTATCTTGAATACCAAGGGTTACAACCCTCTGTTTATCCTCCTATGGTGAAGCATTTAAGTTATTTCTTTCCTGATGACCTCTCTGGTCTACCTCTAGTGTGAGAGGTGGAATTTACTATTGATCTTATACCAGGAGCAGCACCAGTGACCATTCCTCCTTATAGGATGGCACCTAAAGAAATTTTGGAGCTCAAGAGTTGGTTGGAGGACCTGGAAGCAATATGATTTATACGTCCCAGTAATTCTCCTTGGGGATCACCGGTTCTCTTTTCCAAGAATTCTGATGGTACAATTCGTCTTTGCGTAGATTATCATAAGTTAAATCAGCTGACTATTAAGAATCGGTATCCTTTGCCTCGAATTGATGACCTCTTTGATCAGCTCCGACGAGCAAAGGTGTTTTCAAAGATAGATTTGAGGTCGGGCTATCATCAGGTGCGTGTTAGGACGTCGGACATACCTCACACGGTGTTCAGGATAAGGTATGGTCTCTATGAGTACCTAGTCATGCCGTTTGGGCTTACGAATGCACCTGAAATTTTTATGGCTCTTATGAATCGGATTTTTTACCCTTAACTTAATTCTTTTGTGGTTGTATTTTTGGATGATATCTTAGTCGATTCACACTCAAGACATGACCAGGCAACCCATCTTGAGATTGTATTGAATACACAAAGAGAGCATCAGCTTTATACTAAGCTCAATAAATTCCACTTTTGGATAAATAAGGTTCACTTCCTGGGTCACATTATTTCTGAGTCTGGAGTTTCAGTTGACCCTGAGAAGGTGAGTGCGGTAATTTCTTGGGAGTAGCCCAAGAACGTCTTTGATATCAGGAGTTTCTTGGGGATTGCTGGATATTATAGGCGGTTCATTCAGGACTTTTCACGCCTAGCAGCACCGCTTACATCTTTGACCAAAAAAGGGGGTGAGATTTGATTGGTTAGAACCTTGTGAAGTAGCTCTTCAGGAACTGAAGGGCAGACTAACTTCAACACCGACACTGATCTTGTCGGAGCTAGGAAGAGATTATACAGTCTATTGTGATGCATCAGGTATTTAGCATGGAGCTTTCTTGATGTAGGACGAGTGAGTCATTGCGTATGGTTCTCGTCAGTTAAAGCCTCATGAACGAAATTATCTGATGCACGACTTCGAGCTCGCAGTGGTTGTACATGCCTTACGCTGTTGGAGACACTATTTGTTGGGAGAGTGTTTTGTGGTATTCACTAACCACAAAAGTCTCAAATATATCTTCATTCAGAGGGATCTAAATCTCAGGAAACACAGGTGGGTCGAGTACCTGAAATCCTTTGATTTCGAAATGGCCTACACTCTTGGTAAAGGAAATTCAGTAGTCGATGCGCTGAGTCGGAAAACTCAGTCTCAAGTGGTTCGGGAATCTAATTAGGAGTGGAAGCTGATGACCTTATTTTCGGAGATGCATGTTGAGGTTCAGGAGGGCCAGGGTCAGACCATTCTCTCAGCCTTAGCGGTGACATCTACTCTTTTGGAACGGGTCAGGGCAAGGCAGTTATCAGATCCGGAAGGACATTTTCTACGAGAGAGTTTCACTAATGATGCTTCTATAAATTGGACCATGGATGAGGGGATTTATTGTTTTGTGGGAGTGTATGGGTCCCAGAAGACATCAAAGAGGAGTAGATGAGGGATTTCCACGCCTCAGCATGGGCAGTTCACCCAAGCATCACCAAAATGTATCGTGATTGGCGACGACAGTACTGGTGGCCTAACATGAAGCGGGATACATCTAGTTTTATCACGCGTTGTTCCACCTGTCAGTAGGTGAAGTCAGAACATCAGCATTCGGAAGGGCTTTTGCAGCCGTTGTCCATTCTGGAGTGGAAATGGGATGCTGTTTCTATGGACTTTGTAACCAGTTTACCCAGGTCACCTTCATGGTTGATGACTTGGGAAGACTATATGTCAAAGAAATATTGTGCCTTCATGGAGCACCTCGTTTTGTTGTCTCGGATAGAGATCCTTGTTTTACATCTCATTTCTGGTAGGGTTTATAGAAGGCCTTTGGTACGCAGGTACTTTTGAGCATGGCCTATCACCTGCAGACTGATGGATAGACCGAGCAGACTATACAGGTACTAGAGTATATTTTACGTTCCTGTGTTCTCTATTTTGGAGGTTCATGGGAGAAACACATTTCTCTTTTCAATTTTAGTTATAACAATAGCTTTTAGGCTACCATTGAGATGGATCCCTATGAAGCCTTATATGTTAGGCCTTGTCGCTCACCTTTGTGTTGGCTTGAAGTAGGGGAGGTAGTTGTTCTAAGACCATGTATTGGGAAGGAGACTATAGAGAATATACAACTTATTAGGAAGCGTATGCAGATATCTTAGTCTAGACAGCAGTCCTATGCTAAGAAGCACTGGTGACCTCTTGAGTTCGAGGTTGGGAACCAGGTTTTCTTGAAGGTGTCACCCAGGTTGGGGAAAATATGTATACAGAAGCAGGGTAAGCTTTCACCGAGGTTCGTAGGACCCTTTAAGGTGATGAAGCGGATCAGACCAGTAGCTTACCAGCTTGCACTTCCGCAGAGATATCAGGCCATGCATGATGTTTTTCATGTATCTCAACTATGCTGGTACTTTTCAGATCCGACTCATGTTTTTCAGCCTGATGAGTTTGAACTGGATATGGATGCTTCCTTCGAGGAGTATCCAATGTGAATAGTTGACCGGAGCATGAAGACACTCTGTGGTAGGTCTGTTCCTCTTGTACGGGTGCTATGGAAGCATGACCAAGTACAGGATGAGACCTAGGATTGGGAGGCTGATATACGTTCTCAATGGTCAGAGCTTTTAGTTGATGACACCTCGGTGCCCTCAGAAGGACAACTCGGGGACAAGTTGCTTTAAGGAGGGGAGATTGTAACAACCTGACTCTTTGGAAAAGGTACAGATCATTAGTTTTTCTTTCAAATCTTTACTTTAAGCTTGTTTAATGTGTGTAACATCCTAAAGAAGGTCCAGGGAGTGTCCAGGGTTGGTTCGGAGCCCGATAGTTTGAGAAATGGGCTTACAGGCAGTGGTGCACGGCCTACGCACAGTTTGCACATGGTTTGGGATAAACCATGCGGCTACAGATAGGGGCACCTGCATGGGCGCACAACCATGTGGACTAGGCCGCAAGGCCATGCAGATTTTGTCTGGGAGGTAGTGAGGTGCGCACGGTTTGCACACTGTTTGGGTAAACCGTGCGCCTAAACTGTGCGACCCTGTTCTGTGTAAAAATTACCATTTTTCCCTTAATTCTATTTAAGCCTAAACTCTTTCTTTTTTATGGATTCCAGCAGACAGCAGCTCCCTTTTCCTCTCCTTGAGCTTAAAACCCTCCCCCCTCTCAAATTCTTGTGGATTCTTCATTCAGAGACCGTTCTTTGATGCGATGGAAGTGTTGGATCACCCTCGGTAAGGCTTGCCTCATGAACCCTTCTTTCCTTGGTGAATCTTGATATCCATTGTGTTATTTTACCACATGATCATAAGCCCTATTTTCAAGGCTTTGGACTGGAACTCAAATATCTTCTAACCTACTATGAATATGAGGTCGATATCAAGAGATCCTATGCCTACAGCTCTAAGGTAGGTGGTCACATGTTTTCCATTTTGGGTTCTCATCGTTTTTAGTTTATATCACCGTTTTGTGGTTTGTCTTTCGCCAAACCCCTTATTTATATTGACCGTTTTATGTCTAAATGACCTGTGTGGTATGAGATTGATGAATATAACCTTGATAGGGTGTTTAGATGAGGTGTGGACTGGGAGTGGTCAACTATAGGTGATATGCCTTGATATTTGGACCTTTTCACCTTTGGACCTTAATGTTATGTATTTAACGAGATTTTCCATGTTAGGCAAATGAGATGGGTTGGTTATAGGTTGGCTAGGATGAGATAGCCTGAACCTTTCAATGTTTTTGGATGTATGTTTTACTTATAATGTGATTGGGAAATGTCATGCTTTGTTAATGTGATATGATATAATATGGAATGCCTTATATAATGTGATGTGAATGGTATGCCTTGCTGTGTTGACGTGCTTGTGAATCTCCATGTGTGGGAGGGAGGCATTATTACCATGTGCCAGATGAATCCCCGTGTGTGGGCGGGAGGCATTAATACCCCGTGTCAAATGAATCTTCATGTGTGGGTGGGAGACATTATTACCTCGTGCTAGATGAATCCCAATTTGTGGGCGAGAGGCATTATTACCCCGTTCCAGATGAACCTCTGTGTAATAGGACGAGAGGCATTTATACCTTGTGCCCATATAACCTTTATGGGTGGGAGGCATTCTTCCCCACACCAGCTACAATGCTTGTGGATGAGAGGCATTCATACCTCATGACAGTTGTGATTATTACATATGTGAGAAGCATGAACGAGAGGCATGTTTACCTCATTCCAATGATAACCTATATCTATGTACTTATACCTCTGGTGGTTGTTCAGATTAGCATCCATGAGCTGAAGCAGTTAGACCCACCAGGTGTCCTTCCGGAACATGAGAAGGAGGGTTGTTTATTACTTTTCTTACTTACTTGTAGTTTACTACACACTATTTACCTTACGAAACCTATTCTGGATTACACGTAGACACCGTTGGTGGTGGAATACTGAGACTTGTCTCACACCCTACGCGAGCGGTCGTTGGTACTCGTGTAGACTCTTCTACTATAGGTACTAGTAGGTGAAAGGGCCATACTTTAGGTTGTTGATACTTATATGTTCTAGATGGAGTTCCAGAGCAGAGGACCGATCTTGGATCAAGGTGCTTGTGGACTACTTTGTTCTTTGTTCTCTTTTTGTATTACTGTATAGCATGTTTTCCATCTATTTCCATTGCACCAACATTCCATGCATCCATTTTGTATCAGACACTGCTTACATGGCTTTTGTATATTTATTAGGGTTCTCCTTACTTCTGTTGTTTGGTTAGTATGTTCCCCCTTTTCTCCTATTTATCCACTGGTTGTGTTTACGCTATTTGATCACTTGCTGTTATACTGCTGTGTACTCTGACATGGGGGGTACAGTCTCCCCACTAACTTACCATTACACCCCCACTGCTAGTCGGCAGCCCCTGGCATATGGGGAGACGAGCCAGGGGTCATGTGGCCAACCAGGTTCGGGGCTTAGGTTGAGGGGCAGCCGAGTCCGGGATGTCACAATTAGTGGCTCCCTACTATGTTGTACTCTCACCATGCTCGGGAGTCCATGACACTTTGGTCCCCGAGAAGAATTGTTACTTTCATATACAATCAAATTAGGTGAAGGATCATTGTTACATGATAATGATGGAGTAGTTTAGATGGTTTGGTGATTGAGATTATGTGAGACTTGAGAAAGGATTGGAGTCTCTTTTTTCCTTTTATATTCATTTTTTACAAATGTGGCCAATCTAGTGGGAGACCAGTCTGTGTTAGTTTTTATGTATTTAATTTTAATTTAGTTATTTTTTTATCATTTGTGATCTATTGTTTATATCATAGATGTTGATTGTTTTATTTTCATCTATAGTTGTGAAATATTATATGGGGTATAGTCTTCCAATGGTACGACCCTATAACCTCATTGTTAATTGATATCTGCTAGTGTATGGGAAGACGTGCCTAAGTTCCAGTGCTGACTCCTTGATTCAGGAACCACCCAGTGGATATGGACTAGACGAAGGATATTACAAGGGATTATATGCTCAAGAATTATTCAAGTACTCTAAGGGTTACACCTTCAAGCATGTGGATATGGTATTCAAAAATTGGATCTAGGTATGATTTAGTGGTAAGATGAAGGGTGATCCAAAAAAAACTTAGTTTATGGTCTCATAACTTTAACCAAAGGGGATAACCCTTAAGGTCATATATCCTAGAGTATAGGGGTGTAATTTTTAAGGTATTGAATCAAGGAACAAGTCTATAGATAGAAAATAAATAAATAGGGGTAAAATGAACTTAGAAAGTTTTCATAGCCTAGGGAATATTAGGAACACCATAGGTATGAGTGCATAGATTTTAAGGTCATGGTGTTTGGAATAGTGTATTTCTATAAAGATCATGATAATGTACATAAGGATGGTAAATTATATATTGGGAAATAATTACTTATGTGAATTTAGTTTGTCCTTATCACCCAGGAAAAACCAGGTGAACCTCGCGCGCAGATATAGGTCATACTCAGAGGAAGGGGCATCATCTAAGAATTAGGCTGGGCAGGGGCTAGAGTTGAGTCTGTCACAATCCTTAAGATCTATGATGGAATGAAAATTGTATTTGTAGAGTGGTCTAGGACATGATGTCTAGACATCACTATGTATCATGTATAGTAGTAATCAAGCCATACATTTTCCCAGAGGGCAGTGTAAGGTAGTCAGCTATGAAACCTCACCCAAAGTCATCAAGTAAGTAGTGTGTTTTCTTACTTTAATCATCAAATTATTAAGTATCTATTCCTAAAATACTTAACTATGTTGGTTCTCTTCAATTTACTTAAGGGGAAAAATTATATATCCAAGAAATATACACCTTCCATCCCTTCATCATGCCCCCAGGCTTGGACAGGGCCCAAGGAGAGTATAAAATGATCGAGGTCCAAGAAGGGTTGAACCTAATGTCTGATGTGGGTGCAATATTCATCATACCTTTTGATCTGACATGACTGTGAACACTCTTAGAATCTCCTGATATGTGTAAATATTCTTCTAAAGACCTATCTAGGATGGAGGCGTCACTGGGAGATGGTAAGAATTTATCCTGAAATTGAATATACAATCGGGTCTGTATCAAATTTCTGACCTTTGTTTATGCTTCCACCCCTTTAAGGTGGTGGTGTACCTAGAATTATCCTTGATCATATTGTGTCAATGTAAGGTTCATCATCTGTGCATCAATGATATGTGTCATAGGAACATATTTCTATCATCCATTGGGTCAAGGTTGAGGTGAAAGAACTAGCTACTACATTAACTAAAAAAGGTATATCCTCAATGGTTAACATAATTGTTATTCATTTGACAACATTATTTATGTACATTGAATAATAGGCCTTATGTGATTAATTATGGAAATTATGCCTTGATTATCACAGATCCTAGATCCTTTGGCCTCAGTATCTCTTCCCATAGATTCCATCTATGTATCATGCTCACCAAGGTATGTGAGTATGAGTCCCACAATCACCACCTTGTTCATGAATACATATTTGTTCCTTGACTAGGCCTAGGATAAGGTTTAGAGTACTCTACATTTCAATAAAAAAAATTAGGTGAAAATTGTGGGGAGAGATATAAATAATGATCTTAGAGGGGGCCTTTAAAGAGATCAAGAACCGTTTGGAAAACTTCTGGTACATGTTCAAAACCCTCAACTCCAGTGGGTTTGAATATCAAGTACTACATGCTAGGGTGAATGAGATGGTCACCATTAGGGAGGACAATACGGACTTTGAATTGAATCTATTAGTAGTGGATGTTTCATGTTTAGTTGTACAACATCAAAATAATGCCCTAGAAAAATTCTCTCAGCATGAAATGGAATTAGTGACTCGCCAAAATTTGTTAAATGTTGGGAGTGTTGAAATTGATAGGATTCAATGGGAGTTTTACCACCTATTCTACATGATGAATATTGAAAATAAGACAGAAGGATAACAATATAGGCTCCATGATGTGGTAAAGCAGGACAGAAATGATGTTTCTACCAAGGTAGAGGCACTATGATAGGGTGCAGAGGTGGGGACTGAATCAATTGATTAATTACGCTAAATTGTATCTTCTCTAGGGTAAAAGATAGCAGATATCATAGAGTCTTGTGAGAACATACTATCATTACTTTGTATTCATAGGAAAACAATTTTATCAAGGGAATCATGGGAAATATTCCAAGATGTGGAGATTCCTCCCTTATTTTGAATTATCAACATATAAAAACATTTGAATTCCATGTGTATAAAGAAAGTATTAAGAGCCTCTATAGACCCTTAAACACTAACATGATTATTCAGTCATAGATTTCCAAGGGATTTATTATAACTATGTTACATGGGAGTCATGGACTCTAAGAATGGTAAATTAAAGGAAATAGATTAACATAGTAAACCTATAGATATTGTATTCACAAGCCACCTAGGTTTAGAGAAGGTTCTTCATTGATTTTATGGAAATGAAATCACCCTGTCACTAGGTCTCCAAGTGGATAAGATATCAATTTAGATATGAGTGGTCTAACATATGTTTTATAATTGGTATGATATTTTTATGGACTAGATGAGGGTTTAGATCAAATAAAATATTCCTAAGAGGATTGGGCCGTGTAGTTATAGGTGTGGCAATTGTACATCTAGAATTTGATGAGGAAATACTTATGAGGATGGATTGGAATCTAGGTGGGTTCTTAGAGTGGGATGGTCCCTCTGAGTCTATAAAATGTATTATTAAATTTTTTACTCCATTTAATGATTCAAGAGTACAAATAAGGAGATGAATGATGAGATGCTAGTGTGGCTATTGGGTATTGTCAGACAGATTGGCCTTATAATGAAAAGAGGCTTGGTGTGATTTATCTTAGGATGGAACCTGGTTAGTGGGGATGGGTTATAATACATGATTTTGATGAGGTTCTTGACCAGATTATTGAGAATATAATTAAGTAATGGTCGACATGTCGAGAGAATACTATAGTGTATGGGATGAGGATTAAGATTAGTGAGTAACGACTAGGACGGGTCAGAGGGACCCTAGAGGATTCCCATGTGGATGAGATAAGAATGTAGATGGGTTCGACACGGTGTGCTTTTGTGACTAGGACAATCATGCAGTGAATAATCCTCTTTGTCAAGTTTGATGATGAGATGTGCATCGAGGCATGGGATAATCCTCTAGATATGAGTCTAGACTATGTGAATGTGAGGATAGACTAGGATGATTTTGATATGATTGGGTGAGTGGCCAACCCATGCGAGGATGATTGATGTATAGAGAAACTTGGATACACTTGGGGTTATTTATGCTATCTCATGGAGATACTTGGGGTTATTTCATGACTCTAACGTACTCCAGAAATTTTCCCACACAATGTTTTAGAAAATCAATTACATCTCATGGAAGACCCCAAGGCTACTCTAGCTTCCAATGTTTCCTCACACTCACACCTCATGGTATTACAGTATACAAGTGATCTACATCAACTATTCAGTATAGCATCACTACCCTCCGTCTGTAGAAAGCAGTAAAATACCTAAGTGTCCAATGCGATAAAGAAAATAAAATAAAAAGTAAAAAAAAACATACTTTTATCATGTAACTATACATGTAACTACCCAATATATAAGAACTAAAACACCCCATGGGTCAAATCATGTTTTTTTAAGCAAGGGGGAACAGTTCCATTTAATAATCACTTCATTTTTCATTATGGTCTTTATATAGCATGTTGTTGGAAACACCAAACTAGTACACTTAGCCAATGAATATGCACCTATGCTACATTAGTTTAGTTGAATATTGTGCACATAACCCTATTCACTATGGAAAGAACCTCACAGGTACCATAATCAATGTTTAGTATTTGATTCTGCTCTTGAACCTGGTTGGGAACCAGTCCATGAACCAGATGGTCTACTTGGTCATGAGGGTGTAACCCATTCCATTATACTATACTAAGAAAAAAGTTTTTGGTATCTTTTCTACCAGAAATTGGAAATATTCAATGCTTGAGTGCCAGTCGACTTTAGTTCCTAAGTTAATGGCCCCTTAACTATTAGTAGATGTCAAGGGGTGTCTCCTATGTGTGTCTTGTGGTGTGTATTATCTATCTATGATTTCTATGGTGCTTTCGTAATGTGTGAAATGTGAATTGCATGGTTAGTTTAATAAATACATTGGTAAATTGTAAAATACACCCATAGTCAATAGATACATACCCACTTTTGATAGAGAATACCATCCAAATAACCAACTTGTAAATTCGAGACCAACATTTTACTTTACCAATTACAATTACTTAATATATGCAGCACCAACTTAAGTTTTATGAACCAATCAATTAAAGGGAAATAAACTCCTCACAATAACCCATAAAATCTCATATAGCATCACTCACCTCAAATTAACCCACATCATTACACATCTTAATGACGATACAACCTCATCACATATATATCATGATTAACAAAAAAATCTAACACGATATCAGGTCTAATAGGGGTCTATTGATGAAAATCTGAGGTTTTTAAAAAATCATGAAATTTTTATTGAATGCATTGTTAGAATTAATTGTTTACAACCTGGGAATATAACCCTACATTTCTGTAAGTCTCTATTTTGAAAAAATTCACAATTTTACCAATAATTCACCACATCATGAGATGGTTACTATCCAAAACTCTAGAAAATGAATGATTAATATGAATGGTTGTCCTAACTATGAACCTAACAGTTCATTCCCTGTTGAATCCTTTTTTAAAAAATAAGACTAACTATTACCTGGAAGTACCGATCAAGAACCCTCAATAAATTTGGGAGAAATGGCGGGAGGATAGGGAGATAAGATGGGGGGATGTCGCATGGGGTGTTTGGCCATGGGGGGTCTTGCGCGCAACTAGAGAGGGGGCTAGGGGATGTCGGAGGAGGAGAGGGAGCCAATAGGGGAGGGGGATGTCACCCGGAGAGGGAGCTGAGAGGGGAGGGGGAATGTCGCAAGGAGCTAAGAGGGGAGGGGGACGTTGTCGTCGGAGAGGGAGCTGAGAGGTGAATGGGGAACATCGTTGGAGGAGAGGGAGCCGAGAGGGGCTAGGGGTCGGGTGGTAGAGGAGGAGTTCAGTAGGTTGAGGAGGTCGAGGTTGGGGAGGGGAGGATAGTGCCAGGAGGTGTAGGTCGAGGAGGGTTCACACGGGGGATGAAAAATCAAGAGGGAGCCTTAAAACATTCTGAAATCGGGAGGCTTTTTTCCCAACGGTTATTAAAAATCGTAGGTAATATTCGTCTTTCCCAATATTTTTGTTAAACTATTGGGAAAACCCAACTTATAATTTCCTATACCAATAGTTTACTAGAACCGTTGGTATAGATTCTCTATCCCAATGGTTTTTTCAAACCGTTGGTAAATAAGTGTTGGTATAGGTCAGCTTTCCACTAGTGATACTTGATGTGTTGTTGAATGGATCTAACATTATTTTCTATTTCTTTATCTATCTTATGACCCAATATCTTTCTTTCTCCTACTTTATTCCATCACATTGGATCTCTACATTTCTTTCTACATAAGGATTTATAAGGAGATCCATATCATGTTTGAGTGAAAGATATTGTTGTAATAAAACTCTACTAGAGGAATTTGTTAATCCCAACCACCATTCCAATATAAAGAACATGATCTCAACATATCCTATAGGGTTTTAATCATTCTCTTAGACTAAAAATATATCTGAGGATGATATGTAGTGTTGATAATCAACTACATATCAAAGGCTTACTGAAGAATTCACCAGAACTTTGAGGTAAACCTTATATCCTAATTATTCATATTGGAATTTGGTACTCCATGTAAACTTACCACTCCCTTAATGAATATCTTGTCAAGATTCTCTAGAGAGAAATATTCTCTGATAGCAATGAAGTGTGTTGATTTTGTAAGTTGATTAACTACAACACATATAACATTATTCCATTTCGACATTTTTTAGAGTCCAATGAAAAAATCCATGGTGAGTTTTTCCCATTTACATTATTGTATGGGTGATGGATGTAAAATCCCCTTATAATTTTTTCTCTTAGACTTAACATTCTCACATACCAAGAATCTAGATACAAACTCTAAGATACCTCTCTTTATTCCATCCCACTATAAATATTCTTTCAAATATATATAAATCTTCATACTTATAGGATTATTAGAGAATGAAGAACTATGAGCTTCCTCTAACAACTCCATCAAATATGGTATGGACAGAACACATACATAGTTCGATAACATTATCATTCCATCATGATAAAATTTAAACTCAAGAATGTTTCTAACCTTCATTTGTAGCTCAAGATATTCCTTATGTGTCTTTTTAATCTGTACTTGGATTGAGGGATAAACATTCAATTGAGAAAGATAATATTTCTACCCTTCATTCAATATTTCTTGATTCATCCTTTAAAAATATATAAATATTGCATCTTTTGTAATCCTAATCATAGATAAGCTATCTTGATCCTTTCGACTCAAGGCATCATCCACATTGTTTGCTTTCCCATAGTGGTAATGTATTGAGAAATAATAATCATTAATCAACTCTAAATATCTTATTTGGAACATATTCATCTCCTTCTATGTGAATATATAATTTAAATTTTTTTTATTGGTATATATGTCACACTATTTTCCATAAAGATAATGCCTCCATATCTTTAATGAAAAAATTTCCACAGCTAACTCCAAATCATGAGTTGGGTAATTTTGATCTAGAACCTTAAATTTTTATGAGGCATAAGCTATAACTATGTCATTATTCATGAAAACATATCCCAATTCCTTTATGGATTCATAACTATAGATTAAAAATCATTCTCGGCTATAGGGTAATGTAAGCATAGGTCCACTGAGTAATCTTATCTTTAGTTCATTGAAAATTTCCTTTCATTCACTTTTCTAGAGGAACTTTGCTCCATTTCAAGTTAACATGGTTATTGGATTATATAGTCATGATAAATCATCCACAAATTGTCAATAATATCTAGGTAAAACAAGAAAAATATATATCTTAGTCATTGTGGTTGGCCTGGTCCAACATTTAATAGCTTACATCTTTGATGGATCTACCAATATACCCTCTCTTGAGATTATATGACCAAAAATGAAACCTTTTGTAGCCAAAATTCACATTTTTTTAAAAAAAATCATATATTTTCTCCTTCCTTGGGGTCTTTAGTAAAATTCTCAAGCGATCTTCATACTCTTACTTACTCTTTTAATATATAAGAGTATTATCTATAAATACTACCACAAACTGATCAATATAATCTCTAAAAACAATATTCATTGAATCCTTGAAGATATTGGGGGAATTAGTAAGGTAAAATGAAATTGCTATATATCCATAGTGTACATACCTTGTATAGAATGATGTCTTGGGTATATCCTCCTTCTTCACCCACAATTGATGATATCCAAAATGAATTTCAATATTATAAAAGTAGTGAACTCTATGAATTTAATCAAATAGGTCATTAATATGGGGTAAAAGATACTTTTTTTGGATCATAATCTTTTTCATATCTCATTGATAAATGAATATTCACATTGATCCATCCTTTTTTTGACAAAAAGAATAGGTTCATCCAAAGGTGACCCACTTATCCAAATGAATCTTTCCACACCCCGAACCTTGTAAATTATTTATTTTATTATTTTCTTATATTTGGATAACTTTTTCTGGTTTTGAGATGAGTATTTGTTTAAAATTTTTAGTTTAATTGAGAAAAATGTGTGTTTTGGGTCTGGTGGCTTCTGACATGCAAGTAGAGCATGGTTGGGAGACCGTGGAACTATGCCCTAGTCACCGCACGACCTTCTAGGTATAGAGTATGAATAAAAAAGTTAAATGAATAATAAAATGAAGTTAAAATGAGTGTTAAAATCAAATAAGAAAAAGTAAAATGAAATCAAAAGTATTGTTTTAATCACAATAATCATGATAAAATTATTATTGTTATTATTAAGGATATTATTAAGTTATTATTAATATTATTATTGTAAAATAAAGGCAACATTTAAACTGTAATAATAATAATATTATTATTATCACGAATAATAATATTATTATTATTAAAAATATATATTATTATTATTATTATCATCATCATTATGGATGTTATTATTATATTATTACCATTAATATCATTATGTTTATTAAAATTATTATTATTGTTATTATTATTATGGGTATTATTATTATTATTATAAAGGTAATTAATTATTATTATTATTATTATTTTCATTATTTTCATTATTATTATTATTATGGGTTTATTTTAAGGTTTTAATAAAAAAATTGAAAACCCCCAACTCTTCCCCCCTAATCCCACACGTATCCCCCTTGCTCCTACCTTGTGTGCATCATGACCCCGATCTAGTGCACACACACTTCTTATGACCTACCTACCATCTTTGACCTGCTTCTCGTGGCCTCCCTCCCCTCCGACCTCCCTTCCCCCCTCCTCTCTGGCTGACCTGTGACCTATGGCTTCTGATGTGACCCCTCACCGCCACACACAACCTCGAGCCGACCCTCTTTCATCCATGCATCCCTTCCAACGGGCTCCCATTCGCCAACCATCCTCCTTCCAGTGAGGCTCCCCCTCTCCCATGGTAAGTGTTCTTTAGTTTGGGGTTTTTAGGGGTTTTTGGTTTTGATAAAACCCTAGAATATAGGGTTTTATTTTTAAAGTTGATCACTAAAATTTTGGGTTCATTATTGTTGTGTTAGGTTGGTTTTACCTTCTCATGAGTTTGATTGAGGTTTCACATCGATTCAGAGAAGATCTTCATCAATTGAGGTTGGATCCCTTTATATTGCCCCTTTAAATATATAAATACATTGATTGCTTAAATTTTTCACATTCCTTGAATATTAATTAGTTTTTTTTTGTTTTTTAGAATAATTGTTTTTGGGATAAATGAGGTGGTTTTATGGAAAATCATTTTTTGGTGAGATTATTTTTCTTTCCTGGTTATTTTAGCATATTCTATGATTTTAATGTATGGTGAAAATGTGTTTTTTAAAAGATTTAATGTGAAAATGGATTGAAATTGGGTATATTTGTATTCAAAGTAAAGTGTGGTTTTTTACCAATATTTTACATATTATTAAAATTATTTGTTAAATTATTTTAGTGGTGTGAATCATGTTTTGGAAATGGTTTCGGGTATACGTTTGGTTTTTCAAGGGGGTTTTGGGTGTGTGTTCGATTTGAAATCCTTGGGGTGTGTATTGATAATGTTTTATAAATTTCTTAATGGTTTATTAAATTATAAAGGGTGAAAAACATATTTGAGAAATGTTTTCAGGTGCGCATGATTTTGAAAATGTGGATTTTTAATTTGTGGTGTGTTTTTGTTAGGTTGTGCACATTAGGTATTTGTTAAATTGCTCAGTTGAAACTTTTAAGTTATTAAAGGCTTTTATAGACACGGTTTGTTTTTTTAAAATTTATTGGTGATGCTCAAAATGGTTATGGGAGTTTTTAAAATGATTTATGTGCTTTAAGTACTTGTCACTATGACCCTTTGTACCTTGTAAATATATTTTTGTTTTGAAGAGTATTTTGGATTTAAAAATGGGGATGTGTATGGATATTTATGAGATAAATTGTTTTTTTTTTGAAGATGTATAAGGCCTATTTGGAATCTTGAATCGGCTCTTGCAAAACCCCTCTAGGAGGAAACCATTGCCTAGTTTAGTGATAAATGGGTGGGAATGTCCTCAGCTTGGGACTCCACCCGTTTATTTTTGTTAGTGGAATGGGGTGATCCTTCAGGAGGTCAGGGTGGTTCTGGTTGTGGGAGTGTATGATATCATATATATGTATGTGTCACTTGTTTCTTGCATTATCTGGAACATCCCTTACAAATATTGCATGAAAACCTAGCATAACGAAGAGGAATTATGAGAATGTTTGCTATAATATTCTAGGTTATTGTACAAGATAGTGGCCCATAGTAGTGGTATACTTTGGTTTATTGTTATGGGATTGGTCCCCTCAGTCAATCCAGGTAGGGAGACGATCGGGTGTTAGGGAGTTATGATGTCATCAGGTCAGGCATGCCTTCGGGATGATTCACATATAGTAGTATGTTATCGTTCTCCTCTAAGTTCTTTGGTATTCCTGTTCTTCCCCCATTACTAGTACCATTAGTGTAATTTCCCTTGTTTTGTGGAGTTATATCCCTTGTACTTAGATTTAGTGTTTTATTGTAAAATTATAAATGTGTGGTTTGCTAAAGAGGTTTTCCAGAAGAATGTTTTGAACGGACAAGCACACATTCCTTTGGAACTTTTATGAACAAATGAATAATTCCTTTTTGGTTCCCCCTTCCCCGCCTATTCTTGATCCTTATTTTGAACTTGAGGGTAATGGTTCAAGATTTTTATTTGTTTACTTAGAAATGAAAGTTTAGAAAATTCTATATTTATAGATTGTATTTTAGACCTGAAATTGATGTTTCTTTATTTAAATGATGTACACTGCAAATAGAATTAGACAAGACTACCTACAAAGTTTTAATAATCATACCTATAGTGTTTTCTTATTTTAATTCCTATTGTAGGTTTGGCTCAGGTCCGATCACCTCAGGAGATGTTGGTATTGGATTGGAGAGTGACCCTTTGGGGTCACATGGAGACATCGTGGTTGTCAGGTTATGTTTTTTTTTCTTTGTGTAGTACTTTTTTCAGTCATTGTGTTTCTTTTAATTTGGATATGTTTGATGTAAAAATGTTTTAGGCCATATTTATTTTAGTTATTCTTCCTTTATTTTGATACTTTTGTTTATCTTATTGGGTGAAATCATTCCCTTGTCACTCTAATGATGCCCTTGGCACTTGTTGCTTGCCCGGGAGGATCAGGCATGCCTCTCAAGCCTTATTGTAGATCATCTTGGGTGACTGGTCTGGGGATAACCTGGGTTGGTTTGTGACAAAATGGTATCCAAGCTGGTCGAATCTTTTGAGTACCTTTCTTTTAGAGCGCCCATCGTTATTTGGGGTGTCGAGGTAAAAGTCGGATTTTCAATGCTTGGGATGTAAGAATGAGAAGGGATTCATGAACCCTTGATCATTCTGAACCTCAAGTTACCATGGGATATTTGGGTTTGTTGGTTTCGTTTGGTTCTTATGGTTTGTTTGGTGTTGGGAAATAAAAATGGAGTTGGGAAGTGGCCTTCGTGAGCTCAAAGGACCTAGAAAGCCATGTGGAGTTAGGGACATTTCCATAGAATACTCTCTATGATGGTGGGTTGATTGGCATATGGCCACCAACCATATGGACAAGTCACCCATTGACACTAATTTCCCCTTATGAACCCATTTTGGTTTTTGTTAATTCTAGAAAATAGTTTTGAAAAGATTTGGTTTTGAATTTTGAAAAGTTGAATTTAAAATGGTAATGGATATGTTTTGAGCAAGTTCTTTATTTTCTTGTTTCTTAGTGTCCGCCCCCATGAAGATTCAATGAATCCCTAACATAAATCTTTGGTTGGTGCATCTTTAGAAAACACTCCAGTTGATCAGCCTATAGACTATGTCCTTGAGTTCCAGATTTTGAACCTTCTGTTTTATGGTCAAGCAGATCCTCTTGAATAGGAAGAGTGGATGCGAAGGATTGAGAGGGACATCAATTTCATCATGATTCCTAAGACGTTAAAGGTAAATCTAGATACCTTTATGCTCAAAGGCCCAACCTATAAATGGTGGAAGACCATGTCTCTAATCAAGTCTTTGGAAGATATTACCTGGGAGTTCTTTAAGTCATCGTTTATCCAACAGTATTTCCTAGAGATGAAGAAGTTGAGAAAGAGGATGAAGTTTTGTGGTCTTCATCAGTTGTAATTCTATCAAAACTTTTTGGATCTAGTTCCATATGACCCATGGTATGTTGAAAACAACCCCATGAAAGCTTGATATTTTGAGTTTGGGATCTGTCCTGAACTGTAGTCAAAGGTGAAAGAGCTCAACCTAACACCCTTATCTGACAAGATGAGACAATCCTTTCATACCAAAGTTGTGTTAGTAGGAGGACTTGGGATATATAATCTTCCTCGATTTTTTGGAATCATTTAAAATTATACCAATAAGAATAATGTGAATCATCCTGATACTGGTGGTATTAGTAGGAGAATTAAGAGGCCATTAGACCTCCAATCAACATCTTCAGAGCGCAATTTCATGGTATTTCTTTAGTGTGGTAAGTAGGGTCACAAAAATCTGGGGTGCCCAAGTGCTCCAAGAAACTTCCACACCTATGGAAGCTTCGGTCACCTACAACGGTTCTATCGGGGTGTTTCCAAGAAGTGTCATGAAGCCATACCAAACTCTTCAAGGGTCACCTTAGCCCATCTGTAGGAGTAGGGTGATGTTTGGGATCAGTTTTGGGTTTTGTATCTATAATGTTATTTGGATGTATTAGTCATTTCTGGTAAGTTTTTGTGGTTTTTAGTTTCCTTTAGTTGTAAGAATGGTTTTTGTTTAACCCTTTTTGAACTCCTATTTCAATGGAAGTGTGTTTTTTGAAATTTTGATATGTTCTTTATGTATGTGGGATTCGAAATCCTCACTATGAGGCAAGAGATGGTTCGATCATCAGAGCTCTAGCCATAATTTCTTGTGTGAAGATGGCACTAAGTTAAGAGAACCCCAATGGTGTAAAAATACCTTCGTTTAGTCTCTGTCCTTAGTGTGGCATGGCTTGTGTTTTTCATGGGTTCATAGTTGTTGGTATGTTGTCAGTTGTGGTTTTCATGCCCCGTTAGTTGGGATTATCCCTTCCTATCCTTTGTGGTTGGGGGGGGGGGGGTTGGTCTATATAAAAATTACAAAATTTTGTTTCCTATCGTTGGTTCTTATAGTGGGGAGACCCATCACGGGTCTCACTAAACTCAGTTTTAGCCTGTTTCTTATGGTGGGGAGTCTGTTCAGGCCTCCGTATGTTAATATCTTAGTTCCATTACCATTATCAGTTAGGTTGTGGATGGTCTCATATAGAGCCACCTAATTCTAATTTTTTCTATTGAGTGAGTGTTGGGATGGAATTTCTCCAGCAGTTTCTTTAAAGTAAGGTTATGGAGGTTTCCCCGAGATGGGGTTTGAATTTCATCCATTTGTTTTGGTTTAATGGTTAGGTTTTGATTGGTGATGTTTAAGGTGTATATATTTTAAGGCTTTATTAAGCATCGTGAAAGTTATTTTCTTTGTTAGACCAATCAACTGGGGGTGTTTAAGCTTTTGGGGGTGGGTGGCACTTACTAGGGATTCTGCCTCAATCTCCTGAGTTCTTCTTATTATCCTTTCTCTCATTGGTGGTCTTTTTGTGACCTCTTCATCTATCACTCTTTGGGAACCTCCTTGAAATATAAAGGAATATTAGTTTCTGTTTTGGGGTTCGACCTTGGTTGTGGATTTTTAGGGGTGGAAAGCTTTATGGTGGGGAGAATTGTCACACCCTGACCCATGTAAATTCTTTATTTTATTATTTTCCTATCTTCATATAACTTTGTTGGGGTTCGGGATGAGTCTATAAGGACTCGGCCTTATTACATAAATAATCCTCAATTTAGTTAAGAAAACACTCCCTTTTACATTGAGGATATTTTCAAGTTTAGAGATTTACAGAATTGGTACATAATACATTCATAACATTACACATTGTTACAGAGTGGATACCATAAAACTAGTTTCCAGTTTTTTCAAAATATAAAACATTAAAGCTTAAAACGTGATTTCTTTGAAAATTCTTCAAAAATTTAACTTGGTTTCGTTCTTTGTCTTACACATCTATTAACCTATGAAAATCATTTAAAACTTGGGATGAGCACAAAAACTCTGTAAGGGATATAAAAATAAGGAAAGTACACATTATTCCATTAATATTTGTAACGTATGAAATCATTTTCAAAAGACATAATTATCACCTATATATATGTACTTACTTTGTGAAACATGAGATTTACACAATACCTAAGAAAATAAGTAGAACCATAATGGTATCTTGGGGCATTACTAACATAATCTTGTAACCCTCTGGATTAAATTATAATTTGTAACCCTCACAGCTACCTTACTATTTGTGTAACCATCGCATTTACACTTGGAGTACCATACGGCCGACCTCAAACTTACACATACCCAATGCATTGGGGGAAAATATAGGTCCAACCCTTCATCATAAAAAATTCCCATGAACCAGAACATAATCATACAACATGAATAATATCATAAAAACATTGCTTTTGAATTTTGTAAAACATAATTTTAAAAGAGGATTTTAAAAGAAAAGCCCCTTATAAATATCATACAATTGAAGAGGGAATTAATAGAGTGGATAGATTATGTATATACACTATAATTATACATAATTAAACATAATATAATCAAAACCCATCACACAATCAATTTTAATACCACATAAATAATAAAGTAGAAGGTTAACCCAAAGAATGGAAATTGGGTTAAGAATTCCTTTACCTTAGGCTTGTATTACTTAAAACTTGTTTAAAATTCCTGTATAATGGTTGAAAGAGTGTTATTAGTATTTTACAGAAACACTTTCATGTGTATAACATCTTATATGATCATTTAATAACCTCATTTCACCCTTTAATTGTTAGTATTTTGTTCCTTGCACTATTTTGGGTGAGTTCCTTGCATGATTTCCATGATTAGATCATGATGGATGTTCTTGTCGTTTAGAAGTGAAACTCCAGAATAGGAATGTAAAGGTATTTACATATTTCCAGTACCATAATTTATACCATTTATCATTTTTATGTTTTATATGAGGATGATTCATAAGTTTAAACATTAATGATGTTCGTTTAGATCATTTTAGTGGTTCTTTGATAATAACAACCTCATTTTGTCTTATAAATTGAAACCATGAGTACAAAATAATTCCAGAACCATGGATGTGAAATAATACATATATTATAACCTATTTCAACCATATAAATGGTTTCATGACCAGACTTGAAATAATTAATGTAAATTGAAATCACATCGTCCACGATGTCAGAAATTTGACATATGATGGACAATGTTTTTATTCCTTGAATAAGTGGGAGAGGAGAAGAATAATGATGATGAGTTTTACATGAACATCAGAACATCCAGAATATACATTATTTCTGGATATTTCACAACTCTTGTGTAATAATATATGAAGAATGAATAAGAAAATAATGGAACTCAAAATAAAAGAATAATTGAGAAATCCCTTACAAAAATTTGGCAGCCTAACGACTATGCAACATGGTTTTAGAAAATATTAAAAAGAGAGGGTACAAGGGTCACCCATCCAGAAATGAATCATAATATATAATAGATCAAGAATAAGAGGTAAATAAGAACATGGTATAGAAAATTTAATGTTATACCACATAAAACAGAACTTGAATGGAAAAAAGAAATAAATTGAGAATTTTCTTACATTGAAGAGTAACTCCTAGAACATGAAGGTTGGGGCCTTGGGGGCTTGAGGAAACCTTGTTAGGGATACTAGGGAGGTACGTAGGCCAGATATTTGTTGATGAGGAATTTTTAATGAAGCTAAAGAATGAATGGGTTGGTATTTATAGAAAAAGTGAGGGATTATTTTAATAATTTCCAAGGGACACCTCATCAGTGGTATTTTCAAAAACCATGGGCTTTCCCATGGTATTTGGCCATGGTATAAGCCACATGGGACACCTCAAAAATTATTTTAATGTACACAATTTGACCAGATTTATGAAATCATTATTACATCATTAATGATGTCATTAACACACTGAAACTTAAAACTGTATTTTTTAGTATTCACCGAAAAATCAATTGTTTCAGAAAAATCCCCAAAATTCAGCCTAACCATTTATGGACGTGTGGAATTCAAAAATGAAGTCCATTTTTTGAAAATAATTTTCTATATATTTTAATTTAATTTTTAAATAAAATAATACTTAATTCAAAAATTAATTATTTAAAAACTATAACTACTTTTATATCACATTGAAAAATTAATAAAGATGTCATTATCTTAAAGCCTTAAGAAAACAAAATAATAATACAATTTACTATTAATTAGGGTCATATTACTATTCATAAGGGTATTTTACTATTCACCAAAAAAACAATTTGGTTCCAATAGACTCCAAATAACATACTGAACATAATTGTAGATGACCATTTTTCAAAATTCAAAACATAGAAGCTGTAAAATTATGTTTAAAGGCTACTTAGAAATATCTACTTTAAACAAAATTTCAAGCATTTCAATTTATTTTTAGAAAACCTTGGGGTGTTAAATTATCCCCACCTTCTGGAAATTATGTCCTCGCAATTTTATTTACTTATTAAACAAGTAAAAGTACCTTTCCCTCATATCATTTTCAGACTCCCATGTTGCTTCTTTAAACATGTGGTTTCTCCAAAAAAACCTTTACCTAGTGTATTACCTTATTCCGCAATACTAGTTTCCTTCGATCAAAAATCTGAAATGGTTTCTCTTCATATTAAAGATTTTCCTCTAGCTGAACGGCTTCTGGGCTCAAAACACGAGTCGAATCTGGTACATACTTCCTCAACATCGAAACATGAAAAACATTGTGTACCTGAGACAAACTCAGAGGCAAAGCTACTCGGTATGAAATTGGACCAACTTTCTCCAGGATTTTAAAGGGACCAATGAACCGCGGACTTAGCTTTATTTTCTTACTTAAACGCATCACACTTTTCCGATGAGAGATTTTAAGGAAAACATGGTCACCTACCTTGAAAGAGAAGTCTTTCCTTCTGTTATCTGTAAAACTTTTTCGCCTGCTCTGAGCTATCCTCATGTGCTGCTGGATCATATTCACTTTCTCAGTCACTTCCTCCACTAATTTTGGACCCATTAACTTTCTTTCACTTACTTCATTCCAAAACGCTATAGTCTGACACCGCTTTCCATACAAATCCTCAAAAGGTTCCATCTGTATACTGGAATGAAAACTATTATTATAAGAAAACTCAACTAAAGAACGATGTTGATCCCAACTTCCCTGGTAGTCCATTGAACAACCTCGAAGCATATCCTCCAAAGATTGAATCATTCATTCTGACTTCCCAAATAATTGAAGAAGAAAAGCTGTACTAAAATTTAACTCTGTGCCCAATGATTTATGAAGTCCCTTCCAGAAGTTATAAGTGAACCTAAGATCCTAGTCAAATACAATGAAAATAGTAACTCCATGTAACCTGACAATATCTTTGAGGTACAATTGAGAAAGTTGATCCAAATACATTTTATCTCGAATAGAAGAAAAATATACAGATTTTGTCAGCTAATCCACAATAACCCAAATTGAATTGTTACCTCTAGATGTCTTAGGTAGTTCCACCACAAAGTCCATGCATACATTCTCTCACTTCCACTCTGGCATTGGAAAAGGATAAAGCATCCCCTTCGGTAATTTCCTCTCTACTTTAACCTACTGACATGTCAAATATTTCAGGGTAATATCATCAATATCCCTTTTCATTCCATCCCACTAGTAATACTCTCGAAGGTATCTATACTTCTTAGTACTTCCAGGATGACCCGAAAATGGAGAACTATGATCTTCACACAACAAATATTTCTTCAACTGGGAATCATAGGGCACATGTAACACCCCGAGATTTTATGAAAAAAAATATATATTCTTTTTAATTTCATTAATGTCTTGTGTTGTATGCTACACCAAAAGTAGCTTGCACAACACGCATCCCTGACTTGACTTACATTACACGCAATCGCGACCTTCCTCGATAGCGTGTGTAGTACACAATACCAAGTTTCACTAAACGATATATAATAATAATATCATTATGAACTAGCTGTTATGAATAGTAATACCCACTTTTTGAAATATTATAAATTTTATCTTTCAAAATGGACTTCATTTTTGGATTCGGAATATCGAAATTAGCTTTGGGTGAAATTTTGGTACTTTTCGGATAACTTTCATATTCTGATGAATAGTGAAAATTACTAAATTTTAATTAAAAATAACTTTTTTAATCGAAATAATTAATAGTGATAAATTATTAATTTGAGTGGTTTTAAAGTATATTTAGAATATACTTTTACAATTTAATACAATGTTGGTCATTGGATGTAATTTCACATTTAAATCAGACATAAACAAGTGTTAATCTTTTGATAGTTATTATCTTTTAAAAACACGCTATTTGTTTTGACGACGGGAATTAATTTTTAAATTAGTTAATGTAACTGATATGTATTGAATTTGGTAAAATAAACATAATTTTTGAATTCATAATATCAAATATAGCTTATGCCTAATTTTTGGTATTTTTTTGGAAATTTTCATTTTTTGATGAATAGTGAAACCACTAAGTGGTAGTTAAAAAAACTAAATTTTTCATAAAACTTAATTTTACTGCTTCTGTGAGTAGAATTTCGAAAATCCAAGAGACACGGTTAATATCGGGGACTAAAATGTGGTTCAATGAGATGAATTTTTTTTGGTGAATAGTAACTTTTTACTTTTTTTACCTCGGTTAAAAGTAAATAGGGTAATTAAGGGTAAAAGTGTTATTATTATTACCCTAACACATGTCCTAATTCTATTGGATAAGTGTAATTAGACCAAAAACAGCCTTAGGAATAAAATATGACCATTTAGGTCCACTTGGATTAGATTAGGACATTTATTATTAATTTATTTAAAGAAGGGTTAAAATAGTTAAAATCAAAGTTTAATAACTAAATCATTTTTAATATAGGGTTATACATAAGATAATTTCGACTATTAATATTCATTAGAAAGTTAAAAATATTTCCTACATAATTTAATTTTATTTGTAATTTTTAGACTTAAAATAATTTAATTTATTTATGAAACAATGATGATGCAGTAATTATATTATTAATAAAATATTGACATAATTGATGTTATAAATACACAAATAAATGTAATTTGAGACTTTTTATGAATTCCAATACTTTTCTATGTTAATATGAAATGTTATTATTGATTTAATTAACTTTTTTTGAACTAATCATTCTATTATGAGTTTCACAAAAATCAATTACCAAATAGTGTCAAAATTGACATAAAATAGTTTTTAAAACAAATATTATATTATTAATTGTTATTATATTACTAAAAATCTAAGGTTCGGCCAAATGACTTATCTAAGGTTATATATATTAATAATAAACAACTTGGGGTTCGTTTGTCTTGATATAGTAAGTTTATTAACCTTATAGTGTAAGAAAACAAGAAGACACGGTAAAAGTAAAATTATCTAACTTAAAGTTAAATCTAAATGATAAGGTTAAAATTGATACCTAAACTTGTCTAAATTCTATTGGATGAGAGTATTTCGACCCATACCCACCTTATTTTTTAAATATATCAATTTGGACTATTAAAAACAGAATTTGACTTTATAATAAAATAATATTTTTAGTTATTCCAAAGGTGCCCTTCTCCTCCCTTATAAAAGGGCACCTCCTCCCTCTCTTCCTCACACCACTTTGAGCCTTCAAGATTGGACAAAACCTGCCAATATATTCTCTCCACTTCCCTAGAGACATCCTAGAGGTCCTGGTCTTCTTCAAAGACCAATTTTAGTGCCCTAAAAGGAGGTCTCAAAGAAGCGCTTCAAAGAAGAGAAAATGTCCGTTACCGATTCTTTCATCTTTATTTCTTCTTCCACTTCTTCTTATTTATTTGTTTCATTATTAATTAATAACATCAGTATCATCATATACTGATATGTTATTATAAGTATGAAACAACCCTATTTCACCATCTATCCATCCTACGGAAAATGAAATCACCGCGCGTGCGTACGTACGGAATACCGTCTCCACGCCGTGGTGTAATCTATTTTCCACCACCACCTTACTTGGATGGGTATAATGGTGTAAATAATAAATATATATGATTATTTTAAAGTGATATTGATTCTGAAATAGTATACATATACTCCAATACAATTCCACGATCATGGGAATGATATCATCGCTCGTGCGTACGTACGGAATACCGTCTCCACGATGTGATGCGACTCATTCTACATGATTTTCATTGCATAATGATTATATAAATGAATTGAATGAATGAATATGATATATATTACACTAATAACATTATTTAAATGAGGTATCTATAACCTAAAAATAAGAATAAGAATTTATTTGACAAAACACGCATAAGAACAAAAAGTAATAAACACCCGAATAACAAGTAGCAATGAAATATTACTAATAATAAGCTAAGAATATGGACATATATGATATCATAACAATGAGTATGATTCTGGAATAATTCAATGACATTATTTAAATCATTATACATGAGTTTCGGACACTTACGAAGCAAATCGGACCTAAGGTAAGGGAAAATATCACAATCTCATTTTTATCCGAGATTGTTTATACGTTGGTATTTACTGGGGTGTATTTTATCATCCACATCCATGTTTCCTCAATATTTAATATTGTTTCCATCCACCTACAATTTTTTTAAATCCAATTTTACCCTTCGGTGAGTGATTAGTAAAAGATATGAAAGGAATATTTTGTCGTTTTTCGTATGAGGTACTTTTTGACTTTTCCGACAAAAGTACGAGAAGAATGTTTTTTTTAAATTATATGGCATGAATGGATTTTTAAAACATTATTTCCAAGAATCTTACTTTACAAGTTTTCAAGTTTATTTTTAATCAACTTCTTTTAGTTTAAAATTGTATGACATGTTAAGAAAGGAAAATGTTTTTGAAGTGGAAAGGATATTTTCCTCAAGAACGGAGTTCAAGTGTTTTATCAAAATTATTTTCCATCTAAGATAATATAGGGTTCTGTTTCTGTCCCTATTATTACATTGATTTGATTATGTTGTGATGGAATTATTTTTATGAATTCCTTTATCTTATATGAATTGTTTTATGATGTCACGATGTTTAAGATTCCCATTTTTATTTCATGGGTTATGCAATGATGTATGATTTTTTTTGATTTTGTGGCACACATAAGAATGGTATCATTATGAGATGGGTGGGACATATATCTCCCTCCAATGCATTGGGTAAATATTTTATATCTCATGATATAGACAAGGCTAGAACGGCAGGTTAAACCGGTTCAGTGAAACAGAACTGAAACGAGGAGTGAACTCGGTTCAGAAATGGACTTTGTCCACTAAGATAGTCTTGGAAATAAGTCTTGACTAATAAGAAATAATTCTCTATGATTATGTGTGTATGCCACAATGTTTCATGTTTTAAGTTATGATTATTGGGATTACATTTCACTACTATGATTTATCCCATGTTATGATATTCAGATCTCTTTTGCAGGTTAAGATTTCGAAAATGTTGTGTTCTTATGAATATGATGTGATTGATATTTCTTTTGTTTACCCTTACCGAGCATTTGATCTCACCCTTTTATGTTTTCTTTTCCCCAGGATATAAAGAAAGGTTTTAGGTAAAAAAAAGGAAGATCTTTATGGGAGATGTTGAAGATCTTTCACCATGATTAGAAGATTATATTCCGAGTTTCCAAAGACACTAAACTATTATGGTCCTTATGTGTGTGTGTTTTTTATGTACAAAGTATTCCAAAAAAGTAATGTAATGTCCATGTACGTTAAGCTCCGGGTCTCTACAGTTGGTATCAGAGTAAAGGTTTAGTCAACCTTTGAAAACTAGGATGCGAGAACTTTAGTGAGATCCCTAGAGATATTTCTAAGGTATGTCTAGGGATGTCCCTAAGGTTAAGTATAAGTATAGGTTATAGTCCTATAATTAGGGTAACGATCTTAAAATTAAACCTAAGATGTTAGATATTGAAGGTACTCCTCCTTTATTATGTTGTTTTCCCTAGCATGATTTTTGCCTCTCACACTATTCTTTTTGGGTTTTAGATGATGGTTGGAACCCGAAGGAACTGTGTTGATCAATGCAATGGACAATGCAATGATTGTCCTCCTAAACAAACAAATGTTATGGGATATGGAGTTCAAAATATTATTGTTATACTTACACAATATATGAATCATTCTGGACTTCCAAATGAGCAGAGAAGGGAGCAATATTCTATTGAGTCCTTCATGAGGCAACGCCCACCTTCTTTCAGTGGGTCTTCTGATCCACTTGTTGCTGAACAATGGATCAGTACCACTGAAAATATATTTTCAGTTCTTCAATGTTCAGAACATGATAAAGTCATCTTAGCAGTATATCGTTTGGAAGGTGAAGCTGATCAATGGTGGAAGCATATCAAGAATACTAGGCCAAGAGATGAAATTGAGTCCATGGAATGGGACGAGTTCAAGAACTTATTTTTCAATAAGTACTTCCCTCGTATTCTTCAAACAAAGATGGAGAATGAGTTTCTTGAACTAAAGCAAAAGGATGATGAATCTGTTGGTGTATACGAAGCGAATTTTACAAGGCTTGCAAGGTATGCATCTGGATTTATCGTCCAACCTGAAAGTAAAGTTGATCGATTCTTCAGTGGCTTAAAACCAAATCTTCGAAGGGCATTAGCTATAAGAGACTTCAGTAGCTATGAAGAAATTGTGTGTTGTGCTATCAAGGTAGAAATGGAAGTTGGTGTTACTTATCCATCTCATAGTTTTGACAAGAAACAAAAGATAGAGTTCAAGGAGAAATCTCAGAATAATGGTGAAAAGAAGATGAATGTTTCCATATGCTCAAAGTGTGGAAAGAAGCATGGTGGAGATTGTCTGAAAGGGACTATAAAATGATTTAAGTGTGGAAAAGAAGGTCATCGATCAGATGAGTGTCAAAGTAATGGAAAAAGGGTTTCTAATGATGTGAATAAAGAAAAGACTGCAGAAAACGCACCACCAACACTTCAATGCTTCAAGTGCAAGGAAATGGGGCATTATGCTAATAAATGCCCTAATCCAAGGGTTAGTGATGATCGACATGAGCAACCACTTAAGGAAAAAGACAAAGGGAAGTCACATGCGATCACAATTGGCGATGTTGAATATGAAGACGATGTGGTGGAATGATTAAGTGTTTTTGTAATGGGATTCCAAAATAATGTTGTATATAGTATCGTGGAATATTTGAATATTTATGTATTGGTCTATTGTGGTTTTTAATACTTTTATGGTACCGGTAACCATGGAAAGTGATTGAGATATTTTTTAAAAAAGGATGATATTCACATAATGAAGGGATAAGGAGAAAATTAAATTCATGAGCTCGTGACTGATATAAGGAAATAGTTATATCATGGTTTGAGGTTTTGTTATGTGAAAAGAGTTAACTTTTGACAGCACTCATGTTTTCACTAAGATTCAATGGGTATTCATTTTTTAAGAGAATACATGATTAAGGCCTTAGAATGTTTGGAATGTGACCAACAAGACATATCTCATGATATATGGGGATCAATGATGGTATTAACATGCTTGTTATATGAACTCTTTGGTAATCGTTTTCACTATAATATGAGATTGGATAGCAGTATTTTGGATAAGCCTAAAGATTGGAAAGAATTATGTTGGACATAAGTTAGTATTGTTTAAGGATAGAACTTTTTTTCAATATTATTGATGGGATGTTATAGTAATGTAGTTTTAAAAAAAGGACAACCTGCAGGACGAGCGACCGCCCATCGTGTCGGACATGGCTGTGGGAATCGAACCCACAACTGAAGTGCGACTAGACTTTATCTCCTACCACTGGCCTACAAGAAGTCCCTGTTTAGTAGAAACTAGTTTTATTCTATTAAGTTGTATGATATATGAAGTATAAGTCCATTTTAGGAACCATATATGATTAATCTCACTATAGATAGACTTATGTATATTTAATAACTTTTGCTAACCTTTTTTTTGAGACAGATGGAATGGCTCATCATTCTATCACATGATCTGCTAACACTTCACGAATAACAAATTCAACATCATTTATTTAAGAGATGAAGTGGAATTTTTTCAAGGAACGAACAACAGTGAGATTGTACCAAAATAAACTAAGTATTTATTCTAATTCAAATTCTTCAACTTTAGGGAAATGATCTTGAAACCAAAAATGTTGTCCTAGTGCCCTTATATCCGACGAATCAGATGGTACCTTAGATCATCACAAATTTATGGCTTTTTTATTGTTGGATTTTTCATAGCCATGTTCTCTACCACTCTCCATCAGAACTTGATGGTTAGATTTTTCTTCCATATCCATATTTTCACCTATGTTCTCCTACGTGGAAACCCAGTGATTAGTTAATTTGGGTAACCGTTGGGTTTCATACATTAATTTTTAAAGCCAAGTTTTGGTATTCCTTTTTATGATGTGGGTTTCTATTAAAGAAACTTTCGGGTAGTAAACCATTTATAACCCTGACGAATTTCGAGGGCGAAATTCATTTTAAGGGGGGTAGAATGTAACACCCCGAGATTTTATGAAAAAAATATATATTCTTTTTAATTTCATTAATGTATTGTGTTGTACGCTACACCAAAATGAGCTAGCACAACACGCATCCCTAACTTTCCTTACATTACACGCAATCACGACCTTCCTCGATAGCGTGTGTAGTACGCAATACCGAGTTTCACTAAAGGAGATATTATAATAATATTATTATGAACTAGCCGTTATGAATAGTAATACCCACTTTTTGAAATTTTATAAATTTTATCTTTCAAAATGGACTTCATTTTTGGATTCTTAATATCGAAATTAGCTTTGGGTGAAATTTTGGTACTTTTCGGATAACTTTCATATTCTGATGAATAGTGAAAATTAATAAATTTTAATTAAATATAACTTTTTTAATCGAAATAATTAATAGTGATAAATTATTAATTTGAATGTTTTTAAAGTATATTTAGAATATATTTTTACAATTTAATACAATTTTGGTCATTGGATGTAATTTTACATTTAAATCAGACATAAACAAGTGTCAATCTTTTGATAGTTATTATCTTTTAAAAACACGCTATTTGTTTTGACGACAGGAATTAATTTCTAAATTAGTTAATGTAACTGATATGTATTGAATTTGGTAAAATAAACATCATTTTTGAATTCATAATATCAAATATAGCTTAGGCCTAATTTTTGGTATTTTTCTGAAAATTTTCATTTTTTGATGAATAGTGAAACCACTAAGTGGTAGTTAAAAAAACAAAATTTTTCATAAAACTTAATTTTACCGCTTCTGTGAGTAGAATTTCGAAAATCCGAGAGACACGGTTAATATCAAGGACTAAAATTTGGTTCAATAAGATGAAAATAATTTTTGATGAATAGTAACTTTTTACTTTTTTTACCTCGGTTAAAAGTAAATAGGGTAATTAAGGGTAAAAGTGTTATTATTATTATTCTAACACATGTCCTAATTCTATTGGATAAGTGTAATTAGACCAAAAACAACCTTAGGAATAAAATATGACCATTTAGGACCACTCGGATTAGATTTGGACATTTATTATTAATTTATTTAAAGAAGGGTTAAAATAGTTAAAATCAAAGTTTAATAACTAAATCATTTTAATATAGGGTTATACATAAGATAAATTCGAATATAAATATTCATTAGAAAGATAAAAATATTTCCTACATAATGGGATTTTATTTGTAATTTTTAGACTTAAAATAATTTAATTTATTTATGACACAATGATGATGCAGTAATTATCTTATTAATAAAATATTGACATAATTGATGTTATAAATACACAAATAAATGTAATTTGAGACTTTTTATGAATTCCAATAATTCTATATGTTAATATGACATGTTAGTATTGATTTAATTAACTTTTTTCGAACTAATAATTCTGTTATGAGTTTCACAAAAATCAATTACCAAATTGTGTCAAATTTGACATAAAATAGTTTTTAAAACAAATATTATATTATTAATTGTTATTATATTCTTAAAAATCTATGGTTCGGCCACATAACTTAGATAAGGTTATATATATTAATAATAAACAACTTTGGGTTCGTTTGGCTTGATATAGTAAGTTTATTGACCTTATAGGGTAACAAAACAAGAAGACATGGTAAAAGTAAAATTATCTAACTTAAAGTTAAATCTAAATTATAAGGTTACAATTGATACCTAAAATTGTATAAATTCTATTGGATGAGAATATTTCGACCCATACCCACCTTATCTTCGAAATATATCAATTTGGAGCTATTAAGAACCGAATTTGACTTTATAATAAAATAATATTTTTAGTTATTCCAAAGGTGCCCCTCTCCTCCCTTATAAAAGGGCACCTCCTCCCTCTATTCCTAACAACACTTTGAGCCTTCAAGCTCGTCCGAAACCTACCAATTTCTTCTATACACTTCCCTAGAGACATCCTAGAGGTCATGGTCTTCTTCAAAGACCAATTTTAGTGCCCTAAAAGGAGGTCTCAAAGAAGCGCTCCAAAGAAGAGGTAATGTCAGTTACCGATTCTTTCATCTTTATTTCTTCTTCCACTTATTCTTATTTAGTTGTTTCTTTGTGAAGTAATAACATCAGTATCACTCATATACTGATATGTTATTATAAGTATGAAACAACCCTATTTCACCATCTATCCATCCTACGGAAAATGAAATCATCGCGTGTGCGTACGTACGGAATACCGTCTCCACGCCGTGGTATAATCTATTTTCCACCACCACCTTACTTGGATGGGTATAATGGTGTAAAGAATGAATATATATTATTATTGTAAAGTTATATTGATTCTGAAATAGTATAAATATACTCCAATACAATTCCACGATCATGGGAACGATATCATCGCTCGTGCGTACGTACGGAATACCGTCTCCACGATGTGATGCGACTCGTTCTACATGATCTTCATTGAATAATTATTATATAAATGAATTTAATGAATTAATATGATATATATTACACTAATAAAATTCTGGAAATGAGGTATCTATAACCGAAAAATAATAATAAGAATTTATTCGACAAAACACGCATAAGAACAAAAAGTAAAAAACACCCGAATAACAAGTAGAAATGAAATATTACTAATAATAAGCTAAGAATATGACCATATATGATATCATAACAATGCGTATGATTCTGGAATAAGTCAATGACATTATTTAAATCATTATATATGAGGTTTGGACACTTACGAAGAAAATCGGACCTAAGGTAAGGGAAAATATCACAATCTCATTTTTATCCGAGATCGTTTATACGTTGGTATTTACTGGGGTGTATTTTATCATCCACATCCATGTTTCCTCAATATGTAATATTGTTTCCATCCACCTACAATTTTTTTAAATCCAATTTTACCCTTCGGTGAGTTTTTAGTAAAATATATGAAAGGAATCTTTTGTCGTTTTTCGTACGAGGTACTTTTTGACTTTTTCAACAAAAGTACGAGAAGATTGTTTTTTTAACTTATACGTCATGAATAGATTTTTAAAACATTATTTCCAAGAATTTTACTTTACAAGTTTTCAAGTTTATTTTTAATCAACTTCTTTTAGTTTAAAATTGTATGACATGTTAAGAAAGGAAAATGTTTTTGAAGTGGAAAGGATATTCTCCTCAAGAATGGAGTTCAAGTGTTTTATCAAAATTATTTTCCATCTAAGATAATATAGGGTTTTGTTTCTATCCCTATTATTACATTGATTTTATTATGATGTGATGGAATTATTTTTATGAATTCCTTTATCTTATATGAATTGTTTTATGATGTCACGATGTTTAAGATTCCCATTTTTATTTCATGGGTTATGCAATGATGTATGATTTTTTTTTGATTTTGTGGCACACATAATAATGGTATCATTATGAGATGGGTGGTACCTATATCTCCCTTAAATGCATTGGGTAAAGATTTTATATCTCATGAGATAGACATGGCTGGAACGGCAGGTTAAACCGGTTCAGTGAAACAGGACAGAAATGACGAGTGAAATCGGTTCAGAAATGGACTTTGTCCACTAAGATAGTCTTGTCAATGAGTCTTGACTAATAAGAAATGATTCCCTATGATTATGTGTGTATGCCACAAAGTTTCATGTTTTAAGTCATGATTATTGGGATTACATTTCACTACTATGATTTATCCCATGTTATGATATTATGATCTCTTTTGCAGGTTATGATTTCCAAAATGTTATGTTCTTATGAATATGATGTGATTGATATTTCTTTTGTTTACCCTTACTGAGCATTTGAGCTCACCCTTTTATGTTTTCTTTTCCCCAGGATATAAAGAAATGTTTTAGGTAAAAAAAAGGAAGATCTTTATGGGATATGTTGAAGATCTTTCACCACGATTAGAAGATTATATTCCGAGTTTCCAAAGACACTAAACTATTACAGTCCTTGTGTGTGTGTGTGTTTTTGTTATGTACTAAGTATTCCGCAAAAGTAATGTAATGTCCATGTACGTTAAGCTCCGGGTCTCTACAGCACACATAACCTTTTTCCAAATCATAAAACACAAACTTTATCAATGTTAAATTCTGGAAGCTTGCCCATTTTAACCAATTCTACCTTTTTTCTGTAGCTCATGGTCTTCCTTCTATGCTAGCTTAATTCTATCTGACAACGAAGACTGCACTAAAACCTGAAAAAATAGATGTATTCCCTTCACCAACAACTTCTAAGCCAAAATTCATCAAATCATTAATCAAGGGATCATGTTCCAAACATAACATGGTTAATGATTCATGATGTCTTCAACTCAAGGTATTCACCACTTTGTTTGTTTTTCTAGGATGGTAATTGATCGTGAAATCAAAATCCTTTATCAGTTCAAGAAATCTTATCTAACTCATGTTTAATTCCTTCTGAGTGAATATATACTTTAAACTTTTATGGTCAGTATATATTTGACATTTGGCTCTGTATAAATGATGCCTCCAAATTTTCAAAGAAAAAAACCACATCTGCCAATTCCAAATCATGTGTGGGATAATTTAACTCATGAGGTTATAGTTTTATTGAAGCATAATCAATTACCTGATCATTCTGCATCAAAACACAACCAAGTCCCTTCAACGAAGCATCACTGTAGATGATAAAATCACCATTTCGAGAAGGCAAGTCCAAAACTGAAGCATTTACCAATCTCTTATTTAGTTCCGAAAAACAAACATCACATGCTTCTATCCAAACAAATTTAACCCCTTTCTGTGTTAACTTATTTATCGGGCTACATAACTGAGCAAAGTTATTAACAAAACGTCAGTAATAACCTTCTAATCCATGAAAACTACAAATCTCTGTAACATTTGTGGGTCTTGTCCATTCATCAGCCACTTTTGTTTTGGTGGGATCAACTAATATTCCATCCTTATTTACAACGTACCCAAGAAAAGAAATCTGTTCCAACCAAAAATAACACTTGCTGAATTTTCCATACAGTTTCTTTTCTTTAAAGGTTTGTAAAATGACCCTTAGATGTTTTTCATGCTCTTATTTATTTTTAGAAAATACCAGAATGTCATCAATAAATACAACCACAAACTTATCCAAGAACTCACGAAATACTCTATTCATAAGATTCATGAATACAAAAAGTGAATTAGTTAACCCAAAGGGCATAACAACAAATTTATAATGCCCATATCTAGTACGAAAGGCTGTTTTTGGGATGTCATCCTCCTTCACCTTCAGCTGATAGTATCTGGATCTGAAGTCAATCTTGGAAAAGTACTGAGCTCCCTAGAGATGATCAAACAAGTCATCGATATGAGGAAAAGGATACTTGTTTTTAAGAGTGATGTTATTCAAATCTCTATAATCAATACAAAGTCCCATGGAACTATCTTTATTTTTAAAAAACAAAACAGGATCTCCCCATGGTGAATTTCTAGGACGAATGAAGATTTTATCAAGAAAATATTACAACTTACTTTTCAATTCAAGAAGTTTTATTCAAGCCATACGATATGTGGGTTTTGAAATTGGCTTATCATCAAGAACTAAGTCAATTGTGAATTAAACTTCCTGATTAGGTATGGAACCTGGTAATTCATCAGGAAAAACATCAAGGTATTCATTTACTACAGGCACATCATCAATCTAAATAGTTCCCTTGTTTTCAAAAATATGATCAAGATAACTTTCATTTCCATCTTTTAACAATTTCTCAGCTTCCTGATATGTTATCAATTGTATGGGTTTATTCATGTATACAAACTAAAACTCTTTCTGAAAAACAAATTCTTTAGATCTATAGTCAATCTTAACATGAAAAACAGAAAGCCAATCCATTCCCATAATAACATCAAACTCGAATAAGGTTAAAATTACATGGTTTGCAGGTAATGTCTTTCCTCAGACCACAATAGAAAGATTCTTATAATTACTCTTTACTATAATATTTACCCATGGTGTTTTAACAACAAGTTCAGGTCTCATTTATTGAGGTGATATTTCCAATTTACCTAAAGATTTATCAGAGCTGAAGGAATGTGTAGACACCATATCAAACAAAACTTTACCAAAATCTGAGTGAACAAACAAAGTACCTGATACAACTTCATTGGTTGGCCCGACATCTGCTGAAGTAGTCATAAAGGATCTCACCACACATTTCTGCTTATAGTATGGCTTCTTTGCATCATTTGGGTCACTCTTTGGGTAGGAATTTGCATAATGACCCATCTTAACACATTTAAAACACTTTATAGTTTTCTTATCAGGATTAGTCTTAGGATCATTTTCACTGAAATCTCGGGCCATATGACCAAAATTAACACATTTAAAACACTTCCCAGTTTTTCTAAGACATTACCCAGGGTGTTTCTTGCCACACTTTTCAAAAACTGGAAACTGGATTTTCCTACCATCAGATTTCTTTGGTTGATTCTTACCCATTGCTTGCCATTTGGACCTCTTCTTATCCTTGTTTCCAAAATGCACGTGATCATCAGCAAAATCCATCTCTACCCTCTCATCACATCAGACAAGTTTCTCTTAACTTTTGAATTCACAAGAGGCCAATGCCCTTCAATACCTTGGCATTAGTCATGAGTAAAAGAGGTTGATTTTGCTATCAAGATCTAGAATAATATTTTGAGAATACCTTTCCAGTCGGGTGAAGTCTGATTCATACACATCCACTGAATCCTCCTCCTTTTGTTTCAATTCGATGAATCGCTTCTCCATCCTAAGTCGCACCACCTTAGGAAAATATTTTTCAAGTAAAATATTTTTAAATTCATCTCACTCTAAGGCATAAAAATCCTCTATACCCATGATATTCCTTACCATTGACCACCACTAATCATCTTCACCTTCAAAACGATAAGTGGAAAGACTTACCTTTTGATTATCTGAACATCCCATAACATTGAATATATTTTCTTGGGATTTTATCCATCCTTCATCTACTACTGGGTCATAAGATCCATTAAAAGTAGGAGGGTGTTGTCTTATAAAATGTTCCACTACTATCATGTTCCATTGTGGTAACTCTATTTGTTCTCTTTCAGGGATACCACCACCACTTATTTCCTGAATTAGCTGATCCATTACTGTCACAAACTTATCAGTTCCAATCCCTACCATTCTGGCCTATAGATCCGAAAGGATGTCATTCTATTGGTGCCTCTCCTCTTCAGCAACCCTATTCCTTCTGCGAACAACCATTCTGAACAAACATATCTTAGATGAAGCAACATGGTAATCTCTAAATGCTATAACATTTCAAAATTAATGATTGAGTAAAAATCATTTATGGTATTCTTTTAACATAATCCTAACCACTAAAGTTATCTAAACCATCCTCTGATACTGACTATAAGGACCCAGCCTTATTACATACATAATCTTAAATTTAGTCAGGAAAAAACTCCCTTTTACATTGAGTATCTTTTCAAGTTTAGAGCTTTAGATAATTGCGACATAATAAATTCATAACATTACACATTGTTATAGAGTGGATACCATAAAAATAGTTTCCATTTTTTAAAAAATATAAAACATTAAAGCTTAAAACATGATTTCTTTGACAATTCTTCAAAAATTTAACATGGCTTCCTTCTTTATCTTACACATCCATTAACCTTTGAAAATCATTCAAAACTTGGGATGAGCACAAAAACTCAGTAAGGGATATAAAAATAAAGTACACATTAGTCCATGAATACTTGTAACGTATGAAATCATTTTCAAAAGAAATAATTATCAGATGTATATGTGTAATTATTTTGTGAAACATGATATTTCAACAATATTAAGAATGTAAGTAGAACCATAAAGGTATCTTGGGGTATTACTTACATAATCTTTTAACCCTCTCAGCTACCTTATAATTTGTAACCCTCACGACTACCTTACTATTTGTGTAACCATCGCAGTTACACTTGGAGTAACCATACGACCGACCTCCAACATACACATACCCAATGAATTGGAGGGAAATAGAGGTCCCAACCTTCATCATAAACAATTCCTAAGAACCAAAATAGAATCATACAACATTAATAATAGCATAAAAACATTGCTTCTGAATTTTGTAAAACATAATTTTAAAAGAGGATTTTAAAAGAAAATCCCCTTATAAATATCATTAAATTGAAGAGAGGCTTAATAGAGTGGATGGAATATGTATATACACTATAATTAGACATAATTAAACATCATATAATCAAAACTTGTCACACAATAAATTTTAATACCACATAAATAACGAAGTATAAGGTTAACCCAAAGAATGGAAATTGGGTTAAGAATTATCTTACCTTAGGCTTGTCTTACATCAAACTTGTTTAAAATTTCTTTATAATGGTTAAAATTGTTTTATTAGTATTTTATAGAAACATTTTTATGTTTATAAAATCTTATATGATCATTTCATAACCTCATTTCACCCTTTAATTGTTAGTATTTTGTTCCTTGCACTGTTTTGGGTGAGTTCCTTGCATGATTTCCATGATTGGTTCATGATGGATATTCTTGTCGATTGGAAGTGAAACTCCAAAATTAGAATAGAAAGGTATTTAAATATTTCCAGTACCATAATTTATACCATTTATCATTTTGATATTTTATATGACGATGATTCATAAGTTAAAAAATTAATGATTTTCGTTTAGATCATTTTAGTGGTTCTTTGATAATTACAACCTCATTTTGTCTTATAAATTGAAACCATGAGTAAAAAAGAATTATAGAACCATGAATGTGACAAAATACATATATCATAACCTAGTTCAACCATATAAATGGTTTCATGACCATACTTGAAATAATTAATGGAAATTCAAATCACATCGTCCATGATGTCCGAAATTTTACACATCACGGACAATGTTTTTATTCCTTGAATAAGTGGGAGAGGAGAAGAATAATGATGATGAGTTTTCCATGAACATGTGAAAATCCAGAATATAATTTATTTCTGGAGATTTAATGCCTCTTGGGTAAGAAGAGACGAATAATGAATAAGAAAATAAAGGAACTCAAAATAAAAGAATAATTGAGAAATCCCGTACAAATATTTGGCAACCAAACAACAATGCAACATGGTTTTAGAAAATAATAAAAAGAGTGGGGAAAAGGGTTACCCATCCAGAAATGAATCATAATATAGAATATATAAAGAATAAGAATTAAATAATAACATGGTATGGAAACTTTAAAGTTATACCACATAAAAGAGAACTTGAATGGAGAAAGAAAGAAATTGAGAATTTTCTTACCTTGTAGAGTAACTCCTAGAACCTGAAGGTTGGGACCTTGGGGGCTTGAGTAAACCTTGGGAGGGATACTAGGGAGATAAGGAGTCCAGATATTTGTTTATGATGAATTTTTAATGAAGTTAAAGAAGGAATGGGTTGGTATTTATAGCAAAAGTGAGGGATTATTTTAATAATTTCCAAGGGACACCTCATTAGTGGTATTTGCAAAACTGTGGGCTTGCCCATTGTATTTTCCCATGGTATAATCCACTTAGGAAACCTCAAAAGTTATTTGACTATACACAAGTTGACCAGAATTATGACATCATTATGACATCATTAATGATGTCATTAACACACTGAAACTTAAAACTGTATTTTTTACTATTCACCGAAAAGACATTTGTTTCAGAAAAATCCCCAAAATTAACCCTAACCATTTATCATCATGTAGAATTAAAAAATGAAGTCCATTTTTTCAAAATAATTTTCTATATATTTTTAATTTAATTTTTAAATAAAATCATACTTAATTCAAAAATTAATTATTTAAAAACTATAAATGTTTTTATATCACATTGAGAAGTTAATTAAGATGTCATTATCTTAAAGCCTTAAAATAAAATAATAATAAAATTTACTATTCATTAGGTTCATATTACTATTCATAAGTGTGTGTTACTATTCACCAAAAAATAATTTGGTTTCAATAGACTCCAAATAACATACTAAACACAATTGTAGATGACCATTTTTCAAAATTCAAAACATAGAAGTAGTAAAATAATGTTTAAAGGATACTTATAAATATCTAATTTAAACAAAATTTCAAGCATTTCAATTTATTTTTAGAAAACCTTGGGGTGTTCCAGAGTCCCTGTTTAAATTTTTGAGTTTTATTGATAAAAATGTGTGTTTTGGGTCTGGAGGTATATGGCGTGTGAGTAGAGCACAGTTGGGAGACCATGTGGCTACGCCCTAGTCACTGCATGGCTATCCTGGTATGTAGGATGAATTAAAAAGTTAAATAAATAATAAAATGAAGTTAAAATGAGTGTTAAAATAAAATAAGAAAAAGTAAAATAAAATCAAAAGTAATGTTTCAATAACAATAATCATGATAATATTATTATTTCTATTATTAAGGATAGTATTAAGTTATTATTATTATCATTATCATAATTATTATTATAAAAAAATGTATAATTTAATTTATAATAATAATAATAATATCATTATGGAAGTTATTATTGTATTAATAGCATTAATATTATTATTTTTATTAAAATTATTATTATTGTTATTATTATGGGTGTTATTATTATTATTACAAAGGTAATTAATTACTATTATTATTATTGTTTTAATTATTTTCATTATTGTGATTATTATAGGTTTGTTTTAAGGTTTTAATAAAAAATGCAAAACCCCTAGCTCTTCCCCCTTAATCCCACATGCAACCACCCTTGATCCTACTATTTGCATAGCACGACCCCCATCTGGTGGACACCCACTGCACACAGCCTCCCTCCCATCACCGACCTGCTGCTCACGGCCTCCCTCCTATCTCTGACTTGAGTCGCGGCCTCCCTCCCCTCCAACCTCCCTTACTCCCTCCTCTTTGACCTCCCTTCCTCCCTCCTCTCCAGCCAACCCATGACCCATGACTTCTGGAATGACCCCTCACCGGTTTATGCGGCCTCCGGTCAACCCTCCTCTAGTCGCGCAACCCTTCCGTTTTGCTCCCATTCACTAACTATCCTCCTTCCAATGAGGCTCCCACTCTCCTCTGGTAAGTGTTCTTTAGTTTTGGGTTTTCTTGAGGGGTTTTTGTTTTGGATAAAACCCTATAATCTAGGGTTTTATTTTTAGAGTCGATCCCTAAAATATTGGGTTCATTATTGTGGTGTTAGGTTCGTTTTAGCTTCTCTTGGGTATGATTGAGGTTTTGCACCAGTTCTGGGAAGATCTTTGTCAATTGAGGTAGGATCCCTTTTCATTTCCCCTTTAAATTTAAAAATAAATTTATTTCATTAATTTTTCACATTCATTGAATATTAATAAGTTATATATGATTTTTATAATAATTGTTTATGAATAAGTGAGGTGGTTTTATGGAAATCATTGTTTGGTGAGATTATTTTTTTACTAGTTATTTAAGAATACTCTATGATTTTTGTGAATGGTGAGAATGTGGTTTTCAAAAAGATTTAATATGAAAATGGATTGAAATTCGGTATATTTGGATGCAAAGTCTGGTGTTTTGTTTACCAATATTTTATAAGTTTTTAAAATGATTTGTTAAATTATTTCAGTGGTGTGAATCAAGTTTTTGAAATGGTTTTTAGAGTGCATTTGGTTTTTAGGGGGTTTTCCTTGTTTTTTTGATGTGAAATCCTTGGTCTATTTATTAAAAATGTTTTATAAATTGTTTTAATGGTTTATTAAATTATAAAGGGTGAAAAAATTAATTGATAAATGTTTTGAGGTGTGCATGATTTAGAAAAATGGATCTTAACGTGTGTTGTGTTTTTTTAGGTTGTGCACGCTAGGTGTTTGTTAAATTTTTCTATTAGAACTTATAAGTGATTAAAGGTTTTTAAAGACATGGTTTGGTTTATTTATAAATGTATTGGTGATTTTCAAAATGGTGATGAGATTTTTTAAATGGGTTTTTGCACTTTAAGTACTTGTCGGTATGCCCCTCTGGACCTTGTAAATGCATTTTGGTTTTGAAGGGTATTTTGGATTTCAAAATGGGGTTGTGTATGGATATTTATGAGATAAATTGTTTTTTTGAATACATATAAGGCCTGTTTGGAATCTTGAATCAGCTCTTGGAAAACCCCTCTATGAGGAATCCATTTACAAGTTGAGTGATAAATGGGTGAGAATGTCCTCATCTAGGGACTCTGCCCATGTATTTTTGTTAAAGGAATGGGATGATTCTTCAGCAGGTCAGTTTGGTGTCAGTTTTGGGAGTGTATGACAGTATATATATGTATATGTGATGTGATTCTTGCATTGTTTGGCACACCCCCTTACGAACATAGCACGAGAACCTATCATAGTGAGGAGGAATTCTGAGAATTTTTTTTCATTAGTCTACGTTATTATACTAACTGATGGCCCATAGAAGGGGGATACTTGGTTTTATTTCTATGGGATTGGGCCCCTCGATCAGGCCATGTTGGGTGATAATTGTGGGTTTGGAAGTTATGATGTTATCGGGTAGGGCATGTTTTCGAGATGAGTCACACGTATTAGTATGTTCTAGTTCTCCTCTAAGTTCCTAGGTATTTTCATGCTTCCCCCATTACTAGTACCATTAGTTTCATTTCCCTAGTAATGTGGGGTGATATGCCTTGTACATAGATTTGGTGTTTTCTTGTAAAATTTTAAATGTGTAGTTTGCTAAAGTGGTTTTCAAGAAGACTATTTTGAACGAACAATCACACTTTCCTTTGGAACTTTTATGAAAAATGAACAATTCCTTTTTGGTTCCCCTTTCCCTACATCTTCTTGAGCCTTATTTTTTAACTTGCGGGAAATGGTTTATGATTGTGATTTATTTACTTAAATTTAAAGTGTAGAAAATTCAATATTTATAGATTTTATTTAAAACCCAAAAAAAATGTTTCTTTATTTAAAGGATGTGCACTGGGAATAGAATTAGTCAGGCCTACCTACTGAATTTTAGTACTCATGCCTATAGTGTTTTCTTTTTTTTAGTTCTTATTGTAGGTTTGGATCGGGTTTGATCACCTCTGTAACACCCCAGGTAAATAAAGAATATGATATTTTTATATTTATCCATTTTTTTAATAAAATTTTAATATTAATTTAAATGGAACGCTATGCTTGTTGGCTTACCCAATACGCAACAACGAGTTCCTTTGAAATCTTACGTTGCACTCTAATAATAAAATAAAATTATTTTAAATGTTAGTTAACACGTAGCCGTTGTATTGGCGGGAATGAATAGAAATAACTAAAATATGATTATATATTTTTGTTAAATGTTTTTACATTTATCCAATAAAGGATAAAGTCTTAAAATATGAAAAAAATCAATTTTAGGCATATATACTCTAATTTTCACTAAAGGTCCACTTATCAACTTTTGATGGAGAACCGTCATTAAATATAGTTTTGGTCACTCTTATAAATTATATTGGACCAAATAAAACTCTTCTTTAGAATCGGGACATCAAAATTCACTTTGTGTAAATTTTTTGGAATTTTTCCGATAAAGATCATTTTTTAATGAATAGTGAAAAATGTTGTATTTTAATTCAAACCCTCTTTTTAATCTAATTTATTTATATGATTAGATTATATTTTGAATTGGTTTCAAATTAAAATTAGAAAATATTTTTACCATTTAATCCAATAGTGGTCGTTAAAATTAATTTCATCTTGAAATTGGACTTAAACTAGTGTCAATCTTTTGATACTTATTGTTTCATAAAAACACGCTATTTGCTCTGACAGCGGGAATTAATTATTAAATTAATTAATATAACTTATATGTTTTGAATTTTTTAAAATAGAAATCATTTTTTAATTTGGAATATCAAATATATCCTTGGGTAAATTTTTGGTAATTTTCTGAAAAACTTCAATTTTTGATGAATAGTGAAACCACTAAGTGGTAGTTAAAGAAACTGATTTTCCGTTTAAATGAAACTTTACCACTTCTGTGATTTGAATTTAAAAAATCCGACATACATGGTTGTCATTAAGAAGTAAAATGTGGTTCAATGAGATTAAAATAATTTTTTGGCCAATAGTAACTTTTAAGTTTATTAATCGCGATTAGAGGTAATTAGTGTAAGTTAAGGTAAAAATAACGTTTTAATAATATGAAATGACCTAGACACATGTCCTACCCTCATTGTATGCGTCATGACCGACCAAGAAAATCCATGGGTCAACTTGGGGACCCCATGGAGCCACTTTGGAAGAAAGATGACATTAATACCTTTTTATTTAATGTTAAAATTAAATTGTCACAAACATGTGTTGTTTTACTAAAACAATTTTTTTATGGGGTTATACAAGTCAGGTTTTTGACTATAAATATTCATTGGAAAGAAAAAAAATATTTCCTACCTCATAGTATTTTTTTTATAATTTTTAGACATTAACTAAATTAAATTATTTATGACACCATGATGATGCAGCGATTACCTCATTATTTAACGATTTAAATAAAACGGAAAGATAATGTAAAATCTAAGACCTACACATGTCCAAAACATATTTTATGAGTGTATTTCGAACTCTTATCACCTTATCCTAGAAAAACATCAATGTGGGACCTTTAAAATACGAAACTCATTCTAAAATAAAGTAACATTTCCTTACTTTCCAAGAGTGCCCCTCCTCTCCTCTTATAAAAGGCCCCCACCTCTACCTCCTTACCCACACCTCTCAAGCCTTTGGCTCGGCCAACCCCTGCCCATTTTGTCTATAAACATCCCTCTCTTACTCCTAGAAGCCTCACTTTGGGTATAAGTCTTTCCAAGGAATCCTTTGATCTCAAATCAAAAAGAGTTACCCGATTTAAAGGTAGTGTCTTCTCTTGTGTTCTTTTGTTATATTTTGCTTCTCCAACACCCTAAACTCATTTCATTAATTTCTTTTGCAAAAACACAAGTATAATAAATATACTAGGATTTTTTTATAAGAAGTAATCGATCTACACTTACACACACCTTCATCTAATGGTTAAAGAACATATTGTTTATGTGGATGGCGAATTTCTGCCTCACGAAACGATGATTGTTCAACCCTCATATAACACCTTCAAAGGTGGCCATTAAGATGTCACTATATTTATATATGATATATAATATGTTTATGTTTTACTTAAACTTATTTATTTTTCTTTTGTGGCATACCTTTATGGTTTCCATTGTGGGTAAACACGATAATTTCATTTTAGGAAGTGCGGACTACCGCCCCCTCAAAGTGATTTGATTCGTTAATTCCATATGTGGGATGTATAAAGGATGGGATTAAAGTTATTATATATGATGTATGTTACATATAAATGATGAATATAATTCTGGAATTAAAATATACATACCTCTCATTTAGATTTAATTCCATTAATATGACATAGAAATGAAAGTAGTGTTCATGCGTACGTACGACTTACCGTCTCCATGAAAGGTGCATTTCATTTATTACCTATAAATGATTATGTAATATTATAAATACATGTATATTCTGGATATATATGATATATACGATATCCAAATCATGAATATCATTCTTGATATAATGAACCTTTGACCACACGAACATCATGTAATTGTAAGAAGTCCACTTTCGACTTAAGAACTAAATATCGACAAAACAAACATTATTAACTTAAATGATTACATAATGTTTATAACATGACAATAAGTGATATAAAAGGAATAATGAACTTGAAAAAGGTTATTAAGCAAGTGTAAATTAACTCAAGTTTATTATTCAGGATGTTAAAGAACGATCGAGTCAAGTCGGACCCCAGGTAAGGGATCCAACCTCTCTCGTTCTTTTTAAGTAATCTCTTTTATGTCATTTCTTATAAGCTCATCATTCTTATGTTTGGGATGTTCTTTTATATTCTTCATACTGTAATTTTTTTTTCATATTATGAGAGACCCTATTTGATCTCATAAATCCATTTTTGGAAGTATTAAGTGGCGTCGTTAGGTTGCCGAGTTTTCGTAAGGGATTTTCATCTCACTTTTATTCCCGTGAGATTTATGCTACATTTTCCACCATTTCCTTTTAGTTTTGTATATACTACCCATTATTATAATATTTGTGTAATATAATTTCGTTTATGATCATTTACATCAATGTTTTATAGTCCTTCTTTCATGGGTTGTACGTTTCGAAAGTTACCCAAGTCGGTAAGGGAACCTTTCACCCTCCTCATTTTAAAAGACTTATTTTGTTATGTCTTTTAATTTACATCTTATTATGTTGGGATATGTTCTTATATATCCTTATTTATGTAAAGTTTATGTCCATGTGATGAGATACCATTCACTCTCTCATCGACTAATTTTATGAATTTTGAAGTGACGTTGTTAAGCTGTCAAATTTTTACAAGGGAACGTCTTAACCCAATTTCGATTTCTTTGGGTTCAACCAGTACTTCTTGAACATGTAATCCTATGAATATGTGTGAATTACCTCTTATTGTTTCACACTTAATATCCACTTATATTTGGTGTATTTATATTTCTCACACATAATTATGTGATAGATTTATCCTTAATTTAAGGATACCATCTTTATAATGGATTTCATCTCAATTTACATTTCCATTGAGACTTCATTGTTGTTATGCACCAATTCACTCTTATATGGTGTGTATACTGTCCTTTGACATATTATATCATGAATCCCTTTATTTTCATGATATTATAAATTTCGTATTAAATGTTATTCTGCAATTATTTGTATTCAAGAGCCTCTCATTTTGTTAAAAACTCTTTAACAAAAATATCATTTTAAATGTTTTAAAGATTTATTATTCTAAATATTTATCTTTAATGTCCATGTTTTCAAAATGGTTTTCAGTATTTATTTATATGAATATTAATGTTTTAAAATTATAATTCCAATAAAAGCTTCAAAGTGGTATGGGACACTTTGATTCAAAAATCTATTTTAAATTATTTTTGAAAATGGATTGATTAATTCAATTTCTTGGAATTACTTATTTTGATTGCAAATGAAATGTTGTTATTGAAATGTTTATATTTTCAATATTTTATGTGTAATGATGGTACTTGGACATTTTACGGGTGGTTACGTGATAAACCATATGACGGGTGGTGCCGTGAATACCAGGACGGGTGGTTACGTTATAACCTCCAATGCATTGGGTATGGAAGTCGGTCGTATGGCTATTCCATTAAGTATGTGTGGAAGTCGACCGTATGGTTATTCCATTTAAGTATGTTTATGTCCCAAGTTACCTTCATATGTTATGTGTTCTTTATATGGGATTTATGGTAATCTTTTGGGTTACAAAAGGGTAAGTAATGATATTTTATTCAATAAAGAGTTTTTACTACTTCCTAAAGGTGAAAGGTATTACATTGATAAAGTATACACGGTTTACTTGTTGCCTTGAAAAACTAACAGTTTTCATTCTTTGTGTATCCCTTGCTGAGCTTTTTATGCTCACCCCAAGTTTTTTTTTGTAATGTTTTTCACAGGACTTAATGTGGAATAGGGTCAAGGATGGGATCAAGGGAAAGTCATGCTATCTAATACATGGAACTAGACATGTTTCTTTTTAAGAGTTTTTATTTTATGGAAATTTAGTAGAAGTGACTACTTTGTAATCTTTTGAGATGTAATAGTTATTTCCTAATTCTCTAAAACTCTAAACCTGAAAAGATCCTCAATGTGAATTATTCAATTAATTCAATATTAAGTAAGGTTTAAGGCCGGGGCCTTATAACCTCGAGCGATGTTGGTTTCATATTAGAGAGTGACCCTCAGGGTCACATAGAGATATCATGGTTGTCTGGCTCCGTTTAGTTTTCTTTGTGTAGGACTTTGTTCAGTCATTTTGTTTTGTTTCATTTGGATATGTTTGATGTAAAAATGTTGGTGGCCATGTTTATTTTAGTTGTTCTTCCTTTATTTGAATGCTTTTGTTTATATTATTGGTAGAAATAATTCCCTTATCACTCTAATGATTCCCATGGCTGTTGTCATCAGCCCGGGATGATCGGTAACGCCTCTTGGGCCTTGCCGCAGATCGGCTCAAGTGACTAATCCAGGGCCATCCCTAGTTGGTTCATGAAAAATCTCTTATCAAGGTTCTCCTAAAGATACATTTTCAATTCATACAACTTAATCGGCACCGGTCTACATGTATTCATTGAAATTGGTGTGGCACTAGGTATCAGTTCTATCGAGAAGTCAACTTCATGTTTTAGAGGAATTTTAGGTAATTATTTTGTAAATACATCAAAAGCATTCTGCACAATAGGCATATAATCAGTGTTGATATTCTTTCCAACCATTTGAGATAAATTTACCTCTTGAATAGGAATCAAAATCTATATAATGGATGTTATTTCCATAAGAATTTCATATTTATCATCACACTGATAGATGATCACAGGTTGGTTTTGAATATAAAAAGTGACTTCCCTTCCTCATAAATTGATGTGGGGTTTAAGTAGAGAAAGCCTATCCATTCTGAAGATAACATAAAATTAAACTGAAGTAATAATGAAAATATTTTTAGGAAGGACATTCCCATTGACATCAATTGGAGAGGAATCATAGACTTGAGAAGAAATCATAATACAGTTAGGGGTTATCATTGCTTATTATATATCTAATCATTTGGGTTGAATCTTGATACCCTTAACAAATTATACAAATATATAAGAATAGGTACATCCATAGTTAAATAAGATATTAGTATTTTTAGATTATATGGTAAGTATACCTTTCATAATGTCATTATCACACCCCTCATTAGAAACCATGATTTTATGAAATTTCCCTTTATCTCTTGGCTTAATAGGTTGTTGACATACATCATCATTAAACATAAAATTTGGGAATTTGTTATTATAGTTATTATAAACCTTGAAATTAAAACATTGGAGAATGGGTGGTGCATTATGTGATGCTTTCTACCCATTCACATCATTAGCTAACTTATTCCCATCAATTCGGTAATTAATTTCTTGATGGCCTTCCCTTTAACAATTAAAACATTTATTAGTCCCCTTAAAACAATTTCCTCCATGTTTTTTCTACACCTTGATCATAAAGGAAATATCATCTTCTTCTTCCAAGGTCTTTATATTTTCCTTTGAATTTCATTTTTATATTATTCAGATAACCATGAGATTGATACCTAACTCTGACCTCCATCTGCTCCTTTATACCACACCAAAAAATCTCTTCATAGGTACTAAAGCCTCTTATGGATAATTCCATTCAAAGACTTTGTTTTAAGACATTGAAGAATTTATTAACCTTATATTCACATTGATTGATAATAACATTAGTGTACCTTACAATCCTTGTAAAATTTTCCTCATAGGTACCAACAGATTAATCATCCTTTTTCTTTAGATCAAGTAAATCCTTCTCCAACATTGTATGAAAAATGTGTGGAAATTACTTATTATAAAATAAGTTGTTGAATCAATCCTAATCCAATAATACAATTTCATCCTTTTCCCTCATATTATTGATAAGAGTACACTGTTTATTCTCTTCACCTTACAAATGGTATACAATCAAACTGAATTTTTCATATTTTGAACATTGGAGAATATAAAATATCATTTCAGTAGTGTTGATCTATTTTTAACAACTAGTGTATTAGAATACCCTCTAAAATATGGTGGATGTTTCCTCATGAAGGTTTTAATATAATGTTTTTCTCTCCATTGTTAATTTGGGAGTCCATAATTATTTATATCTTGATAATTTAATGTGATCATAGAAATAAAATTATGTATTCCATCTCCTATAACATTTGGATGCTCTGGAGGAAAATCACAACATTTTCTATCACACTCAGCATTAACATAGTTCCCTTGGGTTCTAAACATTGACTAAAACCAAAAAAACATAGTGTAAGAGACAATAATCATAGTGGGGAACCACATAATCGAAAAAATACTTATAAGATGTCTAAACCATGAAACCATATTGGTAATCTATGAAACCTTAGATTTAATATAGGTTATTCATGGTCATAATACAAATCCATCAAGATTGTTCATAAATATTTTATGAATTTCAAAAGAATATACCCTAGGATTGTCAAACTGGGTGTGTAGAAAGGGAAACTATCATGAACTAGGTGACAATAGATTCCATCCCAATGTGACATTTTTAGAGTAATTACCCCTAGGTACCTCTGTTCTAGATCCACATCCACTTGTAGTATCCATAGAGGGATGCAATTTCTTGGAAACCAGTCACTCAATCCTTTACAAAAATTCTAGGACATTTTTCTATACATTGACCATTTTTTAGACTTATCCTTAGAGATATCTCTAAAAATATCCTTAGAAATATCTCTAGGGATCTCACTAAAGTTTTCTCTTTCTAGTTTGGAAAGGTTTACTGAACCTATCCTCTGATATTAACTATAGAAACCCCGGATTATCACACATAGATATTAAATTATTTTTTATGAATAGTTATTAAATTAAATAAACACAACTCTAAGGATCGTAAAGTTATAGTTCCTTTGAAAATATGGAAACACAAAAAAATGGTTAATAGGTAAACTTCATCATCTCCCACTATGTTCTTTACAACTAGAACCCTTCTTAGAAATATCATATTCAATACATTTCATTATAACCCGGGGAAAGGAAACATAAGAAATGGTGATATCAAATGCTCAGTAAGGGTAAAAAAGGGAGATATGTAAGTGTAACATGAACATAAGGGTATGATAAAATGAGCACAAAATTTGAAAAACATACCTTATAAATCAAATATCATAATATGGAGTCATGGAATAAATATTAGAAGTTTATAAGACATGAATCATAAGATAATAAAATAACATGATCAATGGGATCATGAAATTTATATAACACATAGATTTGTGGTATACTCATAAGAATAATTTCCATAGTATTCAAGGATAACTGACAAGGATATCATAGTGGAATGGGTTCACTCCCCAAACCATCATAGTAGTCAAGGTTCCTCCCAAAACCATGATAATAGAAAAAGTCTCTTACTGAACCAGTTTCACTCCCCATTCCAAACCTATAAATATCATGAGATATAAATATTTACCAAATGCATTGGAGGGAGATTCAGGTCCCAACCATCATATAATGAAAATAATACATACGCGTCCTTCGAGATTATAAAACATTATCATATCATAACCTATGAAATGAAATGGGATTTATAAACATTGAATCATATTATAAACTATGTAAAATGGAAATATTTCATAATCATTTCATCATTTCATAACCCATGGATAAATAAGTGGGTTTCATAAAAATTTTATCATGGTATAACCCATGGAAAATAAATGGGTTTCATAAACATATTGTTATAATAAACCATTTAAAGAAAGAATAATAATTCTATCATTGGTTAATATCCCCCAAAAAATCATAAATTACATTAAGGTATGTCATATTAGATGGAGACTGATTTTGAATGAAAAATCACTGGGAATGTTTCTTAAAGAATGTTAATTTTCTTTGATAATCTCTTTTTAAAAAAAATCATAAAATATTTTGGAAACAATTTTCTTTGAAAATTAACTCAAAAAATTATAAAGTATGATTCAAATAAACTAATGGTCCTGATAATGGGAAAGTGAATTTATACCGTACATGTTAAAATATATATTCCTTTAAAATTTTCAATAAAATCCAAATGGGCATTGTTTGGAAAAAAAATGAATATTAATTTCAAGAAATTTTGTGAAAAATTCACACATGGGTAAAAATTAATTTAATAAATTATTTTAATAATTTTGAATTTTTTTTATAAAACATGGTTTTAGAAGAAAAATTGGTTTTTATCAAAGTGATAAATAAAGATAATTTGTTTCTTAAAAATATTATTTTGAACTCGTGAGTACATAAAGAGAGGAAAATGAAGGGAAAAAATATATTCTCATGAAAAAACTATAGGATAAAAAAATCACATGTTTCTATATAAATGGATCATGATATCTCATCATTTTTAACATAATCATAAACCATTTCGATAAATGATGAAATTATAACATAAAATATTTAACACTTCAGAAACATTGAATTGTAAGACCCATGAAAAAATAAAATTAAATGAAACATAAAATATCATGAGAATAAATAAATTCATGATATTACATTTTAAAGTGTCTCTATATACACCTCATAAAATAATATGAGTGTATAACATAACATGTGTGTCAAGGAAAGAAAATTTAGACAAAAAATCCCTTACTATAAGTCTCGGCTTCCTTAGTGTATGTTATAACATCCTATATAGTTAATATAATTTTATTATAAATATATTTAATATCCTTACTCATATATATAATACCATATATGACTTTCTTATGACCTTTTATTACATTTTTATTAACAATTCAATGTCAAAGTCACATTTCGAGCAATAACTGTGTTTTTCATGTATGTTTTTATTTTTTTTATTCCTATAACTTTGATAATGGTTCCATAATAACTAGAAATAAAACCATTTTATACACATCATATATATTAAATATATATGTTTTTATATTAATCATTAAAAGTAAGAGATAGAAAATGAAATACACTGTTTATGAAGATGGTATGTTGTACGAATACATGAACACTGTTTCAATTTTCTTGATGGATTGAAATAAATAAATTTACATAATATATTAACATTAAATAATGATTTTAATGTCATATATATATATTTATATATCATATTTTTATTAAAACAGTCATTATTATCTTCTATGTAAAATGTGAATGAATCACATCGTTTCGTGAGGTGGTATTCTATCGTACACATGAGCAACATTATCGTATTCCCACAGAATGGAATGTATGAAGTTATGTGTGATATATTAATTATATATATATAATAATATCATACATATCATATATAAACATTTAATCCATCATTATAACCACCCATGGAAGGTGGTAATGGAAAAAATGACATCAATTCGTGAGGTGGTAGTCTTCCGTATACACAAATGATGATTTCATAACCCATTTGATGGAAGTGGATATGGGTGTTGGTTATGAAATTAACTGAAACAAATATAAGTATTTGTAATATATTTATTGTATTATATAATAATTTTTTTAATAAAAAATGTATAATGTGGAGGAAGAAATAAAATTACAACACTCTATGAAAAACGCTACCTCTTCCTTAGGTTTCCTCCTTAGATATGAAAAAAGACTATCATGGATGGATTTATGAAAAAAATAAGGATTATAAGAAAATATTATAGAATTTTGGAAGTTATTTGGTTAGTTATTGGCTTAAAAAGAGTTTTAAGGTTTGAATAATAGAGGATAGATGTGAAATTTTATAAGTGAGGTTAGTGACACATTTTTAATTTTTTGAAAATAAAAATGTGTGCCCACATTTTTATTATTAAAAAATGATAAAAAATAGAGTTTTATCAATAATTATATATTATAGATTCTAAATATTTTATTACAATATATTTTGAACATAATATTAGGTCATTTTAACCCTTACATTTTTAGTTTAACCGACCTGTAGACCCATTTTTACCTTGGTCATAATAATTAATTTTTACTATGTCCATTATTTATTTTGGCCAAAAAAGAAGTTTAACTTATTATATAATATAAAATATTACTATTATAATCATGGAATCCATTTTTATAAATTAAGTTCATAGAAGTGAAAAATTTTAATTTAAAATTAATCCCACAGACGTGATGAGAAAGAAGGTTTTCAAAGGGAAAAACGTTAAACGTTTACAAGGTTTTTATATCAATATTCAATATGAAAATGATACCAATGAACTAAATTGGATTAATAGATATATATTTTAACCATTTTAACTTAAAAATAAAATTAAAATATAATTTTACTTTAAAAATAATCTAAACTAAAAGGCATTTTTCAATTAAAATTCATTATTTTTCACTATTCATCAAAAAATAATCTTTTTTCAAGAATTATCAAAAAATCACATTAAGATAATTTTGATATAATGATTAAAAAAAATTATTTTTATTTTATCTAATAAATTTTCTAAAAGTTTCAGAAATTAATTTTATTTTTTTTCACAAAAAAAACATTTTTTGTGAAAGTAATATTTTTAAAACATATAAAGACTTTATTGAAAATTTATGAACATTTTGTAAATATGTTTTTTATATTAAGCCAATATAATTAATATTTAAAATTTAATTGTTGTGATTTATATCTCTATGTAAAATTACTTAGTTATAATGGTTGTATTTTAATAATAATAATAATACACTTCTAGAATTATGGGCTATAGCCATGGACCTATACCCACAAGAAATAAGGGTTGTGGCTATAACTAATTTTGTCAAACAGTTATTTTACTGACCATGGTAGTAGCCCACCCCACTCAAAAATTTATACCCTAACTCTTGTGATATTCCTCATCCTCATGACCATCCTTCTCCTCGTGACTCCTTATGACCCTCATCCTCCTCACAATCCTCCACCCCTGACGTTTCTGGGATCCTCCTCCTCCGATGCGGCCACCTAACACCCCCATGGTCATACTCCTCCAAATTGGACACCCCCCCAATCTATTCTACTTTGGCATAGCCTCCCCACCACCTGCTCCAATGTGCCTCTGATGTGGCCACCCCACTTACTTATGATCCTCCGTCTCTAATGCAGCTTTGACGTAGCCCTAACAAAGTTTAGATGTGGCCACCCCACCTCTCAGGATGTTGCTACTTCAATGAGGTCACACCCAATTATTTTTCCCTGACTTGGATACCCCACCTTCATGAATTCTCATTTGATCCAAGCCATAACCTTGTGATCCTCCACCTCATGTGATTTATCACTAACCCCATTCATAAAAACATAGTTAAATCCTCCCCTCAATAATTTTTTATATGAAATCCCTACTTCATGCACTTCTATTGAATTGCATCCGTATAATTGGTTTGAGTTCCCCAATTTCCCCCAAAAATCTAATTTTATTCTACTATAAAATGTTTTTAGTTAAATAGTGAAACTTAATTTTTCCATGAAAACATAATTTCATGATTTTCCTATTACATCAATGAATTATTTGGATCCCGTTGTATTTTTGTTTCATAATGTGATTTTCTACTGTTTATACATGCTTGGACGTTTTCAAATGCATGACATACTTATATTTCATATTCATCCATGTTTATATTTATGTAAGTTTATAGTGGTGACTGTCAGTAAGGTTTTCTATTCTGTTTTCCAATTTAATCATACCCAACATTCTATAGTAACAATATTACATGAAGATTAGAGGTATGATAAAGTTTCTAGGAACTATTTCATGATTTTTATCTGGTCAGAGTTTATTTGATAAAAATTACTGAAAAACTAATTATAAAACTTATCACTTAGTATAAGTGTTTTTTAGATGTGTTTCCCATTGATTAAATCCTTTTATATAAGTTATTTGTGCATATTTTTCATAATAGAACACAAAATTATAATTTCTTAAATTGAATATCGTTATGATAAGTGCATAACACTTTTTCAATAAGTGTAGTCAATAATACAGTCAATTTTTAGTGTAAAGTTCTTAAATAGTTTTTGATAACTATAAATAATTTTTTCATCTCATAAAAGACTATAAATTTGGTGCATAAATTAATTTTTTTTGGTATATTATGATTTTTTGGGAATTTTTAATAGTTCTAGAAGTCTTTCTAACATCTATGTTTTATACTAAGCCATATTATAGTATTTATTTTCCATGCTATGAAATTTTACTTTTTTTTATCTCAAAATTTATTAATTTTTACAATTTTTTCTCATTTACTAGACATATAATAGTGTGACATGTAATTCAACATATAGAGAAGGATTTTTTAAGTAAATTAGGTATTATTTTATTTAGGAATAATTATAAGAGTTTAATTTTTTTAATGGATAGGAATATATTTTTTATTAATATTCTATAATTTAAATTTTATTTATTTTTTTTCTTCTAAATTTATTACTCCTTCAATATTATGATATAAAAAGACTTAAAAAACTATAATATGAGTGTTATAAGAAGTTTTAAAATTATGTTATCCTAGAAACCAAACACAGGTGACTCAAATTTATTCTACATTGTTATTCTCTGGATGAAGTTATTATCCTAGTGTATTGAAAAATTTAAATGTTTGGAAATAGATTTCACTTTAACTTAACTGCTATTTATTTTTGAAATATAGTTCAATCCAAGTTACCAATTATTTTTTGTGTACCTCGTTGGATTAAAAAATTATTGTGATAAAAAAAAATTCAAGGAATTCTTTCCATCCATTTATCATATTTTTGGTTTTCACTAATATTATAATGTTAGTTTCCATTAGTGTGTTTATTTTGTGAGGGTAGTTTCAAGTAAAATGTTTTACTATTACATGATTCTCTTTTTTTTATTTTAACCCCTATACTAATGAAATGTAATTTTGTTATTTTTCCTTTATTATTTAAATATGGGGTTTAAGTTTTAGTAGTTGAGCATTTCATATGTATTTAAATGGTTTTTATAATGAGCTGGTGTTAATTTATATAAAATAGTCATACTATTTATTTTATATAAATATTTTTCTTGATTTAATGATAAAATTGAGGATTAATTACTTCTATTCATAAGAATAAGAATTGGTATTTGATTATAAGAGTGAATATTAGTAATTTATTCCAACCATCTATGTCCAAAATATGAGTAGTCATTCAATCTGTCATTGTTGTTTATTTACATAGAAGGTTCTTATTATGATGAAAGATCCCAAATAATTGACTCCAGCACTATATCAGTGTCATCAATGTACCAAATGGTATGTAATAATTTATTTCATCTATAATTTACTTATATATTTTAAAAATCTATTCAAAGGGTAATCTTTCACTTTGAATTAATGTTTATTTATTGATGTTTTAGTGATTCTATTTAAAAAAAATTCATGAAAATATGAGTTTATATCTCAATTTTATTGAATTTCTTCAGCATGTATGGTAATATTTTTAAAAACAATTAGACTATAAATTCCATATAGTTTATATGTTAGTTTTATTAAACAAATCAACATCGAAATAAACATATGAACACTATTTAAATGTTTTTTTATTAACATAAACAACAGACGGTTTATAAATTGTTTATCTATGTATTTAAATGTTAATATGGTTTCTATTCTTATAATATTATATGTTAATAATATTTCTATGTACATAAAAATTATATTTTAATATAGTTTACAAGTTTACATGTCAATAAAATATTAATTTTTCTCGACTTCAGTTGTGAGAAAACAAGACCCAGATGTATCATTATCAGATATTGATGTTATATGAAAAATTATAGTTGTTCCAAAATTATCGCCAAGATAAAGGTGAGTTCATGGACTATAGGTATCTTTATCATAGTGATATAATTGATTAATTAAATTCAGATTATTCTTTAGTGGTTCATATTTATTATAATTCTTTTAACATTATCAACAGTGATAATGAAGTGACTGTCAATGAACCTTTTGATTGATGAATTAGGTCTAATGATATTCATCACACTAGGTAAATGTTAAATGGAACATATTCCTCTTTTATTCCAGGTTACAAACTAATATTTTCTCTAGAAAAAAATAATCAATTTTATAAAACTAATATTCATTTTTTCCATTTCGTTCTTAGCTAGTTAAATCATATGTGATTAAATAATTTGAACTATTGATTGTGTGTTCTATATCTAGTATGACACTTTGAGTGTTAAATCAACATTGATTTTATATTTAAATTTTATTTACATAGTTTAGATTTTGAGTATATTTACTTTTGATATTATCTTTATATTTAGTAGAAGCTAAACATTGTGATCATCTCTCAGTAGGAAATATAGTTCTTTCACTATAGTTTAGTGCTAGTCCTCTACTTATAAAATAGTATAAGTGGGATATATTATGGTTTTAGGATATACAGTGAGTGAAATATATTGATAAACATACTTATAGATAATAAAGAAGTTATTTTATTGGGAATTGAACTATGAATTGAACTACGTCCATCCAATTCTCAATCATCATTGTTTAATTTACCTTATTCCCACTATTTCTTAGGAATTCATACTTTTCAACCCTAGATCCTAATTCAATATTTTAAAATTCTCTAAATTTTTAAAATGTTTAAAAAAGGATTTACAAACCATAGAAATAATATATCAAAATAAATTTCCTAAATCTTGGCCCAAATTACACCTCATATTGTCATTATTATTTACTAATTCACTAATTTTTTATCATCTTTCATCACCATAATCACTATAAAAAATATTTATATAATATTTTCATAGAATATATAAAATGGCCTAAAAATTTAAACATTGGAATATGATTTATAAAATAATATCCAACAAATGATATCTATTAAATTTATACAATAAAATAATTCATTATGATGCAATCAAGACAAATTAAATAATTAAATCATTTATGAAATTTACCTTTTATTTTAAACAAAGGTATTCAGTTCAATAAATCATTTATCTATTTAAAAAAACACACGGTATGAAATTTTTACTGATATCATAACATAATATTCCATCAATATTGTAATATTTTGGACACCATGGCTTCTTCTTTGGTTCAGCTACATTGACTTTTCATTACCCAACACATATAGACACTACTAAAAAATAGGTTTTTAACAGCACTGGTATTTATCAGAGATAGAAAAAAGTGATGATAAATGGAATCTTTATCATTACTAAAGAAAGCATTGATAAATTAAACCCTTTATCAGTGCTTTTTTAGCAATGATAAAGGGTCCCTTTATCTATGTTTTTTTAGCACTCATAAAGTGTCCCTTTATCAGCGCTTTATTTTTGGCACTGATAAAGTGTACCCTTTATCAGAGCTATGTTTTTAGAACTCATAAAGGAATCCTATATCAGTGCTTTTTTAGCATAGATAAAGGCCAGAATAGATAAAATGAAATAATTAAAAAAATAAAAAATAAAAAATAAAAAATGAGTTTATTAAAAAAAATATTACAAATTTTATTAATTAAATAACTATTAAAAAAATGAATAAATTGATTGTACTATATATAAATTATAATTACTAATAAATATTATGTATTAAATATATAGATATGAAAAATAAAAAATAAACAAATTAAAAATAAAAATAAATAAATTGAGAAAAATATTAAACATTTTATTAACTAGATGATTATTGATAATGTTAATAAATAGTATATATTAAATATATAGATATATATATATATTAATTAAAATTCCCCGACCCTAGTTACCCAGAGCCGGTGAATTATTTTAATACATTGGCTTGATTACAAGGAATCAAGTCCCAAAGGACCGATCAGTTTTGCAGTCTTGGAAAATAGATTACATACATTAACATTACATTACAATTTCAAACATAAAACACAACATAGATAGTTCTTTGAGAACACCATTATTCCTTTTAGATTAACCCTTCATATCAATCATAATACACTTCTTAGAATCCTGGGAAAATAAAACATAAGAAAGGGGTGAGCTCAGATGCCCAATAAGGGTAAATAATTTAGCAGAAGCTATAAACGTTTAAGGCAAGATGAGTGATAAAAACAACATCCTTTTAAACATAAACTTGAACATAATATGGGGAAAAAATAAATCAAACATTGCCATATAAACATGTACATGGATATTCTACTAGTCGAATAATCACATGTAATAACTAATTTCATAATGAGGGAATGCCTAACGCCGGACATCATTACTACATAGTCAAGGCCTCGTGCCCAAACTACAAATAAAATTTCTGTCAAGTCCTTGTGCCAAGACACCAGTTTGTCTCATGAGACCTACCGATGCATCGAGGAGCTATAGCGGGCTCCACCCATCACTTACTAAGTCCAATGCATTCCTCATATGAAAAGGTTCAAACATAACATGAACATTCGTATTAAAACTAGCATACAAAATGTCAACAATTTATCCATAAAACATGAATGGTATAAAAATAACACATCCACAGTAAAAAATATCACAAAACCTTCAATACAATATGTAAGTTTTTTATCCTAATAAATCAACTTCAAATAAGCTTAAAATTTATCAAAGGATGTTGACATAGATGAAATCCAAACTATTTGAGAGAAATATATCCTTTTTGAAATCATTTAAAAGTCACATAATTATAAAATAAAACCTTTATTTTTAAAATAATTTTATAATCTTGTCAGGAAATCTTACACGATTTTATAATGGTGGAAAATAGTTCCACCCACCATATATGTTAAAAAAATATTCTTACCTTAAATTTGTCGAAAAGGTTAAAAAGTACCTTGTTTGGAAAACGATAGAAAGATTCCTTTATAAACATATTATAAAAAGTCAAAAAAGGGTATAAATGACTTTAACCCATGTTCTATTAAATAGTAAAAAAAATTGAAATACATTTTTAAGAAACATTTATATGGATGATAAAGAGGTCTTAGTAGATAATTACGTATAAACAACCTTGGATAATGAAGAGATTGTGAAATAAACCCTTACCTTGCACCTTCCTTTGGTCAAGGGTACGTTTAACCTCATATATAATGACCATGGTATGTTATTAAATTATACCATAACCATATTAATATTTATGATATCATATATGATTCATTTATGACTTTATACTCCCCATTTAATAATAATTTCCTTGTTAAAGTAACATTTTGGGTAAAAATCGCTTTCTTTATCGTACGTTTTTTAACTTGTTATTCTTGATCGTATCACTTAGATCATGATTTATATACTTAAAGAATATAAATATTGATTTATATATCATATATATTCATAATATAAATATTTATAATAGATAGATTCATTAAATGGAAACACCGTTTATGGAGACAGTAGGTCTTACATACGCATAAACGTCGTTTCCGTTTTAATGTTGTATTGAACGGATGTAAATGATTGAGATATATGTAAATACATATGTACATATTTTTATGTATATGTATATATCAAGTATCATTACTATTTAATATATTAAATACTAATTAATAATATATATTTTTATAATCATCATTTAATGGTGAAAGTGGAAATGAATTTCATCGCGTCTTGGAGACGGTAAACCGTACATACGCACGAGGGACAATATAATTTACTTAAAGGTGTGGAATTGGATGGTATATTAATTTTATAGAGACATTATAATGTTATTTTCATTATTTATATACATATTACTCATCATTATATCCATCCAAATAACATAGTGTTGAATAACAAATTACACCACGGTGTGGAGACGGTAAGTCGTACATATGCACGCATGGTGACATTATCATTCATAGGATGAATAGAATAATGAATATGTTTGTGAAATATTTATAATAACATCAAATTGTATATAATGTAATGTAGTTATTATTTTTGTATGGTAATAACAAAGAAAGAGTAAGTGGAAGAAGAAAAGAACTTGAAAGAGGGTGGTGAAATCATTACCTCTTCTTTGGGTTATTCCTTTTGATTTGATCAAAAGGGATTATTAGGTTGTCTTTATGACAAAAGTAAGGCCTCTAGGATTAAGGGAGGATAGTTTAGAGGATAATTGGGCAGGTTTTGGTCGATCCAAATGACTTTGGAGATGTGAAATTAAGAGAAGGGGAAGTGCCCTTTCATAAGAGAGGTGAGGGTCACTTTAGGAAAAGATTAAATTATTATTTTATTATACAATAATATTTGGTTTATAATGGATCCAAATGAATTTATTTATATCCTTTGGTGGTTATGGGTATAAATCCTCTCAAAAAATAGGTTTTAGACAAGTTTAGGTTACCATTTTAACCTTATCTTTTATATTTAACTATTAGTTAAATAGTTTAACATTTACCGTGTCTTCTTGTATTCTTACACTATATGGTTAATAAACTTACTATAAACTTCCAAGAGAACCTAAAGTGGTTCATTAATGACATATATAATAATATTTAATCACTTTGTAGGAATTTTAGATTTTTAGGAATAGAATATCAATTAATAATATAATATTATTTTAAAAAACTCTTTTATGTCAATTTTAACACTATTTGGTATTTTGTTTTTGTTAAAGTCATAACAGCATTATTACTTCGAAATAAATTCATTTAATTAATAATAACATTTCATATTAACCTATAAAATTCTTGTATGGAATCAAAACTTTAAAAGTATATTTATTTTTATATTTATAATATCATTTATTTGATTCTTTCAATAATAAGGAAAATATTGTATCATTATTGTGTCATAAATAAATTAAGTTATTTAATATCTAAAAATTATAAATAATATACCGTTATGTAGGAAATATTTTTAACTTTCTAATGAATATTTATTTTCAAATATAACAATTATATAACCCCAGATAAAAATGTTTTACTAAAAGATACATGCTTTTATCATTTTTGTATTTACTTTAACTTAATTAATATAAAGTGTCATTATTACTTACAAGTGGCTCCATGGGGTCCTAAAATAGACCCAAGGATTCCCATGGTCGGAAATGTATTATCCAATAGGGTTATGACACGTGTTAGGGTAATTTAATTTTATTGTAATATTATATTTTACCCTTATTTACCGAATTTACCCTTTTACCATGGTAAATAAAATATTTACCGAAGTAATTATTCAAAATGTCTAAAAATAAAAGTTACCTATTTACATAATTTGGACCTCAAGATTCTAAATATGGAATCCATTTTTCTAAATTCAATATACATAAGTGGCAGAAATTAATTTAAAATTAATTCTCGTTGTCAAAACAAAAAGCGTGTTTTTAATAAATAATAAATATCAAAAGATTGACACTTATTTATGTCTAATTTCAAATTGAAATTATTTAAAATGACCAAAATTGGATTAAATGGTATAGATATAATATAATTATACTTCCAAACCATTAAAATGTATAATTGAACACTATAAATTATTTTGATTAAAAATGTTGTTTTCAGTTAAAATTTAGTATTTTTCACTATTCAACCAATTATGAAAGTTATCAGAAAACACCAAAAATTTATCAAAACTAAATTTTTATTTGCAAATTATAAAGAATAATTTAATTTCATTAAATTGAATATATAAAAGTGTCAAATATTGGTTTTAAAAAGGGTTCTCCATTATAAGGCAGTAAAATTTCATTTTTTGAAAAATACTTATTTTATCAGAAAAAATGAATTTGTTCTTATATTATGGATAAGAAACTCTTAATATGGATTCTAAAATTATAAGGATTATATAAAGTCCAAAATTTAGTTAATACTATTCATAACCACTTTTGAACGGCTAGTTTGGTAAGTCGTGGTGCGCTTGAACTCGGTGTTGTGTGTAGTGAAAGTTATTGAATTACTTTGAAGAAATAACGTACTATGAAATATTGGGATGTTACATTCTTCCCTACTTCAAAAAATTTCATCCTCGCAATTTAAAATTTTTCTTTGAAAATAAAAGGTTGAAAATAGAAAATATCTTTGTGGAAAACCCACATCGGAAATTGGGTTAATAAAATTTAGTCTTAATAAGAGGAAAAAGGGAAATGAAAGGGTCACCACAAAATTATGATCTTAATTAGGAGAACATTGGTGGAAATTAAAGACACATGATTGGAGTAAAAATTTAAATATTTATAGGGATTTATTGAGGTCATCAATCACAAACTAGTGTAAAATTTAGGGCCTCAAAGCCATCAATCTATAATGATTTAAAATATCATCGTTTAAACATAAGGTGTTAGGATAACACATTTATGGTTTTAAGATCCCTTCCATAAATTTTAAGGATTAATTTCTTTTTAGAATAAGAGGGGAAAAATATACTTGACAAGTAGAGTTTCATCCTTCAACTAATTTCTACCACAAACTCATCTTTCACTCTAAAATATTTTAAAAAAATATTCTATTTATCCTAATTGTATAGGGTTCCAAAAATAATGAATTTATAATTCACCTATAAAACCTTTTAGAAAAAGAAACTACATTATACAATCTAGGGAGTTCACGTAGTCCAGTGGTAGGCAATAAATCACAATCGCACTATGGTTGTGGGTTCGATTCTTGTAGCTTTGTCCGATAAGACGGGTTGTCACACGGTCTGCGTGTTGTCCTTTTATAAAAATCCAAAAATAACCTTTCAAACTTAATTCATTCCAACCTTTAGAGTTATCCAAAATACTTCTATCCAAACTCACAGTCCAAAGATTATAAGGAAGTTAAACAAAATGAAGATCATTTTTTCCATGTAATAACATGTGAACACCTTCATCATGTATTATTTTAAAACATGGTAACAACCTGAATTACCATAAAACCTTATTGATTACATTCATTCTCCCTTATCATTTATAGAATACTAGATATATTCATTATATCCAAAATTTTTGAATATTACAACAATGATGAAATAAACAAACTATTAATCTGTTCCAAGGAAGTCAAGAATATCCAATATAATTTATCCAAACCAACCATCTCTTATTCCATAATCTCTACCTCAGTAGCAGAACCATATTATGGTTTATCTTTCTCTCAACCATATATTTTCCTAAAATTTAACCTGTTATTGAGTACCTTTTCTTGGTTCCACACAATCTCAAGTCCTTAATGAAATAGTATAGCAGCACAATCCTTATATACTCCATCATTTTTATAACCACTACATCATTGATACAACACTCAAATGACATAATTCTTTAATAACAACATAAGAACTCTAATAATTCCTCTTCATATTCGGTAGTATCATAACTTGATTATTATCCAATAGAAGCATTTGGGATATACTCTGATGATTTGGAAATTAATTCATGTATTGTCCCAACTCCTTGCAGATGAATCATTGTACATTTGAAATCTTTTTCTTAACCTTGTAATCACATACTTGGGGTCCTTTTTCTATACACTTATAACAAATGTTCATTCCCTTCAAGAATTTACCAAGGTGATTCTTTCCACAGTTATCATATGTGGGAAAATCCTTCTTTCCCCTCTTCCCTTTATCCATCTTTCTCTCTACCATCCTTTTCTTATCTTGTTTCCCTTCAAAGCCCTGGGACTCAGAGAATTCTTTACTTATCTTATTAACACATGATACTATTTCTTCATATGTTGAGAATACATGGGTGACTATTTCCCTTATAAATGTTGTATTAATACTGTGAAAGATATGATCCTTCTTAATCTTTGGATCATGCGTATTGTTGGAGTTCTTATTCCTTCTACTGGGTGCCATTTCTAAACAATGGAACACAATAGGTTAGTTTAATGAATCACAATTCATAATTCCAAACTTGTAAAATACCTAACCTAAATTGAACAGTTTATGGATGTAATCTATAATCATAAAAATGTTGTATTTGAGGAATTATTTACTCCTAAATCATTCATAATGGATTGTTATGAAAATGTGAATTATCCTAAGCATATCCATTGGGAGTGTCGTAACCAAGAGTGCAGCAAAGCCTATTGTCGGGCACCAGTTCTCATTCGAGTCTAGATCAAAGCGGTGTTTTCGGGTTTTACCATTAGGTACATCTATTCCAGAGCCACATATACCTTCTCATATCCATACAGGGATGTACTACTTGGAAAAAACACAAAATCTCTACAATACAAAAATTCTAGGAAGTTCTTCTATACTAATCCTCAAAAATCTATCTTAGGGTAATGTTCTCTAATCAAAGTTTATCTAAATCTAGTTTCCAAGGTTATAGATAAACTTAATTTTATACCAACTGTAATGCCCCAACCCTAGTTACCTAGATCCGGTGCGTTATTTTAATACATTGGCATGATTACAAGGAATCAAGTCCCGAAGGACTGATCATTTTAGTAGTCTTGGAAAATAGATTACATACATTAACTTTACATTACAATTTCAAACATAAAACACAACATATATAGTTCTTTGAGAATGGAATTATTCCTTTTAGCTTAACCCTGTATATCAATCATAATACACTTCTTAGAATCCTGGTAAAATAAAACATAAGAAAGGGCTGAGCTCAGATGCCCAGTAAGGGTAAATAATTTAGCAGAAGCTATAAACTTTTAAGGCAAGATGAGTGATAAAAAAATATACTTTTTAAACATAAACTTGAACATAATATAAGGAAAAAATAAATCAAACATTACCATATAAACATGTACATGTATATTCTACTAGTCGAATAATCACATGTAATAACTAATTTCATAATGAGGGAATACCTAACGCCGAACAACATTACCACATAGTCAAGGCCTCGTGCCAAGAATACAAATAAAATTTTTGTCAACGCCTTGTGCCAAGACACTAGTTTGTCTCATGAGACCTACTGATACATCTAGAAGTTATAGAGGTCTCCACCCATCAATTACTAAGTCCAATGCATTCCTCATATAAAAAGGTTGAAACATAACATGAACATTCGTATTAAAACTAGAAAACGAAATGTCTACAATTTATCCATAAACCATGAATGGTATAAAAATAACACATCCATAGTCAAACATATCACAAAACCTTAAATACAATAGGGAAGTTTTTTATCATAATAAATCAACTTCAAATAAGATTAAAATTCATCAAGGGATGTTGACATAGATGAAATCAAAACTATTTGAGAGAAATATCTCTTTTTTGAAATCATTTAAAAGTCACATTATTATAAAATAAAACCTTTATTTTGAAAATAATCTTATAAGCTTGTAAGGGAAGCTTAGATGATTTTATAATGGCTGAAAATATTCGCACCCACCGTATATGTTAAAAAACATTCTTACCTTAAATTTGTCGAAAAGGTCAAAAAGTACCTTGTTTGGAAAACGAGGTCCTAGTATATAATTACATATAAACAACCTCGGATAATGAAGAGATCGTGAAATAAACCCTTACCTTGCACTTTCCTTTGGTCAAGGGTGTGTTTAAACTCCTATATAATGACCATGGTATGTTATTAAATTATAAAATAACCATATTAATATTTATTATATCATATATGATACATTTATGACTTTATACTCCCCATTTAATAATAATTTCCTTGTTAAAGTAACATTTTGGGTAATAATCGCTTTCTTTATCGTACATGTTTTAACTTGTTATTCTTAATATTATCACATAGATCATGATTTTCATACTTACAGAATATAAAACATGATTTATATATCATATATATTCATAATATAAATATTTATAATATATAGATTTATTAAATGGAAACACCGTTTATGGAGATAGTAGGTCGTACGTACGCATAAACGTTGTTTCCGTTTTAATGTCGTATTGAACGGACATAAGTGATTGAGATATATGTAAATACATATGTACTTATATATATTTATATATCTAATATAATTACTATTTATTATATTAAATACTAATTAATAATATATATTTTTTATAATCATCATTTAATGGTGAACGTGGAAATGAATCTCATCGGGTCGTGGAGACGGTAATCCGTACATACGCACGAGCGACAATATCATTTCCTTAAAGGTGTGTAAATGGAAGGTATATTAATTTTATAGATACATTATCATGTTATTTTCATTATTTATATACGTATTACTCATCATTATATCCATCCAAATAACATAGTGTTGAATAACGAATTACACCATGGCGTAGAGACGGTAGGTCGTACGTACACACGCATGGTGACATTATCATTCATAGGATGGATAGAATAATTAATATGGTTGTGAAATATTTATAATAACATCAAATTATATATATAAGGTATTGGAGTTATTATTTTGGTATGGTAATAACAAAGAAAGAGTAAGAGGAAGAAGAAAAGAACTTGAAAGAGGGTGGTGAAATCATTACCTCTTCTTCGGGTTCTTCCTTTTGATCTGATCAAAAGGGATCCTTAGGTTGGCTTTATGAACAAATTAATTCCTCTTGGATGAATAGAGGATAGTTTATAGGATAATTGGTCAGGTTTTGGCTGATCTAAATGGCTTTGGAGATGTGAAATTAAGAGAAGGGGAAGTTCCCTTTTATAAGAGGGGTGAGGGTCACTTTAGGAAAATATTAAAGTATTATTTTATTATACAATAATATTAGGTTTATAATGGATCCAAATGAATTTATTTCGAGCCTTTGGTTGTTATGGGTCTAAATACTCTCAACCAATAGGTTTTAGACCAGTTTATGTTACCACTTTAACCTTATCTTTTATATTTAACTATTAGTTAAATAGTTATCTTTTACCATGTCTTCTTATATTCTTATAATATATGGTTAATAAACTTACTATAAAATTCCAAGTGAACCTAAATTGGTTCATTAATGACATATATAATAATATTTAATCCCTTTGGATGAACCTTATATTTTTAGGAATATAATATCAATTAATAATATAATATTTATTTTTAGACTCTTTTATGTTAATTTTGACACTATTTGGTATTTTGTTTTTGTTAAAGTCATAACAACATTATTATTTCTAAATAAATTCATTGAATCAATAATAACATTTCATATTCACCTATAAAATTCTTGTATGGCATAAAAACGTTCAAATTATATTTATTTTAATATTTATAATATCATTTATTTGATTCTTTCATTAATAAGGAAAATAATGCATCATTATTGTGTCATAAATAAATTAAATTATTTAATGTCTAAAAATTATAAATAAAATAAAATTATCTAGTAAATATTTATAGATTTATAATGAATATTTATAGTCTAAGAGAACAATTATATTACCCCAAATAAAAATGTTTTACTAAAAGATACACGCTTCTATCATTTTTGTATTTACTTTAACTTAATTAATATAAATTGTCATTATCACTTACAAGTGGATCCATGGGGTCCTAAAATCGACCCAAGGATTCACATGGTCGGAAATGTATTATCCTATAGGGTTAGGACACGTGTTAGGGTAATTTAATATTATTATAATATTATTTTTTACCTTTATTTACCGGATTTACCCTTTATCCATGGTAAATAAAATATTTACTGAAGTAATTATTTAAAATGTCTAAAAATAAAAGTTACATATTTAAAAAATTTGGACCTCCAGATTATAAATATGGAATCTATTTTTCTAAATTAAAAACATATAATTGGAAGAAATTAATTTAAAATTAATTCTCGTTGTCAAAACAAAAAGCGTGTTTTTAAGAAATAATCACTATCAAAAGATTGACACTTGTTTATTTCTAATTTCAAAGTGAAATTATTTCCAATGACCAACATTGGATTAAATAGTAAAAATATAATCTAATTATACTTCCAAACCATTCAAATTTATAATTGAACACTAAAATTATTTTGATTAAAAAATTTGTTTTCAGTTAAAATTTAGTATTTCTCACTATTCACCCAAATATGAAAGTTATCAGAAAAACACCAAAAATTTATCGAAACTAAATTTTTATTTCCAAATTATAAAGAATAATTTAATTTCATTAAATTGAATATATATAAGTTTCAAATATTAGTTTTAAAAAGGGTTCTCCATTAAAAGGTAGTAAAATTGTATTTTTTGAAAAATACTTCTTTTATCTGAAAAAAATGAATTTGTTCTTATATTATGTCTAAGAAACTCATAATATTGATTCTAAAATTATAAGGATTATATAAAGTTAAAAATTCAGTTAATACAATTCATAACCACTTTTGAACGGCTTGTTTGGTAAGGCATCGTGTGCTTGAACTCGGTGTTGCGTGTAGTGCAAGTTATTGAATTACTTTGAAGAAATAACATACTATAAGATCTTGGGGTGTTACATTAATGTATATAAATATGATTTATATATTACAAAATATTTATGTGATTTAATTTAAATATCCATATATTTAGTAAATAATGGTTTATAATTAAAAATTAATATGAATTAAAAAATACTGACTAATTACATAGAGTAATGGACATATAATTGAATGTCGTTTGATTTTTCAATTTAAAATAGATCAAATGTGTGTTATATTTATTTCACATATACATAATTAATTCATTTTTATATAAAATTCACACACACAAATTAAACTTACCCATTTTTTCATTATCATTAAAGAGTACTTATTTTTAATTTCTTCAATTTCACTCATTCTTAACATGCATGCACTTAAAATTAGATATTCATTAATAATGTTAAAAAATATTTGTAAAAAAATAAATATAAGTAAATATATTTATAAATATAAACACTATTTATAAATAAATATAATTATTAGACATATATATAGTTATTTAAATATATATATATATAATTATATAAATATTATTTTTTAAAAATATTTATATAATTATAATTACGTAATTATATATTCAAATAATTATAAAATTATAATAAATATATTTAAATAAGAAATTTATTTACTATATATGTATTAAGTATATAAATATATTTACAAATTTTGTCATTTATAATTACAATTATAAACCCTTTATCAAAACTTAAGTAATAAACACTAATAAAAGAAATATTTATCTGTGTTTTTTAGCACTGATAAAGATGAGGGTTTATCAGCACTATAAAATGTGCTAATAAAATCAATATTTATCAGTGCTAAAACTTTAGCATTGATAAATATGTATTTTATCCGGGATTTTTATCTCTGATAAATATTCCTTTTATCAGCGCTTATTACCTAAGCACTGATAAATGGACTCCTTGTCATCACTTTCTTGAAAGTGCTGATAAAACTGTCCTGATCTATTCAAATAAACCTAATATGTTTCGAACCTATCATGATATCATAAGCTTTCTGTGGAAGCAACACATTTTTAATACTCCTCCTCAATGACTTGAAGCTTGAATCACACAAATCCACTCGAATCACACAAACCCACTGGTTGTAGTTTCTTAAACATCTTTTAACATCCAGTGTTCTCTTGCAGTTAGGGTTTTAGAAGAAAACATCGAGATATGGATCTGAGTGTCTCATATTTTCTTTAACTTAGTGAGGTAGGCATGTGTTTTCTTTGTAGGTTCTGATTTTTTTTCTATATTTGTCATTTCATTTTTGATGTCTTCTTCGATGATGCCATAGGTTATTTTTTTAATTTTTTATATCTTATTTGTTTATGATTCGTTGATTTCTTGCCTACTTATTTGGATATCCTATTTTGATATTTTTAATTTTTTTTGAATCAATTTGCTTCACTATCAACATATATACCACATATTCCTCCACAAGCTTAATTTGTTTGATGTTTTTAAATCTTATAGAATCACATCTAGTCTATAGATAAACCAATAAAATAAATATTTATTCCATTATATAATCAATGGAGTTTTTTTATATAAAAACCTTAAAAAATGAGAAAATTTATTTATCAAACCAATTCTTAGTCTGGTGATGGTGTGAAGCAACAACAGAAGATGGTTTTATGTAATTCATGTAAGGAAATTTATTTATTTAAATTATGTTTTAATGTTTTGGTATAAGGGTTTTTCCTTAAAAATTTATTTTCTTGGAATTGTGTTGTTTTATTTTAAGAGAAATATTAGAAAGGGTGATTCTATATTTTTTTTATTTTCAATGGATCTCTATTTTCAAAATTAGTATGGGGTTGTATTTATTTTACTATGTTGTGATATTCTGCTGTAAGGGTTACACATATTTTTATCAATTTAAATTTATTTTATAAAGATGTATATGTGTGTGTGTGTCTGTGTGTGTGTGTGTAAATATATATCTTTATATCTATTTATATTAATTTTCCAAACATATAATGTAAGGGTGATTTTATATTTATTTGTTCACAAATTATGGTTCTGTATTTCAAAATTAGGAAGATATTATGTTTATTATCAGTAAAATTTATTTTTAAATGTGCATATTTTTTTCAATTATGTGTATTATAAATTCCATGTTATATATATATATATATTTATGTGTGTGTGTGTGTGTGTGTTTGAATGTGTAGAGGATAGATATTTCAAGGGTTGGTTTTTCTTTATGGACCTCTAAAGGATCCCAAGGATGGGTCATTATGTATTAGATGGCCTCCCTAAATCCTTAGGTTGCTGCATCACTTGTTCCAAAAAATAGAATGGAATTTATTAAATTCTATATATTAGAAATTATTTTTAGGTATTAATCATTTTAGGTCTACATGTATTGGTTCCATCCCTAGTAATCTCTAATTACTATACATGTATATGAAATAATTCTTTATTTATGAAAATGTTTTATTAATACATTTTTATATCTTCTACTTGATTGAATGAGTGCTTATTATTCATGTTTATCATATTTGGGATTCTTATTACTCCTTAATGTCCTATATTATATTTTCATTTGTTTATGGAATTTAAAAAATACTTATGTGTGTCAAACTACAGTTATTATTGCAATTTGATGCTTGAGACTCATCCCCCATCTCTTTTATAGACAACTATCATCCTTGCCACCTTCATCTCATGAACAGACATTATTGAAATTTGTTTATTGAAAATCATCCACCATCTCTTTTATGTTTCTTGTACTACTCTGAGCATCAATAGTCCCATGGATGACTACTGCTTAGAGTCTTTCAAGCAACATAGGTTTTTGTTCATAAGATATGAAAGATGTTTCAAACAACAAAATGCAATGATAAGTGTATGGGAGATGAGTTGACAAGGATGAGTTGTTTATAACTTTCACCATTGAATGAATTCATTTGATAATAACTTCTATAGTGGAGTAATTATTTTCTTAAATTGAATTACCCATTTTTATCAACATACTGCAATTATATGAAATAATCAAATGTTGAGTTTCCCTTATTTGAATTATCTATAACTTTCTCCTTTGATAATGAATATCTTATGTGTTTATTTATTTATTATAAAAAATAATATTTTATGAATCTAATAGGATGGATATGAATCGAAAATAGATTTATGCTAATTGTTTGACCAAATTTTATGAAGATGGAGTTAAATAGTTCATCAAGTTTTCATGAGAGAATTCATACATCACTTCTCAAATCCTATGTCTGTGTTTATGTTGTTTTTATTCAAGAAAAATTAGTTCGAAAGAGTTGTAAGAACATTTGATTTGTTAAGGAATAGATCAGAGCTATAAATTTTGGACTAAACATGGGGAAAAAAATGTGGACACCAATTGGGAATATACTATAGTTTATGGATCATTTGATATGAAAACCAGTGTAAATGATGATGGGTATCTCATGGAATAAATGACAATGGAAATTTAAGATGACCTTCATAATTGTCCAAAGTTGTTTAAGGAGTTAAATAGCTATTCCAAGACACCATTGTATACTGTTTTTACTAAATACACAACATTTTTAGCTATATTGAAGTTATATAATTTGAAAGCTGGTAGTAGATGGAGTGACACCAGCTTTACAGAACTACTTGGTCTCTTGAAGCATATGCTACAAGAAGAAAATGAACTACCATGCTAGAAATATGTTTCTAAATGAATGTTACGTTCAATGGGAATGATATCTAAAAAATAATGCTTTTTCAAATGTTTTCATATTGTTTCTTAAGGAGCCTGAATCACTCATAAAATTCCACAAGTGTGGTGCAGATCGATACAAGAAAAATGAATCAAGTCCTTGTAAATATGTATGGTAATTTATTATCATTACATGGTTCAAAAGACTATATGAATGTTAAGAAACTGTGAGACAATTGAAATGGAATGTAGATGAAATAATTAAAGATAGAAACCTACATCATATAGTAGATTCTCCTTAGTGGAAGAAAATTGATTGCAAGTATCCTGAATTTGGAAATGAGCTGAGAAACTGTAATCTTGCATTATATATAGATGGAATAAATCCTTTTGGTGTACAGAATAATACTCACAATACATGGCCCATCATGTTGTTAAATTATAATTTTCCTCCATGTTTATGCATGAAACAAAAATAAATTATGTTGTATCTGCTTATATATAGACCAAAGAAACTTGGTAATGATATTGATGTTTATTAGGATCCATTGATTGAAGATCTGAAATTGATGTGGGATACAGATGTTACAATGTATGATGCTCATAGAGGTTAATATTTCACATTGAGGGACATGTTTTATAGAACAATAAATGAATTCCCAACTTATGGAAATCTATCAGGCCATAGCATTAAAGGAATTTTGGAGTGTCCCATTTGTAAAAAATGAACATACTCAGTTCGGTTGAAACATTCCTCAAAGAATTTTTTTAGGAAATTTTTTTTAACCCCGACGAAATAAATACCGATTATAGATGACAGAATTCGATTGGAATATCAAACATGGTACAACATTATCCCCAGTAATGGGTGATCAACTGTACAATAAAGTAAAAAATATTGACACTGTTTTCAGTAAACCATTTTTGAAAAACGTAACAAAATTAGGTTGGAATAAGAGATCAAATTTATTTGAATTACTGTATTCGAATTTTTTATATGTTAGACATTTTCTTTATGTCATGAATATGGAAAAAATGTATTTGATAGTGTTATTGGAACTTTACTATTTTTTTTTTTGAAAAATAAAATATGGAATCATGGCTAGGTTGGAATTGATTAAAATGGGTATTATGGAAGAGTTGGCACCAGTAAGGGGTAAAAGGAAAACTTTTCTTCCTTTAGACTCTTACACTCTATCCAAACATGAGAAATTCAAATTTCTACTTTTACTTAATAGTGTAAAAGTTACATAGGGGAATTCATCAAATATCAAGAATGTCATGTCAGTGGATAATTTAAAGTTACAAGCACTAAAATCACACAACTATTATGTTTTGATGTATGATTTAATGCCTATTTCTTTCCATTATATTCTACCTCAAAATGTACGACATACATTAACCAGACTCTACTTCTTTTTCAAATCCATATGTTGTAAAGTTATAGACCCGATAAATTTGACCATCATGAATAAGTAGGTTTCAGTCATATTATGTGAATTAGAGATGTTCTTCCCTACACCATTCGTTGATTTTATGGTCCACCTACTGGTTAACTTAGTTATAGAGGTTCAACTATGTGGTCCTATCCATTATAGATGGATTTACCCCATTGAATGATATATGAAGATTTTGAAAGGGTATTTCATGAATTGAAGTTGACCAAAATGTTATATGGAAGAATGATATATTATTGAAGAAGCTACTGAATTTTGTACTAATTACCTATTAGATGTTGATAGCATCGATCTCCCAAAGTCTCATCACAGAAATCAAATTATGGGTGAAGGGATTTCTATAAGAGATGTTGTTACAATTACCTTGATATAGGGGGAGAAAGTGCAACTTTATATTTTACATAATAGTGAAGATGTTGATCCATACATTGAATCCCACAAAAAAATCTTAGAGATTTGAATCCATTAAGGGATGAAGGATGGATATCAAATACACATAATCAATAGTTTATAATATGGTTACAAGATCAAATTTATAAGGAGTTATCTAAAAAACCAAATTCAATTGTCAAATGACTTCAATGGATAGCCAGCGGACCAAATTAAAATGTTATATCTTACAATGGTTTTATAATCAATGGTTATACTTTCTATACAAAAGAACATTATGATTGTAGTACAATGAAAAACAATGATGTTACGTTGGTGGCTAAAGTGATGCACATATCTCGTTCCAAGGATAGAAACCCAATTTATGAAAATATGTCATATTTTAGCATTATAAAATAGATATATGAGTTGTATTATACAACATTTCAAGTTCCTATTTTCCATTGCAAATGGGTTGACAATATCATTATGGTGGAAGTTGATGAAATGAGATTTGTGAAGGTGAATTTAAATATGGAAGGGGGAAAAGATGAGATGTTCATAATGGAATGACAAGAAGTGCAAGTATTTTATATCTCTAATCCAATAAACAAAAAATGGTTGATTTTCCTGCAGGAGACTAAAACAAATTTTAGGTTAGATGAAAAATCAATCGAGGACAAAAAATTTATTGGGAGATCACAATCAATTCATGTAGGTCCCAATGTAGACAATGTCTTGTTCAAGAGAGGGGACTACAAAGAGGGGATTTGGATTCTCAATAGAGAAACCAATTTTTTTGAAACCTTTAAAAAAGAAAGAGAGTTCAATGAGAAGGTAAAAGTGTTTTTTAATCTACTATGTTTTTCCTCATAATTTTATATGTTCTATACTACATTAACATAATAAAAATTAAATGTTTGACTACTCAAGAAGTAAACGTCTTCTGCACATGATGATGTTACCAATTCCTCAGAAGAACAAACTATAATGAAGTAATCCCTTTGGAAATATGTAAAGGTAATGTTATGATATACTTTATCTACTTTAAAAAAATTATATAATGGAATTTTGTTGTAATTTTCATTATTCCATTCAGATTTTTTATTTTAGAAAATTATAATCCATCTGTAATGCCTTTTTAGGAAGAGAAATGATGATATATCTAATCAATCATAGAGGAAATATTGATGTTTTCACAATGAAATCATTGTCCGTAGAATTAATGTATTGTTTCATATTTATGTTTACTTTATTTATTTTTAATACTAATCACATAATAATTTGTTTCTTATACAAGTGGATTATTTTATTTTATTTGGGGTGGTTTGTCCACATTTCATACCTTTTTTCATCAAATCATTCATAGACTTCTTCTCCCTCAAAACCTTTTCTCCCCTGTCGTGTTACAATTATCACATTCTTTCAAGCTCCCTTCACTGCCTTTGAAGGAAGAGTAATTGCGCTACCTTTGCTCAATAACAGAGGTAATCTTTATGTTTTCACAGAAAAATAATTATCTAAAGAATTAATTTATTATTTCATATTTATATTTACTTTATTTATTTTCCGTATTACTCATATAATAATTGTTTTCTTATATATATTGATTTTTTTGTTTGATTTGGGGTGGTATGTCCATCTTTCATGCCTTTCTGCACAAAAACTTCTATATACTTCTTATCCCTAAACACCATTTCAACCCATGAAATGTTTCATTTTTCACTTTCCTTCATGTTCTCTCCACTTCCTTTATAGGAAGAGTAATGAAACATCCTCTACTTAATCATAGAGGTAATCTTTATGTTTTCATAGTAAAATCATTGTCCTTGAAAATAATGCATTTTTTCATATTTTTCATTAATTTATTTCTTTTTAGTATTAATCACATAATAATTGTTTTCTTATATAGGTGGATTATTTTTTTTACTTGGGGCGATCTTTCCAAATTTCATGCCTTCGTGCCCAAAAACTTCCACATAATTCTTCTCCCTCAAAACCTTTCGCCCACGCGATGTTGATATTTATCACTTTCCTTCAAGTTCCCTCCACTTCTCAATCATAGAGAGGTAATGTTGATTATTCCAAATTAAAATAATTGTCCATATAATTAATTTATTATTTAATATTTATGTTTACTATATTTATTTTTAGTATTATACATTTAATAATTTTTTTCTTAAACAGGTGAATTATTTTTTTCGAGCAGGGGTGCTTTGTTTAAAGATTCTCGTGGAGTGTTGATAGTTAAATGAATAAATTAAGTGGATATCATGGTAAAATTGATAGTGAGGATATTTTTTTAAGAATTTGGGATGTATAGGAATCAGCTACACCTCAATTCTGACACATAGTGTGACTGGTGTGACTCAAAGTACTTCTTTCTATTTAAAATTGACATTAATTTTGTAAAATAGAAAACTAACATACTCAAAACCAAGAAAAACTATTAATATTGTTTTTATAATTTAATAAAACTATCCATAAGTAATTATTGATGTGTAGGAATGAGCTGCAGCTCCATCCGATACACGATATTCCTCGAATGACTGAATGTGTCTATTATCAGTTTCAAATTGACATTTTAGTTCAAAAAGTTTCAGTCACTGAAAACTAATCAAATGAACTCATATTTTATTGATAATTTATTAAAAATATTCCTAAGTAATTTTTGACATGTTGGAATCATTTTCACATCAAATTGATACACGATGTGATCATATTGAGTCAAAAGTGTGTGTTTCTAGTTTAAAATGACATATTAGTAAAAATGACAACTGACATACTCAAAACCAAGAAAATGCTTTCATATTGTTTTAATACTTTTGGAAAATTATCCTAAAGTAATTTTAGATATGTAGGAATCAGTCACACCTCAATCTGGCCCACAATGTGACTGGTATGACTCAAAGTGCATATTTTTATTTAAAATTAACCTCAATTTTAGTAAAATGGACAACTGACCTTCTCAAAACTGAGAGAAAACGTTTGGATCATTTTGATACTTTACGTAAAATATTTATAAGCCATTTTTTGTTTAGTAATCATCCAAATATCAATCCAATACATGATGTGATCGATATGACTTAAACTGTCCGTTATCATTTTAAAATCAACATTTTAGTTCAAAAAGTGTCATTCACTGAAAACCGATCAAATTTTCTCATATTTTCTTGATAATTTAGTAAAATAATACATAATTACATATAATAATTGGTTTCACATCAAACTGATACATGATGTGTAACACCCCAAGCTTCTACGATACGCTTCTCTTTGAATAATGTGATAGCGTGTGTTGTACGCAACACCGAGTTCTAACACACCATAACCAATCAAACTAGCCGTTATGAATAGTAATACCTACTTTTTGAAATTATATATACTTTATATTTTAAAATGGACTTCATTTTTGGATTCTGAATATCTAATTTAGCCTAAGGTGAAATTTTGGTACTTTTCGGATAACTTTAATATTTTGATGAATAGTGAAAATTACTAAATTTTAATTAAAAACAACTTTTTTAATCAAAATAATTAATAGTGATAAATTACGAATTTGAGTGGTTTTAAAGTATATTTAGAATATATTTTTACCATTTAATATAATGTTGGTCATTGGACATAATTTTACAATTAAACCGAACATAAACAAGTGTCATTCTTTTGATAGTTATTATCTCTTAAAAACACGCTTTTTGTTTTAACAGCGGGAATTAATTTTAAATTAATTTCTGCCAGTTCTGTGTTTTGAATTTAGAAAAATGGATTCCATATTTTGAATCAGGATGCCCAAATTGTGTAAATAGGTAACTTTTATTTTTAGACATTTTGAATAATTACTGCGGTAAATATTTTATTTACCACGGTTAAGGGTAAATCCGGTAAATAAGGGTTAAAAAATAATATTATAATAATACTAAATTACCATAAAACGTGTCCTAGCCTTATTGGTTGATACATGTTCGACCATAGGCATCTTTGGGTCGATTTGGTGACCCCATGGTGCCACTTTTAGGTGATAGGGACACTTTATTTTAATTAAGTTAAAATGAATACAAAAATGAGACAAGCATATATCTTTTAGAAAAACAATTTTTACATAGGGTTATATATGTTGGATTTTAGATTATAAATATTCATTAGAAAGATAAAACTATTTCCTACATATTGATATTTTATTTAGAATTTTTATACATTAAATAATTTAATTTATTTATGACAAATTGAGGATGAATTAATTACTATAATAGTGAAAAATTAAAATAATTGATATTATAAATACCCAAATAAATATAATATGAAACTTTCAATGAATTAAACTAATTTTATAGTATAATATGATATATTAGGATTTATTTAATTAACGTTTTTCGAAGTAATCAATCTGTTATGAGTTTCACAAAAATCAACTATTGAATAGTGTCAAAATTGACATAAATGAGTTCTTAAAACAAATATTATATTATTAATTGATATTAAATTTATAAAAATATAGGGTTCGTCCAAGAGACTTATATCCTGATAGTTTCATTATTAATGGATGACTTGGGGGTCGCTTGGATGTATATAGTAAGTTTATTAACCATATTATATAAAAATACAAAGATACATTTTAAAAGTGAAACTAATTAACTTAGAGTTAATACTTAAAGATAAGGTTAATATAAGTACCCAAACCTGTCTAAATTCTATAGGTTGAGTTTTTTTCGACCTATCCCCACCTTAACATTTAAATAATCAACTTTGGAGCCATTAGAAACCGAATATTAATTTATTATAAATTAATATTTCTAGCTTTTCCAAAGGTGCCCCTCACCCCTCTTATAAAAGGGCACTCCTACTTCTCATTTCTTCACACCTTAAAAGCCTTTTGGTTCGGCCAAACTCTGCCCAAATACTCTCCCAACTTCCCTCACTACAACCTAGATGCCTTAGTTTGATCAGAAAGCCAACCTAAGGAGCCCTTTTGATCAAATCAAAAGGAAGAACACGAAGAAGAGGTAATGTTTTCACCACCCCTTTTCAAGTTCCTTTCTTCTTCCACTTCTTCTTTCTTTGTTATTGCCATTCTAAAATAATAACTCCAGTATCTTATATATATTGTGATGTTATTATAAATATGGTACAACCATATTCAGTATTCTATCCACCCTTTGAATAACATGTCACCATACGTGCGTACGTACGGCTTACCGTCTCCACGTCGTGGTGTAATTGTTATTCAATATATTATTATTTTTATTGGTATAATAATGATATATAACTCATGAAAATAATAAATAAAACATGTTAATGATTCTGTATATATGATATACCATCCATTTATATATTATTTTATTATCAAAAGAATGATATTTTTGCTCGTGCGTACGTACGGACTACCGTCTCCACGAACGCGATGAGATTCATTCTCCATCGTATCCATTCAAGTATAATTATCATTTGATGATTTAAAAATGATGTTTAAGTACTTTATATCATTCTGGATATGAATAACATACAATAAACATGGCTTATGTAACAAAACATATAAAAGAAAACGAGTAAGTTAACACCCGAAACGACGATAATTCTAAGATATTATTAACAAATCAATGTTAAAAGATCATATATGATATCATATTAATATATATGATTCTTGTATAATTTAATAACAATTATTTCACCATTATACATGAGGTTAACCTACCCCATCCAAGGAAAATTACAAGGTAAGGGGTTTTCATCTCACTCCTTATTCCTGTGAGATTCATGCCATATTGCCACCATTACCTTTTGTGTGGTGTATGTACTTCCCATAATTATATTCTTTGTGTAATACACTCTAATTTATGTGTATTTACATATTCATTGTATGATACCTCTTTCATGGGTTGTATGTTTCATAAGTTACCAAATTGGTAAGGGTTATTTCACAATCTCTTCATTATCCGAGGTTGTTTATACGTAATAATCTACTGGGATCTCTTTATCATCCACATCCATGTTTCTTAAAAATGTATTTCAAAACATTTTTACTATTTACTAGAATATGAGTTAAAGTCATTTATACCCTTTTTGACTTCTATAAGTGGTTTATAAAGGAATCTTTCCATCGTTTTCCAAACAAGGTGCTTTTTAAACTTTTCGACAGAATTAAGGTAAGAATGTTTTTTTAACTTATACGGCGGGTGCGGCTATTTTCCGCTGTTATAAAATCTTCAAAGATTCCCTTACAAGCTTATAAGAATATTTTCAAAGAAAATGTTTTATTTTATATGGATCTTAAATGATTTCAAAATAAAAAGAGATATTTCTTTAAAAAGAATTTTGATTTCATCTATGTCAACATCCTTTGATGGATTTTACGCTTATTTAAAGTTGATTTGTTATGATACAAAACTTCTATATTATATTGAAGGTTTTGTGATTTGTTTGACTGTGGATGTTCTATTTTTATACCATTCATGGTTTATGGTGAAATTATTGACATTTCGTATGGTAGTTTTAATACGGATGTTTATGTTATGTTTAAACCTTTTCATATGGGAATGCATTGGACTTAATATGTTACGGGTGGAGCCCGCTATAGCTCCTCGATGCATCGGTAGGTCTCATGAGGCAAACTAGTGTCTTGGCACAAGGCCTTGACAAAATATTATTTGTAGTCTTGGCACGAGGCCTTGTCTATGTGGTTATGATAGTCTGGCATTATGCATTCCATCATTATGAAAGTGGTTATTGATTTTGCATGTGATTATTCGATTAGTAGAATATCCATGTGAATAAGTAAATGGCATTATTTCATTTTAATTATGCCATACTATGTTAGAAGTTCAAGATTGAAAGGATTTTTTTTTAGTAATGCATTGCCTTAAATGTTTATGCTTATTATGAAAGTTTCCGCTATATTGTTATCCTTACTGGGCATTTGAGCTCACCCCTTTTCTATGTTTTATTATTCCCAGGAAGTGAAGAAGTAAATTATGAATAACCTGCAGGGATATTATGTGGGGATATGAGTGTGGATTGTGGAGACAATATGTTGTTGTAGTACTTTTTCATTTTATGATGTAATGTAAGACTTATGAATATATCTAGTGTTTCCAAGGCTACTAAACCAATCGGTCTTTCGAGATTTGATCTTTCTTGTGATCATGACAATGTTATGTAATAATGCACCGACTCTGGGAAACTAGGGTTGGGGCGTTACAGTTGGTATCAGAGGAAGTTTAGTACAAACCTTAGAAGCTAGATTTAGATAAACTCTGATTAGAGCACGTAGACCTAAGATGAACTTTGAGGATTAGTATAGAAGAACTTCCTAGAATTTTGGTATTGTAGAGATTTTGTGAGTTTTCCGAGCAATACATCCCTATCTGGATACGAGCAGGTAGAGGCAGCTCTAGCACAGATGTACCTAGGGGTAAAACCCGAAAACACCACTTTGAACTAGACTCGAACGGGAACTGGTGCACGACAACGGGCCTTGCTGCACTCTTGGTTACGACACTCCTGGGGGATATACTTAGGATAACTCTCATTTTCTTTACAAATCATTTTGAAGGGATTATGAGTATATACTTCCTCAAAGAAAACATTCTTATGATTATGGATTATATCCATAAATAGTTCAATTTATGTTAAGTGTTATATAAGTATGGGATTATGTATTTTGATTCATAAACTGATCTAGTTTATGCCATTGTTTAGAAATGGCGCCTAGTGGAAGAAATGGAAACCGTATCAATGCACGCAATCCATGTAGGGATTGCCCTCCTGCTCAAGATAATTATAGTGGAGCTGGTGATGCAACTGGTGCTGATCAGCTAATCACCATACTGGGACAACTCACTCAGGTTATGAATAATAACCTTACCCATATGGAGCACCCTGATCCGCAGTGTGGAGGATCAATGTTAGATCGATTCATGAGCCAACAACCACCAACGTTCAATGGGAGTACAAATCCCTTAGTAGCTGAGCAATGGATAAATTCCCTAGAGAAAATATTTCAGGCTTTGGGGAGCAGTGAAAGGGAAAACGTTATCATGGCAGTTTACCGCCTCACTGGGGATGCTGATCAATGGTGGTCATTGATTCAAAATACGAAGGAAGATGATGAAGTATCTAATATGGAATGGAGGGAGTTCAAAGATCTGTTTTTAGAAAAATACTTTCCTCGCGACCATCGAGCAGATATGGAAAGGAAATTTCTAAGTCTGAGACAGAAGGAGGATGAGAATGTCACAAAGTATGAGGCTAACTTTACAAGGTTAGCAAGGTACACTGGTGATTATATACGTAACCAAAGAATTAAGATTGATCGTTTCTTTGATGGGTTAAAACCATTTCTCCGTCGAGCATTAGTCTCACAATCCTTCTCGTCATACGAAGACATTATCTCATGTGCTATCAAGACCGAAAAGGAATTCTCTAAGTCTTATGACTTTAAAGCAAAGCAATAGAAGAAGAGACCTTATGATCAATATGCTAATGGAAATAAGGGGAATAAGGGAAAGGTTGAATATCCAACATGTGGTAAATGTGGGAAGAAACACCCCGGTACTTGCTTGAAGGGAATGGGCGTCTATTACAAATGTGGTGAAAAAGGCCACCAAGCTCATGATTGCAAGGGGAAGAAGGAAGCTACCAACGTTCAGTGCTACAATTGTAGGGAGATGGGGAATTATGCAAATGAATGTCCTAAGCGTCAGGAGAACATACCTCAGAAAAGGCCAAGGGATCAAGGCCAAGCTTATGCTATCACTACTGCTGAGGTAGAAGCTCCGAAAGACGTGGTGGCAGGTAATTTAATGGTTTCCTCAAGTTTAGCAAATGCATTATTTGATTCTGGATCATCGCATTGTTTCATATCTTCCCAGTTTGCTAAGAAAATTAGATATTTCCAGTTTGATTTAACAAGGGAGTTGTCAGTTAAAACTCCTAAGGGATGTATCATTGCATCAAAGTTTTTCGAATCAGTCCCCATTAGAGCACATAAATGTTCTTTATCTGCTGATCTCATCGTCATACCTATGATTGAGTTTGATATAATCCTCGGTATGGACTGGCTTTCGGACTATGATGCGAAGATTTATTGTAAGAAGAAAGAGGTTACGATTCTTGATGATAATGATAAGGAACACCTCATCTTTAGAGCAGAATCATCACCACATAATTCTTATTTAGATCCACCCCCAGTAGCTCAACTTAATTCAATTATTGGGGAGGAAGAGAATGAAATAACTGTCGGTGAGGAAAGGAATGTTCAAATAGAGGATGTACCTATTGTGAAAGAATTTGTAGATGTATTTCCGGAAGATTTACCTGGACATCCTCCAGAACGAGAAGTTGAGTTTTCCATTGATTTAATTCCTAGATCAAGGCCTATATCGAAGACCCCTTATAGAATGGCCACTGTAGAATTAGTTGAACTAAAGAAACAACTAGAGGAATTGAGTAATAAAGGATTTATTCTCCCTAGTGTTTCTCCATGGGGAGCCCCTGTTCATTTTGTTAAAAAGAAAGATGGATCTATGAGGTTATGTATCGACTACAGGGAGATCAATGCAATAACGATAAAGAACAAGTATCCCCTACCTCGTATTGATGATTTTTTTGACCAACTACATGGAGCTCAATACTTTTCAAAGATTTACCTTTGATCTGGATACCATCAGTTGTGTGTGAAGAAGGAAGACATTCCGAAGACAGCATTTCGAACCAGGTACGGGCATTACGAGTTTACTGTAATGCCTTTTGGATTGACTAATGCACCCTCTGTATTCATGGATCTGATGAATAGAGTTTTTAAGGAGTATCTTGATGAATTTGTGGTGGTATTTATTGATGATATCTTGGTATACTCCAAAACCTACGAAGATCATGAAAATCACTTGCGCATTATCTTGAAGACTCTGAGGAGGCATGAATTATATGGAAAGTTTAGCAAGTGTGAATTCTGGCTCCATGATATTTCTTTTCTTGGCCATATTGTCTCTAAAGATGAAATCTCTGTTGATCCTTCTAAGACCAAGGCAATCCAAGAATTTCCAGCACCTACGAGTAAAACTGAGGTACGTAGTTTTATTGGTTTGGCAGGTTATTATCGACGCTTCGTCCAGAATTTTGCCCGATTGGCTAACCCATTAACGAAGCTCACACGTAAAGGGGTTAAATTTGTTTGGACAAAAGAGTGTGAAGAATGTTTCGAAGAACTGAAGAAAAGATTAGTCAATGCTTCTATATTGACTCTACCATCGGGGAATGATGGGTTCGTTATTTATAGTGATGCATCGAAGAAAGGACTTGGTTGTGTCCTTATGCAGAATGATAGAGTTATTGCCTATGCATCACGACAGTTGAAAATTCATGAACAAAACTATCCTACTCATGATCTCGAGTTAGCAGCTGTGATCTTTGCTTTGAAGATATGGAGGCACTACCTCTATGGTGAAAAATGTGAGATTTATACTGATCACAAGAGTTTGAAGTATATTTTCTCACAAAAAGAACTCAACATGAGGCAAAGGAGATGGCTTGAATTACTCAAGGATTATGATTGCACGATACACTACCACCCGGGGAAAGCAAACAAGGTGGCAGATGCTTTGAGTAGAAAAGACCATGGAGTTTTGAACAATATGAGAATTGAAAGGGATCCAATTTTCATGGATCTAGTGAAGATGGACATGGGAATAACCAGGGAAGGCGAAACATTAATTCTTTTTCAAATGGTTGTTAAACCATCTTTACTAGAAAGGATTAAGAGTACTCGGACCGATGATGAAGAATTTCAAAAGAATATTAAAGCTGTGAATGATGGGAGATTGAGAGACTTTGTGTATGAAGATGGAATTTTGAAATTCGGGAAGAGACTTTGTGTTCCTGATATACCTGATCTAAAAAGGGAATTGCTGGAAGATGCTCATAGTTCCAATTTCTCTATACACCCTGGGAGCACCAAAATGTATAGAGATTTGAAGGAACATTTTTGGTGGGACAACATGAAGAAGGAGATTGCTGATTTTGTGTCAAGATGTATGGTTTGTCAGCAAGTGAAAGCTGGAAGGCAACAACCTGAAGGAGTCATGAAACCTCTTCCCTTACCGGAGTGGAAATGGGACAATATTACGATGGACTTTGTCATGGGGCTACCAAAGACTCCTAGAAGGAACGATGCAATATGGGTTATTGTTGATCATCTTACCAAGTCAGCACATTTTCTTGCTATAAGAGAAGATCTACCCCTGGAACGTCTAGCAAGCCTATATATTAATGAAGTTGTGAGACTTCATGGAGTACCCCTATCAATTGTTTCTGATCTTGATCCCCGTTTTACTTCAAGATTTTGGAAAAGTCTCCAGAAATCCCTGGATACTGAACTTCTTTTGAGCACTGCTTACCACCCTCAGACAGATGGACAATCAGAACGGACTATTCAGACCTTAGAAGACATGTTGAGATCTTTCTCACTTGACTTTCAGGGTATGTGGGATCAATATTTACCTCTGGTATAATTTTCCTATAACAATAGCTTCCATTCGAGTATTCAGATGGCACCATATGAAGCGTTATACGGAAAGAGATGTCGTACACCAACCTGTTGGGATGACGTCGGTGAAAGAAAACTTGTAGGCCTAGAACTGGTGGAGGAAACGGTGGAAAAGGTGAAGGTAATCCAAAATCATATCAAAGCATCTCAAAGTAGGCAGAAGAGCTATGCCGATAATCGAAGGAAGGATTTGGAATTTCAAGTCGGTGATCATGTTTTACTGAAGGTATCTCCATGGAAGGGAGTCATACGTTTTGGTAAGAAAGGTAAATTGATTCCCAGGTACATCGGACCTTTCGAAATTCTAGAACGAATTGGGGCTATAGCTTACCGATTGGCAATGCCGCCAAGTCTCTCCAAAGTTCACGATGTGTTCCACATATCTCTGTTGAGAAAATACATGCCTGACCCAACGCATGTACTTACTTATGAGGAATTAGAACTGGAACCCGATCTATCTTATTGCGAAGAGCCCATCAGGATTCTTGATACAAGAGAAAAAGTACTGAGAAACCGGACAACGCGTCTGGTAAAAGTTTTGTGGAGAAACCATAAGATGGAAGAGGCAACGTGGGAACCCGAGGAACTTATGATGAAGAACCACCCGAGTCTTTTCATGTGATAAGTATTCTAGAAATTTCGAGGACGAAATTATTTGAAGGAGGGGAGAATGTAACACCCCAAGCTTCTATGGTACGCTTCTCTTTGAATAATTTGATAGCGTGTGTTGTACGCAACACCGAGTTATAACACACCATAACCAATCAAACTAGCCGTTATGAATAGTAATACCTGCTTTTTGAAAATATATATATTTTATATTTCAAAATGGACTTCATTTTTGGATTCGGAATACCGAATTTAGCCTAAGGTGAAATTTTGGTACTTTTCGGATAACTTTAATATTTTGATGAATAGTGAAAATTACTAAATTTTAATTAAAAACAACTTTTTTAATAAAATTAATTAATAGTGATAAATTATGAATTTGAGTGGTTTTAAAGTATATTTAGAATATATTTTTACCATTTAATATAATGTTGGTCATTGGACATAATTTTACAATTAAACCGAACATAAACAAGTGTCAATCTTTTGATAGTTATTATCTCTTAAAAACACGCTTTTTGTTTTAACAGCGGGAATTAATTTTAAATTAATTTATGCCACTTCTGTGTTTTGAATTTAGAAAAATGGATTCCATATTTGGAATCAGTATGTCCAAATTGTGTAAATAGGCAACTTTTATTTTTAGACATTTTGAATAATTACTGCGGTAAATATTTTATTTACCATGGTTAAGGGTAAATCCGGTAAATAAGGGTTAACAAATAATATTATAATAATACTAAATTACCCTAAAACGTGTCCTAGCCTTATTGGTTGATACATGTTCGACCATAGGCATCTTTGGGTCGATTTGGGGACCCCATGGTGCCACTTGTAGGTGATAGAGACACTTTATTTTAATTAAGTTAAAATGAATACAAAAATGACACAAGCATATATCTTTTAGCAAAAAAATTTTTACATAGGGTTATATATGTTGGATTTTAGATTATAAATATTCATTAGAAAGATAAAAATATTTACTACATATTTATATTTTATTTATAATTTTTAGACATTAAATAATTTAATTTATTTATGACACAATGATGATGAATTAATTACTATAATAGTGAAAAATTTAAATAATTGATATTATAAATACCCAAATAAATATAATATGAAACTTTTAATGAATTAAACTAATTTTCTTGGATAATATGATATATTAGTATTGATTTAATTAACTTTTTTCGAAGTAATCAATCTGTTATGAGTTTCACAAAAATCAACTATTGAATAGTGTCAAAATTGACATAAAAGAGTTCTTAAAACAAATATTATATTATTAATTGATATTAAATTCCTAAAAATCTAAGGTTCGTCCAATAGACTTATATAATGATAGGTTCATTATTAATGGACCACTTTGGGGTCTCTTGGATTTATATAGTAAGTTTAGTAACCATATTATATAAAAATAAAAGAGACATTTTAAAAGTGAAACTAATTAACTTATAGTTAATACTTAAAGATAAGGTTAATATAAGTACCCAAACCTGTCTAAATTCTATTGGTTGAGTTTTTTTCGACCTATCCCAACCTTAAAATTTAAATAATCAACTTTGGAGCCATTAGAAACCGAATATGAATTTATTATAAATTAATATTTCTAGCTTTTCCAAAGGTGCCCCTCACCCCTCTTATAAAAGGGCACTCCTCCTTCTCATTTCTTCACACCTTAAAAGCCTTTTGGTTCGGCCAAACTCTGCCCAAATACTCTCCCAACTTCCCTCAATACAACATAGAGGCCTTAGTTTGATCAGAAAGCTAACCTAAAGAGCCCTTTTGATCAAATCAAAAGGAAGAACCCGAAGAAGAGGTAATGTTTTCACCACCCCTTTTCAAGTTCCTTTCTTCTTCCACTTCTTCATTATTTGTTATTACCATTCTAACATAATAACTCCAGTATCTTATATATACTGTTATGTTATTATAAATATGGTACAACCATATTCAGTATTCTATCCACCCTTTGAATAACATGTCACCATACGTGTGTACGTACGGCTTACCGTCTCCACGTCGTGGTGTAATTGTTATTCAATATATTATTATTTTGATAGGTATAATAATGATATGTAACTCATGTAAATAATAAATAAAACATGTTAATGATTCTGTATATATGATATACCATCCATTTATATATTATTTTAATATCAAAAGAATGATATTGTCACTCGTGCGTACGTACGGACTACCGTCTCCACGAACGCGATGAGATTCATTCTCCATCGTATCCATTCAAGTATAATTATAATTTGATGATTTAAAAATGATGTTTAAGGACTTGATATCATTATGTATATGAATAAGATACAACAAACATGGCTTATGTAACAAAACATATAAAAGAAAACGAGTAAGTTAACACCCGAAACGACGATAATTCTAAGATATTATTAACAAATCAATGTTAAAAGATCATATATGATATCATATTAATATATATGATTCTTATATAATTTAATAACAATTATTTCACCATTATACAGGAGGTTAACCTACCCCATCCAAGGAAAAGTACAAGGTAAGGGGTTTTCATCTCACTCCTTATTCCCGTGAGATTCATGCCATATTGCCACCATTACCTTTTGTGTGGTGTATGTACTGCCCATAATTATATTCTTTGCGTAATACACTCTAATTTATGTGTATTTACATATTCATTGTATGATACCTCTTTCATGGGTTGTATGTTTCATAAGTTACCAAATTGGTAAGAGTTATTTCACAATCTCTTCATTATCCGAGGTTGTTTATACGTAATAATCTACTGGGATCTCTTTATCATCCACATCCATGTTTCTTAAAAATGTATTTCAAAACATTTTTACTATTTACTAGAATATGAGATAAAGTCATTTATACCCTTTTTGACTTCTATAAGTGGTTTATAAAGGAATCTTTCCGTCGTTTTCCAAACAAGGTGCTTTTTAACCTTTTCGACAGAATTAAGGTAAGAATGTTTTTTTAACTTATACGGCGGGTGCGGCTATTTTCCGCCATTATAAAATCTTCAAAGATTCCCTTACAATCTTATAAGAATATTTTCAAAGAAAATGTTTTATTTTATATGGATCTTAAATGATTTGAAAATAAAAAGAGATATTTCTTTAAAAAGAATTTTGATTTCATCTATGTCAACATCCTTTGATGGATTTTACGCTTATTTAAAGTTGATTTGTTATGATACAAAACTTCTATATTATATTGAAGGTTTTGTGATTTGTTTGACTGTGGATGTTCTATTTTTATACCATTCATGGTTTATGGTGAAAGTATTGACATTTCATATGCTAGTTTTAATACGGATGTTTATGTTATGTTTAAACCTTTTCATATGGGAATGCATTGGACTTAATATATGACGGGTGGAGCCCGATATAGCTCCTCGATGCATCGGTAGGTCTTATGAGGAAAACTAGTGTCTTGGCACAAGGCCTTGACAAAATCTTATTTGTAGTCTTGGCACGAGGCCTTGGCTATGTGGTTATGATAGTCTGGCATTATGCATTCCATCATTATGAAAGTGGTTATTGATTTTGCATGTGATTATTCGATTAGTAGAATATCCATGTGAATAAGTAAATGGAATTATTTCGTTTTATTTATGCCATACTATGTTAAAAGTTCAAGATTGAAAGGCTTTGTTTTAGTAATGCATTGCCTTAAATGTTTATGCTTATTATAAAAGTTTCCGCTATATTGTTATCCTTACTGGGCATTTGAGCTCACCCCTTTTCTATGTTTTATTTTTCCCAGGAAGTGAAGAAGTAAATTATGAATGACCTGCAGGGATATTATGTGGGGATATGAGTGTGGATTATGGAGAGAATATGTTGTTGTAGTAGTTTTTCATTTTATGATGTAATGTAAGACTTATGAATATATCTAGTGTTTCCAAGGCTACTAAACCAATCGGTCTTTCGAGATTTGATCTTTCTTGTGATCATGCCAATGTTATGTAAAAATGCACTGACTCTGGGCAACTAGGGTCGAGGCGTTACATGATGTGATCTAAATGATCCAAAAGTTTATGTTTCTTATTTAAAATGACATTTTAGTAAGAAAGACAACTGACATACTCAAAACCAAGAAAATGCATTTTGATTATTTTGATACTTTATGAAGATTATCTGTAAGTCATTTAAGACTTATAGGAATCATCCAAACCTAATTCTAACCTATGTTGTGACCGATATAACACAAAGTACATATTTTTATTTAAAATTGACATCAATTTTAGTAAAATGGACAACTGACCTAAACAAGACTGATAAAACACATTCATATTGTTTTATTACTTTAAGAAAATGATACATAAGTCATTTTTGATGTGTAGGAATTAGTAAAACTTAAATATGATACATTATGTGCCCAATATTAATTAAAGTCTCCGTTATCAGTTTAAAATTGATATTTTAGTTCAAAAAGTGTCACTCGCTGAAAAATGATCAAATGCGCTCTAATTTTCTTGATAATTTAGGAAAACGATTCATAAGTAATTTTTAACGTGTAGGAATCAGTTTCACATCAAACTGATACACAATGTGATCAAAATAATTCAAAAGTGTGTGTTTCCAATTTAAAATGACATTTTAGTAAAAAAAACTAACGTACTCAAAACCGAGCAAACACTTTCATATTTTTTTGATACTTTAGGAAAATAATCTACAAGTCATTTGTGACATTTGGAGAATAGAATCACCTAAATCTGATGCATGGTGTGATCTTTATGACTCCAAGTGCATATTTTTGTTTAAAATTGACATCAATTTTAGTAAAATTAACACTTACTATTAATTTATTTATCTATATTATTACTAACATAAGAATTATTTTCTTATACAAGTGAATTATTTTTCATGAGTAGGGGTGGTTTTTTGGAAATAAAAATAATTGGGGTTGGGATTAAAAGACAAAGGAATATTTATTTATTTTAATGAATGTAATAATTTTTATTTATGTAATTGTATAAAAAAATGTTTGAAATTTATATAATATATTGTTTTTTTCTTTTATTTATGTTGGAAATTTAATTTAATTTAAATTCTGTATTGGCACTTGTTTTTGTTGATATTTGGTTTGTTTATGGTTTTTCAATGTGCTTTTACAGCATAGTGTGTTGTTGCAGCACACTACAGTATCAAACTTTATCAGTGCTTTTAAAAGAGCTGATAAGGGTTCATTTATTATCACATCAATAAGAGTTGATAAACATCCCTTTATCAGTGATAAAAAAGCGTAGATAAAGGGGTCCTTTATAAGTGCTTTTAAAAGTGCTGATAAATGTGTCCTCTATTAGCACTTTTAATAGTGCTAAAAAAGGACCCCTTTATCAGCACTTTTTTTTCACCGATAAATGGCCCCTTTTCAGTGCTTTTTTAGCACTAATAAAAAGACTAGGTCTTTCAATATTTCTTAGGTATTTATTAATCTTATAGCAATGATAATGGAAATTTATATCACTGTTAACGGCCTATTTTTTTCTAGAGACACAAGAACATGCACTAACATAGAATGGAAATAATAAATATTGATAGGGTTAAACTACTTGGCACTTGATTGTGTGGGGTAAAAATAAAAAAACAACTAGATAAGTTTCTTAAATATCATAATCTATTCATCACCAATGCCTTTGTTTTTTATGATGGGGAATCCATTTCCTTCATAGCTTAACATTTTTTATCTCTTTCGAGAAAGTCCTAAATATTCACATGTCTCTTAGCATAAAAAATTCTATTAAAAGAAAAAAGGATTCCACATAATTTTGAATGAAAATGTTATCTTGAAGAGTTTAAACATGATTTCTTTTGAATATTATGATAAATAATTACTTGAATTTAAATTTAGATTTGGGTTGGTGGGTTAGTTTATTACTGGTCACCAGAAATTTTTAGTAGTCATGAAAAGAATTGAATTTTTTGGAATCATTGTGTTTTCCATTAAATTGATCCATCCATAACATTGTATTATTAATTTTTTTCAATTCAAAATTATCTATACTAGAAGAAAACATGGAAATTTAAAGGAAATTCATTGAAGTATCTAAAATTATCCATATATTTTCATCCAAGAAATGAATATTTCATTATTCTTATTTGGTTTTAGTTAAACCACATTCATATTCATAGTATAGACTAATACTTTTTAATGAAAATTAGTAATAGGATTTTTCATCTCATTTAAGTTGACACTAACACTATTACTAGACACCAACCATCAATTTCTAACATATATGAAGTTGATGTCCCTCCACCCATTTAAAATTTCAAATAGATTAACAATGCTAAGAAGGTTTTTCTCATAATAACTTATTTTATGACCCCCTTATTGTTGTTTAATATTCCATATCAAATTGTTGGAGTCTGACATAATGAATTTTATACATAACAACTATATTTATAATAAAATATGTGGATCTTAATCCACATGTCATTCTCCATGTTACCAATCTTCCCACTATTTTTATGCTTCCCTCTAACCCTTTTTTCTTATTGGTCTCCCCTCTTCTCATCCATTTTATTATTTTCAAGAATAAAATACCTTAAAATAATATTAATAAATGTAATTCATTAATTACTCATGGGAAAATTTAATTTTAAAATTTATTAATATAACATTTCTCATGTAAATGCACAAATTAATACAACTCTTTACATATATGTTTATAAAACATTCTATATGTTTTAATTACTCTAGGAACAATTTAAGTTTCGTCTTTATTAATAAACAATGCACATGTATATGAATTGGACGTATTTATACACAATAGATTCTTAAATTTTAGTTCTATATCATGTATGAAAATTATAAGTTTAGATTCTGTCATGAACTGTATATTTAGATGAAAAAATATAGTGTCAATGTAATTCTCTATTTGTTTATTCTCATGATTATACAATTTATTAATACTTACATACATATGCTTATGCTTATGCCAATTCTCATTTTAATCCTTATATAACTACTGAAATACACACATTTTCAAGTTGATGGTGCATATGCTTATGCTTATTCTTAAACACTCACTAATATACAATCACATTATCAAATTAATAGTGTGAATGCCTTTGATTATTTTTATATCCATGAATATATAAATACTATAATATATATAATTTTTGATAATATAATATAAAATTATTTTAAAAAATACGATAATATATAAAGCATATAAAATGCATTTTCCTTCACCTATTCTTATATAGAAACATTATTATTAATATATGTATGCTTATGGGTAGGGTCATTATTACACTAATGTGTATACCAAAAATTAAATAATACACATTTTCATGTTGTTAGTGACTATGATTTCTTGTCTTTATAGATATACTGTAATATATATAAATTTTCAAGTTTTCAGTTCTTATTCTTATGCTTATGCTTCTAGAAATTCTAAAACACATACACATTATCATATACTATAATATAAATTTTCTAAAATTATGCATATGTGTTGCATTATATTAACATTCTTAACATGAAAAATATATATAGTTTTATATGTAACAGTCTCAATGATATTCATTTATGAATAACTTGTGCTGATGGATTAGGTTTTATCTATTAATGACATTAATTTTTTTCTTGGAGAGAGATTTGTTTTTAGACTTCGATGATGAATATTCACTACAAGTTACCCATTAGAGTAATTTATTTTTAACATTTAAACTATGTTCTTCATATTTTTTAGGTATGTTACGTGCATGGAATTATATATTTATCAAAAATCTTAAACATTATTTACCTATTATTAAAAAATATGATTCTTTCATCATGAAATCTTCTTAATAAATTCAATTATGTCAATTCACCAGGTATAGCTTTATTAAACATTTTCGTTAACATATTTAAACTTAATCATAGGTTGTACTTATGTTTATGAATAACATTTTTAATTAAATTCAAATATTAATCATTATTGACATTTTCCTTTGAAAATTTATGTAATATTTTTTTCTTCTACATCTGATTTACAAGACTCATTAAGAGATTCATGAATTGATGAAAAATTATTTTTATTTCTCATATATGACAATAAAAAAATTCCTCATCCTCAATATTTTTGATCTCATAAGAAGCTATTATGTTTAGATATACCTCTATCACATGAAAAATGTCCTCTTACTGTTAAGGAGATGGTATGCCAATAAATTTTCTAGAATCATCCTTAAATGATAAAACCCATTTATATTATAGTTTTCACGACCCATCCCAGTGGGGCCCAAGTCGTGACTCCCCAAGCCCACCTCCAATAGGCCAGGGGCTGGTGACTAGCACCGAGTAGGCTTATTACTAACATGGGAGGCATTGCCTAAGTACCAGTACACACGCACACATCTCCAAGCCCACAAATGCTGAAATGTAAAAACCGATAAGGAACAAAAATGCATGCATACAACTAACCCAACCAACAGAGTACGGCGAATGGTAGAGTACTAAAAAGTAAACTGGGCCAGAATACAAGCCCACCAAAAACAAGAGTCTGAAAACCGCAAATTTCAACCTGTAAACACAAAACGTACTGGGACTGCCTGCTCATAGCCATAGGAATGACTTGGTCTGTAGGGAACTATGAAAGCTTGGTAATGTCCGGGTCCACCCTGGACTCTGTCAAAAGGCTGATCGTCTGCACAAGACACCAGACGTGCGGGCAAAGCCCGTGCAGGGGTGAGTATGACAATACTCAGTAGAAGACCTCGAAAACCACAAATAAGTACACAAAGTAAAGGTATAGTCAGATATGCACAGTATATGTCTACATAACATATAGAACAAACCAGATATACTCAAAACCCAGACCCGTAGTCTAGTGACAAGTCACACAACCGCATACCCCCATTAGGGATTCTGTTCGAAGATTTCATGATGCACTCGTTCCGAGAGAACATACTCCATGAGTATTATAGCTCCGATGACGTCCGTCCGAGAAGTTCTGTTCATCGGGAACCATCACGAGAGGTAGCTACACTCATTACGGGAGACAAACTTCTGAGTGGGAAGGTTACGGTAGATAGATGCACTCATTATGGGAGACACACTCTTGAGTGGGAAAGATCATGATACACAGATGATTATCACTGCTAGGGCCATGGAGGATACCGCGACTCATCCCGAATTCACCTACTAGGTAGAGGATCAACACCCAGTGGAGTTGTTCACATCGATGCCTGACTCTACCTAGGGTCTGGAATGGATAGAGGATCTCGATCTGGGCCTCTGGGATGGATGCCTAATTCTATCACAGAAATTTCTACTGAAGGGATCATACTCCTGAAAAAGGAAACAATACCTGACCTTCAGGGGAATGAGAAGAAGGGGCACTAACCCAAACAAAATATGTCCAAGATACGGTGAACAAGAGGAATATGTTGTTTCCCAAAAATTACACGGCGTGTAGAAAAGTTACACGCCGTGTTGTCTGACCCCGGGTACTGCCCGTGTACAATGGCCCGTGTCATAAGGTTGGTCATGTAGAAAAACTGAGTACACGGCTGTAGTATAGTGTACACGCCATGTCTGAGCAACTAGGGTTGGCTCCGTGTTGCTGGCCATGTGGTCGTACATGGTTATCAACCCATTTACTCTAACCCTTGTCTGTGTATCCCCGGGATACACGTCGAGTTCCGCGTAGCCGCCTCTGTCATGTTGCACACGCTGTGTTCTGAAGTCGTGTAGATCATCCCGTGTAAGTGTATTTCCCAAAATACTTGTCGAGATTTGGGTAAAGTCCAACACTCCATGTTACCAGGGCTACACACTGTGTGATTCCTCTCTGAACCCTGAAACCCTAGTCACCGCCAGTACTACATGGCGTGTTCTTCGGAAGTACAGGTCGTGTATTCTGGAAATTTCCAGAAACGATGCTCATCGCCGGCGTGCCTCCCGTGCTGCCCCAATCATTGATCCAGCCATCCGATCGCTACGAAGCTCCCGAGTTTTGGTCGCCCTGACTCCACGAAGCTTCCTCCAGTGTTTCCGGACCTCCGATCAGCCCTGAAAACATGCTTTGATCTTCCCGCGCGAAGAACGCTAAAATAACGACCTCTTCTGATTCAGTCCGATTCATCGTCTTCCATCGTAGTCGCACCTCCGTAGGGTCGTAGCGATTTAGGACCCTCGATTTAGGATCATTGTGTCATAGAATGGATGTGCAACGATCAGTTGTTTGTCGCCCCGTGGAGAATGTGAAGAACGCGTGAGAAGAAAGAGGGAAGAAATCCAATAAACAAATTGAGGAACGAACATCTGCCGTCGTTTGTCATGGTGTTGATCCGCTCCCATTAATAGGCTTAAACAGATCAGAAATTAAAAATAGTAAATAAAATTGATTAATTCCCCATAATCATCCCAAATAAAATCCCTCCCGCAAGAACATACGAATCCGCGGATCAACTTGTTCGTGGTTGATCCGCATTCGTCGTTTGAACTCAAAACGGGAAAGGGGGAATGAAATAACAACCCCTACCTTTAGAAAGGGTTGATCGTTGACGAAGGTGTCATGCTTCCATCATCGTTAAGACCCTTGAACTTCGTTGCTGCATCGATTCTCTACTTTGATCCGTCTTCGTTCATCACCGAGAGTTTTCCCCAACGCCTCGCGGATTCTCCAGAGGTTCCTCTCAATCGTCGCCAACGAGAAACATTCGATTATCCCAATAAAAGGGAAACGTGTTTGGCATTTAATTACGTGGCGGTATTAATGAGTCCAACTTTCCATTTTTGTGTCATTATGACGCATCATTAATTTAGGAAACAACTGCCCCGTTTTCGCACTGTAGCGGATGTTTCCATAAAAGAAATAAAATAAACAAGCAAATTTATTTTATTTTATTTTACTTAAAACTTCCGAAAATTAACTTTTTCCCTCGATCCGTGCCGGTCAAGGTTAGGCTCTTTCTTAGGTAAAGTCATCGTCCCAGATGTAACCGTGCCCTCAGATTTTGAATCTGGGCATCCGTTTGGAAACTGCCACAACCACGCACAAGTGCCGACTCACTTGGCTTAAAAAGTTCAAACCACCATCTAAGGCTCACTGGGCCTCAAAATGATGTGTCTTTTTCACACCTGGTCTCGAAATAATTCCATATAATAATACAAAAAATATACATGGAAAATATGAGACATTACATTCTCCCCACCTTGGGGCTTTACGTCCCCGAAAAGACAAAACAAAGGCTACTAAAAAAGATGAGGGTGTTGGGCATGGATCTGGGCCTCCTGATCTCATGTGCTCTCCTAAAGATTCTCGTGCTACCACTGGATGCGCACTAGGGGAATCAATCACCCTCAAAGGATCCTCTCCTGCCGATCCTCGATCTCCACCGGGTACTCAGCAAAGGTCCCTCCATCCTCGATGTTCAGCTCACCCCTGTCGATGACGTGCGATGGGTCATGCACGTACCTCCTCAACTGCGACACGTGGAAGACATCATGTACCCGATGCAACTGTGGTGGTAGAGCTAGGCGGTACACCACCTCGCCAACTTTGAACAGTATCTGGAAAGGTTTGATGAACCTTGGAGATAGCTTGTCGCCTCATCCAAATCTTCACAACCCTCATCGAGGTGAGACCCGAAGAAAGACGTGGTCTCCCTCTTCGAACTCCAGAGGTCTCCGTCATTGGTTAGCATAAGACTTCTGCTGGCTATGTGCAGTCTTCATCTGCTCCCGGATGATCTGCACCTTCTCGGTGGTAGCTCGCACCAACTCTTGACCCATGAGTGATGACTCTCCGGGGTCGGTCCAGCAAAGTGGGGACTGGAAGGGTCTCCCATACAAGGCCTCGAACGATGCCATAATGATGGTGGAGTGGTAGCTATTGTTGTATGAAAACTCCACCAGTGGTAGGTGGTCCTCCCAATGGTGACCAAAGTCTAAGATACAGTCTCGCAACATATCCTCCAAAACCTGAATGGTCCTCTCCGTCTGACCATTAGTTTGGGGATGAAACGCTGTGCTCAAGCGTAGCTGAGTCCCAAAAGCCTCATGAAATCCCTTCCACAATCAGGATGTGAAACGGGCATCTCAGTCTGAGACTATAGTCGAGGGGATGCCATGAAGCCGAACTATACCCTACACATAGAGGCGTCCCAAGCTCTCTACGGAACTCTTCTCCCTGATAGCTAGGAAGTGGGCCAACTTGGTGAGTCGATCAATGATAAACCAGATAGAATCATGCCCCTTGTATGTCCGTGGTAAGCCTTTCACGAATTCCATCGATATTCCATCCCACTTCCACTCTGGGATTTCTAGGGGTGAGCTAATCCCACTATAACCTGGTGCTCAGCCTTCACTTGCTGGCATGTAATGCATCGGGAAACGAACTCTGCTACTTCCCTCTTTATGCCTGACCACCAAAACTATCATCGGAGGTCCTGGTACATCTTTTCCACTCCATGATGTACCGCCAAAGGGGATTCATGAAACTCCATCAGGACCTCCTCCTGAAACACCACTGGTACAATAGTGTGTCCTCTGAAAAGAAGCAAGTGCTCCCCACCTTGAGAATATCCATTAGAAGCATGTTCTGTGGATAACTGAGCACGTAAATCATCATAGTCGAAATTCCCAAGCTGTGCTTCCGTAACTTGTTGTATGAGTGGAGGGGTGACAACCATCGATTTTAGATGGGTATAACTTCTCTGTCCACGAAGGACAACTACAACGTGGCTAGCTGCTCTATCTCCTCACTCAACAATTGTGAGCTCGACCTTATACTCAGGGCATACGCCACCTTGTTCCCTTTCCCAAGAGTATAGACGATCTCAAAATCATAATCTTGGAGGAACTCTAGCAAACGCCTCTGCCTCAGATTCAGATCTTTCTGTGAGAAGATGTACTTGAGGCTCTTGTGGTTAGAGTAGACAATAAACTGCTCACCCATGAGGTAGTGTCTCCACCTCTTCAATACGAATACTACCGCTGACAACTTGAGATCATGGGTCGCATAGTTCTGCTCATGTGGCTTATGCTGGCGTGAACCATAAGCAATCACTTCCTGTCTCTGCATCAGGAATTAATCTCCGGTAATATCCTGCCAACCCAAGGAAGCTCCGCACCTCCATCACATTCTGAGGTGGATCTCATGCTAACACAGCCTCCACCTTGGCTGGGTCTACAGCTACTCCATCTGATGAGATAACATGTCCCAGAAAGTGGACCTCCTGAATCTAGAACTGACACTTTTAGAGCTTCCCATAAAGCTGGTGCTCCCGAAGTACGTCTAGAACCATCCGTAGGTGTCTCACATGCTCCTCTTCTGACACCGAGTACACGTGGATGTCGTCGATGAAGACCACTATGAACTGGTCCATGTATGGATGGAAAATATGGTTCATCATCCCCATGAACACTGCAGGGGTGTTTGTCATGCCGAAAGGCATCACCAAGTACTCATAGTGACCGTAGAGGCATCTGAAAGCCGTCTTTGGTATATCCTCGTCCCGTACTCGTAACTGGTGATAGCCTGATCGAAGGTCAACCTTCGAGAACCATTGTTCCCCTCTTATCTGATTGGAGAGGTCGTCGATCCTTGGCAGTGGATACTTGTTCTTCACCGTCACCTGGTTCAGGCACCGGTAATCCAGGAACAACCTCAAACTCCCGTCTGCCTTCTTGGCAAACAAGACTGGGGCCACCCAGGGTGAAACACTAGGTCTTATGAAACCCTTGCTCTGTAAATCCTCCAACTTCACCCTCATCTCGCGAATCTCTGTGGGATCCATCCAATATGCCGATGAGGAAATCGGTGTCTCCTCGGGGTGTAAGTCGATGCAGAAGTTGATTTCCCGGCGGGGAGGTAATCCTGGAACATTTTCAGGAAAGACGTCCTCGTACTCCACCACTACTACTAGGAATTGTGAGGTCACAACATCTACTGCTCTGAGGGTAAGGCTAGCCATCTCATGAGCGATTAGTTGTACCCTCTTATGCATGAGCTCATTTTGTGTTGTCTGGGTTTCCCTTTCTTCGACAAAGGAAAACCTTGTTCCATCACGGCAGACACACCACACTCTTTGCCTAAAACAGTCAATCTGGGCATGGACTGAAGATAAACAATCCATACCGAGAATGATGTTGTAAGGCCTTGATGCTACCACCAAGAGGTTCCAACCGAAACTCTCAACTCCAAGGGTAAGATCACACTATCTGCAAAGGTGCGTGATCATCGAGTCTCCTCCTGTAGGTGTCTCCAAGCGTAAGGATTGAGTCAACGGTTCTACCGGAATCTCAAGGTTTTGTACAAGACATGTGGCTATAAAGGAATGACTATAACCTGTGTCTATGAGTACGGAAACCAAAGTAGAAAAGACATATATCGTACCTCGAATCATCCCTGGAGCCCCTGGGTCGTATGCCTCGACCGCATGCAGCTATCCCCGCCCCTGTCCCCCAGCTCCCTGAGTCTGGTGCGGACCTCCTGGGGGTGGGGGTGGAAGTAAGTCGAAGCATCTACCACCACCCGCAGCTCTCCCTACTCCTCTGCCACGTCCGCCGCCTGGCGGGTCTGCCTGTTCCACTCTCTGCCTCTGCCTTGGTGGTCCATCCACCACTTCCATGTCAACAGCTCGATGGGTCAAGCAATCTCTAGCGAGATTTCCCCTACCGTCGCATGTGTAGTATCGCTTTTCCCTATGATGTATAGATCCATCGTGAGAGCCCTAGATTGTCGATACTCTATCCTAGGTCCTCCTATGACGTTTCCCACATCCAGATCCCTATGTCTGACACTGGCTCCCCACTGCTGATGTCTCTGCACCTGTCTGCCTGCTGCTGACTGTTGTTGGCTGTCTCTACTCTGCCGAGAATCTCTTGATCACCAAATCTCACTCGAGCACTCCAGCATAAGTCGATATGCATAGAGGCACAACACTATCTCAGATGTCACATCGTAGACCTCACTCAAAGGTCCTAGCTCTGAAGTGCTGATCCTTAACCATATCCATCGAGTACCTGGTGAGGTTGGTGAACCTTGATGAATAGTCAACTACTGTCATACTGCCCTGCTGGAGATGAAGAAGCTCCTGGATGAACACAACTCTCAATGTAAGAAGCTCCTGGATGCACACAACTCTCAATGTAACCGGAGAGAACTCCTCCCTGAAGAGTCGCTCAAACTCCATCCATGAAAGGGTCTCCTTGTAATGAGTCTGTGTGGTCAGACTCCACCATCGTTCTGCCAAACCCTGAAGAAGGCTCGCTCCTAGGATCACCATCTGGTCTGCTGGTGTCCTCACTAGATGGAAAACTATGGTCACCGCCTCAAGCTAGTGCTCAGCCGCTTGAGGGTCGGGCTTGCCTCGGAACCTGAGGAGTCTCTGTCTCTGAAACTCATGGAGCGCGCTAAGCCTGCGCTACTCGTCGGTCGGTACTTTAGGTACCACTGGCTGCTCCACTGGTGGTGGTACAGTGGGTGCACCACCTGGTGGAAATGCCTGGGGAACTAGTCCCTTTATCGAAGCCTAGTCATTAAGGGGGTCATCCTCGTCATCGTGCTTCTTAATCCTAGTGGGTATGCGTCACAGAGGCATCCTGTAAGGAAAAAAGATGTACTATGGTCAATGAGTATATCTGGATAGCTGACAAAAAGGACATGGAAAACACAACCCATTCTTATATGATGCATGTACCTTTTATTTCCCCGCAACCAGTGTTTTTGTGTACCGAGTCCAAAAGCAAGTTATCAGAGTCCTGGTGTATGGATACATTGGTCGCCGCACCAACACTAGAGTCTATGGCCTGAAAGCCGAACCCGAATCACTTAACACTGTTTCCCCAAACCAACTCACAGACTCTTGGTCCTAAGGTAGAACCGACCACCTTTGATACCACTCTATCACGACCCATCCCAGTGGGGCCTGCGCCCTGACTCCCTAATCCCGCCTCCAATAGGCCAGGGGCTGGTGACTAGCACTAAGTAGGCTTATTACTAACATGGGAGGAATTTACTAAGTACCTATACACACGCACAAATCTCCAATCCCACAAATTCTAAAATGTAAAAACCACTAAGGAACAAAAATGCATGCATAAAACTAACCCAACCAACAGAGTATGATGAAAGGTAGAGTACTAAAAAGTAAACTGGGCCAGAATACAAGCCCACCAAAAACAAGAGTCTGAAAACCGCAAAGTCCAACATGTAAACACAAAAGGTACAGGGACTGCTTGCTCGTAGCCGTAAGAACGCCTCGGTCTGTAGGGAACTCAGAAAGCTTGGTCTTGTTCTGGTCTGACATGGACTCTATCAAAAGGCTACTTGTCTGCACAAGACACTAGACGTGTGGGCAAAGCCCATGCAGGGGTGAGTATAACAATACTCAGTAGAGGACCCCAAAAACCACAAAGCAGTACACAAAGTAAAGGTACAGTCAGCTTTGCACAGTATTTGTCTACAGAACATATAGAACAAACCAGATATACTCAAAACCCAGACCCGTAGTCTAGAGACAAGTCACACAACCACATACCCCCATTAGGGATTCTGTTTGAAGATTCCATGATGCACTCGTTCTGGGAGAACATACTCCATGAGTCTTATAGCTCTGATGACGTCCGTCTGAGAAGTGTTGTTCATCAGAAACTGTCACGAGAGGTAGCTACACTCATTACGGGAGACACACTCCTAAGTGGGAAGGTTATTGTAGATAGATGCACTCATTACGGGAGACACACTTCTGAGTGGGAAAGATCATGATACACAGATGAGGATCACTGTCAGGGCCATGGAGGATACCACGACTCATCCAGAATTCACCTTCTAGGTAGAGGATCGACGCCCGGTGGAGTTGGTCACGTCGATGCCTGACTCTACCTAGGGTCTGTAATGGATATAGTATCTCGATCCGGGCCTCTCAGATAGATTCCTGACTCTATCACAAAAAGTTCTGCTGAAGGGATCATACTCTTGAAAAAGGAAACGATACCTAACCTTCAGGGGAACGAGAAGAAGGGTAACTAACCCAAACGAAAGATTTCCAAGATAAGGTGAAAAGGAGGACCATTAATTTTCCCAAAATGTACACGGCAGGTATAAAAGTTACACGCCGTGTTGTCTTACCACGGGTACTGCCCGTGTACAACAGCCCATGTCATAAGGCCGGTCGTGTAGAAAAACTGAGTACATGGCATGTAGTATAGAGTACACGCCATGTCCGAGCGACTGGGGTTGGCTCCGTGTCGTTTTCCATGTGCTCGTACATGTTATAAACCCATATACCCTAACCCATGTCTGTGTACCCCTGGGATACATGCCGAGTTCCGCATAGCCACCTCTGTCATGCTGTACACGTCGTGTTCTGAAGCCGTGTAGATCATCCTGTGTCCGTGTATTTCCCAAAATACACGCCGAGCTTTGGGGAAAGTCCAACATGTCGTGTGACCAGGGCCACATGCCGTGTGATTCCTCTCTGACCCCCAAAACCCTAGTCGCTGCCAGTACTACACGGCGTGTTCTTTGGAAGTACACACTGTGTATTCTAGAAATTTCCAGAAAGAACGCTCATCGTCGGCGCGGCTCCCGTGCTACCCCGATCGTTGATCTGGTCGTCCGATCACCACGAAACTCTCAGGTTTTGGTTTCCCTAATGCCAGGAAACTTCTTCCAGTGTTTTCGGACCTCCGATCAGCCTCGAAAACATGCTTTGATCTTCCGGTGCGAAGAACACTCGAAGAACGACCTCTTCTGATTCGGTCTGATTCATCGTCCACCATCGTCGTCGCACCTCTATAGGGTCGTAGTGATGTCGGACCCTCGATTTGGGATTTTTGCGTTGCAGAATGGATGCACAAAGATCTGTTGTTCGTCGCCCCATGAAGAACTTGAAGAACGCACGAGAAGAAAGAGGGAATAAATCCAATAAAAAAATTGAGGAACGAATGTCTGCCATCGTTCGTCATGGCATTGATCTACTCCCATTAATAGGTTTAAACAGAGTAGAAATCAACAATAGTAAATAATCTGGATTAATTCCCCATAATCATCCCAAAGAAAATCCCTCCCACAAGAACGTAAAAATCCGCAGATCAACTTGTTCGTGGTTGATCCGCGTTCGTCGTTTAAACTCAAAACGGGGAAGGAGGAATGAAATAACAACCCCTACCTTTAGAAAGGGTCGATCGTTGACGAAGGTGTCACACTACCGTCATCATCGAGACCCTTGAACTTCGTTGGCACAACGATTATCGACTTCGATCTGTCGTCGTTCATCGTCGAGAGTTTGCTCCAATGCCCCACGGATTCTCCAGAGGTTCCTCTCAATCGTCACCAACAAGAAACATTCGATTATCCCAATAAAAGGGAAACATGTTTGGCATTTAATTACGCGGTGGTATTAATGAGCCCAACTTTCCATTTTTGTGTCATTATGATGCGTCATTAATTTAGGAAACAGTTGCCCCGTTTTCGCATTGCAGCGGATGTTTCCATAAAAGAAATAAAATAAACTTGCGAATTTATTTTATTTTATTTTACCTAAAATTTCCGAAAATTAACTTTTTCCCTCGACCCGTGCCGGTCAAGGTTAGGCTTGTTCTTAAGAAAATTCGCCGTCCTGGACGTAACGGTGCCCTCAGATTTTTAATTCGGGCATCCTTTTGGAAACTGCCCCAACCGCGCACAAGTGCCGACTCACTTGGCTTAAAAAGTTCAAACCACCATCTGAGGCTCACTGGGCCTCAGAATGATGTACCTTCTTCACACCCAGTCTCAAAATAATTCCATATAATATTAAAAAAATACATACACAGAAAATACGAGACATTATAATAGCTACCTGAATTCATCACACTACAATATTTCATAATTTATATAAGCATTTAGTAATAAAATACCTTGGTGTTGTAGATTATCATCGACCATTAATGATGAGAAACCTTTTGACTGTAATGATGAAAATGGTTCAAATATTGGTCAGTTCATCTTATGTAGCATCTTTTTGTGAAGCCACTATAAGAATGCTTTCATACCATAAACTAAACACCATGTTCTTAATATTCATATATATTTTTTCCCATTCAACATTATCATTAAATATTATTTTTTCACTATATAGTTTATTACTCATGCATTAAATTAAATAAATCCATTATTGTTTACATTAATTATAGATGTGTTAAGAATCCATAGCTCAGAAACAATTCCTATAAAAAATTATCTAATACTACTTCTTGTGAAAATGAATAAGGGAATACTAGTTTAATTTAAAAATTATTTATATCAAATATTTGTATCTTTTGTCACCGTGAAAAGGTGTTCCATGTACTTTTCCATAGAATTTAGGATGCATACCATAATTAGACACAAAATTTTGAGTTTGGGTAGAAACACGTCTTTATGATAGAGGAAGGAGCATATTGGATTTCAATGTGTCATGACTGAAAATGTATTTGACCTGGTCCAAAAAGTTCATGGTGAAACTATCTCTTTTTTATGGAGGTTACTAACGGTAGTGAAGGGACCGACATGGAGGGTGAGGACCACAACTTGAAAATGAACCTAAGCATGGGTACAGGGGTGAAACCATCATGGTATGAAACAGTAGTTTCATATTGGTGGTCCTGTGTTCACCAAACCTCCACACCAAGAGGCTGGCATAGACCCTTCCCACATAGCCTAGAAGTCACATACATCCCTATGAAAAGAACATGTTCTTTGGACCTACATGACCCAAAAGATTTTCTACCCCTACACAAAGTACCTTCACTGGGAACCTGCACCAAGAACCTATTCCATAGACCTGTTTGGAAAACCTCCATAGACAAGGGCTCCTTATTTTCCTATAAATAGGTCACCAAGGCTCCTCATTAGAGAGGACTAGAAATTTGAAAGAAGCCTCCAAACTCTTGTCATCCATCCCCTTCACCCAGATCTCTAAAAATTTGTTAGGTAGCTCTTCAAAACCAAAGAGAATAGAAAATTAAGGGGTATTATTGAGATCAAAGTCCCTTCAGGGTGAAAAATACAAGACAGCTGCATGAGGACCCATTTTCCCCTAGTGGATAATCACATGCATGACGTCCCTTCCCTAATCAGGGACCTAGATGAGGCCCATATGGGGACACTTGAGAAGACCTGTGGTGTATAGTCTAAATCCACAACTAAGTATTGTTTCCTAGGTGGTCCAATTACCAAGGCATATACAACTTGTTTAGGCCTATACCCCCTGAGAAAAGCACCTCTAGTTCCTCCTAGGTCATGCATGAGGCACCTTTTCTCTCTAAACAAGGACCTATGTGATCCCACCTTTGATCGCTTTTCCAAGACACCAATGATAGGTATCCTCATTCTTTTTATCCCTTATTAGAGTGGGACCAAGTATAAACCTCCACCAAAGCCTCCTAATTTTAAAAAACAAGGAAAGAGGCAAAACAATGTGTCTTCCACTTGGGTAAGAATTCTTACTGTTATAGGTTTCTCATGATTGCCCTACATGACGATTAGGGTCCTCAGGGTACGTGTGAGTATGCATTCCTATGGTCATGAGAAACCCGACCATTGGGATGGTGTTAGACAGTTACTATTCATGGGTACTAGGGTTAGGACCATGCTCTTCCCTATTCATCTCTAAGATTAATATCCTCCAATTCCAAGAAGGGAGGGTGAGGATCATGCTTGCATTTCATTTTTTAGGGAATGAAATCCTCATAACTTTTTATGGAACTAATTTAAGGGAATCCCTCCTAGAGTAACCCCTAGCCTTTAATGAAGGACCTATACTACTTTATTTCATCCTCCATTTATCATGTTCACAAAAATAAGAGGTAATATAGGCACTTCATGGCCCTTTATATCTCTATTTGGGTCTAAGATATAATGACGGGGGAAAGTGTTGTCGTCCCGACCTCTTCCACCAGTGGAAAGGGGGACTTTTCTATTTTTTAGATCTTTCGGTTCCTCTTTTTTATCACATTCATGCATGACTCATCAAGATTCATATGCACTTAGGGGATATCCATGATCATGACATCCATACATTAAGATGGATGCTTTGGTTAAGAATCTTCTTCTAAATATTCCTCTTACCTTCTTTCATATGGTCTTCATAAGAATGGATCTTAAAATTTATTTATCCAAATTTTAGAGAGAATCATATATTTTGGTTTCCTAGATCTTTTTCATCCCTTTCTTCTCACACCAAGCATGAATCGAGTGGCCTTAGAGATTTAAAATGGTCATGAAATCCACATGATCCCCAAACCCTTTAGTCATCATACCATGTTTAAGCATGAATCATAACCCAAATGTTATCATACTTAGGAATAAGCCCTAACCAAACCTCCATTCACTAGGGAATCCCCCTTAGAAATAAGACCCAAAATACAACCTCTGGGGCCTCTTACTAGGTATAAGTCCCAACCATACCACTATACTCATCCATGGGCCTCAACCTTAAGTGTAAGCCCAAAAAAACCACCAAATCACTATGAGTTGAGATATAAATAATAGACCCTTTCATAGGGAATCTTTTTCCAGAATAATCCCCAATTTAATCCACTCAAAGGGCTATACACCCTTTTGATAAAAAAAACTCAGAGGGTCTCTACAAGTGTGGGGAATCACAACCAACTATGTGGGATCTGATTCCCATCCAAATGGGATACATAAAAATCCTCCATGAGGTTCAAACCCTAAAACCCAAATCAATAATATTCTCTCTCGCACACATTCCTAGTATGTTATTATTTGACCTAGGAGTCTATATCCCTTCTATGTTCCCCAGTACACTTCATCATATTTCAAACAACAAGCTTTGACTACCTAGGTGTCCTCACTGAAAGACACTAAACTGCATGGTTTGTTTCTTATCACATGACCTTAAAATGTATGATGTGTCCCATTAAGTTGAACTGAACTATGTGGTTATGATTACTCTCACAAGGATATGTAGGATATAACGACCCTTTATTTTCTTACATTACTATTACATCATTATAATGATAAACAACATAATTTTATTACACATCAAGGATATAAAGGTTTAGTTTCTTGGGAAAACTAGGATCAAACATTAAATTTACAACATCAAGCATAAAAATTTATTTAATTTCTTCTTCTTTAGCTTCTTATTGGATCATGACCTCTCCTTAGTACATGTAGTCACTTGAGGATATACATCAAAAATAGGTGAGCTAAAATCTTAGTAAGAGGATAGATATGAACAATATAACAATGGGTGTGCATAATCACAACATAGGAAAAGGATAACGAACATGAGATTAATCATTAATGAAAGACTTGAAATGTGGCAATGCATAAAAAATGAAACATCATGTCTTAGTGGTCAACTACCACACATAGTTATGAACAATGCTAGCATCATGTTCATGCATAATTTATCTTTTACTCATGTGATTAATCACTTTAACCAATGCATTGGAGCACTTTATAATTCCGGACACACCCATCACATTAAAAGATTCTTATTGCACTATATAATTCTGGGCGCACCTGTCACATCATAATATTTACATTATCATGCATGCCACATTAAAAATATGTAAAATTTAACTTAACATAACCCATGGAAATAAATTGGTTTCACATAATAAATCATACTTTCATAAACATTTGGTCCCCAAAATAAATAGGGAATATCATTTTTTACATAGAACCATTAACCATGAGTAAAGAGTGAAACAATATTCAAGAAGTAAAAAGGGCGTGTTTATTTGAAAGAATAGTTCTTTTGGAAAACATTGGGTTTTACATAAAATAAATTAGAGAACATTTATATCCCAAAAAAGGTAATATAATTATGAATAAACGATTTTTAAGGAGAACCCACACCGAACATGGAGTGAAAGAGGGAGAACTCGAAGAAAGAAAGTTGGGTTCGAGATTTTCCCTTACCTTGTATCTGAACGCTTTATTCACTTTAATGTCACATATAATGACATTATATTAATTAATTAGAAGATAAAGAAAAATTTATACATTAATAATATTCATTTATGTTTTATTAAGTTCATTTATGGGCTTTTTTATGAGTTATAGAGTTTAAATCCATTGTTCGGGAGTGTTCGTTTTTATAGTTTTCTTGAACGGTTCACTTGTATTCATGAATAGAAGTTCATTTAAAACATGGATAAACATCCAGAATTGTAATTATATTTTATTTATTATTTTATATAACTTCAAATTATCTTATAAATAATATTTTTATATACAATTAGAATGAATCATTAGATAATAATTTAATGATGATCGTTTGGGTTAATTCGAGCGGTTTTTCGACCACATCGAACTTGTTTTGTTTAATCATTTAGTAATATGTAAATAACTTAGTTCCAGAACATTAAATATGATATAATAAATTTAATATAATCTTGTTCAACAATAAAAATGGTTTCATGACCATATCTGAAGTCATTCAATTAAAATTAAAACACGTCGCTCTTGAAGGTGATAAATTAACATCTCACGAACAACGTTTTCATTTCTAAAATAAAAAAGAAGAGGAGAAGGGGGTTGGATGATATAATATATCATTAGTGTCATAACATTCCAGTATATGTATGATACTGGAGTTAACATACCATGTGGATGAGGATATGTGGGGATATATTAAGAAAAGAACTTGAAATTGAAAGGAAATTAAAGGAAAAGTGAGAGAGAGGAATTACCTCTTGAATCCTCCTCTTGAGATCCTCATTAAGGAACCCAGGATTTGTCTTTTGATGAGACCATAAGATCTCGGACATGGGAGAGTTTCTATGTAAGTTTTTTGGGTAGATTTTAGATAATTTTTGAGGCTTGATAGGTTAGAGGAAATTAGGGTGTGAAGGGTGGTATTTATAGTGGAGGGGAGAGGGGGTTTTCTTAATATTTTAAACATTAGTTTATTAATTTCCACCAAGATAAGAAATAGTGATGATTGAATGACCAATAATATTAAATAGGGAATGTGAGTTTGAGATTTAGGTACTTACATCACTTTTGATGTCAAGAATTGTGGATTTAAATTATAATGTATTTATACGGTAGATTAATGTATTTTACTATTTACCAAAAATTCAAGTATTTCAGAAAAATCTCAAATATTCACCCTAACCATTTTTTTATGTGTAGAATCCAAAAATGAATTCCATTTTTATAAATAATTTTCTAAATATGATTAATTTAATTTTTTAATTAAAATCATAATTTACTTGAAAAATACAATTTTTAAAATTAAAACTGATTTTATAATACTTTCAAAAATTACATAAGGTATTATAAAATTATCTTAAAACAAGAAGAAATTAAATTTTTTATTTATGAAAACATTCTAGGAAAATAAAATTTCTCTTAAATTAATTAATTAATTATAATTAATTATTTATGACTTACAATAATACTAATACTTTTACTATGGTCAAATTGTCAAGTCTAAGATGCCTAAATTTTATTTAATCATTTATGGGTAAGTTTAGTATTGTTTAGGATGATTTACTATCCATAATGGTCGTATTACTATTTATAAGGGTACGTTACTATTCATAAGGGTAGGTTACTATTCACCACAAAATTTAGTTTGCCCTATCAGACTTTAAACATCTTACTGATAGCAACAGTGTATGTCAGATTTTTTAAATTCAAAACATATAAGTGGGAAAATTATGTTTAATGGTCACATAGTATTTAGTATCATTATATATCATTGTGCTTCCTAATGTGATTATATTATAAGGCATAATTATAATATGGTAATTACATTGATAAAACATCAGGTTGTTACATTCTTCCTCCCTTATGAAATTTCGCCCTCGAAATTTCATTTTACACAAACATGTGAGGGTACTTCTCCTTCATCACATCTTCTTGTTCCCAAGTTTCTTTTTAAAACTTATGTTTCATCCACAACACTTTAACAATATGGGTTGTATTTTTGTGTATAACTTTATCTCTCCGGTCCAGAATCTTCATTGGATTCTCCTCATAAGAGAGATCATCTTATAGTTGTGCCACCTCTAAGTTCAGTACATGTGAGGGATCTGGTATGTACTTCCTCAGGAGTGATATGTGAAACACATCATTAACTTGATCCATATTTGGTGTAAGTACAAGTCGATAGGCTATGGCTCTTATACGGTCAAGGATCTCAAAGGGGACAATGTACCTTGGGCTTATCTTCCCTTTATTTACAAACTGCGTGACTCTCTTCCATGGTGATATTCAAAGAAAGTCTTTATCTATAACGTTGAACTCCAAGTCCCTATGACGGTTGTCAACATATCTCTTTTTTCGACTCTGAGAAGCTTTGATAAGTTTATGGATGACTTGAACTTTCTATGTCATCTCTTGTACAATATTAGGTACAAGTAGCTTTCTTTCTCCAACTTAATCCCAATAGGTTGGAGTTCCACATCGCTTTCCATAAAGATATTAATATGGAGCCATACGAATACTCGAGTGGAAGCAATTGTTGTATGAGAACTCAACTAATGGGATATGCTGATCCCATCCACCTTTGAATTATAAATATCAGTCTCTTGGAATATCTTCAAGCATCTGAATAGTCCTTTTATATTGGGAATTATTTTGGGGTGATAGTCCATGTTGAAATTTAATTCAGTACTCAAAGCATGTTGAATACTTCTACAGAATTTAGATTTGAACCTTGGATCACGATCAGAGACAATCAAGAGTGGGACACCATGCAGTCTCACCACTTCCTTCACATATATCTTTGCAAGTTGTTCAAGTGAAGGATCTTCCTGAATAGTGATAAAATGGGAAGTCTTGGAGAGTCGGTCAACCAAAAACCGTATCGTATTATTTCCCTTCGATGTATTTGGGAGACCCATGACAAATTCCATAGTGACATTCTCCCATTTCTACATGGGTATAGGTAATGGCCGCATCATCCCTATGTAATTTTTTTGCTCTACTTTAACATGCTGACATATGAAGCACCTTGAGACATATTCTACAATCTTCTTATTCATGTTATCCCACCAGAAGTGTTCTCAGAGATCGTGGTACATCTTGGTGCTACCAGGATGGACAGAGAAAGTAGATCTATGTGCATTGTCCAATAGCTTCTTCTTTATCCTGGGTGATGAACGCACACAAAGTTGCATTCCAAACCAAATCACACCGTCATCATCAATATGGAACTCAAGCAGATCCCCTTCCATTACTACATTCACCTTATTTTGTAACTCCAAATCATCCCTTTGTGCCTCCTTAATCATCTCTTGGATTTTTGGTTGTGAAATAATTTGGTAAAGGTATGATTCATCCCCTTCCCTTATGATTTTCAAATCCATCCTTTTCATATCTAAGAAGATAGGGTCTTTCTCAATCTATAACATGGATAGAGTAGCAGGTTATTTTCTTCTTAGAGCATCAGCTACCTTGTTTTCCTTTCTAGAATGATAGTGAATAGAGAAATCATAGTCCTTGATTAGATCTAACCATCTCCTTTGATACATATTTAGATCCTTTTGTGTTAATATATACTTTAGGCTCTTTTGGTCAGTGTATATGTCACACTTCTCACCATAAAGCTAGTGCTTCCATATTTTCACGGAAAAAATCATGGTTGTAGGATTTGGATCATGCATTGGGTAGTTATTCTCATGGATCTTCAACTGCCATGAAAGATAGGCTATCACATTATCATTTTGCATGAGTACATAACTCAATCATTTCTTTGAAGCATCATTGTATATCACAAAACTTTCTCCACTTTTCAGTAATGTGAGTATAGTTTCAGTGATAAGCCTTCTCTTTAGCTACTTGAAGCTTCCCTCGCATTCTTTTGTCCATACATACTTTACCCCTTTCCTTGTTAACTTAGTTAGAGGGCTTGAAAATCATTGAGAAATTTCTCACAGAATGTTGGTAGTACCCAGGTAATCTAAGTAAACTACGGATTCCTATGACACTAGAGGGTCAGGGACATTCCTCAATTGCCTTTGTTTATGAAGGATCCATATGAATTCTCTATCTTGTGATCACATGTTCCAATAATGTGACTTGCTTCATCCAAAGGTCACACTTTCTGAACTTGGCGTACAACTCCTCCTTTCTCAATGTCGCCAACACAAGTATTAGATATTCTTCATGTTCCTCCTTTCTCTTAGAGTAGATGATAATATCATCAATAAGAACTACCAAAAATTTGTCTAGGTAATGTTTAAAGACTCTATTCATTAAATCCATGAAGATTGTAGGGGAATTAGTAATTCTGAAGGGAATCACCAGAAACTCATAGTGCCCATACCTTTTACAGAAGGCAGTCTTCTGAATATCTTCTTTCTTCACCTTTAGCTGATGATATCCAGAATAAAGATCCACCTTTGTGAAGTATTGATCTCCTCTTAATTGATTGAACAAGACTCCAATCCTTGGAAGAGGGTACTTGTTATTTATGGTGATCTTGTTAAGTTCTTGATAATCGATACACAGCCACATTTATCCATTCGTCTTATTCACAAAGAGCACTGGAACACCCCAAGGCGATACACTAGGTAAAATGAACAATTTTTCTAAATTCTCTTGAAGTTACTTCTTTAACTCCTCTAGTTTGATAGGAGCCATCCTATTGGGACACTTTGAGATATGAGTAGCTCTGAGTATGAGTTCTATTAATAACTCTACCTCACGATCTGGGGGAAGTCCGGGTAACTCTTCGGGAAGTACATCACCATAATCCTTCACGATGGGAATTTATGAAAGGTTGGCACTTTCCTTTGACTCAACCATTTAGGAAAGGTATGCTTCTTCATAGGGTATCAACACCCACACCATTGAAGGATTTTTTAAAGGATATTCATGATTTTCCTTGAATTTGTAGAGGAGCATGGGATGGTTCAGAATATAAAAAGATATTTCCTTTTCCTGATAGTTGATTTGTGCTATATATAATGAGAGCTAATATATTCCCATTATAGCGTCAAATTCCAGCAAGTGAAGTATTACAAGATTCGCTGGAAGAATCTTTCCACATACACCAATAGGATACGAGTCAAACACTTGGGTTGCAATGATTTCACCACTTGGTTTTTTTTACAGATATCTATATTTCAAGGTTTTTGGGATTCGATTCTATAGATCTAGAAAACTTTTAAGATATAAAGGAGTGCGTAGAACCATAATCAAATAAGACTTTTTCCATTCTATAGTGAATAAGAAGTGTACCTTGTATGACTTGATTATCTTTCTCCACTTTTGAAGTAGTGATGGCATAAGTATTCCCTTCTTCCTTTGGCTTTCGTGGCTGTTGACGTTGATAACCCTCAAGGACTCGAGGTTTAGTGCACTGGCTTGTATAGTTCACTTTCTCCCTATAGTTGTAGTATTGTACCATGGGTGGTGCTCCCCTTTCTTCCACTATTTTCTCCTTCCTTATCATATCTTTTTGACACTCTTAAGCATGGTGGCATTGTTTCCCAAAATTGAATCATTTTCCCGTACCTTTAAGGAAGTTCCCATGATGCAACATCCCACATTTTTTCATATGGGTCATTGAGTTTTGACACCACCATTATCGCTAAATCGTCCAGCTTAAAACTCCATCTTTTTTTATCCCAATAGCCATGGGACCATTCCCCAAAATCCATATCCTCTTTGAGAGCACACTGAAAAAATTATTCATAACTCACAAATTCTTGAATTGAAAGAGTTTTTCAAAGGTGTAGTTTTAATCCACTAAATAATATATCAATTTTTCTATCATTGTTGATAAAAAAAGCTGAATCGTACCTTGAAAGCCTTGTGAAATTTTCTTTGTAGGTCATGACAGATTCTCCTTACTTTTTCTTGAGCTCTATGAATCCCCTCTTCATATTTTTACGAAGAGTTCATGGGAAATACTTATTAAGAAACATGATCTTAAAGTCTTCCCATTCCATTTCTTCAATTTCATCTCTTGGCTTGGTGTTCTTAATCAAAGACCACCATTGATCGACCTCTCCCTCTAGACGATAAACAGCTAATGTCACCTTCTCCATCTCAGAATAGTGAAGAAGAAAAAATATCTTCTCCATGGATTTGACCAAGTGTTTCATAACTATTGGATAAAAATACCCACTAAACATCGATGTTCGTTTCCGCATAAAACACTCGACAACCAGTTTCTCCCTCTTAGGTGATGTAGCATGTTACCCATTATTCTGGTTATTATTCATAACCTAAGATAGTTGGGTAATCATCACCATGATGTTTTGAACTCCACCTCCCAAATCATTGGGGGTGTCGTTCGGGAAATCTTTGCATTGGCCCTTGTATGGGCGGTTGGCCTGGTTTCTCCTAGTTTCCACCATTTTCGAAAATAGAAAAGGTTAGAAGAAAACATAAGTCATAGAGTCATGAATTAATAAATTATTAATTTGTACAATTTTCATTGAAATAATAACTTATGGGGTCCCAATGTAAATATTGTTGTGTGCATATTTTTACTTAGTCTAATACAGGAGGTTTTCTCTAGGGTTCACTAATCTTAATTCCCAAATTAACTAAACCTTGCCTCTGATACCAACTATAGAGACCCTGAATTTTCTTACATTACTATTACATCATTATAAAGATAAAAAACATAATAGTATTACACATTGAGGATCCAAAGTTTTAGTGTCTTGGGAAAACTAGGACCAAACATAACATTTACAACATCATTCATAAATATTTATTTAATTCCTTCTTCTCTAGATTCTTATTGGATCTTGACCTCTCCTTAGTACATGTACTCACCTGAGGATATAAATAAAAAATGGGTGAGATAAAATCCCAGTAAGAGGATAGATATAAACAATATAACAATCGGTTAGCACAATCACAACATAGGAAAAGGATCATGAACATGAGAGAAATCATTAATAAAAGACATGAATTGTGGAAATGCATAAAAAATGAAACATCATGTCTTAGTGGTCAACTACCATACATAGTTGTGAACAATGCTAGCATCATTTTTACGAATTATTTCAATATTACTCATGAGATTCATCACTTTACCCAATGCATTAGAGTTCTGTATAATTCTAGGCACACCTATCACATTCAAACATTCATATTGTGCTATATAATTTTGGGTGCACCCGTCACATCATAATATTTACATTATATGCATGCCACATTAAAACTATGTAAAACTTGAACATAACATAACCCATGTAAAGAAATGGGTTTCATATAATAAATCATACTTTCATAAAAATTGGTTCCCCAAAATAAATAGGGAATATCATTCTTGACATAGAACCATTAACCATGAGTGAATAGTGAATTAATATTCAAGAAGTAAAAAAGGGTGTGTTTATTTGAAAGAATAGTTCTTTTGGAAAACATTGGGTTTTTCATAAATGAAATTATAGAAAATTTATATCCCATAAAAGGTAATATAATTATGAATAAATTATTTTTTAGGAGAACCTATACCGAACATGGAGTGAAAGAGGGAGAACCTGAAGAAAGAAAGTTGGGTTCGAGAATTTCCCCTTACCTTGTATCCGGACTATTTCTTCACTTTAATGTAATGTATAATGACATTATATTAATTAATTAGAAAATAAAGAACCTTTTATACATTAATAATATTAATTAATGTTTTATTAAATTCATTTATGGGATTTTGGATGAGTTATATATTTTAAATCCATTGTTTGGGGGTGTTTGTTTTTATTGTTTTCTTGAACGGTTCACTTGTATTCGTGAATGGAAGTTAATTTAAAACATAGATAAACATACAGAATTTTAATTGTGTTCTATTGATGATTTTATAGAACTTGAGATTATATTATAAATAATTTTTTGATATACCATGAGAATGAATCATTAGATAAGAATTTAATGATGATAGTTTGGGTCAATTCGGGCGGATTTTTGACCACAAAAAACTTGTTTTGTTTAATCATTTAGTAATATGTAAATAAGTTAGTTAAAGAATATTAAATAGGATATAATACATATAATATAATTTTTTTCAACCATAAAAATGGTTTTATGATCAGATATGAAGTCGGTAAAGTAAAATGAAAACATGTCATTCTTGAAGGTAGTAAATTAACACCTCACGAAAAACGTTTTCATTTCTAAAATAAAAAAGAAGAGGAGTAGGGGGTTGGATGATATAATATCTTATTAGTATAATAAAATTCAATTATATGTATGATAATGGAGTTATCATACCATTTGGATGATGATAGTTGGGGAGATATTAAGGAAATAACTTTAAATTGAAAGGAAATTAAAGGAAAAGAGAGGTAGAGGAATTACCTCTTGGATCCTCCTCTTGAGATCCTCCTTAAAGAACCTAGGATTGGTAATTTGATGATAACAAAAGCTATTGGATGTGGGGGAGGTTCTAGCTAAGTTTTTTGTGCAGAGTTTAGTCAAGTCTTGAAGCTTTAGAGGTGTGAGGAAATGAGGGTGTGAAGGGTGGTATTTATAGTGGAGGGGAGAGGGGGTTTTCTTAAAATTTTAAATATTAGTTTATTAATTTCCACCAAGCTAAGAAATATTGATGATTAAATGACCAAGAATAGTAAATAGGGAATTTTATTTCTATATTTGGGTTCTTACATCACTTGTGATGTCAATAATAGTGGATTTAATTTATAATGTATTTATACGGTAAATTAATGTATTTTACTATTTACCAAAAATTCAAGTATTTCAGAAAAATACCAAAAATTAACACTAACCATTTTTTGATGTGTAGAATAAAAAAATGAAGCCAATTTTTGAAAATAATTTTCTAAATAAGATTAATTTATTTTTTTAATTAAAATCATAATTTACTTGAGAAATACAGTTTTTAAAATTAAAACTGATTTTATAATGCTTTTAAAAATTACATAAGGTCTTATAAAATTATCTTAAAACTAGAAGATATATAATTTTTAATTTATGAATACATTATAGGAAAATAAATTTTATTTTAAATTAATTAATTAATTATAATTAATTATTTATGACTTCAAATAATACTAATAATTTTACTATGGTCAAATTGTCACTTCTAAGATGCCTAAATTTTATTTAATAATTAATGGGTAAGGTTAATATTATTTTGGATGATTTAATATCTATAAGGTTCATATTAATATTTATAAGGGTAGGTTACTATTCATAAGGGTAGATTACTATTCACCAATAAATTTAGTTTTTCCTATCGGACTCCAAATATCTTACTAATTGCAACTCTGTATGTCAGATTTTTGAAATTCAAAACATAGAAGTGGGAAAATTGTGTTTAATGGTCACATAGTATTTATTATCATTATATCTCATTGTGATTCCTAATGTGGTTATACTATAAGGAATAATTTTAATAAGTGAATTCTGTTGATAAAACATTGGGTCGTTACATAGGAATCTCATTCATGGGTCCAATACCAACATCAAAACAACTCACGTCTCCCTGGATGACGATACACTCCAGAGCACACCACTGTGTGGATAAAAACAAGCATTTTCATAATAATGACAATAGAATCTCTGACTAGTACATAAAAGGATACTATTTATGGAGAACCTCAAATACATATAGATTTCTCCATCAATAAATATCCTCAGATACAAATAGATTATACTAGATTCCATACATGTTAATAATTGATTCTTAATTCAACGGTGACCCATGTCATACTTGGGAATTAATGAAGGATTAAAAAACAAATCTTTAATCTATAAGAGAGTCCTGAAGTAGGAAATAATTCCCCCCCAAAAGGGTGTGATGAGCCTGAAATCCCATCCTCTCGACCAATGTGAGTTCTTATGTACCATTGGTCAAACTCCCCAATGAGCACCTACCTTTGGAAAGTCGGTCCCCCATGGATATAGAATCATTGGTTGTTTTTGGTTCCATGGATAAACCCATTGGAAACAATTTGGAAATAGTAAACTCAACATGAATGATTGAACAAAACTCAACCCCTTGCAATCAACTATCGGGTGATGCATTCCTGTCGGAAACAAAAAATGTGGAACCTAAAATGAATCCTTAACTAAGATGATAGTGTCACCCATCTATCAAGATCCTTTCACTTTTAGGATGGAAGAGGTCCAAGCAATACAATCAATCATGAATGTATTCAGTTAAATGAGATATTTCTTTGAAAGGGTTTTCTCATTTGTGTTTGTCATCAATATTCATGTACTTTTTCTCATAACTCCCTTCAATCCAATGGCATCCTTCCAGCTTCCAAAAATTTATGCCTTACCTAGTATCCATGTTGGGTATTCATCAAATAAGATACCATTGTCACCAACCCATCATCTTCAACATTGGGTCTCAAACGCACGAGTCTAGAAGTATCGCCAAAACCATACAATTCTGACCCTGGAGGCTGCTCAGTATTCCCTCTAGCTCGCAAATCCCCACTGATCATCCAGTCAACAATGACCTTTTGTCTAGATGAAGGAATAAACTATTTCCAACTTCAAATGTTTCGGTAATTTATCCCCGTAATGCAAAACCAGTCCCTCCCTTATCGTAGGGAGGTAGATCAATAGGCCACATACGACCTCGTCCTGAAGATTCAAGGGTCCTTCTAAATAGATCTTGGCAATATTATCCACCACCCATGCTATACGATTGTGAACCCTCAACATGATGAGGGTGACATCCTTGGCTATCTAGGCCAGGTCATCCAAACCTAGGCGTGCAAGATGGCTCATCAGGGGTAGCAATCAGTTAATAAGGACCATAACTACACCTCTTCCCCTTCTAGATAATCCCACCAACAAAATTTGGTGTCCATATATGATTGGTAACATACACTCACCTTCCTGAATATAGATAGCCATCAAAATCACCTAGAGGCATCAAAGGAAGGATTTCATTCAAATCTGGCAGCAAAATGTGAGAAGGAATATACACTTACCCACACTAATAAATCCTTCTATAAGACTCTTCTAGAAGCACTAAAAGAAGCCCAAAAACCATGTTTGGAATCAAACATTAAGCAGGCGCACACACCTGTCTGCATTAATCAATCCTGATAGCAGTTTCATCTCGAAACACCTACAGAACTCGATCGGAATGTCCTAATGAAAAATAGGGGCAGACCCAACTCTCTTCACCCACATATAAGTGCTATTAGTATCCATTGGAATGAAATGGAGGATAGAATAATACACATAACCCTTATCCAGATATAGAATGAGAACATATCCCTATTCTATTCATCTAAGTCACTGAGAATATTTTGAAAATAGTGAAAGGGTAGACACAAATCCCTTCCCACATCCTACAAACCTATCAGAACATCATCACGGAAACAAAAGTAGTGAAAACGGTATGAATACACAACTATGCCCGCACAAATGGGGTGACACATCAACATGTCACCTCATAGAAGACCCATACCTCTACTCCCATCCAGGAGGGTGGTGGGGAATACTCCCCCATGATATACATACAAATGGATTGTGAACATATACCCATTCCAATCAAAGGTAATCAACCTATCCCAATGGCCACTCCAAGTCAGGAAAAAATCCCTACCTATGAAAACCACTTCCCTCATAAAGTGGCCCCAGCCACTCTAAACATAGAATCCAAAATGATTCCTCACCATAGATAATTGGAAAATGAGGAACCAACCATAAATCTTTCTCTACTCAATGCTTTATTTTTCAAACCCTCATACACTTATTTGTGACAGCTCAAGATCCTACTCTCCCATTGAAAAATTATAGGAGAAGTAGAAATAATTATAAAGGTCCTTCTTGGAAACTTCACCATGAAGGATTTATTCATGAACAAAATATTAGAAATATCAAGATCCCATATCCTTATGAGAGCCACATCAGCCCTCCACGTGGCCAGAAGATCAAGGGGCAAGAGGGTCTTACCAACAATTTTTTTTATTTTTCAAATATAACACTTTATGGTTAAGTGAAAACCATACAACTCAAATCCATTTTAAAGAAAAATAGAGAACCCACACATAAACAAAGAACAAAAAACCACAAGTGTTTTATGAATTAAAACAACCAAAATCAGACTTAGGTTAAGAGAAACCTAATAGGAGACATTGATTCGCGTACCCCTGATGTGCCGACACTAAAAAACCTTACAACATTGTCCAATAGATAACCATGAACCCTGCGAATCTACCATGAGAAGTGACCCAGATTCACAAGACCCAATACTTACACCACTAAGGCAGCTCAGAAATTTGGTGCCCACCACACCAAAGCCACTCAGAACACTATCATTGAGAGAAGGAACCCAAGCACTGTGGAACCACTAAGGCCTGCGCACCCTCACCAACGGAACCATGACCTACTGAAGACTCGATGAACACCCATCATAGACCAGAAACCAAGGTAAAAGGAGATAGTGCTCCACAACCACAAAACCATGGAGGATCTGAGAAGAAACCATACCATAGGGAGCGCTGAAACAGATCTACCATAACCGAATCCTCTAGCATAATCCAAAACACCGTGGAATCCATCACACCCAACCAAAATGGATTCATGCATAAATGATAATGAGGAAATGGAAGAGGTAACCAAGGGGAAGAAGACCCATCCGGGTGAGCAATAGAGTCTTCCCCTTATTGTAATCCACCATTTTAGTCCTACCCATGATGGAACTCGCTACAAAATTTCTCTCCACATTAATATTTCACATCATCAAAATGGGCGTTCCCTTGGTGATGTAGTGAAGAGAAATACCTCCTATCACGAGACACATGGGAAAACAAAGACATTCATGTATTATGCCTTTTCATTGACAAGTGAAATTATTTATCATCTGGAAGACAACATAAGGTGACGGTCATTATTCAAACCACCCTTGGGCCACCTATCTTCCAATGTGACAGAGGAAGTCCCTAAAAATCTTGTTGCTTATGATAAAGCAGTAAGAAAGAGTCTAATATTTTCTGATCAAGTATAGGAGTCTCTAGAAAAATACAAATATGACATTATAAACACAAGGAAATAGATAGATAAAGATGACATACAAGTCATTTTCTGGCCTTCATCCACCCCTCAATACAGCAATCTAGAGGTTTTCTCAGAATATTTTGTGCATGAAATCCAACTAAATATATGGAAAAAATTCATCACTTTATAGAAAAATTATTACGCTATGAAAAATATCAATGTCGCTTCAAGGTAATATAAGGGATGAAATGCCAAATTGACTTGGTTTCTCTCTTGGATACATGAAATCCAAAGTTTGAGAAAAAGAAAGGAACCCTTTAAAGCGCATGCCTCAGTGTGTTATAAATATTGTGAAAAATAATCATTGATGCCCCAAATGATCTTTATATCAAATGATGTGGTAAACATGGAACATTACATTTCACCACACCACATAACCAGTAAATCCTGAAAAAGTGGTATCATGCAATGTTTTATCTTTAGGTTGGTGGATCCTATCCACAACCGATAGTATGATCTACAAAAACAAGTCTTGACCAACTATCACTAATGTTGGGAAATAAAATAACATACTATTGATTAAATTTTCCATAAAACATCTAAAATATCAAGCAAGACTCCTTCTTAGGGGAAGTTAGTCATCAAATAGCACAAATGTAGGAAATAGCACAAATGTATTCAAAAGTGGGTGATGCAAGTGCATAACAAATGATGTATCCAACTAATGTTTGGATAAAACTATATAAAATCATAAGGGCATGCATGATAGTAGCATCAACAATAATTCAAGAGGAGCACAAGCCTGCGAGGCTGGGGGATTTTTTAAGCAAAACTTTGAGGTCATTAAACCAGGACCAAAGAGTCGTCAAAGTAAAATGGGAATATCCCCAATCCTCATTAAAGGGGGATTTTTCACCTCAGTGGCCTCCTCCTCGGTGGAAATAAGTCTTCTCCTTAATGGGGTGACCACCGTAGAATTGATCTTACTAGTTTTCCATATCCTTTGATTTGGTATACTCACTAGGAACACACACGACTGAACTATTTTGATTTTCCCTTTGAATTACTATATGCCAAACAGCTCCTAGAGAACAAAAAAAGTAGAGGATGAGGCCTTATGGAGGGCGTAGGAAAAGGAAGTCTCTTAAATACATTAATAGAATGTCTACAATACATTATGCATTTGTTAATGTCATTAATACTACCACTGGAAACCCTACAGAACATGATCTCAATTTAGAGGTGGAATTGGAGGAGTAATTTTTGGTTCATAATGTGATCCACATCAAAAAAATTGAAGGAGGTGTACATACCCAAAACCAAAGGTTTTACCTGAATATGGGAATTGCCTCAAATAATCTAGCATTACCTCCCTAAAAGGCATCTGACGAGGAAAAGGTTAAGGGTCAGATTTTTCCTCACATGCCTCCCAGAGAGGTTAAGCCCCTTTCATTAAAGGAAATATTTTCCCAATAGGATGAAGAGATGAAAGAATTTAGGAGACTCAATGTATAAATACTCCATGGTAGCCTTCCTTATAAATATTCTCTGCAAGCATATACTCATATCTCACTCCAAACCAGAGAACCTCGGTAAATAGGGTTTGTCGTAGTGACTGATGTAGACCTAGAACATCCGCTCAACATGGGATACCAACCACAAATATACTTGGATCCCACAATAATATATTGAAAATTCCATCTATTGGGTGTACAATTAGAACAAGGTTAGGAACATTCTTATAGGCCTTCCCCTGTGGGCTACCTGTAGTCGATACCAGCAGTTCCACCATAGATGGCCCTACTAGTTGTGACACCTTCTCAAGATCCTTCTTAGCTGGACATTCCCTGAGGGCTCATGAACTCTATTAAGTCACTCATGGATTGATTTGAATCCATGGAGGAATGGAAAACATTGATACAAACTGAAAAGAAACCTTACACTGAATAGGTAGATCTGACTCCTCCCTCACCAAACTTTGAAAACCAAAATTTTCCCATTTTTAATAGCTTGGGAGACCTGGAGCAACACCTAACACATTTTATCTCTTGTTGTGATCCCATGATGGGGACCCTAGAACAACATGAGACTAGAAACATAGGTGCTTCATGTAATCAATGCAAGTACCATCCATTATTTAGTACACCAGTTTTAAAGACTTGTCAATTATGAGGTGGGAAGACCTCTATCAGAATTTTCTCTTCCATTTAAACTTGGCATTGTAGTAAGCAATAGTCATTGTCCTTTGAAACTGAAAATAATGGGAAAATTAAAGTGTCTTGGATTTTATTTCTTGGTGGAAAGGACTGACATATTTTTTGAACCTACTACTCCCATATGGAGACTTATTTCCCATCTATATAGCGAGTCTTTGGGAAGAGTTTCACACACCAGTTATTCATATAAAATAAAAAAAAGGGTTTGGGTACCGTACCATAATTTATCAAAGAGTGTAATACTCCATCATAGAGACCAAAGCTAAGTTCTGAGTAATTCAATAATCTCAAGGGAAGATAATGATGAAAGTATAGTATTACACTATTATGTTCAAGATATACCATGTACCCAATCCCGCTCCAAATCCTACATTGTATCATGTTATTCTACCTCCTGAGCATCAACAACAACACCCACATCATCAAGATGATTAAAGAGATAATAGGAGAAAATTAATTGAGGAGATGAAAAAAAGTTATATTTTTTTCAAAATGACCATGTCCCTAGATACTTAACCTCAACATTGAATTGATCAAGTTTTTAAAGCCTAAGAATTCCAGTAAATAAGGAGACAAAGATCTCCTGAACTATTTTCCATTCAATCACGTATTGTGGAACAATATTCAGGAGTTTTTTATTTTCAAAGACATCCTAAACAAGATGGTATGCTCTAGTAATGTTAAGTTGGGTAGGCCACATGCTCATGTAGCATGTGTCTCTACCACTGATCTGAGGGAGGAGAATGGATGACAAGAAGTTAACAGCAAGAGTGTGCAGAATTTCATTAATTGTATGGTCGAAAAGACAATAAACTGAACTCATACTATAATCCAAACATAGTTGAAACAACTAATTATTCATTGAACCATTGCCACTACAACACAACCGACTTCACCAATAGATCAATCCTATGAAATATAGTCATCAAAAAAGTGACATGGCCAAAATAGTAAGAAGAAAACAAAGTAATGTGATCCTATGAAAAATTCAAATTTTTCTTTGACATTAGTGGACTTCATGGATATAGTCCCATATGCATGGGGACCACTCTACCAAAATGTACAACTAGAGTCCAACAGCCAGAAATAATCTCCATTAGACGAGGAGTTGATATTTGGTTCCATTAATATTATTCACTTTATGGTTCAAAGATGATGAGCAGGATTAAGAACCTAAATTAACTACACTTGATTGGGTAATTGGGGGGTAGGCCATCGTATTCAAGGATAAACGGAAAGATGTGGTCATTCTAGGAATCACTGCCCTAATTGCATCCCTTCTTGAACTATATATGCAACTGAAACTCATGGGAGATCTATCCAACAAGATTAGTAAAAGAAATTATATTCCCCTACATATGTAAAAATGTTTACTTAAATAATCATAATGCAAGATCGTCTAGATGATACATCATCGCCTAATAAGCCTCAGTGCAAAGACAAACCTAGTCAACCTAATATATCAAGAGAAGATGCACCTTTAGCTTCTATTCTAAGGGATGATCTATCCACATCAGGTACTTTAGTTCTTAAAGAACATGAAAAATAACATCCCTATGTTTGGAAGAACATACATTTAGACCGGAAGTATGATGTTTTGAAGAAATTATCCTTGGTTACGACCAGGTTCTCAATCCTGTATGCATTGAGTCTATTGAAAGTCCTCTAACAAGCACTCCTAGAGCCCTTATCAAGCCCTCAAGAATTTGAAGTTGAAGTTTTTTCAGTTGAAGTGTATCATATAGAGAATGATCCTACAGAATGACACCCGTTCATCTATTTCATAGACTCTAATGAGGATTCCATCATATAGGGGAACATCAAACCCTTGTATATATATATGGTAGGATAAATGACATTAATATCTGATGAGACTTCATTGACAATAACTCAGGAGTCAACCACATTCCAATCCAAAAAACTTTTTCAACTAGGTTTCAATGAATCTCACTTGTCTCCGACCACAGTAATGTTAGAGTGTTATGAAAAGAATGTGAAAAAATTCCTCTTAGTGAAATAAAACTCAGAAATTGGTTCATAGATCTTATATTAGACTCCATATACATGGTTTTTAAGAAGGATACAGCCTTCAACATTCTGTTGTGAAGACCTTGTCTACATCATCATGCAGTTATCCCTTCCTCATACCACCAATTCCACAAATATTTTATCAATTTACAAATTGGTAAATTTCATGGGGACAAATCCCCATTTAAATCCTATGAATCATAGTACATTGATGCAAGATTATACCATATGGAAGGGAAACAACCCATGGATGACAATGTTGTTTAGATAAATGTCCCAAATGGTTTGTATATTATCCTAACCATCACTTTAAAACAACTTAGTGAAGAGTAAATGCTCCCCATCAACCAAATTGAAGAGGTGGTCCAAATTCTAGAAAACATCTAGCGACTTCTAGGATGTCATGTGTAATGACTGAACCGAGAAGAACTAGAGAAGTTTTCAACTCTCTGAGAAGTAATGAAATCCTATATGGATATTTCTTCATTCCATTCCATGAGCTTTAAAAAATAACTAGTCCATCATCTATTCCAAAATAAGTTGTCATGAAAATGGGAGAAAAAAATATTCTCATTCTCAGTCCCTTGTATCCCCTTTAGAGCTCCAAAAAGGCAACACACCAAAAATCGGTCAAGAAATAGTGGCTTCATCTTTCGAATGTCTAGATGTAGACTCATACACTCACTCTGAGAAACTTGTTTAATTATATGTTACCCAAGAAGAGGCACAAGTGGTAAATAATTAGGAATAAAAAGAAGAGAAAGACCTTAGGGATGTCCCTCCGGTATTTGAGGAAGGTGTCTCCACCACTTTTAATGAACTCAGTGAAATAAATTTGGGAACGGATGAAGATCCATGACCCACTTTGATCAATGTGGATATAACTTTTGAAGAATATGAGGTATATACTTCCTTCCAAAAGAAACACTGGGACGTGTTTTCCTAAAATTATATAGAGATTTTGTGCCTAAATCCTAAGGTGTCCACACATCAATTGGGTTTTCCAGAAGACCATCTGGATACAAACAAGTAGCCAAACGAACACACATAACTCATGCATCTAAAATTGATGCTGAAATGGATAAGTTCATTAAGGAAAAATTCATTTGAGATGTAAAGTATTTGAAATGGATAGCCAATATCATCCTAGTAAAGAAGAATAATGGGAAAATATGAGTTTTCATCGACTTCAGAGATCTCAACTGGCACTGTCTGAATGAGGACTTCCTCATTCCAATCTAAAAACTCATGATTGATGTGATATATGTTTATTAATCCCTCTCCTTCATGGATAGATATTCAGGGTAAAACAAAATCTAGATGGACACAAATGATAAAGAATCTACTTTCTCCATCCCCAGTATAGATAATTATACTATCAGGTAACGACATTTGGCTTGAACAACATCAGTGCCACAAACCAACATGTTATTCATAACATATTCAAACCCTTCATGGGGAAGTTTTTTGAATGATAGGTTGATGATCTAGTGTTTATGTCCCAAAAATGTTATTCCTATCTAGCTGATCTAGATACCATCTTCAACAAGCTATGTTAGCATAGCCTAAATATGAATCCCTTAAAATGTGCTTTTGGGGTAACCTCAGGAAAGTTTCTCAGAATTATCATATTCTATCGAGACATCAAATTCAACCTTGATAAAACAAAGTATATCATTAACACATCACCTCCTCAAAACTTCAAATAATTGAGGGGACCTAATGTACACTAGGACTGCATCTAGTATTTCATAGGAAAACTCACAGGAAAATTATTTCCCTTCACCAAATTGAAGAACAAATGGGATGTATATCAATGGATGGATGGGTTTCATGAAGAATTTGGAAGCCTCAAGAAATATCTCTTGATTACATTGGTATTAATTCCACCCGTTGAGGTAAATCCCCTCATCCTATATGTGACAGCCTTGGAGAAACCACTAGGCACATTCCGTGTTCAAAAGAATATTTCCCAAAATGAAAAAAAACTCAATTATCTCAATTAAACCATGATTCATACTGATACTCATTATTCAGATATAGAGAAGAGATGCTTGACATTAATATCCATAGTTCAAAAACTAAGGAACTACCTATATCAACACAAATTCAAATTGGTCTCTCATAATAACCCACTCAAATACATCCTCTATCATCCCATGATGATAGGATGCCTGGCATTATGGGAGGTTATCCTATAGTAGTTTGATATAAAGTTCATGCCTTAAAAATAAGTGAAAGGACAGGCCTTGGTGGAATTCATTGTAGAACACCCATTTGTAAAAACAACATCATTAAATACTAAATATCCATATGAAGAGACATTTTCTATTCAAGGTAGACCCTAAATATTGGAGATGTATTTTGACGACACATACAAGAGCCTTATAAGGAATATAATGGAAGTCCCTAAGCTCAAAAATATTGGTTTAGTGATTATTATTATCTATCCATAAAAATCAGTTTTTCCTTACTCTTTCAAATTATCAGAAGGTTGTACTGACAATGAAACGAAATATCATACCCTCATTGCATGCCTAGAACTAGCACTCCAAATACTAGTGGACCACCTAGAAGTGAAAGGGGACTCATATTTGGTAATCAATTATATTAATGGGGTATCATTATCATAATAAGAAGATCTAATTCCCCTACTTGAATATGTATAAGGGTTGATGATGGAATTCCCCTCATAGAGAACATTGACTCACGTCCTACGATTATAGAATTACTAGGAAGATTCCTTAGAAATTGCATATATAGATATAGAAGATCCAAACTAGGAAAAAATAGTCCTAATCATTGCCCATCACCAAATGGTCTCACCTCTTGTCCATGTCAAAATGGAAGAGATCAAAAAAATCATCCTTATCCTTGAACCGTATGGTCCTACCAATGGGTGGATGATGCCCACCATGGACTAACTAAAAAATAGAATACTTCCAACAAATAGATCTGGGAAATATAAAATCCAATGATGAGTAGACAACTTCACTCTTTATGATGGCCAAAATCACTAGAAATTCCTCTAAAATTGAGGAATTGATGGAGTCCTTCTTAGATGTATTGATGGAGAATAGTCTTCTACTATCATGAAAAAGGTGCACACAAGATCTTATGGTTACCAATAGTCAGAGATCAAGATTTCCAATTAAATATGAAGGTTTGGGTCCTACTAGCCCATAGTGACATAAGATTACACAAGATTCACCAAGAAGTGTCATTCCTACCAAGTGAATGCCAACTTCATCCATCAACCCCTAGAGTTTCTATATACATGCAAATACACTTTTCCATTTTCCACATGGGGAATGGATGTTGTAGGGACATACCCTCCAACTACGGCTAAGCAATTTAAATATATCTTAAATGCTACCTAATTCTTCTCCAAATGGGTTGAGGCAGTACCCCTCAAAGATGTTAGGGCCAAAAGAATTGTCATTTTCCTGAAATCCTACACCATTAACATATTCATTTTCCCTCATATAATACTAATGGAAAATGACACCAATTTCTATTTTTTTGAGATGGAAATTCTATATGAGGAGTATAATATCAAGTCCAACCATTCATCCCGCTATCATGTAGTGTCTAATGGACAGATTGAGGCCTTAAATAAGACCCTATCAAACATACTATATAAGATGGAGGATAAATATACAAAGTCTTGGCCTGAAAATATTTTTCAATCCTTATGGTCTTACTGGAATATAACCCATACTTCCACACGGTCGACCCCATACTCACCAGCATACAGAACAGAAGTAGTCCTACCCATTGATGTTCAATTTCCATCTCTTTGTATTGCCATCTATGACGAACTATCCATATATAATAAATCCTACAAATGACTAGTTGAACTAGAGTGAATGGATGAAAAAATATTTCACACCTTGAAAAACTTCTAACTCCATCAAAATTGGATAACATGATCCTTTAACAAGAAATTATGCCTCTATTCATTCCTCTAAGAAGATAATGTATTGGTCTTCATAACTCTAATGATACCAATAAAGAAGCATCCAAAGCATGAAACAAAGTGGGAGTGACCATACTCCATATGCAATGTCCACACTAACAGAGATTATTCCTTGATATAAATGGATGGATATATCATTACGACCCCAACCAACACAAGGTTCTTGAAGAAATACTTCATGTAATCACACAACACATGAATCATCTACAAGATGTTAAACTATATAGTTGGTCTTTGTCACATGAACTTAAAATTCATGACATGACATATGTACCACATGATGTTAAACTGCATGGAATCATCATCCTTGTTGCATGATGATAAACTGCACGACATATGGTCCTAGTTGTATAACTTAAAACTGAAAGACATCATTCATCCTCATTGTGTGACATTAAATTATATAGTTAACATCACTCTCATTTTATGTCAAGAAACCCCAGATATACCACGACCTGGGACACTCCTTAGGGTTCCTTAGATATTGTCTTCTATCTCAGGTGTAATTCCCAATTTCATTTCTCTAACCCCTCAGTGGTTTTAGATTTTCTCCTTTCTATAAATGAGGAAGAAATCATGAGCAACTATCACGTGAAATCCCCACTTACATCATTAACACTCCAAAGTGGCACTTAGGCTCCCTTTATAGGTATAATCCCCAATATTACCATGTCCTTGTTTTAGAATATCATCATACCTGATGATGGTTCCCCTACCACACCATTATTTAGGAACTATGTGTTGCTTGATTCTTACACCAATTTGATACATAGTGATGCCTAGACCTCCCATCCTAGGTCCATTCATGAAAAGAAGAACCCCACTTTTCCTTGTGTGTGAATTAAACCTATATAGGGACCTTTTCCATAACAACATATTTCTTGACTATCATTCCAATAAGATATGTAGTGAAACCTAAAACTTATGTCATGGGCTAAACTATCATTCTAGAAAATATCAAAACCCACTTTTCCCCACTTCAAAACCTAATTGGTCCGTGGAACAACTTTCAATAACTACGCGTGGATTGATTCTTTCCCCAACAAGATACATAATGACGCCTCGGTCCTATCCCCTGGTCCATGTGCAATATTCTTTTCCACATCGGTTGACCCATGTCCTTATGACAGGACATTAAAATGCATGGGAAACATCATTGATGTGTGAAGATAAACTACACGGTTCTTTAAGAACTACATGTGGCCTGATTTTCATTCTAGTGAGATACGTAGTGAGGCCCAAATTTCTTTCTTTGGATTTAGAGACAACATTTCCTCTCTTTCATGATAGTTCATCTTCGTCCTCAAAAAATGATATTAAACTACATATGAGTTCAAGAACTACTTGTGGATTGATTATTTCTCCAACAAGTTATGTAGTGATGCTCAGATCTCCAATTCTAGGCCCAGGTGTAACAAAATTTTAAAAATTCCCTATCCTTGTGTACGAATTAGACCCGTACTGAGAATATTTCAAGAAACATGTGTGGATTGATTCTCATTATAATGAGATACATAGTGATTCTTAGATCATACCTCTTGGTCCATCGACCAAAAAATACAAATGACACTACCATTTACATGAATTGTCATAGTTTGGTGGGAGAAACTTTTCCACTCCTTGTTTATCACTACGAGCATCATAGGATTAGGAGTTTTGGTAAAATAATTCCTAACACAAGTAAGGCATAACAATTAACATTGGTATTATCATGGTCCTGGATACAATACCTAAAAAGGCTCACCAGATATCTTTGCTGCATAAATTTAAACTGTATGGACTCCTCAAGAACTACATGTGGCTTGATTCCCACTTTGATGATATATGTAGCGATGTTCGGATCTTCAATCCTGGACCCAGTGACAACACGATATGTGACATGTCCCCATTCTCTTGTATACGGGTTGGATACACAAAGAGGATCCATTATGGGTTCCCACCCTATGCATGAGCCCATATTCAACCCCCCCCCATTTTCTCCACACATTAATTCAATTAGTATGGGGAATTATTTTTAGAACTATTTGTGGCTTGATTCTTGTTCCATAAAGATACGTAGTGATTCTCCGGGTCCTATACCTTGGTCCAGCCACAATATTCCATTTTTATTTCTTATTGAGTCACTTACTTCCTTACCGCATTACATTAAACTGCATGGAAAATGTCCTTACTGCATTATGTTATACTACATGATTAACATCCTTACTGCATGAACTTAAACTTCATGGATAATTTCCTCTCCACATGAATTTAAAATGTATGGTACCTTAAGAACTATGTGTGGATTGATTCTCATTCCAGTGACATACATAGTTAAACCTATGATTTATGTTCTAGTCCCATCCATGGGGAAAATAAAAATTCCCACTCTTCTATGTACAAACAAGGATCTATGCAGGAGCTCATAATTTGGGTCCCCTCATTATGGGGACCACTAAGGAAACTGATATGTACCCTTCTATATATGAGTCAGACCTATACAAGGGACTCTACACTTCTTGGCCAATATTGGTCTAAAATATTTCTTTGTGCTCAGAAATATACATTCCACATGACATACTTCTAATCATGGAAACTCTCAGATCTTCATAATCTTTCTTGATATCCTAGTGATAGAATGTCTGATAAATGAGGAATCCTTTTATTGACTACACCATAACAAAACCTAGTTGTATTTACATAAATTTTCCCACAAAATGGGTTTTTCATCCAAAGGATTCCATTTTTTGACTATGAAGTAACATACCATAGTTATATTTTCATAAAACAATCCAAAAAAAAGTCTTCTTAACCAGTGATAACATCACCCTTGGGAGAAGACTCTTCTATCCTTGTAAGATTTGATGGAATTATGTTAGAAACCATGATTTATATTTAGTATGTGTTTATCCCTTTCATACTTTTCCCATATACTTTTTCCCCAATTTGAAAACCCCCAAGACCATGGTTTACAATGTCCCTCCTCATGTCTGATGTATGTTGGAATGAAATTGGTCTGGTAAGCCACATATCACATATCGCTTCCATAATTACATGGTCCTAGTATCATGACCTAAAACTATAGATAGAATATTTTTCATGCTTGGGTCAGACCTAGACAGAGGACCTATTCCCCCAATTCTTTGGTAATTTTGACTTTATATTCCCCTTCCATATTCAGGTAATTTCCTTCTATGAAATCAAACTCTATATTCGAGGAGATCTGAATATCCATAAACATCCTTCAACCATGAGGAATATAATTTATAAATTCCTGATAAATACTTTTTATGACTATGTTGTAACATGCCCCATTTGCCTTTGCAGAAATTTTCTAACAAAACGGGTTTGTCAACTAAAGGATTCCTCTATTTGACTGTGTTGTAACGCACCACAGTTCGACTTTCATAAAGTATACCAAAATGGGTTTTTTCAACCAGTGGTAACTTCTTTATCATGGGATAACTCCTCTATTTCCATAATCCCTTCCCCCCATACAACTATTCAAATTCAAAAATCTTGTGAATACAGTTTACAACATTGGATTCCTCTTTCTTGAAAGTGATATAGAATTACCAAATAGATTACCATGAAAGAGGATAATTATTAACCTTTAGGTGAAATCTAAAGACCTTAAATTATTCCACATAATATCATTTCTATACTAAATTAAAGTACATAGAATAATGTCCTTTTTTTAAAACTTTAAACTTCATAGAATAATGTCCTTGTTGTATGATTTTGAACTATATAGCATAACATTTTAGTCACAATATGTTAAAATGTAAAACAATTCCCTTTCCGTAAGATGCTAAACTACAATATAAATGTCCTAGCGACATGAAATTAAATTGAATTATTATTTAACCCTTTTCAGGAAGGGACCTTCCCCTGACATTGGTCCTTTAACAAAATGTATCCTCCTTCACACAAACCAAATTCATGTAGGAGTAGTTTCCTATTCATTTCAAATTCAAATACAGATACTCTCTCCATTCTCAAATACCTTCCCTTGGAAAAAACCACCTATAGTTGTCTTGAGAAATCAAAATCTTCACAAACTTCCTTCATCCATCATCAATAGAATGTAATAATTTCTAAGAACCCCTTTACCTAACTATGTCGTAACATGCCCTGTTTGGATTTACATAAGTCACACACACAAATGGCCTATTTTCCTAGGGATTCCACTATTTGACTTTATGGTAACATGCCCCAGTTATATTTTCATATAGTAGCCCAAAAATGGGGTTTTCAACCACTAGTATTTTTTCCCTCAGGAGAGACCTACTCTATTCTCAAATATCATGTTTTAGATTTGAAAACCGCAAATCCTGGCTCAAAATCCCAATTCGTGTATCTGAATGATTTTGTATCATTCTTGCCCAACAAACCTTGTTCGAGTCACCATTTAAAAACATATAGTCAAATATGTTTGACCTAAAAACCAGTCTTATTAGTTTGTATTGCATGAATTTAAACTTCCCATAAAAATATACATGGTACTCGCCAAATTGAAATCCTCCAAAGGGAACTCTGGAAAAAAGTCAAGTCTTAGCTCGCTAGACCCACAATCTATATAGTTTAGTTTAAAAAATTTAGCAATTAATAGAAATAGGAAAAAAAACTCGTTAGGATAAAAACCCACAAAGGGTGGAACCCACTAAGTCTTCCTTATATTGTACATAGGAAAAAATTAGGGTGATGACATAAAAAGAAACAAATTTTATACAATTATGCATATGACCCTAGAAATAGTCAAAATACACTCACTAGGCCCCATGGATTAGTAAAAAATTAGAGCATCCTTCCACATTTGAGATAGCTAAAAAGTGGAGAAAATTATGTTGGAATGATTCAAAGTTCCCTATAGTGTTACCTTAGAACAAGATTCTTTTCATTCTAAATGAATATAACTCTAAGGGATGTATTTTTTTTACACTATGAAAAGGTGTTCCATGAAATTTTTCACATAATTCAATATGAGAACCTCACTTAGACACCAAATGTTGACTTGGAGTATAAATGGATATTTGTGTTAGAAGGATAATATTGTATTTCCATGTGCCGCGAAAAAAAAATGTATTTAAACTAGACTGAAAATTTTGTGTTGTGACTCTCAATTTTTTATGGGGGTCAATACCGGTAGTGAAGGGATAAGACCATAGGTCTAGGAACATATCCCATAACTGATCCTGGGTAGGGGTGTGAGGGTGTAGACCTTGCACTATAGAGCAATAGTTTCTCCAAGGTGGTCCTATATGCACCATCCCTACGCACCAAGAAGCTGGTGTAGGCCCTTTCGGTGCAGCCCAGAAGGCACAACCACCCCTATGCAAAGCACTTGGGCTTTGGACCTGTGTGTCTTCGAATCTTTTCTACCCCTACTCAAGGTACCTATATCAGGAACCTACATCATAGACCTATGTAGACAACATCCTTCGACCAGGGTTCCCTATTTGTCTATAAATAGGACCCCAAGGATCCTTATTTCAGAGGAATGGAAAATCAGAATAACCCTCTAAGATCCGCTTATGTAGCCCCTTTACCCAGGTCTCCAAAAATTCATCAAGTAGCTCTCCAAAAAAAGATAAGAGAGAGTCAAGGGGTATAAGTGTGGTCAAATTCCCTTCGGGTTATTAAACATAATACACTTGAACAAGGACCCCTTATCCCCAAGTGCGCATTCACTTATGTGAGGTCCTTTACATAATCACTTACCTACATGAGACCCATCCGGGGACACCTAAGGAGATCCTAGGTTCCTAGGATAAAGTCTAGACCAAGTTTTTTTTCCTAGGTGGTCTATTTTCCAAGGCATATCCAGCTTGCACAGGATTATACCCCCCTGTGCGAAGCACCTCCAGTTTCTCCTTGACCCTACACAAGGCACCTTGGCTCTATAAACAAGGACCTACATGATCCCACCTCTGAGCCCTCTTCCATGTCACCAATGGAATGGATCCTCTTCTTTTGGATCCTTTTTTAGAGAGGGAATAAGTTTAAACCTTCACCAAACCCTCATGATATTAAAAACCACGGAAAGAGGCACACCAATGTGTATCCCATTTGGGTATTCATTACTATGGTCAGAGGTTTTCAACACTTGTTTGACTAGATGGTTAGGGTCCTCGGGGTGTATCTGAGTATGCATTACTATGATCACGAGGACCCTGAACCTAATGACAGTGTCACGTAGTTCTTAGTCTTTGGTAGTAGGGTTAGGACCATGTTCTTCCCTAGTAGTCTTTATGACCATAATCCTCAGGTTCCAAGTAGGGTGGGTGAGGATTACACTTTCACTTTCTTTTGATAGATAATGAAATACTCCTCTCCTACTGAAAAACTAATTTAAGGGTATCCCTCAAAGGGTAATCCCCTATACTTTATTTTAGGACCTCTCCTTCTTCATTCCTTCCTCCATCAATCCTTGTTATCAAAATAAGTGGGTATATGGGAACTTCAAGGAAATTTCTCTCTCCCTTTGATTCTAGGGTTCAATGATGGGAGGGAAGTGTCGTCGCCCCGACCTCTTCCACTAGTGGAAAGTGGTATTTTTCATTTTTATAGATCTTCTACTTCCTACTATTTCTCACATTCATTCATGAATCATCATGATTCATGTGGGATTAGGGGATAGCCACAATCACGATATCCACACAGTTAGATGCATGTTTTGGTAGAAAATATTCTTTCGAATCTTCCTCTTTCTTTCCTTTAGAGGGTATATATAATCATGGATCCTCAAGGCCGTGTATCTAACTTTCAGGGTGAATCATATTGTTTGGTTTCATGGATCTTCCATTTCCTCTTCTTTCTCACACCGATCATGACTCTTGTGGTCTTAGAGGTTGATGGTGGTCATGAAATCCACATGATCCCCAAACCTTTCGATCATCATTCTAAGTATAATCCCCAATCAAAACCCAACATGCATCCTCATCAGGAATAATACCCAACCAAACCTCCATTCACTAGGGAATCATACTCAGGAATAAGCCCTGAAATCTATCCTCTTGGCCTTCTACATGGTATATGTCCCAACTATGCCACTATACTCATCCTTGGGAATCCTCCTTAGGTTTAATCCTTTAACAAACCACCAAAACACCATGAGTTGAGATATCCCTCATGGAACCGTTCACAGTGAATCCTATTTAAAAATAATCCCCAACCATACCAAACAAGGGCATAATTTTTAGGAATAATCCCCAATTTAATCCTCTCAAAGGGCCATACTTCCTTGGGAGATAAACTCTAAGAGGGCCTCTATAGGAATGGTCCCTCAAAATCAAACTAAGTGGGATCTTATTCCCATTAAAATGGGATACGTAGGAATCCTCTTTGAGGTTCAAACCCAAAACCCAAAATCAACCCTATTATCTATAGGAAACATTACCAGCATGGTCTTATTGAACATGGGAGTCTATATCCCTTCTGGGTTCCCTGTGACACTTCAACATAAGTCCCACACCAAGATTTTACTATGCACCTTCCGCCTTGGCATCCTCACTTCTAAACACTAAAATTCACAGTTTGGTCTTCATCACATGACCTTAAAAGGTATAAAACATCCCATTAAGAATATATGAACATCACATAAGAGGATACCATTGATAGAGAACCTCAGATACGTATAGATGTATCTATCGATGAAGAACCTCAGATGCATACAAATGTCTCTAAATTCCATACATGATAATAATTGATTTTTAATTCATGGGTGACCCACATCATACTTGGGAATTGATAAAGGATTCAAAAACATATCTTAAATCTATAATAGATCCCCAGAGTAGGCAATAATTCTCCCCAAAAGGGTGTGATGATCTTGACCTCCCATCCTATCAACCAATCTATGTTCTTAAATACCATCGGGAAAAATCCTCAACTAGCACCTGCCTTTAGAAAGAAGGTCCCCCATGGATATGGAACCATTGGGTGTCTCCAGTTCCATAAATAAACCCATTGGAAATTGCACAAAAATAGTAAAATCGACATGAATGATTGAACAAAATTCAACCACCTGCAATCAACCATCATCCAACACATTTTCGTCAGAAACATTATCAATCATAGTTCAAGTAAATGAAAACACATTATATTAAATTTGGTTATAACCATTATGTTTATAACCTTTGTATATTTTCATTAATTAAATGTGTTCTAATTTATTTTCATTCAATTTATGTGGATTCTTCTACTACTACCATGAATTTAGGTTCATATTCCATTATAGATGTTGATGAAAATGTTGGTGGTTTGAGAGGAGGTGATAATGATGTTGGTGTTTCTGTAGGAGATGATGTGGGTCATGATGGTTCTAGTGATACTGATATTGAGGTATATATTTCAAATTTAAATTTTATTCTTGTTTTATACATTAAATGTTATCATATGGTTTTGTTTTATTCTGATGATATTGATATTGAAAATTTTAATTATTAAACTTTGAGATAGTTTGAAATATTATGATGTATATTTTATTTTTTTGAGTTATGTTTATATTGTATTTTTTTATTATTTTAGTATTAAATGTTTGAGTTTTATTTGAGTGGTACTGGAAGGGTAGGGATTTAAGTGCATCAGGTTGGTTTATAAATTCTATTCTTGGTAGAGATTTAATTGTTTTAATTATTATGATATATATTGTATTATGTTTGAATTTTTTTTATATTGTATTCTTCTTTTTTATTCTGAAGTAAGTGAAAGGTTTGAGTTCTGATGGTAGGGTAAGAGTGTTGAGGGTAGGTTTGAGTGCTTTTATTGTAAATTTTATTCTTTTTTTGAGTGAAGAATGGTTTGAGTGTTGCTGGTAGGGTAGGAGTGTTGTTGGAATGTTTGAGTACTGCTAGATAGTAGGAGTTATTCTTTCAGGTTTGAGTGATACTGGAAGGTTTTAGTGAACTAGTAAATTGTAAGGTTTGAGTGCATTAAAATACATATATTTTTATTATAAATTGGGTATATATCTAGGGTTAGAAACTGTGGATTTTTACTGGGTGTGGCCATACATACTGCCATGGTTTGTAACTGTGTCTATGGAATGAAATAGCCACAATTTTAAATTGTTTCTATAGAGTTATTTATTTAATGGAAACCATGGATATTTATCTATTTCCATGATTTTAAATCATGGAAATATAGTTCCATGGGTTTATTAATTCCCAAAGTTTCAAACCGTGGTAAAATACAAGGCCCTATTGTGACGCCAATAGGATCCATGACTATCCAAAACATGTATATTACCTACACCCATAGTTTTAGAATTATATCCCAATTTATAAACCATGGCTATTACTTGAATTTGTAGTAGTGATATATCATGTTTTTTTAAAATTTGGTGTCATGTGTAATTCATGATAAACATAGTTTTTCATGTAATTAAAGCTTAACTAGGGTTTTCGTGTAACGTAATCTATCAATTAAATTTAATTTATTCAAAAAGAAATCATAAAAACTTGGGGAGTAATAATGGTTGTATCTAATTATGTTGGCCATTTCAGAATCTATCAAAGTTCCCACTATCATACAAGGGCATTGGGTTCATTGGTTTCCTCATCATTCAGGTTTGAAGTTGAATATTGATGGCTCTTGAAATATGGGTATCGTGAGGGGTGGGGGAGTAGTCTGGGATACTAGGGGCTCTGTGGTTCTAGCATTTTTGGTCTATTTTAGAAGAAGCGACTCCCTTCAAGAGGAGGATCATGCGATTCTTTTTATACTCCTATTATGTAGATAGAATAATATCCAACTCGTAGCTATTGATACAGACTTTCTCACTGTCTATAATGTTACTCTCATCTTGGGTCTTATACCCTAGTATATTGTGTACACCACTCATTGGTGTAAGGAGTTCATGTTCAATTATTTATGGGATCTTCATACATGGTGGTAAGGGAATATGGTTGTGTATTTTATCACCTCAAAGTTTTCTCATTATGAGTAGATCAATTTCTTTTTAGGCATCAAGTCATTTCCAACCAAGGGTATGAATCTTTTCAGATCGGACACTCTTAGTCTTCATTACTTCAGACCTCCATGATTTCCTAGTGTAGCATCCTTTGCTATCCTTTGTTATTCCTAATTGTTCTTGTAGTCCTAGTTAATTTATAAAATATTTATTATTTTTTTCAACAAGGATCTTGTGTATAAGCTAAAATAGAGCCTTCATGGTTTGAACCAAGAAAAAGGTAGAGGGACCAGAACATCATTGATTTTGTAGAGAAATGATACTTCATTTGTAATAATGTTGACCATTTTTGTTACCATAAGGTTTGTGGTTATGAGGATTTCATCATTTTTATTATTTATATGAATAACATCCTTATTATTTTACTAGTAAAGGAAATGATTGATGAGATAAAAATTTAACTATTTTAAAGTTTAGGGTGATGGATCTATGTTCAGTAAAATAGATTTTTGGGATGCAAATTTTAAGGGATATAAAGTCTATAACTTTGTTCGTAACCTAGTCTGACTACATTTCTAAGGTAGTGGAGTGATTTAGAATTCATGATGTGAAATTAGTTATCACTCCCTTGGTCAAAAAAATTATTATAATCCTGGAGAAGAACCCAAGAATATAAGTAGATTTTGAATACATATAAAATGTTCTATTTTCATAAACAATTGAATGATTTATGTATAACATGGATTGTACATGGATGAACATTTTTCATGTAGTGGGGGTTGTTAGTAGGTTTATGGATAATCCAAGAAGAGAACGCAGAGAAGTGGTTAAGTGGATCTTCCAGTATCTCAAAGTTTCTAAATGTTTGTCTCTCTATTTTAGAATGGATGAACCAAAATTAGAGTTTATAGATTTGGAATTTGGGGGAGATGTAAACACTATGAGGAGATATGTGTTCACTTATGAAGCCACAATTATGGCATGGATGTTAAATCTTCAACCGATAGTTCCACTTTTAATAATGGAGGTAGCATGTGTTGTATTAATAGAACCTTGAGAGGAGTTAATTTTGTTGAATGATATATTATAGGATCTTGGAAGAATGTAAAAGCTTGAGAAGCTATTTTATGATTCAAAAATGGTAATCTAATTAGCCAACAATATTATTTTTCACTCCATAATAATGTATATTCAATTAAAATATCATGTTAACTTGAAGTTTTTTGAGTAAAAATTGTTGGATCTATATAAGGTGGAAGGAGTAAAAGATATAGAGGATATATAAATCAAGATTATAGTATGAGATATACTAGGAGTGGTATTAAGCTGAACTCGAGATGGGATGATCAGAAGGAAATTGGGGGAATCATGAAGTTGTAAAGTAAGTTTGGGAACAAAAGGGATTTGTATAAGCTAATGGAGGAATGGGTAGTGAAGCTTGAAAATGACTCCCAAATGGGATATTATTAGGTTCAACCAATGTGGAACTCATTTTTTGGATGATTTTTGGAACTTTTAGAAGGATAGAATCCAGAATTCCAATTCTAAAACTGGATAACGATGGTGAAATGGCACAAACAAAGTTATAAATTCAATAAATAGATAAATAATAATAAACAATGATGAATTTTGAAGGCGGAAGTGTGAAGATGCAAAGGAAATGTGTAATAATCAATTATCATGTTATGTAATATGATATCAACATTCCTAAGGTTTAAATGTGGATTTTTATAAGGATATGTAAAGAGATATTGGGGTGTTTATGGATTCATGCATTGTTTATTGGATATTATAGTTAATGTGGTGAGACATAGTTGGTGATTAAACCATGGTGGATGTTTTATTGTAACATTCAAAAGGTTGTAGAGCCGGTTAAACTGACATGGAACTACTATAAAAAGTAAGGTGGGGTAATTTGTTTTTTAATTACTCAACATTGTAATATTCTTTTGATTCTTTAAGAAAGATTTCAAAACATTTCCCTCATTAAGTATGACCAATTCTAAACCACTTAAATACTTGTGTTATTCTTTTTTTTATTTCCTATATCATTTTCTTTTGAAATTTATTTTCTCGTGTGCATATAAACATCGTGGGGTGTGGTGTGGGTGCTTTTTCTTCTAGGTTTTGGCCACATTATATATGCAGGATCATTACAATTTCAAATTTTCAAGATATTTTTTCCATGTTTCAAAGAATCCAGTTCGTAGATTTTGGAACCAACAATAATTTCCATCAATATGATGTAATATAATCCATGTACTATTAAAGAGAACACCCTCAAATTACCAGCACCACAAACTTAAAAATTGTGAAATAACCAACAAATACCAGTGAACTATAATCACACTGAACTCTCACATCCCAATCCTCTCATTGCAACATTAATCATCACATCCCAATGAATTGACCATGATACAACATTATTATAGCATCCCTAACCCCGTTCACCTGAACAAAACCTGATATAGAGAGTCACTAACATTTGGAACACTTCCTCATATATAATAAGATGTAAAATAGTAGCAAGGTTCTAGAATTTGAAACTAGAAATAACCTCTAATATAAATGAAACCAAGAACAATAACAAAAAAATATAATAAAAACCAATTAATTAAGCAATAGGACTATTAGTGTTAATCATGATTGACATGAAGCTTATTAGTGTTTGTGGAGTTGTTGTCTATTTTTTGTTTTGAATATTACAAATACCACACATGTCACGTTACTTCACAATTACCACACAATATGAAACTGGATAATTATAATTTTTCAAAGATTTGATAAATCACATTATGTTTATTCTTCAAGTATTTAGTGTTTATAATAGTGTTTATAATGTTTTTATATTGGATTCTGTAGTCACTATATTTTATTTTTGGTTTTTTTATGTTTTTATGAAATTGTTTGAAGCCATTTGAGAAATTTTAAAGTTATATAAAAAAATTTCATTTCATATGAAAATTATTTTTAATTAATATAAAATATTTTAAAGTTAGTCAAAACTGATTTTGAATTCTTATGAATTTTTTGAATCCATATGAAAATATAAAAATCATATAAAATATATTTTGAAGAAATACTAAATGAGTTTCAAATTCATATGAAAATTTTTTATGAAGAGATTAAAAATTTATCTTTTTAACTGAATTTTGAGACTTTTTATTCTTATTAATTTATCATTTCAAATTACAATAAGTTTATATGATTTTATCTACCTATTTTATTGGTTTGTAAAATATATATTATTGATAATGATTTTATACATAGTGGATTTGATTTTTTTTATGGAGGAGATACATGTGAATCAATTTTCAAATTTATCATGGTAATTCCATGCACAAGTAGTGATATTATTCATCGTTATTATTATTTATAATGTTAGTTGGTTGTGATTGGTTTCCGAGAACCTACTCATGATGAAGACTATGGAGTTCATTTTCTTATAATTGGAAAATTTGATGAATTCAAATGAAAATGATCAATACACATATGATATATGATTAATTATCTACAAAATCAATAAATCGTTCCAGTGTTACATTGTTCGTACTTTGTTATTGTGAGTTTTTGAAGCATGCTAGTTTACCCAAAGCTTCAATGTTCATAATTGATCATGAAGTGAAAAACCACCCTATTCTACAGCCACATTCTTCTATTATTCTTTCTATAGTTATATCATTTAATTCTTTATTTGTACTATCTTTTATTTTTAGTGGAACATTTTCATCAAGATGTAACTCAACTCACACATGGTTATGCCTCAAACACAGATAAAGTGTATTTTTTATGCTAACTTGATCGAAATTAGGTACAAAAAGGTTATTCTTGAACTTGGTAAAACTCTTGGGTTAGGGATGCTACTTAGAAAATCTTAGGTTCTTTATATATCCATAAAACATAGTGTTATGTTGCGTCTTCTCTTAGGTAAAAGGTTGTGTCTTTATGTTTTAATAGATACCAGTTTTCTCAATGAGTTAAATAGTTTGTGAAGAGTAATTGTACTATCTTTTGATCCCAAGTAATATAATTCTTGGTGTTATTGTTCATTATTTTTTATGCTACATTATCAATTTAAACACTAATGTTTCAAAGTTCATGTTGTATTTTTTACACTTTCATGTTTTAATATAATTTGATATATTTAATTTTTTAAATATTTTAGAAGTTATATTCACCCCCAACTCTATACCATCATTCCACCACACATTTAGGACCAACAATTGTATCAGAGATACACCTTTCATGGATATTTCAAGCTTTTGTTATTCCATCTAATTATCATTTTTGCTAACATGTTATCCTAGTCCTTAATAAGACTAAGGTAAGATTTATTTATAGTTATGGGAAGTTAGGAAATTAATTTTTTAAATCCATTAAGACCACATCATTTTAATGGATGTAATTATGAATATTAGAAGGAAGAATGGTGGTATTTCAAAAAAATATTAGAATTGAATATTTGAATCTAATGGTCAAACAATATAAATTACTTGAATTTGAAATTTATAAATTAATTGGAATTGATTCTACTAAATATTATTTGAATTATAATTTTATGAATTTTTTATTTATGTATAATTTTTTATAAACATAATTTATCTTATAAAACCAATGTTTTCTGGATAACCTTGATAGTCACTCATCAATGAATCGATAAACTGTAGAGAACCAAATTAGGTATTCACAAGGATGAGTTTCAAGAATTCAAAAGGTTTGATCCAGAAATCATTTGAAGGGTGTAAAAAATATTACTAAAAATATGGAAAACATTGTTTTTCTTAGATAAATTATGGAGAATATTGTTCTTCTCAAAATAATTTTTCAAGCCTAGACAAAAATTAGAATTCCAATATGGTTGTAATTGAAGAAGGTAAATATTTTATTGAGTATTCTATGGATTAAATTATCGTATATCTATTTTAACATAAAAATGAGTTAAATAAGAATGATAGTGATTCTTATGAAAAAGTAATAGAGTTGATTATTTAATTTATAAACATGTGTCATCTCAGTATTCTAGTGAAATTGTAGGTTCATATAGTTATGAGAAAGAATATAAAGTGAATAAAATTAAAAAGTGTATACAAGGATTCATAAATAAGAGAAAAACAACCAAGGATGGAGAATAAGTGAAAGAGAAATTTCAAGAGAAAATATAATATTAGTAAATACAATGATTTTTCTGAACTAACGCGTTATGTGTGTAGGAATAAGGGTATATTAAATTATATTTTCCTTAACCGAAGCACCTAAAATGATAATAACTATAGGAATGAATATAAATCCTTATATAGAAGATGGATGTACAGAGAAGATTCAAACTCAAGTGAGGAGTCTAAAAGTGAGAATAAAAATATTAATCTTCTATTATTAAAAAAATTATTCTAAGGTAAAATTTTCACCTCCACACTCATAGTATTTAAGTGATTTGAAAAAACCTACTAATACGTGTTTAATGGATTTAAGTAAGGTTAGTGATAATGATAATGATAATTTTTATTATTTTTATTCTAATACATACTATAATAAATATATAATTAAAGAGTTAAATGAAATTTGTGATAAATATCAAGATTAAATTATTTTTTTCGAAATGTTTAAGAAGTTGAAAATAAATTATAAGAAAGTTGCAAAATAAAATAAGAATCTCATTCAAGAAAATGATAATTTTGAAGATAATATTTCTAATTTTAACAGTGAAAAGTGATAATTCAAGGTTATGAAAGAAAATTTTTCTAATATAGAAATATAGAATAATAGTTTAAAGAATTCTACTTCATGTACAAAATAAAAAAACTATGATTCTCTAGAAATCATTCAAAACAAGAATAAAAAGCTTAAAACTGATGTTGTAAGTTTCAATGGATCATTATCTAAATTTAATATTAGAAGTAAAAGTTTAGAAGAATTATTAATATTAAAAAAGATGAATAAAAATAATAAAAATATGATATGTATTGATTTTGAAGAAAGAGTACAAAAAAATTATGAGAATTAATCTGTAAATAGAAAAACTATTGGGATTTCATCTGTTTCTTTAAATATAGTGTCATTGGTCATTATGCTTTAATTTTCTATTTACAATATGTATAATATTTTGGTCATACAAAGTCAAATATTTTTAAATTTGGTTTTAAAGGCAAGATAAATAATCCTTATACAATAGGGGAACCTAAGGGATCATATTCAAATACCATTGGATCTAAGATGATCTACAATCCCAAGTACTTTTACTTATGATCATCATGAAATCACATTCAGTTTTTAGTTAAGTGAAAAGTTATATTGTTATTAAATATGTAAATTTATGTTTATTTTGGTTAGTGATCATGTATTAAATTTTAAAATATAGTTTATAGACCTGAGTTTATTAAGTTTCTTAAAATTCTTTTCAAATAATTTTCAAATTATTTGAATATCATTTAAAGTGGTTTCACAATTTTTGAAGGTATTATTGGTTTATAATTCAAATGTTTAATATTTTTAATATCTTATTTTTAAAAAATATTGAAAGTAGTATTTAATTTAGGGTGAGTTATCATATTTTATTTAATAAATGATAAAATGTGTTTTTGAACTTATAACAGTCGAGTAGTATTGTTTTAGCTAGAATCTATTATGTTATTTTATATCAAAATTATGTATAAATATTATATTATTAATTTTTATGTTTAATTATTTGGGATATTTAATTATTTTGACATGAATGAACATAATGGGAGTTATATTTTTCACATGATACAATTTATGTTTTAAATATGTATTAAGAATTTTTTTTGTTAAATTTTCTAGAAATACAATTTAAGGTATTAATTTTTGGTTATTTTTGGTTGTGAAGTCATGTTTTTTTTAAATTATATTTTATATAACGTCTTTTATTTATAAAAATATTCCTTTTTGTTTTCTTGAGGATAGATGGTGTGAATAGGGTGCTCAAAGTTTCTTCCCCTTTTAAATTTTTGAGTTTGTTCTCAAGGTCACTTGATTGGTTGTATGAATCAGGTTTGTTGGTGTGGTCGGTTAGCATGTTCTTACAATTAATTGGTTCCTTCGTGTGGTTAGTTAGTTTCTTTATGTGGTCAGTTAGTTTATTCTTACAGTCAGTCTATTTCTTTGAGCAATCGATTGTGTTTGGACTAAGTTGGATGATAGTGTTTTTGGTTGCTGAAAGAAGTTTGTATTGATTGTTTTGTATTTTTTTCATTATGAAAAAATCAATCCACTCTGTATGTTTTTGTGAACAAATGATATGAACGAAATGTGCATCATAATCAGAATATCAAACACTAAAATGATAAGAAATTTTCTCAGTTTTAGTTTTCTGTTCGGAAGAAGCCTTATAAAAGAAGTTGTGTTCCAGACTCATATTGGGTCTGGAATGAAAGATTCAATCATAATGAGAATATTTATCAGAGTATGAATGTCTCCATAATAAATCTGATGATTCTTTTCTGTTTTCTTATCATTTAAAATCATAATTAATCAGATATACTTGTAATCTTTGATTTTTGAAATAAATTAGGAGAAGTGGTATGATAAGTTAGACTATGCTATGCTGATCTTAAAGTTCTCAAAGTCACGAAGAACACATGATACAATAAAAGGTTTGTAGAATAAGGTAGGATACAAGTTTTAAAGTTGATAATGTACTAATCAGCTGATCCATCATATTGTCTAATCAATCATACTATTTGATTCACCGAATGAGCAACACATAAGGATCAGTCAATAGTTGTAGAGAAAATAGATGAAGGAAGTCACTACTGACACCGGTCCATCGGACGCGGGCTGCCACCAATCCATCAGAGGAAGAACATGATAGATGTTTCAAAGTAGATCAATTATTGGATATTGTTGGGACAAATAGTCCAAATAGAATCAGAGACTGATCAACCAGATGATGTTAAAAAATATATTCATCCATTTTCATGAGGTTTTATTAGTCCTCAATTGAGTAAAGAACAAAAGTGATGTTTATTTTATAAGAGGGTCAAGACTCATCATATCGGCATTAACATCAATCCACTGGAAAAAAATATATAATGATCCATAAAACTTAGACTAACATTGATAAGTCATTATCTATTGGACTTCATTGGATGTGGTCTGAGGAAGTTGTGGACAATTTAAGAAAAGGTTAGAAGTTATGTAGATGTTAATAAAGTTTTGTCCAAGAGATATTTAATCCAATGATAAAGTGTTATTAAGTGAGTGTTGGAATCTTTAGAAGCTGCAACGATGATTACGAAAGAAGAGTTTCATGCATATCCATTAGTAAAAAGCATCAGAATGAGTTTTTTTCAGTTGGTATGGAGAATCATAATGAGAAGTCTTCAGTTTTTATGAATTTCCAAGTGGTTTAAGAAAATTGGAGTGAGAATATGTTTTCATCATAATGAAATGTTGTATCATAATGAAGAATGATTAAAAAGTATAAAGCTGGATGAATTTGTGATAATATTCGAGAAGTTTTGAGAAGAATCAAGAAGAGTTAATAAGAACTTCAAGAGTCAAAGATGAAGTCAAAATTAATATAAAATTTGTGTTTTGAAAATTTGATTGAGTGGAAAAATGAATGTGTTTTCCCACCCATTCCTCTCTTGTCATGCCTATAAATAAAAGTAAGTACGTTGTACTTTATGATGATAGAGTACTATTCATGTGTGAAGAGAGAGAGAGAGAGAGAAATCAAAGAAGTTTTAGAGAGAAGATGTTTCCAAACTAATTTTTCCTAAGGATGTTTTCCAGATAGAAGAAGAAGAAGAAGAAAGATTTACCTCATTAGATTGAGCAATAAAATATAGTTTTTCAGTGAAAGTTTTAAGTTGTTCATAATTTTTTTCATATTATTTTTTCTTATCTATTTTCTATACTAAAGAATCAGATAGAGGAATCAAATTGAGCCATTAGACTGGGTTATTACACAAAGTCCAAAAGTGAAGTTCTTACCTAATGTTGAGTAGAAAAGTAAAGAATTTTGTTTTGAAATTTTATTCATTTGGAAGTTTATAAGGAATCACAATAACTTATTTTGAACAAACTGATGAAGGTTTCATAACTTGTTACACAAACTTGTTTTACATCATCCGTGTTAGGGGAACCACATAAACTATTGTAGTGATCATATTAAAACAAAATTGTAAGGGTATATCATACTTGTTCTATTCACAAATAAATGATTATTTTAGTGGATTGTGTGGTATTGGATTTTTTCAAAACTGTTCTGAGGATGTAGCTACTCATGTTGAGTAGTGAACCTTGTAAATACTTTTGTTGTTGTGGATCTGTGATTTTTTTTAGAAAATTGATAAATATTCTATATGATCTGAAGGTTATTTGAAAATAAAGGAAACATAAAAGAGATAGATATCACTGATTTACCCCCTCCCCCTCTCAGTGATATGTTGATCTGGGCTGGGCATTCCCAAGTGGCATCAGAGCGAAGGTTCCCTTCATTTACTCTTTACTGAAGTGTCTAAAGAGAAGTTTTTATGGAGAATCATAAATATGTTAACTATAATGATACTCTAATGTTCTATGTTAATAACTATCATATCTGGAAGGATATAATGACTCCATATCTTATTTCTCTTGGGTATGATGTTTTGGAATATTCTATATATAGATTTCCTCCTTGTGTTAATAATTCTTCTCTTATTGATACTAATAAGAAAAATATTGAGAATGATAGAAGAGATAAAAACTCTTTACTATCATTTCTATTTTAAAGGGAGTTTCTTAGAGTAAATAGAGTTAGAACTACCAAAGGTATCTAGGAAAAGTTAAAAAAACATTTATGAAGGAAATACATAGGAGAAGAAAGAAAAGTTACAACTCTAGAGGATGAAGTATGAAGAAATCATGATGAATATGTTTGAATCTATTGGTGATTTCTTAATAAGTGTCAATGATATTGTTATTACCATAACATTCCTAGGTGAAAAGTTATAAGACTCAATAGTTTTATAAAATATCTTTATAATTTTTCATGATATGTTTGATTCCAAAGTTTCATCTTTATAATATAGAGATCCTGAAACTCTATCTTTGGATGACCATCATAGTACTACTGTTAATTATGAAATGATAAGAGATGAGGTTATGAAAAATTTAGAGAGGGTCAATCAAGAAGTTTCCTTCAAAGATTCTTAGGAAGTAATGTTTAAGAAGACTCTCAAAGAAAATTAAGTTGATGATTCTGATTCTGAAAATGAGGTTAGTAACATTATTAATAAGATTTAATTCTTTTTTTTCTATAAATATTAAAATAGGTACAATAAAGTATAAAGGGAAGGTACCACCAAATTTTTTTTTGTATCTATTGGGAATTTTTCTGCCAATTTTCCTCAAAAATTGAATGAATAATAAAGTGATGAAGAAGAAAGTGATGAAGAGGAAAGAGTTCAAGAAGATCCTAGAATAAACCTATTGACAAATATTAATCTAAATAAAAGGACAAGATGTTATCCATACCCAAAAGGATAAGTTTTTTGTATAATGATGACAATAGTGAAGTTGAAACTAAAAATCTCACTAAATTTTCTTCTAAATTCGTGTTTATGGCAATAGTTAATGATGAAGTATTTTCTTGTGATGAATATAGTAAATCTGAAGAATAAGAATCTGAGTTATAGTTTCATCTGAAAAAGGAATTGAAAGAATTTCGAAGAAATATTATAACACTTGAAAGTGAGATCATGATGTTGAAAAAAATGTACAACAACAAAAATCAAGAATATCTTACTGAATAGAATTCTAAGTTACTTGAATATGTTGATGGTTTGATTAAGTCTCCTTAGAAGGAAAATAATCAGAATGAAAATTTTCAATTAAAATTGAAAGAAAAGGAAGAATAGTTGGAACTTGTATAAAAAAACTTTTAAAGCTAGGAAGGGAGTTACAAGTTTCAAGAAATCTATTTATATAGCTGGTGAAAGTTCCAGGAAGTCTGAGCCTGAGAAGGATCAAAAGTTACCTTCAAAGAATGGAAATAAATTTTAAAATTTTCTTAAGAAGAAGAATGATGATAAAATTGTGTATGTGGATAAAACTAACAAAATTGGAAGTTCATAAGTTTCTAAAGATATTGAGTTCTAAATAAAGGTTTTTATGTCTACTGATTTTGATAAGGTTAGGAAGAAATCCAAATCGAAGAAGAAGATTTTGGCTGATGGTAGAAATTTTGGGACTCTACATAGTTCTGATATTAAAGGTAAGAAAGTTATTGAGAAATATTTTTCCAATTATAGACTGTGTGGAAGTTTCTAAGGAAACTATTCCATTTATGGTTATTGTTGGAACTATGGTGGATTTGGGCATACAGAAAATATGTGTTGGTTTAACCAAAAACATTAAAATTATCTCATGTTTTATGGAAGTCAAAATGTGAGGGGGATTCAATCCTCCCAAAAGAAGAAATCTTAGAAGGATGTTTTAAAGAAGTTTGAGAAGGATGATTTGAAATCTGAGAAGGATGTCTTGAAAGTTGAAAATATATTCTAACCTTTGGAAACTATTTGTGAAAGATGTAAAAAACTATACATCTTGAAAAAGGGTTTCTTGTTTTGTTGTCGACACAACAATATGTTTATAATAATTCCCAAATGTAGAATGTGAAGAAAGATAATGGGAGGGAAAATATCTTATTGTTGAAACCGGTCTCAAAGATACAAAAAGGGAACGAACATGGATTTTGGATAGTGGGTGTTCTTCTCATATGATAGGATATTTTAAATTTTTGAGGAATTTGAAATATTTAAAAGAAATAATAGTTACATTTGGTAATGTTGAATCTCTCATAATTAAATGTGTTGGATGCACAATTATTGGGTAAGAAAAGTTGAAATCCAAGAAAGCCTTGTTTGTTGACAGGATGAAACATATCTTTCTAAGTGTTTGAAAACTTTATGATGAAGTAAATAAAGTTGTTTTCAGAAAATATGTTTTTTTTAAGAGAGGAAGGTGGAAAAATTGTTACAGGAGGCCAACATGCAAAGGGAAACCTAATTCAAGTTGGTAATATACAATAATCATGTTATCTAAGCATGATGTAAGAAAATAAATTGTGGTATAAATGGAAAGGATATATGTTTCAATGAAACATAAGTAAGTTATCAATGATAGAAAGTGTTCATGGTATTCCAAACATGACAAAAAGAATTATGAATAAAGAATTGGATCAGATTGAGAAGAATTAACTCATGCTATAGTATATTCCTACATCATAACAAGTGGATGAAATTTTCACAAAACCTTTACTAAAGGAATAATTTTTCAAGATTAGGTTGAACATGGGTGTACAACCAATTTCTCTCTAAGTTTTAGGTGCGTTTTTTTCCTCTATCTCATTTAGTACATGGATAGTGTTATCAATGGGGGAGAATGTTTCATGAATCTATCGATTGATATGGGCTAAACCTTTTAGTGAAGAATGTATTTAGGGGGAGTTTTGGGTAATCTTTGAACTCAATATGTAAGTGTGTGAATTGTTCTAATAGTTTTTTGAGATGGTTTTAGGAAACTTTTATAGGAATAAAGAAATAAAGAATTAAAGAAGAAGAAGTTGTGAAGAATAAAAGTTTAAAGAATTTTTTTTAAGATGATACTTATGGACAACATGGTTATACTATCAATGATTCTTGTTTCCTAATGAGTTTTATCATGTAGGATTAGAATTATTGATTAGTGATCCATATATTGAGGTTACAAAGATCAGTGATTTATAAACCTTATTTGGTAACAAAATCTATAGGGGTATTTTTGGGACCATGTTGGATGAAATTGTTTTTAGTTTCTAAAGGATGTTTGTGTTGATTATTTTGTATTTTGTATTCATTATTTGAAAATCAGTTCAATTTCTATGTTTTGGCGATCGAATGATTGGAATTAAATGTGTATCATAATCATAATATTAGTCCCTAAAATGATTAGAAAATCTCTCAATTTTAGTTTTCTATTCTATAGAAGCCTTATGAAAGATTTTGTGTTTCAGACTCACATTGAATCCAAAATGAAATTGTTTATCACAATGATATGTTTTATTTGGGTTTGAATGTATCTATAATAAATATGATGATACTTTTCTATTTATTAAGTTGTTAACATCATAATTAATTAGATATACTTATGATCCAATCTTTGTGAAAGAAATTAGGATAAAAGGTATTGTAAGTCAGATGATGCTATGCTAATTCCAATATTCTCAAATTTATGAAAGAGTCATGATATAAGAAAAGGATTTTAGAAGAAGGGAGGATATAAAGTTTGAAGTTGATGATGTTCTAATCGATCAATCCATCAGATTTTTTGATGAATCGAACTGTTTGATTCACTAGATGAAAAAATCATAAAGATCAATCGATGGTTGTGGAGAAACTAGAAGAAGGAATTCAATGTTGACACTGTTCCATTGGACATGGGGTGCCACCGATCCATCAGAGTCAGAACATGACTGATGCATTGAAGCAGATAAGTATGTGGGGATTGTTTAGACCAATAATCCAAATAGAATAAAAAACTGATCAACTGAAGGATGTTCAACAATGTAGTGAACCATTTTCATCAGTTTTTATTGTTATTAAATTGGTTCAATAACAAAAATATTGGGGTTTTTTAATGAGGGTCAAGACTCAATATATCGGAATTGACACCAATCCACCAGATAGAAATGAAGATTGGTCCATTATATGTAGACTAACACCGATAAGTCATTTATTGTTGGACTTTATCAGACATGTTCTCGGGAAGTTTTGGACAATTAATGAAAAGGTGAAAAGTTATGAAGCAATTGTTAAAGTGTTATCAATGGGATTATGAAACAGGTGACGAAGTGTTATCAATGGGGTGATGGAATCTTTATAAGTTGAAACTGTGTTTATGGAAGAAAATTTTCATTCATCTTAGTTGGTGTAGATCATCAAAATGAGTAAATTTTATTTGGTATGTATAATCTTAATTAAAGTTCTTCAGATATTATAAATTTCCAATTGGGTCAAGAAAATATGAGTGACAATATTTTTTCATCGTAATGACAATTTGTATCAGAATGGATAATGGTTAGAAATTCTAAAGGTAGATGATGTTGTGATGAGATTCAAGAAGATTTGAGAAGAATCAAGAAGAGTTTATAAGAACTGAAATAGTGAAAGTTAAATTCAAAATTTAATTCAAAATCATGTTTTTAGAAATTTTGTTAAGCCGAAAAATCAAAGTGTCTTCTCACCGATTCCTCCCTCAAAACACCTATAAATAGAAGGAATTACATTGTACATTCTAATGAAATAGTACTACTCAAATGTGAAGAGAGAGATCAAAATCACTAAAGTTTTAGAGAGAATAATTGTTTAGAATAAGTTTTAATGAGGATGTTTTCCAAAAAGAAGAAGAGGAGAAAGAGTTGCCTAATCAGACCGAGTAATCAGATGCATGTTTTTGGAGAAAGTTTGAAGTGGTTTAGAATTTTTTAGCGTATTATTTTATATCTATTTTATAGACTAAATAATCATACTGAGGAATCAGATTAAACCATCATACTGAGTATTTTTATGAAGTCCAAAAGTGAATTTCTTACCTGGTGCTGGATAGTAAAGTGATGAATTGTGTTTTAAAGATCTATTCAAGTGGAAGTTTATAAGGTTGTAAAATAACTTGTTTTGAACGAACTAGTAAAGGTTTATTAACTTTTTAAACAAAATTTTTTTACATCATTCATACGAGATGAATCATGTGCCCTATTATATTGATCATAATACAACACAAGTTTAAGGGTATAACCTAATTGTTGTATCCACGCAAAATGATTTTTTCTAGTGGATTGTGTGATATTAGATTGTTTCCAAACCATTACATGGATGTAGCTACTCTTTTTGAGTAGTGAACCTTTTAAATAATTTTATTCTGATGGATGTGTAATTTTTTTTCAACAAAGTGAAAAATCTTTAACAAGAGGCAAAGGTTGTTTAAAAATAAAGGAAATTTAAAAGATAAAGATATCACTGATTCACTCCCTCCCCATCTAAGTTATAAATTGATCCTATCTATGTGTTCATAGATTTCTTCCTCTATACAGTGGATTATTTCATCTATATAGTTGATCAAACTCTTCACATGTTTGTTCATTGGTTATGCACACTGTCCATAATGGTAGATTTGTTTTTAGAAGATGCTTCAGAGTTCAGTCTATGCGGTTTATTTATTCCTTTGTGCAGTCAATCCCTCCATGCGGTTTCTTTTTCATTTTATAAAATCTCCATTTTTAAAATACCTAGATATTTCCAATTTTATGTACAATTCATTCTAATATAAAATTATAAATTTTTTGCATCAATAAATTTTTTCAAATATTTTAGGAAAGGACATAATTATATCTTTAAATTCCCAAAATTTTGAGTTTTTTAAATGGTTAGTTCCATGAAATTTTAATGAAAACAAAGTTAAATGTGAATTTAAAAGGAAATTTGACCTTCATCTTTGGAGATATCCATGGGAATATAAATCTATTATTTTAAAATACTATATTTCTCTTCAGTGAGTCATTATTGATTCCTTCGAGTTCAAATGATTCAAAACCTTATTTTTTAGTCATGTGAGTCATCATCCTTGGCTTGGACTCCCCCTTCTCATTATTTTAGGTGTGTTATTCACAATTTTATTCCCCTATTTTATACATCATTATGTGGAATTTTAGGTTGGTCTCTCTCTCTATCTCATTCATCTATTCTCTATAAGTGTTGTACATTTTATTAATTCCTTACCTCTATGATATCCATGTTGAAAAAACTCTTTCTCTTCCCTGTATTTTGTGTATATCGATATACAAACCTTACATGAAGGAGAACCTTGTTCTCTCTTCCATTTGTATATCTATGAAATTATCTTGATTTTTTCCTTTGGATAGATAGTACTGATTAACTTATTATGATAAAAATTGGATTAAATTTAATTAAAGGGGATGGTGTGTATTTATATATTCTTTACTAGTTTTCTATTATTTCTATTGATGATCCTTAATAAAAGTTAGAAAATATTTTAGTATGCTTTTTTACTATTATAAATTAATATTTGTTGTTGTGTTGATTGTTTAAACCCACCGCTCATAAAAGGTTAAGCATTTATACGAGACTAATGAACTATTTATGTGTAAATCTTGAAATTCTATGAAAATAATCATATAAGAGATGATGGAATATTAAGAAAGAACCTTTAAATGAATCATGATAATTTACTTGAACTGGGATTATATTATTATGTGATTCTAGTTCATTTTTTATTGATGTTATGGTTGTGTGGGATTTGTGGGGTTTGTATGGTGGTAGTGGTGATTGGTTTGTATGTAGGATGTGGTGAGGGATGTAAGTGTAGTGGTTGACTTGTGGTTTTTATGGTAAGGTGGATAGGTTGTAGTGGCATTTTTGACATGACATGTGATGATTGTTGTTTTGGGGTGGTTGGGATGTTTTGTGGTGGTGTTGTTGAAGTTACCTAGTAGTGATGGAATGTGAAATGGTTAATGAAGAAATTGAAATGGGATGACTGGAAATTAATAAATATGGGCTAGAATTCATTTGTGGTAAATTAATTGATGAAATAAATGTTAACAAAATGGGTTTTAATTATATGGGAATTAACCTGGGTGTTGGCTAGAGTGGTTTGCCATTAAATTTGGGTTTAAATGGATTAACAAATAAAATGTGGCTAGTAATATGATAATCTGTAATGGGATTAATCTATAAATTAAATAAGGGGAATTATGGGTTGTGTGTGGGTATTTTGTGCGGTGGGTTTTATTTAGTGGTGGAATCATTAGGTAACAATAGTATAATGATGATAGCGGATGGTGAATATAAAATATAGATGTGAAACCATTAAGTTAGTCTTGTGTGAAGATAAATATGTATGTATATAAATGTTGTATTTTCTTTTTGATTTCTCTACACACCTCACTCGCATTGAGTGTTACATATGAACACCAAAATGTTTTAGGGAGTGTTTTCCTCAACATCCAGGATAGTGAGGGAATAGATGATTTATTACCCCATTTTCCTTGATCTTCCTTCAGTAGTGGCATATGGAAGTGGTACCCAGTTTTTGGTGAGTACCGACTGAGGATAACATTATTGATGATGATACTCAATGATTATAGGATGTCACATGTAGTGGAGGTCATTCATAGTAGGTGGAGGGAACATGTTTTATGTCCTTCATGTTTATAATACACAACTATATTGATTATTAGGTTTGGGTTGGATGTGTGATAATACAGATGATGATGTGATATGAGAAAGTGTTATTTGGATGATGAATGATGTAATAACAGGATGCTAGGTCATGTAAGAGGCCTTGGTGGGTATTATTGTGACCCAAACCACATTAGATACGGTGAAATATGTGATGATTGGTATACTTGGAAGGGATAAGAGCAAAAGACCTTTAACATTTGGGAATAAGAGTGAAGAATTAGCAGGGAAGTGAATGTGGGGCTCCCTTATATATGTTCCTTTGATACTATTTTACTACTTTGGATGTGTAATTTAGCGAGTGATATCAAGTGAGGTTGGGATGAATAATTTACTAGTTTAGGTTTCATTGGTTATGTTTTTTGTTCGCCAGGGAATTATTATGATCTTATCATATTTTCATAAGAGACCTTGGATATAATTTTTCTGATTATACATGTCATTATCACTCTACATATAAAACGTTTTTAAGTTTACTGGATGGTTTTAGAGATCGGGCTTGGCATTACTGGCTTAGATATTGGAGTTGTTATGGATTTTCTACTTTAGGATTTCCTTCTAATATTTTCTTGGATACCTTTCTATGCATTCCTTGATATTCATTGTGGGATTGTTGGGTTTATTTTATATTATATGATGGAGTTTTTTAGGGGGGTTTTATCTTATATATCTCTCATTTTTATTACGTAGATGGTAATACCTCCCATTTGAGTGATTTATATCCCAGGTGCTAGTCATGAACATGGTGCTTACTAGAAGTAGAACTTGGGGGTCTCATGTTCTCCACATTGTCGGTCCAAGAGGAGTACCAATGGAGGGTGTTGTGGAATTTGAATTAAATTATTTGAGACTTTTTTTAATCCTTTTAGAAAAAGGATTTTTTTTATTAAATAGTATTATTTATAAATTTTAAGAAGGGGAATTTATTATAAAACATGTTTAGTTTTGTAATTTCCAAAAAAGTAGATATTGTTGGTGTTAATATTAATTAAAATGAAGTTTATTAGTGTTTGGGTAGTTTTTTCCCCTGGTAGTTTTGAATATTATAAATACCTCATGTCACATTATTTTACAATTACATCACATTATTAAACAGGATAATTATAAGTTCTCTCAACTCTGATAAATAAAATTATGTTTATTCTTAAAGAATTTAGTTTTTATAAATGTTTTTATAATGTTTTTTATAAAGTATTTTCAGCCATTGTATTTTAGTTGTGGTTTTTCAATGTTTTTCTAAAATTCAGTGAAGACATATGAAATTTTTTTAAGTCATAATTTTTTTTAAGTCATACAAAACTAGTTTTTAAATTATATGAAATTTTTTATTATCAGACAAAACTGGATTTTGAATTCATAAAAAAAAATTTTGAAGTCATATATCAAAGTCATACAAAATCTATTTTGAATTTATATAAAATTAGTTTCAAATCTATATGAAATTATTTTATGAAGTCATACAAAATTTAATTCATCTTTTTAAAATTAATTTTAATACTATATTTTCTTGTTCTTGTAATATTTTTAATTACTTCAAGTTTATATGATTTTCTCTATCGGTTTTATTTGTTTTTAAAATACTTATTATTACTAATAATTTTTTATAATTTATATTCAATTATTTTGAAATAGAATATGTGAAGGAATGAATCTTAAAACTGAACATGATATTTCCATAAAAGGTTATTAATATCATTCCTTGTTATTTTTATTTCTAATCATGGATGGTTGTGATTAGCTTCCAAAAAACACACAAAAGATGAAGATCATGGAGTTCTTACTATTACCATTAAATAAGTTGTCTTTAAAAATAAAGGTTAGAGCTTCAAACAACATTGATCGAGAAAAATTCCATATAAGTTTCCTTTTCTATTAAAGAACTAAAGAGTTCATGTTCTACATTATTCATACTTTACTGTTGTGAGTTTCGGAGGATTTTTGGTTTTCCTAAATATGTAATGCTCATTATCTATCATGAATGGAAAAAATAATCTATTTTACATCATTATTTATCTATTATTCCTTCTTCAATTCAATCATTTTATTCTTTATTTGTGTTGTCTTGTTTTTGTATAGTAACATTTTCATTGAGTTGTAACTCAACTTGCACATGGTTTTGCCTCCAACAAAAATGTAGTATATTGGTTATGATAACCTAATAAAAAATTAGGTACACATAGGTTTCTCTTGAACATGGTAAAACCCGTGATTTATGGATTATTTTTAGAAAATCTTGGGTTCTATCTGTAAGAAGTGTTATGTTGGGTCATCTCCTATGTAAAAGTTTGTTTAGTTATATTTTAGTCGATTCCACTTCTACCATTATGACAAGGAGTTTCTGATGAGTATTTTTAGGATTTTTGGATCCAAACTACTATCAAAGTCTTTGTGTTTTTGTTATTTTTTTCACTACATTATTTACTTGTACACCGCACTTTCACTATGTATGAGATATCTATTTCACTTGAATGTTTTAATATACTCTAATTTGTTTAATTATTTCAAAAGTTATAGAAGGTAAATTCACCGCCCTCTAGACCATATTATCATCAACATATAGGACCATCATGGAATAAAGCCAAAAATATATCACATGGTATAAAAAATAAGTAACTAAAGTGTCACATGATCTAACAAAAGTTAACTGGATTTCCCATAGCCTGATCATGTAAAAACATGTCCAATTGTATAGAAAAAATCCCCAACACAATAGTAAGAATCCACCTAGTCCTTCCCCAAAATCCAACAATTCCCCAGTCATACATCTACTTCACCTCTAACCTACTACACAAAAATTATAGCACCCTTAAACTTTCATTTATAACGAGTCATAAATTTTGTACACAAACTAGAGGGACTATAAATTGTTTAAGTATGAACATAATAGGATATCACTAATGATTTTCCTAGATAATATTAATACATATATGAGTATGAAAAGTGTAATATATGAAAATCAATATAGTCAATACAACCCATTTCAATCCATCCCCAAATAGTTATGGATGTGAAATTTACCTTCTCTGGAAAATTAAAGAGTGGGATGATGCACCCACAAACTATACACACCATGAGGGAGAACAATTCATCTCCATTCATCTTGTAACCATGAAAAAAATAATTATCATACCCATATAAACCTGGTGAATGACAATCACCGAACCACATTCCACAACCATCCTCTGCACTTCCTGGATCAATGACCCTAAACAATTCCACACACATAGTGAGAATTCTACTCATAACAAGTGATCTCAATTACCAATTGGACCTCATGGAAACATAAGACATATCCCTCCTCCAGTTTGATGGTTAATATCATCGCTCTAGGACACTCATCTATAGAGGACACCACCAAACATCCAATGGTTAACACCACCTAATGGGACCTCTTTTGTGTGCATATAGCCCCAAGGACCCTATCCCCATGGTAAGAAACATCATAAACCATTTTAAGACCAAAAATCATATGGTTAACCTCAATCAACTCCAAAAAAATGGTCTGGAACTTATCCATGAACCATGGAACCCCATAGACACACTTGCTACACCCATTATGTTCCCAAGGAACCATAGCAATCGTCCCTTCCCAGGAAACACCTCTTTACAACACACAACAACTTCTTGAGCAATACCCAAATCCTCCAACCAAGAAAGAATAAGTCACACATGACCCATCTCATCATTACACACATGCGACTAACCCTAGGAATCTCTAAAAAATAATTAAGATTACAAGTGGTTCCATTCTTGGTGGAACACATGACCTTACCCATTCCCACAAATTACTCAACACATAAACACACATATAAAAATAGAAATGTATAGGTACCACCTAGTTTTATACACAAGAGTCTGCACATAAAATATTATCATCCAATTCAACTCTAATAGAAAGAAATTTAGAAACCATAGAAGACACTATAAACATATATTTTTCTTAAAATTAACTGTAATAGTGAAAAAAACTAGAAACATACAATGGAGGATGTCAATCCTTACCCAAAGAGGTTCCCTATTATAGACTTCTCAAAAAAATGATCACAAATGTATGAGAATCCTGAATTGGATGAGAGAACGAGAGAGGGAGAGGGTGGACCAATTTCCCTTATTATTGTATCCAAATGAGACCCCCTCCATTTTAATTAATATTAAATCCATTGATTAATTAATTTTATTTTTTTTAAAGACCCTTGTTCCCACCAGGTACTTAATCACCTTCAATCGGGTACCTGGTACCCACTGGGTACTCGCTTGAAGTATATTGAGTTCCAAGTGGACCTCATGGAGCTACCCCCATTATTATGGGCCCATCGGGTACCCTGTACTAGTACACTAGGTACTTGGTTGTTTTTTTCCTCAAAGATACATAGTCGTATGGGACTATATTCCCAAAATTGACCCTTGGGACTTCACTGACACCTCAAACATACCCAACTTCACATGATCAAGCTAGACCTAGACTAAAATTACCTAATCTGGATACCCTAGTCATTACAACTTCCCCACCATATAAAAAAATATATGTGATTTGTCTCTAATCATGATACTGATTTATCCCTACTAAAAACCAAGAATCCCACTCACTATACCCCCAAAATACTGAGATGATATTGAAAAAATCTGTCAACTTATAATCACTATGAATAATAAACATGAGTAAACTAATTTTGATCATGGCAACTCCCAAACATATTAGTCACCTACCCAGTCACATCCTAAAAAATCTACCCGATATGCTAATGGTACCATAATCAATCATCGTCCTAAACTACACAAGTTCCTTCCATTATCACACATTCTCCAACAATCAACCATGCTATTAACACGCATCATACACATTTCCAATACCTTAACCAATACCTTGTTGATCTACTTACACATAATGCACATTGTTCACCAGTACCCGTCATACAAAACTATAGTTAATATAATCATGAAATTAGTTTAACCATGGAAGGTTTCAGGCAGAATGGAATTTGGTCGTGTTGGGGTAGATACCCAAGAACATATGTTTATGTACTTAATGAGTACATGTATTCATTATCTTGAATATTAATTAAGTTTCGTACCATATCAATATTTTTCATCTGTATTACAAAATATGTGACAATTTATTAAGGATACATTTTACATAAAAAGTACATAGGAGTACCCTGATATGATGAGATGCTTTAGATGTTATGGAAATATTTCTTAAACCCATTTACCATAGTCAGATGATATTATCAGACAGGAAACAGATGATACATGCTATCTGGGGTAGGAGGATCATAATACATTGGTACATCTTCTCATGTCTTCTTCCCATGGTATTCTATATGAAGGGAGGTTATGAGAACAGACCTATCGGTAGGAAATCCACATTTTAAGTGTCATTGGATGTTCATATCTATGAATGTTTGTATTGGTCCTTAGAATTTAAGATTATAATTAAATAATATAATAGGTCATTTACTTTATGCATTGATAAAAACTATAGGGACATATACTCACAGTGAAGTAGTATACTTTGGGTATGTCATGAGTGATATGAAATTAATGTATAACTTTGGACTTTAGGTTTCTTTACCTATTTCCACTAAGAAAGATTCCTAGAAGGGAACACACTAACTGCATATAGAATTCCAGTCAAATTCAATGTTGAATATAACAAGTTAGAATAAATATTATTCCTTGTTTATGGTTTAATAATTATTCATATTTGGTTGATCGTAATGATTTTATCAAAAGTTATTCAAAATAATAAGTGAGTTAATAATAATACTAAATATTAAATTTCATGATTTGATGAATATAATATTTTTTTATCGATGAATAATGCAGTAGTATTTATTTGTTAAATAAATAGTCATTATTTAAGGTTTAGTAAATGTTGAGTAGGATATGTAGATTGAGTTTAATGGTTTGACTAAAAATGATATAAATGATATTTATTTAAATATTCTTAAGTCATTCACATGTAAAGTGAATAATGATGATACTTTTTGTAATATTATTATTATAAATGAGGTAAAATAATAATTGAGGAATTAGAAAGGGACTTGTGTGCAAATTTCCAACCCTAGACTCACCTTTATAAATATAAAATTATATCACATTACATAGAAATAAATATTGTGCACAATGGATATAGATAATCTATTTCAATACCTAGAGAGAGTTATAGAGATCTAGAGTGTGATATCCCTACTTTACCTCTCTCAAGAATTTTAGAAAACATCAAGAATTCTTTAACCTTGATGATAATCCTTTTATGATCAACCAAAAATGACACAATCCACTGGGATAAAATATGCTAGAACCTGGTGATTCTATGATGATGTTCAGATATTTTGGTTCATGTGTCGATCACCACTAGAAGTATTTTTCTCTTAGATCCTTCAATGAAACAACAGAACCATGACGTCGATTCAACATGATCATCAATGAAGAAATAATTACAAGTTAAGGTAATTATAGGTCTTCTTATAAATTAATTATAAATTACATGTGATCATCCTCATTTGTTGGCTTTGGAATTTAATTAAGTCAAGTAATCTAAATAAAATTTTGGTCATGACACTATTCATTATGTAAAACTTTGATCATTTGTCAATTAATACTAAAAGTTGTGTTGGTCATGAAAAAAGGATCTTATATTGATCTTATAACCAATAAGTGGTATCAAAGTAGTCACATGGTTAATTTATAATTATTTATTAATCATTTTTTTGAATGGTATACATTCAAAATTTCATCTACTTACTATTTATTCATTCATGGGATTCAAACATCATTTTATATTCTCTTTCTTTCTTCTCACCCACATAATGAATAAAAAGAAAAATTTAAATGAAGAAACATCTGAAAATTTCATATGTGGATTCCAAAGGATATGGATAGGTAACACCCAAGTACATGGTGGGTACCCAAAACTACACATTGTGTACCCTTATATCTCATTTATATATTTTGTCGATATCAGATCACTCTAATAAAATCAGATCATTGGTCTAATAAAAACATATTAGCATGTAGGTCCAGACTGGATTAGCATACATTTTAAAGAACCACGTGCCTTATAACATCCATACATGAAATTTCATCTATCAAGAACCATCTTAGATACCCTAGTACACTAATACCCAAACCGGTCCTAACATGGACTGAAGAGCATTTCTGATCCCCATGGTGTGGTTCCTATAACTTGGAATCATATCAAGGACTAAAGGGAATGGTTTTTCCCATAAATATATGATAAAACAAAATAATATGAAATATTACATAGTGAGTAATCCAAAAAATCCTTGAGTATAAAAGTACCATTAATAGACATGTATCCCAAAGTAAAATATCATGCAAAAGATAATGCAACATCCATCCAAACCAAGATCTCAAACTGTGTGAAACAAGTGGACCATAACACCACCATTCACCATCATCACTCTAGATTCCTACAGATCAAGAACAACTACCACCTATAAGTGTCACTTTCCCTTTACCTATACATGGTATAACAAAATTTACAAACACCCAAAGTAAAGTGTGTGAGAAAAAGAGCCTAGTAGGATACCACCAAATATTCCATAAGTAATTATTTAACAATAAACCATTTATTATTTAAATTTAGATAAAAATGCATGGAGATTCATTTACACATTTTAAACCAAAACATTCTTACAAATCAAAAAAGTAAGATATATCAAAATAGGTATAAATGAATATTTTATATAAAAAACTGGCATGAATAAAACTTTTTTATAAACAATTAAATGTGTAATAAATTCAAACAAAAAAAGCACAATGGTCATAATCCCTATGGTACATCAATTTCCGGCTATATGATCCTCACAATTCTCAATCATCATCATAGATAAAGTATGTGTTCACACTCTATAAGGATTAATCCATAAGGATAATCAATCAACGCCCATTAGGGAACCCATCATGGGAAATCATGCCAAGCATTGTTTAGTCAGTGTTGTCATGTCAATTCATTTCTAGGTAGTCATAGTCCTGGTGTTATTGTCCTAATTTCCTATTAACTACTTTGCATTATTTGTTCTTCAATCAACCATTCCATAAATCATTCATTCTTGGTAAATTCAGTCATTTCAAAAAATTCATCATTTACATTTTAATAGGTGAATTTCATGTTCATATGCATTTTCAGTTTCAAAAACAAATAATAGGTTTTTATAAAATTCAAGCCATAAATAATATTAAATTTAAATCCAATTTTCTCATGAATCAACTTAAAATCATTTCATCAAATAAAATATCAAATCAAGCCCTCATTTTTTTCAAAATCCACCCAATAATTTCAATTGCATTGATGTGGGGGTTTTCAAAATTCCCATGACCTTTTTAAATAAAATCTCAAATCATCAAAAATAAGGGTTTCAAAACCAATGAAAACTCATTTCAAATCAATCATGAAATTAGGGTCTCGATTGAAGGGAAAATACATAAGGAACCACCTACCATTAATCATATGATCAACCAAAATAACACCATAAATGAGAAATACCAACAAAGAATGAAGGTTATGGAGATCAAGGAATAAAACCCAGAATCCAAATCGATCAAATCAGGGATTAGATCCATCAATAACATGATGGTCTATCAATCTATAGAAGGAGATAAAAGAAGATCAGTATAAACCAAATAAAATGAAATTTAATTACCTAAAGAAGATCAAACACAATCACTAGTGCTTCAATCAGCAAAGAGAAGAGGCTGGTGGAGAAAATTTAGCCTATTGATAGACTCCAAAGACTAAGGAACCATATTAGGGTTGAATATGGTGATTATTAATCTTAAATAGGGTTTTTAGTATATATTAAATTTTTTACATGGGGTTAAAAACCATTCACATAGTTTGCTGGGTCGGGCAGAAAAATGAGTATTAACCATGCGCCGACCATGCACCTTTACTAGGATTTTGGATGGAGTTCACAATTTTTCCACATGGTTAGTTCAACCATGAAACAACCTTGAATAACCTCACTATCCAAGTTTCATAGTTTGGAGGGATGTTTTCATGGGTTGGAAAAACTATGTGCCCCCTTCCAGTGGCTCAACATAGGGTGCACAATTTTCTATGCCAAACTGCATGGTTTTCCCTAATCGTGCACCAACCATGCACAACCCTCAAATCCTCTATTTTTTTTAAAAAAATTACCTGAAACAACCTGATACATTCCCTAAACATGAGGATATCAAAAAAATGATCAAGAAGTACCTGAAATAAGGTAATAGGATGTTACAACCTCCCCACTATAAACACTTTTGTCCATAGAAATCCTATCAATAAGATTCCATGCCAAAGAGATGAGGTCACTTCTCTCTCATCAATACCTCATGCTCCCAAGTCTCATAAGGATTGAAACCGTGATTCCATAGCACTCAAACTAAATATATAGACTTCCCATGATGGAACATTATCATAGAATAATTAATCTTTATTGGATGCTAAGTTACAGATAAATATGGTCCAATATCAAGGTCGTCCCAACTCAGGACATGAGAATAGTACAAAAAAGTTACTTCTTAAATTGCGACACATGAAACATGTTGTGGATATATGTAAACTAAATTGGTAAAGCTAAATGGTAATATACATTACCAACCCTCCCAAAAATTTCAAAAGGACCCACAAACCTTGATGTAAGATTGTAGTGTTTACCAAGCCTTCGATGACCCAACCATGGTGAAACTCTCAAAAACACCCCATCAACAACCAAATATTCTAAAGGTCTGTGTTGATGTTTAGTATAGTATTTAAACGATCTTTTTCCATTCATGGATAAATCAAATAATTTTTTCCATTTTATCTTTGACTAAACTCATCCCAACCATGGAAGTTTCACCAATCCCCAACCAATATAATGGATACATACATGAATAACTAAACAAGGACACAAAGGGTTCCATCCTGATGGAGGGATTGTTACTATTATTATTGTAAACTAGTCCCATGTGGTTATCCCCAACAACAACAATGTTGAGAACATAAGAACAAAACATGTATTCTAAGATCTGTATATCTCGTTCTATCTAACAATCATTCTATGTATGATATTCCATTCTCAAACTAACCTAAGATTTCATCAAATTATGGAGGCCTCTTCAAAATTGAGAAGTAGGGGATCCCTATCATAGACTATGATAAATTTAACTTCATACAATCTGAAATTTTCATTTAGATACAGTATTTCCATGTCATCAAATTTTCTTGTATCATGAATAGAATATAGTGATCCGATTTGGTCATCTGATTGATAACAACCTATATCGAATTCTTCTTTCGATGGTCATGAAACAACCCAAAAAAGCTCCATATAAATCTTATCCCACTTCCATGTCATCATATAAAGGGGATAAAGAAAACTCAAAGGTTTTTGTTGCTCAATTTTAACCTATTGGAAAGTATAACAATGATAAATAAATTCAACAATGTCTAATCTCAAACCTAGAAAATAGAATCATCGCCACATATCATAGAACATCTTTGTGGTTCCTGGGTACTCTTCCCATTATGAAATATAGTAATCCCCATCACATCCTTTCTCATGGGTAAAGGCATAACATACAAATTTTAAAAACATAGGTTACCCTAAGAGGAGAATGAAAACTCACCAATGATCCCGCCACCAAAAAGAGAGTACCTAATTCCATGAATTCATCATCAAACTACTATTCCTGATGAATCATCCTGAGAAGAGAGAAGTTTAGTTTAATGATTATAAGATCAATCTACAACACATCCTTCTACACTCCCAAATGAAACTGAGTAAATAAATCCATAAAATTATACTATTTTAATGATTCTTTCATGGCTTATGGTACTCCTACCAATGCCTCTACTAAATGTTCAAATCATTTCAAGAGAATATGTAGCTTATGATTTTGTGGCATGGATTGATAGAAAACCATTCTAAAAAAGGTAGTTCTTACAACTCTTAAGATCATACATCACAATTGTGAGTTTGAGATCATGAGTCAGATACTTCTTATCATGTGGCTTAAGCAGTCTTGAACCATATGCTACGATGTGATCGCTCTACATAAGGTCACATCCCAAAACTAAACCTGATGCCTCAAAAAATTTCACATAGACCTGTCTAGCCTTAGGAAGAGTCAAAACTTGCATAGAAGTAAAAATATTCTTTAAATGATCAAAAAAATCTAGCATTTTGAGTCCCAAATGAACTCCACTACTTTCCAATTGAGGGTGATCATTGGAGAAGCCAATTTTGAAAATTATTTAATGAAATGGTAGTAATACCCTACTAATCCCAAGAATCTTTGAATCTTAGAAACATTATGTGGTGGGTCCCATGTCATAATAGCCTTCACCTTTTCAAGATCGACTTAAATAAAATGTTCTAAGACCACATGTCCAAAGAACTACACTCCCTAAATCTATAAATCACAATTAGATATCTTGTCATAAAGATGGCCATTTCTCAAAACTTCCAAAACTGCTCTCAAATGACGCACGTGGTCTTCTTTGGTTTTACTGTAAACCAAAATGTCATCCATAAAAACTACCACGAGTGAATTGAGATACTCATGGAATATCCTATTCATCAATTTCATAAAAACTTCACGAGCATTTCTTAAACCAAAAGACATAACAAGGTACTCATAATGGCCATACCTACTCCTAAAGGTGGTTTTTAAGATGTTAGATTCTTTGATTCTCAATCGGTGATAACCATGCCAGAGAAAAATATTTGAGAACCACTTATCACCTTTCAAATGATCAAAAAAATCATATATCTAAGATAACTAATATTTTTCTTCATTGTAACTCAATTGGTTTTTCAGAACTCAACACAAAGGCTATGTGTCCCATCATCTTTTTTTGCAAAAAGAACCAGTACCATCCAAGGAAACATGCTAGGCCATATAAATACTTTATTCAATAGACAACCCAATAAGATCTTCAACTCTTTTAGTTCATCTAGTTCCATATCGTAAGGAAAAATAGAGATATGTTGGTTGCCTAGTACTAAATCCATAGATAACTCTACTTCACTTACCAGTGGAAATACAGAAAATTCAGATGGAAAAACATTGAAAAAATTGATGAAAATTAGAGGGAGATCATGAATCAATGATTCCCACTCCAGATCAGATGAAAACATTAATATTCACCTTTATAACTCTAGGAAATATGGTATGGTTCTACTCGATTGTAGGTATTATTCTCCCTGAAAAACATGGAACACCTAATCAGACATAGTAAAGGAGACCCACTTAAGATAACAGTCGATCTGAGCCTCATGAGCAATTAGATAATCCATCTTGAAAATGAAATCAAGAGTTTTCATGAAGATAACCATAAAATTCCATGTTAGATAAATCTCTGAGAGGGATAAACCACAATAGGCGCATCAGCGACCTTATTCTATCTTCGTTCCGAGGGGCATAGTAATATCTACCACATAAGACAAAATCTCCAAGGGTGGGTTTAAAAAATTCACAAAATGAGTTGATATGAATGAGTGGGATACACCAGGATCAAATAAAGTAGTAACTAAAGATGAAGATATGGTGACAGTACCTCTCACTGTTGATGGAACCACATTAGTTTCCATTGTAGACTCTTCCACTATGTAAAGAAGCTCTATTTCAAATGTATGTGTATGGAACCCCTTAGTTCTTTAAGAATCTCATTTAACCCAGAAATTTAATGAGTTGATGAGATTTTTCCACTATATGGAGAAAAAAATATGTGATAGAAATTTCGTAGGTGTCCTGAGTGTCTAAATGAACCAAAGATATTGGTTTTCTCACTATAAACCCATTTTAAATTTCCAACATTATCGCACTGAACATAAGTCATATGGCCTATTCAAGGCAATGAAGGTGGTCTAAATGAAGCCTTTTTTCTTGAATAACCATGAATTGTCACACTTTATATTTCCTTTAAATGAACTTATAAATTTTTCACTGGGATAAAAAGGAACCCATGTTAACCCTAACTTATCGGCCAGGCCAAGCTCATCCATTAAATCTCTATCCATTATTCTAGAATAATAAGTGGGATTTATTATAAACCTAATATAGAATATAGATCAAAGGCCCGTCACAAATATTCATTCCTTCAGTTTCTCATTCTTTATTACACTAGAAGAAAAATAAAAATGTTTAGTAAAATGGTTCGAATTCTAAGTCATGATTATGTCACTTTTTTGGTGGCTGATAAACTCTATGGAATTTTCGAAGACCATAAGTTTTGGATTTAACTACTAGTCTCACCCAAATTTACCCAAGTTTTTAGGGTTAAGTGGCCGCTTGTAGTTTAAATTGGGTTGTCAAATCCTTAGAGACCTAAGAAGTAACCTACAGACACATACATCGTATGGATTGTTTTTTTCTATGAAGTTGCTAACTTTGGGTTGATTTTTGATGGGTTTTAAGAGAGCACTAACAGACTTAATTGAATCCAATTTAAAATAATTATTTGATCCTAGGTTATCACTTGAGGTGGATTGGATGCATTCCTTTTTCAACTATTTCAATTTCTTATATTTGATATGGATTCATTTAAGAAGATCAAAAAATATCATAACTTTCTGATTCAATACCTACACACCCTAATACTAATCACCTATACACTTGGGGGATCAAATTTATGAGCACTCCTTGGTAAAGGTTTGTATTAGCACTTGAAGTATGTGGCCTTAAAATTCAACAAGGACGCAGAAGTTTTAAAATCATCAAATAAAAATATCAATTAAAAGAAGTTATTAGACATTAATGGGGTGATAAATAACATCCAATACATCCCCTTTCTACTCCCTTGGATCAACCCATAAGATGGTTATCCCTCCATTGATTCTATGGTTTCAATAGAAGCGGGAATTAGACTCATGAGGGAGGAAATGGAGAAGTAAAAAAAGAAAACAATGAAATAACGATCACTCCATCGTTGTGTGATAATTTCACAAGGTTTGGTGTGAATAAATTGACACCTTGAACCAACGGTATCAAAGTTATATGAATAAAAACAGAATAAGATAAGAACAAGAACTTTTATTAAGAAACTAAATTGAATGAACAACTTACATGAGAATGACAAACTCAAGGCAACAAAATCGCAGCATAACATTATAATTAAACAAAGATCCAAATATGATCAAATACTTCAACACCACTTCCTTAAATAGGAATTTTTGGAGCCTTGGGTCGAGCCTCCAATATTGAAAGTCATCTCACTTGAGTATGGTAGGCTTTAGAGTGGTGGAAAGCTTGTGGAACTTAGACTTTTCTACTATTGACACGAAGTGGAAGTCAGCTTGAATCCACCGAATAGATGCACCTAGATGACCTTCTAGATGGCCAAATTGAAGTGGTACATAGAAGAAAAACATGAATCTCCGAATGTTAAATAAATTTCGGTCAAGTTTCAGCCCAAAATAAGTTATGTTTTGAGAGATATGTGTAAAATGGTGGACTGTTTTTCTGGGCCACAGAATCTGGCCCAGAATTTTATCTCCAACTTAGAATGCCTTTAACTCCATTAAAACATCCGAATTAGCTCTGTACACTATTTAATGAAATGTTCCCCATGATTTCCTCTATCTTGAATTAAATTTTTAGAATCATTGGGCTTCGATCATGGCCGCTAAAGTCTCTTTATTGGGCTATTGTCCAGTTTACTTTACCCAAAATGTGTTGCCGTGAAAGCCCATTTTGGTGGTCTTCCAATGTGAATCTTCAAATACTTAAAAAATATGAATTGTTCCTTATAGTATGAGATACCTGAAAATAAAATATGAAAATAAAATCAAGGCCATTTTTTATTTTATGAGGTGTTCAAAATTTTACCATGTAATAGTGCATTTTAAGGGGGAATTACAATCATAATGTGAAATGTTGTTCAAAGTGTAAAATGAACTAAAATGGCATTTATGAATAATAAAGAACATGAATATTATATATATTAATAGTGAATATTAGCCTCATTCAGTGGCTAATTACACCCCCAGATTTATTTTTTCTAGTCTCGAGCAAAATATATCTCAACAATATGAAATTCGAATTCCCTTTTCCAAAAAAATTTTAATACGCAATGATCACCAAAAACTTTCATACCAAACAATCATGAAACTCATCAAAACCTTTTAATACAAGATAGTTTCATAAGAAGATCCCAATCCAAATATCATTAATTTGTTCAATTTTATCTCCATATGTCATCCAATATCAATTAAGCATGATGATGTGTTGTGCATCACAATAGACATAGGGGTTCATCTTTATTCAAGGGGGAAATGATGGAAGCGTTAGGTGGAATTACATTTCAATAATAAGATGAGTATTCAATTTTTTTTGTATTTTTTGTTTTTGTTTTGGTTTTTTTTTCAATTTTTCCATGGTAATTGAAATTACACTCAATAGAGTCAACCCATGTAGCGAGACTTTGCCGATGACTCCCAAGCTCAAAGACCTTCGGGCACCAATTGAATCCCACAAACTCAGGAATCATCTCAAGTTAACTCAGTCAAAAACAAAGTCAAATTACCAAAAATAGAGATAAAATTACTAAATATGGGCTAGAAAACTATGGAGTCATGATCCCTAAGTGTCGAAAGCTACGCATTAGGTCATTTCATTACTATACACGCAAATTTATTGTTTTTTTATTTTTTATTTGATTTTTTTAATACTCATATTAAAACTAAAATGATCACCAAACCTATGATATTTATTTGGGGGACCCCGTGATCTAAAACTAATGCCCCACAATCCATAGGACATGCGTTGTGATATTTTTTTTTATTTGGATGAAGATATAAATGATAAATTATCACATTAGACAGCCACACTTTCCAAAATCTATGCTCATGAAATTATACATGGATTAAAATCAGAATCAAGGCATGATAAATTATTTGATATTCAGTTTCAAAGATTTCAATGTGTATTATCATGTTCAAAGTTAAAGGAATTTTTCCTTCCATTTACACACATTTTTTTCAAATCATTTTTTTACACAAAATAATTTTTTTACATAAAAGCAAAAAAAAAATATTTCATACCCCCCCAACTTAAAATAACGTTGTCCCCAATTTTTAAAGAAAATAAGATTTAGAAGGGAGTAGAGGTAGAGAATGGGAGTTCAAAAATAAAATTGAAAATGAGGATCATGGAATGAAGTCACCTGGTGGTTGAAGCTGAAGTTCGTGCTACTCCAATTTAGTCCTTTGATATCCATGTCACTCACAGAGTTCCCTAGTAGAAAAAGGAAAAATAAACAAACAAAACAAAACAAAACAATATATATATATATAATAAAAAATTGTAAAATATAAGTATATATGCAAAAATTATAGAATAAGGAAGCACTATAAGTCGTAGGTCAGTGGTAAGCGCGCGCCCTTATCTCCCTTCAGTCCCAGGTTCGAGTCCCCATGGCTTTGCCGGTTGTGACGGGGTTTTCCCCACGACCTACAATGTGTCCTTTTAATTTATTTTAATTATTATTGTATATTTTTTTTGTATTTTTACTTTAACCTACAAACACATAAAAAAACTGATGATACATTTTCTTCTTTTTAAATTTCTAGGTAAGGTATTACTCAAGTATCACACCACATGACATGGATGGATATGGTGCTCCCCTTTCATACCCATCCTTACTCATAAAAGAAGAACATTTCAACAGTCTAAGGTAAATAATTTTTTTTAAATATGAAAATTAAAAATAAAGATTATTCTCAATAATAAGAAACATGAAAACCACGGGTTGCCTCCCATGCAGAGATTTTGTTTAACGTTGCTAGCTTGACTTAGACCCCTAATTGTTTAGGTATTTTCCTCATCTAAGGTTGGTTCACACAAGTTTTCATCAACTTCATGTTTTTGGAATGGTTCAATAAATGGTTTGACTCTATGACTATTAACTTTATAGGTTTGACCATTGGTGGGATCTTGAATTTCTACAACCCCATGGGGGTACACTTTATGCACTATGTATAGACCTGACCATCTAGACCTTCACTTCCCTGGGTTTAAATGAAGTTTTGAAGTATACAAGAGCATGAATTTTACCAGTTCAAAATGATTTAATTTGGTATTCCTAGATTGATAGGCTTGAACTCTAGCTTTATTTATCCTTGAATTTTCATAATCCTCCATATTAAGTTTCTCAAGTTCATTAAGATATAATTTTCTCTTTTCTTCGGCCAAAGAAATGTCGAAATTCATTTTTTTTATTGTCCAAAATACCTTATGCTCAATTTCAACCAGTAAATGGCATTATTTTCTATAAAGCAACCTATATGGTGACATTACTAGGATGGTTTTTAATGTTGTATGATATTCCCAAAGAGCATCCAAGAGTTTCTCATACCAATATTTCCTAGAGGGGTTGACAGTTTTTTCAAGAATTTACTTAATCTCTCTATTCACCAACTCATCTTGACCATTGGTTTGAGGATGGTACGCAGTGGAAACTTTAAGAGAAATCCCATACTTAGAAATGAGTGAAGATAATGGGCGGTTGCAGAAATGGGTTCCTCGATCACTGATTATATCCCTAGGAATTCCGAATCGAGAAAATATGTGCTCTTTCAGAAATCGGATCACAACATGATGGTCATTGGACTTGGTGGAAATGGATTCAACCCATTTTGAGACATAATCAATATCTAATAGTATGTAGAGGTATCGCCTAGAGTTTTGTAAGGGTCACGTGAAATCAATTCCCCAAAAATCAAATATTTCAATGACCAGAATGGGAGTGAGATGCATTTGATTCCTTTTGGTAATGGATCCTAATTGTTGACACTGAGGGAAACTTTTGTCGAATTGGAAGGAATACTTAGTGAGGTTAGGCTAGTAGAACCCACTTTGTAGGACCTTTTTAGTGGTTTTGTTTGTGGAAAAGTGTCCTCCACATGCCTCTACATGATAAAATTTTAGAATGGACTCTTTCCCAGACTCAGGAACACATCTCCTAATGATTTGATCAGGACAGAACTTGAATAGGTAAGGATCATCAAACACATAGTGCTTAAAATAAAAAAGTAATTTATGATTAGCTTGGTTACCTAAGAATTTTGTAATGTCACCTGTCACCAAATTGTTTTTTATGTCAGCATACCATGGGAAATCACTCACAGAATAGAGTTGCTCATCGGGAAATGAATCAGACACAAAAAGGTGATGTGATTTGTTTTTGAATTCCATCCTAGAGAGGTGATCAGATACAAAATTTTCAAAACCCTTTTTATCCTTAATAGTTAAATCAAACTCTTGAAGAAGAAGGACCCACCTAATCAATCTATCATTGGAATCTTATTTTTTGAAAAGGTGTTTTAGGGCTAAATTGTTGGTGAAGACAATGGTGGGTGATGCTAAGAGATAAGACCTGAATTTATCTAAGGAAAAGACAATAGTAAATAAATCTTTCTCCATGGTGGTGTAGCTTATTTGTGCATCATTTAAAGATTTGCTGGCATAAGCAATGACACATGGAGTTTTCTCACACCATTGTCCTAAGACTGCTCCTACAGCGAAGTCACTCGCATCACACATGATATCAAAAAGAAGTTTCAAATTTGGATATTTCATGATATGTGGAGAGATAAGATCTGACTTGAGTGTAGAGAATGATTCCTTGTTGATTTTTGTCCATAAATAATGGATCATATTTCACTAATAGAGCACAAAGTGGTCAAGAAATAGAGTTGAAATTCCTAATGAACCCTCTATAGAAACCAGTATGTCCTAAAAAGGACCTCACTTACTTAATATTTTTAGGAGATGGAAGGTGAAAAATGATGTCAACTTTAGCTTTATCAACTTCTATCCCTCTACCAGATATCATATGGCCTAGAACAAGTCCTTCCTTTACCATGAAATGGAAGTTTTCCCAATTTAGGATGAGATTCTTATCCTCGCATCTTGAAAAAACCCTTTCAACATTCAGAAGGAATCCCTAAAATGTATCCCCAAAGATGGATAATTCATCCATGAAGACCTGTAAACAATCCTACACCATGTCTGAGAAGATTCCCATCATGCACCGCTGGAAGGTATCAGGGGCATTACATAACCCAAAGGGCATGCGCTTGAAGGAAAAAGTGTCGAATGGACAAGTGAAGGTTGTTTTTCCTTGATTCTCTAAGGAGACCTCGATTTGATTATACCCTAAGAATCCATCTAGGAAGCAATATAATTGATGACCCGTAACTCGCTCGAGAACTTGATCAACAAAGGGCATGGGGAAATGGTCTTTCGTGGTACAAGAGTTGAGATTCATATAGTCAATACATACTCTCCATCCACTAATGACCCTTGTGGGGAAAAGGTCACCATCCTCATTGGTGATCACAGTGATTGCATCTTTCTTTGGGAAAACTTTAATTGGTATTACCCACTCACTCTCAGCAATGGGGTAGATGATACCCACTTTCAACAACTTAAGAAGTTCTTTCCTTACCACATCCATAAGATTTGGATTGAGTCTCCTCTGAGGTTGACGATATGGTTTGTATTTAGATTCAAGAACAATCATATGAGTTCCAATGAGTGGGATAATCCTAGGAATATTAGAAAGGGTCCATCCAATTGCTTTCTTATGATTTATTAGGACATCCAGAAGCATCATCTCTTAATTGGCTTCAATAGAGGAAGAAATGACAACAAGAAAGGATTGATTGTCCCCTAAGAACACATACATTAGTGATGAAGGTAGGAACTTAAATTTGAGATCATATTGGTTATCACTTTCCAAGGAAGGATGGGACTTTGTATTGCACTTGGTTTCTTTTTCCAGATTTCTTGACAGAATTGGTTCCTTGTGAACAGAATGTTCATCCACTAAATTTGCCAGATCAGTGTCATGAATGGGTATGGACTTAATGTTATTGATTTCACCAATGATATCAGTGATTATTGATTCAAGAAAATCGTCAATACATCTATATTAAAGAGATTCAATCCAAGGAGACAAATTTCCCTCATATGAACAAAGAAAATCAATCTCTTCTTGAATTAAACATCTTTCAGTAATCCCTTTATGTTCCACAAGTTCACCATCACTGATACCAAACCAATTAATCTCGTGCATCTCTTAATCATACCCAATTTGAGATTTTTCATTGTATATGTTCAATTCTAGACTCATGTTTCCAAAGGTGATGGTCATGTTCCCATTTCGGACTCGAATAACAGAGTTAATTGTTACAAGGAAGGGATGAAAAAGGATGATTGGGGTTTTCTCCTTAGGACCTAAACATGGGTGATTGTCAAGGACAATGAAGACAACTTGGTAAATGAAATTTTCAACTTTCACCAAAACTCCCTTTAAGATCCCTTTGGGAACTCGAATACTACGATCAGCAAGTTGAAGAGTAATAGATGTGGGTTAGAGTTATTCAAGACCTAACTGAAAATACATGGCATAAGGAATGAGGTTCACACTGGCTCCCATATCATAAAGGGCTTTGAGAACTTTGTTCTCTCCTAACTCAACATTGATGTATGGACATCCTGGATCTTTCAACTTTGGAGGAATGGTCCCTTGAATGGTGGTCCTCACATTAGCAGCCAAAAGGACTTAATTTTTATGTGAAAATTTCATTTTAAATGTGCAAAAGTATTTAAGGTACTTTGAGTCGGCAGTAATGGTTTGGATTGCATCGAGAAGTGGAATATTCAACTTAACCTAAGAGAAGATTTCCCTCAAAGTTTCATTCAGTTCTGGTTTAGTTTTTCCTCTCACGCGTTGAGGGAAGGGAGCAGGTTGTATGATTGTTTGGTGAGTTTGTAGTTCCTTAACATTATCATTGGGGTTTTCAGAATCTATGTGTGGTTCTTCATTATTTTTATGCATTTTTTAAGCTTTTAATGATTTCATAACGTCTTTTTCAGGTTTCTCAATGGATTTCCCACTTCTTAAAATAGTTACGGCTTTGATTTGTTCATGAGAGGTTTGTGTGTAACTAGATTCTCCCATTAAAGTTGAGGATGGTACCACCTGAGTAGGCATGGGTTACTTCCCAGTTTTTATGGTTTGTAGTTCATGTTTAAGGGATGAGACTTTTGAGTTCATTTTCTGCATTTTTTTACACAACTGCTCAAGGATTGGAAGAGGGACAAATTGAGTAGGGGCTTGTGTTGGTTGGTTTATCCTAGGAGGATACTTTGGTTGTTAGATTGGTTGTTGCATGGGTTGCTGGATGGGTTGTTGGTATTGGACAGTAGGATGTTGTTATTGGGTGGGTTGTGGTTGGAATTGGTTATGGTTTTATAAATTTTGTGTAGGGTAGGGGTTTGGTCCTTGTGGTTGGCTAGGTTGTTGGTTATCTTTCCAGCGGAAGCCTTGGTAGTCATTATACCTTGGGTTGAATGTGTTTTGGTATTGGGGATTTTGGAATTTTAGGGCATTGACTTCAGTAGGTGGTCCTCCTAGAAGAACATCTTTAATGGAAGGGATGGTTAGGCAGTTGTTATTCTTGTGGTCATGTTTGTCACAAATTGTGCAAAGAGGGTCAACAGTTTGAATTTCATGGACCTTCCTAAGATCGATCTCCTTGACCTTCCTAGTGAGTGTAGTAAGTTTCTCCCTAAGGATTTCCTTCTCCCTAAGTGTGTGAATTCCACTAGATTTTGGTGGATTCTCATAGTAAGGTGATTTCCCACATGTTTATTTTTGTTCGGACAGTCCTTCTAGGTACTCATAAGCATTATTTGGGGCTTTGTTTTTAAAGGTCTCATTGCACATCATGTCAATGAATTGTTTGTTCCCTAGGCCCAAACCTTCATATAAAATTCGAACTTGTTTTGGGATTGAAAATCCATGGTGAGGTACCATGTTGAGTGTGTCTTTGAACCTTTCTCAGGTTTCATAAAATGACTCCCCTTCTTTTTCAAAAAAGTTTTGGATGCTCCTTTTAAGTGCAATTTTTTTGTGATGGGGGAAGTATTTTTTGTAGAATTCTCTTTGTAATTGGTCCCAAGAGTGGATTGATGCAGGTCGCAGATTGTTTAACCAATTCTTTGATCGATACATAAGTTAAAAAGGAAAGAGCCTCATCTTAGCTGACTCAAGTCGATGTGGTGGGCACATGGTTTCAACAATGTCGTTGAACTCTTTGAGATGAAGGTATGGAATTTCTGACTCCATCCCATGGAAGGTTAGAAGGTAGTTTAGTACATGAGATTTGAAGACATAGTGGGATTATCCTAGGGCAGAATGCCTAATTCAAGAGGTTTCATTGGTCCAGGCAGGTGTGACGTAGTCATTCATGGTTTGATCGACTGCATTCCCCAAGTTTGGGGCTGCCTCATTTGGATTTCCATTTTGGTTTCCACTGGCGTTTATGAGTTGGTTTCTTTGAAGGCCTTCCATTAAAATGGGATCAATTTTTGACTCCGGAGTATTAGGAAGATTAGGATCTAATGGAAAGAGTTCCATTGGTGTACTTTACTCCCCAACCCCAGGACTATCCACCCTAACTAGACGGTTTGATTGGTCATGGGTATAGGCTGGCATGCACCAAAAGAAAAAAAAATGAGAAAGGGAAAAGATAAGAGAATTTGGATGAGAATTGATGAAATGGGGGAGAATAGAATGGGTTTTGAGATGAATTACTTGGTTCCTCGGCAATGGCGCCAAAATTTGGTCTCGCCCAAATTTACCCAAGTTTTTAGGGTTAGGTGGTCGCTTGTAGTTTAGTTTGGGTTGTCGAATCCTCAGAGACCTAAGAAGTAACCTACAGACACGTACATCCTATGGATTGTTTTTGGATATGAATTTTCCAACTTTGGGTTGATTTTTAATGGGTTTTAAGAGATAACTAACAGAATTAAGTGAATCCAATTTAAAATAATGAGTTTATCCTAGGTTATTCCTTGGGGTGGATTGGATGCATTCCTTTTTCAACTATTTCAATTTCTTATATTTGAGATGGGTTCGTTTAAGAAGATTAAACAACATCATCACTTATTGATTTAATACCTACACACCCTAATACTAATCACCTATACACTTGGAGTATAAAATTCATGATCACTCCAAGGTAAAGGTTCATATTAGCACTTGAAGTATGTGGCCTTAAAATTCAACAGGGATGAAGAAGTTTTAAAATCATCAAATAAAAAACTCAATTAAAATAAGTGATCATACATTAATGGGGTGATAAATAAAATCCAATTCATCCCCTTGATACTCCCTTGGATAAAACCATAAGAGGGTTATCCCTCCATTGATGTTATGGTTTCAATGGAAGCGGGAAGTAGACTCATGGGGGAGGAAATGGAGAAGTAAAAAAGAAAGCAATGAAATAACGATCACTTCACCGTTGTGTGATAATTTCACAAGGTTTTGTGTGAATAAATTCACATATTGAACCAAATATATAAAATTGATATGAAGAATAATATAATAATATAATAATAAGAACTTTTATTAAGAAACTAAATTGAATTGAACAACTTACATGAGAATGACAAACTCAAGGTAACAAAATCACAGCATAACATTACAATTAAAAAAAGAACCAAATATGATCAAATCCTCCAACAACACTGCCTTAAATAGGAATTTTGGGAGCCTTGGGTCGAGCCTCCAATAGTTAAAGTCATCCCACTTGAGTATGGTAGGCTTTAGGGTGATGGAAAGCTTGTGGAACTTATACTTTTCCACTCTTGACCCGAAGTGGAAGCCAGCATGCATCCACCAAACTGATGCACCTAGATGACCTTCTATATGGCTGAATTGGAGTGGGCCATAGAATAGAAACATTAAGATACGGATGTCCACTAACTGTCTGTAAATATTCAGCCCAAAATAATATATGGTTTGCGAGATATGTTTAAAATGGTGGACTATCTGTTTGGGCCACAGAATCTGGCCCAGAATTTTATCTCCAACTTGGGCCACCTGGAACTTCATTAAAACATCCGAATTAGCTTTGGACACTGTTGAAGTAAATGTTCCCCATGATTTCCTCTATCTTCATTTAAATTTTTAGAATCATTAGGCTTGTATCCTGGCCGCTACAGTCTCTTTATTGGGCTTCTATCCAGCTTACTTTTCCCAAAATGTGTGCCATGAATGCCCATTTTGGTGGTCTTCCAATGTGAATCTTCAAATAATTAAAAAATATGAATTTTTCCTTTTAGAATGAGATACCTGAAAATAAAATATGAAAATAAAATCAAGGCCATTTGGTATTTTAGGATGTGTTCAAAATTTTACCATGTAATAGTGCATTTTAAGGGGGAATTACAATCATAATGTGAAATGATGTTCAAAGTGTAAAATACACTAAAATGGTGTTTATGCATAATAAAGCATATGAATATTATATATATTAACAATGAATATTAGTCTCATTCATTGGCTAATCAACTACTCAGGTAAAAGAGATCTGATTATCCTTCAACTCCAAGAATTAATGTTTCTTCGCTTTTTCAATAAAATCCCACCAGGTCTCACATTTCACATTAATAGTATCGAGAACTTCCAAGAACCCAATAATCAAGTTAATATTTTTCAACTAATTCTCAGCCTCTTGAGAATCAGTTCATCCTTGGAAAGCTACTGGATTCTCATGAAGAAACTCTTACGCATGATCTTTAGATTCATACCTTAAAGTTTCCACAATTAGATCCTGAATGGGAATAAGTACAACTATCTCTCCTAGATCTTAGACAACACACACCATAATCTCAATAAGATTCTAATAAACTAGAGTTTTTGCTCGCTACGGTTCACCAACAGCCTCCTCCCGTGTCTTATTCAAATGTATCCTTAGAGGAATATTTCTACACGACATCACTAAGAAATATGAAAACATCAACAAGGATACTTATATCATCAATGAAATCAAGGGATACTGGAATATAAATTACATAATACAATGTTCAAACTTCTAGGATTTCAATATACTTATATCAAAAGTAGTGAAAACGCCAGAAATAGAATGACCAAATCCTCAAAGAAACTTTTCTCAAACTCCCAAGGTAACTTAAGGCTCACCATGACGAGAGATAGTAAGACACTCACCCACAACTACCACTTAAGTCCCAATAATCCTACCTTTTATCTATCAGGAAAACCCAAACTGCATACCAACATCTAGGATAGGTACACAACCTAAATCTGATACCTTTTTTTTAACAAACTAGACTGAATACCTTGGTATAATGATACCTACACCAGTCTTGAGATGGACCAAAGGACGTTCATGATCCCCATGGGTTTTCAACTATCACCTAGAATCATATCAAAGACTAAAGGAAATGGTTTTTCTACAAAGATATGATAAAACAATGGAATATAAAACATTACATAGTTGGTATGTCAAAAACTCATCAAGGAGAAAATTACCAAAAAAATTAGGTATCCCAAATTAAAACATCATCCAAAAGACGGCACAACATCCATCAAGACCAAGTCTCTCAAACTCTGAGCAATAAGTGGACCATAACTCCACTAGTCACCATCATAACTTCAGAGTCACATAGATCAAGCACAACTACCACCTCAATGTTATGGTTTTCCATTACCTAAACCTTTAATAACAAAATCTACAAATTCATGAAGGCAAAGGTAGGGTGTGGGTGAAAGAGCTCAGTAGGATACCACTAAAGATTCCATAAGTAATTCCATAATAATAAACCAGTTACGCTTTCAATTTAGATAGGATGAGGCATGGAATGTCATTTACACATTTTAAAACAAAACATTCTTACAGATCGAAATTTGATAGATATGTCAAAACATGATTAACTGATTTTTTTATAAAACATTTATATAAAATAATTAGCATGAATAAACTAGTTCTGTAAATAGTGTCATGTGTAATAAAGTAAAAAAACAAATCACTATGGCCATAATATTTGAGGTACATTAGTTTATGGCTAAAGGATTCACACACTTATCAATCATATTCATGGTTCAAGTATGTGTACACAATCTGTATGGCTGAAGCCATTGGGATAATCATCAATACCCCATTATGGGACCCATCACGAGAAATCACACCAAACTTGTTTTAGTAAGTGTTTTCATCATCAATCCATTGCTAGGGAGTCAGAGTCCAAACATGCTTGTCCTAATCACCTATAACTACTCATTCTCACATGTGAATTAATCAACCAATCAATGATTCCTTCATTCTTGGGAAATTCATTCATTTCAAAATCAATTCATTATCTATAATTCAGTTTCCCAATTTCAAGTTCAACATCCCTTTTCAATTTCAAAACAAAATCATCGGTTGTTATAAAATTCAATACTTTTAAATCAACTTTCATTTTAGCCAATTTTATCAATAATCAGTATCAAATCATTTCATAAAATCAACATTCAATTCAAGCCATCATTTTTCTCAAAATTCACCTAATAATTTAAATTCCATTGAAATTGGTAGTTTTTTACAATCTCCATGCCCATTTTAAATAAAAAACCAAATTCTCACAAATATTGGTATTTAAATCAATTAAAACACATTTAAAATAAATCAAGAAAATAGGGTTTCAATTGTAAGGAAAATCCTTATGAAACCACCTACCTTTATTCATCCGATAAACTAAAACAACACCCACAATGGAAAACACAAACGAAGAACAAAGTTGATGGAGATCAAGGAAACAAACTTAGAATAAAGATCCATCAAATTAGAGATTTGATCCATCAATGACATGATTGTCTATCACTATCTAATAGAAGAAGAGAAGACTAGCTGAAACCAAATGAGAGGAGATTCGCATAACTAAAGGTGATCGAACATAATCATTAATGCTTCGATCCACAAACATGAGAGGTTGGAGAAGTCAAATTCACCTCTTGAGAGCCTCTAAAGACCAAGTAATCATATTAAGGTCAAATGGGGTGTTTATGAATCTTAAAATGGGGTTTTAGGATTTCAAAAATAATTTTTCAGGGATTAAAAAAATGCACTCATGATTCACAGTGTTAGGCCGCAAGGTTAGTTTTAACCATGAATCAACTGTGTGCCCTTACTAGGCTTCTGGATGGGGTTTATGGTTTGGATGCATGGTTAGTTTAAAAATATGACAATAATGAAAACCCTCAATATCCAAGGGTTCACAGTTCGGAGGAGTGGATGCACAATTGGGAAAATTGTGCCCCCTTTCCAGTGGCTCAACACAGGGTGTATAACTTTCTGGATCAAACGGCATGGTTTTCCCTAACTATATGCCAACCATGAACAACACCAAATAACTCCTAGAATTATCAAACTTCACTTAAAAAAACCTAAGAAAATCCCCAAACATAAGGAGATAAAAAACAGTTTTAGGAAGTACTTAAAAGAAGGTAACATGATGTCGCATCATCCTTGTCTCTCTATGATGGATAACATGAGGGTGGGGGTCCAAGTGTGTTGTGTATTTGCTACATGACACATGGATTGACTAACCATGAAACTTCAAGGCCACATCTGACATAAGAAGATTACACATCATGTACCTCATACAGATCAGTGGCATGGGAATATGCTTAGTTCCTAAGCATATGTGACAGACATGGACATGGGAGATTACCCCACTCCAAAATTGAATTTTTATTATAAAAAAAGCTCTGCAACAAGGCACCTGGTCTGGTCCTCACGCACATAGTCATAGCAGATGCCAGGGGCCATTTTGATGAGAGTTTTTTCATGCTCCCCATATACACTAACATCCATCCGCAAGCAGAATATACCATGCCTTCCTCTCAAGCATGTTGTTACAAGACCCATTGTACTAGAGTTGAAGAAATTCCTCAAGGGAGGTCACTGATGCGATACAGGCCGTGGGATCGTCAATAGATGTCCATGTCGTTAACGCCCACTTTGTTCAAAAAAAATGAAGAAGACTTTCCTCCTGATGAACCATGCAGCATGAACACTTGGAGGCGAGGAAAACCGCCTTTCCTTTCACCACAAGATTAGTAGTAAGCGTTTGGTTAAAAAACCTCCACACAAATAAATTGTACTTAGGCAGGATGTCCTCACACCATAGGACACTCCCCCAATCATCGTTTCCTTGAAGAAAGTTTATCGATTTTCTGTAGGCCTTGGCTTGGCTGAAAATACACCAGAAGCAGAAGCTGTGAAGATACATTTATCCTGGGTGTCGGCCATTATGATCTCATCAAATATACATTTTTAAGCAGGCTTTAATATGGCCTGGATGAAGGAGGGGTACATCCTGGCCTGGTTTAAGGTCATATCCGGCGTGGGACAACCTGGATAACCTAGTACCTCTCCCACCCATTTGCAGTCCCATAAGTTGAAGTCCCCGCTACCAACCATCTAGTAGGAGTGATCAATAAGGGAAGGGATGTGCCCTTGGATAGTTTTCCACAAGGGGGAGATATGGAATTTGGGTGAATTCGGGTCTTTTCAATATTTTATGATAATAAATCTGCTCTAAAGTGATCTCCCTTAGATGACCTACCAATCCATTCTCCTCTGAATAAAGTACATCATTTTCGCCCCATTCCTAATATTAATGCCTCCATTAGCCACCGGTTTGGCTAGCCTGCTCCACGAGGCCCAATTAAATCTCCCTTCTCCATGTGCATCACAGATAAAGGCTGAAATGAGTTTGTTAATATCTTTTAGAATTGCTTTGGGCACTTTGAGGACCAAGAGGATGTGCCTGGGAATGGATGATGATACACAATTGACGAGGGTGGTTCTCTGTCCAAATGAAAGGAACAGATTTTTCTAGTTTTTAATGTGGTCAGTGATCTTGTCAACCACCCCTTCAAAGTGGTGAATTCATACCTTACCAAGATCAAGGGGGTAACCTAGGTATTCTAAGGGGAAATTATTCTTACGGATGTCCATTGTGGATTAAATTCTCTGAATTCTTCTATCTGGGCACGAGGATGGGAAGGGAACACAACATTTTTCATGATTAACCACTTGCACACTGAACCTACGATATTACTCCATAATGTAATTGAATCCGCTAATGGAAGAACTACAACCATTGATAAGGAATACCATGTCATCCGCAAAGAGAATGTGCAAAACCCCATTAAAATTGGCCTTGTAATGATAGGGTTGAATGAGCCCAAGCTGCATACGAGAAGCAATGTATCTTCTCAAGGCGTCTTGGATCATAATGAAAATGCTGGGAGAAAGGGGGTCTCCCTGTCGAAGACCTCGAATTGGCTTCATGAATCCACATTGTCTTCCCCCAAATTTGATGTAGAACTAGGGTGAACTATAGCAATGAAAGAGAAGATCAACTGCTCAGTCTGAGAAGACCATGTATCTCAGCACACAAATAACAAAGTTTCATTTGATCCTGTCATATGGTTTGTCCGTATCAACTTTAATAACAATATTTTAGCCCATAACCTTCTTGTTGACATCTCCGATCATTTCTTGTGCTATACCTATGGCTCTCTAGTAGTCCAGCCTTTGATAAAACCATGTGGTTCGTCAAACACCTAGTTGTGAATGTAATGGGAGAGTATTCTGTTGAGGATGGATGCTAAAACCTTATAGGTGAAATTACACATGCTAATGAGTCTGAACTGTCATATGTCGGAGGAGTGTTTTACTTTAGGAATAAGAACCATCATTGTGGCACATGCCACTCGGGGGAGGGGGCCTCCATAGAAGTAGTCTCGGATTGCTTCAATCAGCTCAAGCTTGATGATATCCCAAAAGTGCAGATAAAATTATTGGCATCCGATGAGGTTGTCTGGGGAATTGTGTTGAAAAGGGCCACCCGATCACCTGGATATCCCTCCTGAATGATTGGGTAATGAGCGCAAAAAAGGGAATGAAAGTGAGAAACCACCATACCCCCACCACATTCGGGTTAGAGGTGAAAGAATCATTATCCATCCAAAGGTTAGGAATGATTTGATGACACTTTTCTTTCAATCATGCATGACAAAACACAGTATTTTTGTCCCCTTCCTTGAGCCAAGTGGCTCGGGACCGTTCCCTCAGGCTTCTCATGTGCTCCAATAGGAGCTCGTTGAACTCATCCTTTTGTGTGAAAGGGAGGAGAAGGTGTCATCATCCCATACCTCTTCCAACTTCTCCATTGATATAGAGGGATTCTAGAAAATCCAAATGTGATGGTTTTCGGGCTCCCAATTCATAAACCATTGCATACCCATCATTTTGGAGAAGACAACAAGCATTGAGAAGTTTTGTTTAGGTTCAAGAATCACAGGAAGAGAGGACCTGGAGTTGGAAACTTCATTGGAAAGGAAGTTGGACTTCACTCGGGTGACAATTCCCTAAGAATTCCATACAATTAACAAGATCATTAAAACAACGAGTGCTTGGAACTAGAACCGGGGGTTGAAAGGTTCATGGGATGAGAATTGGAACATGTGGACAACCTCTTAGACCGAGATATAGTACAGAATCCACTCGAAGCGGGAATCGTGTCGATGGGGGTTTGGGGATCTGCAGACTCTTTAGAGGCTCCCTGTTCCCCATCATGTATCAGAGACGAAAGCGACATACTTTCCTCTTCATAAAATAATGCACTGCTGCAGGGGGTTTGAAAAGAACATCCTTCATCGACATCCCCGGTGAGAGGTTCAGCACCAGCAAGCTCAGATCCACATTCTGGGAGGTAGGATATGGGGAAACATTCGAGCCAGGACCCCGGGAAGGACTCAGAGCAGACATCATCGGCACTGCAGGGGTGGACGAGGACTCCTTGGTGGGAGGGAGAAGGAGAGATTGGGGAGACTCGAACAGCTGGTTATGATTGTATTGAATTAAGATAGATTGAATTGATTTGATCAACTTTTTTTGGTTTATATTGATTAAATAACAAATCGAATTTATTTATAACTTGATTGAAAATGTGTGTTCATTGCATGGTATGTGGATGATCATGAGTTATGTGTTACATCGATACCCGACACAGTTATTTTATTTTAATTATTTTATTCATTCTTGATCTTATTTTATTTTTTGTTTGAGAGAGTTGAGTTCCAGTTTAAATTTTTGAGTTTTTATTTGGAAATGGACGTTTTGGGCTTGATATCATTTGACACGCGGGCAGAGGACGGTTTGGGAATCATGTGGCTTCACCCAAGTAACCGTGCAGTCTGACTGTGTTTTAAAATAAATAAACTTAAATGAAAAATAAAATGAGAAAAAAAATGAAATATTATTATTATTATTATTATTTTGATCATTATTATTATTGTTAAGTTTATTTTTTTAGGTTTAGTTTTTTAGAGACCCCAAAGGGTCTCCTTCCGCCCCTTCCCCTCTCCCTCGTGTGACCCGACCCCCTCCCTCTCCTAGCAGCGCGCCGCCCCTCTGCTGGTCGGCTCCCCTCTTGCGGCCTCCTTCCGACGAGCCACCACCAGTGCCCCGCTCTCCCTCACACCTCTCGCTCGACCCGCACGCGACACCCCCTTGGGGTTCTCCTTCCACGCACACCTCCCTCCCTCTCGACCCTCTCTTTCTCCGGCGAAACCATCGGATTTCGGATGGTTACGCGGTCAGCACGTCGAGGTAAGCCCTTCTCTTCCCTCCTTCATCCATGGACCGATTTCCTCCTCCCCGTTGCCCCTCCTTGATTCGGCTGAACCCTAGGGTTCCATGGTGGCTGATTTTTGACGCTTTCTTTCACTGCTAGGGATCGCAACGGGTCTCTCGGGTCTCCTTCCTTTGTGTTTTGACACCCGCCATAGAAGGAAAAGCATTTCAGACCATTTGGGTCTGTCCACTGCCATTTTGAGTTATGTTTTCTTTTTCCTTAATTTTAATTAGTGGGTTTGTGATGTTTGAGTCCCTACTAATTTTAGGGTGTGTCTTGGACCTTGTTGGGATGGATCCTAGCCATCGCAGTCAAGGGCAATGATTTCGCCATGGTTTCCGGTAAGGGTTCTTCATGTTCTTCATTGTAGCTTAACTTTAATTAGGGCTTTTGTGGGGTTTGAGTTGTTGGTAAATTTTTAGACTGTGTTGGGTCTCGTTGTTTTGGTCTTGGGCTGCGGGTATCAAGAACGCATTTGTGTACATGCATAGACAAGGCACAAACACATATATATAGATGCCCTCTGTACATATTCTCTCATGGCGTAGGAAATATGTGCAATGCAGCTAGGGGTATTTATATATGTGTGTGTGTGTGTGTTTGTGTGTGTGTTTGTGTGTGTGTTTGTGTTTGTGTGTGTGTGTAAATGAATGTGTGTGTAAGTGCGAAGCGTCGGTTCGAGTGGCCGTCATCAAAGAGTGGAATGTTTGAGCTAGGTCCCCGATTCTTATGCCTTTAATTTGAATCTCATGATTGCTTGCTGGTTTTAAAAACATGTTTTATATTTATGCAATATACAAATGCTATGAAATCTGGTTGCGGTTGCTGGAAATGGCGATGCCTTTGTTTTGGAAAATGAAATGTATTTCTAACGCACATTTGGTCTTAAATGACTTTTCTTGAAAAGTGATTTCCTAAATGGTTTTGAATTTATAATGAATATTTCCAAAGGCGTTTGGCCTTCTAGACAGTTTAGTTATAAAAGTGTAATGACATGTTTGGTTTTTCCAAAAAGCTCCAATGTGATTACAAAAATTGGTTTTCGTGTGAACTTGAGGTTAAATGATAGTTTGACTTTCTTGGAAGAATTGCATTGTTGAAGCATGGGTTTAAGTTTTTTTTAATGTGTGGTATATTGGTTTTTCAATTGAGATTTTAAATGATTTTGGGACTTAAAAGTGTTGGGTGATTATTTTTTCTAAAATGAAAAGTATTCCTTGTAGACAATTAAGCCCGTTTGGCACTTTAAGAATCATTTGTGTAAAAGGAAAACCCCTCTTGAGGTATGCCCCTTGTTTTAGAAAATGGTGTTGTTGAATGTATAAATGGTGATACGTTCCTAGTAAAGAGGCTTGTGTATTTTTGTGTGAGAAAAAAGGGGGGATGTACTCAAGGAGGGAGATCGATGGTGAGAGGGTGAGTGTGGTTTTGAATAAAGAGAATTATGTATTCATGTATGTTCATTTGATGAAAACTCATCACCACTTGAAATAGAGCACATGGGAAGCCCGAGATATTTAGGTGGGTGGACTAGGACTAGTACGCTAGATGATTTGGACGTTTTTCATCCCGGTTTTGTCTAGAAGGATTGACGCTACAACTCTAACTAAACATGGAATATGATTGAAGACCACTAGGTTATGGGGGGTCCCCTACTAGTGGCTCATGCACGAGAACGCAGTTGGTCATGGTTTTTAAGCCACGTTTCACCGAGGTACGAGGTTCCTAGGGTCCCATTATGCTAGTTACCCATAAGGATTGACCATGGTGCTCGCTTATGACATGGTGCTTGTGATGTGATTTTCATTTCAGTTGTTTCATCCTTGTTTCCTCTTGTGAAAACCATATTTTAATTTAAATTGTTTTCCTTTCATTTTGAAATGTTAATGCATGCTTGGAATCTATTTTGAAAATGTAGTCGAAGAGAAATGCTTTTGTTGAAACTGTAAACTTGTTACTTGATTTGAAAAGAATGAAAAACATTATCTTAATGTCTTATTTTCAAACTATCATGTTTTGGGTTTCTTTTTAAAGGTAAGGGAATATGACGTTGTTTATCTTTGGCTTTCCAACTAAGCATCTCGGTGCTCACACCTACTTTATATTTTCAGTTTCAGGTTCTAGTTATGGATCTCTCTCACAGCGAGCTTTCTCCTGTGTTTGGTGGTGACCCACAAGGTCACTTGGAGGTATGTTTAGCCACCCAGTTCAAATTTTATTTCCGCCGCTAGTGTTGTTTTTTTTTGTTCAGTTTATATTAAATTATCTGCCTTTTTTATGGGCCAAACTATTCCCAACTGTCTTATTTGGATGCCCGACACTAGCTGCCAGCCCTGGGGGATAGGGAATGCCCTTTGGTCCTTGTCACAGCCCGACTCGGGTGACCGGTTCAGGGTTGACCTAGGTTGGTTTGTGACCTTATGTATGTGATTGGTTTCCTTTTAATTTATTAATTTCTTTAAATTAAAATGCTAGTCTATATATTATCCCCTCCTCCTTATTATATAAGGGGTTGTGTGCCCGTAGTTTCTTTTTTATAAACCTCCTTTATCCAATCCACTAAATCCACTCACCCATATGTGAGTAAAAGATTATTTAAGGACAAAGCTCTCAGACCAAAGGAGGCAGTACGAGGCCCATAGCTGAGGTGAAAACAATTAAGGGGATACATAATAGTGGAGGAGGAATGTTGCAATATGAAGCAAGCTACATTTCAAGATGGAATTAAATAAAACTGGATTTTGCATAAAATTTATCATACATGATTAATCAATTAAATAAAATCCAATTTATATTCACAAGGAATATGGTAAGATAAAACTAGGTTTTTATGAATAAGGATAAAAATCTCTCACCAAAAATATTAAGTTGGTATAGTGTTTCATTATTTAAGTTAGAGTCGAACTCATAGATCAAAGTTCTTGACCGACCCAAGTCAGGGTGCTTTCAATTATTAGGTAACTTTTAGCTTGATTTTTTTGGTTGATTTAACTTGGATCACATCATGGGCTGTCTACTCAAGTAAGATTTTGAGCAAATAATAGGAAATGGTTGATGAAATATTTATTTAGGATTTCAGGATTGGGGATCCCACTCAACAGGTCATGGAACTGTGAGTTAATGTAGTTGATGAGTTATGCCCACCTAGAACCCTTCAATTCATTTTTCAAGACAAATTCTAGGTTATAATAATGGAATACGGGTTATTTATACTAAAACATTCACACAACATGAAATTCCAAAACTAATGGTGAAGGATATTTGGTTTCAAGAATGTAGTGGGAGATTAATAAAATTTAAAATTTATTATACTGATTTGGTAATAATGGAAGTAGAAAACAAAAAGACTCTAAAAATATCAATATGTTTCATACTAGATAAGTAAAACCTCTATACTGAATGAAATTTATAGTAATGGTATAGGTAGTTAGACATTATACTATTCCATGAAGAAAAATTATATGTGCTGGAAACCCCAATTCCTATGTCACTTGCAAAACAGGCTAATGAGTAAGAAGTGTCTCTCTATCTGAAACATGTGGACAACACAATGGATGTATAATTTTTCATTATATCATCCAAATTCAATGATATTATAAATCAATATGAGGGTATGGATGCATATAAAACCATTTCTCAATATCTTAATGTTTATCAGAAGAAGGCGAGATAAGAAAGAGATGAGATCTCCAATGAACACTTCAAGTGCAATCTTGAAGAGTTACTGTAAGCTAGGAATCATGTAGTAAAGATGATTAGATACATATAACACTTAGACATATAAGGGTTTAATATCCATGAAACTTCAAGGCCACATTTTGCATAAGAAGATTACACATCATGTACCTCATACAGATTAGTCGCATGGGAATATGCTTAGTTCCTAAGCATATGTGACAGACATGGACATGGGAGATTACCCCACTCCAAAATTTCATTTTTATTATAAGAAAAGCTCTGCAACAAGGCACCTGGTCTGGTCCTCACGCACATAGTCATAGAAGATTCCATGGGGCCATTTTGATGAGAGTTTTTCCATGCTCCCCATATACACTAACATCCATCCGCAAGCAGAATATACCATGCCTTCCTCTCAAGAATGCTGTTACAAGACCCATTGTACTAGAGTTGAAGAAATTCCTCGAGGGAGGTCACTGATGCGATACAGCCCGTGGGATCATCAATATATGTCCATGTCATTAACGCCCACTCTGTTCAAAAAAAATGAAGAATATTTTCCTCCTGATGAACCATGCAACATGAACACTTGGAGGCGAGGAAAACCCCCTTTCCTTTCACCACAAGATTAGTAGTAAGCGTTTGGTTAAAAATCCTCCACACAAATAAATTGTACTTAGGCAGGATGTCCTTACACCGTAGGACACTCCCCCAATCATCATTTCCTTGAAGAAAGTTTATCGATTTTCTGTAGGCATTGGCTTGGCTGAAAATACACCAGAAGCAGAACCTGTGAAGAAACATTTATCCTGGGTGTCGGCCATTATGATCTCATCAAATATACATTTTTAAGCAGGCTTTAATATGGCCTGGAAGAAGGAGGGGTACATCCTGGCCTGGTTTAAGGTCATATCCAGCGTGGGACAACCTGGATAACCTAGTACCTCTCCCACCCATTTGCAGTCCCATAAGTTGAAGTCCCCGCTACCAACCATCCAGCAGGAGTGATGAATAAGGGAAGGGATGTGCCCTTGGATAGTTTTCCACAGGGGGGAGATATGGAATTTGGGTGAATTCGGGTCTTTTCAATATTTTATGATAATAAATCTGCTCTAAAGTGAGCTCTCTTAGATGACCTACCAATCCATTCTCCTCTGAATAAATTACATCATTTTCGCCCCATTCCTAATATTAATGCCTCCATTAGCCACCAGTTTGGCTAGCCTGCTCCACGAGGCCCAATTAAATCTCCCTTCTCCATGTGCATCACAGATAAAGACTGAAATGAGTTTTTTAATATCTTTTAGAATTGCTTTGGGCACTTTGAGGACCAAGAGGATGTGCCTGGGAATGGATGATGATACACAATTGACGAGGGTGATTCTCTGTCCAAATGAAAGGAACAGATTTTTCCAGTTTTTAATGTGGTCAGTGATCTTGTCAACCACCCCTTCAAAGTGGTGAATTCATACCTTACCAAGATCAAGGGGGTAACCTAGGTATTCTAAGGATAAATTCTTCTTATGGATGTCCATTGTGGATTAAATTATCTGAATTCTTCTGTCTGGGAACGAGGATGGGAAGAGAACACAACATTTTTCATGATTAACCACTTGCACACTGAACCTACGATATTACTCCATAATGTAATTGAATCCCCTAATGGAAGAACTACAACCATTGATAAAGAATACCATGTCATCCGCAAAGAGAATGTGCAAAACCCCATTAAAATTGGACTTGTAATGATAGGGTTGAATGAGCCCAAGCTGCATACAAGAAGCAATGTATCTTCTCAAGGCGTCTTGGATCATAATGAAAATGCTGGGAGAAAGGGGGTCTCCCTGTCGAAGACCTCGAATTGGCTTCATGAATCCGCATTGTCTTCCCCCAAATTTGATGTAGAACTAGGGTGAACTATAGCAATGAAAGAGAAGATCAACAGCTCAGTCTAAGAAGACCATGTATCTCAGCACACAAATAACAAAGTTTCATTTGATCCTGTCATATGGTTTTTCCGTATCAACTTTAATAACAATATTTTAGCCCATAACCTTCTTGTTGACATCTCCGATCATTTCTTGTGCTATACCTATGGCTCTCTAGTAGTCCAGCCTTTGATAAAACCATGTTGTTCGTCGAACACCTAGTTTTGAATGTAATGGGAGAGTTTTTTGTTGAGGATGGATGCTAAAACCTTATAGGTGAAATTACACATGCTAATGAGTCTGAACTGTCATATGTCGGAGGAGTGTTTTACTTTAGGAATAAGAACCATCATTGTGGCACATGCCACTCGGGGGAGGGGGCCTCCATAGAAGTAGTCTCGGATTTCTTCAATCAGCTCAAGCTTGATGATATCCCAAAAGTGCAGATAAAATTATTGGCATCCGATGAGGTTTTCTGGGGAATTGTGTTGAAAAGGGCCACCTGATCACTTGGATATCCCTTCTGAATGATTGGGTAAGGAGCGCAAAAAAGGGAATGAAATTGATAAACCACCATACCCCCCACCACATTCGGGTTAGAGGTGAAAGAATCATTATCCAGCCAAAGGTTAGGAGTGATTTGATGACACTTTTCTTTCAATCATGCAGGACAAAACACAGTATTGTCGTCCCCTTCCTTGAGCCAAGTGGCTCGGGACCGTTCTCTCAGGCTTCTCATGTGCTCCAATAGGAGCTCGTTGATCTGGTCCTTTTGTGTGAAAGGGAGGAGAAGGTGTCATCATCCCATACCTCCTCCAGCTTCTCCATTGATATAGATGGATTCTAGAAAATCCAAATGTGATGGTTGTCGGGCTCCCAATTCATAAACGATTTCATACCCATCTTTTTGGAGAAGACAACAAGCATTGAGTAGTTTTGTTTAGGTTCAAGAATCACAGGAAGAGAGGACCTGGAGTTGGAAACTTCATTGGAAAGGAAGTTGGACTTCACTCGGGTGCCAATTCCCTAAGAATTCCATACAATTAACAAGATCATTAAAACAACGAGTGCTTGGAACTGGAACCAGGGGTTGAAAGGTTCGTGGGATGAGAATTGGAACATGTGGACAACCTCTTAGACCGAGATCTAGTATAGAATCCACTCGAAGCGGGAATCGTGCCGATGGGGGTTCGGGGATTTGCAGACTCTTTAGAGGCTCCCTGTTCCCCATCATGTATCAGAGACGAAAGCGACATACTTTCCTCTTCATAAAATAATGCACTATTGTAGGGAGTTTGAAAAGAACATCCTTCATCGACATCCCCGGTGAGAGGTTCAGCACCAGCAAGCTCAGATCCACATTATGGGAGGTAGGATATGGAGAAACATTCGAGCTAAGACCCCGGGAAGGACTCAGAGCAGACATCATCGGCACTGCAGGGGTGGATGGGGACTCCTTGGTGGGAGGGGGAAGGAGAGATTGGGGAGACTCGAACAGCTGGTTATGATTGTATTGAATTAAGATAGATTGAATTGATTTGGTCAACTTTTTGTGGTTTATATTGATTAAATAACAAAATTGAATTAATTTATAACTAGATTGAAAATGTGTGTTCATTGCATGGTATGTGGATGATCATGAGTTATGTGTTACATCAAACCCCGACACAGTTATTTTATTTTAATTATTTTATTCATTCTTGATCTTATTTTATTTTTTGTTTGAGCGAGTTGAGTTCTAGTTTAAATTTTTGAGTTTTCATTTGGAAATGGATGTTTTGGGCTTGATATCATTTAACGCGCGGGCAGAGGACGGTTTGGGAATCGTGTGGCTTCACCCAAGTAACCGTGCAGTCTGACTGTGTTTTAAAATAAATAAACGTAAATGAAAAATAAAATGAGAAAAAAATGAAATATTATTATTATTATTATTATTATTATTTTGATCATCATTATTATTGTTAAGTTTATTTTTTTAGGGTTAGTTTTTTAGAGACCCCAAAGGGTCTCCTTCCGCCCCTTCCCCTCTCCCTCGTGCGACCCGAACCCCTCCCTCTCCTAGCAGCGCGCCGCCCCTCTGCTGGCCGACTCCCCTCTTGTGGACTCCTTCCGACGAGCCACCACCAGTGCCCCGCTCTCCCTCACACCTCTCGCTCGACCCGCATGCGACACCCCCTTGGGGTTCTCCCTCCCCGCACACCTCCCGCCCTCTCGACCCTCTCTTTCTCCGGCGAAACCATCGGATTTCCGGTGGTTACGCGGTCGGCACGTTGAGGTAAGCCCTTCTCTTCCATCCTTCATCCATGGACCAATTTCCTCCTCCCCGTTGCCCCTCCTTGATTCGGCCGAACCCTAGGGTTCCATGGTGGCTGATTTTTGACGCTTTCTTTCACTGCTAGGGATCGCAATGGGTCTCTCGAGTCTCCTTCCTTCGTGTTTTGACACCCGCCATAGAAGGCAAAGCATTTCAGACCATTTGGGTCTGTCCACCACCATTTTGAGTTATGTTTTCTTTTGCCTTAATTTTAATTAGTGGGTTTGTGATGTTTGAGTCCCTACTAATTTTAGGGTGTGTCTTGGACCTTGTTGGGATGGATCCTAGCCACCGCAGTCAAGGGCAATGATTTCGCCATGGTTTCCGGTAAGGGTTCTTCATGTTCTTCATTGTAGCTTAACTTTAATTAGGGCTTTTGTGGGGTTTGAGTTGTTGGTAAATTTTTAGACTGTGTTGGGTCTCGTTGTTTTGGTCTTGGGCTGCGGGTATCAAGAACGCATATGTGTACATGCATAGACAAGGCACACACACATATATAAATGCCCTTTGTACATATTCTCTCATGGCGTAGGAAATATGTGCAATGCAGCTAGGGGTATTTATATATATGTGTGTTTGTGTGTTTGTGTGTGTGTTTGTGTTTGTGTGTGTGTAAATGAATGTGTGTGTAAGTGCGAAGCGTCGGTTCGAGTGGCCATCATCAAAGAGTGGCATGTTTGAGCTAGGTCCCCTATTCTTATGCCTTTAATTTGAATCACATGATTTCTTGCTGGTTTTAAAAACATGTTTTATATTTATGCAATATATAGATGCTATGAAATCTGGTTGCGGTTGCTGGAAATGGAGATGACTTTGTTTAGGAAAATGAAATGTATTTCTAACGCACATTTGGTCTTAAATGACTTTTCTTGAAAAGTGATTTCCTAAATGGTTTTGAATTTATAATGAATATTTCCAAAGGCATTTGGCCTTCTAGATAGTTTAGTTATAAAAGTGTAATGACATGTTTGGTTTTTCCAAAAAGCTCCAATGTGATTACAAAAATTGGTTTTCGTGTGAACTTAAGGTTAAATGATAGTTTGACTTTCTTGGAAGAATTTCATTGTTGAAGCATGGGTTCAAGTTTTTTTTAATGTGTGGTATATTGGTTTTTCAATTGAGCTTTTAAATGATTTTGGTACTTAAAAGTGTTGGGTGATTATTTTTTCTAAAATGAAAAGTATTCCTTGTAGACAATTAAGCCCGTTTGGCACTTTAAGAATCATTTGTGTAAAAGGAAAACCCCTCTTGAGGCATGCCCCTTGTTTTAGAAAATGGTGTTGTTGAATGTATAAATGGTGATACGTTCCTAGTAAAGAGGCTTGTGTATTTTTGTGTGAGAAAAAAAGGGGGGATGTACTCAAGGAGGGAGATCGATGGTGAGAGGGTGAGTGTGGTTTTGAATAAAGAGAATGATGTATTCATGTATGTTCGTTTGATGAAAAATCATCACCACTTGAAATAGAGCACATGTAAAGCCCGAGGTATTTTGGTGGGTGGACTAGGACCAGTACGCTAGATGATTTGGAAGTTTTTCATCCTGGTTTTGTCTAGAAGGATTGACGCTACAACTCTAACTAAACATGGAATATGATTGAAGACCACTAGGTTATGGGGGGTCCCCTACTAGTGGCTCATGCACGAGAACACAGTTGGTCATGGTTTTTAAGCCACGTTTCACCGAGGTACGAGGTTCCTAGGGTCCCATTATGCTAGTTACCCATAGGGATTGACCATGGTGCTCGCTTATGACATGGTGCTTGTGATGTGATTTTCATTTCAGTTGTTTCATCCTTGTTTCCTCTTGTGAAAACCATATTTTAATTTAAATTTTTTTCCTTTCATTTTGAAATGTTAATGCATTCTTGGAATCTATTTTGAAAATGTAGTCGAAGAGAAATGATTTTGTTGAAACTGTAAACTTGTTACTTGATTTGAAAAGAATTAAAAACATTATCTTAATGTCTTATTTTCAAACTATCATGTTTTGGGTTTCTGTTTAAAGGTAAGGGAATATGACGTTGTTTATCTTTGGCTTTCCAACTAAGCATCTCGATGCTCACACCTACTTTATATTTTCAGTTTCAGGTTCTAGTTATGGATCTCTCTCACAGCGAGCTTTCTCCTGTGTTTGGTGGTGACACACAAGGTCACTTGGAGGTATGTTTAGCCACCCAGTTTAAATTGTATTTCCGCCGCTAGTGTTGTTTTTTTTTGTTCATTTTATATTAAATTATCTGTCTTTTTTATGGGCCAAAATGTTCCCAACTGTCTTATTTTGATGCCCGACACTAGCTGCCAGCCCTTGGGGATAGGGAATTCCCTTTGGTCCTTGTCACAGCCCGACTCGGGTGACCGGTTCAGGGTTGACCTATGTTGGTTCGTGACATTATGTATGTGATTGGTTTCCTTTTAATTTAATAATTTCTTTAAATTAAAATGCTAGTCTATATATTATCCCCTCCTCCTTATTATATAAGGGGTTGTGTGCACATAGTTTCTTTTATATAAACCTCCTTTATCCAATCCACTAAATCCACTCACCCATATGTGAGTAAAAGATTATTTAAGGACAAAGCTCTCAGACCAAAGGAGGCAGTACAAGGCCCATAGCTGAGGTGAAAACAATTAAGGGGATACATAATAGTGGAGGAGGAATGTTGCAATATGAAGCAAGCTACATTTCAAGATGGAATTAAATAAAACTGGATTTTGCATAAAATTTATCATACATGATTAATCAATTAAATAAAATCCAATTTATATTCACAAGGAATGTGGTAAGATAAAACTAGGTTTTTATGAATAAGGATAAAAATCTCTCACCAAAAATATTAATTTGGTATAGCATTTCATTATTTAAGTTAGAGTCGAACTCATAGATCAAAGTTCTTGACCGACCCAAGTCGGGGTGATTTCTATTATTAGGTAACTTTTAGCTTGATTTTTTGGGTTGATTTAACTTGGATCACATCAAGGGTTGTCTACTCAAGTAAGATTTTGAGAAAATAATAGGAAAGGGTTGATGAAATATTTATTTAGGATTTCAGGATTGGGGATCCCACTCAACAGATCATGGAACTGTGAGTTAATGTAGTTGATGAGTTATGCCCACCTAGAACCCTTAAATTCATTTTTCAAGACAAATTCTAGGTTATAATAATGGAATACGGGTTATTTACACTAAAACATTCACACAACATGAAATTCCAAAACTAATGGTGAAGGATATTTGGTTTCAAGAATGTAGTGGGAGATTAATAAAATTTAAAATTTATTATACTGATTTGGTAATAATGGAAGTAGAAAACAAAACGACTCTAAAAATATCAATATGTTTCATACTAGATAAGTAAAACCTCTAAACTGAATCAAATTTATAGTAATGGTATAGGTAGTTAGACATTATATTATTCCATGGAGAAAAATTATATGTGCTGGATACCCAAATTCCTATGTCACTTGCAAAATAGGCTAATGAGTAAAAAGTGTATCTCTATATGAAACACGTGGACAACACAATGGATGTATAATTTTTCATTATATCATCTAAATCCAATGATATTATAAATCAATATGAGGGTATGGATGCATATAAAACCATTTCTCAATATCTTAATGTTTATCAGAAGAAGGCGAGATAAGAAAGAGATGAGATCTCCAATGAACACTTCACGTGCAATCTTGAAGAGTTACTATAAGCTAGGAATCATGTAGTAAAGATGATTAGATACATATAACACTTAGACATATAAGGGTTTAATATCCATGATGAGTTGTGTATAGATTTCATTCTATCCCCACTGCCGAAAACCTTCTCCAGTTTCATTGTGAATTATAATATGAGTAATAGCAAGAAAAATCTGTTAGAACTTATTAATCTCATTCTCAAATTTTTTAAAGTCACGGGTAGTCACAAACTCATGGTACATATAGTGAATAAGAAAAGGAAGAGTAAGGAAAAGTTTTTGGAGACTCATTTTATGTCTAAGGCTCTGGAGAACTTTCCTTCCCATAAGAAGATCTAGCAGAAAAAAAGGAGCAGAATATAGCGTGTCTTTCATGTGGGAAGGAAAGCCACTAAAAGAGTAACTAAAACCATACAAAGAAGCAAGGGGAAGCTTCAGGTAAATTCATTATCAATTATATTCTTTCTATGTCTACAATCAGTGAATAAGATACTATATGTGTTCCTCATTTTTGTATAAAAATACAGGAATGAAGTAGATTTCGAAAGGTTTCTAGAGGTGAAGTAAATCTAAGGACTTCCAATTGGGTGAGGATGGTGTCTCTATCCATTGGAGGCTACCACATCACATTGAAAACATGAATGGGTTTGGTTTTAAAGAATTTTTATTATGTGTCAAGTGTTACTATGAACATGATCCTTATTAGACATGGATTCCTTTATTTTTAGTTTTGGAAATAAGATTTTATACTTTTATAAATATAGAATATGTTATGGTATTCTAAAATTAAATAATGGTATTTATGTATTAAATTATAGAAATAAAATATTGGTAATTGATAATGAATCAACTTAATGTGACTCATTTGACACCTAGTTGTTGAATCACCGCATTGGCCATATAAATGAGAAGTGCTTGATGAAGATCTATAAAAATGGTTAATTAAAATATTTTGAGCTTAAACCACTTGAAATATGGCATGACTCTTTATAAAGAAAGATGACCAAATAACCATTTTTTTGTTAGGGTGAAAGGGTCACAAGCTTCTATAATTGGTACACACTGATGTGTGCAGACCTTTTCAAGTAGAAGCTAGAGGTGGATTATAAACTTTATGACTTTTACTGATGTCTTTAGTAAGAATGGTCATGTATACTTGATGATGTATAAGTATAAATACTTTTATAATTTCAAAGAGATCAATAATGAAGTTAAGAATCAACTTGGTAAAATATAAAAAAAATTCGCTCAGATTGAAGTAGTGAATATTTTAACTAAGAGTTTATCGAATTTCCATAGGAGTATAAGATTTTACCTCAACTCACTCCACCTTATACACTGTAGTGGAATGATATTAGTGAATGGATGAATCGTACCTTACTATACATGGTAAGGTTGATGATGAGTCTTGTAAGACTTTTATTATCCTTTTGGGGATATTCATTGCACATAAAAACCTAAATAATTAATCGAGTACCAACTAAAGAAACAAACTATATCCCCTTCAAGTTATGGAGTAGGAAGAAACTTTTTTTGTCACATATTCATGCATGGAGGTACAAGGTGTTTGTTAAGGATATCTTAAGAAACAAATTGACACCTTGGGGCATGAAGTGTATCTTTATCATTCACCCTACGAAAAAAAGAGGATAATACTTATATTATCTCCCAGATAAAAGTGTTATAGTTGTGTTGAAAGCTATATTCCTTGAGAGGGAACACATAGTAGGAGAAATATTTAATTTAGTAGATTCTAAAGATACACAAGATTTGGTACAAGAATAGATTCCACAAGGCCCCATGTAAGAACTTATTCCATAAACACAAGTACCACACAGGAGAACCAGAGAGGTAAGAGAACTGGAAGGATATGTTTTTCTGGTCATATAAGATGGTGAATCATTATTGGTTGACGATAATGTTTCTCTATCCTACATGAAGGTAGTAGAGAGATCATAAGCTACAAAATAGAAAGAATCCATGAATTATGAGATGGGTCGTATGTACCAAAATTGTGTATGGGGTTTGGTAGATTTGACAGTAAATATAATGCTCGTTGGGTGAAAATGGGTATTCAATAGAAATTTGGAAATGGAATGTCAAGTTAGTACATATAAACCATGACTAGTGTATAAAGGGTTTAAACATCGGCAAGGCATTGACTATGAAAAAAACCTATTCTCTAGATGTCTTGTTTAAATATAATATAAATCTACTTATTATAAAAAATTTCCATGACTATGAAATTTGACAGATGGATGTCGAAACTACTTTCCTTAATGGAAACATCCAGAAGGATGCATCTATGATGAAAATAGAAGGGGTTGTATCTTTAGAGGATATAATAAAGATATTTATGTTCTAGGGATCCATTTTTAGATTAATGGAAGAATCCAGGTCATGGAATATTCAGTTAGATTAAGATATAATAAAATTTGGTTTCATTAAGAACGAATGTGAGCCATGTGTTTACAGGCTGTTTAGTGAGAGTAAGTCCATTTTCATAGTGGTATATGTTTATGATATATTACTAATTTGAAATGAGATACCAACCTTATAATGGGTTAAGGAATGGTTGATCAAGGGATTCTCTAGGAAGGACTTAGGTGAAGAATCCAATATTATGGGGATCAATATCATACATGATAGATCAAAAGGTTTCTTGGACTAAGTCAAAGTACATACATTGACCATATATTGAAGAGGGTCAGTATGAAACCATCCAAGAGGGGATTGGTTCTAGTGTCTGATGGTATATAACTTTCCAAGAATATTTTTCATCATACACAACATGAAATAAATATAATGAGTAAGATCTCATATGCTTCTAAGATATGATCTATTATGTATGTCATGTTTTTTATGAGAATTGATGTTTCCTATAATTTGAGCATGGTAGGAAGATATCAAGATAGCCCAGGTGAATAGCATTGGATTGATTTTAAAGCTATCTTTAAATATATAAGATGAACTAAGGATGTGTTTCTAGTGTATATAGGAGATGGAGACCTATCATCAGGGGTTATATAGATGCTCGCTTTTAGAAAGATCAAAATGACTTGAAGTTGTAATCATGATATGACTTCAGTCTCAATGGAGCAGAGTGAGCAGAAAAAGTTCAAAGAAGCCAATTTTTGTCATTTTTATACTATATTTTGAGCATATTGTGATTTCTGATGCATTTATGGAAGTAATTTGGATTCGATACATTGTCCAATATCTTAATGTGCCACCTAGAAATCAAGACCCTATAACAATTTTTTATGATAACACTGCAGTTGTGGATCTTTCCAAAGAGTCATGGTCACATTAAAGGGAAAATAGTTACACTTCAAAATTTTCATCTCTTAAGGGATTTCTCTTAAAGAAGTGAATTTATGGTGAGAAGAGTGTCCATAGAGGAAACATGGAAGACCCCTTGATGAAGGATCTATCATAGAATGGGCATGAGTATCATGAGAGAGACAATGGACTAAATTTTTTTAAAAGTTGGATGTAATGCATGTATGGTTCTATTATAGTTAGTACCATATAACCAACTTATAAGTACTTGATAATTACATGTATTCATTTCCATGAATATTAATGAATTTTCTAATCACATCATGATTATTTCTATACATGTAATAGTATGTGATAATGTGGAAAGGATACATGCCACAAAAAAAGTACATTGTAGTTATCTTCAATTATGGGATACCTTAGATGTTATTATAGTATTCCTTAAACCCATGTTCAATGGTCTGATGACAATGTACGATGGGATACATACAATACATGCTATTAGGTATAGGAGGATCATAAGATATTGAGACACCTTCTCATGGTGTTCTCCCTTAGTAATCTCCATGAAGAGAGGTCATGAGAATGGACTTTCCATTACAAAATCCAAATTTTATGTTTCATTGGTTGTGATTATCTAAAAACATGTTTAATATTACTTATATGTTAATGTTATCATTAATGAATATAATAAGTTGTTTACTTTGATGTATTGAAAAAAAATGTGATGACATAATCTCGTGGAGAATTAATAAACATTGGTTACATAACAAGTGATATGACATTAATGGATAATGTGAGAAAAGATTTATCCATTATATATCATGATAAATGTTGATATCTCAAGCCCTTTGATGGCAATGGAAACACCTGGATAAATTCATGAACATGGTTTTCTATGGGAAAGTTCATTTATAGAATTTAAAAGAAAGAGAAGTCAAACACATAGGTTTATAATACCAACATGAAACCTTCTTTATTGGAGATATCATGATAATGGGATTATACTACACAGTAAGCACACATATGAGATTGTATGCCATTACAAAATTCAGTTCTTTCTCTATAGATTTATTGGCATGATGTTGGATGCTAACCATGAAATTTATATATCTCTATCTATTATCATTGAAAAATAAGCCAAGAGGGTCACACACATAGTGTATCCAAAATCTCAATTAAATTCAATGTTGAATTTAATAAGTTAGAATAAATATTTTTTATACATTATGGTTTAATAATTATTCAGGTTTTGTTTATCATCATGATTTAATCATAATTTATTTGAAATAAAAATTGATTTAAATAATAATAATAAATATTTATTTTCAAGTTTTTATGAATATAATATTTATTATATTTACCAATGAATAATACCATGACATTTATTTGTTAAATAAATAATCATTATTCAAAGTTCACTAAACGTGAGGGGGTAAGTAGATCCAGTTTAATTGTCTGACTATAAATGATATAAGTGATATTTATTTATATATTCTTAAGTGATTCACATTTCAAGTGAATAATAATAATATTTAAAATATAATAATAATAATAATAATATATGGGATCAACTAATAATTAAGGAAATTGAAACAGGCTTCTGGGAAAAGTTTCAACCAAATAATTGGATTTATAGATATCTAATTATATCAATTTCAATAGACACTTTTTCTACACAACATGTAAGGGTATAGGTTTTCATGAATCCTTTATTTTCTATTCTAGGGTGTTCTGGTGTTTTGGGGAAGTTTTAAAAAATTTATAAGCTGTTTGGAAATGATTTTTTAATTTATTAAGTTTTTTTAAAATGGTTTTACAAATTTATTAAGTAATTTAAAATAATTGTTAGTTTATTTGAGATTAATTAAAGGTTTTGAAAGTGATTTAAATATTCTTGAAGTGTTTTTGGAGTTTCATAAATGATTTAATTAGTTTTAGATTTGTTTTGGTTGTTTTTCAAATAATAATAAACTCTGATCACAATTATTTAAAAGTTAGTTTAATTAAAAATGTAATATTTTCAATAGAATATTTACCCTTACACATGTGATTAGAGTTACGGAAGGGTAACATAGGTTTTAATAGATTGCATAAGGGTGGGCTTAATTTTTCTAATGGTTTCATAAAGGTATGGCTTGAATTCCATAATCCACATAAGGGTAAAAGGGGTTTCCAATACTCGTGTATGGGTAAACTCCCTTTTCTCCTTGCTGCATAAAGGTAATAGGCTTGTGTATGGGTAATTAATCCTTTTCATACATTGAAAAAAGTTATTCTTACCATTTCATAAAGTTAATGAGGTCATGTAAGGGTATTCTTAACCTCATGTAAGGGTAAGGTCGTCTTGTGTAAGGGTAAGGCTGTCTCGCTTAAGGGTAAGTTCCCAGGTGCTTAAGGGTAGCTCACAGTTGCGTAAGGGTACTTAGGAATTTGTTATCTTGCATAAGGGTTCTCCCAAAGCTACATAAGGTTCATTCGAGTTTTCTAAATCCTATATCAGGGTAAGAAAAATATTGCGTAAGGGTAACCCCAAATCTATAATGTTCACATAAGGGTAGGTCTTCCTCATATAAGGTTACCAATGAATTTAATAAACCAATATAAGGGTAATTTGAAGCTCAAGTAAGGGTAAGTCAAAGTTTCATAAGGCTGTGTAAGGTTAATCCAAATCTCATGTGAGGGTGGAGTTGCGTAAGGGTGTTCACATAAGGGTTATCCAAAATTTTCAATGTTTACATAAGGGTAGGCTAGATATTACCCTTTTGTGAATCTCCCCAAAGCGCTGTGTAAGGATAAAACAAATTACCATTACACAACATGTATATCCTGTGTAAGGATTTTGAACCAGTTTTTTTGTTTTATCCCATCTTTTGACTAGTAACCCCCTCCTCCAAAACACCATTTCAAAGGTTTTAAAATCACAAGATAATGGGAATTAATGTTTTTGACATGTGTTTCAGACACTTTCTGCTGGGGAGCACACATCATCGGACTCCATAAGCTGCGACATGTTCATTTGTTGACCTGCATTCCCACTTTGCAAAGGTGGGAGGCATTCATCACTTCTTCAGAGATGTCTTCTCCATGATCGAAAGGGGATGATGGTATGTCGGTCCCTACTTCCATGGATTTCTCCTCATAATTTTTCACCTAGTCTGGGTCTCCCATATAGATTAAGACGTTATTCTTGAACCTCATTCATGGTTCCATCTATATATGGACGCCGATTAATTACACCGCTTCTATCTAGAAATTCCAAGGGGTATTGATAGGATAGTAACCTTTGGTTGGAGAAGTAGTCACGTAGGGAATCAGTGGCATGTCTGGATACTGGATCATTGGTCACCTGTATTCTTCCTCATAAGATGGATTCTCAAGGGCACAAAAACCCAAGGAATCCCATATCGATCAAAGGGTATCTTATTCTAGAGGCATGTTTTCCGAGGTTTTCCTTGGCATCCCATGTTTAACACGGGGTATGCCGCAAGTTTAACGTATTGTGGAGACAAAGGGTTGTGAGTATAACATCTTGTAGAGATGGAATGGGCTGATCAAAGCACTTGAGAAGGTGGATCAAAAAGATATTTCCTTGGAAGGGAGAGCCTATAAAGTTTATTATATGGATGGATCATAACACATGATAAGAGAAAACTTGAGATGGTGCATACCATAAAGGGAAGATGTCACACCATGAAGAGGTGGTATCCTTAGGATGTAGGCACTGAGGTTTACCATTGGATGGGTGGGAATGACTTTGACAACGAACCCAAGTGTTGTGTCCCATAAAAGGAATGATTTCACACTATGAAGGCTGATCTAGACACCAATGGCGGTGGATCATGGTGGTGGACCCCATTGAGGGGGACCAAGGTTTACCATTGGCTGGGATTGAACCTTAGGGAGGATTCATATGTACCCTTTTTAGGAGATAGGGATAAAAAAACCCACATACTTCCAAGGGATGATTTGGGGCTTACACATGGATAACTACCCTTTTCAAGATGATTACTCTTGGTTGTATGAATATGGGTTGTGTTGGACTTATGCATGATTAGATTCCTGGGTGATTCTAGAATTAGCGGTGATGTGGATGACATGATATCACTGAGATGTGGTAACTCGGGTAAGAATGAGGATGGATACGGGGGAAGTGCTGATGGAATGGATGGAGTGTAGAGAGTGATGGGATTGAGCCTTAGGGAGGCTTCTTAGATATCCTAGTGGTTGGGAATCAAATTTCACATAGTTCGAGATGGGGTGATGAGACACATAATGAAGAAACTTGTGAGAACGAAGTGCATAGATGGGGACTCGAAGGAAATTTAACCTCCAGGCTGGGGCATGATCCTGCTGAGATATAGTGACTAGAGGGAAGGACTAATATAGGAGTGGATGATGGGATTGAACCTCGAGGAGGCTTCTTGCGTACCCTATTTAGAAGAAAGGGATCAAATTCCATGCAATTATGGATGAAATTGGGGCTTACACATGGATAACTGCCTTGGTGGATGGATCAGAATTCCCGAGGGAGGTGGATACAGGGGATGTGTCCCAAAAAGGGGAGATGTCACATCATGAGGGTAAATCCCTAGGTGGGAGCACTAGAGTTTACCATTGGTTGGGATTAAACCTTAAGGAGGCTTCCTATGTACCCTATTTAGATGATATAGATCAAAACCCATGTAGTTATGAGGGATGATTTGGGTCTTACACATGAATAATAGCCCAAATGGATATGAGGCATGTGGTAGGGTCTTGCACACTGAGGCCGCCCAAGTGAAAGCTGATCTGGACACCACTTTTGGTGGATTAGGGAGGTGCACCCCTAGGAGGGGGGGACTGAAGTTTACCTTTGGTTGGGGTTGAACCTGAAGGAGGATTCCTAAGTACCCTATTTAGAAGATGACAAAGATCAAAACCCATATAGTTTGGCATTGAAGGGTATGGGGATTACACACTAAGGAGGTTCTTATGGAGTCACAGTCATTGTTAATGTCTAAGCCCAAGTGATTCATGCTCAATGTGAGAAACAACTGGCACCAGTAGACCTGATGATCATGTTGCAAAAGGTGAAACCATGAGAAGTGATGTGGGTCATACACACTAAGGAGGCCCAGGGATATGGATATTGGGGATTACTCTAGGAGGGATTCCTGAAGAGGATCTTGTACCACATGAGGATATCATTCCCTACCAGGAGGGAGAAGGAGATCTCACTCCTGTGGAGATGAGTGGGTGTAGAGAATGCATAACGCATGGAACCCCAAGTGAATTTCACAAGGAGAGACTACAATTTAATGTCATGTGCTGAGGACGACGACGTTTGACAGTTCAACATCCTACAGCTTGGACGGGGAGGACTCAGTCCTTACCCCTTGGACTTACATGACTGATTTCCACCCACACTTGGGGAATGGAATGCATCAGAAATTCCATGATTCAATGAGGTGGAGGAGTGGTCAATCATGGGGTCCACATTATCATCGGTATTCCAAAAATAAAAAATCCATCAGTGTACCTATGATAAAAAGAAAGTGGTAGGGAAACATGGCACGTGACACCACACGAGGAACCAGGAAATCACTACGCATAAGCGTGAAGGTCCACACAGAGGAGTTGTGTGCAAGATGTGGGAGTTGTACGCAGGAGGGGCTCAAACATAGTGCTTTGAGGTAAAGAAAACCCATGTAGTTCTAAGGAGGATGTGCCCGCAATATTGGAGACTTGCATGAAAAAAGAAGGGGACTGAGAAAAATATGGGCATGTATAAGGGTATATAGTGCATGCAAGAAGGATCTTTTGTGTGAACCTGCCTTAGGAGATTGAAGCATGCAAGAAGGTAATTTTGCGCGCACCAGCCTTAGGACAAAAAGGAATTGGGCGAGGGTCAAGTCCTTTTGTGCCCACCCGAAGGGGGACCTGTCATGAAAGATCATATACCTTGAAGCCATGACTTGCATGTGGTCACAGAAAGCGTCATCTTGCACATGCAAGAACGACGATTCAACTTCCAGAGAGTTACCCCGAGAAGACCGGGGTTACATTCTATTTATATGTGAAATTCTTAGTGGGAGTGCATAATAAGGCTGACATAGAAGGGAGCGGTTAATGTCGCATTGGCAATGTAAGATTTTTACATGAAGTTTCCCATCTTGTACGCAACTCTGTGAACTTACGTGCGGCTGCCTTGGAAATTTTTGGAGGCCGAGGTGAAAGATATCCTTTGAAATCACATTGGTCATGTAAGGACCTTGCACATAGATTTCTACCTTGCACACAAGTCTCCAAACTTACACACGATGTCCTTGGCCTTCCTAAAATGGTTCTTTGAGTCAAATAGAGTCTTTAGTTTGATCAGGGATGCTCACTTGTGGCCTAAAGAGGAATTCGATGCCAAAAAATGCCCCCCCCCCCCTCAGAATTTGAGCTGAAAGGGGAATAGAAATTTGGGTTTTGAGGGAAATGCTGAAGAGAATAGTGTATTCCTGAAGATGCGTACAAATTATGGGGATTGGCATATAAGGAGCCTTGCGCACATGTGGAGGAACTGTTCCATGCCTATATATATGCGTGAGAGTGGGGGAAGGGGTATCTTCCAAGTAATTTGAATTTCTGTATGAAAAGAAATTTCGCTCTCATGCACGTAAGTTCTTGACTTTTGCACGGAAGACCCAAATTCAGTCGGTGCTTTAGGCGTAGTCGACGAATCTTGTGTGCTTTGGAATTGGCCAAATTTTTCATGGAAATAATCTTATCATGTGTGAAGCCAACTATTTTTCATGATAAACCCCATCCATTCATGCCAAGTCCTTTGTGATTTCACAGATTGAGCGACATTTCCGGTGAACTGACTACTGCTGAGAGGGAGGCAGCCTTTGCTTTATAGAGGGATGAGATGATCAGGAATCCTCAGATACTTCATGTCCAATGGGCACTGTTATACAATCATATTCTCATGGGAATGATGAAACAATTTCATAAGGATTACATCTTAAGAGATAGTCTCTTACTGTGGAATTTTAGGATACTGGATGAAGTGGCCATCTTGAGCTTTGAGACTGACTTGCCACAATTGTGGGTCACACATGAAGACAACCAAAAATGGTACAACAATCATGGAAATCCTTACAGAGATACTTGAGAGATATCTATCTATGTTTTGAATCTGTAGACTAGAAAATTCATAGTGAGTGAACCAGTGGTTGAAGAATTCCCTACCCACTATGCATGAACTATCTGAAGTAGCATAACTAATGAAAGTGTAGGCTAGAAGCAAGACTTTTATCTGAGCTATGGGGGTAATTTCACCATAAAATGGTCATTTGAGTACTAGGTTCTCCACACATATGATGAATTTGGAGAAGAGTTGCACAATATCTGGCAGTTCTAAGCTATATGGATATCGCATTTTCACTTCTACCACCAGCAAGAACTAGTGTTGGAGCTGTTCATCCAGTGGTCCCCTGACAAAAACACTTTACACCTCCACCTTGGTGAGGTTTTTATCAGTATATGGGACACCCACTACATCGAGGGAATTCCTCTGGAGGTACTTCAATATGACGAGATCCTACCAACATAGAATATCCCGGGAGACAGCACATGAACCCCATTTTCACATGGCATTTGATGTACTTGGAGAAGGAGAGGCTGGGGATTAAATACATTCTGAAGTACATACCATACCGGGTGTGGTTCAACCTATTCCTTAATAGGGATGAGGGTGTGAGGATGTCAAGCTGAGGGAGGTAGTGCCCAACCACATCACAAAGGGGAAAATTTGGATCATATTGGGTGATTCTAGAAGCATGTGAATATCAATAATGGAGATTCAGTGTGAATAAGAGTTGGGATCTGAAGGTGTGATATGATTATTTCCTTACTACCTTCCTGAGTGGGTGGATGCTTCCAATGAGGGACATAGGGATAGGGGTCTGTTTGGGGATGCTGGTAATGGATGGGATCATGGTAGTCTGTAACAAAATTTATCTTTGAGTGCATGTATTGGCAAGGATATATAGTATTTCGGGGTGTATTTCAATGGGAGTCATGACCAATAGAATTTTTGGACCATTCCATATTCTCCATTGATGGATTTCAACTCATTTTAGTGGATATGACTTCCCAAATTCTATACGTCCTCTAGGTAATGACCTATGACCATCTTTCTTGAACATTGATGGGGTCCAGAAACTGATGCTTAATGAGGAAGGGATCAAGATCCAGATCGGAAATCATGAAAATTTAAATTTTCACTCATTCCGCACTCCGATCAGCTAGATGGTGGATTACCCGCAGGGTCCACTGGAGTAGAGGGAGTATTTACAGAGTATCAGGGGTGGAATGCTAGTAGCCCAGATTGATGGAAATTTATTTTGGGAGATATATGTTCCATAATTCTTCACAAGAAATTTTGGGAACCTACAACGAATACCAAATAAAATGTATATAGAGGTCCAGGAGGAGCATCACCCTTTTATCCTTCGCCAGTTGTGGTACATGTTTACAATCACTGGATTTAGTGAAACAATCATATTGCCCCAATTTATGTTATTGATGGCCTATTAATGAAATATGTTGATCACTAGGTGGTGGCATATCCATAAAAAATTCTATGAAAATGAATTCGACATATCAAAGTGGTAGGTGTGTAGTCTGGGAAGTGAAAAGGCAGGCGAGATGCCACCAAGGAAGTAAGACAAGAGGCAAGCCAGGCAGTAGGGTTATCAAGAGATGGAACCTCAGTGGAAGGAAAGTCACAATGTGTGGATGAAACTCATCCTTATGAGGAGGGGTGGTCCCAAAGGTAGCCTCATGGATCGGTTAGATAATCCCATTGGAAAAAAATAAGGTATCTTTCATAGCTGACTGTTGACCCTATTTTTCCAACCTTATAGTCTATGTGGAGGGCGTTACAACTATCACTATCAACTGAAGATTTGTGGTGAATATTGACATGCATTGGGTTTGATCTGCAAGAATTTGGGTGCATTCAAGTGGTAGAATGGGTGAACTTTCGTTGCTGACATGTGTACCTGTCGACCATGGAAGCCTATGCATAAAAATGGGGGCAATACATAGAACCACATCTCCTGGTAAAAGTGATGATCGATCAAGAGAATGACCCTAAAGAAATGACATCTGAGGATGATAGCGATAATGAAGAAGAAGAATAAGAAGAAAAAGGAGAATAGGAGGAGGAAGTGGAAGAAGAAGAAGAGAAGGACGATGATGAAGAGCCTGGAGGTGAGGATTCACAAGGGAAAATGGATCATCAAGGGATCCCACATGAGAGCGGTTAAATTACAGGCTCTGAAGAGGAAATTTCTGAATGAATCGAAGTAAGTCTCAACTCATATCTATCTTGGTCCTATATATTTCTATAACTCGGATCTGCTAACAAAAATTTTTCCTATTCAAGAAAACATTGGTGATGATCAAGGAGCCCCTACTACAGGGGGTGATAATGTGATGATGGATGTGGGGGGATGTGTCCTTGGACCTGAATTTGGGGCTGATCAAGTTCGAATACTGGTCATGGACAAAGCAACCAGAGATGAGCCAACTGAAGGGGTCAAAGTGAAAACCTCAGAATCCCAAACTGTTCCCGCGTCGGTGCCAATAATCTAGGCAACAAGCATTGAGGGGTCTCCCGTGATGGAAGTTTGTGTGGTGACTCATGCACTTGATCTAGCTACATTTAGCTCTCGTAAGCCTCTACTTTCACATACCCATATATGTTATATCTAGAATTTGGCTATCCAAAGTGAATTACTCCATTCAGTGATCATAAAGTTGTAGACCTAGAAAACTGACAAGTTTGGGACATCTATAGGAGCTCTCCTACCGACTGTACCATTCCATGAAGATCCGGTCACTAAATGTGATCTAGCCTTGGAACCTGATGAGTAGGAGGTCGTGGCTATGGGTAAAGACACTACTAGGGAAGATCCTGAAGTTGGAGAGGGTGAGGATGCTGAGGAAATGAGTGACGAGGGTCGACCGCATGTTATAGAGCCCATTCCCTCAGAGAGGATATCAGAGGAAGATTCTGCCACTAAGTTTTTGGCCATATTTCCAGAATATGAATATGTATACCCTGATGAGCTAGATGATTCTATTACAGATGCAGCTAAGGAGATCAGCATGACTCAACAGAGGGAATGGAAGTGCATAAATAATATTCTTAATACCCTATAGGTAGGATAGATAAGCCGAATGGGATCACTTTGCACCTAGATGTGCAGGCTCTGTGTTAGAGGGGCGGATTCTCAAAATCTTCATGTGATGATCTGTGACTACCTCACTGAGAAGATGAAATATAGAATTCAATAATCAGATGCTACCTAGAACCTGAAGAAATTCGAAAGCATACAAAAGATCCAAGAGGTTGAATAAGAAATTCAGTGCCTAGAAACACAGGTGAGCAAGCATTACACCTTTTTCACTAATCATTTAGAATTTGTTTCTCAATTACATGTCATGCTAGCAGAGGCCTAAGAGCAGCTAAAGCAGTAAAGTATTCAAATAGATGACCTCTAAGCTAAGTGAGACCAGATGTAGATCAAGGCTGATGAGCTTTATACTAATGCCATTGATGGGGAGAAGAAACATAGGAAGTTGCAGGAGACTCTGGTGTCAGGATCAATTTTCCTCAACCCTAGCTCCATTTGGGCCCAACACATAGGCCCTTCTGGGGTTCCATCCTAAAACCCATGGGTGATAGGAGGAATTGCCCATCCAAGCTTATATATGAGTCATCATCCTTTCGTGGGAATCGATGTGGGATTGGGTTTGCACCCAACAATCCTCCCCTCAAACCAAAGACCACACATGCCTCCCCTTCAACGATAATCCATCAGATCCAACCATCTTGCACCATCGTTTTATCATCACCGGTACTCGCCGCCTGACCGTAAATTATCGGGAAGACTTTTGACACAAGGCACCATGGATTCACATGCTTCAAACGAGCAACTGTTATCGTTGTCAAACCAGTTTTTGGGAAAATACCCTACATCACATCTGGGCTGCACCATCCCTCTGATACCAATTTTCAGGATCAATTTTCCTCAACCCTAGCTCCATTTGGGCCCAACACATAGGCCCTTCTAGGGTTCCATCCTAAAAACCATGGGTGATAGGAGGAATTACACATCCAAGCATATATGTGAGTCATCGTCCTTTCGTGGGAATCGATGTGGGATTGGGTTTGCACCCAACATCTGGAATCCAAACACCAAAGAGTGGCGGTGTTAAAGCATTCCATCATTGGGGCAGATCCATAAGGGTCATGTTTTTTCCAACTTATGAAACATACTTTCTTGCTTTCTTGGCTATTTAGAACTGTGTGTATGGACATATTTCTTGCTTGATTTAATTCCTACACTTCAATCATATTTGTGAAGAAACTAATGATTAATCTATAAGCTCACATGGGTCATGCCCAGTGTGAGAAACAAGGGATGAACACTTAGTTGTTCACTTTGTATGAGAGTGCCAACTAATCATCAAATACTCAGGGCATACTATTGTTTACTGACCACCCAGAGTTTTCAGGATGAGAGAGTGGCTGTGACTAGAGAATAGGGCTCTTGGAATAGACAACCTCCCTTCTCCAAAGTACTCTAGTGCATGAGAAGGATAACACCATGGGAATTGGAATCTATCCGAACAAAGGGGAAATGGGAAGTGTGACTCACGACACCCAAAATTCGGAACACAGGGAGGATGGAATTCTGTTATATGATAATTGATGACTGTATTTGAGACACAATATATGTAATGTCATCATGAAATGGGGAAAAATAAATGAGGGCTAACCGTTGGCCATATCCAAAACACAGGACCTAACTCGAAATTTCGTCCGATATCTTCCGGGGCATTGGCCCATAGCGGTAGGTGAGCCAAAGTGCCATATCCAAACCATCAGGGGGTCCCTTCATACATAAAAGGGGATGAGGTTTTAAATAAGGGGAACACAAAGTGTTAAGTGGAGTGATGGGATGTTCGAAATAATTCGAACACTCTTCAAATTACGCCACTACGACCGAGAGTACATTAGTGTAGGTGCATTGAGCTGAACAAAGATCAAACCTATCTTCTAGGGGAACGTCCCCTTGGATTTCGAGCGACAATCAAAGATGTGAAAAATGTGGTAGATGACCAGTACTGTGGGAGAGAACCTATTCGGTGATGGCCTAGTATTCTTTTCAATTACATTTCATTCAATTGAGGATGATGAACAAATAGTTTAATGTTGTACGGTGAGGAAGATTCATGGTATAGTTTAACATCGTGTGATCAGGAAGTTTCTTTCAATTTAACATCATGTGATTGGGATGTTTCACATTGTTTAAGTTCATACTAACTGGACCCTTTCCAATAGTTTAAAGTAATGTTACACATACTATAATGTCTATTCCTAGAAATTTTTCATGGAATAGAGGAGATGAACCTAATGTGAATGATCCAAAGGAGGTTTACACAACATAAAAATACCAAGGAACAGATGGGAAGGAGGACTATGTGATGTGATGGGGGAAAAAATGATATGAATGAAGGCCAAGAAGACCCACTGTCACACCACATACCCCTATTAGGATCCTAGTTTAAGGTCATAGATTTTAGACTGCAAATAGGGCTAAGGGGCCCAAAAAGGATAATGAACCTATGGATAGGTCTGATACAAAATGTACAGGTGTATCTACATATCCCATAAGGGTGGGAATAAATCCATACATAGTTCTTTAAGATAGTGTAGTTGGATACCAACACTGGTGGGGGAAGTCCTCTATGGCAAGGAAGATGAAATATCTTGTAATTATCATGGGGCATCCAGAACTACTATAGGGTAAGAACATAGTTTAATGTCATGCAGAGGAAATCATCTCTTATTTTAGGGTCATAGAGTTTGGACCAAAGAGGGTATATCAAGTGTATGTGTAGTGTGGTGTTATGAAAAACCCAATGTGAATGTGGCTAAGGAGGCCTGCACAACACTATAAATCCTAAAGGAAGATTTCATACAATTTAAAGTCATGTTTCTTGGAATGGAAAGATGAATTCTCATCCTAAGGGTACACATATAGAATACAAGAGGTAAAACCTAACATGAATGTGGGTGAATGGGGCCTACATACCATGTAGATGCCTTAAGATGAACTGAATACAATTTAAGGTCATAGATACTGGACCATGATCGAGGCCAAGGGGCTCGTGGTTCGAAGGGATTTGTGGATGGGCCCAAAGATAAAGTGTTTAGGCATCACTATATATCCCATAAATATGGGAATGAAGCCGTACACATTTCTATAATTTCATGTATTTTATATTCATGCGATAAGGATTTTGTTGCCACAATTTAAGGTCATATTACCGGACCAACTCATGAATTTTAACATCACGCATTAAGGACGGTGGAGGAGGTGTTTCCAAAGGGATGTGTATGGCGTGGCTACTAGAAAATAGGTGTGAATGAGGTTCAAAGAGGTCCACACCCTCACCAAACACCTATAAGAAAACTATGAATAGGATCTTAGTTTAAGGTCATAGTGTTTAGACCATAGGGATCCTAGTTTAAGGTCGTAGAGTTTTGACCATAAGGTCATGCGACCATTATATGTGGGTACAAACCTTACCAAGACCCCTAATCCCATGTGAGTTATTCTCAATGTGTGAAAAAGGATCAATGTCAATTTTTCCCCATAATATAGGAGAACACAATGATGAAAAGGAAATGTCTGGAGGGAAAGTACCAACTACACTAATATTCCCACTCAACACACATGGCTGCACGGAAGGACAACACCGAGGGTGTCAGGGATCAACTAGAACATAGGAAGGTGGAAAATATGAATCATTGCATTTGATATCTGGAACACAGTGGGGGTGGTGTGATGATGGAGGATAACTTTTGACATAATCCAAAACACATCTGCCATATCATGTTACCAAGGATGAGGAAAGACAAATGAGGGTTGACTGCTAACCATGTTTGATACATGAGACCTAACTCAAAATGTTGTCCAAAGTCTTCCTGGGCATTGACCCAAAATGGTAGGTGAGACGATACAGTATATCCAGGAAATTAGGGAGGGGGTCCCTTCAGATGTGTAAGAGGATGGGGAACTAGACAAAGGGACACATGAATCATGGAAATGGATTGGGGGGATGTGCTTGCGGAATCGAACACTCTAGGTCTCATACCACTGCACATTCAAGCATGTAATTGTGAAATATCCATAGGAAGGATAATATCTACCTTCAAGGATTGAGTTACTAGGAAGGATATTTCAAATAGTTTAAGGGTCATGTTGCTTGGACCATAAGATATCAATTTAAGGTCATAAAGTGTTGACCATGGGTGCCTAGTTTAACGTCATGCACGTGGGATGTATCCATGCATTTTGACATCATACAGTAAGGATGAAAATATCACAAAATTTACCATTGTGTGGCTAGGACATATGAATCCAAAGGGAGAGGTGTGTGGTGCATAAAATAACCCAATGTGAATGAGGATAAAGGAGATCCACACCGAATCAAACATTCCCAAGGAGGGAACCTAGGCCTAGAAAGGGTGAAAGGGTTCATGATTCTGCAGCTGGGCCTAAGGATAAGATGTTTAGGTGTCTCTACATATCCCATAAGGATGAGAATCAAGACACACATAGTTTTTGAAGATGGAATGGAAGATGTTCAGTTCCACCAAGGGGATGGGGCAATGTTATCTAAATCTAGAATATCATGGCAGTTATATAGTTTATTTCCATGAGACTAAGAAGCTAAAAATCTTAGTTTATGGTCATAGAGTTCAGACTAATCAAATAAAATTTGTGCAGTTAAGTTCCATGAGTCAACCCAACATGATTTAGGATAAAAGAGATCCACACTACAACACACATTCCTAGATGATATCCAGGTCAAATGGCCAAAGGGGCGATATCGTTCTTCTACGTCTGGGCCCAAAGACAAAAATTTTGGGTGCTGATACATATCCCATGAGGATGAGAATCTTTCCATACACAGTTCTTAAAAAAAGGCATGGAAGATGGCCAGTGCCAAGGGGTAGTGTCTTCTCAGGAGAAGATGTTGTAGTGTTGTGTAGTTTATCATCATATAGCCAAGATGCAGAATACATAGATTAATGTCATATGATATGGATGGGGATGTTATGTAGTTTATCATCATGAAATAAGGAAATTGGGGATCTTAGTTTAAGGTCACAGACTTTGAACCATATCATGAGGCTTCCAAAGAGGAAATATATAGTGATACATTGTGAAGTAACCTGATGTGAATGAGGACTAATGAGATCCACACCATACCACATATTCCTAAGAATAACCCAAAAATAGTTTAACATCATGGGGGATGACAAAAAAGTTTTGGGAGAGTTTGTTGATGGGCCCTAACACAAAGTTCATGGGTATCGCTACATATCCCATAAGGATGGGAATAAATCCATACATAGTTCTTAAGTTCCATGCAGTTTAATGTCATGATGTAAGGATGCTGGTTTAAAACATTTTATTATCATGTGACTAGGATGTTTAAGGGAAATGGGTATCCCAAAGTGGATTTGTATGGCATGGAAGAATAACCTGACATGAATGAGGATGACAAAATCCAACACCACACCACACACTCCCAAGAGAGGACTCATGCCAAGGAGCTGAAAGGATGTGATTAAAACTGGGCCTAAAGAATAAATGTTCGAGAATTACTACATATCCCATAAGTATGTGAATAAATCCATATATAGTTCTTGAAGATCCATACAATTTAATGTCATGTGGTAAGGATGATGATGGGGCACAATTTAGTGTCATATAGGACGAAGTAGTTTTGCATCATACAGGACAAAGGGGAACTTTCCTTTTAAGGTCACACATAAAGTACCATCAATTCTGTACAGTTTAATGTCATGAATCTAGGACGCAATAGTTTAACATCGTGTAGGATAATAGATATCTTAGTTTAAAGTCATTAAGCTCAGACCAATAGGGCATTTTGTAGTTTATCATCATGTAACCAGGATGCTAATTTGTTATGACATTTAACGTCATGAAATAAGGATGAAATAGAAGTTTAACATCATGTAGGACATGACAGAATAGTTTAACGTCATGTTTCTTGAACGAAAGATATCTTAGTTTAAGGTCATAGATCTCAGAATGTGGGTAAAACTGTGTAGTTTATCATCATGTTGGATGATCGGGAAGCTCCATGTGGTTTAGCATAATGAAGGATGGTACCCATTCTTATAAAAAGTATTACTTAAGGAACTTAGCATTGGTGGGAGGATTAATTCGCTCACCATCCATGGTGGACAAATAGAATGCACCATTGGGATAAATTTTCTGAATGATATAAGGCCCTTACCATTTGGGCTCCAACTTCGGTGGTTTCATTCCAAGAATCATCAGTGTCCTCAGAGATAATACCATGTCACCTTGAAGGAAGGAGTAGAGGTGAACTCTCTTTTTGAAATCTTTAGCTATCTTGTTATGGTGCCTCTCTAGATTATGCAATGCCTGAAGCCTATTCTTGTCGAGATCTTACAGTTTATCCATATGGAATTATGCTACTCTTTCTGACATCTATTGATCATAGAAAGATATATGGAGTGATGGAAACTAAATCTCGATGGTGAGGACTACCTCTATTCTATATAACAGAGAATATGGGGTCACCTTGGTAGAATTACGAGTCATCGTTAAATAATCCTAGAGGGCATTGGGGAGCTTTTTTGACCAACTTTTCTTATTCTGGACCACTATCTTCTAGAAAATGTTAGAGAGGGTCTTTCTAAATGCCTCAATCTTCCCATTTACCTATGCATGATTTTGAGAAGTATGGTTGGACTAGATACTATACTTAGCATAAAATTTCTTCAACTCAAGTACTCAAAAGTTGGTGCCATTATCAGTGAGAACAATGTGAGGGACTCCAAATCAATGGATGATGTTAGAGCTCAAAAATTCAATAGTAGACTGGGCCTTAACTTCCTTGAGAGGAGCAACCTCTTCCCACTTGTAAAAGAAATCATTTTAGGTTAGGATGAATCTACACTATCAAGTTGTCACTAGTGGGTATGGTCCCACGACATCGAGTCACTAGACCACAAAGGGTCAAGATCAATTGGTAGTATAGAGGGGATCTGGTGGGAGATACACAAAGTTGGCATGGATCTTAAACGTGTGGTGCCTCTAGGTGAACTTGATATAGTCATGGACCAAGGTGGTCCAAAATTAGCGCAACCTTGAAATCTAGTGGGAGAGCTTCATCCCTTCCTGGTGAGCACTGAAAGACCCTTCATGGACTTCCAATATAACTTGGGGATTCTTGTCTCCTTGAATGCAGCATAGGAGAATTCCATCAAAACCACATATGTAAAGAGTCTTCTCCTAGCTGGGACCACTCTAAAGGGTGAATTGAACTGGATGGTGATGAATTTTCTCATGCTCGACTTTGTCTGATGGGAGATTTCAGAGCTGTAGATATTTTATGAAAGGAGTTGTCCAATTGGAGGTTTCTTTAGCTGCAAGGGGATCCGGAGGACCCGATGTGGAAGCATTGATGGTGAGGTGGTTTACCTGCTGGTTTTTGACGTCATCTAAATTGATAGGGGTGATGAGACATTGATGAGACACATGAATGAACAAATCTTCTTGGTTAGGCTCTTGAGAGAAGTGACTAGAAAATCCAAGTAATCAGATTGACCATTCTGTGACCAGGGAACATGAGTCATCTCTAGAAGAGAAGGGAACTGGGCCATTATATGGAGGGGATACTTACACAATGGTTTGAGCTCAGGATTTCTGATGATTTAATAAACATTAATCTTCTTGATAACTAGATCAGAGTATCCCTTCACATGCATGTGGGTAATATCAATCTCAAGATCCAACTCAGGATTAGTGATGAGAGCCTGATACTCTGACTCATTGTTGGTGCTTCCTTCTGGAAGCAAGAATGAATAGGGAAAGAAAAACTATGTAGGCATGATGAAGATAATCCCCAAGACTACTATGTTTAATTGAGTATCATTAAGCCTTCTGCTAGTAGGACTCTTTGAGGTGCTTTAGAAGTGAATATTCCATCATGGAATAGACTAATCCACCGAGATAAAGGATTCTTCGAGAAAATCAAGATCTAGAGACTGCTCCATGGGGGCCCAATGGGCATCTAGAAAGTATGCCACCACCTAACCCTTGATTAATTTGTGAAGAATGAACTTGAAGTCAAAATGTTAAAGGATAACTCCACACTGAGATAGACGACCAATCAATATAGGGTGGTTCAGAATATAGTCTAGCGGATCCATGCAGGACACCAACTGTATCTCATGCTGCTGCAGATAATTCAACAACTTCTACACTCCAAAAACCAGTGTGATACAACTCTTATTTATAGGATAATATCTGGTATCTGCATCGAGGAGCATGTGACTGAGATAGTACAAAATGTCCTCCATCCCTTCATAGTTCTTATGGGCGAGAAGGGAACTGAGGAATCATTCTAGGGTGGTCACATAGAGGACCATTGGCCTTTCAAATATGGGTGACATCAGAACCAGAGGCAATAATAGATACCACTGGATCTCTTCACAAGTGGCCTCTCACTCTTCATCCCATTGATAGACATCACCTTTATTTATGATTCTGGAAAAGGTATTACACTTGCCAAACATATTCTAAATGAATCGGTATATATAGGCTAAATATCCTTGAAAGACTCAGATCTCCCAGAGGTTTCTCAAAGGAGGAATCTAACTAATAGTCTTGATCTTCTCTGGGTCGCTCTTGATGCCTCTTTAACTGATAGTAAAACCAAGGAACATTCTAGAGGTCACCCCGAAAGCACATTTCAAGGGGTTCATCTTCAGATGGCAGAAGCAGAGGAAGCCAAACAGTTTCTTAAGATCTTTGAGGTGGTCCTAACATTGGTGGGATTTGACCACCAAATCATCTACATAGCATTCCACTATCATCCAAAGAATCAGTTTGAATATGTGGTGCATGTCATGCTGATATGTGGCTCCTACATTCATCAAACTGAAGGGAATTACTTAATAACAGAAGGTATCCTACGATGCCCTGAAGATAGTAAAATCCCCATCTTTGGGGGAAATTTGGATTTGATTATACCCATAATACCCATTCATAAAGAAGAGATCCTGGAGCCCAGTGGTAGTGTCAATCGACAACTCTCTCAGAGGAAGGGGGGAATCATCCTTCGGACAATGGTGGTTGAGATCCCAGAAGTTTACACAAACTCTGATATGTCTATTCTTCTTCTTGATGATAATGATTTTGTCTTACCATCTAGGGTACTGGACTTCCTTGACAACGTTAAATTCAATAATATTATCAACTTTAGCCTTCAACCACAACACTATATGAAGGGTTCATCTTATTGGGAGGAAATTTGAACCCATGATGACTTAGTGGGAGACCAAGATGATGGACCATGTAATCTCATCATAACTATAGGAAAACATGCCATGATGTTTCTTCAATAAGTCTACATACTGCTATTGTTCCTCTATAGGCACAACTATGTTGATCAGAGTCAGCCTCAGGTCTTCCCCAGTTCCGAGATTCACTTGTACCAACTCATCAACGATGGTGGGGATTCCTTCTTCAAATTCAAGAGGATCATCATCAAAATCCTATTCATCATTCGAGGAGAGAGTATCATTAGTAAGAGGCAATTATTCTAATTTAACTAATGCTGGAGGAACATTGGTGTCATCTTGAGCGATGGTGGTAGCTTCATTAGGGGATTCCTACACTGTTGAAACCATGTAAATAAAATCTTTCTAACCGATTTCATTAGGCCTTCAACCAAGGGGCCCACACTTGATGATGTCAAAGCTATAGTGTAGGATCGGTCTATGTTTACTTAGACCAACCTGGTGAAACAAGAAAGTATGAAATACTTTTGTGGCCATGGGGAGAACATCCTGATACCTCACATGGGTAAGAGGCTCTGGTATCACTCCAACCTATCCTGTATAGGATTATGATGTAATCTTTCAACATTCCTTGTATATAGGAACATGTCTTCCCCTCATCTTAGAGATGATGAAGCAATGTCTCAAGTATGGAATTTTAGCATCTAACCAATGAATTGGGAGGATGAAAGTATTATCCAAGTCTATCTAGGGATTGGCCATAGTAGTAGGGTGCTCAACCTCATTGGTATGAACTTGTTTTTCCTTTCTCTTGTAATAGTTGGCATCCAAATAACAAGTTTCACAAGAGGAAAAAGGAGATGTGTCACCTTGGAGGATGTCAAATCGATCATTGAGAGAGTTATTGAGGAATTGGTGATATGAGGAGGGAACTGCTTCTTGAAGATGGAGCCAGGGTCTGCCCATCAGTGCATTATAGGCAGTATCTTGTGAGACCACCATAAAATTAATGCTTGAAATCAGGCCACTGAACGGGGTATTTTGGAATATTCTTCCACATGGACTCTACTCGGCCATACCATAACCCTAAATCTTAAGTTCAAAGGGACTCAAATCTTATTATATCAGTCCAAACTTGTGGAGCATCCGAGCCAGGATGATATTGATCCCAGAACCTATGTTAATGAGTCGATGGTGGACTTTCACACCATTAATCTGTCTTGTGACATACAACATGCAAATGTTCCCCTACAAAAGAGAATATTTTTCTTTTCCTGAGAATGTGATGATGGCTTGGCATTCTACTTGACCTACTTCCTTGGCATGGAAGGCCTCTGTAGCCGCTACCTCTATCTCAAACTGGAGGGGGCTTCTCAAATCCTCTGTGTGAGCTTCATGTAGCTCTTCTGATGGGAATAGGGCCTCAAGAATAGAGAGATTTGTAGAAATATTTCCAAGGTTCTTAAGCACATCATACTTCCATGCTAGGTTCACATTTATAGCATCTGGAGGAATGTCGGGTGTTTCTGGTCGGATCGGTATATTCTGGATGGTGTTGGGAATATCCCATTGTTCACTAGGTGAACCAGGAAAAATTACTACCGGATAACTATCGGATGATTGAGGTTTATCTATAGTGGATCATGGATGATCATGATACAATTTCAATGGATCTGATTGGTCGAGTAGCATGAATAGAGGTGGAAGTGAATCTAATGATATGGGATGAGAGGAATTCACATGCTGAGCTCTGCACTTAGTATACTATCTAGTCTCGGTAGCATGCACGACTTAACTAAAAGCACTATCCTGATAATTCCAACAATTCACATATCTATGTCCTTATTTATGATAGTATTGACTGAGAACATTAGGTGGACCGACTTTATACTCCGTGTCATTGGAAACCATATAGGGGTCAACTAGCATGACGGTATTCACGAAGGCATACTCTTTTTAATAATTTGAGGAATCTTCCAATACTGGTTAAATTCAGGGGGGGATTCATATATCTAGAGACATGAAATCACTGAGGGTGAGAGATGGGTTCAACACTGGAAGGGAACTTTTCTTTACCTTATGGCATCTTCACCTGCACCTCAGAGAAGTAGAAGGCTGAGATGTGGATGAAGGAGTGACAACTAAAGGAGGCATGTAAACCTCAAGAGACTTAGGTTGATTCAAATTTTCATGAATGAAACAATAGATGTGAAAAAATTCACTACAGGCTAACCAATTTTCATGATTCCGATATCTATGGTTGGGGACCTATTGCCACTCATATTTGTTGTCGCTGTAAGGCTTTGCAGAAATGCACACTACCTATGCTAGGGTAGGAACCAACCAGAAGATATTGTTATAAACTTGGTATTAGAGACAATATTTGAATATATATCACTTCTTGGTAATATTTCTAAGGAACCAGTGATATGGTCAGTAGTTGGGGCGATCAATGAGATCAACCTCCTTTGGTCTTCTGCATTTTGGCAGTTTAAGAATTCCATGACCCAAGGTACTTCAGAAATAACCGATAACCTGATCCTCGTTAAATGAGTAGGTCTGGTTTCTTCTATCATGTAAAGAAACTCTAGGGGATGGGCCCTGACGAGTGGATAGATCCTGATGAGGGGATAGAGTATGATTGTCTCACCTAGGTGGCGGTGCTTGACGGGGTGGTGCCTTCCGATTCTATGGCGGGCAATGTTGAACCTGAGGTTGGGCCTGAGGCTATTGTCTTCTATGAGGTTGTGGAGGGGGCTATGCCGGTAACAATTCTTGTGGAATGGGGGCTTCTAACTCTATGGAAGTAGTAGTCTCGGATTTGTAAGCTCTTCTTGTAGGAGCTATAGGAGGAAATATGTGTGCCTGTTTATCTTGCTGCAAATCTTATTCTAGGCACAAAGCCTTATCCAGGAAATCTCGAAATCGACCAGGGAAATTTTGAGTGATGAAGGATGGAACCAATTTAGTCTTTAAATTCCCCACGCACATTGTGATTATCTATTCCTGAGTCAAAGACATTTTTAGTGAGTATGTGAGGCTCTACCACCTGGTGACAAAGTCTGTGACTCGCTCATCTGGTCGTTGTTTACACTTTAAGAGGTCGACAATACTTATCTTCCAGGTAGTGAAGCTGAACTAATAAATAAATTACTTGATAAGGTCTTTCCAACCAGAAATGGACCTAATGGGTAACTTGATGTTCCATATGAACAAAGGCCCTTCTAATGTCTATATTAAACACTAGGCTGCTTCCTGTTGTGCTAGATTTCCCAGCATGGGTCCAAACCTTGAAATAAAGTGGGCCAGATGCTGCAGCGGATCACCCATCCTATTGAAGGGGGAAAAGGTAAGGTTATTGAAATTTGTGGGTACCTACATGTCATCCACCCATGCTGAATATGGATTTCCATCAGGTGGGATCGCCACCTGTCGTGTCTTAAGGGCCTCGAGTCGGGAAATGAGATCGACTATTGGATTGTCCGGGTGGGGATTCTTGTCCTGATGAGGATTCCTATCCTGGAAATAATTATTGATTTACAATGCATTGATAGGATATTCAATATTATAGGTAGTCTTAGCATATCATGGAGTAGATGGTGGAGCTACTGGAGGAATGGCCTGAGGAGCTGCTGGGGGAATGACCTGAGCCGTGTTTGGAGGAGGATTCTCACGTAACTCAGATAGATTTGCCAATAAGTATCATGGCCTATTGCCATAGGCTCCATTCTCTACCATGTCAGGATGCACAGGATTTTCAAGATCAATAGGATGAAACTCATCGAGAAGGACCATGGTTACCAATGCTAGCCTAATGGAGGAGAGATATGATCGTATCGATGATCACTGTAGTCCGAATGGCGTTTTTCAAGATGTTTGGCAACAAGCTCGTCAATGAGATATTTTTGGCAAGATGCTTGAGAAAAGAGGCCATAGTAGGGTCAACCTTTGTCTTCTATATTTAACCATATGGGTCGGAGGTCTTAAAGGTCCCAGTATGATCCTTTCCTTTGTCGATATTTTTTCTGATAGGCAGCAAATCGGAGGGTAGTGTAAGGCCATGTATCTACCTTTGCTGGTGAGTGACAACACCTGTGGGGTCTAGAAGATGTTTCATTTTCCCAAAAGGTAGGTTCTCTCCATCAGAATATGCATCGACTACCCCTTCTAGGAGTATCTCTAGGACAACTATATTCACTGAAACCGTTCATGGAGGAGTATCCTTGATCTCACCAGGTATGTCCGACTACCGCAAGATAGGACTAAAGTGAAGAGCAGCATACTTCCCCTAGCCATAGATATGGAAATATGGGGTCTCCTCCATAATAATTACGTGGAGAACACTGAAGATCTAAACACATTGTTTTTGAGGGGTCTGATGATAGTCAGGTGGTGCAAGATACTTATCCATGGGAAGCGCTGCTAGCTAAACCATGCAGCACTGCTGGCCAATGCCGTCAAAGTGATCTCAACTATTTGGGTAAGTCATATGAAGGTTTTGAATGAGGCAATTCATCACCCAGAAGGTCTAGTAGAATCACATGACCTCGTCCTATGTTTTCTCCTTTGGGATGTTGAAGTTTGGAGTAGTGATCATCCAGAACATCTCGAACAATTGATCTGCTGCAAGAGTTTCCCACAAGATTCTCTACTCAGAAGATGGATCTACCTCTTGGTTTCCCCATTATTCAATTGGAGATCACTAAGGAATTAAAAATAACACCGATATAGAAAATTTTGGTGATGGACTAGCTGGTGGAGAAAATATTATGTAGGATAACTAGCCACCACTCACTAGGTCGTCTCTCGGGGGTGTTTCCAACCGCATCATCAAATCCTTATAAGATAGAGTTCTTACCACTACTTCATGCACGGAGGCATAAAATTTCAATGGTGAGTCTAGAGAGTTCTCTCCTCCTATCATGCCCCAGAATAACTCTTCGTGATCTCGTTTTGAGGTAGAGAATGAAATTGGTGATGATAGAGAAGGATACATGACAAGACTCTAGAAGGGAGCCAAATATTCCTCCTCCTGCATGTACATGCAGAGGGATTTGGGTATCTGGTACATTTCACCAACTGGGATGAAAACAATCAAATGTTGGGTTCCTAACACATACCCTTATGTAGAGGATAGGGGTGAAGGCTCCATCATTGAGTCACACTCCACTTCAGAATATGATAAACTTAATGGATTGACAATGAGCGGGAACATATCAGAGTTCTTACTTTGGCGGAAATGGTTCTCTCTTATGCCCTGAGATAGCACTTCAGGGTAGGGTAATATGATTTCATGTGGATGACCTCTATATGGATTGGTGCTGGAGTGGGGAGGACCTCTTCTTGAGCTTGATGGGACATGAGGAGGACCTCTGTATCTGTTGTTGTTAGAGGGGGGAGGACCTCTGCTTTGGTATGATGGGGTGCGAGGGGAACTCAGGAATATATCAAAGGGAACACAGGGAGGACCTACATGTTGGTCACTTGACACATGGGGAGGACCTCTATATTTGGGAGTGATGGAGTGGGGAGGACCTCCGTTAGAGCTAGTGGGAACATGGGGAGGGCCTCAATGTCGATTGAAAATGGTAACATAAAGAGTGCCTTTTTACTGATCGAACTGGACATGGAGAGGACCTTAGTGTTGACCATTGATGAAGGGGGGGGGGATTTACTTGGAGGACTATTGGAGTGGGGAGGACCTATGATTGAGCTGATGAGAATATAGGAAAGACCTCCATGATGACGGGTGATAGAGTGAGGAGGACCTTCGCTCCGGTCGATTCTGTTGTGAGGAGGACCTCCACTTGAGATGAAAATGGCGTAAGGAGGAACTTTGTATTGATGATCTAAGACATGGGGAGGACCTTTGAATCTAGAATCATAGGCACAGGGAGGACCTCCATAATGGATGTCAACATGAAGGGGAGAACCTATTCTTGGACTAATATTGGTAACATGGGGAGGACCTCCATGATGGAAGTGAGAGCGGGAAGGACCTCCACTCTAGATGATGGTGGTATGGGGAGGACCTTCGTACTGGATCTCATTGTCAAAGGTCAGCTAGTGATGGTTTTTGATCATGCCAGAAGTTGAAAGAGTCAACCCATCCTTCCTGTAAGGTGATTGAGTTCTAAATTCCGATCGGGCATAGGTGAATCTCTGGTATGAAGTGACAAGGACCTGGTACAATGTGTTAGGGTAGAATGAGCCAATGAAGCTGTATAAGATGATTCCCCATGACCAAAATATTCTTGATATTGTGCCTGATGTTTGTGTTGGGTCATCCAGATCGGGACCAGTGGATCAGGGGTATAGAGCACCTATTCTTTGACATGACAGACTGATAGTTGGTGGTGTTGACATGGCCTGGTGGGAGCCCTCCATGGAAGCTCCCAGGTGGCAGACATATCCAATATGACTCATATTTCCCTTACCTCATTGACATAGGGGAGTGAGTAACAAGAATGTTCTGGGGAGAGGTTCCCAAAGTGGTTGAAGATCAGACTGGTGATTAGTGGCTCCCTATGCAACCCTTGAGGGCGGTAATGACAGAGGTGCGGAAGCCTCCAGGTCCTGAATGGCCATGTGAAACTTGGAAATGACCCCCTCCTTCTTGTATTAATAAACAAGGGTTTCTATCACCCTTAATTGAATGATTTCATAGGGTGATAAGGGGTGTGGGTTCCTGACATCCATGGTCATGGATGATGGCATGGCTGAGGTAGAGTCATGAGGGATAGTCTCATTATTGTTCCTCCCGCACCTATGTCTATAGGTAGGGGTGATTGATTTTATATGGATTGGGTCCTACAAAGAAGGAAGATTCATCCATCAGTACAGATAATAGTAAATAAATGCCCAATTCCCCAGCATTGTTCAGTCTTCCATGGGTGAGAGAGATCCATGCTGATGATGCCACAAACCAGAATTCCCAATGATAAACTACCCAAATTTTTGTTGAGTTTCATACCATGGCCACTATTTTATTAGAGGGACCTGGTGTAATATTTGTAGATCCAGTGACAGGCTTGTATGTCGATTCCTCGAATGCTACAAATCCCCCGTTGAGGAGAAGAGTTCATGTCGGGTTCACTATTTCTATTTTCGATGCTTTCTGCCAGGGCACATGCATTTTCAGGCTCCAAAACCTGGGATGACTGCATTTCCCCCCCTGAATTCCCACTATCCAAAGGTATGAGACATTCATCACTTCTTTCGATATGTCTTCTCCTTGATAAAAGTGGGATGATGAGATATTGGTCCCTCCTTCCATGGATTCCTCCTCAGAAATCATCACCTAGTCTGGGTCTCCCTTATATATTAAGACATTTTTCATGAACCTCATTCCCAGTTCCATCTCTTTATGGATGCTTATTAATTACACTGCTTTTATCTAGACATTCCGAGGGGTCTTGATAGGGAAACAACCTTTGGTCGGGGAAGTAGTCATGTTGGGCATCCGTGGAATTTATGGACGCTGGAACATTATTCGCATGTATTCTTCCTCATAAGAGGGATTTCAAAGGCACACAAACCCAAATAATCCCACATCTATTGTGGGGTATCTTTATCCAGAGGCATGTCTTGTGAGTTTTTCCTTATAATCCCATGTTTAACATGGGGTATACCATGAGTTTAACATCTTACAGAGACAGAGGGGAACAATTTTAATTTTTTTTGAAGATGTAATGGGATCATTAGAGAACTTTTAAAGGTGGATAGGATATGTACATCCGTAGGAGGGAATGCCTAGAAAGTTTACCATATGGATAGATCATAACTCCTGATAAGAGTGGACCCGGGATAGTGCATCCCATAAATGGAAGATGTCACATAGTAAATCGGGGGCTTCCTTAGGAGGGAGGAACCAAGGTTTACCATTAGATGGGTAGGAATGCCTCTGAAAAAAAACATGGTTTATGTATCCCATAAAGGGAAAGATTTCACACTGTAAAGGTTGATCTGGACACTACTAAGGGTATACCAGAAAGGTATACCCCATTGAGGGAGACACCAAGGTTTACCATTGGCTGGGAATGAACCTCAGGGAGGCTTACTACATTACTTGTTTAGGATACAAGGATCAAAACAGATGTAGTTTGAAGGGATGATTTGGGGCCTACACATGGATAGCTTTCCTTAGAAATAGGATTTCTCTTGTTTGGATTAATATTTATTGTGTGAGACTTATGCATGGTTAGCTTCCCAGGTGCTGCTGGATGCATTGGTGATGTGGAAGAAATCATCTCACCGAGATGTGGTGGCCTAAATAAGAATCAAGATGGATATGGAGGAAGTGATGATTGAATGTAAGGAGTGTAGAGAGTGATGGGATTGAACCTTAGGGAGGCTTCATATGCATCCTAGTGGCTAGGAATCAAAGTACATGTAGTTCAGGATGGGGCAATGAGACACCTAAGTAGGCAACTCGTGAGAATTGATCATATGGATAGGGACCCACAGTAAATGTATCCTACGGGCTGGGGTATGATCCTATCGATACATAGTGACTTGAGGAAAGGAATAATATGAGAGTGGATGATGAGATTGAACCTCATAGAGGTTTCCAACATACCCTATTTAGATGGCATGGATAATAGTACACACATTTCTGGATGGTATCAGGGATTACACATGGCTAGATTCCCATGTGGATGGATCAGAATTCCTCAGGGAGGTGGATATGAGGGATATGTACCAAAAATGGTAGATTTCACATCATGAGGGTACATCCCTAGGAGGGATCACTAGATTTTAACATTGGTTGGGATGGAATCTTAAGGAGGTTTCCTACGCACCCTGTTTAGGAGATAGGGATCAAAACTTGTGTAGTTTGGAGTGAGGATTTGTGGCTTACACATGGATAGTGGCCTAAATGGATATGAGGCATTTGATAGGGGCTTACACACTGAGGTTGACTAAGTGAAAGATGATCTGGACACCATTGAGGGTAGATCGGGGTGGTGAACCCCTAGGGGGGGACCGAAGTATACCTTTCATTGGGATTGAACCTCAATGAGGCTTCTTATATACCCTATTTAGAAGACAACAGGGATGAAAACCCATGTATTTCGACATTAAAGGGCATGTGAATTATGTGTTGAGGCAGCCAATATGGAGTCATGGTCAATGTTAATATCTAAGACAATGTGATTCATGCTCAGTGTGAGAAACAAGAGTTAGTAGTAGACCTAACGTTCGTGTCGCAAAAGGTGAGGCCATAAGAAACGATGCAGGGATTATGCACTGAGGTGGACCAGTGAGATAGAGATTGGGGATTACCATAGGAGGGATTCTCTAAGAGTATCTCATTCCACATAAGGAGGATATCATTTTCTACCAAGAGGGTGAAGGATATCTCACTCCCATAGATATGAGTGGGTTTACAGAATTCCCGATGCATGAAACCCCATGTGAAGTGCATAAGGGGAGACTAAAGTTTAATGTCATGTGCTAAGGACGATGTCGCTCAACAGTTTAATGTCATGTGACTTGGATGAGGATGAATCACTTCTTACCCCTTGGACTTACATAACTAATTCCCACCCACACTTGGGGAAGGGAAGGCATCAACAATGTTAAAATGCAGTGGGGTGAAGGAGTGGTCAATTGTGGGGTCCTTGTTATCGTGACTATGACAAAAAGAAAAATTCATTAGCTTACCTATTCCAAAAATAAAGAGGTAGGTAAATACGACACAAGACACCACATGAGGAACAAGGAAATCACTATGCACAATTCTGGAGGGCCGCACAGAGGAGGTGCACACAAGATGTGGGAGTTGCATGCAAGTGGGGCTCAAACATGGTGCGTTGAGGTAAAGACAACCCGTGTAGTCCTAAGGAGGATGTGCATGCAAGATTGGATACTTGCACCCAAAAAATAAGGGGATTGAGAGAAATATGGGTGTGAACAAGGGTATATGGTGTGCACAAGAAGAATATTTTGTGCACCCCTGTCTTAGGCGATCAATGCACACATGAAGGGTCTTTTGCACGCACCTGCCTTAGGAAAAAAAGGAAATAGCTGAGGGTCAAGACCATGTGGGCCCACCAGAAGGGGGACCTATCATGAATGATCCTATACATCTAAGACATGACTTGGGATTGGTCATAGAAAGGGTCGTCTTTTGTGTGTGGGAGCGATGGTTTTACTTCCAGAGTGTTACCTCAAGAGGGCGGGGTTCCCTTCTATTTATAGGAAAAATTCTTGGAGGGAGTGCATAAGAAGTCTGGCGTATAAGGGAGTGGTTAACAATGCATTGGGTGCATAAGGGTTTTATATGTGGTTTCCCATATTGCATACAACCCTGAGAACTTATGTGCAACTACCTTGGATATTTTCAGTCGGACGGGATGAAATATATCCTTTGACATTGCATTGGGAGTGTATGGACCTTGCGAGCAGATTTCCATCTTGCTGGCAAGTCTCTAAACTTACACACAACGTCCTTGGACTTCCTAGAATGGTCTTTTGTGTCAATTGGGGTCATTTTGTTTTCTCAAAGATGCTCAATTGTGGCCTTAAGAGGAATTCAATGCCAACAACCTTTTTAATGTTTTTAAACTCATTTTTTGAATATTTTGATTGATCCTAAATTAAGTCATGATAAATAAACCATTGGGGAAAATTAAATGGGGAATAAAATATAGAATTTTAAAGTTTCCAAGGAAGGATATTATGATTGTTAAAACAATTTTCTTTCTCTCATTGGATTTCCCTCCTTGTTTCTATCGATTCTGGGTGATCTCAAAATCTCCTTGGGAGATGTAGAGCTATTTTCAGTTGGCCTAGGATTCTTCTTCATGTTCGAGGCCTGTGTATTAAATGATGAAGAAACAACCTTTCTATCCTCTTTTGGGGTGTATCTTGAAAGATCATTATTCTCCAGGTATGGGATCGTTTTTATTTCTTTTATTTGTAACATTCTGGGGGAGGGGTTATTCTTTTTTTATCTTTTAGGAAGATGGTATGCACCGACTTAACTATGATAATCAAACTTGTTGATGAAATAGATGGTTAAGGGGGATTCTCATGTATTTATGTGATTTCTTCACATTTCTAATATTTATTTCCCTAGATAATATTATCACATGAAAAAAAGAATTATTATTACTATTATCACATGTTGTGTCGATTTAGATAATCAATTGATTACCCTAGAAAGAAAAAGTGATTATCAATTGATGATAATTACTATTGTGATAGGTGTTGTTAAATTTGAAAATCACTTGTTGCTGTGGATATGTTATTTTTTTTTGAATTAAAATTTTTAGAAACCACCTAACATGAAAATGATAAATCCCATAAAGAGAGTAATTGGACTAGCTATGTGTAAATAAGTAGTTTAGGTGTTTCCCCTTTGTTTTTGAAGTTGGATGATGTGATGTTATGTGTAATTATTGGAATTAGGGTTGTGGTTTTTTTTCCTGAAATTGACTTTTGGGGATTTGTGGTGATTTTTGATTTGAGAATACAGTGTTAATATAGAATTGATTGGGGTTGGAAATAAATGAAGTGTAAATGGGATGATGGTGATGTGTAATTTGGGTATGGAAATATGATTAATGTATGGGGAAATAGTTGGAATTTAATGTTATTAATTAATAAATATGTGAATGATGTGTAGTTCTTGGATTAAATGAATTGAAAGATAAATGAATGAGTTGTATTAAATTTAATGGATGAAAAAATGGGTTCTAGTGAAAAATTGATAAATCCGGAAATGGTGGTGCTTGTAATTAAAATGGGGAGTGTGGTTAAAGCCATTGTTGTCTAATGATAAATTAATGGGATGGATTAATAAAATATTTTTTTTAATGAAAAATATATAAATTTGGATTAATTTGAAAAGAAATGAGAAATGTGGAGTATGGTTTGAATTTTTGTTTTCTTTTGTGATGTGACATATTTAAAAGTGACAAAGAAATTGGTGGTGGCTATGATGCCATTATGGTGATATTATTAGTGGGATGGTGTTTTTATTGAAATCCCATATGTTGAGTTTATGTGTGCGACTTTTATATATTTTATTTTCATTTTGATTTCTATACCACCTCACCCACATCGATCACCATGTTTCAAAACCCAAATGTCTTGGGAGAGTTTTTTCTAACATCCATATGGTGGGGATAAATGGTTTTCTACCCACTCTTCCTGACTCTCTCTCCCATGAGAGGTTATTATGTATGAGTTGTCATTCCTTATAGATTATAGTGTATAAGTGGTGATGTTTGATGATATTTATGAGGTTTTTCATAGTTGGGATCATGCATGGTAGGATAATGGCATTAGGTTTTTGTTATTTATCTTTAAGATACCCTACTATCCTGGTTAAAACTATGGTTGAGATGTGATGTCATGGACCAGTTGTCTTTGAGAAAGATGTGATGTGATGAATCATGTGTATTCATATGATATGTGATGTGATGACCCAAGTGTCTTTAAGAAGGATTATAAATAACTGATAGGAGTTCCATGTAACACCATGAGATTTTGTGAAATATTATTTTCAAATTAATTTAATCTTTTTGATATTTTAAATTTCATGCAACACTAAAAATAGTTTTTTTATATTAAAGAACTAAATTTGGATTACATTATATGAAACACCGAGTAAATTTTTCACTACACACACCATAAAGTTTATCTTTCTCTACACGAAACACTAAGTTTAGCTTACATTACACTCAAGACTGACTCTCCTCAATGGCTTGTGTAACACACAAGACCGAGTTTTACCGAACAATAATATATTGCTAAAAATATTATTATATAATATACTGAGATATAACCTAGCCATTAATTTGGTGGTTATGAATAATATTAACTAACTTATGAAATTACATTACTCAATTCATTGGTTACAAATTAATTATAAATGAATATAAGAACCAATTGAATATAAAGGGATTGTTTTTATAAAAACTACTTTTATGCCCCCAAAATATTTTTATCTTAATAAATTAAATTAATTAATATCGGTGAATGATATTAATGAAATATATATTTCATATATTCAATAAAATATTTTTTACGGTCATCTAATATATTTGATAGCTATAATATAGGAACAAACCCAATAATACACATAAAACCTATATTTTTATAAAAGCAGTATTACCACCTTTTAATGGTGAACCTATTTTAAATCTATTTTTTCAATTTTATAAATTTTATATGTCAAAATAAACTTTATTTTTATAAAAAAAACATAAATATTAGGTTACAATGAATTTTTGGTATTTTTATGTGAAGTTTCATTTTTTGATAAATAGTGAAAATACCAAATTTTAATTCAAAAATTGCATTTTCATTTAATTTTGTAAGGTTAAATTATATTTAATATTTATTTTAAAGTCTAATTATATCAAATATACATCAATTAATACAATTTATTTCATTCAAATCAATTTCACTTTGAAATTAGATATGCAAACTGACCAAAATTTTGAACATTTTTATTTTAGAAACCCGCTTTGTCATCTTGTTTTTAGGATTAAAATTAAATTAAATTATACCAATTATATGAATTTAATTTGAAAAAATTGACTCCATATTTTGAATAATCATAATTTATAATTTATAATAAGGTAAAATTCGTTTTTTATTAAAATTATTAGTGAAATTAATTAAAATTAATTACAATAATTAAGGGGAAAATTAGCTTAATAAATGACTAAACCTTAAAATTAAGGAGAAAAATGACCTACAAACTTGTCTGAAATATATTTCATGGACATATTTATACCCTATAATCCATTCTCTAATTGGTTCCATTATTTTAGCCAATTTCCATTGGAAAAACGTGGGTGGAATTCCCTTTCCCAAAATTTACAAGAATGCCACTCCACCACTATAAAAAGGCTTTCACCCCTCCCACTTATTCACACCTCTTAGGATCTTTAGATCACAAAAAATATTCTAAAATAAGCTTCCAAAATCCCTAAATTCCTCCTTTAATCATACATTTTATAATAAATCCAATCAAGGAATCCTTTTTTTTTCAAAACAAAAGGAGTTACCTAATGAAGAGGTAACATCCTTCCTCAAGATCCTTTCTTTTATTTCCTTTGTCCATCACCTCAAATATTATTATTACATAATTATATAAAAACAAATGTATCCTAAATATACTTATAGGCTCTTATTATAAGTTTTATACCTTCACTTATACACACTTACATCTAATGGGTATCGAACTTATCATTTTTGTGTATGGTGAACTACCACCTCACAAAACGATGTTGTTCGCTTTTCCTTTACCACCTGTCATGGTTGGGCATTATGATGAAAATTATATTTTTATAATATATATTAGATATTTATTATTTATTTATAATTATTTATTTATTATATAAATTCTACATTTATGCTTTCCATTTTGTGTAAATGTGATAACTTCGTTTGTGGAAGTGTGGACTACCGCCTCCTCAAAGCGATGTGATTCATTCACACTTAACATGGAATGTATTAAGGATGAGTTTAGTAAAAATATATGATATATATTACATAATAACACTAATTTAATGATATTATATATATACATATATTTCATTTACTTTATTTAAATACCACAATAAAACAGAAGTAGCGTTCATGCATTCGTATGACCTACCGTCTCCATAAACGGTACATTTCATTTAATATTTTTATCTTTTGTAGATTACTATAAATATTTATATAATTAATATATATGGTATATAAATCATTTTTTTACATTCTGGAGATAATTAAATCATGATCTATGTAATAGTATCATGAATAACAAGTCAAAACACGTATGATAAATAAAGCGGTAATTACCCGAAACATTACTTTAACATGGAATTTTTAATAAAAAGTTAATATAAAGTCATAAGTGAATATTAAATAGTATTATATATAATAATATGGTTATTTGGTATATTTATAATAAACTTATAATTATTATAAAGGAATTTTGATCATGTAAAAAGAAATTCAATACTTAAGGAAATGTAACTTTATCTCACTTTTTATTTCCATGAGATACATGTCTTATTCACCTCTCATTTATTTTGTGTGTTGTGTATAATGGACATAAATGTATTATATGATTCTAATAATTATATTTATGAATATTCACATACCCATTTGATGATATTTCTTTCATGGGGTTTATGTTTCAAAATTTACCAAATCAGTAAAGTAATTTTGTCTCAATTTTACTTCTTTGAGACACATGCCATGTTTTACACCTATATTTTTCTATTAGGTTTATATACTTCCTTAGAAATGTAATATCACGAATAAAATTCTTTTCATGATATGATAAGCTTCATTTAATGATAGTTTTTCCATTGCATTATGATTCAAAGTTACCAAAGTGGTAATAGTTTATAGCTACAATATCATCATTATCAAAATTATATATGATTATGTTTCCATTAATGAAATATTATCATCCATCTCTCAATAAATCTCATGAATTTTAATAAACTATGGATATTAATTTTATATCCAAGTAACAATACCATTTTTATACACTTTTGTAATTAAGATAATTAAGAAAATGTTTTTATGAAAATCTAACTTTATTTCTCATTTCAGTCGGAAATCTCTATTCATTCAAAACAATGTTTTCAAAAATAATTTCAAAAATGTTTTCAAAGATGATATTTTAAGATCATTTTCAAGGTAAAAAGGTTTTTAAAAATGTTTTATGATTTTCAATGAATCTTTTATAAGTTTTCAAATTGTTTTCAAAGAAATTGTTTTCAAAACATTTTCAAGCCTTATTTATAAGTTTTCAAGTTTATTTTCAAAGAAAAGGGTTTTCAAAAGGTTTTATGTTTTGAAAAGATTTTTTCAAATAAGGAAGGGTATTTTACTCAAGATTTTTTAAAAAGATATTTCAAAATTATTTTCCATCTAAGATTACATCCATTGGTGTTACTCAAGCCTTCCTGGAGAAATGATCCCAAGGTTCCATTCATATTCTTTCTATGAATGGTTTATGTTTTGAAAAAACGGTGTTTATGAAACCCATTTCTCTTTCACAGGTTACATGTTTATGAAACTCGTTTCTTCTGAATGTATTATATGTCTATGAAACCATCTTATTTTCATAGGTTATTCATCGATGAAATGATTATGAAACCTATCTTTTTCTACAATTTAAGACATGATTACATGTTTATGACACCTATTTAATTTCACGAGTTATAATATGGTTTTTATGGTTTTGTGGAACATGTATATACTATTTCATTAAGATATGGGTGGGACATATATCTTGTTACAATGAATTGGTTAAAGATTTATATATTATGAGATAATTATGGGAATCAAGTCAACGAGACTGATCCACTATGTGAAGATGGGGAAACTTGATTCTTTATAAGGACTGTGACTGAGGATCGTTGTGTTTTCCACTCAGTAGGTGTAGTCCCCATGAATATGGGAAGATAGGGAAACCAAATCCACTATAGGAAGATGGGGAAACCTGATCCACTATGAAAAGATGGGAAAACCTGATTCCTTATAAGGAAAGGACTGTGTCTGGGGATGGTGGTTTGTCCTACCCAGTAAGTGTAGTCCCCATGAAGTTCCTTCATAAGTTCCAGGAATGAATATTGACTTACAGGGAATGATGTTACATGTTTATGTGTATTCTAAAATTCTTTATCTTACTCATATGTTATGCCTTCATGGATTATGCTCTTGATTCCCTTATGATTCATGATTTACGAACTTCTAATCTTTATGACATGATTCATATTTATGATCTTTGATATGTAGGGTATGATATTATAATGTTATGATAATGTTATCATACCCTTATGATCATGTTTATTCTTAAATATCTCCCTTGTTTACCCATACTGAGCATCTAAGCTCGTCCATTTTTATGTTTCCTTCCCCATGTTGCGATGATATATTTTATGTATGATGTGTCTAAGAGGGTGATAGTCTTGGAGAACCTACTGGGAGATAATGTAGCTCACTCATGTACCATTTTTTATGTTTCCATGTTTTTAAAGGCATTAAATTAATATGGTCTTTGGGAATATGTTTGTGTACTGTTTTAATTATTCCCAAAAAAATGATGTAATTTCCTTGTATGTTAAGACTATTTTCTTATAGTTGGTATCAGAGAAAAGGTCTACTCAATCTTTAGAAACTAGGATGAGAAAAATATAGTGAGAACTATAAGGACATGTTTAAGGATAAGTATAAGGATAAGGATAAGTATAGGAAAATGTCCTAGAATTTTGGTAAGGGATATAGTATATGGTTTCCTAGAAATACATCCCTATCAAGATACTAGAAGTGGAAGTGGTTCTGGAAAAAATGTTCCTAGTAGTAACAACTCCAACAAGGTGCATCAGGTGTGACTCCAGCAAAACCTCGGACATGAAAATGGGCCTTACTATGCTCTTGGTTTAAAACTTTGAGGGTATATGATTAGACAATTCACAAAATATTCATGAAACATGATGAAATATTTAAAAATAATTTATCTATGAATAACCTAGGATAAACCTAAGGTGTCATAGATTAAATAAGGAGTTATAATTTATAAATCCTATAAGTGATTTTTCATGATTATGTGGTACCTCACTATGAAACCTATTTATTACTCTATGATTTTTGGATTAATTCAATGGAGGGAACCACAAGGGATTGGGTTAATGATGAATGTGATGAATAAATTTCTGATGAGAAGTCAAAGGGGATGATCACTGGAGTGAAGGATGTTGTAATCATGCCTAATCAATTCTCATAGAACATGATTGACAATGTGTACCTTAACCAACTCTAGAAATCAACAAAGAAGAGAATTAAATAGTTTATTGAGAGTTTCTGTAATGGAGATCATAGAAGAAAGAAGATTCAGTTTCCTAAATGTATAAAATATGGGAAGAAGCACCCATGTTAATGTATTAGGGGAACTAGAAGATGTTTTGACTATGGGAAATAAGGACACAAAGCAGGTAACTACAAAGGGAAAAATGAAAAGTTCAATTAACACAATAGATAAGAATACTGGACCTCCTAAAGTATTATCAATTGATGACTGATTTAAATGTGGAATGTATGAGCATTATGAAAATATATTTCCTAAGTTTAAGTCTCATGAAGAGAATCGGCGAGGTGGTACAAGTAATGGGTTTTCTTCTGATGATGAAGAGACCATGAATGTCATATGAAAGGTATGTGTTGTCTTAATATTATTGCTTAGAATAATGATTAAATTGATTTTGATAAATGATAATACATGATTCATATTTCATATTTTATGAAAGGGATATCCAGGAAAAAGATGATGAAGAATAGTAAATTGTTTAAGAAGAAAGTTGGATGAATAAAGTATTTATGTTTTGGAATTTAAATATTATGTTATAAAAATCATGAAATATATAAGTATTTTCTGTATAAGTTTTTCATTAAGGATTTGAAAGGATATGTTAAATGGTGTTGGTGAGGTAGAAAAGTGATTTCATGGAAAGGTGATATTTTTATTAAGGGAAGGAAAACCTTAATTTATTCTTGAGGTTGAGATAATGATGTTTGGAGAATGATATGTTGGATATGAATAAGTAAATTGGATAGTATTGATTACCTCATAACTGATACAGGATTCATTGAAAAAGTAGTCTATGTTATCATGGATGAAGTTTATGACTTCTTGGATTTATGGAATATATCCAGTACTCCTTGTAATAAGGAAGAGTTCATGATTTCAAAGTGGATTTTTAGTAATTCAGGTTATTACCATGTTTCAACAGGATATATTATGTTGGTATTCACATTTTTGGAATCTGACAACTAATATCTACTTTATGATATATGGGGGATCAATGTTAAATTGATTTAGTGACCTTATTTCTAAAGTTTTGGATTTTATGGAAGGGTTATAAGGTAAACCATTTATGGAATGGTTTATGTTAAACTTAAAAAGAGTTTTTAGTTATTAAAGTATTGTCTCTCCATATGTAGATTTATGCATATTTAATAAATTGTGACAACCTTTTTTTCTAATAGATGGAATGACCTATCATTCTATTTATGGATTTCATGATATTCTAATGCTTCGAGAAGGAAAAATTCACCTTCATTTCATAAAATAAGAGGTGAAGTAGAAATTTATTAGGACATATTAAAGGGTGAAATTTTTCTAAATCATGTAAGTATATCTTCTCATGAAAATTATTAAACTTTTGGAAGAAGGATCTTGAAACCAAAGATTTTATCCAAGTTCCTTATTTTCTGATGAACCAAATAGCCCCTCATATCATCACATATTAATGCTTTGTGATTGTTAAATTTATTTTTACCCTATTATCTATCACTCTATATTAGTATTTTATCATTATATTTGTCACGACCCCCTCCCACCAAAGTTGCCCATACTGAGCTGACAATAGTGAAAGGGAGATAATGACCCCCGAGTCCCGCCTCCAGTAGGCCCGAGGGTGGCGACTAGCACCAAGGGTATGAGTTTTCACAAATATGGGAGGCATTACCCTTTTTATTATTTAAGATCGGGAAATTGGACAAGTCAACCACCAAAAAGGAAAAGAACAAGTGTATAGAAATAAACCCAAACAAATCCCACATGCATGTTTAAATAGTTTTGAAACAAGGTACAAGTACAAGAAAGATCAAAAGTACAATACCAAATGAAACAAGAACAACAAACTGCAGCAACTCCAACTGTCCTGACTAGTAGGGTCCCGCACGGCCCTGGTTGTCCTCCTGGAAACCTGAAAGTAAATGGAGGGTGAGCATACAAGTGTTCTCAGTAGGGAAACCTAAAGCTCTCGTGCACCAGTGGGGAGACATCCTAATGTCCCGTGATAACAAAAGAAGAAACCTAGGAAGGAATTAAATCCACCCAACCTCACCAGCCACACTCACCAAAACACAATCACAACAGGTAGTAGTATATAAGAACAAGAGTATTGGGTACCCCGCACCATTTTCCCCCACTAGCTAGCTGTTCTTCCTAACGACGAACGTCCTGACGATACCACACTCTTCCTTCCCGCACACACCTGAGCCTCACAACCACGCATCCCGCCCGCACACACCTGGGCCTCACAACAACGCATCCCGCCCGCACACACCTGGGCCTCACAACCACGTATCCCACCCGCACACACCTGGGCCTCATCCCGAAGGTTCTTGGGAAATAGTGAAACCTTCTCGAAGAGTCTTGGGCTAAACCACCCCAATCGAAACCTACCCGAAGAGTCTTGGGTGTAAGGTTACCTCAAGCCATCACAACCTAGGGAAGAAGGAGTAGGAAGGAGCTAGTAACTAAGGGGAAAACACCCTCTCCCATGAAATGGGAGTGTTCGACACTAAGTGCTCAACATGGGTGGGGTTCGATAAAACACAAAGATACACACATATATATATATACCAAACACTCAGCCCAACCTATGGATTCTAACATAAAACTGAGCACGTGCCTCGGCACTGCTACTACAATGCATGCATACAACAAACAACCCCAACCCCATTTAGGTTTTCATGTTTCAACAGAATCAGTTATTAGTTCCGTAACTACTGGGAAACTATCCACAACTAACCACAACGCTCATTCGTAAAACATATCTCTGCCATCCACAAATCAAGTTAGGAAAACACAAGGAGGACTGCACCGTCATCTGAAACAAATAGCGTCTAACACCCTCTACCCTTGCATCCAAGTGCAAGGTAGCCAACTCTCCCATCACTTTCCAAGCATCAGTGGATTCCCAAACCACTTCCTTATGTGACTTTCTGCTCAGGGCATCAGCCACAACGTTTCCCTTACCTTCATTATAAGAGATCTTGAAGTCATAGTATTGGAGAAACTCAACCCATCTCCGCTACTGCAAGTTCAAGTCACGTTGGGAGAAGATATAACGCAGGCTCTTGTGATCTGAGAAGACCACAAAGCGCTCCCCAAAGAGGTAATGTCGCCACAACTTCAGTATGAACACTACTGCTGCAAGCTCCAGGTCATGGGTGGCATAGTTATGCTCGTGAGGGCGCAACTGCCTAGACCCATAACAGATCACTCCCTTCTTCTGCATCAACACGCACCCAAGACGAAGGCTAGAAGCATCACAAAACACCTCATACAACAACCCTTCCTCTGGCAACCTGAGTACGGGAGCACTGCCCAACTTCTCCTTCAGGTAGTCGAAAGCCTTCTGGTACTGCTTGCTCCATAGGAAGACCTGGTTCTTCCTAGTCAAAGCTATTAATGGAGAAGCAACTCGAGAGAAGTCCGAAATGAACCTCCGATAGTAACCTGCTAACCCCAGGAAACTATGAACTTCTGCCATGCTCTTGGGTGCTGCCCAAGAAACAACTGCCTCCACTTTCGATGGGTCCACTGGAACTCCATGCTGAGACACCACATGGCCAAGGAAGTGTACTTCTTGTATCAAGAACTTACACTTCGACAATTTCCCATAAAGATGGTGGTGTTGAAGGACTTGCAAGACTGCCCTGAGATGCTCAACGTGATCCTCCTCTGATCTTGAGTAGATCAGGATTTCATCGATAAACACAACGACGAACCGGTCCAGAAACTCTCAGAAGACAAAGTTCATAAGTCCCATGAACACAGCTGGTGCATTCGTAACTCCAAACGGCATCACTACAAACTCGAAGTGCCCATACCTGCACCTGAAAGCCGTCTTTGAGATTTCACTGTCCTTCACCCTCAACTGATGATATCCCGATCGTAGATCAATCTTAGAAAACCAACTTGATCCCCTCAGCTGGTCGAAGAGATCATCTATCCTTGGGAGGGGGTAACGGTTCTTGACCGTTACCTGGTTCAACCTTAGGTAGTCTATGCATAGCCCGAGACCACCATTTGCCTTTTTCACGAACAAAAATGGAGCACCCCATGGCGACACGTTGGGTCGAACAAAACCCTTCCCCATCAGATCGTCAATCTGAATCCGCAACTCCCGTAGCTCCGAAGGTGCCATCCGATAAGGGGCCATCGAAATCAGACAGGCACCAGGCTATAAGTCTATCTCGAACTCAACATCACGTCGAGGGGGGGGGGGGGGGTAGAGTCACAACCACCTCGGGAAAAACATCGAGGAACTCCTAACAACCTCCAGGACATCCATCATCTCCGTATCAGTTGGAACCACTGATAACCCGCCTAATAAGGAAAGGAGAGGCTCCACATGCCGACTTCCCGCCTGATAGCTCCTCTCACCAACAAAAGCTACACGCTGCCCGTCCACATCGGAGAACACGACTCTTCTCCGGAAGCAGTCGATAAAGGCGCTAACATAAAAAAACCAGTCGATGCCTAGGATGACATCGTATGACTGCATCTATAACAGAAGAAGATCCCCACTAGATCGATGTGGTCCCAACATCAGCCCACATCCCCAGCAAACACAAGATACGCTGGTCTGGCCTCCAACTGGTTTACTCAGCACCAGTGGTATGGAAAGTCTCTCTATGTCTAGTCCCAAAGCATGGGCTAGACCAGGTGCAAAAAAGGAGTGTGAAGCTCCTGAATCGAACAAAGTAGAAACGAGAGTGCTGAACAAACAAATCGTACCTCGTACCACCTCTGGTCCTGCTGGAGCTGCCAACTCTGCTGCGTGAAACTGTCCATACCCTGCTCCTCTGCCTCTCTGATGTCGTCCACCTCCCCGACTACGCCCTGGTTGAGGTCCCTGAGGAGCACCCTGAGGTCGGCCTCCTCCCGCAAAGTCTGCCCTCGGAGGAGCATGGTCCTGTTGCTGCTGGAAGGGCCTCGCCGGCAACTGGTGCTACTGAGGTGGGTACTGAACCTTCCCACCTCCACCGTACTGAGCTCGGGTTGGGCACCGACTCTGAACATGCCTGAAACCTCCACAAGAAAAACACTTCGGTCCTGGGCTTATGAAAAAGGGACGAGGACCCGAAGATCTGAACTGGAACTGCTGGGGCCTGCTCCCCACTGGCCTGAACCTGGAAGGTCCCATCAAAGGAGACCTGCTGCTGACTGCCTTCCCCTTCGACGAACCTGGATGGATCCCCTCTCATGGTGCACCTCCCAACGAGTGCATCCTCTCTACAACCTCTGCCTTCTTCGGTACCGCCAAGTACATAGGAAGGGTGAAGGGGGTGACAACATACTGGAGCGAAGGAAGAAGTGCATCCTCCAAACGTCTCGCTCGAGACTCCTCATCCGGAAAGAGATCCAGAGCAAAGCGCAGGAGATCCTTGAACATGATCCCCAGCTCTCGTACTAACATACTCCCCTGCTGAAGGGAGAGTAACTCCTGCCGCTTCTCTTCCTTGATCATAGAAGAAAGGAATTCCTCACGGAATTCCTTCTCAAAATCAGCCCACGAAACCTCTGCCTTTATCCTCTCTCCGAGGTAGAGCGTCCACCACTGTCGCGCCGCACCTCTCAGCTGACTGACTGCTAGGGGAACCCAGTACTCCCTCGGAGAACAGATCAAGGTAAAAGAGATCCCTAGCTCCTCAAGCCACTCCTCCGTCTCCGTATCCGAAGTACTACCCACGTACTTCTTGAGCTTCTGCCACTAGAAAGAACGGAGAGTCTTCTGCCACTGGCTATCTTCCTCCTCTCGGTCAATCCTCAACTGATCGACCACTTGGATCTGCTGGTCCTCAGCCATCTGATTCACCCAGGGACGACGTCCAGGTGTCATAGTTGTACGGTAAACAAAGATCGCCTAAGTCCAAGTAGTAAGGAAATTTTTGTTGGGTTTCATTTTATCATTTTATTCAATTTCTTTCCCAGAACGCCCAAATCAATTAAAACACAATCATGATGATGCATGTACCTTCCCTAGGGTCTCTACCCTGCAATAAATGTAGTCTCACTTGGTCGTTCGGTAGGCTCAGAGTCTTTGCATCAGATCACGGGGGGCCCTAAAATCCCGTGTCTTAGACGGTCTTTCCTGGCCTATGTCACGCACCAAGATTAACCAACACTGTTGCCCTATCATCCCATGCAATCCTCACTGTGCCTAACTTTAGACTCCGTCTTATCTCTCAACCATCAGCTCTGATACCATTTAGTCACGACCCCCTCCCACCAAAGATGCCCCTCCTGAGTTGATAATAGTGAAAGGGATATAATGACCCCCGAGTCCCGCCTCCAGTAGGCCCGAGGGTGGCGACTAGCACCAAGGGTAAGAGTTTTCACAAATATGGGAGGCATTACCCTTTCTATTATTTAAGATCGGGAAATTGGACAAGTCAACCACTAAAAAAAAGAACATGTGTATAGAAATAAACCAAAACCAATCCCACATGCATGTTTAAATAGTTTTGAAACAAGGTACAAGTATAAGAAAGATCAAAAGTACAATACCAAATGAAACAAGAACAGAAAACTGCAGCAACTCCAACTGTCCCGACTAATAGGGTCCCACACGGCCCTGGTAGTCCTCCTGGAAACCTGAAAGTAAATGTAGGGTGAGCATACAAGTATACTCAGTAGGGAAACCTAAAGCTCTCGTGCACCAGTGGGGAGACATCCTAATGTCCCGTGAGAACAACAGAAGAAACCTAGAAAGGAATTCTATCCACCCAACCTCACCAGCCACACTCACCAAAACACAATCACAACAAGTAGTAGTATATAAGAACAAGAGTATTGGGTACCCCACACCATTTTCCCCTACTAGCTAGTTGTTCTTCCTAACGGCGAACGTCCTGATGCTACCACACTCTTCCCGCCCGCACACACCTGGGCCTCACAACCACGCATCCTGCCCGCACACACCTGGGCCTCACAACCACGCATCCCGCCCGCACACACCTGGGCCTCACAACCACGCATCCCGCCCGCACACACCTGGGACTCACAACCACGTATCCTGCCCGCACACACCTGGGCCTCACAACCACGTATCCCACCCCCCACACACCTGGGCCTCACAACCACGTATCCCACCCGCACACACCTGGGCCTCATCCTGAAGGTTCTTGGGAAATAGTGAAACCTTCCCGAAGAGTCTTGGGCTAAACCCCCCCAATCAAAACCTACCCGAAGAGTCTTGGGTGTAAGGTCGCCTCAAGCCATCACAACCTTGGGAAGAAGGAACAGGAAAGAGCGAGTAATTAAGGGGAAAACACCCTCTCCCATGAAATGGGAGTGTTCGTCACTAAGTGCTCAACATGGGTGGGGTGAGATAAAACACAAAGATACAAATATATATATATATACCAAACACTCAGCCCAACCTATGACTTCTAACAGAAAACTAAGCACGTGCCTCGTCACTGCTACTACGAAGCATGCATACAACAAACAACCCCAACCCCATTTAGGTTTTCATGTTTCAACAGAATCAGTTATTAGTTCCGTAACTACTGGGAAACTATCCACAACTAACCACAACGCTCATTCGTAAAACATATCTCTGCCATCCACAAATCAAGTTAAGAAAACACAAGGAGGATTGCACCGTCATTTGAAACAAATAGCGTCTAACACCCTCTACCCTTGCATCCAAGTGCAAGGCATCCAACTCTCCCATCACTTTCCAAGCATCAGTGGATTCCCGAACCACTTCCTTATGTGACTTTCTGCTCAGGGCATCAGCCACAATGTTGCCCTTACCTTTAGTATAAGAGATCTCGAAGTCATAGTCTTGGAGAAACTCAACCCATCTCCGCTGCAACAAGTTCAAGTCACGTTGGGAGAAGATATAACGCAGGATCTTGTGATCTGAGAGGACCACAAAGCGCTCCCCAAAGAGGTAATGTCGCCACATCTTCAGTATGAACACTACTGCTGCAAGCTCCAGGTCATGGGTGGCATAGTTATGCTCATGAGGGCGTAACTGCCTAGACCCATAATAGATCACTCCCTTCTTCTGCATCAACACGCACCCAAGACCAAGGCTAGAAGCATCACAAAACACCTCATACAACAACCCTTCCTCTGGAAACCTGAGTACGGGAGCACTGACCAACTTCTCCTTTAGGTAGTCTAAAGCCTTCTGGTACTGCTCGCTCCATAGGAAGACCTGGTTCTTCCTAGTCAAAGCTGTTAATGGAGAAGCAACTCGAGAGAAGTCCGAAATGAACCTTCCATAGTAACCTGCTAACCCCAAGAAACTATGAACTTCTGCCACGCTCTTGGGTGCTACCCAAGAAACAACTGTCTCCACTTTCGATGGGTCCACTGGAACTCCATGCTGAGACACCACATGACCAAGGAAGTGTACTTCTTGTATCAAGAACTTACACTTCGACAATTTCCTATAAAGATGGTGGTGTTGAAGGACTTGCAAGACTGCCCTGAGATGCTCAACGTGCTCCTCCTCTGATCTTGAGTAGATCAGGATGTCATCGATAAACACAACGACGAACCGGTCCAAAAACTCTCAGAAGAAAAAGTTCATAAGTCCCATGAACACAGCTGGTGCATTCGTAACTCCAAATGGCATCATTACAAACTCGAAGTGCCCATACCTGCACCTGAAAGCCGTCTTCGAGATGTCACTGTGCTTCACCCTCAACTGATGATATCCCGATCGTAGATCAATCTTAGAAAACCAACTTGCTCCCGTCAGCTGGTCGAAGAGATCATTTATCCTTGGGAGGGGGTAACGGTTCTTGACCGTTAACTTGGTTCAACCTTAGGTAGTCTATGCATAGCCTGAGACCACCATCTGCCTTTTTTACGAACAAAAATGGAGCACCCCATGGCGACACATTGGGTCGAACAAAACCCTTCTCCATCAGATCGTCAATCTGAATCCGCAACTCCCGCAGCTCCGAAGGTGCCATCTGATAAGGGGCCATCGAAATCGGACGGGCACCAGGCTATAAGTCTATCTCGAACTCAACATCACGTCGGGGGGGGGGGGGGGGGGGGGGGTTGAGTCACAACCTCCTCGGGAAAAACATCGAGGAACTCCCTAACAACCTCCAGGACATCCATCATCTCTGTATCAGTTGGAACCACTGATAACCCACTTAACAAGGAAAGGAGAGGCTCCACACGCCGGCTTCCCGCCTGATAGCTCCTCTCACCAACAAAAGCTACACGCTGACCGTCCACATCAGAGAACACGACTCTTCTCCGGAAGCAGTCGATAAAGGCCTTAACAGAAAAAAACCAGTCGATGCCTAGGATGACATCGTATGGCTGCATCTATAACAGAAGAAGATCCCCACTAGATCGATGTGGTCCCAACATTAGCCCACATCCCCGGAAAACCCAAGATACACTGGTCTGGCCTCCAACTAGTGTACTTAGCACCAGTGGTATGGAAAGTCTCTCTACGTCTATTCCAAAAGCATGGGCTAGACCACGTGCAACAAAGGAGTGCGAAGCTCCTGAATCGAACAAAGTAGAAACGAGAGTGCTGAACAAACAAATCGTACCTCGTACCACCTCTGGTCCTTCTGGAGCTACCAACTCTGCTGCGTGCAACTGTTCATGCCCTGCTCCTCTGCCTCTCTGATGTCGTCCACCTCCCCGACTACCACCTGGTTGAGGTCCCTGAGGAGCACCCTGAGGTCGGCCTCCTCCTGCAAAGTTTTCCCTCGGAGGAGCATGGTCATACTGCTGCTGGAAGGGCCTCGCCGGCAACTGGTGCTGCTGAGGTGGGCGCTGAACCTGCCCACCTCCACCGTACTGAGCTCGGGTTGGGCACCGACTCTGAACATGCCTGAAACCTCCACAAGGAAAACACTTCGGTCCTGGGATTATGAAAAAGGGAAGAGGACCCGAAGATCTGAACTGGAACTGCTGGGGCCTGCTCCCCACTGGCCTGAACCTGGAAGGTCCCATCAAAGGAGACCTGCTGCTGACTGCCTTCCCCTTCGACGAACCTGGATGGATCCCCTCTCATGGTGCACCTCCCAACGAGTGCATCCTCTCTACAACCTCTGCCTTCTTCGGTACCGCCAAGTACATAGGAAGGGTGAAGGGGGTGACAACATACTGGAGCAAAGGACGAAGCGCATCCTCCAAACGCCTCGCTCGAGACTCCTCATCCGGAAAGAGATCCGGAGCAAAGCGCAGGAGATCCTTGAACATTATCCCCAGCTCTCGTACTAACATACTCCCCTGCTGAAGGGAGAGTAACTCCTGCCGCTTCTCTGCCTTGATCATAGAAGAAAGGAATTCCTCACGGAATTCCTTCTCAAAGTCAGTCCACGGAACCTCTGCCTTTATCCTCTCTCCGAGGTAGAGCGTCCACCACTGTCGCGCCACACCTCTCAGCTGACTGACTGCTAGGGGAACCCAGTACTCCCTCGGAGCACGTATCAAGGTAAAATAGATCCCTACCTCCTCAATCCTCCCCTCCGTCTCCGTATCCGAAGTACTACCCTCGTACTTCTTGAGGTTCTGCCACTGGAAAGAACGGAGTGTCTTCTTCCACTGGCTATCTTCCTCCTCTCGGTCAATCCTCAACCGATCGACCGCTTGGATCTGCTGGTCCTCGACCGTCTGATTCACCCGGGGACGACGTCCTGGTGCCATAACTGTACGGTAAAAAAAGATCACCTAATCCCAAGTAGTAAGGAAATTTTTGTTGGGTTTCATTTTATCATTTTATTCAATTTCTTTCCCAGAACGCCCAAATCAATTAAAACACAATCATGATGATGCATGTACATTCCCTAGGGTCTCTACCCTGCAATCAATGTAGTCTCTCTTGGTCGTTCGGTAGGCTCAGAGTCCTTGCATCGGATCACGGGGGCCCTAAAATCCCGTGTCCTAGACGGTCTTTCCTAGCCTATGTCACGCACCAAGATTAACCAACACTATTGCCCTACCATCCCATGCAATCCTCACTGTGCCTAACTTTAGACTCCATCCTATCTCTCAACCATCAGCTCTGATACCATTCAGTCACGACCCCCTCCCACCAAAGATGCCCCTCCTGAGCTGGCAATAGTGAAATGGAGATAGTGACCCCCGAGTCCTGCCTCCAGTAGGCCCGAGGGTGGCGACTAGCACCAAGGGTATGATTTTTCACAAATATGGGAGGAATTACCCTTTTTATTATTTAAGATCGGGAAATTGGACAAGTCAACCACCAAAAAGGAAAAGAACAAGTGTATAGAAATAAACCCAAACCAATCCCACATGCATGTTTAAATAGTTCTGAAACAAGGTACAAGTACAAGAAAGATCAAAAGTACAATACCAAATGAAACAAGAACAGCAAACTGCAGCAACTCCAACTGTCCCGACTAGTAGGGTCCCGCACGGCCCTGGTAGTCCTCCTGGAAACCTGAAAGTAAATGTAGGGTGAGCATACAAGTATACTCAATAGGGAAACCTAAATCTCTCGTGCACCAGTGGGGAGACATCCTAATGTCCCGTTAGAACAACAGAAGAAACCTAGGAAGGAATTCTATCCACCCAACCTCACCAGACACACTCACCAAAACACAATCACAACAGGTAGTAGTATATAAGAACAAGAGTATTGGGTACCCCGCACCATTTCCCCCCACTAGCTAGCTGTTCTTCCTAACGGAGAACGTCCTGACGCTACCACACTCTTCCCGCCCGCACACACCTGGGCCTCACAACCACACATCCCGCTCGCACACACCTGGGCCTCACAACCACGCATCCCAGCCGCACACACCTGGGCCTCACAACCACGTATCCCGCCCGCACACACCTGGGCCTCACAACCATGTATCCCGCCCCCACACACCTGGGCCTCATCCCGAAGGTTCTTGGGAAATAGTGAAACCTTCACGAAGAGTCTTGGGCTAAACCACCCCAATCGAAACCTACCCGAAGAGTCTTGGGTGTAAGGTCGCCTCAAGCCATCACAGCCTAGGGAAGAAGGAGCAGGAAAGAGCTAGTAATTAAGGGGAAAACACCCTCTCCCATGAAATGGGAGTGTTCGGCACTAAGTTCTCAACATGGGTGGGGTGAGATAAAACACAAAGATACAAATATATATATATATATATACCAAACACTCAGCCCAACCTATGGCTTATAACAGAAAACTGAGCACGTGCCTCGTCACTGCTACTACGAAGCATGCATACAATAAACAACCCCAACCCCATTTAGGTTTCCATGTTTCAATAGAATCAGTTATTAGTTCCTTAACTACTGAGCAACTATCCACAACTAACCACAACGATCATTCGTAAAACATATCCCTGCCATCCACAATTCAAGTTAGGAAAACACAAGCAGCACAACAAGTCCCTTATTAATAACCAACCAACCCATTGATAAACATTCCCGTTCCATTACCATTACCCACCATTTGTTAACTCTTCCACTTTTTATTTATTATTTACAACCCATAGTTCGTTCACATTCAACCCAACCCTGCAGCCCCACTGCCAACCACTATAACCACAACCACACCGCACATCATCACCCCTTTAATACCATTTATCGTAGCCCCACTGCCCATCACCAACGTAGTATTCACACCAACCCACAACCAAGCCAACCGTAGCCCCGCTGCCCATCTGATCCACAACAACCCACAAAACACCCCCATCACATGCCACGTATCCAAGCCAACACCGACATGTTCATTATTTCATTTTGTTCAACCGGGGTGATCACACAAGGGTTCCATATTTTAAATCAGCCAACTTTACGTGATTATCCAAATTCCACATTCAACAAAGTTCCATTCACGAAATCGGTCTAGAAAGACAGGGAAACATTTAATTGCGCAAGCAAAGGCCCCCAACGACTGTGATTTTCAATAGGCATAAGCCTATTCAATTCACAACATAATATCATAGGATATAACAAAAATAAAGTAACTGCATTCACAACTTCCCATCCCCGTTATATAATCCAGTCATTATCTTCATTAAACCGGTTCAAAAGTGTTTCACGTAAACAAGAGGAAACCCACCCCGCATGATGCACAATTTAGAGAGACGAAGGTAAAATCCCTACCTCAACAGGTTCTGATCACAACGCTCCCCCAGATCAACTTTAGAAGATGTCCGTCGGCGTCCGTCACTTCTGTCGAATCCCAGAAAACCTCCTCGGGTGAAAGTTGGAATGGGAAGGCCGAAGTAAAGACAACGGATCCAAGATCAGAAGTTCCACCTCATCGTTACGATCCCATGGCCACTGATGGATCGTAAATCGGAGCTCGGACGAAGAAGTTATGGAAGAAAAAGGAGCATTTGAGTCTCTTGGGAGAGCTCTGCTCAGAGGAAAGGGGAGGAGAGGGGTGTGTTGAAAAGGAGGAGGGGACCCCTCCTTTTATAGGCATGAAAAACAAAAGTACACGGTGTGTACTTTATGGTATACGGCGTGTACTTGGCCATTTCACGCAGCCACCACGCGGCTTCCTACACGACCTTCAATGCGGTACGCGGCTGTTGACTGGTCAACACACGGTTTGAGGGTAATGCGTACGCGGGGAGGGACTACCCGACGTGTAGTATTGGCTATATGGCGTGTACTCATTTATTTCACACGGTAAGGACATGACTCCCACATGGCACACGACCGTTGACTGGTCAACACACGGTTTGAGGGTAACGCGTACGCAGGGAGACACTACACTGCGTGTAGTATTGGGTACATGGCGTGTACCCACTTATTTCACATGGCAAGGACACGGCCTTCAACACGGGGTATACCCGGCGAGGGGGGTACACGGCGTGTACTCACACTACACGGCGTGTACTTACAAAATTCTGAAAAGTGTGGAAAAAGTCCATTTTACCCTCTAGAACACTTAGTGACCCTCTTTTTTGACAAAGGAATGGGTCGGAGAGGTCCGGGCCATTACATCGGATACCTCTTAAAACATTCTCGTCCCCGAGAATTCAAAATCCAACCAAGAGGAACCCAACAAGATACCTCTTAGGGTCCTCGTTATAACAGGAACCCAACCATCAACCCTAATTATAGGTGTTAGGAATTCCTTCTCCTATGTCGAGATATTATCTGCTTTAGGCGGCACTGACTCGCCTACACGGGTTTAATCGCATCCTCATTAATGTGTCTCGATTAAGAATAAGGTCTTCCCACTTCCATACATTAGGTTTTTTTTCCAACTCACACTGCCCCCAACACCGCACAACCCACACACTGCCCGAACACGTGGTTTGTGGAAAATTCCTTTTCCTATGTCGAGATATTATCCGCTTTAGGTGGCTCTGACTCGCCTGCACGAGTTCAATCGCATCCTCATTAATGCGTCTCGATTAAGGATCAGGTTTTTCCCTTCCCCACATGCCCGGACATGTTACACACTCCCAGAGAACAAGGAAACAAAAGGTCTCATAACCGACAAGCCAAGCATTTCATATTTCAAAGGTACAGAGTACCAAAACAAAGCTCAGAAGAACAAGGAAAAACACAAGTCAAAACAACTCCGGGTACTGAGCGTGCATCTGGGTCTTCTGCTCCCAAGTGCTCTCCTTGAGGCCGACATGCCTCCACAACACACGAACCAAGGGAATGGTTCATCCATGAAGCACCTTCTCTTTACGATCTTCGATTTTGACTGGTCGTTCCTCGAAGGTCGCGTCATCTCCCATGATCCTCCGAAATCCAGAATGCATGCTCGCAACATGTCCTCCAACGTCTGGATAGTCCGCTCTGTATGCCCGTCGGTCTGGGGGTGGAAATCAGTGTTAAGGCATAGCTGGGTGCCAAAAGCATGTTGTAACCCTCTCCAGAATCGTGAGGTAAACCGAGTATCCCGGTCTGAGATGATAGTCTTCGGAACTCCATACAAACGCACCACCTCGTCTACGTACCTCTGTGCTAAGGTACTCACCGGGCCCGACTCCTTAATTGCTAAGAAGTGAGCTGATTTCGTCAGAAGATCCACCACCACCCAGATAGCATCATAACCACCCTGAGCTCTGGGTAGTCCTATGACGAAGTCCATCGAGATGTCATCCCACTTCCACTTGGGGACATCTAAAGGATGAAACAAACCACTGGGAACACGGTGTTCAGCCTTTACCTACTGACACACAAGGCACTTAGCCACAAACTCTGCCACTGCCCGTTTCACCCCAGGCCACCAAAACTGTTCCCTCAGGCCTTGGTACATTTTTGAAACTCCCAGATGTACCTCCAAGGCTGAGCTATGGAACTCACGGAGAACTCCCTCACGCATCACCTCCGGAACAAAAAACCTTCCATGGAAAAGCATCTGCTGTCGGTTGTCCTCTGACCATCCCTCTGGAGCGTTTCCCTAATCGACATGATCCCGCATTACATCCACCTCAGAGTCCCCCCACTGAGACTCTTCCACCTGCTGCAACAAGGAGGGCTGCACCGTCATCTGAAACAAACAGCCTTTAACACCCTCTACCCTTGCATCCAAGTGCAAGTTAGCCAACTCTCTCATCGCTTTCCAAGCATCAGTGGATTCCTGAACCACTTCCTTATGTGACTTCCTGTCAGGGCATCAGCCACAACGTTGCCCTTACCTTCAGTATAAGAGATCTCAAAGTCATAGTCTTGGAGAAACTCAACCCATCTCGGCTGCCGCAAGTTCAAGTCACGTTGGGAGAAGATATAATGCAGGCTCTTGTGTTCTGAGAAGACCACAAAGCACTCCCAAAGAGGTAATGTCGCCACAACTTCAGTGCGAACACTACTGCTGCAAGCTCCAGGTCATGGGTGGCATAGTTACACTCGTGAGGGTGCAACTTCCTAGACCCATAACAGATCACTCCCTTATTCTGCATCAGCACGCACCCCAGAACAAAGCCAGAAGCATCACAAAACATCTCATACAACAACCCTTCCTCTGGAAACCTGAGTACGGGAGCACTGACCAACTTCTCCTTCAGGTAGTCGAAAGCCTTCTGGCACTGCTCGCTCCATAGGAAGACCTGGTTCTTCCTAGTCAAAGCTGTTAATTGAGCAGAAACTCGAGAGAAGTTCGAAACGAACCTCCGATAGTAACCTGCTAACCCCATGAAACTACGAACTTCTGCCACGCTCTTGGGTGCTTCCCAAGAAACAACTGCCTCCACTTTCGATGGGTCCACTGGCACTCCATGCTAAGACACCACGTTCCCAAGGAAGTGTACTTCTTGTGTCAAGAACTTACACTTAGACAATTTCCCATAAAGCTGGCAGTGTCGAAGGACTTGCAAGACTGCCTTGAGATGCTCAACGTGATCCTCCTCTGATCTTGAGTAGATCAGGATGTCATCGATAAACACAATGATGAACCGGTCCAGAAACTCTCGGAAGACAAAGTTCATAAGTCCCATGAACATAGTTGGTGCATTCGTAACTCCAAACGGCATCACTACAAACTCGAAGTGCCCATACCTGCACCTGAAATCCATCTTCGAGATGTCACTTTCCTTCACCCTCAACTAATGATATTCCGATCAAAGATCAATCTTATAAAACCAACATTCTCCCCTCAGCTGGTCGAAGAGATCATCTATCCTTGGGAGGGGGTAATGGTTCTTGACCGTTACCTGGTTCAACTATAGAGACCCGGAGCTTAACGTACATGGACATTACATTACTTTTGCGGAATACTTAGTACATAACAAAAACACACACACACAAGGACCATAATAGTTTAGTGTCTTTGGAAACTCGGAATATAATCTTCTAATCGTGGTGAAAGATCTTCAACATCTCCCATAAAGATCTTCCTTTTTTTACCTAAAACCTTTCTTTATATCATGGGGAAAAGAAAACATAAAAGGGTGAGCTCAAATGCTCAGTAAGGGTAAACAAAAGAAATATCAATCACATCATATTCATAAGAACATAAGATTTTGGAAATCTTAACCTGCAAAAGAGATCATAATATCATAACATGGGATAAATCATAGTAGTGAAATGTAATCCCAATAATCATAACTTAAAACATGAAACTTTGTGGCATACACACATAATCATAGAGACTCATTTCTTATTAGTCAAGACTCATGGACAAGACTATCTTAGTGGACAAATTCCATTTCTGAACCGAGTTCACTCCTCGTTTCAGTCCTGTTTCACTGAACCGATTTAACCTGTCGTTCCAGCCATGTCTATCTCATGAGATATAAAATCTTTACCCAATGCATTGCAGGGAGATATAGGTCCCACCCATCTCATAATGATACTATTCTTATGTGTGCCACAAAATCATAAACCATACATCATAGCATAACCCATATAATAAAAATGAGAATCTTAAACATTGTGACATCATAAAACAATTCATATAAGATAAAGGAATTCATAAAAATATTTCCATCACAACATAATCAAATCCATGCAATAATAGGGATAGAAACAGAACCCTATATTATCTTAGATGGAAAATAATTTTGATAAAACTCTTGAACTCCATTCTTGAGGAAAATATCCTCTCTACTTCAAAAACATTTTCCTTTCTTAACATGTCATACAATTTTAAACTAAAAGAAGTTGATTAAAAATAAACTTGAAAAATTGTAAAGGAAGCTTCTTGGAAATAATGTTTTAAAAATCCATTCATGTCGTATAAGTTAAAAAAACATTCTTCTCGTACTTTTGTCGGAAAAGTCAAAAAGTACCTTGTACGAAAAACGACAAAAGATTCCTTTCATATCTTTTACTAAAAACTCACCGAAGGGTAAAATTGGATATAAACTATTGTAGAAGGATATAAATATTACATATTGAGGAAACATGGATGTGGATGATAAAATACACCCCAGTAAACACCAAAGTATAAACAATCTCGGATAAAAGTGAGATTGTGATATTTTCCCTTACCTTAGGTCTGATTTGCTTCGTAAGTGTCCAAACCTCCTGTATAATGATTTAAATAATGTCATTGATTTATTCCAGAATCATACTCATTGTTATGATATCATATATGGTCATATTCTTAGCTTATTATTAGTAACATTTCATTGCTACTTGTTATTCGGGTGTTTATTACTTTTTGTTCTTATGCGTGTTTTGTCTAATAAATTCTTATTCTTCTTTTTAGGTTATAGATACCTCATTTTAAGAATGTTATTAGTGTAATATATATCATATTTATTCATTCAATTCATTTATATAATCATTATGCAATGAAGATCATGTAGAACGAGTTGCATCACATCGTGGAGACGGTATTCCGTACGTACGCACGAGCGATGATATCGTTCCCATGATCGTGGAATTGTGTTGGAGTATATGTATACTATTTCAGAATCAATATCACTTTAAAATAATCATATATATTCATTATTTACACCATTATATCCATCCAAGTAAGGTGGTGGTGGAAAATAGATTACACCACAGCGTGGAGACGCTATTCCGTACGTACGCACGCGCGGTGATTTCATTTTCCGTAGGATGGATAGATGGTGAAATAGGGTTGTTTCATACTTATAACAACATATCAGTATATGAGTGATACTGATGATATTACTTCATAATGAAACAACTAAATAAGAAGAAGTGGAAGAAGAAATAAAGATGAAAGAATCGGTAACGGACATTACCTCTTCTTTAAAGCGCTTCTTTGAGACCTCCTTTTAGGGCACTAAAATTGGTCTTTGAAGAAGACCTGGACCTCTAGGATGTCTCTAGGGAAGTGGAGAGAAGAAATTGGTAAGGGTTGGCCGAGCTTGAAGGCTCAAAGTGGTGTGAGGAAGAGAGGGAGGAGGTTCCCTTTTATAAGGGAGGAGAGGGGCACCTTTGGAATAACTGAAAATATTATTTTATTATATATTCAAATTCGGTATTTAATAGCTCCAAATTAATATATTTCAAAGATAAGGTGGTTATGGGTCTAAATACTCTCATCCAATATAATTTAGACAAGTTTAGGTATCAATGTTAACATTATCATTTAGATTTAACTTTAAATTAGACAATTTTACTTTTACCGTGTCTTCTTGTTTTCTTACACTATAAGGTTAATAAACTTAATATATCAAGCCAAAAGAACCCCAAGTTGTTTATTATTAATATATATAACCGTATCTAAGTCATTTGGACGAACCTTAGATTTTTAGGAATATAATAACAATTAATAATATAATATTTGTTTTAAAAACTATTTTATGTCAATTTTGACACTATTTGGTAATTGATTTTTGTGAAAATCATAACAGAATGATTAGTTCGAAAAAAGTTACTTAAATCAATACTAACATGTCATATTAACATAGTAAATTATTGGAATTCATAAAAAATCTCAAATTACATTTATTTGTGTATTTATAACATCAATTATGTCAATATTTTATTAATAAGATAATTACTGCATCATCATTGTGTCATAAATAAATTAAATTATTTTAAGTCTAAAAATTACAAATAAAATCCCATTATGTAGGAAATCGTTTTATCTTTCTAATGAATATTTATAGTCGAATTTATCTTATGTATAACCCTATATTAAAAATAATTAATTATTATACTTTGATTTTAACTATTTTAACCCTTCTTTAAATAAATTAATAAGAAATGTCATAATCTAATCCAATTGGGCCTAAATGGTCATATTTTATTCCTATGGTTGTTTTTGGTCGAATTACACTTATCCAATAGAATTAGGACATGTGTTAGGGTAATAATAATAACACTTTTACCCTTAATTACCCTATTTACTTTTAACCGAGGTAAAAAAAGCAAAAAGTTACTATTCACCAAAAATTATTTTCATCTCATTGAACCACATTTTAGTCCTTGATATTAACCGTCTCTCGGATTTTCGAAATTCTACTCACAGAAGCGGTAAAATTAAGTTTTATGAAAAATTCAGTTTTTTTAACAACCACTTAGTGGTTTCACTATTCATCAAAAAATGAAAATTTCCAGAAAAATACCAAAAATTAGGCCTAAGCTATATTTGATATTATGAATTCAAAAATGATGTTTATTTTACCAAATTCAATACATATCAGTTACATTAACTAATTAATTCCCGTCGTCAAAACAAATAGCGTGTTTTTAAAAGATAATAACTATCAAAAGATTGACACTTGTTTATGTCTGATTTAAATTTGAAATTAAATTCAATGACCAACATTGTATTAAATTGTAAAAATATATTCTAAATATACTTTAAAACCACTCAAATTAATAATTTATCACTATTAATTATTTCGATTAAAAAAGTTATTTTTAATTAAAATTTAGTAATTTTCACTATTCATCAGAATATGAAAGTTATCTGAAAAGTACCAAAATTTCACCCAAAGCTAATTTCGATATTCCGAATCCAAAAATGAAGTCCAATTTGAAAGATAAAATTTATAAAATTTCAAAAAGTGGGTATTACTATTCATAACGGCTAGTTCATAATAATATTATTATAATATCTCGTTTAGTGAAACTCGGTATTGTGTACTCCACACGCTATCGAGAAAGGTCGTGATTGCGTGTAATCTAAGGCAAGTCAGGGATGCGTGTTGTGCAAACTCCTTTTGGTGTAGCGTACAACAGAAGACATTAATGAAATTAAAAAGAATATATATTTTTTTTCATAAAATCCCGGGGTGTTACATTCTACCCCACTTAAAATGAATTTCGCCCTCGAAATTCGTCGGGGTTATAAATGGTTTACTACTCGAAAGTTTCTTTAATAGAAACCCACATTGTAAAAAGGAATACCAAAACTTGGCTTTAAAAATTAATGTATGAAACCCAACGGTTACCCAAATTAACTCATCACTGGGTTTCCACGTAGGATAACATAGGTGAAAATATGGATATGAAAGAAAAATCTAACCATCATGTTCTGATGGAGAGTGGTAGAGAACATGACTATGAAAAAGAAAACAATCACAAAGCCATAAATTTGTGATGATCTAAGGTACCATCTGATTAATCGGATATAAGGGAACTAGGACAACATTTTTGGTTTTCAAGATCATTTCCCTAAACTTGATGAATTAAAAGAAATACTTACATGGTTTTGATACAATCTCACTGTTGTTCGTGAATTGAACAATTTCCACTTCATACCTTAAAGAAATGAAGTTGAATTTTTTATTCGTGATGTGTTAGCAGATCATGTGATAGAATGATGGGTCATTCCATCTCTTTCAAACAAAAGGTTAGCAAAAGTTATAAGTCCATCTTATGGTTAGATTAATCGTATATGGTTCCAAAAATGAACTTATACTTCATATATCATACCGCTTAATAAAATAAAACTAGTTTCTACTAACCAGAGACTTCCTGTAGGCCAGTGGTAGGTGATAAAAGCCAGTCGTACTTCGGTTGTGGGTTCGATTCCCACAGCCTTGTCCGACGCGATGGGCTATCGCCCATCCTGCAGGTTGTCCTTTTTCTAAAACTACATTACTATAACATCCCATCAATAATATTGAAAAAAAGTTCTATCCTTAAACAATACTAACTTATGTCCAACATAATCTTTTCCAATCTTTAAATTTATCCAAAATACTGTTGTCCAATCTCATATTATAGTGAAAACGATTACCAAAGAGTTCATATAACAAGCATGTTAATACCATCGTTGATCCCCGTATATCATGAGATATGTCTTGTTGGTCACATTCCAAACATTTGAAGGCCTTAATCATGTATTCTCTTGAAAAATGAATACCCATTGAATCTTAGTGAAAACATGAGTGCTGTCAAAAGTTAACTCTTTTCACATACCGAAACCTCAAACCATGATATAACTATTTCCTTATATCAGTCATGAGCTCATGAATTTCATTTTCTCATTATCCCTTCATTATGCGCTTATCATCCTTTTTCCCAAAATATCTCAATCACTTTCCATGGTTACCGGTACCATAAAAGTATTGAAAACCACAATAGACCAATACATAAATATTCCAATATTCCACGATACTATATACGACATTATTTTGGAATCCCATTACAAAAACACTTAATCATTCCACCACATCGTTTTTATATTCAACATCGCCAATAGTGATCGCATGTGACTTCCCTTTGTCTTTTGACTTAAGTGGGTCCTCATGTCGATCATCACTAACCCTTGGATTAGGGCATTTATTAGCATAATTCCCCATTTCCTTGCACTTTAAGCATTGAAGTGTTGGTGGTGCGTTCTCTGCAGTCTTTTCTTTATTCACATCATTAGAAACCCTTTTTCCATTACTTCGACACTCAGCTGCTCGATGACCTTCTTTTCCACACTTAAAGCATTTTGTAGTCCCTTTTAGACAATCTCCACCATGCTTCTTTCCACACTTTGAGCATATGGAAACATTCATCTTCTTTTCACCATTATTCTGAGATTTCTCCTTGAACTCCATCTTTCATTTCTTGTCAAAACTATGAGATGGATAAGTAACACCAACTTTCATTTCTACCTTGATAGCACAACACACAATTTCTTCATAGCTACTGAAGTCTCTTATAGCTAATGCCCTTCGAAGATTTGTTTTTAAGCCACTGAAGAATCGATCAACTTTACTTTTAGGTTGGATGATAAAGCCAGATGCATACCTTGCAAGCCTTGTAAAATTCTCTTCGTATACAACAATAGATTCATCATCCTTTTGCTTTAGTTCAAGAAACTCCTTATCCATCTTTGTTCGAAGAATACGAAGGAAGTACTTATTGAAAAATAAGTTCTTGAACTCGTCCCATTCTATGGACTCAATTTCATATATTGGCCTTGTATTCTTGATAAGATTCCACCATTGATCAGCTTCACCTTCCAAACGATATACTTCTAAGATGAATTTATCATGTTTTGAACATTGAAGAACTGAAAATATCTTTTCAGTGGTACTGATCCATTGTTCAGCAACAAGTGGATCAGAAGACCCACTGAAAGAAGGTGTACGTTGCCTCATGAAGGACTCAATAGAATATTGCTCCCTTCTCTGCTCATTTGGAAGTCCAGAATGATTCATAGCTTGTGTAAGTATAGCAATAAGATTTTGCACTCCATCTCCCATAACATTTGTTTGTTCAGGAGCACAATCATTTCATTGTCTATTGCATTGATCAACACGGTTCCTTCGGGTTCCAGCCATCGTCTAAAACCCAAAAAGAATAGTGTGAGAGACAAAAATCATGCTAGGGAAAACAACATAATAAAGGGGGAGTACCTTCAATATCTAACATCTTAGGTTTAATTCTAAGATCGTTACCATAATTATAGGACTATAACCTATACTTATACTTAACCTTAGGGACATCCCTAGACGTACCTTATAAATATCTCTAGGGATCTCACTAAAGTTCTCGCATCCTAGTTTCCAATGGTTGACTAAACATTTCCTCTGATACCAACTGTAGAGACCCAAAGTTTGACGTACATGGACATTACATTACTTTTGTGGAATAATTAGTACATAACAAAAATACACACACACAAGGACCGTAATAGTTTAGTGTCTTTGGAAACTCGGAATATAATCTTCTAATCGTGGTGAAATATCTTCAACATCTCCCATAAAGATCTCCCTTTTTTTACCTAAAACATTTCTTTATATCATGGGGAAAAGAAAACATAAAAGGGTGAGCTCAAATGCTCAGTAAGGGTAAACAAAAGAAATATCAATCACATCATATTCATAAGAACATAACATTTTGGAAATCTTAACCTGCAAAAGAGATCATAATATCATAACATGGGATAAATAATAGTAGTGAAATGTAATCCCAATAATCATAACTTAAAACATGAAACTTTGTGGCATACACACATAATCATAGAGACTCATTTCTTATTAGTCAAGACTCATGGCCAAGACTATCTTAGTGGAAAAAGTCCATTTCTGAACCGAGTTCACTCCTCGTTTCAGTCCTGTTTCACTGAACCGCTTTAACCTGCCGTTCCATCCATGTATATCTCATGAGATATAAAATCATTACCCAATGCATTGCAGGGAGATATAGGTCCCACCCATCTCATAATGATACTATTCTTATGTGTGCCACAAAATCATAAACCATACATCATAGCATAACCCATGTAATAAAAATGAGAATATTAAACATTGTGACATCATAAAACAATTCATATAAGATAAAGGAATTCATAAAAATATTTCCATCACAACATAATCAAATCCATGCAATAATTGGGATAGAAACAGAACCCTATATTATCTTAGATGGAAAATAATTTTGATAAAACTCTTGAAATCCATTCTTGAGGAAAATATCCTCTCTACTTCAAAAACATTTTCCTTTCTTAACATGTCATACAATTTTAAACTAAAAGAAGTTGATTAAAAATAAACTTGAAAAATTGTAAAGGAATCTTCTTGGAAATAATGTTTTAAAAATCCATTCATGTCGTATAAGTTAAAAAAACATTCTTCTCGTACTTTTGTCGGAAAAGTCAAAAAGTACATCGTACGAAAAACGACAAAAGATTCCTTTCATATCTTTTACTAAAAACTCACCGAAGGGTAAAATTGGATATAAACTATTGTAGAAGGATATAAATATTACATATTGAGGAAACATGGATGTGGATGATAAAATACACCCCAGTAAACACCAAAGTATAAACAATCTCAGATAAAAGTGAGATTGTGATATTTTCCCTTACCTTAGGTCCGATTTGCTCCGTAAGTGTCCAAACCTCCTGTATAATGATTTAAATAATGTCATTGACTTATTCCAGAATCATACTCATTGTTATGATATCATATATGGTCATATTCTTAGCTTATTATTAGTTACATTTCATTGCTACTTATTATTCGGGTGTTTATTACTTTTTGTTCTTATGCGTGTTTTGTCTAATAAATTCTTATTGTTCTTTTTAGGTTATAGATACCTCATTTCCATAATTTTATTAGTGTAATATATATCATATTTATTCATTCAATTCATTTATATAATCATTATGCAATGAAGATCATGTAGAACGAGTCGCATCACATCGTGGAGACGGTATTCCGTACGTACGCACGATCGATGATATCATTCCCATGATCGTGGAATTGTATTGGAGTATATGTATACTATTTCAGAATCAATATCACTTTAAAATAATAGTATATATTCATTCTTTACACCATTATATCCATCCAAGTAAGGTGGTGGTGGAAAATAGATTACACCACGGCGTGGAGACGCTATTCCGTACGTACGCACGCGCGGTGATTTCATTTTCCGTAGGATGGATAGATGGTGAAATAGGGTTGTTTCATACTTATAATAACATATCATTATATGAGTGATACTGATGATATTACTTCATAATGAAACAACTAAATAAGAAGAAGTGGAAGAAGAAATAAAGATGAAAGAATCGGTAACGGACATTACCTCTTCTTTAAAGCGCTTCTTTGAGACCTCCTTTTAGGGCACTAAAATTGGTCTTTGAAGAAGACCTGGACCTCTAGGATGTCTCTAGGGAAGTGGAGAGAAGAAATTGGTAAGGTTTGGCCGAGCTTGAAGGCTCAAAGTGGTGTGAGGAAGAGAGGGAGGAGGTGCCCTTTTATAAGGGAGGAGAGGGGCACCTTTGGAATAACTAAAAATATTATTTTATTATATAGTCAAATTCGGTTTTTAATAGCTCCAAATTGATATATTTCGAAGATAAGGTGGGTATGGGTCGAAATACTCTCATCCAATAGAATTTAGACAAGTTTAGGTATCAATTTTAACATTATCATTTAGATTTAACTTTAAATTAGATAATTTTACTTTTACCGTGTCTTCTTGTTTTCTTACACTATAAGGTTAATAAACTTACTATATCAAGACAAACGAACCCCAAGTTGTTTATTATTAATATATATAACCTTATCTAAGTCATTTGGCAGAACCTTATATTTTTTTGAATATAATAACAATTAATAATATAATATTTGTTTTAAAACTATTTTATGTCAATTTTGACACTATTTGGTAATTGATTTTTGTGAAACTCATAACAGAATTATTAGTTCGAAAAAAGTTACTTATATCAATACTAACATGTCATATTAACATATAAAATTATTGGAATTCATAAAAATTCTCAAATTACATTTATTTGTGTATTTATAACATCAATTATGTCAATATTTTATTAATAAGATAATTACTGCATCATCATTGTGTCATAAATAAATTAAATTATTTTAAGTCTAAAAATTACAAATAAAATCCCATTGTGTAGGAAATCGTTTTATATTTCTAATGAATATTTATAGTCGAATGTATCTTATGTATAACCCTGTATTAAAAATTATTTAGTTATTAAACTTTGATTTTAACTATTTTAACCCTTCTTTAAATAAATTAATAATAAATGTCCTAATCTAATCCAAGTGGGCCTAAATGGTCATATGTTATTCCTATGGTTTTTTTTGGTCGAATTACACTTATCCAATAGAATTAGGACATGTGTTAAGGTAATAATAATAACACTTTTACCCTTAATTACCCTATTTACTTTTAACCGAGGTAAAAAAAGTAAAAAGTTACTATTCACAAAAAATTATTTTCATCTCATTGAACCACATTTTAGTCTTTGATATTAACCGTCTCTCGGATTTTCGAAATTCTACTCACAGAAGCGGTAAAATTAAGTTTTATGAAAAATTCAGTTTTTTTAACTACCACTTAGTGGTTTCACTATTTATCAAAAAATGAAAATTTCCAGAAAAATACCAAAAATTAGGCCTAAGCTATATTTGATATTATGAATTCAAAAATGATGTTTATTTTACCAAATTCAATACATATCAGTTACATTAACTAATTAATTCTCGTCGTCAAAACAAATAGCGTGTTTTTAAAAGATAATAACTATCAAAAGATTGACACTTGTTTATGTCTGATTTAAATGTGAAATTACATTCAATGACCAACATTGTATTAAATTGTAAAAATATATTCTAAATATACTTTAAAACCACTCAAATTAATAATTTATCACTATTAATTATTTCGATTAAAAAAGTTATTTTTAATTAAAATTTAGTAATTTTCACTATTCATCAGAATATGAAAGTTATCTGAAAAGTACCAAAATTTCACCCAAAGAAAATTTCGATATTCCGAATCCAAAAATGAAGTCCACTTTGAAAGATAAAATTTATAAAATTTCAAAAAGTGGGTATTACTATTCATAACGGCTAGTTCATAATAATATTATTATAATATCTCGTTTAGTGAAACTCGGTATTGTGTACTCCACACACTATCGAGGAAGGTCGCGATTGCGTGTAATCTAAGGCAAGTCAGGGATGCGTGTTGTGAAAGCTCCTTTTGGTGTAGCTTACAACACAAGACATTAATGAAATTAAAAATAATATATATTTTTTTCATAAAATCTTGGGGTGTTACATTCTACCCCCCTTAAAATGAATTTCGCCCTCGAAATTTGTCAGGGTTATAAATGGTTTACTAATCGAAAGTTTCTTTAATAGAAACCCACATCGTAAAAAGGAATACCAAAACTTGGCTTTAAAAATTAATGTATGAAACCCAACGGTTACCCAAATTAACTCATCACTGGGTTTCCACGTAGGAGAACATAGGTGAAAATATGGATATGAAAGAAAAATCTAACCATCAAGTTCTGATGGAGAGTGGTAGAGAACATGACTATGGAAAAGCCAACAATCACAAAGCCATAAATTTGTGATGATCTAAGGTACCATCTGATTAATCGAATATAAGGGAACTAGGACAACATTTTTGGTTTTCAAGATCATTTCCCCAAACTTGATGAATTAAAAGAAATACTTACATGGTTTTGATACAATCTCACTGTTGTTCGTGAATTGAACAATTTCCACTTCATCCCTTAAATAAATGAAGTTGAATTTGTTATTCGTGATTTGTTAGCAGATCATGTGATAGAATGATGGGTCATTCCATCTCTTTCAAACAAAAGGTTAGCAAAAGTTATAAGTCCATCTTATGGTTAGATTAATCGTATATGGTTCCAAAAATGAACTTATACTTCATATATCATACCGCTTAATAAAATAAAACTAGTTTCTACTAACCAGAGACTTCCTGTAGGCCAGTGGTAGGCGATAAAGGTCAGTCGCACTTCGGTTGTGGGTTCGATTCCCACAGCCTTTTCCGACACGATGGGCTATCGCCCGTCCTATAGGTTGTCCTTTTTCTAAAACTACATTACTATAACATCCCATCAATAATATTGAAAAAAAGTTCTATCCTTAAACAATACTAACTTATGTCCAACATAATCTTTTCCAATCTTTAGGTTTATCCAAAATACTGCTGTCCAATCTCATATTATAGTGAAAACGATTACCAAAGAGTTCATATAACAAGCATGTTAATACCATCGTTGATCCCCGTATATCATGAGATATGTCTTTTTGGTCACATTCCAAACATTCGAAGGCCTTAATCATGTATTCTCTTGAAAAATGAATACCCATTGAATCTTAGTGAAAACATGAGTGCTGTCAAAAGTTAACTCTTTTCACATACCAAAACCTCAAACCATGATATAACTATTTCCTTATATCAGTCATGAGCTCATGAATTTCATTTTCTCCTTATCCCTTCATTATGCGCATATCATCCTTTTTCCAAAAAAATCTCAATCACTTTCCATGGTTATCGGTACCATAAAAGTATTGAAAACCACAATAGACCAATACATAAATATTCCAATATTCCACAATACTATATACAACATTATTTTGGAATCCCATTACAAAAACACTTAATCATTCCACCACATCGTTTTCGTATTCAACATCGCCAATAGTGATCGCATGTGACTTCCCTTTGTCTTTTGACTTAAATGGTTGCTCATGTCGATCATCACTAACCCTTGGATTAGGGCATTTATTAGCATAATGCCCCATTTCCTTGCACTTGAAGCATTGAAATGTTGGTGGTGCGTTCTCTGTAGTATTTTATTTGTTCACATCATTATAAACCCTTTTTCCATTACTTCGACACTCAGCTGCTCGATGACCTTCTTTTAAACACTTAAAGCATTTTGTAGTCCCTTTCATACAATCTCCACCATGCTTCTTTCCACACTTTGAGCATATGTAAACATTCATCTTCTTTTCACCATTATTCTGAGATTTCTCCTTGAACTCCATCTTTCGTTTCTTGTCAAAACTATGAGATGGATAAGTAACACCAACTTCCATTTCTACCTTGATAGCACAATGCACAATTTCTTCATAGCTACTGAAGTCTCTTATAGCTAATGCCCTTCGAAGATTTGTTTTTAAGACACTGAAGAATCGATCAACTTTACTTTTAGGTTGGATGATAAAGCCAGATGCATACCTTGCAAGCCTTGTAAAATTTGCTTCGTATACACCAATAGATTCATCATCCTTTTGCTTTAGTTCAAGAAACTCCTTCTCCATCTTTTTTCGAAGAATACGAAGTATGTACTTATTGAAAAATAAGTTCTTGAACTCGTCCCATTCCATGGACTCAATTTCATCTATTGGCCTTGTATTTTTGATAAGATTCCACCATTGATCAGCTTCACCTTCCAAACGATATACTGCTAAGATGACTTTATCATGTTTTGAACATTGAAGAACTGAAAATATCTTTTCAGTGGTACTGATCCATTGTTCAGCAACAATTGGATCATAAGACCCACTGAAAGAAGGTGGACGTTGCCTCATGAAGGACTCAATAGAATATTGCTCCCTTCTCTGCTCATTTGGAAGTCCAGAATGATTCATAGCTTGTGTAAGTATAGTAATAAGATTTTGCACTCCATCTCCCATAACATTTGTTTGTTCAGGAGCACAATCATTGCATTGTCTATTGCATTGATCAACACGGTTCCTTCGGGTTCCAGCCATCGTCTAAAACCCAAAAAGAATAGTGTGAAAGACAAAAATCATGCTAGGGAAAACAACATAATAAAGGGGGAGTACCTTCAATATCTAACATCTTAGGTTTAATTCTAAGATCGTTACCGTGATTTTAGGACTATAACCTATACTTATACTTAACCTTAGGGACATCCCTATACATACCTTAGAAATATCTCTAGGGATCTCACTAAAGTTCTCGCATCCTAGTTTCCAAAGGTTGACTAAACATTTCCTCTGATACCAACTGTAGAGACCCAAAGTTTGACGTACATGGAAATTACATTACTTTTGTGGAATACTTAGTACATAACAGAAAAAACACACACAAGGACCGTAATAGTTTAGTGTCTTTGGAAACTCGGAATATAATCTTCTAATCGTGGTGAAAGATCTTCAACATCTCCCATAAAGATCTTCCTTTTTTTTACCTAAAACCTTTATTTATATCCTGGGGAAAAGAAGACATAAAAGGGTGAGCTCAAATTCTTAGTAAGGGTAAACAAAAGAAATATCAATCACATCATATTCATAAGAACATAACATTTTGGAAATCTTAACCTGCAAAGGAGATCATAATATCATAACATGGGATAAATCATAGTAGTGAAATATAATCCCAATAATCATAACTTAAAACATGAAACTTTGTGGCATACACACATAATCATAGAGAATCATTTCTTATTAGTCAAGACTCATGACCAAGACTATCTTAGTGGACAAAGTCCATTTCTGAACCGAGTTCACTCCTCGTTTCAGTCCTGTTTCACTGAACCAGTTTAACCTGCCGTTCCAGCCATGTCTATCTCATGAGATATAAAATCTTTACCCAATGCATTGGAGGGAGATATAGGTCCCACCCATCTCATAATGATAACATTCTTATGTGTGCCACAAAATCATAAACCATGCATCATAGCATAACCCATGTAATAAAAATGTGAATCTTAAACATCGTGACATCATAAAACAATTCATATAAGATAAAGGAATTCATAAAAATATTTCCATCACAAAATAATCAAATACATGTAATAATAGGGATATAAACATAACCCTATATTATCTTAGATGGAAATTAATTTTGATAAAACTCTTGAACTCCATTCTTGAGGAAAATATCATTTCTACTTCAAAAACATTTTCCTTTCTTAACATGTCATACAATTTTAAACTAAGAGAAGTTGATTAAAAATAAACTTGAAAACTTGTAAAGGAAGCTTCTTTGAAATAATGTTTTAAAAATTCATTCATGCTGTATAAGTTAAAAAAAACATTCTTCTCGTACTTTTGTCATAAAAGTCAAAAAGTACCTCGTACGAAAAACGACAAAAGATTCCTTTCATATCTTTTACTAAAAACTCACCGAATGGTAAAATTGGATATAAACTATTGTAGAAGGATATAAATATTACATATTGAGGAAACATGAATGTGGATGATAAAATACACCCTAGTAAACAACAAAGTATAAACAATCTCGGATAAAAGTGAGATTGTGATATTTTCCCTTACCTTAGGTCCGATTTGCTTCGTAAGTGTCCGAACCTCCTATATAATGATTTAAATAATGTCATTGACTTATTCCAGAATCATAATCATTGTTATGATATCATATATGGTCATATTCTTAGCTTATTATTAGTAATATTTCATTGCTACTTGTTATTCGGGTGTTTATTACTTTTTGTTCTTATGCGTGTTTTGTCGAATAAATTCTTATTATTCTTTTTAGGTTATAGATACCTCATTTCCAGAATATTATTAGTGTAATATATATCATATTCATTCATTAAATTCATTTATATAATCATTATGCAATAAAGATCATGTAGAACGAGTCGCATCACATCGTGGAGACGGTATTTCGTACGTACGCACGAGCGATGATATCGTTCCCATGATCGTGGAATTGTATTGGAGTATATGTATACTATTTCAGAATCAATATCACTTTAAAATAATCATATATATTCATTCTTTACACCATTATACCCATCCAAGTAAGGTGGTGGTGGAAAATAGATTACACCACGGCGTGAAGACGGTATTCCGTACGTACGCAAGCGCGGTGATTTCATTTTCCGTAGGATGGATAGATGGTGAAATAGGGTTGTTTAATATTTATAATAACATATAATTATATGAGTGATACTGATGTTATTACTTCATAATGAAACAACTAAATAAGAAGAAGTGGAAGAAGAAATAAAGATGAAAGAATCGGTAACAGACATTACCTCTTCTTTGAAGCGCTTCTTTGAGACCTCCTTTTAGGGCACTAAAATTAGTCTTTGAAGAAGACACAGACATCTAGGATGTCTCTAGGGAAGTGGAGAGAAGAAATTGGCAGGGGTTGGCCGAGATTGAAGACTCAAAGTGGTGTGAGGAAGAGAGGAAGGAGGTGCCTTTTTATAAGGGAGGAGAGGGGCACCTTTGGAATAACAAAAATATTATTTTATTATAAAGTCAAATTCGGTTTTTAATAGCTCCAAATTGATATATTTCGAAGATAAGGTGGTTATGGGTCGAAATTATCTCATCCAATAGAATTTAGACAAGTTTAGGTATCAATTGTAAACTTATCATTTAGATTTAACTTTAAGTTAGATAATTTTACTTTTACCGTGTCTTCTTGTTTTCTTACACTATAAGGTTAATAAACTTACTATATCAAGCCAAACGAACCCCAAGTTGTTTATTATTAATATATATAACCTTATCTAAGTCATTTGGCCTAACCTTATATTTTTAGGAATATAATAACAATTAATAATATAATATTTGTTTTAAAAACTATTTTATGTCAATTTTGACAATATTTGGTAATTGATTTTTGTGAAAATCATAACAGAATTATTAGTTAGAAAAAAGTTATTTAAATCAATAATAACATGTCATATTAACATAGAAAATTATTTTAATTCTTAAAAAGTCTCAAATTACATTTATTTGTGTATTTATAACATCAATTATGTCAATATTTTATTAATAAGATAATTACTGCATCATCATTGTGTCATAAATAAATTAAATTATTTTAAGTCTAAAAATTACAAAAAAAATACCATTATGTAGGAAATCTTTTTAGCTTTATAATGAATATTTATAGTCGAATTTATATTATGTATAACCTTATATTAAAAATGATTTAGTTATTAAACTTTGATTTTAACTATTCTAACCCTTCTTTAAATAAATTAATAATAAATGTCCTAATCTAATCCAAGTGGGCCTAAATGGTCATATTTTATTCCTAAGGTTGTTTTTGGTCGAAATAAACTAATTCAATAGAATTAGGACATGTGTTAGGGTAATAATAATAACACTTTTTCCCTTAATTATCCTATTTACTTTTAACCGAGGTAAAAAAAGTAAAAGGTTACTATTCACCAAAAAGTATTTTCATCTCATTGAACCACATTTTAGTCCTTTATATTAACAGTGTCTCTCTGATTTTCGAAATTCTACTCACAGAAGCGGTAAAATTAAGTTTTATGAAAAATTCAGTTTTTTTAACTACCCCTTAGTGGTTTCACTATTCATCAAAAAATGAAAATTTTCAGAAAAATACCAAAAAATAGGCCTAAGCTATATTTGATATTATGAATTCAAAAATGATGTTTATTTTACCAAATTCAATACATATCAGTTACATTAACTAATTAATTCCCGTCGTCAAAACAAATAGCGTGTTTTTAAAAGATAATAACTATCAAAAGATTGATACTTGTTTATGTCTGATTTAAATGTGAAATTACATCCAATGTCCAACATTGTATTAAATTGTAAAAATATATTCTAAATATACTTTAAAACCACTCAAATTAATAATTTATCACTATTAATTTTTTCGATTAAAAAAGTTATTTTTAATTAAAATTTAGTAATTTTCACTATTCATCAGAATATGAAAGTTATCCGAAAAGTACCAAAATTTCACCCAAAACTAATTTCGATATTCCAAATCCAAAAATGAATTCCATTTTGAAAGATAAAATTTATAAAATTTCAAAAAGTGGGTATTACTATTCATAACAGCTAGTTCATAATAATATTTTTATAATATCTCGTTTAGTGAAACTCGGTATTGCGTACTACACACGCTATCGAGGAAGGTCACGATTGCGTGTAATGTAAGGCAACTCAGGGATGCGTGTTGTGCAAGCTTCTTTTGGTGTAGCGTACAACACAAGACATTAATGAAATTAAAAAGAATATATATATATTTTCATAAAATCTCGGGGTGTTACATCAACCTTCGGTATTCTATGCATAGCCTAAAACCACCACCTTCCTTCTTCACAAACAAAACTGGAGCACCCCATGGCGACACGCTGGGTCGAACAAAACCCTTTTCCATCAGATCGTCAATCTGAATCCGCAACTCCCACAGCTCCGAAGGTGCCATCCGATAAGGGGCCATCGAAATCGGGCAGCCACCAGGCTGTAAGTCTATCCCGAACTCAACATCACATCGAGGGGGGGGGGTAGAGTCACAACCTCCCCGGGAAAAACATCGAGGAACTCCCTAACAACCTCCGGGACATCCATCATCTCCGTATCAGCTGGAACCACTGATAACCCGCCAAACAAGGAAAGGAGAGGCTCCACATGCCGTCTTCCTGCCTGATAACTCCTCTCACCCACAAAAGCTACACGTTGCCCGTCCACGTTGGAGAACATGACTCTTCTCTGAAAGCAGTCGATAATGGCACTCACAGAAAACAACCAGTCGATGCCTAGGATGACAACGTATGACTGCATCTATAACAGAAGAAGATCCTCACTAGATCGATGTGGTCCCAACATCAGCCCACATCCCCGACAGACACAAGATACGCTAGTCTGGCCTCCAACTGGTGTACTCAGCACCAGTGGTATGGAAAGTCTCTCTACGTCTAGTCCCAAAGCATGGGATAGACCAGGTGCAACAAAGGAGTGCGAATCTCCTGAATCAAACAAAGTAGAAACGAGAGTGCTGAACAAATAAATCGTACCTCGTATCACCTCTGGTCCTGCTGGAGCTGCCAACTCTGATGCATGCAACTGTCCACGCCCAGCTCCTCTGCCTCTTTGATGTCATCCACCTCCCTGACTACGCCCTGGTCGAGGTCCCGAAGTATCACCCTGAGGTCGGCCTCCTCCCGCAAAGTCTGCCCTTGGAGGAGCATGGTCCTGATGCTGCTGGAAGGGCCTCGCCGGCAACTGGTGCTGCTGAGGTGGGCGCTGAACCTGCCCACCTCCACCGTACTGAGCTCGGGTTGGGCACCGACTCTGAACGTGCCCGAAACCTCCACACAAAAAAACACTTTGGTCCTAGGCTCGTGAAAAAGGGACGAGGACCCGAAGATCTGAACTGGAACTGCTAGGGCCTGCTCCCCACTGGCCTAAACCTGGAAGGTCCCGTTGCAGGAGACCTGCTGCCGACTACCTTCCCCATCGACGAACCTGGCTGGATCCCCTCTCATGGTGAACCTCCCAGTGAGTGCATCCTCTATACAACCTCTGCCTTCTTCTGTACCACCAATTACGTCAGAAGGGTGAATGGGGTGACAGCATACTGGAGCGAAGGACGAAGCGCCTCCTCTAAACGTCTCGCTCGAGACTCCTCATCTGGAAAGAGATCCGGAGAAAAGTGCAGGAGATCCTTGAACATGATCCCCAACTCTCGTACTGACATACTCCCCTGCTGAAGGGAGAGTAACTCCTGCCGCTTCTCCACCTTGATCATAGAAGAAAGGAATTCCTATCGGAATTCCTTCTCAAAGTCAGCCCACAGAACCTCTGCCTCTATCCTCTCTCTGAGGTAGAGCATCCACCACTGTCGCGCCGCACCTCTCAGCTGACTAACTGCTAGGGGTGCCCAGTACTCCCTCGGAGCACGGATCAAGGTAAAAGCGATCCCTAGCTCCTCAAGCCACACCTCCGTCTCTGTATCCGAAGTACTACCCTCGTACTGCTTGAGGTTCTGCCGCTGGAAAGAACGGAGAGTCTTCTGCCACTGGCTATCTTCCTCCCCTCGGTCAATCCTCAACTGATCAACCACCTGGATCTGCTGGGCCTCGGCCGTCTGAGTCACCCAGGGACGACGTCCAGGTGCCATAGCTGTACGGTAAACAAAGTTCGCCTAAGCCCAAGTAGTAAGGAAATTTTTGTAGGGTTTCATTTTATAATTTTATTCAATTTCTTTCCCAGAACGCCCAAATCAAGTAAAACACAATCATGATTATGCATGTACCTTCCCCAGGGTCTCTACCCTGCAATCAATGTAGTCTCACTTGGTCGTTCGGTAGGCTCAGAGTCCTTGCATCGGATCACGGGGGGGCCTAAAATCCCGTGTCCTAGCCGGTCTTCCCTGGCCTATGTCACGCACCTAGATTAACCAACGTTGTTGCCCTACCATCCCATGCAATCTTCACTGTGCCTAACTCCAGACTCCATCCTATCTCTCAACCATCAGCTCTGATATCATTCTGTCATGACCCCCTCCCAAAAAAAATGCCTCTCCTGAGCTGGCAATGGTGAAAGGGAGATAATGACCCCCGAGTCCCGCCTCCAGTAGGCCCCAGGGTGGCGACTAGCACCAAGGTTCTGAGTTTTCACAAATATGGGAGGCATTACCCTTTTTATTATTTAATATCGGGAAATAGGACAAGTCAACCACCAAAAAGGAAAAGAAAAAGTGTATAGAAATAAACCCAAACCAATCTCACATGCATGTTTAAATAGTTCTGAAACAAGGTACAAGTATAAGAAAGATCAAAAGTACAATACCAAAAGAAACAAGAACAGCAAACTGCAGCAACTCCAACTGTCCCGACTAGTAGGGTCCCGCACGGCCCTGGAAGTCCTCCTGGAAACCTGAAAGTAAATGTAGGGTGAGCATACAAGTATACTCAGTAGGGAAACCTAAAGCTCTCGTGCACAAGTGGGGAGACATCTTAATGTCCCGTGAGAACAACATAAGAAACCTAGCAAGGAATTCTATCCACCCAACCTCACCAGCCACACTCACCAAAACACAATCACAACAGGTAGTAGTATATAAGAACAAGAGTATTGGGTACCTTGCACCATTTTCCCCCACTAGCTAGCTGTTCTTCCTAACGGCGAATGTCCTGACGCTACCACACTCTTCCCGCCCGCACACACCTCGGCCTCACAACCACGCATCCCGCCCGCACACACCTGGGCCTCACAACCACCCATCCCGCCCGCACACACCTGGTCTTCACAACCACGTATCCCGCCCGCACACACCCGGGCCTCACAACCACGTATCCCGCTCGCACACACCTGGGCCTCACAACCACGTATACCGCCCGCACACACCTGGGCCTCATCCCGAAGGTTCTTGGGAAATAGTGAAACCTTCCCGAAGAGTCTTGGGCTAAACCACCCCAATCGAAACCTACCCGAAGAGTCTTGGGTGTAAGGTCGCATCAAGCCATCACAGCCTAGGGAAGAAGGAGCAGGAAGGAGCTAGTAATTAATGGGAAAACACCCTCTCCCATGAAATGGGAGTGTTCGTCACTAAGTTCTCAACATGGGTGGGGTGCGATAAAACACTAAGATACAAATATATATATATATACCAAACACTCGGCCCAACCTATGGCTTCTAACAGAAAACTGAGCATGTGCCTCATCATTGGTACTACAAAGCATGAATACAACAAACAACCCCAACCCCATTTAGGTTTTCATGTTTCAACAGAATCAGTTATTAGTTCCTTAACTACTAGGCAACTATCCACAACTAACCACAACTAACCACAACGATCATTCGTAAAACATATCCCTGCCATCCACAAATCAAGTTAGGAAAACACAAGCAGCACAACAAGTCCCTTCTTAATAACCAACCAACCCATTGATTAACATTCCCATTCCATTACCATTCCCCACCATTTATTAACTCTTACACTTTTTATTTATTATTTAGAACCCATAGTTCGTTCACATTCAACCCAACACTGCAGCCCCGCTGCCAACCACCATAACCACAACCACACCGTACATCATCACCCCTTTAATACCATTTATCGTAGCCCCGCTTCCGATCACCAACATAGTATTCAACCAACCCACAACCAAGCCAACACAGCCCCGCTGCCCACCCGATCCACAAAAACCCACAAAACACCCCCATCACATGCCACGTATCTAAGCCAACACCCACATGTTCATTATTTCATTTTGTTCAACCGGGGTGATCACACAAGGGTTCAAGATTTTAAATCAGCCAACTTTACATGATTCTCCAAATTCCACATTCAACAAAGTTCCATTCACGAAAACGGTCTAGAAAGACAGGGCAACATTTAATTGCGCAAGCAAAGGCCCCCAACAACCGTGATTTTCAGTAGGCATAAGCCTATTCAATTCACAACATAATATCACAGGATATAAAAAAAATAAAGTAACTGCATTCACAACTTCCCATCCCCATTATATAAGCCAGTTATTATCTTCATTAAACCGGTTCAAAAGTGTTTCACGTAAAAAAGAGGAAACCCGCCCCGTATGATGTACAATTTAGAGAGATGAAGGTAAAATCCCTACATCAACAGGTTCTGATCACATCGCTCCCCCGGATCAACTTTAGAAGATGTCTGTCGGCATCCGTCACTTCTGTCGAATCCCGAAAAAACCTCCTCGGGTGGAAGTTGGAAAGGGGAGGCCGATGGAAAGACAATAGATCTAAGATCAGAAGTTCCACCTCATCGTTACGATCCCGTGGCCGCTGACGGATCGTAAATCGGAGCTCGGATGAAGAAGTTATGGAAGAAAAAGGAGCCTTCGAGTCTCTTGGGAGAGCTCTGCTCAGAGGAAAGGGAAGGAGATGGGTGTGTTGAAAAGGGGGAGGGGACCCCTCCTTTTATAGGTGTGAAAAACAAAAGTACACGGTGTGTACTTTATGGTACACGGCGTGTACTTGGCCATTTCACGCGGCCACCACGCGGCTTCCAACACGACCTTCAACGCGGCACGCGACCGTTGACTGGTCAACACACGGTTTGAGGGTAACGCGTACGCGGGGAGGGACTACACGACGTGTAGTATTAGCTACACGGCGTGTACTAATTTATTTCACACGGTAAGGACACGACCCCCACACGACACACGACCGTTGACTGGTCAACAAACGGTTTGAGGGTAACGCGTACGCGGGGAGACACTACACGGCGTATAGTATTGGTTACACGGTGTGTACCCACTTATTTCACATGGCAGGGAAACGGCCTTCAACACGAGGTATACCCGGCGAGGGGGGTACACGGCGTGTACTCACACTACATGGCGTGTACTTACAAAATTCTGAAAAGTGTGGGAAAAGTCTATTTTACCCTACAGAACACTTCTTGCCCTCTTTTTGACAAAGGAATGGGCCGGAGAGGTCCGGGCCATTACAATATTTCTTTTCCATGTCCATGTTTTCACTCCTCACTTATGTTCTCCTATGTGTAAACCTACTTATATGTTACTTTGGGTAAACTTTATGTTCCTAACATTCCATTTTAAAGGAAGTTTTAGCATTCATTTTTACGATGTGGGTTTCTATGAAAGGAACTTCAAGTATTAAAACTTTGATAACCAAAATGAATTTTTAGAGAGAAATTCATTTAAATGGGGGTAGTATGCAACACCCTGATATTCTATGATTTTTTTGAATTAATTTAATGTTTTTGATATTTTACATTCCAAGAAACACTAAAAATAGTTTTCTAATATTAAAGCCCCAAATTTGGATTTCTTTATATGCAACACAATGTTAATAATACACTACACACAATATAAAGGTTAGCTTTCTCTATAGGAAACACTAAGGTTATCTTACATTATATGCAAGGTTGACTTTCCTCGATGGATTGTGTAACACGCAAGACTAAGTTTTACCGAACAATAATATATTATTAAAAATATTATTATTTCATATAATAAGATATAACCTAGCCATTATGTTGGAAGTTATGAATAAGATTAAATAACTTATAAAAATACATGATTGAATTCATTGGTTAAAAATTAGTTAGAAATGAATATATGAACTAATTGAATATAAAGGTAATTTTTTTATAAAAACTAATTTTGTGATCACAAAGGAATTTTATCCTAATAAATTAATTTAATTAATATTGGTGAATGATATTAATGAAATATATATTTTATATAATCAATGAAATATTTTTTACATTCATCAAATATATTTAATAGGCATAAGATAATTAAAAATCCAATATTACACATAAAAACATATATTTTTATAAAATAATTATTACTAACTTATAATGGAAAACCTATATTAAATGTCATGAGCTGACCCATGATAGGGCTCAAGCTTCTACTACCCCAAGCTCGCCTCCCTAGTCCAGGGGGTGGAAACAAGCGACAAAGGAAAAACAAAATCGGGGAGGCCTTTTCCTAAGAACCTGTACACACACACATCCATCTTAATGCAAACAATGTATATGGAAAAGAGAAAAAGATGTAACACTGCTATATATAAACCATAATACATGCATCGACCTCTAAAAAGTAAAAGTATAGAAATTAAACTAAAAGGTAAAGGGAAAAAATACATACCCAACTAGAAAAGTGTCATAACCTGGAAACATGTGGAAAAGTAAAACAGTTGGGAGAGCCCCACTCATGAATCCCAAGTCATGACCACCACACGCGGTCCAATCACAATATATCCCTAGATACTTTGAAGTCACGATCAACATGTACATCGCCTTTAATGGACCCCAAGTGCAAGCAAAACACAAGAAGGGGCGAGTATAAAAATACTCATTAGAATGTCCTAAAGGCTCAAGGGAGAAGAAAAAGATGTACTGAAGATGGGATCAATAGCTAGAACAAGGTATAATAAAAGGAGTGCAGTTCAGCCCAACAAGAGAGTGAAGTAAACTCATCCAAACACAAGTAGATAGAAATGGTGAGAAGATGAACTTCTCATTGAGTCTTCGTTACCTATAGTAGGAGAGTAGACTCATCTAACCATGAGAAGCTAGACACAAAAAGCATGTGGCATACCCAACGAATTTTCACCTCTCATGGAAGGAGAGTAACAAAAACCCAAGAGTGGGTACCAAAACTGGATATATATATATATATATATTCTTAGTCAAAGAAACCCAAGTGAGAGAGTAAGGGGATATCCATCTCACAAGCTCAGCCTAAGAAAGAGTATCCAATAGTCCCATAAGTAACCACCATCGATGCTTAGCATCCCACATGTCTGCTATGAACTGCAATTCAAAGGGACTTAATCAACACAACTTGATACTATCTACTTTGGGTGGCACCATCTTGCCCTCATGGTTTTAGGTCGTATCGTAGGGATGCATCTCGGTGGGAAAAGTGTCCCTCTTTCATGAGAGTCCAAAGGTAAGTCAACCTCATCTCACCAATATGCCACACAAACGAGGTGTAAACCCAAAGTAGAGGATACCCACACCCCAGTGTGTTAGGGGAATTCCACTCTCACAGTATTCATAGAGGCTACTCACACCCTGATGTGTCATTAAGATTCCACTCTGATTGAAGTCGTAGAGGCTACCCATGCCCTAATGTGTCAGGGGGATTCCACTCTGATAAAAGTTGTAAAGGCTACCCACGCCCTGATGCATTAGAGGGATTCCACTCTGATAAAAGTTATAGAGGCTACGCACTCCTTGATGTGTCAGGGGGATTCCACTCTGATAGAAGTCACTGAGGCTACCCATTGGCTATCCCTTCCGGATGGTACCTCTTAGAAAAGAAACACCGCTACATTCTTCGGGTTCCACCCTAGATAGGCATCACACCTAGTACATCTCACATCATAACTCATATGACACTACGGAGGTAACCATCACGGTATACACAAAAAAACACTCAGGATAGGCAACACACATACCAAAATCTGAGTGAAAAAGAAATAGATGTGAGATATAGAAGATTCGTAAAGCATTACACAGTGTGTGTGGGGTCCACACAACGTGTCACCCCGAATAATCACCTGACTATGTACCTAACCATTCTCAGGTACTAAAATGAGAACAAGTACCCCTATGTGTTCCAAGGTACCCCAAGAGTATATGTCACAAAAGTCAACAGGTCGATGAGTGCACGATGCTCGTTATTGATTCAGAGGGTCAAAAATGTAATTTCGCTAACACAAACCCTCGTGTGGCCCCAGAACATTTGACTGCATCTCTTCAAACATCTCCTCCACTCTCACAAGAGTTGAAGCTAACCTAAGTCATGGGTACTCTTCAAATACAACAGAAAGTTATTCCATCGATATACCTTTCATGTTTCCACATTTAATGAGATCATGAACAATGCCCCGTAAGTTTAAACAGATCATGCCGTTGAGATCCTTGACGAAAAACATGCAATATCGACTATCCATTAACTCCAAATGGACATCGGATGGAAAAGTCACAAGCCACTGCATTGCGCTCGAAATATGTCTTGTGGGTCCCACACCTCGATCCAAAAATAGTTATACAGATCATGCCATTGCGATCCTCATGGAAAAAATACACGGAATGGATTACTCATTCGTCCAAAACGGATAACTGGTGAAAAAGATGCATTTCACCGCAACACATGCGAACTAACACTTCTGGGGACCGCACCTCAACTTTGTTTTAAAAACACAAAAGTGGTCTTGAAAATTACTCACAAATACCAAGGTCATGCCACTGCTAACAGTGCATCAAATGGACGTTCCATTTAAAAGTTAGGTCCAATACAAGATTTCTAAATAATAATAATTAAATTATTATTATTAAGTCTAAGCATCTTGTGCAACCAAACAACGAAACCAAGTCTTAAAAGTCCCAAACTAGTCTAAAAAGATCTGTCTTGATGAGAGGGACATGTGGCCATAGATAGCACATCAATCAAACTTTGGATGCAGGCGCTACATCCAGAAGAAGGAAGAACAAATAATAATATAAAAATATTATTAATAAAGTGATCGTTTCGCGCCACCTGGCTTCTAGATTGAAATTAAAAATTCCAAAAACCACCTCAAATGGTATGGATCAACTCAAGGATCATGTTTATATAGACGGCGTGTCAATTGGATGTTTCGTTCAAGAGATAAAGGTGTTTGAAGGTGCGTCGGTCCAATTTGGGGCGGCCCAGCCCAAATTAGATGGACCCTTCTGCCTGGGCCGGCCCGCTCCGGCCAGCCCGATCCGGATCTCCCAGCCCGGCCCACACCCCGTCAGCCCGACCCACTGCCACCAACCTTGCTTAACCTCTGTGGCCTGCTCTACTGGCACACCACCCCATGCCCCCCTCTACTCTGTGTCAACGCACAACCCGTGTGATGCAGGTCCTTATCGCCCCTCGATCTCCCTCCCGTCCAATGCACTTGCTGGCTCACCACCCAGTTCCGATTGACAGCCGTAACCCCGCTCTACCCAGCTTGCCCCATCGACAACTCTTCCGCCCGAACTTAGCTTCACCAACTGCCTCTAGCCGCTCTCGGCCCCTGTCCTCCCTGACCACCTTTTTCCCCTCTGAACTGCGGCCCCCACCACCACCTTAATCCACCACCTCTACTGCCACCACACGTCGCCACCATCAGCCGTCACCAGCCGATTTTGCTCCGTTGGTCCCTTCCATGGACCACCACGATTTCAATGAGTACCTAAAAATCATTCTGAGGCCAATTTTGAAAACTTTGGCATGAGATCTTCACAACCATGGGATTCACTCAACAATCCGATGAAGTTTTGACATTCCCAAAATTAAACGTCGATAAACCTGAAGAACGAGCGAAGAACATGATGAAAAAAAGGGAATTTCATAAAGGATTGATGGCCATTTTTTTCCCCCATCAACAGTGATATCCAAATCAAATAAAAAAAAGAAATGAAGGTTTTTTAATTGAAATCTTGAATCAGAACTCAAAAGTATAGGAAATCCTACCTTGTTGGATCTGTTCTCCATTGATGACGTGCCTACTGCGATCCTGCTTCGATCCGTCAAAGTTTCATTCTTTATCCTCCCTTGATCCACCAAAGAAAAAAGATATAGAGAGAGGGGATATAGGCTTTGTATAGAGAGAGATAGTTAGTGGCTAACCCTAATTCTAATTCTTAAACTTCTATTTATAGAAGTCTCGCTCGATGTGGAAGTTTGAAATTCCCGTACCCCCTTGTTTTATGTTGTGCTTATGTAAAACACATCCTTTTGAACTCAAAGACAGTCTCACATTTCTAATCTAAGTCTCCAATAAAAAATTATTTAACTTGGTATTTGAGATAAAATAGTTAAATTTAATTATTTTATTTATGATTTTCCCCTAGGTGACGTTTCTCACAGAAGCCCCGCGCCGAAAAACGTTATACCCTACCTAAGGTAAATTCCACATTTCAAAATCAAATGTGGCCACCAATTTATGATATAATCTACCTTTTAAGAGATATCATGTTTCCATCACGTGAAAAGTATAAAAACACTTAATTTTTTTTTATAATTTATTCTGGGCACACCGTGCCTTGAAATCACACGCAGTCTCAACGCCTAGCTCTTAAAATATATGTAGAAATATTACAAAGTCTTTCAAGGAAAAAACCGGGTCTCTACATCATTACCTCTTTTAATATTTTCATACCTGAAAAGAAAAACTAGAGAAAACAAATCAGGATACTGAGCTCACACCAACCTCTCCCTCTCCCAGGAAAACCGGCTCATTTCCATAATGGCACAAAACGCAAAATAAAGGGATGGTTCATACTTATAAGATATATGTATATCGATGATGTGTGTAGTAACATGCATGTATCTCCTCAACTGCGACATGTGAGAGGCGTCTTGCACCCACTCCAACTATTGGCGGTAGGGCAAGGTGGCAGGAAACATCACCATATCTTTGCACAGTCTCGAACGACCCAAATAAACTCAGGGGATAATTTTCCACCCTGACCGAACCTCTACATCATGCATTGCAACTAGAATCACTGTTTTCCCCTGGAACATGGTCCCCTGATTCCCTCCTTCATAATATCCATCTGGTGAAACACCTAAGGATATCTGGTCACATGAGGTTTCATAGTCGATGTCTCATAATCGAGACTCTCTTACTCCCTCAAGAAGCGAAGGAGTCCGCACCATCGACTGAAGAAAATATTTAACCTCTGGATCCACCAGGGTCAACTGCTAAGAAGGTAACTGCTTTGAAACTTCCCACACCAGGGGAGCCTAGGACTTCCTGCTAAAGGAATCTGCTACAATGCTGCCACTTTCTGATGTATAGAATATCTCAAAGTTGTAGTCTTGCAAGAATTTCAACCAGCATCACCACCTCATGATCAAGTATCTTTGGGGGAAGTCATACCCAAGACTCTAGTGGTCTAAACAAACCACCAAACACTCTCCCAGAAAGATTGTGTATCCACATTCGTAGGGAAATAAATACCACTGCCAGAACAAGATAGTGAGTCACATCGTTCGGTTTATGGGGTCTCCATCACCTCAACCTGTACTTGATAACTGTAGTATCAAGACTTGACATTGATCACGCAAGGTACCAATGAACATGGAAGGTGAGTAAAGTTATCCAACCGAAAGACGCTAGACACAGAAAGCACATTGAATACCCTATGTTTCTTTTCCCCTCTTTGAAGGAGAGTAATCCCTAAAATAGTCACTCTGTCGATCCCACTAGTAGAATCTCAAGAAAAAGGAGGTCAAATAGTAAAACTCTACTGGTAATATCAGGACCTTCTCTGACACTCCATCGCACAACCTCTCCCTAAACACACAAGTCAGAGGGACTCTTCTACACACCTCGATACTATCCTCTTTAGGCTGCATTGACTCACCTTCACGATTTTTCTCTTGTCACAAAAACACATCTTGGTGGGGGAAGGAACCCTCTTATTAATGCATTGAAATATATGTTGAACAAAACTGACTCAGGGTTTCACTGATGCCTTGCATCACCCCGATAAAACTTCAAGAAAGAAGCATGTAGAAAAGAGTACTTGACATAGTGTCTAACATGTTCTACTGAATAAAATTAGAAAATGTCCCAAAGCGTACCTCTTATCATCTCATGCACTGAAGGATTATAGACATCCATAACATGCAGATGCCCGCAGCCCTGACCGCCAGCTCCATAAGCCTCACATGGGCTGCCTAGTGGTGTTGGAACAAACTCGCATCATTGTCCACCAACCACTGTTCCTCCTACTCCCCTACCAACACAGCCTCTATGGGGACCACCCTGTCCTCACCTGGGAGATCTTTGATCACAACATTTTCTTTACTATGGAAGTCCATATGCTACCAACCTGGTATTCTCAACACATATGGCTAGACAGTCTCATGCCATGTGACCTCTCCCATCAAAAGAATAACATCATCCCTCTCCAGGATGTCCCCATGCTCTACACTGCCTCATCCCTATACGAATGCATGCCAGAGACTGATTATGGGGAGGCCTCCAACGTCAAGATCTTATTTACTGGAATTTTCTAGTTATGGTAGATGTCTCAGCTATATTGTTCTTACTTCCACAACCAGCTGTATGGTGTCTCCCTATTAGAAAATTCTCTATCATAAATGCCTACTCTAGTACCCCGACATAGGTGGGGGTGCACAAGGGTACTATGATAACATTGATCTCTCTAAAAATTCCCTGATCAAACTTCTATGCTTAGAATTAGCCATCATGGATCATGATAAGAGAGTAGTGTGCATGGTCTGTGAACCTAGTTGTGTACTAATTCACCATCATCCCTCCCTACTGAAACTGATGGAGCTCCTGAAGTCGAACAAAGCGCAAGCAGTAGGGGTGGTACTCCTCACAAAATAGTTGTTCAAAGTCATCCCATGAGAGTGCCTACTCATCATGCATCTGAGTGACCAAGATCCACCAAAACCGAGCTGCTCTGTGAAAAAGGCTGACTTCTAAATCCACCATCTGATCTGCTGGTGTCCGTAAAAGCCTAAGGAGGAGGACCAGTGACTCTAGCCAAACCTCTGCTACCTAAGGGTTTGTATCACCGCATAACCTCAACGGTATCTTTCGTTGGAACTCACAAAGTGCGCTCTACCTACGTACATCCTCAGCCTACTCTACTGGGGTTGTCTACTGCTCAACAGACGAAGGTTCCTACCTACCCACCTGGAGGAAGGGGATCAGATGATGAGTCCTGAACTAAGGCCTCCTCGCTCACAGAATCATCATCATGAATCAGAGCTAGTATCCTGGATGATTGTCATCTCGAAGACATTCTTAATATTGTCAAGGAGTACAACAGTTAGATGATTATATATATATATATATATATATATATCAACAACAAAAATGGGGAGCTGACTTAAGAAGGACAGTAAAAAACTCAATCCTATATGATGCATGTACCATTGTTCCCTATAATGAGTGTCTTAGGGTTTCCAGTTGCCAAGCGGGTAATCAAAGTCCTGGTGAAAGGATACGTCGGCCGCCCATACCATCACTAGACTCCTTGGCCTGAGAGCCACTCTCAAGAGACTTTGACACTGTTTCCCTAATCCCAACCATGACCTTTTTAGGTAAATTTCCAAAGAACATACAAAGGTTTGAACCTACCTCTAATACCACTTTTTCACTACCCGAACCATGTTGGGGCTCGAGCTGTAACTACCCTAAGCTCACCTTCATAGGCCAGGGGGTGGCGAAAATTTCCAAAGGAATAAAAAACTTGGGAAAGCCTTTTCATAAGAACCCACACACACACTCATCCATCTCAATGAAAACAGTGTAGATGGAAAATAAAAAAATATGCAACACTACTATATATAAACCAAAATACATGCATCGACCTCTAAACAATATAAGTACATAAAGTAAACTGAAAGGTAAAGAGAAAAAATACACACCCAACTAGAAAAGTGCCACAACCTAGTAATAGGTGGAAAAGTAAAACAACTGGGAGAGCACCGCTCCTAAATCCCAAGTCACTACCACCACATGCGGTCCATGAAGTCTGTATCCCTAGCTCCTCTGAAGTCACGATCAACCTATACATCGCCTGTAAGGGAACACCAAGTGCAAGAATAGTGTAAGAAGGGGTGAGTATAAAAATACATATTAGGATGCCCTGAAGGCTCAAGGGAGTATAAAAAGATGTACTGAAGAGGGGAGAAGTAGATAGAACAAGGTAAAATAAAAAGAGTGAAACTCAACCCAACAAGATAGTGAAGTAAACTAGTCTAAACACAAGGAGATAGAAATAGTGAGAAGATAAAATTCTCATCGAGTCTTCACTACCTATAGTAGGAGAGTAGACTCATCCAACCATGAGAAGCGAGACACTAGAATCATGTGGCATACCCCACGCGTCTTCGCCTCTCCTGGATGGAGAGTAGCCAAAACCCAAGGAGTGGTTATCAAAACCTGATATATATATATATATATATATATATATATATATATACGCTCTGTGAAAGAAACCCAAATGAGAGAGTAAGGGGATCTAAATCTCACAAGATCATCCCATGAAAGTGTAACCAACAGTCTCATAAGTAACCACCATCGATTTCTAGCATCCCACACATCTGATTTGAACTGCAAGTCAAAGGGACTCAATCACCATAACTTGATACTATCCGCTTTGGGTGGCACTGTATCACCCTCACAATTTTAGTTTGCATCATAGGAACATGTCTCAGTGGGAAAAGAGTCTCCATTTCTTCATATTCCAAAGGTACGTCAACTGCATCTCACCACTGTGCTGCACAACCATGGTGTAAAACCAAAGTAGAGGATACCCACTCCCTAGTATGTTAGGGAAATTCCACTCTCATTATAGCCACAATGCTACCCATGACCTGATGTGTTAGTGGGATTCCACTATGATTGAATTCATGGAGGATACCCATGCCCTGGTACTTTAGGGGGATTCTACTCTGATAGAAGTCACAGAGGCTACCCATGTCCTGATGCGTCAGGGGGATTCTACTCTGATAGAATTCACATAGTCTACCCACATCCTGATGCGTCAGGGGGATTCCACTTCGATAGAAGTCAAAGAGGCTACCCGCTGGCCATCCCTGCCAGATGGTACCTCTTGGAAACGAAACACCGCTACATTCATCGGGTGCCGCCCCAGATAGGAATCACACCAGATACGTCTCACATCATAACTTGTAAGCCAATAAAGAGGGCACCATCATGTTCTAACCATTCTCGGGTACTAAACTATGAACAAGTACCCATAGACGTGCCAAGGTACCCCTCAAGTACATGACACAACAGTCAAAAGGTCGACGAGCACACAATGCTCATCATTGATACGGAGGTCCAAAAACATAATTTTGTTGACACACCTCCTCGAGCGGCTCCAAAACATTAGAATGTATCTCTTCATACATCTTCTCCACTCTCACAAGAGTCAAAGCTAACCTAAGTCATATGTTCTATTAAAATTCAACAAAAAGATCTTCTACTGATAAAACTTTTGTGTTTCAACATTTAATTCGATCACGAACAAGGATTTGAAAGTTGAAACAGATGACACTATTGCGATCCTTGCGGGAAAACATGCAAGATCGATTATTCATTCACTCAAAACAGACACTTGATGTAATAGTCGCAAGTCGCTGCATTACGCTCAAAAGATTTCATCTGGGGACCATGCCTTGATCCAGAAATAGTTTTTTGGATCATGCCATTGTGATCCTCCTGAACAAACACATAGAATGGACTACTCATTCATCCAAAACAGATAACTGGTGAAAAATATGCATTTCACTACAACATGTGCGAACAGACCCTCATGAGGCCCAAACCTCAACTTTGGTTTTAAAACTACAAATTGGTCTTGAAAAGTCCTCACAAAGACTATGGTTGTGATTCCATTGATGACATGACAAACAGACTTTCCTTTTAAAAGTTATATCTCATACAATATTTCTAAACAATAATAATTAAATTGTTGTTATTAAATATAAGCGTCTTGTGCAACCGAACAACGAAAGCAAGGCTTAAAAGTCCTGAACTGGTCTAAAAAGATCTGCCTCGATGAGAGGGACACATGACCATATACAACATATCAATTGGACTTTGGATGCGGGCACTACCTCCGGAAGGAGCTGTGAATAATAATAAATAAATTATTATTAATAAAGCGAGTGTTTCCTTCCACTGGCCTTTGATATTGAAATTAAAAATTCCCCCAAAACCTCAAATGGTCTGTCACAACTCAAGGATCATTTTTATGCAGATGGAGTGTCAATCGAATGTGTCGTTCAAATGGGTCGGTCCGACCCAAACTGGTCAGACCCTTCTGCCTAGGCCATCCCGCTTCGACCGGCCTGGTCCTGATCCGCCAGCCCGTGGTTCACTTTCTGCTAGCCCACCCACGTGCCATTGGCCCAACCTGCTGCCACCGACCCGGCTCAGCCTCCGTGGCCTGCTCCATTGGTGCACCGCCACATGGCCCCCCTATGATCCGCGTCAATGCATGACCCACACAATGTGGGTCCTTGTTGCCCCCCTGGTCCCCCACATGTTCGACGTGCTCGCTGGCTCACCGCTTGGTTCTACTCACCGGCCGCAACCCTACTCCGCCCAGCTCACCCCACCGACAGCTCCTCCGCCCGACCTCATATACTCGGATCGCCTCCAGCCACTGCCAACCCCCATCATCCCCAGACACCTTTGGCGACTCAGAACCGCGGCCCCCACTACCACCTTAATCCACCACCTCTACGGCCACTGAACGTCGCTGCCGTCGGCCGGGCTTGCTCCAATGGTCCCTTCCATGGACCACCACGACTTCACTGAGTACCCAAAAATCATTCTGACGCCATTTTTGTAAATATTGGGAAAAGATCTTCACAGCCATGGGATTTTCTCAACAATCTATGGGATTTTTGATGTGCCCAAAATTAAACGTTGATAAACCTGAAGAATGGGTGAAGAACACGATGAACAAAAGTGAATTTCAGTGATGATTGATGGCATTGTTAGTTCATCCATCAACAATGATATTCAAAATAAAGAAACAAAGAAGTAATGAAGGGTTTTCAATTAAAATCTTAAATCATAACTCAAAAGTAGAATAAATCCTACCTCATTGGATCCATTCGTCAATGACGACGCTCCCACTGCAATCCTGGTTTGATTCGTTGAAGTTTCGTTCTTGATCCTCCCTTGATCCTCTAAAGAATGAATAGAGAGAGATAGGGGAAAGAGGCTTTGTAGAGAGAGAGGGAGAGAATTAGGGATAACACTAATTATAATTCCTAAACTTCTATTTGTAAAAGCCCTGCTCTTTGTAGAAGTTTGAAATTCCCGTGGCCCCTATTTTTATGTTGTGCATAGGTAAAACACCCCATTTAAAACTCAATAGAAGTCTCAGATTTCAAATATGAGTCTCCGATCAAAGATTATTTGACTCAAAATTCGAGATAAAATAATTAAATTTAATTATTTTATTTACGATTTTTCTCCTCGGTGACTTTTCTCATAGAAGTCCCGCACCGATAAAAGTTATACTCTGCCTATGGTAAATTCCATGTTCCAGACTAAATTATGGCCTCAAATTTATGATATGAGCTAAAATTTAAGAGATATTCAATTTCCATAATTTTAATAGTACATAAACACTTAATTTTTTTTAAAATTTATTCTGGGCACACCGGTTCTCGAAATCACACGTCGTCTCAGCACCTATCTTTGGAAATACATGTAGAAATATTCCAAAGTATTGAAAGGAAAAAACCCAGTCTCTAATTTAAATCTAAATTTTGGAAATTTTAAAAAATTTATATGTCAATATAAAATTCATTCTTTAAGTAAAAACTTAAAAATTAGGTTATGGTGAATTTTTGTTATTTTTCTGCGAAGTTTCATTTTTTGATGAATAATGAAAAATACTGAATTTTATTTCAAAACTGATTTTTTTTCTAATTTATTATAAGATTAAATCATATCTAATCTTAGTTTTAAAGCCTAATTAGAGTAAATATACAAAAATTAATACAATTTAGGTCATTTTAATATATTTCACTTTGAAATTGGATATGAAAACTTACCAAACTTGTGAAAATTTTTACTTTAAAACCCCTCTTTTTCATCCCATCTGTGGGATTAAAATCAATTTAATTTCATCCACTTTTGTGATTAGAATTTGGAAAAATGGATTATATATTTTAAAAAAAAAATTATAATATAGAATAAGGTAAACTTAGTTTCTTACCAAAAATATTAATGAAAATAATTAAAATTAATTACAATGATTGAGGAAATTAGCTTAATAAAGGACTAAACCTTAATCTTAAGGACAAAAATGACCTAAAAACTTTTCAAAAATCCATTGGATATAAATATTTCCATCCTATACTCCATTTTCCAAATTTTGTTTCATTACTGGATCTACATTTCATTGGAAAACATGGGTGTACTTCCTCTTCCAAAAAATTAACAAGAATACAACTCCTCCACTACTATAAAAAGGTACTCCCCTCTCCAACTTATTCCCACCTATAAGGCCCTTTGGCTCACAAAAAATCTACTAAAATAAGCTACCAAAATCCCTCCATTAATCCTTAAATCCTACATTTGTGAATGAATCCATCCAACTAATCCTTTTGTGCAAAACAAAAAAGAGTTACCCAAAGAAGAGGTAAAATCCTTAATCAAGCTCATTTCTTTTATTTTCTTTATCCATAACCTCATCTATTATTATTACAAAATTATATAATAAACATAGTATTATCCATATATTCATATGGTATTATTCTAATGGTTCAACCTATACATACACAAACTTCTATCTAATGGGTAACAAACTTACTATTTTTGTGTATGGAGAACTACCATCTCACAAAACGATGTTGTTCTATTTTTCCTTTACCACCTATCATGGTTGGAAATTATGATGGAATATATATTTTGATAAGATATATATAATATAAATATTATGTGTTTATAATTATTTAGTTATTATACAAATCTTACCTTCATGATTTTTTTTTGTAAATGTGATAACTTTGTTCGTGGAAGTGTGGACTACCGTCTTCTGAAAGCGATGGGATTCATTCACACTTTACATGGAATGTATCAAGGATGAGTTTAGTAAAAATATATGATATATATGACATAATAATTCTAATTTAATGATATTATATATATATAAATATGTAATTTACTTTTTTCTTTAAATACAATAATAAAACCGAAGCAATGTCCATGCTTATGTACGGCCTACCGTCTCCATGAATAAAATATTTCATTTAATATTTATATATTTTATAGACTACCATAAATATTTATATACTAAATATATTGGATATAAAAATCATGTTTTAAATTCTATAAATAATTAAATGATTACATATGTAAGAGGATCAAGAATAACAAGTCAAAACACGTATGATAAACAAAGTAGTTATTACCCAAAACATTATTTTAACATGGAATTGTTAATAAAAAAGTAATATAAAGTCCTAAGTGAATCCTATATGGTATTAGATATAATAATTTGGTTATGGGGTAGATTTATAATGAAGTTATATTTTTTATAAAGGAGGTTTGAACATGTAAAAATAATGTCAATACTTATGGTAAGGGAATTTCTTCTCGCTTTTTTATTTCCATGAGATACATGTCTTATTCACCACTAATTTCTTTTGTGTGGTGTGTATACTACCTATGGATTAATAATATGATTATTATAATTATATTTATGGGTATTAACATATAAATTTTATTATATTTCTTTCATGGGGTTTATTTTTCAAAAGATACCAAATCAGTAAAGTAATTTTGTCTCAATTTGCCTTATTTGAGACACATGACATTTGATGCACCTATATTTTTCTAAGAGGTGTATATAATTCATTTGATATGTTATATTTTGAATCTCCTTATTTTCATGATATTTTAAGTATAATTTAATTTTATTCTTCCAATTTTATTATGATTCAAATTTACTAAAGTGGTTACAGTTTATAGCTACAATCTCATCATTATTGGGATAATTTATGACTATTTTCCATTAATGAAATATTATGATCCTCCTTCAAATAGCCCTAAGGCCTTAATTTTTTATTTATTTTTGATAACCCCTCTTTCAAGGGATGAGGGGGAACCCTTACAAGGCCCTTAGGCTTAGTGATTACATGGCCCATAGGATTAAGAGACATTACATGACCCGAAGGTCATTGGGAATTCAACCAGACTATAACTACAAGGAACTGCCCCTCCCCAGCATCTACATCGTGATGGTAGCTCTCCACCTTCACATGACCATCTGGCTAAGCTTCTTCTGCAAGCACAGGCTGGTCCTAATGGCATAACCATACCCTCTCAATCTTCCAAATCCATTGGTTTTGCTCTGGTGAGTGAACCTGCTCTAAATCCTCCTCTGGGGTTGCTCCTTTTTTGTAGAGTCTGTCTAGAGAAACTGCATATGACCTAAAGGCCCTGAGGTGGCCCGAAGGCCTTAATGGTGGCCCAAATGCCCTACTGACTCAAAGGCATGGGTGGCCCAAAGTCCTTAAGGACTCAATGCCCAAACCGGTGGCCCAAGGTGAATAGTTCCGTCTGCTACAATATCGCACATTACCTATTACAGTAAATGCTATAGTACCTGCTACAGTACCGCATAGTGTACAATACTGCTACAGTGCCAGCTAAATTGCCTACTACAGTACTGCTATAGTACCCGAAATATTCCTCCACCTGGTTTTGAACCTAGTTATTGTAGATGCACTTAAGGATACCTCACCAACTGGTCTAAGGCTCATGTGCAAATATTATGATCCATAACTCAAGAAATATCATGATATTTCACACCCTCTGGATATTCATATTATATCCAAGTAACAATACAAATTTTCTACTATTTGGTACTTAATATAATTAAGAAAATGTTTTTTTTTTTGAAAATCTAACTTTAGTTTTCCTTTCGATCAGAAATCTGTGTTCTTTTAAGACAATGTTTTAAAAAATGATTTCATTTTTTTAAATATGATATTTTTAGCTCATTTTCTTGGGAAAATTATTTTAAAACTATTTTATAGTTTCAAATAATCTTTTATATGTTTTCAAAGTGTTTTAATAGAAATAGTATTCAAAATGTTTTGGAGCCTTATTTATAAGGTTTCAAGTTTATTTTCAAAGAAAAGGGTTTTAAATATTTTTTACGTTTTGAAAATAAATTTTCAAAGAAGAAAGGATATTTCACTTAAGAATTTTTTTTAAAATATATTTAAAAATTATTTTCCTTCTAAGATGACATCTATTGGTGTTACTCATGACTCTATGGGGGAAGTTATCCTAATGATCCATTCATATTATTTCTCTGAATGGTTTTTGTTTTGATGGAATGGGGTTTATGAAACTCATTTATCTTTCACGAGTTATATGTTTATGAAAGACATTTCTTCTTCCTGAGTTATATGCATATGAAACCCTATTTTTATCATGGATTATGACTTGAGGAAATGATTGTGAAACATGTTTTTTTTTCACAGGTTAAGATATGATTACATGTTTTGACACCCATATAATTTAATGGGTTATGATTTGAATATTTATAATTTTGTGGCACATGTATGTATGATTTCATTATGATGTGGGTGAGACCTATATCTCATTCCAATGCATTGGGTAAATAATTATATCTCATGAGATAATGACGAGAATAAAGTTAACGGATTTGATCCACTATGGAATGATGGGGAAATCCAATCCCTTACATGGAAAGGACTGTGACTATGGATAGTGGTGTGGGTCATCCAGTAGGTGTAGTCCCAATGGATATGGGAATATGGGGAAACCTGGTCCACTATGGGAAGATGGGGATAATTGATCCCTTACAAGGAATATATTGCGACCAGGGATGGTGGGGTGTCCTGCCCAGTAGGAGTAGTCCCCATTAAGTTCCCTGATAAGTTCTATCAATGTGTATTAACTTATAGAGAATGATGTTATATGTTTATGTGTATTCAACAATTCCATGTCTTACTCCTATTTTATAATTTCATGGATTATGCTATTTATTCCCTTATGATTTATTTCATATGAACTACTAATATTTAAGCCATGATTCAAGTTCATTATTTTTGATATGCAGGGTATGATATTATAATGTTATGATCACATTCTCATAACCTTATTCCCATGTTTATGCTTACATATCTACCTTGGTTACCCTTACTGAGCATCTGAGGTCACCTTGTTTTTATGTTTCCTTCCCCAAGGTATAAAGATATATTTTATTTATGATGTGTCCAAGAGGGGTGCTAGTCTTGGGGAACCTAGTGGGAGATAATGTGTCTCACACATTTACCAACATGTACATTTCAATATTTCCGAAGGAACTAAACTAACACAGTTTTTGGGTTTCTGTTTGCATAATGTTTTATGTACTCCCAAAAAAATGATGTAATGTCCTTGTACATTAAGGATGAGTTGTTATAAACCAGGACATGTGTCATTAGGGTGTGAGTGAGGCACCCTAGTGGGAATGTGGTGTAGGTACTCTTTTATTTATATGTTTCTTATTATGTTACTATAATTGGATGCATTATTTGGTCAACATGACTTGATGAGTATGGGTTTTATTACTTAACTTGTTTAGGTATTTGTTATTTTTCTATTTTATCTTTGGTGTATTAATATTCTATTTTCAAATGTTCATAAGAGACTTTGTTTAGGATATTACTAAGTATACTTGTATTCTCACCCTATTTATACATAATTTTTTATCTAGGTTTCCATGGGTCTTTGGGGATCGAGATGGACATTACTGGCTTGGGCGTTGGAGTTTTTGTTGAGTTACTACTGTAATATTTTCCTGATGTTTTACTTGAAGGATTTCATTTTATTTTTATAAAATTACACGCATGATGATATATAATGTTTTTACCTCATTTTATTATGTTGTGGATTCTTTTAGTGGTTTCATTATCTTATTTCCCAATCCATATTAAATAATAGAGGGTAATTCCTTTCATATCAGTGATTTTTTACCCTCGGTGTTATTCATCAACTTGAGGCCTACCGAAGGTGGGACATGGGGGTTCATTATCACCCTTTCTCCATTGATGTCCTTGAAGGGTTACCTTTGGATGGAGGGGGTCGTGATAAAGTGGTATCGTAGTTTTAGGTTAACATATGGGAATGAGTTTGGAGTTAGGAACTGTGAGTATTTCTTGGGTTGGTAGGGTTACAGTTCCAGTAGATCTTGGTGCATGACATAGGAAAGGGAGACCAGTTAGGAAATGGGATTTTAGCCTCCCCCCTCATGATATGATGTAAATACACTAAGCCTACCAAATGACCATGTGAGGTGGTGTTTCTTGTAGGGTAAATTCCTAGGAGGGGTACATTTATTATGATTGACTACACTTGTGGGTGAATGAGTTGGTTTTGGTAAGTTAATGAATTTGATTAAATTAATCATGAAATTTTATGTGTGATTCTATGAATGTACTCATGTGGTGGTTTGTAATTAACAATTATTGTTTGTTTAATTAGTCATATAATCTGAAAGGAAAGAGTATAATTATGGAAAATTGGACAAATCCATTTTCTTGGAACCTTATTTAGTCTTGAATGTGTTGTTTCCTTTACTCTTATAGCTTGAAACTTCATAAATTAAATTTATTTCCATAATTAAAATATATAACACAATGACCAGTTTTATTAACATTTAAATTTCTTATAGAAGCATTGTTAGTGTATTTTTTTTTGCAAATAGCTATTAAATTTTGAAATCCCCTATAAAGCATGTTACCTTGAGTAGATTTCATACTAACATGATAAAATAATTGTTATTAAAATCATGCTTAAGAATATTCTAATTTACATTTGATTTAATATGTTATGCATCACTTTTCCACTTGAATTTTTTCATTAGAACGTGTTAAAGAATTATTGTAAAACATGGTTTTGGACAATTATATTTTAAAATTTCTAAAATAACGACCATCTTGATTATTGACAATTCATCTAAAGATTTGTAAACTTTTACAAGAAGAAATTTCTCCCCCTTTTCTGGCATGATTATTGTTTTTTAGTATTAATATAACCATATATTGTAAGCAAGTGTTAGGCTAAAAATTCATGTTACATTATTTTGAAATTTTGGAAAATGATAATAATTATTTTTGGTAAACTGTTGAGAATATAAACTGTTTAAAATGATTAAACTTTTTATTTTCAAGGATGATAAGAAGTTTTAGTGTTGAAATAACTTTGTCTCGCATGTTAATGTGTGAATAGTTTTTTATGGGGAGCATGTATAATATTGAAAAAAAAATCATAGTAACTATGAAATTTACAATAGGTGAATCTTGAGAATGTTTCATGTTTAATATATTATATTTATAATACAAAAACATGTCATGTACTGGTCTTGTTGTATTTAAATATCAGATTAAAATCATGTTACCCTTATTATAGTATATAAACATGTTTTACCAAGAAATGAAATTTTTAATGAATGTTTAGTTCAAAGCACGATAAGAATAACATAGAATAATATGATAGGTGTGTTTTTTATATTTAACTTGGATGCATTTAAATCCAAGGAAAGATGTTTTCTTGGAAATGACTTGTAAAATAAGTGTTGTTTGTGTTTTTAATTTTTAGTTTTTCATTATAGTGTGGATATACTTTGCTAAAGACATGTTTACAAATTATTGAGTGATGTTATAAAGGATTTTTAAGAAGGGGAAGATAAAGGAAACACATGTTTTACTAATTTTAATGTTATATCTGTTATATATTCTCGATATATATATTAAAAATCATGGATATTAAGAGCCTTTCCAGTGTTGTTGTTGATATAATTATGGAACCCTTGTATGTGATTATTTAATATTACCCTGAATGAAATTTTCTAAGAACTCAAATATAGAAAATAACATGGTTTCCCATGAAATCATAGTTTCTTTGAGAATTACCTTGAAAACAATCAGAGTAAATGTGATGAAACCCCTTTTGTTACATTGAATTGAAGTATGTAAAAATTGGTTGCGTTGTGTGGTCGAGATGTGGCAGTTGTGATGTGGTGTGGTTGTGATGTGGTGGTTGTCGTGAGGTGGGGGTGTGATGTGGTGGTAGTGATGTGTTTTGGTTATGGTGTGGAGGTTGTGATGAGGTGTGGGTGTAATGTGGAAGTTGTGATGAGGTGTGGTTGTGATGTTATAGTTATGATGAGATGTAGTTGTGATGAGGCATGGTTGTGATGTGATAGTTATGATGAGATGCAGTTGCGATGTGGGAGTGGTTGTGATGTGAAATAGTGGAAATGTGGGGATTGTTGGAATGAGGAGGATGATTTGTGTGTTTTTTATGGTTTTACTAATGAAATCAGCCACCTCCCATAAAAAGGATTAATCACTTAAAGTCGGTAAATAACGAAAAGAGTTTTTTGGAAAATCTTGAAATTGATGAAAATAATATTTTGGCCACACTAGAATTATTATAAAAAAAGTGATGGAAGTGTTTCAATTCTATATTGTTAGTTGTGTTTTTTGTTATTTATTTCATTCTGGTGGAATGTGTTATGTCTTCTATCATGTGAATAGAGTGAACCCTTTCCCGCAACATGACATGTTATACTTTGACGTATTTTAAAACTAAACACGTGAGTCAGTGCCGCCCAAAGCGGATAATATCATGGTGTGGTGGGTAGGTTCTTTTGATTTGTTTACTTGTGGAAGCTTACTCTATATTGATATAAGTCCTTGTGTGGGTTTATAAATGTTATATGAAACACTTGGAATTAATTTTATGCACCTACGAAAAATAGAAATTTAAACACTAAATCTTTTGTAATTGTTACAAAGGTGTTCTCTTGGTAAATAACAATTCTTTTACAAACATGGAAACTTGTAAAACAGGATAAATTGGATTGTTCTAGCCTTATTCATTTTTTATGATGCATTCCATATGTTAAATTGGTTTATCCAATTTTGATGTTATGTGTCAATATTAACTTATAAAAGAGGATGATAAAGTTTTGATAGTAAAAATAAATATAATTTAATGGATGTGTAAAATTTTATATATATGCAAGTTATTAGGGAAATCATGTTAAATATGTAATGTTAGATATCATGCTAGAAATTATTTTGGAAAAGGAAATTTTTATTTGGGTATTTCATCCTTGTATGTCACCTTCATGTTGTGTAATAAAATTTAGTGATACCCCTTTGTAAAAATTGATTTTGTGGCAATGAGTTTCATAAAATAAAATTAGACCAATTGTTTTATAGAATTTCATTTGTTTAAAAATATATTTTGTTAGAAGTTTTTAAATTATTTTCATAAGGTATATTTTGATAAATACCATATTATAGAAAGTATTAATAATGGGTTTCATTTAAAATGGTCTTCTGACCTACCAGTTTTTCTTAAATAAAAGAGACTTAGAGAAATGGTTTTATTACTATGTTTTTGAACATAACATGTTTCAATATGAAATGTTTGGATACATGTCTGTAAATAGAGGAATTGTTTGGAATACATGTTTATCACCTAAACTAGAAAGGTATAATGAACTATTGTAATTATCTTATCGAATTCTGTTAATAGATTTTTATGCAAGTATGAAAATATTCCTTGTTTATGACATGTTAAGAATGATAATTATTGATAGTTATTAATTTAAATTTTTTTCCATGATAAATAAGGATAAATCATGTATGAATTTTTCATGTGATGTGATGCCTAATTGAAGTTGTTAAATTGAAAAATATAATAATGTTTTCTCTCACATGAAGTTATATTCCTTCATTTAAAATCAATGTGAAGTAATTGTTTCTAAAGGTTTCCTAATCTATTGTGTTGATTTTCTATAGTTGTTGGATTATTATGTATCAATTGCTAGTTTTTTAAATCTTTGTGTTATTATATTTGGTTGGGAGGTATATCCCCTAAGAGTTCGTCTTTAGAGTTTTTGTTTTCTTCCATGTATTGTGAGTTCCTTGAGAGGCATATCACAATGTGATTTATTTATTCATCATCCTTCCCCTATCCTTCCTGATTTAATTTTAATTATTGAGGATGATAATAACTTGAGAGGTATCTAATATAATAATTTCAGTTTTTCTCGAACCCTTCCTTTTATATTCTGGGCTGTTTGATAGTTCGAGACTGGTTTCAAAAAATTATATTTTATTTTGAATTGATTTTGTAATTTATAAATTATTTTTAAAATATTTTTATAAATTATGGACATAATTTAAAAGTACTAAATATTTATTTTAGGAATTAATTGGATGTTTATAAAGTTATTCAAATATTTAAGATTTTTTTTGGAATTTTTGAAATTATTTTATTAATATTGAAAGTGTTTTTAGAACAATTAGAAATAATAATAAACCATTCTCACAATTATTTATAATTTAGTTTGATTTAAAATGTAATATTTTCAATAGAATACTTACCCTTACACAGGAAAATGGAGTTATTTAAGGTTAATAGTGGTTTTTAATATCTTTCATAATGGTATGATTGAATTTTATAAATGTTTCATAAATGTATGTCTTGAATTCCATAAGCTATGTAAGGGTAAAATGGTTTTGAAGGTTTTGTGCAAGGATAAACTCCATTTTCTCCTTTTAGTATAAGGGTAATAGGATTATGTAAAGGAAAGTCCTCATTTTCATACATAGCGTGAAGTTATTCCCATTGCTTTGTAATGGTACCAAGGCAGCGTATAGGTAAGGCTATCTCATGTAAGGGTAAGGCTGTCTCATGAAAGGTTATGTTCCTAGGTGCGTAAGTGTAGCGGATAGTTTCACAAGGGTAATTAATAATTTTATAAGATCATGTAAGGGTACTCTAAATTCTACATAAAGGCCATACAAGTTTTCTAAATCATATATAAGGGTAATTAAAATATCGTGTAAGGTTAACATTGAATTTCCTTTATTATCATAAGGGTAATCCTGGCTCATGTAAGTGTACCGATGAATTTTCCATATCTACATAAGGGTTAAAGGTTATGGGTGCAGTGAAAGTGTCCCTCGATGGTATGATAATCTCATATTTTTTTTAAATAACCTTTAATCATTGATTCACATGATAAAAATGTCATTTATAATAAAAAATAGTGATTAATTGGCTAGATGAAAATACTGGAACTAGAAGAGAATCATCTCCACATGTAATTTATAATTTATTTATTAGATATAGAATTACCAAAATTTGTAATTCCACTTTCATGGATGATCCAGTTAATATGATCTTATCATACCATCATTGTGATATTGGATCCAAGTGAAGAATCCCTCTAGCAGCGATGCACACATGCACCACAATCTCAAAACAACATCGTAGAATTTCTGGGTGCCAGGATGACCGATCCTCATCGTTTGAATTGTTCAAGGTTGATCGCAACCAAATTATTCTTGAGAGGGGAATAACACTTGATTTTATCTCATTGTATTGATATAGGAATGTGGGAGAGCACTATAGATATCATGATCTTCCACTAGGGATTGAGAGAGTCTCATTCTATCCATTGTACACACCAATTTTTCTTTTGAAATTTATATAATTAGATATTTATTATGGAATATTTAGGGTTGTCAAATTGCACTCTAAACTCTTTCTATATTTATAATTCTTAATTTAATCCATGTCCAATAATAATAATAATAATAATTTTTAGACATGTGAAAAATATTTAAGAATATATAAATAAATATCATTTATATTATTACCTATCAGACCATTAAACTCAGTCTTCTTTCCCTCATAGTCATTTACCAATCCTTAAATAATGACTATTTATTTAATAAATAAATATTAATACATTATTCAATGATAAATATAATAAATATTATATTATCAAAACTAGAAAAAAATATTTATGATTGTTATTTAACTCAAGTATTCATTTGAATATATTGTGATTAAATTATGGCGATCAACCCAATCCAAAAAATATATATTATTTATTCTAAATTGTTAAATTAAATATCAGAATTTCACTTAGATTTTAGATATACTTAGTACCTCAAAGACACTTTCTTAGTATAATTAGGCATAACTTCCCAATGTCTAAGGTTATCATCTAGCAACATTTCAGGGAATCCATACAGAAAGAAGTTAATGTTTCAAAAACACCCAACCTCCCATGAAAATTTAACATGTTATATAATCCTCTTTATCACAATATCTCAAATCAAGTACGTATAATGTTGGCGTCATCAACCTATATGGTCGATGTCTCTTTATTTTAATTTCTAAAATTGAACTCACCCATTAAACACCATGGTCATAGATTTATTCTGGTAACTCTATTCTCATGAAAGGGACTGAGATATTAATTTTTTTCAAGAGAAAAAAGGGATAAATCCTTTCTCACATTATCCATTAATGCAATATCACTTGTGACGCACCCAATATATCCTACTTCCTTGTGTGAATATTTCATCATGGTTTTTATTATTACAATAAATCACATGATTCATGATATCTATCAATGATAATATTTAAGTCTAAGGATCAATACACACATCTGAAAAACATCCAGTGACCATGGAAATGTTGATATCCTATTTACAGATCTATTATCATAACATCATATCTTATATATTATCCAGGGGGGAACACCAAGATAATGTGTCTCAAAGTATTATGATCCTATTACCACTAATATCCTATATTTTATGAGTCCTATAAGAAAATATCAACCTATAATAGAACAAGGTTCAAGAATAATGTCGTGGTGCCTCTAGGTTCCCATCATAGAAGGGAAATTCTATGAAGTTTCAGCATGAAAGTAATTCTATATACATTATCACATACTGATATTATGAAAAAGAAAAGTCATGATGTGATAATAAAACTTATTTAATATGGAAAACATGTAATCAAGTACTAAGACTGTCAGTTCTAGGAAACCAACTCCAACAGACTCCCACTTCCCCTAGAGGAAACTATCAAAAGATTTTAGTCCACTAGATCTCACATGATACTCATGATTCTATTGTGATAAAGACTTTATTAAGTGGTCCACATAGTTTTACTCCATGGATACTCTTCTCAATGAAACTTAACTATATTCAGAGAAATCTCCCATGAGAAAAAACTTATGAATTATTTGAATTGACCTTTGGTGTATCCTTGTCTCTTTGGAGTGAGACACCATGATAGTTTCATCATAGTAAAATACGATAGGATATTTAATTCTAGGTACCACATCAAACTACTAGGAAAATTTGTGAATCCAAATTACTTCATTGGCTATATAAGAAGTTGTAATGTACTGGAACTCTACTATACAATTAGTGAAAACTGGCTACTTTGAACTCTTCCTTCCCATAATTTCTACATTTTGACAAAATAAATATCTATACTGTGAGTTCAAATAATTATGATCTATCTAAAAACAATAATACATATAATACCCTATGACTAGTTCTTTATCTTCTCCATACATGAGGATTATAGCCTTAGTACACCTCATATACTTACGAATATCCTTTAAAACAATCCAACATTGTTCACCTAGATCTGCTTTATATCTATCTACCACACTCAAGGAATAGGAAATATCAAGCCTCATACATGGCATGACATACATGATAGATCCTATCATATAAGCATATGAGATCTTACACATTCTCTATCATTAATCTTGAGTATGAGGATACATTTTCTTGGAATAATGTATAGAATGTGACACTAGAACCAATCCTCTCTTGGATTGGTCCATACCAAACCTCTTCACTATCTAGTTAATATATGTACCTTAACTTAGTCTAAGCGGCCTCTTGGATCTATCACACATGATTTTGATATCTATAATGTAGGACACTTAATTCATTCTTGGAGAATAAATTTCTCAACTATGCCTTAACCTCTTGTAAAGTCAGTCTATTGCTTCTAATTAGTAATATGTCATCAACATACACCACTAAAACAACAACCATACTCCCACTAAACTTATTGTAAATATATGGCTCACATTCATTCTTAATGAAACCAAATTCTTTTATGGATTCATGGAATTTAATATTCCATGACTTGGATTCTTACTTTAATCCATAAATTGATATCTTTAACTTTTATACCATTTTGGTATTTCTTGGAGTCACAAACACTTCTGGATGGGTCATATACACATCCTCTTGAAGGTTATCACCAAGGAAGTTTGTTTTAACATAAATTTTTCAAATCTCATAGTCACGGTAATATACTATGGAAAGTAACATTCTTATGGACATAAATAATAAAAATATAGAAAAGGATTCATTATAGTCAATGTATTGATGTTGTCTAAACCCTTTATAGATTATTCATTCTTTATAGGTTTTTTTTACTTTACAATCTATGTAAAGTTTTATCTTGAATAAAAATTTACACCCAATAGGTTTTATATCAATTGTAAGACCAATAAAAACCCAATTTTGATTTTGATAAATGGAATTCATCTTAGAATTCATGTCTTCTTCCCATCTTGAAGCTTCTGAGCTCTTTATTTCCTCATTGTAGGAGAGATGGTCATCATTGTCAACTAATAACAATTCACTGTCATCAGTGACTAGAAAATACTCTATCATTTTTTCTCTTAACTCTTTATCACCTCTACATAGTACTTGTGTTTCATGAACAACATATTCCATTGGGACCTATGGAATTGGTTCATATAACAACTCTTGTGTATCTTGAGCATCAACATCATCGAAGTCAATATTTATTCAACAATCCCCCTTGGGGATGTGATCCCTCTCTAGAAATATGACCTATATTATGAAATTTACTTTCTTATTCAAAAGGTTGTATAAATAGTATTACCTTATTTTCTTGGGATACCATATGAAGATATAATTCATGCCTCATGGTTCTAGTTTGTTGTTTGAGCAAGCCTTAACATATTTTTCACAAACCAATGCATGAACATGTGACAAAATGGGTTTCTTTCCCCTCCATAAATCAATGGGAATACCATTTTCCACTTCGTATGGTACACAATTTAGTATTTATTATGATATCAGTAATGCATATCCCCAAAAGGATAAGGGAATACTTGGGTGACACATTATTGACCTCACCATGTCCAACAAGGTAAGGTTCCTCCTTTAACTAACACTATTCCAATGTGGTGTATAAGGATGATTGAGTTGAGATAAAATATCATAATCCCATAGAAATTTGATAAATTCATGGTTAATATATTAACCACCGTGATCTGATTGAAGTTTTCTTATCTTATTATGAAGCCGATTCTCAACCTCATTCTTGAACTCTTTAAAAAAATCAAAGGATTAAAAATTATACCTCATTATGTTGATATAACCATACCTACTATATGCATTATTAAAAAAAATAAAGTATGAGGATACACCTCTATATTTTACTTGAAAAGGTCCACACACATAGGTGTGTACTAATTCTAGAAGAGTTGTGGTCCTCTCACCTTGACCACTGAATGGTGGTTTGTTCATCTTTCCTTGTAAATAAGCACAACATCTTTCAAGTGGATTTAGCCCAAATATTATAAATAACTATATTTATAGGTATTTTTTCAAATTCTTATCATTTACATGATCGAGACGGTGATTCCATAACTGGGTGTCATATGAGTCATGCATATTCCTTTCTCTACAAATTTACAATATTTGTTTTTTTTAATTTTATACATAGACCATTATTCAACTGTGCTATACCATAGCATATATTATCTTTATAAAATTAGAAACATTTATTTATAAATCCCTATCTAATAATGAAATGGAAATAATGTTCCTGGTAACAATAGGCACAAAATAAAAATTCATTGAAACCAAAATCAATCATGTCACCAATTTGACATGGTAGTCTCTAATGCCTAGAGTATCCATCCATTCTCTATTAGAAGCCTAAAAATCTATGTATCCTCTTGAAACCTTACAATATATACTTGGTTCATGTATTTGGATACAAATGTGAGCACCACATATAGTATCTAATCCTCAACTTGTAGATATAAAAATATTATTCTTGATAATGAACGCACATGAATCTTCCCCTTTATTATTTTGTTAGGTAAAATTTGTCTTCTAGTGGAATTTCTTACCTCCATAAAATAATACTATAACCTATCAATTTTATTTCCTTTGGATCTTATTCTTCTTCAAAGGATGGTTCTCTGGTGCCTTAGACAAAGAATGATTTTTTGGCCCAATTTCCTTATTCATCTGTTTCTTATTCACCACAAGTACAATGGTTTTGTCACATCCCATGTCATTATCAACTTGGAAAATAAGTGTAAGATGTTCCGATAGTGTCTTATCACTATTTCACATTTTATAATTCCTAATAAAATTAGAGTAGATTCTAGGTATTGAGGATAGAATGAGATCTGTGTGTAGCTCATTAGGGATCTTAAACCCCAAGATGTTCAGGTGATCAATGTTGCCAATCATCTTTTCTACATGTTCCCCTACGAACACCATCTCTCCAAGATTACATATGAGTAGTGAATTGGAGATCATATATCTCTTAAATATTTCCTTCTCTTTATAGAGATCCTTAAGGTGATAAATGATGTTATGCACATCCATATCCTCATATTTCGTTAGTATATTATTGGAAATGGAGGATAACATAAAAAATTGGACATCCATAGAATTATAAACATGTTTAAAATAGAGGATACTTCTTCCTAATTATACTCTTTGGTAATAAACATAGGAATTGGGGTTTTCATCACATATGATTACCGTTCATGGCATAGTATAATACATAAGCATCTATACCATTCATGGAAATTCACACTTGTGAGAAGGCTATCCTTCTCATGCATAGATCAAAATGATATTGTTTAATTAATTTGATTTTAAATTTATACAAATTAATAGATGATAATTAGTACTTAAAAAACAATTGATAAATTTAAATTTATTCAAATTCCATTAATCTCTAATTATTTATCGAAACCCAATTGTCATCACCATCAGTTTTGGAATATATTTTCACATAGATATTCTAGTGACAGTGATCCATATTCCCTTTATCATAACCCATACTTGGGCTTAATAAGTTATTTTAAAGGATTTAGGTAGGTGTAACCTAACAAATACATTAACTTGTAGTTCCTTGATCCATTGATTGGACACAAAAATCCTAAAACATTGTTTTGAGGATTTCCTCAACTGTTTCCTATTAGTTACACAAATTCCTACTTGGGTAGTCAACCCTTGATGTAAATTAAGTTATGTAAACCCAAAACATCAAGATAAATATGCCATGATAATTGAAACCACCCTAACTTGGTTTTGTAAAATACTTTGAACTTTGAGGTTGTTTCTAACATAAGTAGTGGAAAGCTATGCTAGCATAATATTTTAGTTGATGGATTTCTATCCTTATGTGTAAATATAAATTTATCCTTTTACATGATTTTTTAATATTAAGTGAATTTTACATCACTTAATAACTATGTATGATAAAACATTTAAACATTGTCGAATTATATATTATTATATCTTAAATGCTTTTAAATTCATTTATTAGGTGATCTCACAACATTCACAAGCATAAATTATTAACCATGCAACTGATAGAAATAAAATATATGTGTTATGATCATGATATTCTATAATCATTAGTTTATCTAAAGGATGAAAAAACCATCCTTGAACCTATGGTAGAACACACATTGAATAGTAACTTGGTTTATGTTGTAGCATTCATAAATTTCTTCTATGTATTGCCTTGATTGGTTTCACCTTGATTCATTGACTTGGACCACCTGCACTTGCCTGAGAGCTCCCCCCATACATAATCATTAACCCACACATCAGTGATAGTATCTAATTGAATGGATAAATGGGGTTTACATAAAAAATTATGGGCACACATGAACTTACATAACGAGGAGGATAGGATGACACACAACCATCAATAATAATTTAACCATAATGAATTAAAAAAAACAATCACGTACAAGGGTTGGTATAATCTCATGATCATTTTCGCATCAAGAAATGAGCATACATTTACAATGTAGTTGTCAATTACTTCAATTCATTCTTTAATTAAGATAACATTCCATGAATTATACCAATTAAATAAATTTATTTTTAATTCCATCCTACCATCCTTAACTCTCAATCATCTTTATTTTAAAAAAAATATAACTTCATTTATAATTAATGTATGGTAATGACCCAAACTTTTATTAATGAAAATTACTCTTGATATGATTAAATGTATTATTATGTAAAATGGTTATACAATACATATTCACTTCCTTGGTTTTATGTTTTTGGATTTTAAAATAACTTTAAGAATTTTTACCATTGCTAATATAGCCGTTGGATAGTTATCACATGATTAGTATAAATACATGGCTTTAACAAATCCAATTTACTGAGAAAAAGGAAGTGATGACCTCATCAAATAGATTTTATCCATACGAAGACCATTTTTCAGAGATCTAAAATGTGGTAGCGTCACTGGACTTCACTCTTGACCACGCCCAAGCCGAGCTTCAACACATTAAGCTTGAACGAAACTTCCTATAGGAGAAGTGGAAGTTAATAGAGATTACCACCCATGAGATGTTATCTAAGCTGCCCAAGAGTCTGTCACCATCGCAAACCTTACCATTAGGTCTTATGTAGGTGTTATAATGGGTTATGTAATAAGACCCAAGCACTATGACTATGTGCACTAGTTTTTTATAAAACAAAGAATATACATTCATTTTATTATTGTGAATTTGTAAATGGTTTTTAAAGAATAAATAGTGTTTTTTGTTAATATTCAATTAAGAAATATATTTTGATGAATTAATGGATTTTTAAATTAAATAATATTTTAAGAAAATATTATTACTAAACTACTTTTTATTAAATATAAGTGATCGTATAATTTTTTATGAATACAATTGAAATTTTTATTGTGGTTTGAAAACTGTTTTTGTCAAAACCCATCAATTTTCAATAAATGTTAGTTTTTATTTTAAAATTAAAAAATCACATATTTATAAAATTATTTAGATAAAATTATTACCATTTTTGGATTTAGGACGTCGAAATTATATAACAGTGAAATTTTTCATAATTTTCTGAGATAGTCGAATTTTTGTGTAAAAATTAAATACCATAATGTGTTTTATGAAATCATAATGACCTAATAGTGATGTAATAAAATAAAATAAAAATTATGTTAGAAAAATATATTTTTTATCTTTAAAATAAATTGATTTTATATATTTTTTTGATTAATTTTATGGTGCCTTAGTGGACCGTCCAAGACTTATAAAATATTTTAACTTTTTAAAATAATTTCCTTGAGAGTGTGACTCACCTCCACATAAGAAAGCCTAATATTTTAATAAGTTAGGACATTGGAATTATAAAATAATTTTTTCCACTCAAAATTGGAAAAAAATGGGAAAAATAATGGGATTGTTTCTGGTTTTAATTAGTTCAATGTGTGGTGTCCAAAACCAAAATAATAAATAATTCCCTCTCTTTTCCTATATAAACCCACTCAATTTCCCATTCCTCATCACTCAAAACCTTTGTAGCTCAACCAACCTATACCCTATTATCTCTATAATCATCCCAAGGTGCCCCAATCTCCCTATAATCCTCTCTTAAGCCTCTCCCAAGCCTTTGGGATTACACTTCCAAGTAAGCGATTTCTTCCCTTCTCATTTTATCCAAATTTATTTATGTTGTTATACCCTTTTATCTTCAATTAGAAATGTTTATGTATGATTTATCTCCCCACCACACTTCCCTCCTTATGTTTTAATGATTAGAGACCTCTTTCTCTCTCATTAATTCCTCCCATGTAAATCCGTTACCATGTTGAAATTCCGCAAGGAATTTATCTCTTCTCATTTACATTTAAGAAATTATTTTATATTTTGCATCTAAATTCCATTATATATGTGGGTATATTATGTTCTATGACCCCATTACTATCCATTTCATGTATAAATGATGATATACCCCTTTCTCTCTCATCATCCCATTTTACAATTTCTATTTGACGTCGTTATGCTACAGAAGTTACACCAAAATTTCCCAGGTCAAAATCATCGTGTAAGTGAATACCATTCCCATTTCTCTATCAAGGGTATTCACTTTTATGCACATGTACTTGTTAATTGAGGACATAAATTTATGTATTCCACTTATATTATTTGTGGAATAAATTATGATGTTTAATGAATCCATGTTTTATGATCCATGTGGCACACTTATGCATTAAATGTAATGTTTATAAAGGGTGCGCCCTGATAGCACTCCAATGCATTGAGTAAAGATTAGTATCATGATACGTCAAGTGTAATGAGGGTTTACTAATGCTAATTCAAGTTCAATTAGGGTTTAATCATTCTAATTCAAGTGCAATGAGGGTTTACTCATGCTTCATGTGCAATGAGCCTTGGCTTATGCTAATATCATGTTAAATGTGGTTGCCACATTTCCATGTTATGATAATCATGCTATATCATGCCTTTATATTCATTCTTCTCTTATGCTCCATTGATATTCCTATTTCCTAAAATTTATTGTATTCTTCATTTTATGACTTTTTTACTCCCTTAATAGGATTTATAGCTCACCCTTTTCTTATGTATGTCCTCAAGTTATCCTATGCAATGCTAAGTACGAAGGAATGTTGTAGTCATGTAAAAGTAGTTTTTAATAAAGATGTTGTATTATTTATGTCTAAAGTTGTAATGTAATATTACTAATCCCAAAATATACTATACCTCTTGATCTTCTAGGTTGTATTAAGTGAACTTTTATGTAATAAATCATGTTTAAATGTGTAATAAAGAGCAGTGTTTTTATATATATTACACATGTGTATTTAGAGGCAACTTCGTGTATTCATCAAAAAGTTTAACATAGAAATTAATTTAATATATAATTTTTAATTAAATGACATGTAATGTAATGTCGAATGAAATACACAGGGAAAACATAATCAATAGGTTAAATTATACATTTAATTATTATTATTTTTGGAAAATTTGATAACCCTGATGGTAGAAGACTACACGACATGTAGTATTTTTCCTAGTTTGTACCTATCTTCTACCTGTATCTACATCACATGCCTTGGGACTGGGTGTATTCCTTTCCTGCAGGTTACCTTAAGGTACACAATTTTTAGTACAACATACATGTCTTGTAACCATGGAGCTTCATGATATTTCTGTCACAATGTTGTGTATATAATACACGGTTTGTAGGAACACCCCATATTCTTGGAAATGAGAAGATAGGGACTACACATCATGTAATGTACGTACACCGTTATTATTTCTACATGTCATGTGAGAGTCTCTATTGATATACACATCAATCGACTTTTTTCAGATCATATATCTGATGAAGTTAGATCTATCAAACTATATCGTGAGATCTAGATATGAAAAAAATTACATGATGTGTATACATGAAGTATATATTTGGAACTTTGGTTTTTTCTAGGATAAACCTTTACCTCCTCCAGATGGTATGAATTAAATTATCCTTCATTTTTAATAAATAATCGATTGTTGGTTATGTTATCAAGAATAGAGAAATGGATAGGAAGATAATGTCAAATATTAAAATGAGTCATTTTATATAAAATAAAACACGAATAGATAAAACCAACTAAAAAATAATAAATTATTAAAAATTAAAAATTTGATCACTATAATACCACTTGTATTTTCTAGGCGTAGTGATATAGCCCTTCGATGGTATGACTATCTCAACATTTAGTCATAAATCACATGTAATCTTTTCTTCAGATGATCAAAATGTCATATACAATGAAAAAAATAGATTACATGATTATATTAAAACACCAAAACCTGAATTGAAGGATCTTCACTTGTAATATATAATTAATTTATGAGTAGATATAGAATTACCACATCTTGTAATTCTACTTTTGTTGATGATTTGATTTAAAAGATCTTTTAGTTCCATCATTGTGCTGAAGGATCCAAGTACAGAAACCCTCTATCAAGGATCCACACAAACACACCACAATATCTGAATAATGTTGTAGAATCACTCATTGCTAGAAAAACTATTCTAGATCCCTCACATTGTTCGTGGTTGATTATAGAAGAATTATTCTAAATATAGGGATAAATATTGATGTTATCTCATTGGATTGAGAGAGGAAGGGTGGAGAGAACTATATATATCTTGATCTCTCTCTAGTATTTGACAGAGTCCCACTATCTATTTTTCACACCAATCCTTTGTTTCAAAAGTGATATATTTAGATATTTATTATGGCAGGGTTAGCGTCACAAAATTGTATACTTAAATATTTACATATTTATAATTATTAATTAACCCCATGTCCAATAATAATAATAATAATAATAATAATAACAATAATATTAATCTCTTTACATGTGAAACACCTTTAAGAATATATTAATAAATACCATTTATATTATTTCCAATCATGACATTAAATTCTATCCTCTTTCCAACATTGAAATTTGCTGATCCTTAAACAATGAATATTTATTTAATAAATATATACATCACTATATGACTTTCCTCGACGACTTGTATAACCCGAATGTCTGATTTTTACTGAACAATAATATATCAATAAAATGTTATTATTTCAAATAATATTATATAACCTAGCTGTTAAATTAGTGGTTATGAATATTATTATCTAATTTATTAATATATATATTTTAAAAATATATAATATGAATTCATAGGTTACCAATTAATTATAAATGAATATGAAAACAGATTTAATATACAGGAAAATATTATTATTTTTATAGTCACAAAGATGTTTTAACCTAATAAATTAAATTAATTACAATTAGTGAGAGATATTAATTTAATATATATTTTTTATATTCAATAAAACATTTTTGATATTCATCCAATAGATTCGATAGACATAAGATAAAAACAAACTCAATTTTATGCATAAAAACCTGTATTTTTTTTATAAATATTGTTTTACCGCCTTTTAATGGTGAACCCATTTTAAATCCATTTTTTTGGAAATTATATAGATTCAATATGTCAAAATAAACTTCATATTTGGAAGTGAAACATAAAAAATAATTGAGGATAAATGTTTGGTATTTTTTAGTAAGATTTCATTTTTTAATGAATAGTTAAAAATATTAGATTTTAATTCAAATCTACATTTTCATTTAATTTCTTTATAAGGATACATTACATTTTCAATTAGTTTAAAAGTTTAATTATTTAATAATATTATAAATTAATCTAATTTAGTTCATTGGAACCAATTTTACATTCAAATTGGATATAAAAACATAGCTAACTTTTGATCATTTTTACTTTAAAAACCTGCAGTGTCGCCCTATCAGTGAGATTAATTTTAAATTAATTTCTACCACTTATGTGGTTGAAATTTTTAAAAATTAATTCCATATTTGGAATAAGAATAATTTATAATTTATAATAATTTCATATTTTTTTTACCAAAAATATTAGTGAATGTAATTAAAATTAATTACATCAATTAAGGTAAAATTAAGCTTAACTAAGAACTAAACCTTAAATTTAAGACTCAAAACGACCAATAAAATTTCCCAAGAGCCATTTTATATATATTTTTCTACCCTATACTCACTTTTATAGAAATTTTTTATTTATTGGATCCACTTGAAACATAAAAACTTGGGTGGAATTCTCTCCTCAAATATTTACAAGAGTGCCACTCTTTCTCCACTATAAAAAGGCCTCCTCTACCCCCAATTCCTCTCACCTCTCAAGCCCCTTGGATCACCCAAAATATACTAAAATAATCTCCCAATATCCCCCTTCCACCTAGAATCATCCCGTTGTACAAAAAGAAACTCATGGAAGCCTTTTGGCACAAACCAAAAGGAGTTACCTGATTAAGAGGCAACGTTTTCTCTCAAGCTCCTATGTTTCATTTTATTTCCCACCCCATCCAATATATTTATTCCATGATTGTATGAAAACACTAGTATCAAAAATATACTAAGATTTTTTATGCTATTTATTTTATCTACACTTAAAAACACCTCTATCTAATGGGTAACAAACCTACTGTTTACATGTACGGCGAACTACCGCTTCGCTAAATGATGATTGTTCATTTTTCCTATAACGCCTCTCATGGAAGAAATTATGATGGAAAATATATTTATATATATAATATATTATATTTATTATGTTTTAATCTTATATGTAACACCCCAGGATTTCAGAGTGTGTTATTTCTTAAAAATAATTCAATAACTTGCACTACACGCAACACCGAGTTCAATCACACCATTAAAAGAGGTCATGAATAGTATTAACTACATTTTGAACTTTATATAATCCTTATAATTTTAGAATCCCTATTATGAGTTTCTTAGTCATATTGCAAGAACAGATTCATTTTCAGTATTTCACTTTTATCAACTTCTAATAGTGAAACCTTTTTAAATACAATATTTTAAACTTTTTTACTAAATGGGGACATCAAAAATTTAAAATGAAACATCCCAAGCTTCCACGGTACGCTTTCCTTTGAATAAAACAGTAGCGTGTGTTGTACGCAACTTCGAGTTCTAACACACCGTATCCAATCAAACTAGCTGTTATGAATAGTAATACCTACGTTTTGAAGTTATATATATTTTATATTTTAAAATGGACTTCATTTTTGGATTCGGAATATCAAATTTAGCCTAAGGTGAAATTTTGGTACTTTTCGGATAACTTTCATATTTTGATGAATAGTGAAAATTACTAAATTTTAATTAAAAACAACTTTTTTAATCAAAATAATTAATAGTGATAAATTATGAATTTGAGTGGTTTTGAAGTATATTTAGAATATATTTTTACTATTTAATATAATGTTGGTCATTGGACATAATTTTACAATTAAACCGAACATAAACAAGTGTCAATCTTTTGATAGTTATTATCTCTTAAAAACACGCTTTTTGTTTTGACAGCGGGAATTAATTTTAAATTAATTTCTGCCACTTCTGTGTTTTGAATTTAGGAAAATGGATTCCATATTTGGAATCAGGATGTTCAAATTGTGTAAATAGGTAACTTTTATTTTTAGACATTTTGAATAGTTACTGTGGTAAATATTTTATTTACCATGGTTAAAGGGTAAATCCGGTAAATAAGGGTTAAAAAATAATATTATAATAATACAAAATTACCCTAAAACGTGTCCTAACCTTATTATTGGACACATACCCGACCATGGGCATCCTTGGGTCAATTTGGGGACCCCTTGGAGCCACTTGTATGTGGTAGGGACACATTATATTAATAAAGTTAAAATAAAATTAAAAATGGCATAAGCTTACATCTTTTAGAAGAACAATTTTTACATAGGGTTATACATGTTGGATTTTCGATTATAAATATTCATTAGAAATCTAAAAAGATTTCCTACATAATGATATTTTATTTATAATTTTTAGACATCAAATAATTTAAATTATTAATGACACAATAATGATGCAATGTTTACCTCATTAATAAATCATTTAAATAAATAAGATTATAATGATTAAAATATTATCTAAAACCTGCCAATTCTTATTGGTTGATGTTATTTAGAATATGAGTCATCTTATCTTCGACCTCAATGATTTTTGGACCATTATAAACCGAATATAATTATATTATAAAGTAATACTTTCACTCTTTCCTAAAGAGCCCCTCTTCTCCCTTATAAAAGGAGACCACTTCTACTCATTCCTCACACCACTCAAGCCACTTGGCTCGTCCAAACTCTGCCCAACTAAGCTCCCCACATCCCTCTACTCCTCCTTGAAGCTTTCCCTTAGGCAGAAATCATTTCAAGAAGTCCTTTGGTTCCAACCAAAGCGAGTTACCTAAATTAAAGGTAACGATTTCTCTTAAATTATTTTCATTTATTTTGCTTCTCCAACCCCCAAACTCTTTTTATTTCCTTTCTTTTGTAACAACACCAGTATCCTCAATATACTAGGATGTTGTTATAAGAAGTATTAAAACTACACATACACACAACTCCATCTAATGGATGATGAACATAATGTTTCTGTGGATGGCAAACTAACGCCTCACGAAACGATGATTGTTCAAATACATCTTACCGCCTCTCATGGTGGCCATTATGATGGCACTATAATTAAATATGATATTAATGATATATATTTTATATATAAGCTTCTGTAATTCTATTTTATTTCATACCATTATTCGTTTCATGTTGTATATACATACGATAATTTCATTTGAGGAAGTGCGGACTACCGCCCCCTTAAAATGATATGACTCGTTCATACCACACATGGAACGTATAAAGGATTGTGTTAATGAACTTAAGTAACATTTATAAAATATTATATTATACTGGAATAGAAATATACCTATGTATAATTTTTATTCGATTCTTTTAAAATAAAAATTAAATGGAAGTAGCGTTCGTGCGTACGTACGGACTACCGTCTCCACGAACACGATGAGATTCATTCTCCATCATATCCATTCAAGTATAATTATCATTTGATGATTTAAAAATGATGTTTAAGGACTTGATACCATTCTGGATTTAAATAATATACAACTTATCCTTTACAAACATGTCTTACGTAACAAAACATACAAAAGCAAACAAGTAAGTTCACACCCGAAACAGCGATAATACTAAGATATTATTATCAAATCAATATTAAAAGATCATATATGATATCATATTAATGTATATGATTCTCGTATAATTTAATAACAATTATTTCACCATTATATAGGAGGTTAACCTACCCCAACCAAGGAAATGTACAAGGTAAGGGTTATTTCACAATCTCTTCATTATCTGAGGTTGTTTATACGTAATAATCTACTGGGATATCTTTATCATCCACATCCATGCTTCATTGAAATGTATTTCAAAACATTTTTACTATTTACAAGAATATGGGTTAAAGTCATTTATACCCTTGTTTGACTTTTTATAAGAGGTTTATAAAGGAATCTTTCCGTCGTTTTCAAAACAAGGTCCTTTTTAACCTTTTCGACTGAATTGAGGTAAGAATGTTTTTAACTTATACGGCGGGTGCGGTTATTTTCCGCCGTTATAAAATCGTCGAAGCTTTCCATACAAGCTTATAAGAATATTTTCAAAGAAAATGTTTTATTTTATATGGATCTTAAATGATTTCAAAATAAAAGGAGATACTTCTTTAAAAAGAATTTTGATTTCATCTATGTCAACATCCTTTGATGGATTTTAAGATTATTTGAAGTTGATTTATTATGATACAAAACTTCTATATTGTATTGAAGTTTTTGTGATATGTTTGACTGTGGATGTGCTATTTTTATACTATTCATAGTTTATGGTGAAATTATTGACATTTCGTATGCTAGTTTTAATACGAATGTTTATGTTATGTTTAAACCTTTTCATATGGGAATGCATTGGACTTAATAAGTGACGGGTGGAGCCCGCTATAGCTCCTCGATGCATCGGTAGGTCTCATGAGACAAACTAGTGTCTTGGCACAAGGCCTTGACAAAATATTATTTGTAGTCTTGGCACGAGGCCTTGGATATGTGGTTATGATAGTCTGGCATTATGCATTCCAACATTATGAAAGTGGTTATTGATTTTTGCATGTGATTATTCGATTAGTAGAATATCCATGTGAATAAGTAAATGGCATTATTTCATTTTATTTATGTCATACCATGTTGAAAGTTCATATTTAAAAGACTTTTGTTTTAGTTATACATTGCCTTAAATGTTTATTCTTATTTATGAAAGTTTCTGCTATATTGTTATCCTTACTGGGCATTTGAGCTCACCCCTTTTCTATGTTTTATTTTTCCCAGGTAGTGAAGAAGTAAATTATGAATGACTTGCAGGGATATTATGAGGGGTTAATAGTGTGGATATGAAGACTTTTTTGTTGTAGTAGTTTTTCACTTTGAAATGTAATGTAAAACTTTATGATTATATCTAGTGTTTCCAAGGCTACTAAACCAATCGGTCTTTCGGGATTTGATCTTCTTGTGATCATGCCAATGTTATGTAATTAATGCACCGACTCTGGGAAACTAGGGTCGGGGCGTTACATTATATATTCCTTTTACAGCACACATATTTTTTACTTTCCCTTTGGTTAAAATACAATAATTCCGTTTGAGGAAGTGTGGACTACCGCCCCCTCAAAGCAATGAGATTCGTTCACACACTACATGGAATGTAGTTAGGATGGGTTTAGTAAAATTATATGATATATATAAAAATATAATTATAATTTAATGATATTTTATGCATATATACACATATTTCATTATCTTTCCTTCTTTAAATACAACAATAAAAATAGAGACAACGTTCATGTGTACATACGGCTTACCGTCTCCATGAACAATTTATTCCATTTAATAATTCCATATTATATAGATTATTATAATAAAAATTTACTGAAAATAAATTATATATATATCATGGATTAAATTATAGAATCGTGATATAAGTATAAAGTCTGAATATATAACAAATTAAGATACATGCGAAGAACAAAGCAGATATTAACCAAAGTGAAACCTAACATAGAATTGTTAACAAGAGGGTAATATAAGGTCATAATAAAACCATATATAGTATTATATATAATAATAAAATTATGTAAAACATGTAAAATAAATTTCAATTTATTATATAGGTGGTTTTAATTAGTATGATGAAAGTCAAGACACAAGGTAAGAGAATTTCATCTCACTTTTTATTTTCATGAGATACATGCTTTATTTACCACCCATTACTTTTGTGTGGTGTGTATAATTCCTAGGGATGTATTTTATTATTCATATAAATAAATTTATGGGTATTTACATATCCATTTTATTAAATTTCTCTCATGGGGTTTATGTTTCAAAATTTTCCAAAATCGGTAAAGTAATTTTGTCACAATTTTCGTTCCTTTAGACACATGCCATGTTATGGACATATATTTTTCCATGAGGCATATATAATAACTTTGAAATGTTATATCATGAATATTATTCTTTTAATGATATTTTAAGCTTCATTTAATTTCATCTACTTAAATGGGGATTATGGTTCAAAGTTACCAAGTGGTAAGAGTTTATTGAAATAATCTCATCACTTTTCGAGTTTGTTTATGTTTATACTTCATTTGATGAAATATTATGATCCATCTCTCAAGAAAACTCATTAATTTTCTTCTCTTCTGGTTATTCATGATATATTCATGTATTGTTACCATTTTTCCAATCATTGTTACATAATATAGTAAAGAAAACATTTTTAAGAAAACCTGATTGTACCCTCTCTTCGGGAAAAAATCAATGTTCCTTCAAAATAAAGTTTTCTAGAAAGGGATTCAAAGAATATTATACTATTATCCTAAAATATTTGAAATAAAATTTTATACATTTTTTCTTTTACCAATGTTTTAAAAGGAATATTTTGGTCACTTTTTGAAGGAGGCATTTTTTAACGTTTTTACCATGCAAAAAGAATGTTTTTTACCTCATACGACATATACATATTTACCCACCATCAATTATTTGATGATTTATTTTCATGTTTAAAAGGTTAATGTTTAAGAAAATGTTTTTTAAATATATTTCCAAGGAAATGGTTTTCAAAATGTTTTCATGATTCTTTTATAAGTTTTTAATGAAAATGGTTTTCAAAAGGTTTTATGTTTTAAAGTGCCATTTTTAAAGAAAAAAAAGGACATTTACATCAAAAATTGTTTTTAAAATACGATTCCAAGTTATTTTACATCTTTTTTTTGGAAGTGACATGGTTTGGTTTCCCGATCCATACCAAAAGAAATTTATTAAAATGAAAGAGTACAGTGAAAACACGAGGTGTAGTCAACCTACACCAGTATAAACAAACAGACCTTCCACAATATAGAGCAAAAAAGAAAACCCAGACTAACACATAAAGCAGAACAGACTCTGAAAAAAAAACGTGATACAAACCCAGATGGTACAGCTTCAATCCCAAAACTTCAAGAATATCCTCCTGAAGTTCGCTGAAAAATAGATCTTGTAAGAGAGATCACACAGATCATGTCAGCCAAAACAGAGGAAATAGAAAATCAGAATCCAATCAGTTACTTCCCTGTAACCCCAAAGCTCCACAGAATAAAAAACAACCAGTCCCAAGCTGAGAAAATATCCAAAAAATCTCTTTCCTCCAGACATGTAGATCTTCAAACCAGCCATCTCCAAAATTTAGTTCAGAACCAATAAACATATGACATCCTCAGCAAGCTTCAAAGGTTCTTAGAGGGTAGAGAAATAAGCCATCAATCAGGATTGCATCTGAACTTGAGAGAACTGAACCTCCATAGCTAGAAGTGTACAACAATTCCAAAGCTAAAGACCAACCCAGGAAAGAGCAGATGAATAAATCCTTAAAAAGCAGCAGGTTGTACAGAGCAGTCCATACATTCGCAGTAAAGATGGACAGTGATTGCAGAATAGATTAGGTGGGGAGCAGGAAAGACAAATCTGATCAAAATCTCCCCAAACAACCAGAGAAGCATAAAAACAGTGCATCACAAAACATATTTCAATTCAGACCAAGAGAGATTGAAACATCAATCTGGAGCATCAAATCAGATTTCCCAAACATCTTGAACAAAGTAGTAAACCATGACAAAGAATGTCAGAACACCATCAAACAAAACCCTCCATAAAAACATCCAAACAAAATATTGAAGTCTGTCTGTATCTGTCATCCAGTAACTCATTGCTCAATAATCCCATGAGAACAACAATCCTAGTAATCAGGATATGAGAAAAGTATAAGATCCCAGCACAACTCATAACAAGAAAGAGTCTCCTAAAAACAGCCATAACAGGAGCAACCAGTCTCCAGAGATGCAACTATATAACCCAGCTGAAGCAAAAGAGAACAGAAGGAAAACAAAATGACCATTCTTATTGAGTCGACAAGAAAAAAGCATTTCTTCTAAAAGAGAAACAACATGAAGATTCAAAATACATCCAAACAAAGACTAAACAATATAAACAATGGAACCCAGGAGCAGATCTTATTGCCAATCAATGCTCATGAAATCAAAAATTGGATCTTTGTTGAATTCCTCAGCAACTTTAATTAACATCCTCTTTCTAATATCCAGGTAATCCTGAGCAGTTATATCACCATTTTTATACCTTCGAAAGGTATAATTATCATTCTCCATAAACCAGGAATCAAGTTCCTTAGGAAAATCCAGGTCATTATCATATTGGTAAGCATCCATATATGCAGGATCATTTTCATCACCTTCACTTGAGGAAGAGTCAGAACAATCCGAGGATTGTGAATATTCAGGTAGTGGTTCAGTAGGTAAAGGTTGTGGAGGAACCTCCAGGATAGAACTTTTGGCCGCTAATGATCTTGTGATAACAATTCTCTCATGAGTGACATTAGCTCTTTGTATTCTAGTTTTCCTAGGAATTGTAGTAATGAAACCATCAGAGTCCACATTGGTTTTATTACCTTTCCTTTCCTTCCAATGCAAGGCTTCCCCCACATTGGGGGTCTTACTAGCATGCACATCAAAATACTCATCAACCTCTTGTTGAAAAACAATATTACTCTCATTCCTACCTTTTCCAGTCACTTGATCCTCGGAAATTGAAGCCCCTATCATGATCGGATGAGCAACCTCATTCCTTTCATAATCAAGATGCTCTTGTTGCTTGGTGACAGTGAGAGCCTCATGAGAAAAATCTGAAAGCTGACATCCAGGTGCTTGAGAATTCAAACCCCTTTTATCCTCATCTTCTCTTTCCATTAAAACACCTTCAGAGGTCTCAGCCACAACTTTTTGCTTACCTCTATCTTTTTCTATCCATTTTGAAGTTGAATTTTTGGGGAAAATATTAGTTTTTCCACAACTACTTTAATTATTCCCTAACCTGCAACATAAATGACAGTAGTCCGGGACACATTCATAAATCACCTCTTGAGAAAAACCAAAGTCTACACTTTGAATCCAAATAGCTGAGGGCAATTGTTGGGAGACATCAACTTCGACACATGCTCTTGCAATAGAGGGTCTAGAAAGTGTTTTTGTGGCATAATCAAGTCTCATCGGGGAGCCAATGAGTGATGAAATAGAAAACAAAGCACTTTGCTGGAATAAGTGTAAAGGTAATCCAAGAAATCCAACCCAAATAGGTACAATTGGAGATTTAGTAAGAGGATCAAAATCGGGGGTCCATTTAAGAATTCTCATTTGGAAGCCCCCAAAGGACCATGTACGTTTGGACCAAAGTCTATAATAGCTCTCAACGAAATCAAATCATAGCACAATGTGAGAGGAGGTGAGGAGACCAAGTTGAAATCTCATAAATCCAATGACTTCCAAAGCAGATTAAAGGAATTTCAATGATGGCCTTCTATATTGAAACTTCCCAACCAAGAAAAATCGGATATCCGAGGAGAGTAAACTAACCTCATCGGTTGAGAAGGCGATGGCAAGTTGACCACGATGCCGATAATTATTTGGTTTGATCTGAATGTTCTGGACCGCATCAGCATACGCAGTAGAGTCAACAGACGATTTACCGGCAACAACTTCAGCGAAAGTGCGAAGATCTGCATTAGGGTTTGCATCTCACGGCGACGGGTTCATTCTTGGTTCATGACGGGCCTCCCCCATTCTCCTAGATGTCTTATTCCTTATTTTACATCTAATATAACATATATTTATGTTATTAATACCCTTATAGGAAATTATTTAAATGTTCCATTCATATTCTTTACTGAATGGATTATGTTTTGATGGAATGATGCTTATGACACCTATTTCTATTACCCATGTTTTATGCTTTTGAAACCCACTTCTTTTAAAGTGTTATGATATCATGAAGTGATTATGAAACCTATCTATTTTTATAGGTTATGATGTGATGAAATGTTAAATATAACAATTTAATTTCATGGGTTATGATTTGATGTTTATAAAACCTAACTCTTTTTATGGGTCATGATATGATGAAAGTTTTATTATCTTAGGGCACATTTATGAATGATTTTATTATGATATGGGTGGGAACTATAAATCGATCCAATGAATTGGGTAATGATAAGTTTTATATGATCTCAAAATGTACATGGGTTGTATTCCAATCTCTAAAACAAGAAGACGCATGAGTTGTAGCCCAATCCCAAAAACAAGAAGGTTCATGGATTATAGCCCAAGAATGAAAGTAAGAGGGTACACATGTTGTAGGCCAAGCCCAAAACCTAGAATGTACATGGGTTGTAACCCAAGAATAAAAGTAATAGGATACTCAAGTTGTTATCCCAAGTCCAAATAAGGTACATAGGTCATATCCAAAGTCCAAGAATGTACATGGGTTGTAGCCCAAGCCCGAATACAAGTAGGTACATGTGTTTTAGCCCAAGCCTAACAGTAAGAGGGTACATGGGTTGTAGAACTGGCCTGAAAACAAGAAGGTAAATGGGTTGTAGCTCAATACCAAAAGTAAGAGGGTACACATGTTTTTTTCCCAAGACCAAAGTAGGTACATAGGTCATATCCCAAGCCTAACATGTTATAAATGATGTGGTAGGTAGCCTTAACATAAGATTTTCTATTCTCATGTGCATGGCACAAATTCCATGTCTTATTCCTATGTCATGATTACATGAAATATGCTATTAATTATCTTATGATATATATATAATTCTCTTCCAATATTTACAATGATCTCTAATATTCAGGGTATGACCTTTAAATGTTATGCTCAAGTTCCATACCCTTTTGTTTATGTTATGTTTACACATTTCCTTTATTTACCCTTACCGAGAATCTGTTTTCACCCCTTTCTTATGTTTCCTTTCCCTAGTTATGAAAAACTATTTTAGGTATAATTAATATATGTGGAGATATTTATGGGAAATATTGAAGATATTTCACCAGGATAGAATATTTTCTTTTCATGTCTCCAAAGACACAAAACTATTACAGCCCTCGAGCATGTTTTTTTCAATGTACTGAATATTAATCTCAAATGATGTAATATCCATGTATTCTATAGTTGGTATCAAATGAAAGGATTAGTAAACCATTGTAAAATAGGATGATAAAACATTAGTGTGATCTCTAAGTATATTTCTAAGGATATATATAGGGATATCTCTAAGGATAAGTCTACGGATGAGTCAACATTTAGGAAAATAACTTAGAATTTTCTTAAAGGATAGAGTGAGTGGTTTTTTTGAAATACATGCCTATATAGATAATAAAAGTGGATGTGGATCTTGCATAAGTGTACCTATGGGTAACAACTTTGACAAGATGTCCTGAGCCTGGCTTGAGGTAATATAGTACACGAAAATGGGCCGTGCTTCACACCTGGTTTGATATTCCTAGGGAATATTCTTTGAAAATTCAAAAACTATTGATGAATAATTATAAAGGAATTGAATAGAATATTAATATAAATAACCTATGATAAACCTAAGGTATCATCAATTAAAAGGTAGGTTTCATTATTTAGAAATTAAATAAGTAATTTTTCATGATTATGTGGCTTTCTTATAAGATATGTGTCTCTCACCTAGTGCTTTTTGGTTTTATTCAATGGAGAGAACTAGAATGAACATGGTTAACATTGAATTTTTCATATGTGGAATGGGTGGGAATTATGAAAATCAATTTCCCAAGTGGAAATCTCATAATGAGAATCAGGAAGGTGGAATGAATATTGGTTATACTTCTGAAGATAAAGAGACCACAAATGACTTATAAATAGTATGTGATGTTCTTACAATATTGTTTACATTGGTCATAAGAATAATTACTATTTTGAAGTTGAGGAACCTTAAGACATGATTCATATTTCATATTCTAAGAAAGAGTTATTAAGGAATAAGTTGATGAATCGTGAGTAATTGCTTAAGAATAAAGTTGGATTAATAAAGTATTTCTATTTTGGGATTCAAAGATTATGTTATATGAATCATGAAATGTATAAGTATTTTCAGTATAAGTTTTCATTAAGGATTGAAAAGGAAATATTTAATGGTTATAAAGACATAGAAAAGTTATTTCATTGAAAGGTGATATTTTGATTAAGGTAAGATAACCCTTAATTAAAGCCTAAAACTGAGATAATGATCTTTGGATAATGATATGTTGGATGTGTATAAGTAAAATGGATGGTACAGATTACCCTAGAATTTATTATTCACAAAATGGTCTCTGTTATCAAGGATAAAGTTTATGAATTAATGGATTTAAATAATATATCCAACAATCATTGTAATAAGGAAGCATGCATGTTTTCCAAAAAGGATTTATGGTAATTAAGGTTATTACCATGTTTCAAGGGAATATACGATGAGTTTATTCAAATGTTTGGAATGTGAAAATGAATTGGTACTTTTTGATATATGGGGAATCAATGCTAAGCTTATTTCATGTCTTTATTTCTAAATATTTGAATTTTCATCTTTTAGAATGGTTATAAGGTTAAAAATTTATGGAAAGATTAAGTTAAAATTTGGAAGATGTTTCTGAGAATAAATTATTATCTCACTACATAAGGATTTATGAAATTTTAATAACCTATTATAAAAATGTGGTATTGATGGTAACTGATGATAGATGGGATATCATATCATAGATCTCATGATCTGTTACTGCTTCGGGAAAAAAAATCACCTTTATTTTGGAGAAAGTGGTGAAGTGGATCAAGGAACAACAAATGGTGAGGTTGTATTGATATCATGCAAGTATATCTTTACATGAATTTTCTTTAACTTTAGGAAAAATTATCTTGAAAGCAAAAATTTTACCCTAGTATCTCTGTTTCATATGAGTTAGATGGTCCCTTAGTTCATCATATATTTATGGATTTATGATTATTAACTTTCTCATGATCTTTTTCTCTATCACTCTCCTTCAGAACATGATATTTATATTTTTCTTCCACGTCCATTTTTTCACTTACCACCTATGTTACCCCATGAGGAAACCTAGTTATATGTTACTTTGGATAACCGTTATGGTTCTAACATTCCCTTTTTAAGGTAAGTTTTAATATTCATTTTTATAATGTTGGTTTCTATGAATGAAACTTTCAAGTATCAATCCTTTGATAACTATTATGATTTTAGAGGGTAAAAATCATTTTATGGGGGGTATAATGTAACACCGAGATATTTTTTGAATTATTATTTTCTAAATTAATTTAATCCTTTTGATATTTATCATTTAATGCAACACTTAAAATAGTTTATTTTATATTGAAGCACTATGGTTGGATTTCTTTATACACAACAAAAAGTTAATCATGCACCACACACAACATAAATTTTATCTTTCTCTACATAGAACACCAAATTTAGATTTCATTTCACATGATAATGACTTTCCATGATGGCTTGCATTACACGCATGATCGATTTTTACTGAACATTAGTATATAATTAAAATGTTATTATTTAAAATAATAAGATAAAATATAGATGTTAAATTAGAGGCTATGAATAATATTAACTAATTTATTAAAATATATGGTTTACAATAATATAAGTTGAATTCATATGTTACCAATTAATTAGAAATGAATATGAAAACTAGTTGATTATAATGGAAAATATTTTTTTATAGTCACAAATATATCTTAACATAATAAATTAAATTAATTATAGTTAGTGAGTGATATTAATGTAATATATATTTTATATATTAAATAAAATATTTATTTATATTAATCCAATAGGTTGGATAGTCATAAGATAAGAACAAACCCAATTTTATGCATAAAAACCTATATATTTAAGGGTAGTTTTACCCCCTTTTAATAGAGGACACATTTAAATCCAAATTTTGAAACTTTTATAGATTTAATATGTCAAAATAAACTTCATATTTGTAATATAATCATAAAAATTATGTGAGGATAATGTTTTGGTAATTTTCTGTAAGGTTTCATTTTTTAATGAATAGTTTAAAATACTAGATTTGAATTCAAAAATTTTCATTTAATTTATTTATAAGGTTAAATAATATTTTAAGTTTGTTTAAAAGTTTAATTAGATAATACTTTTATCAATAAATAAAATTTATGTAATTATAACCAATTTAAAATTGAAATTGGATATAAAAACTTAGCAAACTTTTGATTATTTTTACTTTAAAAACCCACATTGTCGTCCCATTAGCGAGATTAATTTTAAATTAATTTTTTCCAATTATGGGATTTGAATTTGGAAAAATGGGTTCCAAATTTGGAATTAACATAATTTAAAATGTATAATAAGGTCAAATTAGTTTTTGATAAAAAATATTAGTGAATGTAATTAAAATTAATTACATCGATTACGGTAAAATCAAGCTTTTCTAAGGACTAAACCAAAAATGTAAGACTCAAAATGAACTATAAGATTGTATAGGATCCATTTTATTTCCATATTTATACCATATAATTCCTTTTATATACTTGTTTCTATTATATTATCCACTTGAAACATGAAAAACATGGGTGGAATTCTCTCTTCAAATATTTACAAGAGTGCCAAGAGTGCCACTCCTCCTCCACTATAAAAAGGCATCCTATCCTCCCACTTTCTCACACCTATCAAGACCCTTTGGCTTGAAAAAACTCTACTAAAATAATCTCTAAAAAACTCTCACTTACTCCTAGTAGCCACACCTTGGATATAAATCAACCCAAGGAAGCCTTTTGGAGCAATCTAAAAGGAGTTACCTGATTAAGAGTTAACATCTTCTCTCAAGATCCTTCCATTAATTTTCTTTCTCCACCCCTCCACTCTCTTTATTCCATGATTGCATGAAAAAAACAGAATCCTAAATATACTATTATTTTTTATGTGAATTATTCATCCTACACTTACACACACCTCCATCGAATGGGTAATGAACATATTGTTTTTGTGTATGGTGAACTATAGCCTCACTAAATGATGATTATTCATTTTTCCTCTACCGCTTATCATGGAGAACATTATGATGGACACTATATTTATACATTTCATATATTATATTCATAATGTTATTAATATTATGTGTTCCTTTTACAAAAAATCTATTTTCTTACTTTCCATTTGGTGTAAATATGATAATTTCGTTTGAGGAAGTTTGGACTACCACCCCCTCAAATCAATGTGACGCGTTCACACACTACATGGAATGTATTAAAAATGGGTTTAGTGAACTTATATGATATATATAAAATTATAATTATAATTTTATTATATTATATACATATATTTCATTTTCTTTTTTTCTTTCAATATGACAATAAAAATGGAAACAATGTTCATGCGTACGTACAACTTACCTACTCCATGAACGGTGTATTCCATTTCATAGTTCTATATTCTATAGATTATTATAATATATATATATAATGAATATAAATGATATCAATATAATGGTTTACATTATGTAATCGTGATATAAGTATAAGGTCTAGTGATATAACAAATTAAGACACATGCGAAGAATAAAGAGGATATTACTCGAAGTGAAACCTTAACATAGGATTGTTAACAAGAGGGTAATATAAGGTCATAATAAAACCATATATGGTATTAGATATAATAATAAGGTTATTTTAAATATGTAAAATAAATTTATATTTATTATACAAGTGTTTTGAATGATTACAATGAAATTCAAGACACAAGGTAAGGGAATTTCATCTCACTTTTTATTTCTATGAGATACATGCTTTATTCGCCACCCATTCCTTTTGTGTGGTGTGTATAGTACCCATGGATGTATTATATGATTATTATACATAAATTTACAATTATTTACATATACATTTTAATAGGTTTATCTCATGGGGTTTATGATTCAAATGTTATCATATCAGTAAAGTAATGTTGTCATAATTTTCCTTCCTTGAGATTCATGCCATGTTATGCAACTATATTTTTCCATGAGGTGTATATAATACCTTTGAAATTTTATATCAAGAATATTAATATTTTCATTATGTTTTAATCCTCATGTAATTTTATCTTCTTAAATGGGGAGTAGGGTTGACAGTTACCAAGTGGTAAGAGTTTATTGAAACATTCTCATCACTTTTTGAGATTGTTTATGTTTATGATTCCATTGATGAAATCTTCTAATACATCTCTCAAGAATACTCATGAATTTTCTTCAATTATGGTTATTCATGATATATTCATGTATTGGTACCATTTTACAATATTTTATACATAATATAGTTAAGAAAGTATTTTTAAGAAAGCCCAAACTTACCCTCTCTTTTGTCTAAAATCCGTGTTCCTTCAAAACAATGGTTTCTAAAAAGGTTTTCCAAAAATATTATACTATTATGCAAAAATATTTAATTTTTTTTTATCAATTTTTTCTTTTACCAATTTTTTCAAAGTAATCTTTTTGTCACTTTATGAACTAGTCATTTTTTAACATTTTTACTGTGCAAAAGGAATATTCTTTTTACCTTGTACGACATGTACGAATTCACCCACCGTCAATTCTTTGAATATTTATTTTCATGTTTAAAATTTCTATTTATAATAATTTTTTTAATGATATTTTCAAGGAAATGTTTTTAAAATAGTTTTCAAGCTTCTTTTATATGTTTTTAAGGAAAGTGGTTTTCAAAAGGTTATATGTTTTAAATATCCTTTTTCAAGGAATAAATGATATTTAACACAAGAATTGTTTTAAAAATATCCATCCAAGTTATTTTCCATATAAGATAAAATACATTGATATTAATCATTCCCTTCTAGGAAATTATCCAAAGGTTTCATTCATATTATTTCTTGAATGGTTTAGGTTTTGCTGGAATGATGCTTATGACACCCATTTCAATTCCGTAGTTTTTATGCTTTTGAAACCCGCTTATTTCCATGGGTTATGCTTTCATGAAGTGATTACGAAACCTATCTCTTTCCATAGGTTATGATGTGATGAAATTTTAATGATACCCATTTCATTTCATGGGTTATGATTTAATGTTTATAAAAACTATCTCCTTTTATGGGTCACGATATGATGAAGGTTTTATTATCTTGTGGAACATTTATGAATGATTTTATTATGATATTTTTGGGACCTATATCTCCATACAATTCATTGGGTAATGTTAAGTTGTATATGAGATTAAATGATTCATCGGTTATAGCTCAAGCCTAAAAACAAGAAGGTACATGAGTTTTAGCCCATGCCCAAAAAAAAGAAGGTACATGGGTTGTAGTCCAAGCCTAAAAGTAAGAGGGTACAAAAATTATAGCCCAAACCTGAGAATAAGAAGGTACATGGGTTATATAGAAAGTATAAAAGTAACAGGGTACATGGGTTGTATCCCAACCCCTAAAATAGGAAGGTACATGGGTTGTTTCCCAAGCCTAAAAGTAAGAAGGTACATGGGTTGTAACCCAAGGCCAAAAACAAGATGGTACATCTCTTGTAGCCCCATCCTAAAAGTAAGAGGGTACACGAGTTGTTATCCCAATCCCAAAGTAGGTACACAGTTCATAGCCCAATACTAACATGTTATAAAGGTATTGGTAGGTATCCTTTACATAAGATTTTCTATTATTATTTGAATGCCTCAAATTCCATTTCTTATTCCTATGTTATGCTTTCACAACTTATTATCTTAATTCTTTTATGATCTATGTCTTATTAACTACCAATCATTATTATGATCTCAAATATGTAGGGAACTACATTCAAATGTTATGCTCAAGTTCCATACCCTTTTTTTCATGTTATGCTTACACATTTCCTTTATTTACCCTTACTGAGCATCTGAGCTCACCCCTTTCTTATGTTTCCTTTCCCCATATTGCAAAGAAAGGTTTTAGGTAGAAGTACTAAAGGTGGAGATCTTTATGGGAGATGTTGAAGATATTTCACCAGGAAAGAAGATTTTTTTCCAGGTTTCCAAATACACTAAACTATTATGGTATTTGAGTATATATTTTTGTAATGTACCAAATATTCATCTCAAATGATGTAATATCCATGTATGTTAAGCATGGATCACTATAATTAAAGGGTCTAAGATATCAAATTTCCTCAATATAGAAAAGTATTAAATACTTTCTCACATTATCCATTAAGGAAATATCAGTTGTGATGTTCCCAACTTATCCTAATTCCTTGTGAGTATATGATAACATAGATTTCTTCAATACATCAAAGAACATGAGTCAAGATATCCCTTAATGATAATATTAAATTATAAGGATAAATACACATGTACTCATATTATAACATCCAATGAGACATGGAAATATGGATATCTTTTCAATGGGTATGCTCTCATAACCTCATATCAATGATATCACCAAGGGAAAACATAATGAGAAGGCGCCTCAATGTCATATTAGCCTCTTACCCATGATATCATGTATTGAATTTGTTCTGTCAGACAATATAATCCATCCATTGAACAAGGTTAAAGAATAATATTGGGGTATCTATAGGTTATCATCATAACAACAAACTGCTATGAGCTTTCAGCACAACTTATATTTTAAGGACATTATCATATAAAAATATTATGTATAAGAAAAATAATGATGTGATAAAAAACATTATTTAATAATAAAAACATGTAATCAAGTACTATGAAAGTCAGTTATAAGGCATAAAATCTAACAAGGGTAAGTTAAATCTCACATAAGGCTAAGTCCATGTTTCTTAATGCTTTGTATGGGTAAGACAAATCATGCTTGAGTGTGGAGTTATGTAAGGGAATTAATTTAAGGGTCATCCATGTTTTTCAAAGATTATGTAATGGTAACATGAATTTAACCCTTATATGGGCCTTACCAAGGAGTTGTTTAAGGGTAAAACATGTTACCCATATACAACATGTATCACTTATGTATGGGTAATTACTTTTACTCAGCTTTTGAAAGTTTTAGGCACAGTGGAAGAGTATGTATGGAATGGAAAACTCTTATTTTAATATTAATTTTTTAATAATAGTTTCTTTACATGAAAAATAACTTCATGTCCAATGAAAATTACAGATTACTTGACTAAAAAAATAACTAGATCCAGAATAGAAGAATCTACACATGAAATTTATAATTAATTTATGATAATATATAAAATTACCTCAATTTTTAATTTCCTCTATATTGATGGTTTGGTTGAATAGATATCATTGAACCATCATTTCACTATAGGATCCAAGTGAAGAATACCTATATAGGTGATCCATAAGGGCACCACAATATCTGAATGTCAATTTAGAATTATCAATTGCTTTCATGACTGATCCTAATCACTTTCATTATTTGTGGTTTAACACAACATAATTGTTCTTTAAGGAGGAAGAAATCTTAAAGTTGTCTCGATGGATTGAGAGATGAGGTGGAGATAGCATGTTCTAGATCTATTGATCTCACCATAGGTATTGATAGAGTCTATCTCTATCCATTATGCACAATAATAGTGAATGTGGAAGGTGATATAAATGGATATTTATTATAGAATATTTAGGGTTGGATATTCGCACACAAGCCACTCCACACCTCTATAATTCTTAGTTAACCTCACATCCAATAATGAAAATAAAAATATTATTATTAGTCACTTGACATTAAAAACACTTTAAGAATATATAAAAAATATAATTTATATCATTTTTTAATAGAACATTAAACTTGGTTCACTTATCCTCCTAATTATTTACCGATCATAGAATAATAAATATTTATTTAATAAAAAAATATCATTTCATTATTAATCGTTAAATACAATAAATATTATATTCACCGAATATTTCAAATAAATATTTATTATTATTATTTAACTCACTCATTCTTTTAAATAACCTGGGATTTAATCTTAGCTATCAATTAAAAATGAGTAAATATTAATTATTCAAATCATGTTAAATTCAATACTTGAATTTAATTAAGATTATGGATACACTTAGTGTGTGGCTTTCAAGGACCCTTTCCCTAGGAAATTAGACATATATTCCCAAAGTTTAGGGTTAACATCTAGAAACAAACCCATGGAGAATGTAGTTAATTCCTCAATAATATCCAACCTCTTACAAATTCTTACTATGTAATATAATCTATTTATCATGATATCACAAATAAAGTAGGTTGTATATCGGTGCCATAAACTTGTGTGTTTAATTTATATTTATTTAACTTTATGGAAATTAATTCACCCACTCTGGACATAGATTTATCTCAGAAGTTCCATTCCCATCACAGGGTCTAAGATGTAAACTTTCATCAAGGTATATAAGGAATAAATCCTTTCTTGAATTATCAATTAAGGAAATATCACTCTTGACGCACCCAATGTATCCTAACTTTCTATGATCACAATCTTGATTTTCATTAATACATCAAAGTGAGTGATTCATGATATCCATTAATGATAATATTAAATTATAAGGACCAATACACATGTCTATAGATAGGAAAATACAATGACACATGTAAATGTGGATTTCGTATTATTGGGGTTGTTCTCATAATCACCTTCATTTAAAATTACCAAGGGAAAAAACCTTGAGAAGGTGTCTCAATGTATTATAATAATTTTACCCCTAATAGTATGTCTCATAAATATCCTATCAAAAAATATGATTGGTCTTATTGTAATATTCAAGAATACTGTCTTTGCACCTCCAGGTCCCCATCATAATGGGGAATTTCTATAACCATTCAGTACGACATATACTCATGGGAAATTATCACATACAAATGTTATATAGAGGAATAATCATGATGTAATAATAAATCTCATTATCAATGTAAATGTAATAAAGTACTAATAAATTGGGCTCTAGTGCACCAACTTCAACAAACTCTCACTTTCATGAGTCCCAATTGATAATAACTTTAAGTCCACTAGCTCTCACATGACACTCATTACACTGCTGAGATAGAGCCTTCATTAAGGGGTCCACCGTGTTTTCTTCCATGGATATATTATTCACCAAAACATTACCTCATTGTGAAAAATCACTTAAGAGATGAAACTTATGATGTATGTGCTTTTTTACTTTGATGTGACTTCAGATCTTTGAAGAGAACCACCATTATAGTGTTAACACAATAAACTATAATAGGTTCTTGACTACTAGGCACCAAATAAAGATCTTAGAAAAATTTATGAATCCAAATTGCTTCTTGTCCACATATGAAGTTGTAATATATTCAGAAACATCTATAGATTTGGAAAAAACTGGATACTTTGAACTATTCCAACTCACAGTTACTCCATAAAAGAAAAAGACATATCATGACCATGAATTCAGATCATTATGATCTATCTGAAAACTAGAAATTGTATAACCCATGGTGAGATATTCATCTCATCCACACACAAAGAACATATCCTTAGTTCACTTCAGATAATTGCAGATAGTCTTAACTACACTCCAATATTATTCACCTGGATCTTCATGATATTTGTAACGAAACCAATTCCCATAACCCAGAGCTGATATTTTATTTATTACATTGGAATAAGATATAATGAATCATATCCCGATGAACCCAATAGTTTTGTATTCTTAGTAAACTAGATATATACATGATTCCCACATTACATTTGCGTACAAAAATTACAACATAGTTGTTTTATGAGAATATCATTATTAACTACATAATATCCTTACATATCATTCATACTAAGATTTCCAAATTCTAAGAAAAGGGAAAAAATAAGGGTGAGCCCAAATTCTTAGTGAGGTTTACATAAAGAAGAATTTATCATGAATCAATAATCATAATCAATATAGAAAGGTAAATAACTGAACACACATTCCATTTAAATAAATTGACTATCATGATTAGATAAAGAATAATAAATATTGAAAGGTAAATAACTGAACACACATACCATTTAAATAACTTTATAATCTTGAATAGATATTGTATAATCAATGTGGAATGGTAAATCACTGGAAACACATTCCATTTAATTGATAATCTGAGAATGAAAATACATCCAAAGATGATATCGTTGTAAAAAATATCATGGATAATTATAACTAAATTATTAATGAATTAAATACTTAATTATTGTCAATCGTGATTCTAGTAATCATGATACCTCTAATATCAAGACCTTTTATAAGACATTTTAAAACTGATGGGTAACTATACACTAGAAAACCATTTAACTAAGGCTAGCCAACTGATTAGATTCATGAGACTACCAATGAATGAAAGAGATATATATAACCTATAACCACCTATATTTTCATGTCCAAATAATTCCTTATATATCAAATAAACTATTTAAATCTTTAATCAATATGCCTTATCAAAAACAATTTGTATCAAGTACCGAATACATAATAAAAATAATTTCCCCAATCAACCATATAATTTTCAAAGTAAAATACCCTAGATATAAATGATATATGATTTAAGTAATAATTATATCCATGAAAAATAATATGGATATTTAGGGGAAGTGTAATGTCCAATGATAAAAAGAAAGTGAATATTTCAATGTAATGTTAATGATTATAAAAATTTATCAAGAAATAGAATATCAATAATTTCCCTCAAAAAACTGATCGTAAACCATATAGAGAAATAATAATTATCATATCAATAAAACATATCCCCCATGGATCATAATTACAATAAAGGTTTGATTTCATCAATTAATATAAATACCATAAAAATGTCATTAAAAAAATTCTTAAGGAAATTAACATTTTCACATTCAAAATATTTTTAAAACTAAAAGTTCACAAAATATTTTCAAAATACTTCTCTTTGTTTTTTTTTTGATAAATATAATGTAATATTTAAAACATTTAGTGGTTATTATGAAAGTAAATTCCATACATGTCATACATTTTAAAACAAACATTCTTTTCACATTTTGGGTAAAATCCAAACATGCCTTGATCGGAATAAGACAAGAAGATTCCTTCCATTTTTTTAAAAATACAAAAAAATGGATAACAATTTATTTAATAAACCATTTGTAGAATTTTGAAAACATTTTTCAATTCATTTTTAGAAAACATGGTTTTGGATGAAAAATGATTTTTGATCAAAGAGATAAATGATGTATAATTTTATTAAAAACATTTTTTCAGTTATTTTAATTACTGAAGATAGGAATATGAAACTATTTCTTGAATAAATTATTAATAAATTGAGGAGAATAAAATTAAATGGTTTTATTAGGCAATGATCAAATAATTTTCTTCAATGGAAAGTCAAGAAAAAAAATCTCAATAAAAATGAGACTGTGAAATATACCATTACAAAGATCATAACATTGAAGTGAGAATTAATAAATGAATAAATTATGTATCAAATGTGAATTCACATACAAAAATCATAAATAAAAGATAATATATTCAGAAATATTTATACACATAATCATATGATGTCAAAGACATTGAAGAAGTAATATAACCCAATGGAAAGAAATTGAATTATGAAATTATTTACCACTTGGTAATTTTAATGTCAAATAAACTTAGATAAAATAATTCAAAATTAAAACAAAAAATACCATGAATTATGAACATTTCATGATATTACGTGAAAAATGGGTAGTATATAAACCATAGAAAAGAAATTATGTGCATAACATCACAATATGCCTTAATTAAAGGAATTTGAGATGAGCTCCCTCACCTTATGCTACTTTTTGGTTGAACATTATTTAACCTAATATATAATGGTTTTAATAATGTTATTAAATTATTTTAAAACCAGATTCACATTTATAATATCATATATGATCCACTTATAATATTTTACAACCCGATTGTTAATAATATTTCATTGTTTTCATTGTTTTGGGTGTTAATTGTCTTGTTTTCTCATGCATGTTTTTTCCATGAATGTTCTGGTTATTAATAAAATTATATAGTTCCATCATATAAATAATTATATTATTGTTATAAATATAATTTTTGATCAAGAATCATTATTGAAATTGAACATGGAGAATGGATCACATCACTTTGTGGAGACGGTAGGTCATACATACATAAGAGATACATTATCATTTCTTTAACGGGAGAAATAGTAAGGAAGTGGGTGATGTATTAGTTTTATTGAATCAATAATATTTCATATATATCACATACATTAATTAAATTTATACTCATTAATTTCCATGTAAGGCATATTTGAAAAACGATTCACATCACTTTCTGAGGTGGTAGTCCGTCGTAAACACAAGCATCATTATCATAATTTAATCGACATTGAAATTATGAATGTATTTATGATATTAATATCATGGAATTATAATACTATAATTAATATTATATATATATATATATATATTAAATCTATTTTTATATAAAATACTGAGATGCATGGATGGAAAACGAGTTACATCAGTTCGCAAGGAGGTAGTCTTCCGTACACAAGATCAACGGTCACATTTCCCATTTGATAAAATAATAGGTTTATATAGGTCATACCCTTATAATAATAATATCTCAGTATATTTAATATACTAAGGTTATTATATAATATTTTTCTATAAATATTTTCAATAGGTGGAAGTTGAAACACAATTATCGTTTATGAACGTTACATGTTCTTCAGAAAACATCATTAATATTTCAATAAAATACTTTATATGATATATTTATAATAAATTAAGGCCTATAGGATGTTGGGAGAGGATTAGTTAAGGTATTTTATCAGGTATTATCTACAAAAAATGTATTTGGAATTGTGATTATGGGAGGATATGGGGTGTCCATTTATAAGTGTGGGAAAGGACATACATAAAATTTCTAAATATTCAATTACATACATGTTTATATTATTCCAAAATCCTAAAACATTGGTCCTTATATACCACTATAGATGATAAGGTATATAAGTTTCCATTAAATGGGTTTTGGAGAAGTTTTTAGGTTATTTTGACCCTTATCATTTTAGTTTAACTCCTGGTAAATCAGTTTTTAGCGTAAGTGTGGTAATTAATTTTTACTCATTTTACTATTCGTAATGTTTAAAAAATTAGTTTAAAAAATTAGATAATATAAATTATGATGATTAAAAATATGAAATCCATTTTAAAAAATTAAATTTACCTAATTAACAAAATATAATTTGAAATTAGATCCACATACATGATGAAAAAGTGGCGTTCCAAAGAGAAAATTCTCATAAGTGTAGAAGGTTTTAATATCAAAATTTAATATGAAATTGATTAAAGTGACTTAAAATATTTAAATTTAAATATAATTGAACTAATTTTACTTTAAATACAATTTTAAATATAATTTTTCCTTGTATATTTTTTAAATGAAAAATCAAATTTTAATAAAAAACAATATTTTTCACTATTTTAAAAAAAATGATTCATATTAGAAAAATCCAAAACATTAACCCTAATATAATTATTATACGTGTATTTAAAAAAATGAATTTGTTTTTATGAAATATATTTCCTAAAGTTGGTAAAAAAATTAAATTATGCACGCAAAGCATGACTTAACTGTTTTTTAGAAAAATATAGTTTTTAGGAAAACATTTATTATTTATTTATAGTGATTCATATTTAATTTATAATCAATAGATAAACCTAATTTTTATAATTTAGTTATCACTATTTATACCCTCTAATTTAATGGCTAACGTAGAAAATTATACTATATTACAGTTTATTTATACTCAGATTGTTTGTTCTGCGATTTCAAAGGGATTGAATTTATTAAAATATAAATGTATCATAACGTGTATGGGTGCTACATTCTTGTATAAGATTGGTGTTTTGTTTCATATATTACAACAAACTCAAATTTCTTCTTTTAAAATATTAGTGTATTAAATTCTCACCACCTTCAATAAAGTGAATCCAAACAATTTAAACTTGATATCATTAATCAAGGGTTTGATGTTTAGAAACACCAATTTTGAAAATACCACATCTTAAAAGGGTTAATAGAACTACCATTTGATAAGAGAGAAAAGGAAATACTATTAATTCCCAGCCATGATCAATGTATTATTGAAAGGTGGAATGAGTGAATCAGTGATACCATTTTGTTTTAAGTTTTCTTTATTTTGAGACAACCTTCACCTCTAATTAATGATTTCTCACTTTTATAAAAACAAAACATTCACACATACATTGGAACACAATTTTTTACATGGTTCACTACTCAATAATATTATATAAATCCTTGTAATGGATTGGAAATAATCTAATACCACACAATCCACTAGAAAAATACTTTTTTGTGGATAGAACAAGTAGGATATACCCTTACAATTGTGTACCACTGTGATCAATACAACAGTTCATATACTTCTTTTAGAACAAATTATGTAAAACAAGTTTGTGTAACATGTTAAGAAACCTTCACTAGTTGGTTAAAAATAAGATACTATGAAGCCTTTTGAACTTCAACTTGAAATTCTTTAAAACACAATTCTTCAGTTTTATACCCAACAGCAGGTAAGAACATCACTTGCGGACTTCCTAAGAAAACCCAGTCCAATGCCTCATTCTGATTCCTCACTCTGGAAAAGAGATAATAAGTAATACTCTAGAAACAATTATGAACCACTTCAAATGTTCCATAGAAATCAACATCTTATTTCTTGGTCTAATCTAGTAACCACTTTGTTCTTATTCTTATATCCATAAAACGTCCTCAGGAAAAATCAATTCAGAAACATCTTCTCTCTAAAACTCTATAACTTTATCTCTCTCTATTGACATATGAAAAGTACTCCTTATTCATAGAGTATAGTGTACTTACTTCTATTTATAGGTGTTCTAAAAGAGAAGTATGTGGGAAACATATTTTACTTTCCCACTCAACCAAATTTCAAAAACTATTATTTTCCTTTCAATTCAACTTCATTTTTGAAAATTTTAGGACTTCTCAACTCTTATTGATACTTCTTGAAACTTCTTGAATCTTCTCAAAATATCATACTTCTTCGACCTTTCTAAAAATTCTTCATTCTGATACTAAGGTCATTACAATGAAAACGAATTGTCCCTCATATTTTCTTAACCTAGATGAAAATTCATAAGAACTGAAGATGTCTCATTGCAACTCTCTATATCAACTGAAAACTACTCATTCTTATGCTATGTATTGACATAGATGCATGAAAAAATTCTATCATAAACATCATTGCAACTTATAAATATTCAAGTACCCACTTTACAACACCTCAGAATACCTCTTCAAAAACTTTTTGAAAAATATTTTAAATTTTTTACCTTTTCTTCAATTTATAAATAACTTTCTCAAACCAAATATGATGAATTACAACAACTGATAACTTATCAAGGACAACCTGCATCTAATGGATCTATCTCTATTGTACTCTTATGGATTGGTCTCTAACTCACTCTAATGGATCAGTGTCAATTCCAGTCTAGTAAGTCAGCACCAATTCTTATTCAATGACTCTTGAACCAATTGAAAGTAATTTATAATTTGGGAAAATTACCAATAGTTCTTCTTTTACTCACAACCCACTGAAAAAAATCATGGTTAATTTATTCTTGAACCACTTGAATTGAAACAAAAAAACCCATTGAAAATGGTTTACTACATTATTGATCATCATCAGGTTGATTAGTATCTAATTACATTTAGATTATTGGTCCCAACTATCCTAACTTACTGACCTACTTCAATAAATCAGGCATGTTCTACCTCCGATAAGACTCTGCAAAAGATTCCACTTAAGTAAGGTGGATCAGTTAAAAACATCATCGGTTAAATCAGTGTAATATTTAATTCCTTCTTCCAATTTATCTACAACTATTAATTGATCCTTATGAGTTTTTCATCCGGTGACTCGGATGATTCTATGGTTCATAAAATCTAATGGATCAGTTGATCAGTGATTTAGCAAGACTTTGACTTCCAAAAATTCAAACTACCGAGTCTTTCTTCCTCCACAAACCTCAACTGTTCTTATAAATTCTTCATGAATTTGAGATAAAAATGATAAAAATATAATCTTCTAACTTACATTGGAATGTTTTATGCCTTCCTAGTATTCCATCACCTTCCTCAATCTAATTGTAAGCACTTAGAAAACTCAGACACCTTTGATCCCTTTCTTTACAAAATCATGGGTCACAACTGTATCATATTACTTATTATGTTGAAGAATTAAAAAATTAAAAAGAATCATCATATTTTTTATGGTTACATTTAGACTTTGATACTACTTCTCATACCAATTGAAGCATTTGTTCCAGACATAATGCATGTCCAGAAAACACTTCACCTGAAAAAACTCTTTAGAGTAAAAAACTGAAACTGATATACATTCTAATTATTTGAGGGTAGAATCTTATAATTATGATCCACCTTTTGTTACTATATTCCAATCACCAATAATTTCAAAGAAAACTTCTTCTTTTTTCCATAGACAACAAAATACAAAACAATCAGTACAAACTTCTTTCAGTATCTAAAAACCTCTTCTAACCAACTTGGTCCCAAAAATCACCGCCTTTGTATTTTTTTGTCAACCAAGGTTCATAAATCACTGAACATCATAATATAAATATACTGATCAATAATAAATAATTCTAAGACTACGTGAGTGAACACATTATCAGAAATAAGAATCATTGAGAACAAAACCACGCTATCCATAATTAGTGATTTTAGAAACATTTGCGTTCAAATTTTTCTTACCCACAACATCATTATTTATTTCTTCCTCCATCCTGTAAAATAATTTTACTCCAAACATATGAAAAAAACTATTATAATAGTCCACATAATTACATGCTAAGTTCACAGCTTACCCAAAAAAACACCTAAATACATGCTTCTTTAAAACACTACTGGAAATTCGGGCTATAGCCACGGTTCTAAACCGTGGCTATAGGCCCTAAAACCGTGGCTATAGGTAATAGCCACGGTTTCTCAAACTGTGGCTAAGTTTGGCATGGCTATAGGCCTATACCAATAGCCACGGTTCCAAACCGTGGCTTTAACACTATAGCCACGGTTGCAATCGTGGCTATACTAAAGGCCGGACAGACTTAATTGCCACGGTTTAAAACCGTGGCATTATGTCTATAGCCACAGTTAATAACCGTGGTAATAAACTAATAGCCACAGTTTAAACCGTGGCTATAGGGTGTCCAAATCCATAAAAAAATACCCCCCCAACCCCCCCCCCCCCCCCCCGACACCCCCTGGACACCCCCTCGACATCCCCTGGACACCCCCTGGACACCCCCCTGCCACCCCCTGCCAGTCCCCCCTGCCCCCTGCCACCCCCTGCTAGTCCCCCCTGCCCCCTGCTAGTCCCCCCCTGCCCCCTGCTAGTCCCCCCTGCTTTTCCCCCTGCCATCCCTCCCCTACACCCTGCTTGTCCCCCTACCCCCCCCCCCCTCCCCCTGCCTGGACACCCCTCCGCCCCCTGCTGGACACCCCTCCCCCTTCCTGGACACCCCTCCCCCCTGCTGGACACCCCTCCCCCCTGCTGGACAGCTCTCCCCCCCGTGCTGGACAGCCCCTCCCCCCTGCTGGACAGCCCCTCCCCCTGCCTGGACACCCCTCCCCCCTGCTGGACAGCCCCTCCCCCTGCCTGGACACCCCTCCCCCCTGCCTGGACACCCCTCCCCCTTTCCACCCCCTTCTTTTCCCCTGCCTTTCCCCCCTGCCCCATGCTAGTCCCCCCTGCCAGCCCCCCCTGCCCCCTGCCCCCTACTAGTTCCCCCCCTGCCACCCCCTGCTTGCCCCCTTGCCAGCCAGCCCCCCCTGCCCCCTGCCAGCCCCCCCTGCCACCCCCTGCCAGTCCCCCTGCTAGTCCCCCTGCCAGCCCCCCCCCCCCCCTACCCCCTGCCAGCCCCCCTGCCCCCTGCTAGTCCCCCTGCCCCCTGCTAGGCCCCCTGCTAGGACCCCTGTCAGTCCCCTGCTAGTCCCCCTGCCCCCTAATCTGATAACCATGTTTATCTGATCTGATAACCACAACATCTTCAGCACTGTCAGATTCAGGTTTAACAGGTACCAATTCACCAATTCTGACATGTTTAGCAGCATGAGATAAGACAGGAACAGACTGAACTACATCATATTTACAGACCATGTTTAGCACCCCTCCCCCTGCTGGACACCCCCCCCCCTACCTGGACATCACCCCCCCCCCCATCCCTGGACAACACCCCCCCCCCCTCCCTCCCCCCTGGACACTGGACTCCCCCTACATATTTACCCCTACTGGACACTGGACCCCTACTGGACACTGGACCCATACTCCCCCCCACCCCTACCAGCCCCCTTGTACCCCTGCTGGACACAGGACTCCCCCTGGAAACTAGTTCTTGGGATGCCCAAATCATATTTACCCCTATTGGACACTGGACTCACCCCTGGACACTGGACTCCCCCTGCATATTTACCCGTACTGGACACTAGACCCCTACTGGATACTGGACCCCTGCTATAGGTTCTTAGTAGGACCACCCCATACTATAGGTTCTTAGTAGGACTTGGGAAACACTTAAAACAAAATTCAGAAGTAGCTATATATGAGTAATCTAGGAAAACATACATATAATCAGTCTGGAAAATAAAACAGAATAAACTATAAAATTTTTATGGAAATAAAATAAAACATATTTGAAATTGGAAAACATTACCAGAAAAACTGTTTATCAACTAAACAAACTGCTTGGTGAAATCATGGTCACACATGCTCATCCTTAGATAAAATCTGCTTGCATTTCATGTAGTACTGCATTAAAAAAAACATTGGAATTATGATTTGAAATAGAGTTACCAGATTTTATAGCACCATGATCACTATCTATAGGTGGTGAAATAGTTATACCTGGTTCCTGTGAAGTATCTATGGGATGTTTTATGATATTTTCCAGATCTGGACAGCACTGCATTTTCTCTATAGAGACATTCATAACCTGCATGGGCTTAGGTTCCTGGACAGCCCTCTTGCACCCCCTTTCAACCCCCTGGACATCCCCCTTGAACACCCCCTTGCACCCCCATGCCCCCCTTAGTCCCCCATGCCCCCCCCCTGCACCCCACTGGACAGCCCCCATGCCCCAACTGGACAGCCCCACTGGACAGCCCCACTGGACACCCCCTGCACCCCCTGGATAGCCCTCCCCCCCTGCCGGACACCCCTCCCCCCTGCTTGGCCAGCCCCTCCCCCTACTGGACAACCCCGCCCCCTACCCCCTGCCCCCTGCACCCCACTGGACAGCCCCACTAGACACACATCCACCCCTGAAGAACTACCCCTGAATGTTGATTTCCCAAATGAGGCTACCCTCTTAGTGGATCATGTCAAAGAGTATTAGAAAACATATTTTGATGGTGATTTTCAAAGATTGACTGAAATAATGCTTAATAATTCCAATCTTAATTGAGTAGGCCAGGTGGTTGTCTTTATCACACCAACACAAGACGTTCAATCATACTTTTTCCTATTTTTATAAGGTTTAACTGATGATGAGGCAAATTATTAGGCTCTCATTACTGGTCATCAGTTATCAGATGATATTTATTTCCCCCAAATGGATAGGAAGGTAGAATCCAAGTTAGCCCTCAAATATATTAATGGTGACCGGAGGAGGGGAGTCCGTCGGGGGAGGCGCGGTCGTCCGGGGAGGAGAGGTCGTCGGGAGGAGGGGAGTGCATCGGGGGAGGAGGGGAGTCTGTCGGCGTCGGGGGAGGCGCTGTCGTCCGGGGAGGGGGGAGGCACGGTCGTCCGGTGAGGGGAGTGCGTCGGGGGAGGGGAGTGAGTCGGGGAGGGTTCCGTAGGAGGAGCCCGAGAGAATATTGTCCAAATCGCACATATATCCACGGATGAATTTTCATCCGTTGGTATAACCATGCTATATCCACTGAGAACAACACAGAATATACATTTCTTGGCAAATATTATTTGTGAAATAGGTGGAAGGAATACAAGTTGAAGATGTATAGAAGGTGTGCTGAAGGTTGATAGAAACAGAGGACACACATTTTGTTAGGAATAAAATTGAGAGAGGAGAAAAACAAGAAGGTACAATGGTAAATTTTTGTATTGAGAGCAAGCAGTATAGAGAGAGAGAGAGAGATTTATAGTTTGGGGGAGAAGAGGAAGAAGTGGAAGAACCACTCGCCGAGTCCTTGCATAATCTGTTGAAGGACCATTCGCAGAGTCCTTACATAATCTGTTGAAGTCCAAAAAAGAATACTAGCAATATACACCACTGCTAGACACCCCTCCCCCTGGACCACCACCCCTGGACACCCCTGGACCACCCCCCTGGACACCCCTCCCCCATGCTGGACACCCCTCTCCCCTGCCTGGACAGCCCCTCCCCCTGCTGGACACCCCTCCCCCTGCTGGACACCCCTGCCCCCTGCCCCCTGCCCCCCTGCCCCCTGACCCTGGACACCCCAGGACAGACCCCACCCCAGGAAAGACCCCCCTAGACCCTGGACACCCATGCCAGTCCTGCCCCCCCCCCCCAGACCCTGGACACCCCAGGACAGACCCCCCCCCCCCCCCCAGAACCTGGACAGCCCCCAGACCATGGACACCCCCCAGAACCTACCCCCCCCCAAACCCAGACCCCCCAGGACAGACCCCCCCCCAGACCCTGGACACCCCAGGACAGACCCCCCCCCCCCCCACTGGACCCCCTAGACAACGGATGGATGTCATGGGCTATTGCTAAAAGACCGAATCCGGCTGCTGAAATCAGCAGTAAGTAATAAGAGGTAAATGAAGAAAAATGAATAAAATTTTCCCAATATACTTGGGGAATTTTATTCATCAGCAGGAAGAAGAACAGAAGAACGGTAGCTGAGAGTTCCTTCCCCGGAGGTGGAGAATGATTTTTTTACATAGGATCTATCTAATATTTAATGGAAGAAAGAGGGAGAGGAAATTAAGTACCTCATTACAAGTGGCAGCATCCAACAAATTCTCTTCCAATGGAATAAAATATTACAAAACAAATCTATAAACCTTCTCTCTCCTCTTGTGGCTTCCAGGTGTCCAGGTGGTTAATAATTTGGTTGAGGTGAGGCTGTGGACTCATGGGGGCAAGCATGAAGGAAACTAAGTTGGACTAGATTTTAAGTAGGCTGCTCTTGTTTTTCTAAAGTGGCAGGGTTGATTGGGTCTAAAATAAGTGAGTTGGAACAGGAATTTAGATGAGGGCTTCAAATGTTAAGGGGTCTGGTTTAATTGGTTAGAATTGGGTGAGGTTTGGAATGGTGTTAAAGTGGGATGCCTGGTGGAAAATGTGGGGTTAGTGGCTTAGAAGTTGAGAGGTGGGTAGTCCTGATTGGTGGTCAAGTTGTGGATGGGTTGCCTAGGTGGATTGAAAAATGGTGGGGGACTGGGAAGGAGTTCATAGTGGCTAAATTGAAGTGGGAGCTTAGAATTTTAGTAGGGCTTGAGTTTGTATTTTTTAGTGAGATTGGAAATGGCCCTGGAATAGCTGGTTTGATTTTGGTGGGTTGGCCATGGGATTTTTATAGTGCATCGAAAAATAGTCACTAGCAGGGCTTGGTTTGGTGTGAAATTCAGTCAAACGGTTGTGGGAACCATCACAACAGGCTGATCCGGTTCAGACGACATGTGCAGAGGATGAGGATGATCTGGTTCGAACAACATGTGAAGAGGATGAGGAAAAAGAAGAATTACCGAACAAGTATTATATGATACATGTACAATAAAATATTCCAGACAATTCCAAACCAATGTTTTCAGTTGAATTGAGCCTTTGTACCACCTGCTATGCACGTTTTCTGGAAAGATGGATGAGAGGCAGCGCTGAGAGGAGATATAGTTTAGGAATGAGGAAATAAGAAAAATTATAGAGCTAACCATTCAATGTTTCTCTAAGGAGGAGTAACCGCCGCAGGGTGTCGTCCTGGAGTAGGGCCAAATCACGGCGTGACCGCGGCGTGACCGCGGCGTGACCGCCGCAGGGTGTCATCCTAGAGGAGTAACCGCTGCAGGGTGTCGTCCTGGAGCAGGGCCAAATCACGGCGTGACCGTGGCGTGACCGTGGCGTGACCGCGGCGTGACCGCCGCAGGGTGTCGTCCTGGAGGAGTAACCACCGCAGGGTGTCGTCCTGGAGCAAGGCCAAATCACGGCGTGACCGCGACGTGACCGCGGCGTGACCACGGCGTGACCGTCGCAGGGTGTCGTCCTGGAGGAGTAACCGCTGTAGGGTGTCGTCCTGGAGCAGAGCCAAATCACGGCGTGACCGCGGCGTGACCGCGGCGTGACCGCGGCGTGACCGCGGCGTGACCGCGGAGTGACCGCCGCAGGGTGTCATCCTGGAGGAGTAACCGCCGCATGGTGTCGTCCTGGAGCAGGGCCAAATCACGGCGTGACCGCGGCGTGACCGCGGCATGACCGCGGTGTGACCGCCGCAGGGTGTCGTCCTAGAGGAGTAACCGCCATAGGGTGTCGTCCTGGAGTAGGGCCAAATCACGGCGTGACCGCGGCGTGACCGCGGCGTGACCACGGCGTGACCGCGGCATGACCGCGGCCTGACCGCAGCGTGACCGCAGCGTGACCACAACATGTTGGCCCGGTCCAGCGACATCCGCGAGGCAACATCTTCCACTTAGTTTCAAATAGGATGATATGGATGGTATGAGAGGATGTTTTCTCAGAATATTTAAAGAAATTAATGCTAATCTGTGATGACTAGAGGATTGGATGACCCCTGATATACCTAATTCGGTGAGGTTTCGAGATCTAGAAATGTGTAGGAATACCTAGAGGAATACCCCATGGGATCAGGAAAATCATAGGTTACATAACATGTAATCTGACATTACTGGTACTGTGGGACCCCTAGGCTGTGGAACTGGGCTTTTGGTTGGATTTAAATATCACATGCCATGTGACATGGTCACACAACATGGGACCCATCTTAAAATTCTAACGGCACTTAAAGATTGTCTTGGTTCAAACAACTGTTTTAATAAAAAGAGGGAAACCCCCTACAGGGATATAAAAACGGTCAAGTACGATGTGTGTTTTATGACTAACAATGAAATCAAGTATAAGGAAAACATCAATGCAATAATGTTAAGCAAGTTATACCACTGTGAGTTTTCATAAACAGCGCACCTCTGTTGGAGGGGTTTTATTACAAAACCAGGACTTATTTATCAAACGAAACAATTATCTGAACTAACACTTATTCAAGAATTGCAATTTAATATAAACCTGAAAAATTAATAAGGAAACTAAATGCAATTTAAAACATTCTCGAATTAAATGGGCTAGGAGAGGGACCCTACCTCAACCTCATAGCAACAAAAATGAAATTATGTATAGAAACGATTCAATTACATAGAATAAAATCATGAGAATAAAATACCATATTCAAGATATACATTCCCAGGGGATATGGATTCCTGTATAAAGAACCAAACTAGTAAGTCTGAATAGATGCTAGTAGAAGCCATGATTAAAAATAGCACAAGATAACACATAACATTCTAAGTGTAGGAAAACCAAATTTGATATATCAAATGAACAAAGTGTACCACTCTTCGCTTGTATGCATGACACTGTTCCACTAAATCAACAATAACTTCCTGCTTGAGACCCTGCAGGAAAACACAAACATTACCAGTAGCTAAGGTAGAGATTTCCATTGAAAAATCAAAAATCTTTTACACGTGAATAATTCATCGGTTTCAAATTCAAGAACTTTTTATCAGAAATGCAATCACACCTGCCCCCACTATTTTTTCTTGGGGCTGATGGAGTTTCCCTGGACTTGAGATTAGTACTTTTCAAGGAATCCTCTATTCGTTGGGAAATGGTAGAGAAATATCGTTCCCCACCTGTATACATCAACAAGATGAATTGTGTTGACATCTCGTCATGGGGATTGTTGATGCACATGGAAAAAAATAGAATGCATGTTTCCAGAACCATAGAAATTTAAAAACAACAAAATAACAAAAACAGAATGCAATAGAACAAACAAAAATAATAACTAATCAAAAACAGAATGCAAAAACAGAATGCAATAGAACAAACAAAATAATGAAAACAGAATGCATGTTTGGACACCCCCCCACCCCTGCAATGAAATATTTTTTCAAGATGATGAATAATTGCAAAGATTTTATGTGAAAAGTGTTTGAAAATGTTGTTAAAAAGGTGATCCATGCTTTGGAGAAATTGCATAAAGTATCCATGAATGTCAGTGATGCTCAGTTGGAAGTGAAGATTAAGAAAATAAAAGAGTTTAACGACTCTTTATTTGAGAGATGCCAAATGCGAGGATCACCCCCTGCCCCCCTGCCACCCCCCCCCCCCCCTGTATAGCTTCCCTTGCACCCCCTGCACATCCCCCCTTGTACCCCCCTGCACATCCCCCCTTGCACCCCTTGCACATCCCCCCTCCCCCCTAGACAACCCCCCTGGACACCCCTCCCTCCCCCCTAGAAAACCCCCCTGGACACCCCTCCCTCCCCCCTAGACACCCCCCATGGACCCCCCCCCCCCCCCCACAGACACCCCTCCCTCCCCCCATAGACCCCCTGATAAGTGCAGAATTGTACAGAAATTCTGCAAGCCATACTCTATTAATACTTCGTTAAAAGATGCTCTGAAAGGGAAAAATATTAATACCAAACACTATGTTAGAAAAAAATACAAAGAAGGTTAAAAAGAGGTCACCTAGGATAACAATTCTGCTACTAGTAAATCCTAGGAAGACTTATTATAGGAATAATAATCCCAAGGATGTGTTCATGCTGAAACTGGTATCGGATTATATTCTCTCTTTTTCTTTAAATCTGCAGTCTGAATCCCTCTTTTGGAGTTCATTACCTCAGAATTATTAAAAACAGTTGATATAGATGACAGACTTGCAGCTGGATTTTCTCAGGCTGCTCTCTCTTTGCAATTGTCAGAGCACACACCTTCTCAACATATAAACATCAGTATAAAAGATTCATACCCTATAATGAAAGGATTACAAACCAGGGAAGATTATTTTAGGTTGGGGATCCAGCTCACTATAAAGCAAGTTTATTCTACCAACCATTCCAACAAGAGAGAGTTGAGAAGCTCCAATTAAAAAAGTGAAACTGAGAAATAACAGAAAGGGGGACTTTCCCCCATTCAGAAACAATGATGTGTATCCTCTTCTAGAATTTCCAGGGGCTAGCCAACCCTAGAACATTATGTTGCTTTAGGCTTCTTGTGAGTAAACGGAAACCTGATTTCATTGGCATCTCTGAGCTAAAATCTAATAACATCACTTCTGGTTCTTTTTTTCCCAAAATGGTAATTCTTTTCTATGTTCTGTGAAAGATATCACTAGTATTGAAATAATTTTCTTGGTTTTCCATCATAATGTTACTAATCCTTCCATTTTTTGAGTGGACAACCAAATTATCACTTTCACCTTCCTTAACGAGGGTCAGATCTCTTTTTGTTAAATGGTTTATGCTTTCTACTGTTACATCAGTCGAAGAACTCACTGGAAACACATGAATGAGATTTCAAGAGTTATATTAGATCCCTCGGTTATAATGGGAGATTCCAATGCTATTTTACATGCAGATGACAAGATTGGACATGTTTCCAATGCTACCACAATGATATATTTCAAAGCTTGTATTGAGGAATTAAAACTTATTGAAACCAATATGATTGGTGCCAAATACACTTGGTATAGGAGGAATCTAAATGGAAGTAGGGCCTGTAGGGTTGACCATGCCTTTGGTAATCACTCTCTTCATGGAAGTTGGAAAACCATCTCTTGTGTCACTTTAGTAAAGCGCAATTCTGATCACCATCCAATTCTTACAACCTTCATTGCTAAGGGGGACAAGCTAACAATTCCCTATATGTTTAATAATTCTTGGACCATCCAATTCTTACAACCTTCAGATGCTTTCCCTGAAATTTGGAATTCACTCAACCACTCCATGATTACCTCCTTAGATATTATCCACCAAGGAAAAGAGTAAAATTAAGGATACACTGCAACCACATACTGAAGTGGTTAAACCCCTTACACATGAGGAAGGATTTTCTCAATAGGTAGAAGATTAGAAATAATTGAGAAGAATCAATGAATAACTTCTCTGAGGTAGCATTCCTGCTGGATATATTCTATAAGCAGATCATCAACTCATACTCCCAACTTGAGCACCTTATCAAAGAGGGTTCTCTACCACAACTAGAATTAAGATGAAACATCCTATCAACATGGGGTACCAACAACCAACATACACGAATCAAGAAATAGAAAATAGAGAGTTCCCAACATTTTTTACACAACCAAAACATGTCTAGGAGCATCATTACAGACCTCACCCTATAGGTTACACATGACATATACTAATAGGGCTGCCACATTTTACTCTACCTGATGTTGCACCTATTCATGCTCCTTCTCAGCTAGACATTCCTCAAGGGCTCATAAAAACTATTGATTCTATAATGGATTGATTAGAATCCATAGAGGTATAGTGGGAATTGGTACAACTATAAAACAAACCTTACCCTAAAGGGGGTGATCTGAATTTTCCCCACTAAATTTGGGAAACACTACATTTCCAATTTTCAATTGTTTAGGGGACCCAAAGAAGAATTTGACCCATTTTGTGTCCCGTTGTGATTCCATGATGGGGACCCCTAAAATTTAAGTAGTGAAACCCAAGATCTTTATACAGAAATTATAGGGACCAACATTTTTAGGGTACACCGGTTCATCGACTCAATCAATTACAGGGTGGGAAGATCTCTTTTGGATGTTTTTGTTCCAATTCAGCTTGATTCTATAGAAGAAAACCATACTAAATCTCTCAAACTACAAATGGTAGGATAATGAGAGGGTTTTATATTTCATTTCGTGGTGAAAGGAGTTGACATACTCCTTAAGCCAACATTTTCTTAAAGAATATTTTTTGTTCATCTGTATATAGAATCTTCATGATGATTTTCACATACCACTCACCCCTGTTAAATATATAGGAGTGTTTTGGGATCTTGCCACAATTTCATAAATAAGGGAAGAATTAATAGCATGAACCAAGTCTAAGTCCTATTTAATTCCCCCTGTTGGACACCCCTACGCCCCCCCCCCTGCTGGACATCCCCTCCCCCTGCCTGGACACCCCTCCCCCCTGCTGGACAGCCCCTCCCCCTGCCTGGACACCCCCCCTGCTGGACACCCCCCTGCTGGACACCCCTCCCCCCTACTGGACACCCCTCCCCCCTACTGGACACCCCTCCCCCCTGCTGGACACCCCTCCCCCCTGCTGGACAGCCCCTCCCCCTGCTGGACAGCCCCTCCCCCTGCCTGGACACCCCTCCCTCCCTGCTGGACAGCCCCTCCCCCTACCTGGACACCCCTCCCCCCTGCTGGATACCCCTCCCTCCTGCTGGACAGCCCTCCCCCTGCTGAACAGCCCTCCCCCCTTCTGGACATCCCTCCCCCCTGCTGGACAGCCCTCCCCCCTGCTGGACAGCCCTCCCCCCCTGCGGGACAGCCCTCCCCCCTGCCAGACAGCCCTCCCCCCTACCGGACAACCCCTCCCCCCAGACACCCCTCCCCCCTGCCCCCTCCCCCCCTCCACCCTGCCCCCTGCACCCCTCCACCCTGCCCCCTGCCCACCTCCACCCAGCCCCCTATCATACTTCAATACATCCCGAAGATATTATCAAAAACACTTCAAGACATAAAATGACTATTTTCAACAAATATAACAAAAGACCAAAATATATGATGCAAGAACCACAAATCAAAGACCCCTCTCAACATACATGATGTAGTATGGTAAAAAGAAATAAATGAACTTACCAACATGCTACCATCATACAAAATGGTGCCTTAAGAGTACTTTGGGTGCATATTTCTTTTTCACCCTAAGCCTATATTTTACCTACAAGAAATAAAGAAAAAAAGATCAAAATAAATCAGAAGTAATTATGTAGAGAATAAATAATTGATAAGAAATATATTTGTGTTTATGTGCCTGAATACAAACATGTATCCTGCAAAAATAGTAGATGCAAGAACCAAAAATCAAAGCTTACTTGAGAGGAAAATGTTTTGTTTTGAAAAGTTACTATTAGAAATTAGAGCTTCAAAAATTTCATCACCAGTTTCACCCTATCTTCATCAAACTGTAAAAGTTTTATGAAAGAAAGAAGGTTATACAATCATATCGAGCACAACAATTGAGTACCGTAGAATTCAACTCATAAAAAAGATTTTAGTATTGCAACTATAAAACTATGATTAAATTTTTATTTTATGTTTGTAAAACTACATGTGAACAAAATAATATGTTAATATCACTCTAATCAAAACCAATAACTGAGAAGTGAAGTTCACATAGATGCCCATTACCAAGAATGGATGTTCCCCCTTGATTGTCGGTTGCATGCCAACATGCCCGCGTTAGAACCAACACCAACCACCTCGTCCTATGGTAGAAATGATTAATTAGATATATCCATCAATTTGTAACAATAATGAATTTTTTTATCTAATTACAAACAAAGCATATAACTAATATATTAAAAACAAAAGAAATGAAGAACATAGAGTTCAAACAATCACACAAAATGCATGAATGATACCCACTAGTTACTATATTAACAACTTCAACACATATTCATGGGTTTTAAAGTAGATGCATGTTAACATTTTAAGTTCAAAAATGATTTTTAGTAAAACATTAAAATAAGCATACACACCAGAATTTCAATACACAAAGGTAGTAAAAAAGGAAGCAACAACCAAAAGATTTAACAAGATGATTTCAGCATACAAAATTTATTTAAAGGCAACTTCAAACCATTTATTTCAACTAAAAAAAAGAAGTGAATTTTCAAGTTTAAGTAGAAAAATCACTGAATTTAAACTATTACTCCCATGGTGTAGATGCTCTATTCATTTGAGATCATTGGAAAAAAATTCCCTTCTTTTCTTGTTGACTAAATACCTTTGATTTCCAAAATTTCATCTCCTATAAGTGTAAACATATACATTAATTTATAAAATTTAAAGTTCAAAACAGAACAAATTTGGTGCTTTAATTTAGAGATTTGGTAGTGTTTGTGGATCATGGTCAGTGCATCCTATAATGGAGATGAAATTGGATTCGATAGAGTAGATGATGGAATGGTTTCTACAATAATTAGAACTCATGTAAATGAAGATAGATGAAGTGCTACAGCCATCCGAGTAGTATCGAGTGTAGGAAAAATGCTTGAAGGGGCTATCAAATAGAAGAATCGAAGAATTATTATCAAGTAAACACTACGACAAATAGAAGAATCAAAGCACCCATAATTAACACACCTGTGCGAGGAGGGCGCGGTGAGGAGGGCGCGGCGAGGAGGGCGTGGTGTGGAGGAGGCGTCGGTGAGGAGGCGTCGGGGAGGAGGGCGTGGCAAGGAGGCGTCGGTGAGGAGGGCGCGGCGAGGAGGGCGCGGCAAGGAGGGCGCGAAGAGGAGGGCGCGGCGCGGAGGAGGCGTCGGCGAGGAGGCGTCGGGGAGGAGGGTGTGGCGAGGAGGCGTCGGCGAGGAGGGCGCGGCGAGGAGGAGGGCGCGGCGAGGAGGAGGAATCGTGAGGGGGGGGGGGGAGAAGTAGCCCGATAGGTTTGGAAAAAAAACGGGGCTGCTGCATATAGCCACGGATGAAGATATTAACGTGGCAGTGTATAAGATATAGCCACGGACCTATAGAACTGTGGCTATAGGTCTGTGGCTATAGGTCAGATTTGTAGTAGTGAAAGGTTTAGCATATACCAATGGATAGATTTATTAAACATCATTTTATCCCCCTTGAAAACACTATCCAAATACAATATAAGATAGGGGAAAAAACATACCTAAACCTTAGAGAGAAATAGGTTGGATGCCCATGTTCAACCTCATCTTGAAAAATTATTCCTTTGGTAAAGGTTTTGTGAATATGTCAGGAACTTGTTCTGAAATAGGAACATACCATTACTTGAGTTAATTCTTCTTCAAATTCTCATTGATGATGTTACATTTGATATCAATATGTTTTTAATGAAAATTTTGTATTGGATTTGTTTTATGGTTTATATCACTTTGATTATCACAACCCAAGAAAAGAGGTTACTATAATTCAATAAGCAAGCCTTCCAACTGAGTCTTCATCCACATAAGATGTGTGGAAGCATGAGTGAAAACAACATACTCAGATTTATCCATGATAAGATTTACTTAATTTTGATTATTAGTATGAAAACTTACACATATTTCCCCCATAAAGAAAACCTCATTATAGGTGGATCTTTTATCATCTACACTTCCTTCCCAATCAGTATTTTTATAGAGAAACAAATTAATTTTTTCAAAGCTATCATACCTGATTCCAAAATATTTTTTTCCTTTTATATTCATAATAATTATTTTCCCAAAAAATAGATTTGATTTTTTTATCAATTTGGAATCTTTCACATTAGGTAACATCATAAAAAATGCATTGTATTGAGGTATTTAGATACAAAAAACTTCCAATCAGCATAAAAAACTCTTATAGTCAACATTCTTACATTCTCCTTGTTTAGTAAACTTGGTTCCCATTAAAATTGGTGTGGAATTAGGTTTAAAATTTTTGATGCCATACATCATAAGAATTTCCTTCACATAATTTTCTTGATAATGAAATCTGCATTTCTTCTTTTTTTGATATTTCTAACCCAAGAAATTATCTAATTTCTCCCTTTATGGAAATTCCAAATAACTTTTTCATTTTTTAATCAATGCTTTCATAAGTTCTTTCATCATTCCCATCAACGATAATATCATCAAAAAATATAATAATAATGAGGGAAATGTCTTGACATTATTTTATATATAAATTACTATCAACCCTTACATTTTTAAAGTACAACTTTCTTAAAAATATATCAAATTTAAACTAAAATGACCTTAGAGATTATTTCATCCCATACAAATAATTATTCAACTTACATACATAAATTGAATCCTTTACAATAAAAAAATAACAGGGTTGGTCAATATAAAATTCTTCACCAGGTTCTCTATTCAAGAATGATGAATTCAAACCCATCTAAAAAATTTTATAACTTCATTGTGCAATAATATCATGAAAGATTATAATTATTTCTAACATTTCCATTAGAGAAATAGTTTCCTAAATATAAATACCTTCAATTTATGAGTAACATTTTTACAAGAATATTTATTTACTTATTATCACTTCCCCATATTCATTTAAATTGTTTTGGGACACCTACATTTTACCAATAACATTTTTGTTATTTGGTTTACTTATGAGTTCTCAATTATCATTATTCTAAATCTAATCCAACTATTCATTCATAACCTGGATCCATTATGGATTATCAAAGGCTTCATTAACATCTTTTGGATCAACCTTTTAATACAAATATAAATGTGTAACAACCTTTTAATTTCTTCTTATTTGAATATTTTGTTTTTGATAACCAATAATTATTCAAGCTTCCACCTATTTCCAGATCCTAGGATATGATGTATGAAGTTTTTATTCCTCATTAGAAATAGATGAGTCTTATTATTCCACCCACGTGTTATCATAACTATTGGTATCCTTCTCATGTTTTTTAACAACAATTATTTCATCACCTTCCTCTTCCTCATCTGTATATGATTACGATATATCTTTCTTAGATATTTCAATAACTTTTACATCAACAGAATCAACTAATATTCCTATTTGTTTGTTAAAACATCTATACCCTATTCCATCCAAATCATAGCCAAGAAATATTCCATATTCACCTCTCCGACCAAACTTTCCAAGGTTTACACATTTTTCATTATGATGGAAGGACTACAAAAAACTATTAAGTGTTTCAAACATTTTTGTAATAGAACATTTAATAAGTAGTCATATCAGAACATGGTATGTTGAAAAATCAGTTCTAAATATAAATAACTATTATCATAACCTTCCATGAGAACTAATGAAAAATATCATGTTCAAGTAACATAGTACACCCAATTTCAACCAAACTTCTATTCTTCCTTTCAACAATAACTTTTTTTTGTGGTGTACATATTGTAATGAACTCATGCCAAATTCCATGATTTTTAAAATAACTTTTGAATTCATTATTATTATACTCACCAATATTTTCAGTTCTCAAATTCTTCATAGAATACCAACATTCCTTATCACATCTTTTGCTAAATTTTTTAAAAATATTCAAACCCTCTGAACTAACTTTCAAATACATAACATATGTAATGAAAGTAAAATCATCAATGAAATAAATGAAGTACTTATATTTGAATGTTTTTTGTTTTATCATTAGACCATAGATATTAGAATGAATACGTTCCAGGGGTCGTGTTGAACTAATATCATATTTCATATGCACAAATTTTATAATATTTCATTTTTGAATAATTGTGCAACACCAATGCGTTATTCTTGACATATCAGGAATACCACATACACTATCTCATTTTGATAACTTTATTATGTTTATCTAAATTAAATGTACCAAAATTTTATGCCACAACTTATTTTCTTCTATCATTATTAAGTTACAGGACTTTTATACCTCACCAACTTGAAACAAGTTTCCTTTTATGTGTTGGCGTTTTGTATCAACTTTTCCATATTCTTCTATTTTCACAAAAAAATCATCTTTTATGAAAGAAACTATATTTCCTTTATCACAAAGTTAAGAAAAACTCAACAAATTGTGTTTTAACCCATAAAAAACACATATTTCTTCTATTTAAACTATTAATACTCAGTAATAGTTGATCCAACTCCTTTTATTCTAATATATTTGTCATTGGAATGAGTAATTGTTAATTATTTGAAATCCTTCAAATTATTCAATTATTTTTAAATCTCCTATCATTTGAGAAGAACACCCATTATAAAAAATCCATGGTCATTCTACCTTTTTTATCATTTGGGTTAGTTTCTATAATATGGTCTCTTTATTTTCCTTTATCTTTCTTCACATCTGGCTTCTGATAATTTTTTAAACATGATGTTTTGATGGTAACAAAACAAGACATCCTTTTGCAAGATGTTCAGGTTGTTCACTTATTTCAAAAATTGTTTAAAATGGTTGGAAACCATTCTCAACTTTATAACAATACTTATTATAATTCTTTCTTTGAGAGGATTTACCCCCAAAATATTTTCATTAAGTAATTCATGGGGTAATTTTAAGGTTGTTGGTTAAACAAAAACATATTTCTTGTATCCTAAAATCTACAACAATACGAGCAGTAACCATAGAAGGAATAATTTACTATGTGACTTCCATAATTTCCATAATTGTAAGTATGTTTCTTAGAAACTTTATTTTCATTAACATAAATACATTGTTGATCCCTAAACTTTATGTTATTACCCAAAATCTTCTTCTTTAATTCATATTTCTTCCCAATCTTATCATAATAAATAGTGGTAGAAAATTTTTCGAACTAATGAATTTTAGAATCTTTTGAAATTCTAACTTTGTTGGGTTTGGACACATACACATATTTCTCAAATTTCTTCTTCATAGGAACAACTTCATCTTTATTTTCAACATTTGAACATAAATTTTGTAGATCCATCTCACTTTTAACCTTTCTGTAACTTTAAAAAACTTTAGAAATAGAGTTTTTGAAACTTATAACTCTCTTCTAAACATTAGAAAAATTTTATTTGATATCTTTCAAATCTTCCACCTTATCTTTTAACTTTACTTCTAGATGTTCATTTAGATTCTTTCCTCTTTCAAGATACATTTTCAGACAATCAATCTCTTTCAGAATATTATCTTTCTCTTCATGAAAACATTCTTGATTTTTTCTTTAGTTATTTACTTATTTAACTTCGTGATTTATATCTCAAGTATTACAATATTTTTGAGAAATTAATTCAATTATATCTTCATATGAAATTATAACTCACTATCTTCTTGTTAAAAACAACTAATTTTGAATTATTCATCATTAATTGTTGCAATGAAATTATTTTCTCTAGAAAATTCAGTAAAAATTTCAGCCTCAACTTCACTATCTTCATCTTCAATTTTTTTAGAAAAAATGATTCTCCTTTTGGATTTGGATATTTTTTTATCTTTCCCCTTTGGATAATATTTTGACATATCACCCCATATTTTATAAGATCTTTTTATCTTTCTATCATATTCATAACTATCTTCCATATTATTTAATTGAGGATAATTTGCAATAAGTTTCCAATAACTCCACACTCAAAAAATTTCAAGGGAAGTTTCCCCTTGTACTTTCTGATAACTATTTTTTCATTTTTATAAAATAAGGTTAAAAACTCATCAAGATTATTACATATTCCATTTTCATACTTAGAATCACCAGAATCTTCATCTTTAAGAATATTCTTGGAGTTTCCTTTCTTAGAAGCCTTGAAGGACCTTTCTCGATCAACTTTTGTTTTTTTCCTTTCATAAATTTCTCCCTTATTATTTCATAAATAATTAGAGTACAATAAAGGTATTGTAAAGACAGATTTTTAGGATCTCTATCTTCCAAATATGAAACTTTTGCCTCTAAATTATCAGGAATAATTCTTAAGATATTTTCAACCATAGTTGAGTCTTCCAAATTTTCACCCAGACATATTGTGGTGATCACAATGTCATTCAACCTTGTAAAGAACTAACCAACAATTTATTAATTACCTATTTTTAAATCTTAAAAATTACCCTCCATATTTTTAAACCTTTCCTCATTCACCATTATATTGACTCCATAAATTTTCTTCAACTTTTCCAAGAATCCTTTTGCAGTAGAAACTCAATTCAATCTTAGAAATTCACTTTTAGTAAGTAATGTGGGTAAAACATTATTATATATTCCATCATCCTCATGATTCTTCTTTTCCATTGATGTTAGTAGACCATTTTCAACATGGGAAGGAAATCCATCTGTAACAGCTTCCAAAACATCATACCCACGATACATAAGATTTAGAAACATTATATATTTCTATTTACAATAGTTCTTACCATCAAAGACCAGAATCCCCTTATGCTTCAAAAAATTAAGATTCTCCATTACAACTTATCCTCAATAACGTCAAAAAAAGAGTAAATGAAGGTAACCTTCACCCTGATAACACTTCTTAATGCCTAACTAAGATCAATGTATTACTAAGACGGGAAGGTGTGAATCAGTGATATCTTTTTCTTTTAAGTTTCCTTTATTTTGAAATAACCTTCACCACATGTTAATTATCAATCACTTTTTTAAAAACAAAACATTAATAAATCCATAGGAACACAAGTATTTATAAAGTTCACTACTAAATAAGAGTATCTATGTCCTTGGAATGGTTTGGAAATAATCTAATACCACACAATACACTAGAAAAAAAATCCTTTTGTGTGGATACAAAAAGTAGGATATACCCATACACTTGTGTATCACTATGATAAATACAATAATTCATGTGATTATTTTAGTTCAAATGACGTTAAAAAATTTTATATAACATGTTAATAAACCTTCACAATTTGGTTCAAAACAAGTTATTGTAATTCCTTATCAATAATAACTTGAAAAACTTAAAAAAAAAAGGTTCACTTTACTACCTAGCAACATGTAAGAAATTAAATTTTGGACTTCATATAGAAACCTAGTCTTCTGGATCAGTCTGATTCCTCAGTCCGGAAAATAGATTAGAATTAATAATCTGGAAAAAATTCTTAACCACTGAAAAAATACCCTTTAAATATTTGTTTGGTTTATCACTTTGATCTAGTAACCACATTCTTCTTATTCATCTATCTAGAAAACTTCCTCAGGAAAACCCAATACAGAAACATATTCTCTATAAAAATCCATTGGTTTCACTCTCTATCTTTACATGTGAATAGTAATATGTCCCCAAAAGTAAAATACACATAATTCTATTTATAGGTGTTCCATTATATTAATAGGCAGGAAACCACTTTCACTTTCTTGATCAACCAGATTTCCAAAAAATTGAAATTGAATTTCATTTCGACTTCATGTTTGAAAATTTCATCACTTCTCAACTCTTCATAATTCTTCTCAAAACTTCTAAAAACATCATTATGCTTAAAACTTTCTAACCATTCTTTAGTTCGATACCAATGTCATTATGATACAAAAATATGGTCACTTTAATTTTCTTGACTCAAATAAAAATCCATAAGAACTGAAGGCTTCCCATTATGATGCTCCGTATTAATTGAAAACTACTCATTCTGATGATCTATATTGACTGAGATGAATAGAACAATTCATCCATAAACATCATTACAACTTTAAAATATTCTAGATCCCCCTTGAAAACCCCTCAGAAAACATCTTTAAAACCCTTTTGACAATAACCTCACAACAATTCAGATATTCTTTAATTGTTCAACAACTTCCTCAGACCTCGTCTGAGGAAGTACAACAACTAATGACTTATTAGTGTCATCCTACATCTGATGGATCAGTCTCTATTTATCTCCAATGGAACCATATTTGAATAAATTTATGTATTAGTGTCAATTCTAGTTTGATGATTTGGAAAAAATTATTTTTTGATGACTCGTGACATAATTGAAAGCAATTCATAGATTTTGAAAACCACCAATAGTTATTCTTTAACTCTTGACCCACTAATGATTAAATCAGATTTCTTTTATTCTTTACCCACTTGAAGTAACAAAAAACAAAGTGACCAAAATGGTTGACTAAATTATTGATCAAAATGGTATTCGTTAATCTTTTATTCCTATTTTATTATTAGTTACAACAATCCCTACATTTTAACATGCTTTGCATCCAATGAAAATTAGATGCCAAAAATACATAAGGTGGATTTGTGAATAATTTCATCCAATAAATTGGTGGCAGAGTGAATTCCTTCTTCCATTTTCTCTACAACTGTCAATTGATCCTTATGAGTTGTTCATCCGGTGAATCAGAAAGTCCTATGGTTCGGAAAATCCAAAGGATCGGTCGATCAGTGCCTCAAAAAGACTTCAACTTAAACAACAGAAAACATCCCTGCCTTTACTAGTATCAATACTTCATTATGGAATTTAGATTATAAGTATTGGCCTATCATCATCTAAATTACATTGGAATGTTCTATGACTTCCCAATATTCTAGCACATACCTCAATCTGATTGAAACCTCTTATAAAACTCAGAAAACTTTTCTCCCTTTCATTCACAGATATTTAATCACAAGTATATTAGAATACTTATAATTTTGAAGAATTAAGAAACTATAAAGCATTGTCAAATTTTTTATGGAGACATTCAGATTCTGATACTGCTTCTCGTTCCAATTGAAACATTCATTTTGGACACAATGTGACTGTGAAAAACACTTTACTAGGAAAAATTATTTAGAATAGAAAACCAAAATTGATAGACTTTATAATTATATGATTTTTTGATCTTCTGATTATGATGAAAATTTCATCCTGATCATCTGATCACCAAAATATACCAAGTGAAATCATTTTTTTGTAATGATAATAAAATAAAAAAAAATCAATACAAACTTAATTTAGTATCCAAAAACCTATTCCATCCAACATGGTCCCAAAAATTACAAGGTCATATATAATAACACATAACTAGGTTTCTATGTAGTAGATCATAGGTGGTAAGTGAAGATATGTACATGTATGAAAAGTGTAAATAATTATAGAGTTTGATAGAGATCATTGATTAGTAGAAAGTGAAAGATCAATAGAATGTTAAGGACCTCAAAACCATAAATCATTGATGATTTAAAATATTATTTTATTAATTGGATATGAATGTAATAGGATATTTTTTTTCAACATAATTTTTCTAAATTTAATGAATTATTTTACTATATAAGAATATAAGGAAGTATAATTACTTGATACATTTCTATTTCCCAAGAACAATTTCATCCTTTGGTTGTGCTAAGATAAATTTCCACTTCATCTCTTACTTCAGGAAATGAATATCCAAAATGAATCTTTAGGCATGAATTAATAAAATTAACTTTTAATATATTTTAAGATCCATAAAAGAGTGAAAATTATTTCCACTTATTTCAAAATATTTTCTAAAACCAATATGGTTAGCACAAGTTATTATTCTCTAAACCATAATAGTAACACCACTAGTTTATTACTAATATTTATTTTTAAAACCATTTAAGTAAAAAAAATAACTTATTAACCAAAAAATCACATAGAATATTGGTAGGTTATAACCCATTATCATTTTTTAGTTGTGGGTTCAATCCCCACGACCTTTCTAGATTTAATGGGTTGTCACCCAGTTTGTGGGTTGTCCTTTTTCTAAAAACATATAAATATAATTCCTATAATGTTACAAAATTACGATGAACCATAAATAGTAGAACATAAAGGATATGATAAACCTCAAAGGATACCAATAAATTTAATCTAAAGTCCAAAAAATGTAAATTAATTCTTCCTCAAATAAATTTTTTTTATACTAAACTGATGGGTTGTATTCCTGTAAATGTTTTCCAAAAATATCCTTAGTCATGTTATATTCCTACCACCCAAATTTTTAAAAGGAGATTTTATGAATTTTAACTAAACATCAAACTTAAACTCATAAAACCGTGATGGTATCAATATTTCTTATGATAATAAATAAATACATGCTTCTAAAAATTTTCACAATCTTTAGAGATTTCATGATTCTTATGACCAAAAAGACCATTAATAAAAATAATTAAAAAAATTTATTCTTGAATCCTAATACACAAATACTTCATCTATTTTAATTAAACATTTTTCATTACTTATTCTAGGGGTTAAACTTTAGAAGAGTTCATTGACTTAGATAATTCCTTGGTTCCCCACATTTAAGACAAAGAACTATAAATGAATCCCTAAGAGTATATTTATTTCCTTCCATTATAATCTATTGTTTTCCTCGCCAATTCATTACATTATACCCTTATTTTAAAATTCCTTTTATGAACTATCTTGGGTGTATATATCAACATTTTTGACATTAAGTAAACTAATCATTCTTTCCTCCATGGTCTCCATCTCTCAAGCTATTAGTGAACTTCATCATTCTCATCTTGGGTGAGTTTGACAGTTGGTTAAGGTATAGTTTATTAATCATATTTCAAGATAACTTCTGGAGTTACTGAATAGATTAAAGGCCTTTAATATTTTTATTTATTTGTGATAATACCCCTATCAAGGGTGAGGGGAACCCTTACAAGGCCCGAAGGCTTAAGATACAATTACATGACCTGTAGTTCTTAGAGGAAATCATCCACACAAGACAACTTGGAACTACTCCTATCATTATCCAATTTCATTTCACATTGTCACCACATTTTCCTTAATATTAAATGTTTACATGATTTCTTTGAGTTCTATCCATTGAATAAACCAAAAATTATAGTTCCAGCAAAGACAATTATTGTAGAAAAACCATAAAATCATTTATTGGATGTAAAAATTATAAAACCTTAATTTCAATATACTGAACATTAGGTTTAGCTTAGGCTATTCCTTATCATCATCTATTAAAACCCTTCTTAATGTTTTATAAAGAAAATGGGAATTATCCAATGCATATCCCCTAGGAATGTCAAACCAAGTACATAATAAGGCCTTTTTTCATGTATCTGGTAACACTCGATCCATGCTCAATGAGCCTTTTGGAGTTATTACCCATAGGTACATCTATGCTAGAACCACATATAATTTTAGTATCCAAATTGGTATTTATTTCTAGGAATATGAATATGATCTCTACCATACTAAAACATTACGATGTTCTTGTATACTTATCATTAATGTCTATAATAGGGTTATATTCCCTAATATATGTTTTCATAATTATAGTTCCCAAGGTTTCTGCAAAAATTTCATTGATAAAAACTTTAATGACCTCAAATCTAGCAACCTAAATCTAATGTATGATTTATAAAATTAGTATAGGATGTAAGGAATCATGTCTTGAAGGACTGAATAGTTTAGTAGTATTGGTAAACTATATACATACATGATTCCCATATTACATTTGAATAAAAAAATAATGACATATTTTTTCCTAATAATATCAGTATTCCCTATATAATATCCTTTTATATCATTCATATCACACTTCCTAGAATCTTGGGAATGGAAAAAAATTAATGGTGAGCCCAAATGATCAGTGAGAGTTATGAAAAATGAAATATATCATGAATCAACAAGCACAATCAACATGGAAAGTAAAATAACTTAACACACGTTCCATTTAAATAACTCAACTATCATGTTTGGATAAGGAAAAATAAATATGGAATGGGAAATATCTAAACAAAAATTACATTAAAATAACTTGAATATCATATATATATAAGGGAATAATCAATATTTCAAGGTAAATAACTGAAAACACATTCTAATCAATAAACTGAGAATTAAAATGCATCCAAAGATAATATCATTGAGAAAATATCATGAAAAATAATAAATTAATTTCTAATGAAGTAAATGATTAATTATTAGATGTCATGATATCATGAATCATGATACCTCTACTATCAATACCTTCCAAAAATCAATTTAAAATTGATGTGTAGGTATACATCAAAAACCCATTTAAATATGGCTAGATAACTAATTCATCTCATGAGACTATCAATGCCTCAAGGGGATATCTATAATCTATACCCACACATATCTTCATGTCCAAGTAATTCCTCATATATTAAATAATCAATTTAATTCATGAATCAAATTGACTTACCAACAATATTCTATATCAAGTAAGGAATACATATTAACAATAATTTCCTCAGTCAATAATTTAACTTTGAAAATAAAATACCACATGTAGAAATTATATTAGATATAATGAATAATTATATCCTTGAAAAATAATATGAATATTTATGGGAAATGTAATGTCCAATAATAATAAGAAAGTGATATTTCTAGGAAAGGTAATGATTACAAATATTTATCAAGAAAAAGAATTTCAATACTTTCCCTAGTCAAACTGATTGTAAATTATCTATAGAAACAATAAGGATGAAATTAATTCAATATATCCCAAGTTTATCATAAGTAAAATATATGTTTTATGTCATTGATGAATAGAAATACCCTAAAAATGTTATTAAAAGCATTCTGGTGGAAAATAAACTTTTCACTTAGATGATATTTTTAAAACTCAAAGTTCCAAAAATATTCATAAAATAATTTTATTTTAAAATAACATTTGAAACTTATAGTGTAATATTTAAAACATTTAATGGAAAGGAATTTTTTAAATTTAGTACATTCCATACATTTTAAATAAAATATTCATTTCACATTTTTGGGAAAATCCAAATGAGCCTTATTTGGAAAATGAAAAGTAGTTTCCTTTCATTTTTTTTAAAAAGTAAAAAATGGGATAAAAATTTATCAATAAATCACTGGGTTAATTTTGAAAAAAAAATTGAAATCATTTTTAGAATACATGATAAAAATTATTTTCTACCAAAGAGATAAATGATGTCATAGTTTGTTAAAAGAAAGTTTCTCAATCATTCTAAGTACCAAAGAGAGGAATATTGTACAATTACTTGAAAAACATGAATAAACATAGTTGAAGAAAATAAAATGGGTTTATTATTCAATGATCAAATAATTTATTTCAATTAAAATTCAAGTGTAAACAATCATGATTAAAATGAGATTGTGAAATAAACCCTTAAAAAGATCATAATATTGAAGTGAGAATTAATCAATCAATCAATTATGGGTATTAACTATAAATCCACATAAAAAATTTTCAATACAACATAATATATTCAAAAGTATTCACACAAATAGTCATAAGATGTCAATGATAATCAATAAGTAATATAACCTAAAGAAAAGAAATTGAGTTATGAAATTATTTAACACCTGATAATTTTCAATTCAAATTTTCTTAGATGAAATAAATAAAATTTAAATATAAAATACCATTAATTATGAATTATTTGTGACATTACCTAAAAAAGGGTTAGTATATACACTATATAAAATAAATTAGGTGTATAACCCTGCAATATGCCTCAATAAATGGAAATTGAGATAATGTAGTTACCATTTCCAAATGTATAAACTATATGAATAAAAATGTAAATAAAATTTATATTTTTAGGAAAGTAAATATTTTAAAAAATATAAAAAAAATACATTTATAAATTTATAGAAAAAATAATTTTAAAATAAATTCACTTTGAATTACTTTTTTTACAAAATATGTATAAATAAGAATTATAAATAAATCAATTTATTAATAAATAACAATTATAACTCCATGAAGTGTTCTAATGATAGTTACAGGGAAAGTTATAGTGAAAGTTCCAATGGAAGTCCCACCATACAAAAAAGTATATATTTATAAAACTATAGAATTTGTTAACAAAAAATAAATTTAAATAATTATATATTTATTAAATGTAATTATAAATAATATTTATTATATTTTTTAAATATTTTGTACAAAAATAATTTAATTTACCATTTTAAAATGTATAAACTATATTAATAAAAATGTAAATAAAATTTATATATTTAGGAAAATAAATATTTACAAATATATAAAATATAAATATATTTGTGAATTTATAAATAAAACTAAATTTATAAAAAATAACTTATAATATGTATTGAATATTTTTTTTACAAAATATGTATAAATAAAAAATATAAATCCATCAACTATTTTATAAATAACAATTATAAATCTATGAATAGTTCTAGTAGACGTTTCAGTGGAACTTCTAGTCTAGGTTCCAATGGAAGTTTTAGTAGAAGTTCCATAATACAACAAAAATACATATTTATAAAACAGTATAATTTTTTAATAAAAATTAAATTTTAAAAAATATTTTTTATTAAACAAAATTATAAAAATATTTAATACATGAATATACCATATGAATAAAAATTTAAATAATATATATATATTTTTAAAAATAATTATTTACAAATACATAAAATAAAAATATATTTCTAAATTTAAAAATATAACTAAATTTATAATAAATAAACTCATAAGATATAATGGATATATTTTTTACAAAATATTTATAAATATAATTACATTTCAGTGAAATTTTATTGACACTTTCAGTGAATGTTTTAGTTTCATAGAATGTTTCAATGTAATATTCACTGAATGCTTCAGAGTAATCTTCAATAATAGTTTCATTTATTTACTTCAATCAAATTGTTAGAGAAAGTTTCAGAATTTTTCTAGTTTATTTATTTCCATAAAACTTCCACTCATGGTCATAATTTTAGTCAAATAAAATATATGAAATTGTGAAGAAAATAACTCAGATTTAACCCCAAATCAAACATGTAAAAACTTAAAAATAATCCTAAAAACCTTCATTCGTGGCTATTATAAGGGAGAAAAAAAAATCGAACTCCAAAATGTAGTAGAGTTATACAGAATCAGGCAACCTACACAATCAAAACTGGTCTACAACGACTCTAGTGAAATTGCTCCAATGACTCTCATGATTCGTGATGTGGAGAAACCGAACAAAAATTATAGATCATATCTCCTAGTTTAATTTGGAACATTTTATTTTAACATGTATCATTTCCCGCAAGATGAAAATTCCCTTGAGGAAACCACTATATCCAGACCTGGCCATGTGTAAAAATGACAGCATGTCACGATCCCACCATATCACTGGACTATCCTATAAAATAGGGAATTGAAGATTATAAAAATCATCAATTGAAAGCCTCCCCTCCACACAAGAAACAAAAAAATATAGAAAAATAAATGAAATAACATATTATTATTATGATTATTATCATCATTAGTTTTATTCAATTAATATAAGTATATTAAAAAAATTGTTTACTTATTAAGAAATGAATTCATACAAATTCTACATTTATTATTAACAATTAAAATATAAATTTATAAAAATATGTTATCAAGTTATTTAATAGTATGAAATTATTTTATATATAAAATGTTTTTTAATATTTGATATTAAGAAAATAAATTTATTTATTCTAAAAGGAAGAATTAAAGTTTTTAATTTACATAATTTAAAAAATAAATAATTATATTAAATAATTTGACATATATTTTTACTACACATGAAAAATAATAAGTTATTTAAATGACATAAAACACATTAAATTAATTTAAAATAAATATTTAGAACAAAAAACTACATAAAAATTTTAAATTAATATTTTAACTTATTGAAAATTGTTGGCCTAATAAATAAATTTTAAATATATATATATATATATATATTAAATAAATATAATTAGATAATGAAAAATTTTATATAAATTGTAATTATCAATTTTTTATAGTTGGTGGTGGAGGTACATGATTTGTAGTAGTATAAAAAATTATGGGATCTCTGGCCTCCTCCACCAAAATTGGAGGGTCCCTCATGAGAATAAAGAGGTTTCCCTACTTTGGGGTTATCTCAATGTGGTAAATCATGAGATATTCCATCTATTTGAAAACACCCAAATGCTCATGGTGTGAAAATATTTTTAACACACCCAAGTGATGTGCCAGTTGGTATGTCGTAGAATACACCATTTTGGTTACCCAAGAGGTTAGTGAAAAGGGAGTATAATTAATAGGATTTAAAATAAGGGATGTTGGGGTAAGCTCTCTAGTGTGTACAACTGATAATATACAATCGTTACTAGTAACCACACCCCTATACCTTTGGAATGGAAAGATAATTGTGTTGAGGCAGTGACGAATGAGGTGGTAATAATAGAAATTAATGAAAATTATATTTTGTGTGATAGGAACATATATAACCTCAGGGATAATGATCTATAGACACAAATATATCTTAGTAGGGTTGATGTATATGGAAAGGGATTCATTAAGGGGATGTGTTGATGAAGTATATTAAAAACTGCATTGAGATTCAAAATAACTCATGGTGATTGAAAATACTAATGACCTTGGAAAAAATGGATAAGGGGCTCTGTATACCAAGGTTATACTCTATATACTAACTCATAAAACTGAAATATACCTACAAACTCAATGAAGAGTTATTGGTAAACATTTATAATTATAATAACCCTAATTTGTAAATATGTTTTTACCACGAATATTATTGTTAAATGAGATTGATACTATGTAATTAATTATGATTTCAATGATTTTAGGTAGATTTTTTTTTGAAATTTAGAGATGTTTAGAATATTTTAATGACTAAATGAAAAAATTATTCCATAATAGAAAATATTACAATGTGATCATTTTTAGTGGATTAAATATTAATTTCATGTATAATATTATAGTATAAATCACATTCATTATACTACAATAATCTTGTATTATTAAACTTTGAAGAGATGGTGAAACCCCCAACACATTATGATTTTCAGACCATTTCACTATAGTATCATCACGAACATTTATAAATTAAATTCCATTTTCAAATGAGTAAATTCCTTATTAAGAAATCAAATTATTGAAAGCACATACAAAACATTAGTTATTTTAGAGGTTTATAAGTTATATCCCATCAAATTTAAAATAAAATTCATCATCATAACTATTAATAATATAGCAATTATATAGTGATTGCATGATTTATATATATATAGGGGTATGTATTAATTTATTTTAGACAGACAAAGGAAGTGATGTCCTCGACTAGTAGTATCATACCATATGATGACCATTTATTAGAGCTTCTGATGGATATAACAACACTAGTAATCTCCCTTTAATATGCTCAAGATGATACTAAACAACTAAAGTATGAGGGAAAATGTTCATATGAGAATATTATGCTCATCGAGCTCATGACCCAAACCATGTTCACCGAAGCACCCTTAAGAAACCACATGCAAAAACCATGGGATGGTTTGTGGTTTGGTTTAATTTATCATATAGATTCCAAAACATATGTTTATAAATTAATAAATAATTCTCCTATTGTTTTCTAGAAAATCTCACCAAACTGCAATTCCTCTTCAATTAAAACCATTAGATCATGAATTTACTCTTCCCTTCCCTCTATATATCCCTCTGACGGTGCATCCAATCTCTTTATAAGAACCTATTAGGCTTTTAGATGTTCCCTCTAAAGTTTATTGATCCTCTCATTCTCCTATTTATTCAAGAAACTTTTTTATAATATATATTTCGATTCCCAATTTATTATTTTTGGATATTTTTTTACATATCCCACTTACATTACTTATGATTTTGAAGTGATGAGAGACCCCTTTCACTCCCATTAAATCCTTACCTGAATCTTTATGTACCCTCATTATGCTGCTGAAGTTATCCTGTGATTTTTTAATGCCCAACATTTGTGAAATGAATACCCATACACATTTCCACTCGAGGGTATTAACTTATTTATACCAGTCCTTAATTTATTGGGGACTTTTATGTATATAAACTACACCCCTTAATCATGGGATTAATATGGTAAAAGACATCCTTATGTGGTATGATCTTTATGTCACACTTAAGCTTGTACATTATATGAATTTAATAGTTGGACCCAAAATTATATAGTCCTCCAATATATTGGGTAATGTTTTTATCTAACGATATTCCATGTATGTTGAATGATTTGTTATCCTAAGAACACTATTTTGTGATTTCTTGGTGGTTATAATTGACTTATGCTTATAATGTCACGTTTTTTCCGCATTCACATGTTTCCATCATGTTGTCATCTTTTATCAAGTTTTGATCTTCATGTTTAGGATTCCCATCCCTCTTATGTTACCTTGATATACCTATTTAATCAGATGTATCAATTCCATCATGTTATGCATTGATTATTCCCTTACCGGGATTTATAGATAACCCTTTCTTATATACACCCTAGGTTACCCCTTCTAGTCTTATAAGATTAAGGGAATTTAAGGGACTTTTATAGAGTTTTAGTTTATTTATTTATATTATTGTTTCATTTTGTTATTCTATGCACCTAATTACTAAAAGACACTAAGACGCATGGTATTGTGAGGCTGTATTAAGTGTATATTTATGCAATAAATCATGAAATAAAGTGCATGATTGATATGAGCTTTCATAGTAGGTATCATAGAATATTCTTGAATTTATTAGATATTTGGATTAAAAAACCTTTTCAATACTTAGTTATAAAACCAAACATATTAAAACATCAATAAATTTTGGAAAAGTATAGAGTAAGTGGTTTCAAGGAAAATACATATTTATCTGGATACTACAAGTGTATGTGGATCATTAATAGTTTTACTTAGGGGAAATACCCCTAAATGGACATATTGAGTTGGATTGGATCATCACTTGGTTCATGAAAAATAATCCTTAATTCACACATGGGTTGACCCTCTTGTGGTATATGATTTGGTAAATTTTAAAGTTCCTTATGAACCATTATTAAGTGGAAAAATTCCCATAATACTTTATGTATGAAAATATATCATGGGTAACTTATATTGAAATATAGAAATTCATAGGTTAAGGAATATATTTCATCTATGAGTTGTCCCTTCAATGATCATAATTTCCCTTTTATGTGTTTATTTTTTTTTAAATTATAATACCTATGTCCATTTTGGATGAATTAAATAGTTAAAAATAGAATCAAATAGAAAGAAAGGATTATAATCCATTCATGAATTTCAAATTTCTTATATTCCCATGGTTCTATGCACTGCATAATATTAATCAATTATAGTAGAAATATTCAAAGACCACTGCAAATAATATGGATGTAGATCTATTAGTGAAAATGGAAAATGGGAAAATCATTTTATCATAAGCATATAACTCCTACCTTATCAAAATTTGTTGGTTGAATTTCCCAAAAAACCTTGTAATGCTCCATTTAGTAGAATTAATTGCTATTATGGGCATGGATTGACTTTCCTTGTATAGATAAAAAAAATTAATTGATGAGATAAGGAAATTACCATCATTATAAAAAATCTCCCTCTGATTCTATAAAATTGAAAAAAAGAGGATGAATCTCTTTTGGTGTCTTCACCTCAAGCATGGATATTATTTCCTTGTGAGTAAGAGTTACTAACTCAAATGATTGAGACTATAGAAGATATCATCCTTGATGAAATTTCCATAGTAAGGTAAGTCACTGATATATTCCCCAAAGAATTTCATTTTATTTCTCATATACAAGAGGTTGAGTTCTTGATTGATCTTATACCCAAGTCTTTTCCAATATCCAATACTCCATATAGAATATCCATTTATGAACATAAAAAGTTTAACAAGAAACTACACAAGAATATGGATAAAGTGTTTATATTCCCAAGTGCTTCACCATGGGGGGGTTATTCCTCTTTATCAAGAAGAAGGATGGGTCAATCTACCTATGTATTTATTATCATGGAATCAAAAAAATCATGAAAAATAAAATGTATCATCCTCTATAGATTGATGATTTTTTCGATCATCTATATGGAGCCCGATACTTCGCAAAGGTGGATCTTCAATTAGGATAACAACTAGTATGTGAAAAAGGATGATATCCCCAAGGTGTATTTTTTTACAATGCATAGGAACTACGAGTACATATCGATTCAGTTTGGACTAACAAATTCTATAGAAATCATCATAGAATTAATGAATAGAGTCTTTAGGGATTAACTTGGAAAATTTATGTTAGTATTTATTTATGATATTATTATCTACCAGGAAATAAAGCAGTTTGAGGAGAATTTGGATGTTGTACTAAAGACCTTGTTGGAAGAAAAGATGTATGAAAATTATAGTAAATATAACTTTTTGATAGAGCAAGTAACATTCCTAGGGAATTTTATCACTAGCCAAGGGATATCAGGGGACCCTTCAAAAAATATAGTTAATTAATGGATGACCATGACCAATATCTATTATGGAAATATATAGTTTTTTTGGATAAAATGGGTAATATCGTTGATTTGTGAGAAACTACAGATGATTATAAATCCCAATAACCAAGTTAACTTAGAATGGGGTGATGGTTTTCTGAAATGATGAATGTTAACAAAGATTTAATGAGCCAAATAAGAGGCTAATCACTGCACATGTGCTTACATTACCCACCATTGGGGAAGGATTTGTGATCTACAATGATGTGTCCAAAAAAGGATTAGGTTTTGTACTCACACAAGATGAAAAAGTGATAGACTATGACTCCCACCAATTAAATATCCATGATAAGAAATACCCAACACATGATCTTGAATTTGTTTTAGAGATATTCACACTAAATATTTGGTGACATTGACTATACAGAGAGAAGTGTTAAATATATATAGATCATAAAAGAGTCAATTATATATTGAGACAAAGGGATATCAATATGCACCAATGAATGTGGTTTGAGATAATCAAGGATAATGATTGTTCAATCCATTACCATCATGTGATGTTGAACAGAGTGGAAGATTCTACGAGTAGAAAGGATTTTTCAACCCTATCTATGATGAGAATTATAGGGGATCCAATCATCATGGACTTAAAAATGATGCAACTGGTAATAATAAAAGTTTATTCATCTTAAATTTATCAAATAACTACTCAACCATCTACTCTTATAAGGATCAAGGAGGCTCATAAAGATTATTAGGTAGTATAGAAAAATATATCAAATATTTAGGAGTTCAAATTTTATAAAGATAGATTTATAAGGTGTAGAATATAGATATGTGTTTCATCAAAACAAGAACTAAAGAGGGAACTTATGGATGAATCACATGGCTCATCCTTACCTATTTATCCAAGAATCACTATGATGTATAAATATTTTAGAAAAAACATTGGGTGTGATTACATGAATAGGGAGATTGAAAAATTTATATCATGGAGATTAGTATACCAAAAAGTCAAGGTTTGATGATAGAATTCTAAGGGTATGATTAAACAATTTCCCATACCAGTATAGAAATGATAAAACAAATATGCATTGGGTTCTATGTAGGACTAACCATGACCCCTACAGAAAATAATTCCATCTAGGTTGTACTCAATCACCTTATAAAGTCAGTGTTTTTCATTTCTATAAAGGAATATTTTTATATTTTCCAACTCACCAAAATATACATAAGAGAAGTGGTAATTCAGCATGGACTCTCCATTGTATCCGATCGAGATTTGAGTTTTACCTAGAGGTTTTGGAGAAACCCTCATAAGAAGTTGGATACAAAAATGTGATTCATCACTACTTATAACCCTCAGACTGAATGATAGTTTGGGAGAACCATTAAAACTCTATAAGATATGTTGAGATAATGTTCAAGGGATTTCCAAGGATATTGGGATATAAACCTTTACCTAGTGGAGTTATCATATAACAATAGTTTCAATTATATAATTAAAATGGAAACTAATGAGGATTTGTATGGGAAGAGATTTAGGACTCCAACAAGCTGAGTGAAATTAGAGAGTAGAATCCGATGAGACCTGCCCTTATCCAAGATATGTTATATAAGGTTAAAACCATTTAGAATCATATGAAATATGTACAATGTAAATAAAAAATCTATGAAGATAATCATTAAAAATGCCTATAGTTTGAGTTTAGAGATAAATTATTTTTTTCTATATCACCAGGTAATAAATTCAAAAGGTTTTGGATGAAGGGAAATCTTATTCCAAGTTACATACCCCTTATAAATCCTTGATTGAATGAAATTAGTTTCCTATCGAATAACACTCATGCCTATCCAATATACATTACAGGATGTGTTACATGTATCCCACTTGAGGATGTATATACCTCACCCATCACATGTAGAAAATCCATAGGTGGAACAGTTGGAGAATGATATTTCATACGAGGAGTATGTGTTGTTGATCATACAATGTAGAGAAAAGGATCTTTGAAATAAGAAAACTCACATGTTCAAAGTGATGTGGTAGAACAAAAAATCTGATGAAGCAAATTGGGAACTAGAAGAGTTGATGAAACAGAAGTACCCTCTCCTATTTTAGTTTATAAATGAAATTTTAAGGGTGAAATTCCAGAAAGGGTAATAATGTAAGGACCCGAAAATTTATAAATGGAATTTCCTTTTTAAATGAGTAAATTCCTTTTTATGAAATGAAATTATAGAAAACAAATTCACTACGTTGATTATTTTATACTATTATAAGTTATATCCTATTAGATTTAAAATACCGTTAAGAATCATAACCATTAATAGTATAGCTATTATACATTGATCGTGTGATTAATATATATATATATATATATATATATATATATATAGGGTGATGATAAATCCATTTGACACAGAAAAAGAAAGTGATGTCCTTGACCAGTATGATCGTTCCATATGAAGCCTATTTATTAGATTTCCTAAGGGAGATAGTATCCCTATGAGTTTCCATTGACCATTCCTAATCGTAGATTCAACAACTATAGAATGAGAAAAATTATTTACGGGATAAGTCCAATCTTATCAAGATCACATCCGAAATCATGTTCATCGAACCTCCCTAGGATATTATCACCATCACACAACTTACCCTTAAGGTATTTACTGGTGTATTAAAGGTATATATATCTAGACCATAACTGTATGTTTTTTATATTTCATATTTTTAATAAAATAATGATTATATTTAGATTTTATTACTTTATAATGATTAAATAATAAGTTTGATAAAAATTAAGTTTTTCTTTAATGGAACTCAAATTGTATTTTTGGGAAATGTATAGTTTCAATCAAGACACTCTTTTCGATCAATTCAATAATTTTTGAAATTAATGATATTTTAATTAAATATTATTATTAAAAAATATTTATAAAATATAAATTATTATATAATTTTTTGAATTTGAAAGTTATTTTTATAAGGTCTAGGAAACTATTATTGTAAAAAAACCCAATATTTTTATAAAAATTTATATTTTTTATTTAAAATAATAAAATAATATATATGTATATAATTATTTTCATAAAATGAATTTTTTTGAAATCAGTATGTCAAAATTATTAAACAGTGATTTTTTTGATAATTTTCTAAGACAATCGAATATTTGGGTAAAAACTAAATGTAGTATAATTATGCACTTTGTATTATGACATTCTAAAAAAAGTGAAGTAAAAAAATATTATAAGTATTATCCATGATTATAATTATGTTTTCCCTTTAAAATAATGTTTTTTTGAATTTATTTTATTAATTTTATAAACCCTTAATAAATCCTCTAAATCCTATATTATATTTTACATTTTTAAAATCAATTATTTATAAACATGATTCACTTCCACATCACCAAGTGTATTATTTTAAGGATTTCAGATATTATCCTTATAAAATAATGAAATAAACTTATATTTCTTAGAAAACATTAGCAACAAACATGTTATGGACTGTGTTTTCGATTGATTTATCATATAGAGTATAAAACCTATGTTTGGAAATCAATAATGAATTATATTCTCGTTTTCTATAAAAACTCACACAACCTCCCATTCCTCTCCAATTAAAACTCTTAGAGAATAAATATACAATACATTTCCCTCACTATATCCCTCCCAAGGTTCCCTAATCTCTTAATAATATCCTACCAATTTTTAGAAGTTCCCTCCCAAGGTAAGGGATCGTCTCCTTCTCCTATGTATTCAAGAACCTTATTTATATTATGCTTTTTGATTCCAAATTTTTCATGTTAGGATATGTTTTTAAACACCCATATTACAATCCTTATTATTTTAAAGTTATCAGAGACCCCTTTAACTCCCATTAAATGATTCTACGAATCATTATGTAACCTTATTATGCTGTTGGAATTATCATAATATTTTTCCTTTCCAAACATTTGTGAAGTCATTACCCATCCCCATTTCCACTCAAGGGTATTCAATTAGTTGTTATTATCCTTCATTTATTAGAGAATTATATATATATATATATACAAAACTCCTTAATCATGATATTAAAAGTGATGAAATGCATCCTTATGTTATATGATCAATATGGAACACTTACGCATGTATATGAAATGGAGGTGACAGGTGGGCCCCGAATTTAATACCCCACCAATGCATTGGGTAATGTTTTTATCACATGTTATTCTATGTATGGTGAATGAGAAGTTATCATAAGAACACTATTTTATAATTTCGTTGTGGTTATCCTTGACTTATGTTTGTGATGCCATGTTTCATGTTGTTTCCACATTCCCATGTTTCCTTCGTGTTGTCATCTTTTATCATTATTTGATATTCAAATTTATGATTATCACCCATCTTATTTTACCTTGATATTCCTATTGGATAAAATTTATTAGATTCATCGTGTTATTTTTTGGTTATTCCCTTACAAGGATTCATATCTCACCCCTTTCTTATTTATATCCCAATGTTATCTCATGCAGTTTTAGAATATCAAGGAAATTTAAGGTCATGATATGGAGTTTTGGTTAATGTATTTGTAATTTTGATTCAAGTTTTTATGATATATACCTAATTACCAAAAAAACTAGGCATCACAATATTATAGTGTTTTATTAAGTGTATATTTTTTAAATAAACCATTAAATAAAGTGTATGAAAGATATGGGTTGTCATAACCATGACTATTTCAAAACATTTTACCTAATAAAGAAAAGGAACCAATCATATTTAAATGAATTTAGAATAATAAATAGTACATCACAGAGGAAATCATTGAAAAAAGACTACATGATCAATGAGAATTAATTTATTAGAGTGGTTTCTTTATTCAATTCAATTCATTTTACATTTATCCTTCAAACAACATTAATAACTTGTTAAAGTAAATGATAATATTATAGTACATAAGAAAAAAACTCCAAGTCACAAATAAAACTATTACAATAGATTTTTACATGGTTTACCACAAAAAATGAGCAACTACATCCTTAAAATTATATGGAATTACCCATGATCACATGATCCAATAGATTCAACATGTTGGATTTAATGGTTAGGGTTTATCCATGAACTCATGATACACAACATGCCTCTCAACTTGTGTAATGTTCAATCACACAAGTAAAGACAAGGAATATGAAAAATAAGGAAAAAACATCTTAGTAATTTTTCGCTCTTATCCAGCATGTTTCTTTATATGGTTTCTAAATAAAAAAATCTACGACAATACTAGAACCTCCCCTAAGCATCAAGTTCACCTCCTTTTTTCTTGTTCTCTTTTCCTATTTATTTTTTTGTGTATGTATTAGTATTTCTTGGATTTTTATTTGTTCTTATGCTTTGTATTCTTCATTATTTGGATGTTATAGGGTTGGGAGTGGGATTTTGTTGGTTGTAGCTTGGACTTGTAGGCTTGGACCATATCCTTTTTCAATATTAGCTTTCACCACTGTGTTTTAACCACATTCCTGGACTATCATATGTTTTTGTACGGTGGTTTGTGTTGATGAAGGAAATTGAGTTTCTCTGGTGCTTTCCTCTATACTGATGATTCTTAAATTTTAGTGACCTTAGGTGTCTTAGTGGTTTCCTATGTTACTTTACCTGTCTCTTCTCTTCCCTTTGTTCCATTATATAGGATCCCATATTGGTCCTACTCATTGTGGTATAGTAAGGTTTAATTTTTTTAGTGGGATCAGTCAAAGGGTATCCACTTTTATATGGTTTGATATATGTTCTTTCATTGGTTTCTAGTCATATAATTTCTCCTTGTGGTTTAAGATAGAAACTTATTTGACTACATCATGCATTTATATAGTATTTCTATCCTCATCTACTTCTAGGGTAGAGGTTTGGAGGGTTTCTTCTTAAGGTGGTATCATTCAGTTTTGGCAAAACATTTTTTTGTGGAAACCTATAGTAGATGAATATAGTTCATAGTGGGTGTTGTATTCTATAATAATTCATCAATAGTCAGTGTTGATTCTCTAGTGGATGGATCTCTCCTAGTGGTAGCTTGGCGGTCTGGTGGTATTCTACCTTTTCTATTACTACGACACAATATATGGTGGCCCAACACTATATTGTGAGGGGTTGTGTGTGGTTACACTTTCTCCACCTCAGGTGACTAATCCTATATCATATAGTTTCCAACATGGATTATCCATGGAAATATAAATACTTAGGGGATCCCAAATTAGTAACATGCTACAAAACTAGTTTCTAATGGAAAGTGGTCATGGGGGTTTCTTACCAATGAAACTTGGGAACTCACACTGGTCGTGAGGATGGGAGAACATAGTCATCAAACCCCATTGGTGGGAATTATTGATTAATCTGGGACTCTCTTAAAGACTTTAGTATTGTTTATGAATATTTCCCACACCCCAGTACAAGAATGGGAACCCTAACACTAGTAATTAGTTATTAGAATATTTTGGTTTGAATGTTTGTACATATTATAGTTATTAACTCCACACAAACATCTATATATATTATAGGTTCTCCATTAATAATACTATCTGTAAGTATCATAGGTTCTCTATATTTATCTTATGATTACATAGTGATGCTGGTGTATAGGTATCTATGTTTTAAAGCCACAATGTTGGGATTTCTAGAGTTTATTTACATCTAGGAAGGCAGTGGATGTTTGTGGTGTTGATATCAGGACCATAATAGGACTTCCTACAATCCCTTATGAAAGGAAAATAACCTAAAAAAATTTATTCCACAAAAAGATACATTTTATACATTTCATATTATGTGGAAAGGACTAATCTGTGTAGATTAATGTCATGTGGTTAGGATGACTAAGTGGAAAAAACATAGAAATGGTTGGTGTGGGACATATGCATGATTGACCCTTTTTGGTCAACCTAAGGAATATGTTCCAATTAGTGATAGGTTGGTATCACCAGGAATATGGCTCTATAAATATAGGTCTCACCGGAAAAATAGATCAATGAGAAAAATGTGATGAGACCTAAAAGGAACAAGAATCTCTGAGTGGGGGATTGATTATATTAGGAATATGGAATGATATAGGGATGATCCATAGAGAATATAGACCCAATGTGGTTGGAATTAAAATTGATTATGTTGGGGTGGAACCTCAAATATGTGTTCTACATATCCCATCGAAACAAAAATAAAATTTTCTTGTTTGAATGAAACCATTTAAGGTCATGTGAAAAGATCATACCATGAGGTTTAACATCATGTGGTTAGGGAATTTTTGTGTAGTTTAACATCATGTGACTAGAAAATTAGATAAATAGTTTAACATCCTGACATGGGGTCATGAGAAATTTTAATTTGGGATATCGGTCTTGAGCCTTGGAAAGGAATCCTATATATCCTGTGAATACTGGAATCAGAGTCTGCATAGTTTTGATATTAGGTAGGTCTATGTTTTAAAATAAGTGACAATAGAGGATTGAGTGGGTCTTACACATTGAAGTTGACCTAGGATACATCATTGAGAATATATCCCTTTGAAGGAATATCCCAAGAGTAATATGGCCCTTTGAGACGGAAAATATAGTTTTTGGGGATTAAACCTATGAAGGAGTCCCATAAAGGCATTTTAGTGATGCTAATGGATTCATAAATCCATATACCTAAGCTTATATGGGTCATTATTAGTATGAGAAAAATAGATAAAGAAGGATCTGACACATTACACGAGAGTGTGAAACATGATTTGAATGTGGCTTATACACTGAGGACACCCAATAACCTCTTTCTCTCTCTCTCTCGTTAGTTCCTTGGTGATTTATGATTAATGAAATCATAAATTAGAACAAGTTGGGTTTTATGTTTGGAGTGAGACCTTAACCTCCGTTATTAAAACCTATTTTTAGGCCAAGAAGGGCTACGAAATATATAGGTAGGAGGAGCATGTCATCAAATAATAAATAATTGAGGATTACACTTGGAGGGATGCCGTCTTACACTTATAAGTGGAGGAGATATGGTTATAAAGTAGTCACTATTAATAATTCCATCATCGGGGCTTACACATTTGTTGTAAAAGTTTTATTGGAATTCAAGAGTTTTAGATTCCACCCATTTCAGGAAGCACATGGGAGGCCTACCTCTATTTGTTAGACTGGAAGGGTAAATATAGGGAATAAACCAATTGTGGTAGCCACTCTCCTCGGGTGGAATCAGGCTTCCACCAACTGCCTAGGTCGATTGATCTCGGATCTATGTCATCTAATTATTGATTTATATTCCTAGGAAATTATCATTGGTATCCTTAAGATTAGGACCCCCATTAATAAGGGAACATGATGCTAAAAAACCTTTGGGGGCCCTATTTGTTGAGGTGGACACATGGTAGAAAACTTTTATCAAGGGAATGCATGCTCGAAAGAGTAGCATGCTAGTGTGAATACCATGATTACATACATTCGGCAACTTTAGGAGATTCCTTGATAATTAAAGGTTCAAATGATAAATTTTGTTGAATGAATTCTCTACCATCTAAATTAGGGTATTCCTGGCGCTTCAGTATGAAAGATGAAGTGCATGGTTTTTCATAGTAAAGTACTAGAAGAAGATATTTATTGAGTAATAATAGGGTGATTGTGAAGGATTTTCCTGAGTGATACTAGGTTAAATTAATGATAGATTCACCCAAGTGACACTAAGGATAAGGGACAAGGCTTTACACAAATTATTCTTCAAAAGAGTGATGAGAGATTTGCCCAAATTATGTTAGGGTGAAGTGATGAGGGTTCACCAATGTTAATATAGGGAGAAGTGATACTCTAGGTGACATGACTTGGGTGAATCTTCACCCAAGATATATGGGGTCTCCATGGATTTCTTTAGAATAGGGATACACAATTTTATAGTTGGGTATGCATCTTTCACCATAGTTTTATTAGAGAAAAGGTGAAGTGGTTCCTCACAATGGATTATTGGGTTTTAGGCCATTGGGGAACTAAAATAACTTCTTTTTTGGTTAATTACCCTCATTTTAGGTATTGAATGTGAAACCTATGATATTTTAGGACACAAGTGAGAGAATAGGATGAGAATATCTTTCGGTTGTCTCGTTATCTTTCAAAAGGTGTGAATGAGGAGACCAAAGGTATATTTTATAGGCAAACCCAAGACCCTGGTCAAAGGTGGTATATCATGCTAGTGAATCTTGTGTGAGGTACTTGGTCACACAAGTACAACATGAAAGGTAAATTTTGGTGTAATTTAAGAGTTTTGTGGACTATTACAACACATTTCCCTATGTGTTTTCCTTTATGAACTTGAGGATTTTATTCTTCAATATATTCATACTTTTTAGAAAAATAGGGTTCCAATAAATTTCCTACCCTCAATATTAGATCCAATTGGAAAAAGGAGGATTTAAACAAGAGGTAAAAGAGACACAAGAAAGAATTATTTTTTGAAATACAATACTTTTTAGGTTAAAGTTTGGCAGTTTTCTCTAACAGGATGCATAAATGATTCACCCAAGTTGTACATGGATATACCATGTGTTTCAATCACATGAAAACCTCTGGAAAAATTATTATAAATAGTGGGTGAGGGACCCGCTATATATTTGTTCCATTTATTGAAGGAGAGTACTTATCAACAATAGAGCACACTAGTCCTCTACACTAACTCAAGGTACACACTCGAACGTGTGTTTTCCCATGCCTTCATTTCACCGATGTTAGTTGAAATGGTCAGGAAAAGATCTTACACAAGGTACCAGCATAGGAAATAAAATAGGTAGAGGAACATAAATGAGGAACATTGATGAGCTTCTTGACTTGGGTAAACTAATTGGGTGATAAAATTTTATACTCAACCAAATTTCATCCAAGTATTAATAGAATTAATTTGTTGAGAAACATTTTACTTAGCCAAATTTCCACCTTATGTTCATGTATGCTATCTTCTTCACTTTTATACTCTCATATTATATTAATGATTTATTTTTAATGAACCATATTCTGTTTATTGAAATTATTTTATGGATGAGAACATGATCCCCATTTTTTATGATGAGTTCAATGCTCTCATCGATGGAATGATTGAGGATGTTGAGACCAACCCATAAAAATAATCACCTTTCACCATAAAAATATAGAAATACCTATCAAACTGTCTTTTCTCAACTCTCTAATATTGAATAGACTTCCATAGTGTGGGTTCGACCTTCTAATTGATTCTCTACTTCCTAAATAATACCTCTCTGAACATCATATTTTTTCAACTCGGGGTACCTCCAGGAGTAAATTTTTTTCTTGACAACTTGATCATTCATGAATCCAATAGTGAAATATCATATCATATAGCCCATAATCAAGATATTTTAAAGAACTAATTCAAGAATTATAAACAAATTAAGTAATATTCTGTGTGGATTTATAAGAGAGGATGTAGTCTTCAATTTGACATTCATCATTGAGGGAACTTTTATGAGGAATAGGAATGGAATTATTGGGTGAACCAAATCTCCATCATAAAGGAGGAATACATATAATCCATTAGACATTATGAATCTATATAAACATCATAGTTTTTTTCCCTACCATCATCCATATCTCATCCCTGAAATAGTCAGTTAGTACTGTTTGAAGACCAACATGTTTCACTTGTCAGATGGGGTGGTTAGTATCATCCTCTAGGATATAATTGAGATCTGGGTAATCCCCATCCCAATAGATATGTATGAAGAATTCCCCTCCTCAGAATTTTTTAGAAGATGTCAAGAGAACACCTATGTTTCTAAGGAACATGTTAGCCTTGTTTAAGTGGGAGTTGAAGAAGGAAATTCATTCATCTTTTAAAATTATTTTTAGTAAATGGATTAGAATATTCTTGGTTCCCCATGAATGGAGACCTTGAGTGAAAAGGTTGATGGGATTCCCTACCCATCATGTTTTTGGGTCTCAGAATACTTATGATTATACAATTGATGATGGTCAGTACACTACTTTCAGATATATAATCAAGCTAGATCAGAGCTCAGATCTTAAATTGGTAGGATTGTTGGTGATGTTTCCTAGGGGATTACTACTACTTTCCCAAGATGTACATATTGGGGTGAGAGAAACCACTTTAGTAATAGTAGCTAAATTGGAATTTAACATACTAGTGAATATTTCTATTCTATATTTTGGGATACTCTATCAAGTGTTAGGGTGAGTAAAATGGGTGTGAATCTCCACAAAAAACATGTATCTTGATCTAACTTTTTCATGGTTGGATAACAGTGCATCTTGGTGGTTATGAACCGAGACACACAACCTTTAATTCTTAAATTTGTTTTAAGACAACATTGTTGGATATTTTGGGAGTATAACCCATAATAATGGATATTAAAGATATAGATAACCTTTTAGGAGATGATTCCTTATATAAATATCATTAATAATTTTATAGATGATATCAATGAATCAACCATAACCCAGTCATATCAGATTGTACTGCAGGATGGGGTTCTTATGAAAAGGGTTGATTGGGTCCCAATTTGTGAACCCTATAAGTAATATACTATTGAAAACTATTTTTGGTGTGTTCAGGAGGTGAAAAGGTCACCGTTCAATGAGGTGTGAGGTTAGAATCACCAAATTATCCACTTTAAATTTTGTCTAATGTTGATGTAAACCAATAGAAACATTCCAATTAATCAACCACTACTTGAGGCTAAAATTGAATTTCACCTTGAGTATGATCAAGTTTGGATTAAATTTTATATGGGCATGGATCTAAGGGGAGTTAATCCATGAATACTTGGACCATAATTTCAAATTAATGGGGAAACCTAGGAAGAAAAATCACAGGATGGTGACATCATAGAGATGGGTTCCTCAAACAATTAAGAAAAATCCATTACTCCTGGATATGGTCCCATAATTTTCAATCCTATAGGTCAATTTATGTGCATAAAACCTATAGAGTTACATGTAACTACTAACATTCATGACATTGGTGCTGGTTAAGCTTCTCTAGGGAATGTTCATCTGGATAGAGAAGTCATAAACCCTATCATGATCACCTTCTACCTATAAATGCGGAGTGACTTAATGAGAAATTACATTATAAAATACATTCTGATTATTGAATATGAGTCCATTATGAATTATAGAGCCATTGATATGAACCATTTGACTCATAAAAGTGCATTAAAACGTATAATCCATGACCACTTAGACCCTAGTTATTGAGATAAAGAGAAAGGATGAATGACTACATCTACTATTCATAGGTCATGTTACCAGTATATTTTACTATCTAAAGTTATCTTCAATTACCCATAATTTGGTGACTCTCCATGAGTGACTAGTGACTCAAGAGGAATATTTTTGTGAGTTTAAATGTTTAAAGCATGAGGCCAATCTTGTGGAGTGAATTACCCAAGTGTTGACTTGATGGACCTTTCAGGAATTAGGACTTCAGTGGAAGGTGTCCTCCTAAAGTATAAAATTAATGAAATGTGAATCCCTCATGCCAAATATGGGATCCCAATTATCATAAGTAATGACTGATCTTGAGGTCACCATGAGAAAGAAATAGGACCTAACTATTTGGGAGGAAGAAATGCATTCTTTAGATCAAGAAGAAGTTACACAACATAGATTTCATCAAAAATCAATTTATACTTCTCACCAAGATTTATCTAATCTAGGAAATATGAAAAATTAGTTCATTTATTAGATATATTCACCACCTTCCATTTTTTTAAGAGAGACTCAAATCTATGGATTCTCCTCCCATTTTTGAACAATGAATAAAATCTTATTTTCATCTTGATTGTCTATTTATTTGATTTTGCTTTAACTTTATGAATAAATTTGAATTTTTTTGAATGTAAATCAAGATAACAAAGAACCATTTGAATATTGAATTTCTATGAAATAATTCAACCATAATTCCTAATTTTAAAGTTAGATTATTTCATCCCATACCTAGTTCATGGATGGGTATATGCATAAATATCATCACTATAACACTAGAGTTGGCCCGTTTAGGTGAAATAGTTGAATCAATGTGATAAGGATCATGAAGAGGGGTTTTTTAATATGGATTCCCTTGTCCAAAATGGCTTAATAACCCTAAAGTTATGTCTTCAAACACATAAAATGGATCATTTTTACTAATAAAACTGAGAATAGAGGAAGTGTTAATGCTTTAAATTTTTCCTAGTCCATGGGGCCTAGGAAGAATAACCCAACTTCCGCTGGAATATTATTATAGAATTCCACACATTAGGTTTTTTATTTTTTTCCCATCAATATTTCATAAATATCATATTAGAGGAGGCTTAGTGAGAAAATACTAGAATATACATTATTATACCCTTTAATGGTTTTAATCCTAACAAACATTGTTCCTTTTCCAACTAAAAATTCTTGATTTTTCCTGAATCACATGAGGTGTGTATCTATAATGCAGAGACTCAAATTTTTTCAGGACATTCATTTATGATTTTCAACCTAGAATGATTTGTGTCTATTTATATGGGAATTTTTATGTCATGAAATTCATACTAGTATAGATGATTTTTAAGGGTTGAAAAAGTTTACCTGAGTTCACAAAGTTTATGGTTTGATGTGTGGACCACAGATAGCAATAGTTTAAGGTCATATAAATTTGACCAAATTTTCCGGACAATTTATCTTTCAAGGGAAAGGAAAAAAAATTAATTTGAATGGAGATCCCAACAGTGAAGTTGACTTCACTGGAGAATGGAGAATTCAACTTATGGTCAGAAATCTTAGACCATTGTGTCATATAGATTAATGTCACATGATGAAAACTATCTAAAATTTTGAGGGTGAGATATCAGATTATCACCTTAAAAAATGAGGTTGATGAAAAAATGCATAACATCAAGTGTATTTAATCCACTTGAATAATTGAATTATGGATTTTTTAAGTCAAACCCAAGGATTTTGAATTAGGGGTGATGATATGAGGCACATATGTGGGGTATGAATGAAAACCGTGTTCAAAAGATATATTCCACTAAAACGGTGTCCGGGAATATGAAAATTAGAGGAATTTAATTTTTAGGATGAGGATGCATTCAGTTTATAGTCCATATCATGGGATCTTATATAGAGGCATATCAAGGTAATAGTATGCATATTCATGTGGATGTGACCCTTGAATCTGAATTTACTCATAACTGATGGATAATGAATGGTTTGTGGAGATTCAAAAACATATGAAATGAAGTTGGATTTTTGGAAGGAAATAATAATCAAGATGGGTTATGACACCATAAAGTCTATGCCTACATGTTTAGACCACATGATTAGGGTGAAGGTATATGATGAATCACTTCTCTAACTTTTATCTAAACAAATGGGTCTATCAAGAATTTATCGACTATTTATAGGTCCATATGGTGTACCCTATGATATTTTTTCCTCTTTAATTAAAACTATATTTTTTTCTCAGTCTCAAATGGGTGAGACATAGTGAGATGGGGCATTAATTTTAAACATGATTCCTTATGGAGGTTTCAAAATGAAAATTTTAATTTCTTTCTCATATATAATTTAATGTATTTTAATATATATAATGAAGGGGCTAGAGATTAAGCTCGTATAAATTTGACTATATACTGTGTAGCTTAGGGCCATGAAACATTTACCATATATTACTATGTTTAGGGTCATTCAACTATGACCACATGTAAATTGGGACACACTATATGGAAAAGTAAAGGTAAAACACGATGTTAATAGAGAGATCAATGATTGTATAGTCTATTCCATAGAGGAGACACAAATAGTTTGGGTACATAGTGCTTTGAAAAAAAGGGGTTTGATAGGATCCATTTAGTAGAAAAGGGAGGTAGTTGAACTAACATAAATGGAGGGACAAACACTGATATAGACCATATTAAATTGTAGGTAAACATAGTTTGTGGTCATGATGTGTGGACCTAATTAATGAGAGAAACACCCAAAATAGGGACCAAAATCTAAGAATGTATCAATAATTTTTTGAGAAGAAATTGATGATATTTTAAATCATAATTCATGGTTTTTGGATTAGGACTAGTAATGTAAAGAATGTACACAAGGGATTCCTATCTACTATATTCAATTAATTTGTTCTGCTAAGATACTATGAAGGATTATGAATATTAATGTATTTTCCTCTTTATGATGAATATTCCTTTAGTTGACTGGCCATATCAGAGGTATATATGGAGATCCAAATCAAGGGAATAGTATGAACAATTAAGTTGAAGTATCTTTTTGAATTGAATTTTTTTTGTTACCGATTTCCAAGGGAGGTTTCTAACAATCTAATATTCTTAAAGCATGAAGCGTTGTTTATGAAAAGGAAATATTAAAAAACATGAAGGAGGAATTTTGGGTTTGAATTTTCCATTATGAGGCTTATATGATTCCCATTTAAGGGGTGTAAATGAATGAGGACTTTTGTTTGGGTCCTGAACATATGGTTTGTATGTGTATCCTAAGATAGAAGGATTTGATCCATTTATATCACTTATATTGTAGAGGTACCCCTCGTTGTTAGGATATAATGAAAATGAAGGTGCATTTTTGTCCTGATCTTTGTTTGGTGGACTACCTTACATCAGGTACCTTTACATGGATCAAAATATCATATAGGGAGTATGGGTCATGTGTAGGGATCCACTATGAGAAGTTAAAAGTCATTTAGGGTAGACCATGTATTGCATTATTTAAGGTCACATAATAAGTACTGAAATTCCATTATCTAAAAATGTGGGTATTTTATCATAGCATAGGTCTATGGATATATAAAAAATGATAGGATGTGAGGTTTTTTATTTTTCTCTATTATATATGTAGGTCATAAAAGGAATATTTATTGGATATTACTATCTATGGGAGAGGAGGAAATTTTGGTCGATATAATTTTCAACTAGGACCTAGATATATGATTTAGGAATCACTATATATTTCATCGGAGTAGGAATTAAGACGTATATAGTTCTTAAAGAAAATGTTCCATGCACGTTTTGACTCATATGGAGGGGAAGGGGTATTTTTTTTACTTTTTGGTTGGGCCCAGGATAATGGATCTGAGTGTCACTATGTATCCTATAATTACATGAATCAATATATACATTGTTATTGTAAATCCTATATACATTTATCTAGCTCAAATATAAGATAAAAATAGAGGGGGAGTTTTTAGTGGGGTTTGTAGCACAACCAAAGATCAGATATCTTATTTCCATTATATTTATTGTGGTGATAGGAATCAAGACATACTTTTTTCTTAAAGAAAATTTACCATAAAAAGATCTGAATAATATATAGAGTAAAATAATTTTATAATAATAGTTTCATAAGTGATGGAAGTCATGTTGAAGATTCCATTACAATCCATACTCATACACATGATGGGATATTTTCATTTTTTTTGTGCAGATATGATTCAAGTTTGAAACATGAAGCCATATTAGTGTTTGAAAAAAATAGTCACTATGAATTAAGAGTGATTTGGTTGGGAATGAAGACAAGGTGGGTGGTTTTTTTATCTTAGTTCCTAGACCTTGTTCATGGATTTTGAGCATTACTCCAAATCCTTCAAGGATATGAATCAATCCACACATAGTTCTTGTATTGTAATTCCTTGTGTATATCTTGCCCTTAAAAATGGGTGTGGGAATTTTTAATTAATGAAATTTATGATTGGGACTAAGATAAGGTAATTTCAACATCAATACATATCTGATGAGTATAGGAATAAATCCATACATAGTTAATGTAGAGAAGTTTTTCTTGCATAAAACTAACTCATATACAAAGAATAGAGGGTACTGACATCCATTGGTCCCAGGTAGATCATGAGATATGGATTCCAACATAGATCTTTCCCTTAAGTTTGGAAAATAGACCATGTAGAATGGGACTATCTGTGAAGTTTAAGGTCTTTTATGGTAGAAAAATTTTCCTCGCATATTTAGTAATATTGCTCATAATTATTCTAAATCGGGTGACTGTGAAAGACCTGTAAACTAATATGAGTCATGCTCAAAGTGATAAAAAAAATGGAGAATAACCCCACACCATAATATGGTAAATAGTGGGGGAGTTTTCAACAAAGATCATGAGATTTAGAATCTATAATATGGAGGTTTTCATACAGTTTAATGTCATGTGATGAGGATGGTCACTATTTAGTTTAACATCTTATAGTGAGGAAAATAACCATGTATATTATTATCACATGGGGAAGAAATTGTCTTTTAGTTTTACATAATGTGAATAGGATGAAGACTATGTAGTATAATATTGTATATTGATGATGATAAACATGCAGTTTAACATAACATGGTGAGTATTTTGTCATGTAGTTTTATGTCATGCGAATAAGATGTAAACCATGTAGCTTAATGTTATACAGTGAGGAAAACATGATATGTATTTTATAGTCATGAAAATTGGAATTTTTTCTTATAATATAACATAATTTTGGGTCATTCTATTTAATGTCATATGATAAGGAACTTAGCAGACCGATGTGAATATTATACAATGTATTTCTTGAGAAAACATGCAATAGTGGCCAGTTTAATGAGTTCTATGTCCATGGTTTTCAATGAGTAAGATACATTAGAGTAAATCATATTTATGATTTAAGGTCCCTCCCATTTTATTATAATATTTTGAGGCTTATTTCCTTGTATTATATGAGTTTTGAGAAAAAAACACTATTTATCCTTATAGGAATGAATACAATAATATTTTCTTATTGCAATCTCATGCAACTCTATTTTTATGAACTTCTAAGTTGTGAAAAGTGAACAATATCTTATCATCGATTCATTCTAGATCATTCATCCACTTTTGAGACTACTAATCTTCATAAAACTGGTTATATATGGTAGTCTAAGGGTTGGGAAGATAGACATCAATGGGAAGGAGTTTAATGTTTTGATAGACAAGAGAATACGTGGTCTCTTGTATAACAGTGCAGGTCATGCTGTGATACTATCACAAAGAATAAAGAAGTTTATTGGAATAAGAATTATTGTATTTTATATAATTTTCTAGATTATACTAGATTTATTCTTGTTTAAATCCTTGACTTGTACATTTTTTACATGATAGCAGGATGTGTAGTTATACTGAATATTGTATTACTCATACAACCTTTTCAACTAAGAAGAGAAGATATTGGTCCCATTTTATATCAATATTGTATGAGGGGTATTGAATTTGGAAATTATTTTTATCTTAACATACCTAATGATAGTCTTTTTCCCAACCAATTTTAGGGATATAAACTTAGGTGAATTTCATATAAAATCAATAACTATAATGATGTACTTAAAATTATTGAATATAGATCAGGATATGGACCCATGACCTCAATTCCCTTGATAAAAAACGACTAAGAACATTTATCATCTTGAAACAATAATTTATGTTGGTGTATGGATTTGATATGTATCTAGAAGGCATGAAATTTCTTGGTGAATTCAATACTATATTGTGTCATTGATGGATAAAAAAATTTGAGCCTCTTGATTTTATGAGAGATCTTAGTTTGATATAGATAAGCATCATGGGTGCCTATATGTAATTCTTATTTAATGGCATGTTTCTCTTCTCCTTAAATACATCCAAGGAGGACTCCATCAAAGCTTCTTTTATAGAGGGGTTTCTAAGAATTTGGATCATCATAAAGTAAATTTGAGTACTCAAAATTAGATCAGATCATTCTTTGATCAATCCTATTGAAGTGTGATGCCTTGTAGGAAGCCATGTATATGGGACATAAATCTAGTAAAGGTATCAATTGGTGAGGATATTGGCTCACCATGTTGAGATTCAATGTGGATCGTACCAATATCTTTCATTTCATTACCAGTGAACATTGATTCATCCCTATGGTATGAAATGCAGATAACGTTCTTATTTTATTTTGTATTTTCTTATGTGGTAGAACATTATCCAATTCATATTCCCATGCATTATTCAGATGCGAAACATAAGACAATATCAGCTCATAAGGAAATCCTTTCATCAATGATCACACATAATTAACCATGGGAATCAATTCCTATTTCTTAATGAAATATTTAACATTAATCTTCTTGATCACCATATATTAATTTCACTCGATATTTAGTTGGGTTACTGGTATTTTTAAGTCTAATTCTAAACCTGAAATTAGGTCTTGGTACTTTTATTTAATGTAGGTGAAACCTTTTGATGACTGGAAAGAATATGGAAATATTTCCTTAGCTGGGGAGAAGAAGACAATTCATAGACTAAACCTATCGAGTTTTGGGTTCTCTATAGTTATTCCTATTGATATTATGGAGTTACATTCAAATTATATTTCCTAGGTTTGAGGAGTATCTTGGATGGAGGGTACCTCTTCAAGGAGAAATTTAGTATCCATTGGTATGCATCCTATGATGGGATGTATTGGAAGAAATTATTCTAATTATTTTTGTAACACCCTTGAGATTTTGTGAAATTAATTTTTTCAAATAGATTTGATCTCTTCCATTTTTTCTATGATATGAAACATTTGTTTTGTCTTGTGTTATATGTAACATCGTGTTTAGCTTGAGTTACATGAAAAACCTTGTTTAAATGAAATGTGTCATACATCATAATCGTATAAATTTTTATTCAAAGTGGGAATCAAAATGGGGCACCACGTAACAAGGGTTATGGGGGTCTGTAGAAATGGAGGTCGAGGGCATCCCCTTTGATAATGTTCACCCCCCCCCCCAGTTTCAAACTATCCAAATTATGAAAAATGGTACCATCATGGCCATGGGGGATTATTGAGGCTAAGTAGTCTGTAGCTTTTTTGCCCTCCCACCATGTATGGGACACCTTGATGTCATTTCCAAGGATGCCACGACAGCTTCTAATGACATAAGCAACTGACCAAGGAATTTTCCTGAGGCCCTGAAGCACATTGTGTAGAATCATTGAGTCTGTTTCTGCCTCTATGATCTGTAAGCCCCTTTGCCTATAAATGTTAAGGCCAGTTTTCATGGCAAGAGCTTCAGCTTGGAGGGCTGTTCCTTGTCCCAACCGTGCAGAGAAATCCAAGAGAACCAACCCACTACTGTCATGAACAACCCCGCCCCATTAATCTCCCTTGAAATGCAAGAACCATTAGAGTTAAGTTTCAACCCCCAAGGAGGAGGGTGCCAAAAAACCCAATTGCCAGACGGTTGAACACCACCTGGAAAAGAAGGAAGGGGGCTGTGAAGAAATGTTGCAGCGACGGAGCCTCCCTCCCGTTGCTCAGTGCCCTGATCAGGTCGATAAGCAGGTATTTTGTTTTGCTAATGATCGTATGACCCGGAGAGGGTATCCCCTCTTGAATCCACTTGTTCCTTGACTACCACAGGACCCAACAACCCGCATGAAGAATCACGGTGTGAGCCATCCTCTCTGAGTTGTAATTTTCAGAATTGAGATACCAGCGCTCCAAGAAAGGAAAGACAGACATGGAAGAAATTGGGGCAGCTGTAACCATGCCAAAGAACCACCACACCTCGCATGCCCAATCTCTGCCAAAGAACAAGTGACCAGAGCTCTACTCTGCATGCCTCCTGCAACAGACACAACGGGAAACCAGGGTGACACCTCACCGCTTGATGTTCTCGTCTGTTGGGAGTGCCCTATTCCTAATCCTCCAGATGAGGAACTTGTATTTGGTGGGTATGCTATTGATCCAGAGTACCTCATTCCATGTGTCGGTCGGGCCATGCAAGCTGGAAGATTAGTGGTAATCCATTATTGTGAAGGCACCAAAGGCTGATTGGGTGAAAACACACCGATTTGGGTTAGCAGACAACTCGATGAGGTTAAAATGGCGCTACTAGTCCCTATTCAGAATAACCGTGGTGAAAATAGGGTACTTACTAGCTTTCCGAAAGGAAATATCAGTGGTAGGGCATCCCGGGTAACCAAGAGTCATCCCACACCAATTATGGTTCCAAAACAGAACATCGCCCCTCCTGACGATCCAATGGGTGTGAGGCCTAAGATCATTCAACATTAAACCAATTTATGCCCACAGGGGAGAGATATACTGGACCATTGAAACCTGGTCCCCCAGAGAGTCACCATGCATGGTGAGACCCAAAAGGGTGCAGTGTTCTAGGACATCCCATGCCAATTTTGCATGCATGCTGCGAAGGGTGTCTTCGAGGCTACGAACGTTGATTTTCCCATCCGCAGCGGGACTCACCATCCTTCTCCATGAAACCCAGTGCCTTTTCACCCTATACTTGGGGTCCCAAAAAAAGTTGACTAGGATCCTCTCGATGTTTTTAATCACTCCCTACGGGACCCTAATTGAAGAGATTGCATGGACCGGGGTGGCGAGTAGAATGTTGTTCACTATAGTAACTCTCCCTTCAAAGGATAAAAAGATATTCTTCCAACTGAGAACCTGATCCATGATTCTATTTACGATGGGGTCAACGTCATGTATACTGACTCTCCCTGATGATAGGGGTTCCCCCAGATACTACATGGGAATGGTCCCTCGTTGCATGTCCAAAAGAAGACTGACAGTGGAAACGCAGTTACGAGGACAATTGGGGGATAAGAAAAAATTGCTCTTGCTTCTGTTAATACTCTGACCACTCAAAAGGAAGTACTCATCTAGTAGCCTGTTCAATCCTTCAAAAGAGATACTCGATGCATTCATGAAGAAAATGGTATCATCAGCATAAATTACATGGGACATTGATGGGGAATTAGATCTGCGGCGGAAAGGTATGATGTCTCTGTTGCCAAGGCAGCGATGAATATTGCAGATGGGCACATCTTGGGCAATCACGAAAATGCTTGGTGATATGGGGTCCCCTTTCCGAATACCCCAGGTAGCCTTGAAGAACCCATAGGTTTTCTCCATAAAATACACCGCCAACCATGAGGCACTGAAACAACAAAAAATGATGTCAACATTCCATGCGGAGAAGCCCACACCTGTCAAAATTTTGTTGATGAAACTCTATTCCACACGATCATATGCTTTTCACATATCAAGTTTGATATCTGTATTGAACCCTTGGGACTTTTGGTTTATATCCCTGATCATTTCCTGCACCAGACCGATCTCCCCTTGTATGGATCTCCCCTTCACAAACCCGTGATGTTCCAAGGAGAGCCATCGTGGAAGACGAGCAGCAAGCCAAGAATTGATGATGCCAGTGAGGATTTTATAAGGTACATTTCACATACTTACATGCCAAAAATTTTGGATAGAGGAAGGGGTCTTAGACTTGGGGATGAATACGACTGTGGTAGTAGAGGCCACGCGAGGCAACTTCCCTCCCCTGAAGAAATAGTGGACAGTGGAAATAATATCATCCTTCACCACCTCCCACGATGCTCTGTAGAAAGAGGCTGGAAAGACGTTCGGCCCAGCTATGCTATCAGGGTTGAGTTTCATCATTGCATCCCAAATATCCTTCTCAGGGGGAAGGGCCCCCAAGCCATCATTATCCTGAATAGAAACAAGGTGCGTAATGGCGTCAAATAAATCTGTGTCCAGAGTTGGGTACCCATTGGGCCACCGGTCGTTAGGGCCAGCAAGTTGATCTCTTAAGAAAGAATTGGCCATCGACCCCGCCACATCCCTGTCATTGGTGGAAGATCCATCCTATAGCAAGATGTTCCGATGATCAAACCTTTTCCTCTCCTTAATTCATGAATGGAAGTAGGTTGTGTTGTTGTCCCTCTCTTTCAGCCACTTGATTCTAGTATTCTCCCTAGAAAGTCTCTCTTGTTTCAAAAGCATGTCTTCTAGGAGATCCTTCTTACCAATGAGGTCCGTGAAAACCTGCTCACTCCAAACTACCTCTAGACTTTGCTCAAGACGGTCGACTTCCTGAGAACTGGCCTCTAAGTCCCTGCTTGGCAGGTGGAGATCCCATGACCACACCTGAAGCCTTGCCTTGATCCTCGTCAGCTTATAATGAAGAGCAGTCCACATGTTCCACTAGGGAGGATCTGCCCAGGTGTCACAAAGTAGGCCGAGGAAAGATGGATCACTGGCCCAATGGTGGTAGAATTTGAAACGATCGTTGTGAACACGTGTGGAAGATAACATGATCAAAAGGGGGGAATGATCTGAAATGACACGCACTAGGTGGGCCACTTTGATGCAGCCATATGTGGAAATTTCATGCACGTCATCCAAACCCCTATCCAGGCGGCTCTAAGACCGATGAGACCCCTGCTGGTTGTTTAACCATGTAAACCTGTCCCCCCGAGTACCCGTGATCCATGAGACCCTTGCCGGCCATAAACCGAGAAAACTCCAAGCTGGCTCTCCTGGTGAAAGGGCCTCTAACTTTCCTCTCGTTCGGATCCACAAACACATTAAAATCGCCCCTGACTATCCATGGGAGATCTGTAGGATCTAAGGCGTTGATATTGTCCCATAAGGTTTCCCTGTGAAGAGGATTGCAGCTCCCATAAAAAAAGGAAACAAAAAAGGAATGGGTGTCACGGGATGCCTTAACAGTGACACACTGGTCCCCTGCCTACACCTGATCAACTCTGAAACTATTATTCCAGAAGATCCATATGTGTCGGTTGGTGGGGGTAGCAAGCAAGAAACCATGCATTATGATTTTCTTGGAGAAGGCAAAAATCCTAGATGGGTCATGTTTGTGCTCGAGAATACCAACCAGAGCAATCTTGGGAGAGGAAACCTCCAATGTCACGAAGTCCGTTTTGATCCTAGCGCCCAAGCCTCAGGCATTCCATATAAGCACCAGAATCATTGGTAGAAGAGAGTTCTGGGACTAGCTCCAGAACTCATATCCTTCGCAAAGTGGGATAGAACTCTCGCCTTTAGTTATAGAGATTGGGACATAGTAAAAACTCTAGAAGCCTTGGACAAAAGCGCACTGGTGGATGCAGCTGCCTCTAGATGCTTAAAGGTCCGCCTCCACCGTCTATCGGGAGAGGATTTGGATACCCTCCCTGAACCATCTGAAGTCCTAGAAGAGAGGGCGTCATCCATCAAACCCTGAGCTACTGGGGGAGGAGATAATTGGTTCTCCCTCATAGGAGACCTCTTAGTGGACAGAACCACCTCAAGAGGGCCTGCTTCACCCCCTCCTACACCTCGGGGCAAAATGGAGACCACAAGTGGAAGCGCCAAACACCCGGGGGGCCGAGGGGAGAAGCAAAGGCCATAGTCCATATGGAGAATCCCTGAGAAAGAGAATAATTTAAGAATAGAAAGGTGAACATCCCCCACCTATAACTCAAGCAACCAACGTGCCACACATGGGACCATTGCCCGATCTGATACCTCAACACCATCCAGAACAGAACTAGAAGAGGCCACTGGAACAGGGATAGAGGCAGGGGTAAGGGTGTGGTATCCACGTCCTTCACCTTCACCATCTCCATAATGGGGCGAGTCCCATCTCTAGACATAGTCTAGGAAGTACCTGCCACAGCTGGTTGGGCACTAACGTGTCACCCATCCTGGCGGCGATGCCAGCACACCTGCAAGGTATGACCCTGTTGGACATAGTGATAAATTTTTTTATATATTAAATTTTTTTATGTTATTATTATTATTTAACTTTTATATCATACATAACTTCATGATTTATATTTTTTTAGAATACGATATCACCGTTCGTGTCTACGAAGTACAACCACCTTGCGAAGTGATGTGATTTGTTCACGCTTTACATGGAATGTATTAAGTATAAGTTTAATAAACATATGTTATATATATTACATAATCATTATTATTTATGGATAATACATTTCATTTACCTCTCCTTTCTACTCAACAAGAAAATGAATAACAACGACTATACGTACGTACGACCTACTGTCTCCATTAACAATGTATTTCATTTCTTATCACTAAATTTAATTGATTAAGATAAATAAATGTATACTAAATATATATTATATTTATATCATGTTTATCATTATGGATATTATGGATCCCTGATCTGTGTAATATAACCATAAAATATTATAAATCGAATCATATAAAAAAACAAAACAGTTATTACATGAAATGTATGTTTAACATGGAATTTTTAATAAATTGGTAATAAAGGTGTTAAGAAAAAAAATATATATTATGATATATATGACTATGGTTATATAATATATTTATTATAAAATTATAATTATTATATATAAGGTTTAAATGAGTATAATTGAAGTCAAGACCCAAGGTAAGGGGATTTCTATCCAACTTTTTTACTTCCATGAGAAACATGTCATATTCACTACCTATTTATTTTATGGGGTGTATAAACTACACATTAATGTATATTATAAAACTTCTCCTAAAAAATATTGGGGTTCACATATCTATTTTAGGATCTCCCTTTCATGGGGCTTATAGTTCAAAAGTTAACAAAGCGGTAAGTATTTTTTCTCAATTTTCCTTTTTTGAAATGTAAATTATGTTATGAAAATATGTTCTTTCACGAGATTTATATACATCCCCTTTCACATTAAATATCATGAATTTATTGATCCTCATGATATTTTATGTCTTATTCCATCTTATTCCTTCATGGGTCATATGATTCAAGGTTACGAATGTGGTAAGTGTTTTATTCTACAATCTCATCATTTATAAATATTATTTATGATTAAGCCTCCAATGTTGATATCTAATGATATACCTCTCAATAATTCCCAAAAATTTTATTTTCCATTATTTATTCATGATATATTTATGTAATTGTACATTTTTTCCACTATTTGGTACTTAAGATAATTAAGAAAATGTTTTTAAAGAAACCTGATGTTATTTCTCTCTTCAGCCGAAAATACATTTTGTTCTAAAACAATGTATTATAATAATATTTTAAAAAATATTATATTACTATATTATTATTTTTAAAAGAAATTTTTACCCATGTTTTAATTTTTACATAATTTATTTAATGTAATCTTCCTTTTATTTTCCAAAAATTTCCCGTTTGGATTTTATGAAAAATGCAGAATGAATTTTTGTTTTAACATGTAGGACAAGAATATAATTTTCAGACATCATGACCAATCATATCTTTGAGCCTTCATTTATATTTTTTCAAGGTTATTTTCAGATAAAAAAATTTCAAAATATGTTATGTTTTAAAAATATGTTTTCAAAGGGAAATGGATATTTTCGCCCAGAAATGTTTCAAATGATCTTTCAAAATTATTTTCCATCCAAGTATACATAAATTGGAGTTACCTATTCCTTACTAGGGATATGATCCAAGGATACTATTCATATTATTTATTTTAATGGTTTATAATTATTATGAAAATTTGTTTATGAAATTTGTTTCTCTTCCATAGGTTATACCATGTGGAAATTCTTATAAAACCTGCTTCTTTTGATGTGTTATTCTATGATTAAATGACTATAAACCTTTCTCTTTTCTATAGGTTATGATAGGATGAATTTTATGATACCCATTTCATTTCATGATTTATGATATGATCAATATTTATGATCTTTTGGTACACATATGTATGATTTAATTATGTGATGGGTGGTACCTATATCTCCCTCCAATGCATTGGGTTAATATTTATATCTCATGAGATAGATAGGAATGAAATGGGGACTAAACACCATTCAATGAGATAGGGTTAGAATGGGGAGGGAATTTGGTTCTATAAGATAGGACTGAAATGGGGAGTGAACCCACTTCAATATGAAAGGGATGCAATGGGGAGTGAACCCAATTCAATAAGACAAGACTGGAATAGGGAGTGAACCCAGTTCAGTAAGATAAGACTAGAATGGGGAGTGAACCCAGTCTAGTAAGACATGACTGGAATGGGGAGTGAGTGAACCTAGTTCAGTAAGAAAAGGCTAGAATGGGGAGTTAACTCATTTCAATAAGGTAATTTTTCCACTATGATGGTCTTCACAGTGATCCTTGACTAATATAAAAATGATTTTCTATACTTATGAGTATTCCACAATTTCCATGTCTTATTATAATATTATACACTTATAGATACTTTTTTTTATTTACTTATGATTCATGTCTTATAAACTTCCAATATTTATGACATGATTCAAGATTATGATATTTTATATGAAGGGTATGCTTTTAAAATGTTATCTTCATGTTCTTATACCCTTATGATCATGTTATTCTTAGGTATCTCCCTTGTTTACCCTTACTGAAATTATGTACTCACCCTATCTTATATTTCCTTTCCCCAGGTTATGAAGAAATTTTTTATGTATGTTACGTATATGTAGGGTGATATATATGATAAACATAGTGGAAGGAGACATAGATAAATTATAGACTAGTGTGTATGTTTCCATGTTTATAAAGGAACTAAACTAGTACGGTCCTCGGGTGTGTGTTTGTGTAATTTAATGATTATTCATAAAAAATAATGAAATATCTATCCATGATAATATTAAGTTACTATAGTTGGAATCAGATGAATGTTTTATTTAACATTTTTAAACTAGAATTAGAAAACCAAAGTGAGATATCTAGAGATACTTTAAGGATATTTATTGGGAGGTATCCAAGGATAAGTCAAAGTAAAAAATGTCTAGGAAATTTGGTAAAGGATAGAGAAATTGGTTTCCAAGAAAGTACATCCCTATAAGGATACAATGAGTGGATATAGATCTGGAACATATTTAACTAGGGTTAATGGCCTAAAAACACCATATTTATCTAGACTTTATCGAGAAATGGTGTCAAAAAATGGGCCTTTCTATACACCTACTTTGAAACTCCCAAGGGATATGATTTGTAAATTCACAATTTATTTAGAAAACATCATGAATGAATTAAAAAGATGATGACTATTAATGAAATTTTATACACCCAAAGTGTCATATATTAAAAAGGTTTCATGATTTTGACATCCTATATGTGATTTTTCTTGATTATGTGGTTCCCCACTATGATTAGTGTTTCTCACACTATGCTGCTAGTTTTATTTGATGGTGGGAACCATAAGGAACTAGGTTAACATTCAATTTTATTGAAAATTTACTGATGATAATCCAATTGTGATGATTACTGGAGTAAAATATATTGCGATTATGACTAATCAGTAATCAGAGAACATGATTAAAAACATGCACATTAACCAACTCTCAGACTCACCAAAGAAGAGAAAGATAATGTTTACTGAGATTTTGGGTATTGGAGACCATATAGTAAATAATATTAGGTTTTCTATATGTCTATAAAGTGAGAAGAATCACCCAATTTAATATCTAAGAGGACATAGAATATGTTTTGAGTGAGGAAAAGAAGGAAACAAATAAGTAATTTGCAACAAGAAAGGAAAAGTTCAGTTAACACAGTGGATTTCAATATTGGTCTCCCTAAAGTATTATAAATAGAAGAATGTTTCAAATATGGAAAGTGTGGCATTATGAAAATAATTTTTCTAAGGGGAAATATCATGAAGGAAATTAGCAAGGTTGTATGAGTAATGGTTTTTCTATGGATGATGAGGAGAACATGAATGCCATATAAAAGGTATGATTTATTCTAATAATATTTTTTACAAGAATGATTAAATTAAGTGTGATGAATTTTAAGACATTATTCATATTTTATATTTTATTAAAGTGTTATTAAGGAATAATATTATGAAGACTAGTTAGTGGCTTGAGAAGGTAGTGGTATGATTGAAATTTATAGGTATTACAATTTAATATTTATGTTATCTGAATCATGAAATATAAATTTTTCATTATGGATTTGAAATAATATATTGAATGGAACTAATAACCTAGAAAAGTGATTTAATCAAAAGGTGATATTCTGATTAGTTGAAGGTAAACCTTAATATGTTCTTGATGTTGAGAAAACTATGTTTAGTTTGGATAAGATAATATTGATGTAGATAAAGTAAATTGGAATGTATTGATAACCTTAGAACTGATAATTTATTTATGGAAAAGTACTATATTCTATTATTTATAGAGTTTACAACTTTTTTGTACTTAAGAAATATATGCATTAATATATTTTTTATGAAAGGAATAAAGGAGAATTTATTTTTTCAAAATGGTTTTATGGTAATTCAGGTTATTAGCATGTTTCAAGAGAATACATGACGAATGTATTCACATTTTTGGTATGTGAAAATCATGATCTACTTTATAATATATGGGGGATTAATTTTAAGTTGATTTTGATAAATTTAGTGACCTTATTTATATTTTTTGAAAGTTTTAAAGGTTATAATGTTAATTATTTGTGGAATTATTTAAGTTGAACTTTAGATGAGGTTTTAGAGATTAATATATTACTTCACCATATTAAGAATTAGGTATATTGGATAACATTTGCCAACCATTTTATTGTGATGATAACTAAAGATAGAAAAAATGAATTATCATTCTATTTATGGATCTTATGATCCATTAGTGCTTTAGGCACAAAAAATTCACATTTATTTCTTAGAGTAATATATGAAGTTAAAATTGATTAAGGAACAAACTATGGATGATATTTTTCTTATGAAATGGAATGAAATCAAGTAAGTATATATTCTCTTAAAAACTCTTTATATTTAGGAAAATGATCCTAAAATAATTTTTTTTCCTATTATCATAATTTTTTATGATATCAATGACCACATTACCAACCATTTAGATTATGGTTTTATGTTCATTACCTTTCTCTAGATCACCCACTTTAATATGACCAGTGATCTCTATCACTCTCTATAATGATTTACAATTTTCTACCATGTATAAATCTTCACTTCCCTCCTATGTTCTCCTATGTGAAAACATAGTTATGAGTTACATTAGGCAACCTTTATGTTTCAAAATATCTATTTTAAGGGATTTTTTATTATTCATTTGTACGATGTGAGTTTCTGTGAACGATTTTTCAAATGTCAAGCCATTGATGACCGAGATGAATTTTGAGGGTGAAATTCATTTTAAGGGGGGTACAATGTAACACCCATAGATTATGTAAGATTCATTTTTTCAAATATATATTACATTTTTTATATTTTTTTATGAAAAACTGATTTTTTTTCTCTTGTTACAAGTTACACTGAGTGTATCTTTCATTACATGAACCACTGAATTTAAACGAAATGTTTCATAGAATAAAAATATTATTATTTAATAAGATAGTTATCACATGGAGATTGGAATGGTAGTTATGAATATGATTATATAAATGATGAAAATATTTTTTAAACATGTATTTATAATTAATTCTTTGGCTACCAATTAATTATAAATGAAAATAAAAATAATTTGAAAATAAAGAACTTTTTTCTAAAAAACTATTTTTTCTGAAAAGAAATATATTTTACCTAAATAAAATAAAAAAATACATTTGGATAATTATTTTGATGAAATATATATATATATTATATTAAATAAACTATTTAGCATTCATATTATGTGTTTTATAGATAACATATTATATAAACCCATTTTTTTTCTAAAACTTGTATTTTTATAAAAAGAACTTCCGTCACCTTTTTCTAGTACACTTATTTGAAAAATAATTGTTTACAATTTTATAAAATTTATTTGATAAAATATAACTTTTTTTAAATTTAAAATGTCAAAATTATCTTAGGGTTAATTTTTGGGATTTTTTTGACATGTTTCTTTTTTATTGAATAGTAAAAATAATGACTATTAATTGAAAACTGTATTTTCACCTTAATTATTTACAAATAAAATAATATGATAAATTTATTTTAAAATATAATTAGTTCAATAATAAATCTATTAATCCAAATTATGTAATTTTAATCAATTTCAAATTGAAATTGGATAAATAAGTCTGTAAACATTTGGTCTCTTTCGATTTAAAAACCTGTTTTCTAGTCATGTATGCAGGATTAATATAAAATTATTTTTTTTCCAATTCTATGAATGGAATTTGGGAAAATGGATTCCATATTTTGAATCATAATAATTTATATTATCTAATTATGTAAACATAATTTTTTACCAAAAATGAATATTGAATGCATTATAAATTAATTAGTGTGGTTATAGTAAAATTGAGTTTACTAGGGGTTAAATTAAAACGATAAGGTTGAAAATAACCTATTTGCCTAAAAACTATTTTGTAGACATTATTAGACTATTAAACATATATATTTTGATAATTTTCAATTTTTAACCTTTTGTCATGAAAAAAATGTGACCAAACATTTCTTTTTAAAAATACCAAGTATGTCTTCTCCCCCACTTATAAAAGGCCAACCCCTCTCCTATCTTCTAAACACCATTATACTAATTTTTTTCAGACAATATGTGATGAAATCACTTCCAAAATCCTCTACCATCATCCTATAATCCCTAGTTTGGATAGAAATATATCCAATAAAGGATTTTAAGGTAAACCTAAGGAGGATACATGAAGAAGAGGCAACATTCATCAATAAGTGCTTTTATTTTATTTCTCCCCCATACTTCAATTCTTCCCATATCATTATAATATACTAAAATTAGTTTCATTAATATAATTATATTTTTTATGTCAAACTAATTACTGAAAACCATCTCCACTTCCATAAAATGGGTTATGAAATCATCATTCGTGTGTATGGTGGACTTCCGCCTCACCATATGATGTCGTTCTTTTTTCTATTACCACCTCTCATGGTTGGACTTAATGATGTAATTATAGTATATATATGATATTTATTATGTTATTATGATTCTGTAATTCTTATATCACACATACCTTCATGATTTCCATTTTTTAGAATATGATAATGTCGTTCGTGTTTACGACAGATTACCGCCTCGCGAAGTGATGCGATTCATTCACACTTTATATGGAATGTTGTAAGTATGGTTTTAATAAACATATGTGATATACATGGAATAAAAATTATTCTATAATGATGATATATTTCCTTTTATTTTTATTCTTTCAACCCAACATGAAAATGGAAAACAACATTCATGCATTAGTAAGGCCAACTGTCTCTATGGATGATGTATTTCATTTCCCATCGCCAAATTTTATGGATTACTATAAATATTTATATATTCAATATACATGATATTTATATCATGGTTATCATTATAGATATTATTGAACCATGTTCATATTAAGAGGACCAAAAATCTAATAAAATGAAACATATACAAAAAACAAAAGTGGTTATTACCTGAAACACAACTTTAACATGGAATTGTTTATAAATGGGTAATAAAAGGTCATAATAAAATAATATATGGTAATATATTTATGAATATAATTTTTTAATATATGTATAATAAACTTATATTTATTATAAAACAGGTTTGAACACGGGAAGTGAATACTTAAGGTAAGGGAATTTCCGTCTCACTTTTTACTTCTTTGAGGCCCATGTCATATTCACCCCCTATTTATTTTATGTAGTGTATATAATTCCCATGAATTTATGTTATGATTATTATCATGTAAAATATTTTTGGCTTACATATCCATTTTAGTATCTCTATTTCATGGGGATTACGGTTCAAATGTTAATAAAGTAGTATGATATTTTTGTCTCAATTTTCCTTTTTTGTAACATATGTTTTATTATGAACCTGTGTTCTTTCACGAGGTGTATATACACCCCTAAGGGAATGTAATATAATTAATTAATTAATAATCATGATATTTTATGTTTAATATTATGTTATTCCTTCACAGAGAATATGATTCAAGTTAATTAAAGTGTTAAGGGTTTTATGTTATAATCTCATCGTTTATCAGGATTATTTATGATTAAGTCTCCAATATTGATATTTAATGATATACCTATCAATAATTATCATTAAATTTCATATACCATGGTTATTCATGATATATTAAATTAACGTTACCATGTTTCCAATATTTGGTACTTAATATAATTAAGAATTTTTTTTAAGAAAATCCAACTTTATTTCTCTCTTTGTTCAGAAATATATTTTCTTTCAAAACCATGTTTTCTAAAAATGATCTCAAATATTTTTATTACCATATTATTATTTTCAAAAGATATTTTTACCTATGTTTTTATTTTTAAAAAATGGATTGAACAAAATATTCATGTCATTTTCCAAACAATTCTCATTTGGGTTTTCCAAAAAATGTGAATGGAATCTTCATTTTAACGTATACAACATGAACATAATTTCATAACATCATAAAAAATAATATTTTTGAAGATTAATTTATATGTTTTCAATTTTATTTTCAAATAAAAATATTTTGAAATTGTTTTATGTTTTAAAAATAATTTTTTAAATTGGAATGGATATTTTTCTCAAGAGATGTCATAAATGATCTTTTAAAATTATTTTCCATCCACGATGAAGTCTGATGGTGTTGCCTATTACTTACTAAGGATATGGACCAAGGATACCTTTATTAATATTTTTCTATATGTTTTATGTTTATGAGGAAATGTTATTTATGAAACCTATTTCTATTCAATGGGTTATACCATGAGGAAATGATTATGAAACCTGATTCTTTTCATGGGTAATTATTTGATAAAAATATTACGAAACATATCTCTTTTCCATAGGTAATGATTTTTTGAAATGTTTATGGTACCCATATAATTTCATGGGTTATGATATGATTAATTTTTATGGTCTTTTGGAACACATTTGTATGATTTCATTATCTAATGTGTGGGACTTGTATCTACCTCTAATGCATTGGGTAAAGATTTATATCTCATGAGATAGACAATAATAGAATGGGGAGTGAAATTAGTTTAGTAAGACAAGGTTTGAACAAGGAGTGAACCATATTCAGTAAGAATATATTGGAATGGGGAGTGAACCTAGTTCAGTAAGATAGGGCTAGAATAGGGAGTGAACTTGGTTCGATAAGACAAGACTGGAATGAGGAGTGAACCTGATTCAGTAATATATGATTAGAATGGGGAGTGAACTAGGATTAGTATGATTGGACTAGAATGGGGAGTGTACCCATTTTAGTAAGATAGGGATAGAATGGGGAGTGAACCGGGTTTAGTAAGAGAAGTTTTCTACTATGACGTACTTGGTAGTGAGCCTTGACTAATATGGAAATGATTTTCTATAATTATCTATATTCCAGAAGTTTCATGTATTATTACAATATCATGTGCTCATGGATCAGGTTCTTTGATTTCCTTTTGATTAATATCTTAGGAGCTGTGAATATTTATTCCATGATTCAAGATGATGATCTTTTATATGCAGCTTATTCTTTTAAAATGTTATTCTCATGTTCTCATACACTTAATATCATGTTATGCTTATGTATCTCCCTTGTTTACCATTACTAAGCATATCAACTCACCATTTCTTATGTTTCATTTCCCCACATTATGAAGAAATGTCTTATGTATGATATGTCTAAGAATGGTGATACTTATGAAGAACATGGTGGAAGATGACGTAGCTCACTTATGAACCAGTGTTTATGTTTCCAAGTTTCCAAAGGCCCTAAACTATTATCGTCCTCAGTTATATGTTTGTGTAATGTAATGAGTATTTATAAAAAATTATTTAATATATATGTATGATAATTCTAAGGCATTGTACGGTCCCTTTTACTTCCGTTTTTGTATGAGTTAGATATGAATAAGTTGCAGAATATCCACCTACTATGCCTTCCTTCTATTTAACCTTGGGTGACTGATAATATACTTGAGTTATTCAATGTGAGATACCAGATGAACCTCAAGATGTTGTAGGTAGTGAATTAACTTCTAAATAATAAAGATCACTAAAAGGTATTTTTTATATTGAAATATCACGACTCATTTTTTTCATTGTTCTACTGATATAGTAGGAAAAATATTATTTTCCCACACTATTTTTTTTGTGTGAGAAGATCAGCAAGTGATAGATCAAGGGATTCCCCATATAAGTTTCAAAACTTTATCTCTACTGAATACATCAAAATTTTCAGTATCAAGAAATATTTATTTATATTTTTAAACACCTTATGAGATTCCTCATCCCTACAGTAAGTGAACCTATTTTTTTCATAAGCTTGGTTAAGTGTATGCACTTTCCTACGAGGTTTTATATAATTTTTTGGATGTAAGGAATTCATCCTTGAAGCTAACATGCTTTTTAAGATTCCATGGGTGTGGCATATTAATGATATCCCAAGCCTTCTCAGGATTGAATTCAATGTCACAACGGTGTACGAAAAAACCAAGAAACTTTCCTGAGGTAACTACGAATGTAGATTTCAAGGGATTTATTTTTAGGTCATGCTTCCATAACTCGTTTAAAAATATATCAAGATTGGAAAGATGATTACAATGATATCAGAATTTAACCACCTATTCATCTACATAGCATTACACTATATTCTATAGGAAGGGATTAAAAATGTGGGAATAACACATAGATATGTGGAACCAACATTCTTCAAGACAAAGGGAATCACTTGATTGCAATACACTCCTTAGTGTTCCTTAAAAGTATTAACATATTATTCTCAAGGACGCATTCAAAATGGGTTATAAAATTAATACCTGTCAATAAAAAAGAGGTCCTTGTAGAAATCACATTAATCAGATGTACTAAAATTGGGACTATGAAATCACCATTTAGTCAATTCCGGTTGAGATCTGTAAAATAAATACAGACTATAATCTTTCCATTATTCTTCTTGAATGAGATAATATTGTCAAGCCATTTTGGGTACTGAACCACCCAAATGAAGTTGACATTAATAAGCTTATCAACTTCTACTTCAATATTATTAGTAAAAGTAAGATGAATTCTTTTGGTTTCCTTATTAATTCCATGATGATCCTCAGGTAGAGGATGATATGATATAATTTTTAGCTTATATAAAGGATGGGGATGTGTCTCCAGACTTAAAAAGTGACAATTTGTGGGCATTATCATTGAGAACATTATAGATATGCTTTTTTCTTTTCAACTATTACAAAGAGTAGAAGAAATGCCAAAACCCTAGGATATGAGAGACATATTAGGGGAATTTATATTTATTTATGGTAAATTGAAGATATTTGTTGACCTAGAAAATGATTTATGGGTCTCCTTATATTTTGAAGATAATTTAGTAGAACTTTACATATAGGAATTATCATTATTACTGAGGTTAGATGTAAATACCCCAAACCAATACTTCCAGATTCAGTACTAAAAATGTTGTGTATATTTTTTTATAAAATAGAAATGAAAAATAAAATGACTATTTTTCACATTATGACCTTTTTCGATCTAGTTCTCAGAGAATTAGACAAAACCATAAATATTTTTAAAGATCTAAAAAATATCTAATCTTGTTCACATACGCTAACTTTTTATTGAAGCTAAAACTTCACGAGACATCCAAGTGATCTAGTAAACATTTTATAAAAACTTAAGGTGAGTATAATTTCCCATAAAGGGGTTTCTAAAAGGACAATGTTTTTTTTCAAAATTACTTTTGAAAAATACCTTTAAAAATACTATAATGGTTTTAAAATAATTACACTTTCAAAAATTATTTAAAAATACTCCAGTGCTTTTTAGAAAACATTATGAAATCTATTGAAAAAAAACATGGGGGCACTGGAATCATTGAAAGTTATCTTGGCCTACCCACTTTCCCGAGGTATAGGTTCACTCCCCACATCCCAATCATGTTTATGAAGTTCAAGTGCCTAATTTTATAAAAAAAATTAAGCTTACCTTACATATATGTACATTTTTATTGGAGTTTTTTTGATTTAAAACATGGAAACATATTTTCCTACATTTATATATTTATATACAATTACTTTTATAGGAGAACATATGCTAGATTTGGACCAACCAAATATCATCATTATTAGACGTTTCATAAGTGCATGGAATATTAATTAACAAACATGAAATAAAATTTTCATCATAAACTCATACAACCCAATTTTAAAGTAGTTCCTATAAAGGAATAATTTATTTAATTCATATGATTATATATATATATATATATACACATTTATTTATGAAATTTCACGACCAATAAATAATGTATGTCCATAATCATGATCCCAAATAACATGTATATATAATGATAGTTTGAAATGACATTGTCCCATTGTATGAAATTATGGTATTCTTAACCTTTATTTCTAAATAAATAATACTTGATGATATATGTTATCACCAACATAAATAAACATAAATAATTTATTTAAGAATAGTTATAATCATGAAAATAATACATGTATAAACTTAAAATTTTGAAAATAGTGTACATATATATATATACACCCTTAATTGAATAAAAATATAAATTAGAATCCCTAAAAAAAATTAATTCAAATATTATATACATAAATTTATTACACCCATAATTATCATAAATTTAAAATAAATAAGTAAAATATCTTCCTTAGAGAAGAATAAATTTGAATTAAAACATAAATTAGATAAGTATAAAGTAAATACATTTTGGGCACATATAAGTATAACCAACTTTCATAACACATTAAATATATTTTCATAAAATTAAATCTATAGAAAAACCAATTATGAAAAATAATAATTCATGTACCTATTTGTAGGTAAATAGGAACTTGAGTAGCTACTGGTGTTTAAACACATTGAGTAGAATAAAATTAGGAAGAATAGTTTTTTGAAATATTATTTAGATCATATTTTTTATGTAATAGTTGAGGGATAAAAACATATATATAGTCATTCGGCTATAGTAAAATATTATAAATTTTTATTTTTATACACTCATTAGCAATACTCATAGAAGAAATAATTATTCACAATAGGTTTCCACAATAAAGATAGATGCTATAGTGTATACATATATATATATATATATATATATTGTGCTACACTAATATTCAAAGAGGAATCAAAATTTTGAAAAAAATAGAAAAAACAATGTTCTCATTCAAGATAGAAATCACAAGTCATGGAGAAAACACCAATTTTCTAGGCTTGATAAACAAGCAGGTACATTAAATATAAACCCTCAGAAATTTGTTGAAAAAATATTCAATGATTTAAATCATGAATTATAATAAGAAAACATGGACATAGGATGAAAAAAATATAGATCAATAATAAATAAAGGGTGTCGATGTTGACTAGGGAGAAAAAATGTTAGACGGAAAAATCAAGGTACTAATTCAGACATAGAATACAATAAAATACACACCCACCTCACATAGGCTGAAGAAGATATGAGATAGAATTCATTTCTTAGATCTAGTTTTTGATCCTCACCAGCAACTGAACTCTAAACCGCATTCTGATCACCTTCGATATTGCTTGGTCCACTCTTTCCTATAGACGATTTTCATCATCTTCTGTAGTTGAGACCTCACATCAGACTCCCCTACAAACAACTGATTTTTTTTCTCGATCCTACCTCACTCGGAACAAGAATCCCTCGAATTTGGCCACTAATCGACCTCATGAGGAAGACCTTCAGTTGAAAATGTGTCCCCCAAAATGGAATCTCCCCTTCTATTCACGATTTACTCTTTTTTTATCGTTTCATTCTTTTATTCATTTCATTTTTCTATTCATCTCATTTTCTCGGTTTTTTTTTATCTTGTTTGTATTTTATTTATATTTTCCTATTTAATACTTTATAATCATAATTTAATAATAATAATTATATATTTTTCATTTTATAATATATATTATATAAAATATGATTATTTCATTTACTCATTTTAATTTTTAAAAACATGAATATTTATAATTTTATAACAACCAAAAATATTATATTTAAATTGAATTTTTGAATTTCCTAATATTAATATTATTAAATTTTCATATATAATATTCATGTTTAAAATGTTTTAAAAAATAAAAATAATACTTATATTTTCTTAAATAATTAATTAAATTTTATGTAATCATAATCTTATTAATAATTTCAAATATTTGATAACAAACTATATTATTAACAAATATTATTATAATTTATATTTATTTTTGATATAACTTTATCATTTTTATTTATTAATTTATTAAATAAAATATTACTTCATGATATTTTATAAAATAATATGTTAAACAACACTTATCATTGATTAACGATAATCATTTTCAAAAACAATTTAATATGTTAAAATATACCTATATTGCTTTAAATATAACATGCGATTAAAAATAATTATTTATCATAATTTCAATGGTTTTTATTTATTTTATTATACAAAAATAATCAAATAAATATATTTATATTATGATATTATTTTTAAACAAAATTATAGTTCTCTATGATTTAGAATATTAAGTTAAAATAAAATATTTTTTTCATAAAATTAATAGTTTATTTAAAAATATTATAATATTTTAAAATAATAAATTCTAATAAAACCAAAATAATGTAATTTCGTTTCTTAGCTTTATTATATAATCTTAAATATTTAAAATTAATAAAATTTTATTTTTATTAAAACAACTTAGTTTCTAAAATATCTCAGTTTATTTAAATTAAAACACAATTCATTTATTAAAAACTTATTTAGAATTTTAAAATTTTGGGGATGTTATATTTCCCCCCTTAAATAATTTCACTCACGCAATTCATTGCTTGGACTTCAAAAAATTATGAATTTCCATATTTAGAATTAATAAAAACTTAAACTCTGAAACATCTATACTCTACCGCTTAGACAACATATAATATCCAATGATTTTTGGACTGTCACTTAGATACTAAGTGTAAATTACTCGAACCCACACTTTTAGATTCAGTACTAAAAATGTTGTGTATATTTTTTTTATAAAAGTAATTAAAAATTACACAGATCATTTTACACTACAGGACCTTTTTTGATTTAGATTTTGGAGAATAAGAAAAAACCATACAAATTTTTAGAGGTTAAAAAAATAAAATATCTAATATGCTTCATGTGTGATAACTCTTTATCGAAGGTAAAACTTAATGAGATTTCTAAGTGATCCATTAAACATTTTATAAAAACATATGGTGAAAATAATTTCCAAGTAAGGGGTTTCTAAATGGCAGTGATTTTTATTTTGAAAATTTATTTTTGAAAATACCTTTTGTAAAATACCGTTAAAAATACTATAAAGGATTTAAAATACTTATTCGTTGAAAATGATTTAAAAATAGTCCAGTGATTTTTCAGAAAAAAATATTCAAGCTTTTGAAAACAAAAACAAAGGGCCACTTGAAACATTGAAAGATGTCTAGGTTTACCCACTTGCCTAAGGGATGGGTTCACTCCCTAATTCCCTATCATGTTTACATAGTTCATGTTCCTAATTTTATAAAAACCTTTTATTATTGACTTACATATACATACATATATATATATACACACATTTTTTACTGGAGTTTTTTCCTTTAAAACATGAAAAGTTTTTTTCATACATTTATATATTTATATATAAATACTTTCATAGGAGGACGTTTTTTAGATTTGGAGCAACCAAATCTTTTCACAATGAGAAATTTTATAAGTTCATGGAGTATTAATTAACAACAATGTACTAAAATATCAATTATACTCTCATAAAATCCATTTTGAATGTAGTTACTGTAATGGAATAATTTATTCAATGCACATGACTATATATTTATATAAATTTATGTATGAAATTTCATGAACACTCAATGATGTATGGCCATAATCATGATCATGAATGACATGTATATATAATGACAGTTTGAAATGAAATGATCTCATTACATGAAATTATGGTATTCTTAACCATTATTTTTACATAAAATAATTATTTATGATATAGGTTTTCACCTATATAAATAAACACAAATAATTTATTTATGAATAGTTATGAACATTGAAATAAAACATGTATAAAATCCAAATTTATAAAATAGTGTACACATATATATACAACCTTACTTGAATAAAATTTTAAATTTGAAGCCCTAAAAAATAAATAACATGAAATAATATATACACAAATTTAACACATAATTATTTATCATGAATTGAAAATAAATAAATAAAATATCTCCCTTGTAGAAGAATAAATTCAAATTAAAACATAATTTAGATATGTTTAATAGAAATACACATCCCGTATAAAGAATTAGAACCAAATTTCATTACACATTAAATATGTTTTCATAAAATTAAATATATTGAAAAAAAGTTATTAAAAATAATAATAAACTTACATATTTAAAGGTAAATAGGAACTTGAGTAGTTATTGGTGTTGGAACAAACTAAGTAGAATAAAATATTGTAGAACTGTTTTTGAATATTTGAGTCGGATTATATTTTAAAGAAATATGTGAGGGATGCACACATATATATAGTCATTCACATGTAGCAAAATATAATAAATTATTATTTTTATATCTTATGCAACAAGACTCACAAAAGAAACCATTATTCATGATAGGTTTCCACGATCAAGATAGAGGATATAATACATAGCTATATATCACTTTACATTGATATATAAAGAGGATTAGGGAGTTTGACAAAAATAGAAAAAAAAATTCTCATTCAAGATAGAAATCACAAGTTTTGGATCTAACACCAATTTTATCGGCTTGATAAGAAACCATTTATAGTAAATATAAACTCATGTAAATTTGTTGAAAAAAAAGATTCAATGATTTAAAGAGTGCATTATTATAAGAAAACATGGACATCTGATGAAAAAAAATCATGTTCAACAAAAAATATTTAACAACCCTGCTATTTATTACACACAGAAACATGATTTATTACATAAACTTTCCCTTAAGAAAACTCTGAGGATTTATAGGTCTAGTGTTTTGGGAAATTAGGAACATTACATGACAACTTATGACATAAATTACAACATCATTATTGAAAAAATCTTTTACATGACCACAACATTCCTTTGTACTTAGCATTGCATGGGATAACCTAAATACATACATAAGAAAAGGGTGAGCTATAAAGCCCAGTAAGGGAGTAAACAAGGAATAATATAAAAAATAAAATACATGTTAGGAAATAGGCATATCAATGGAGAATAAGATAAACATGAACATAAAGGAATGATATAGCATGATTATGGTAACATGGAAATGTGGCAAAGAAAAAAACATGATATTAGCATGAGCCAAGGCTCATTGTACATGGATTAGTATGAGTAAACCCTCATTGCACTTGAATTAGCATGAGTAAACCCTCATTGCACTTGAATTAACCTGATTAAAACCTCATTTAACTTGAATTATAATGATTAAACCTTCATTGCACATAGGTTATCATGATACTAAACATTACCCAATGCATTTGAGCACTATTAGGGTGTAACCTTTATAAGCATTTCATTTCATTCATAAGTGTGCCACATGGATCATATAACTTGGAATTATTAAAAATCATAAGTTATTCCAAGATTAAGGAATGTGTAATGCATAAATGTAAGTACCATTAAATATGTATATGAGCATAAAGGTGAATACCCTTGATAGAGAAATGGGTATGGTATTCACTATACAATGATTTTGGCTCGGAAAATCGTGGTGCAATTTTGGCAGCATAATGATGTGACATAAAAATTCATAAAAAATGGTTGATGAGAGAGAAAGTGGTATATCATAATATTTACATGAAATGTACAGTAAGGGGGTTATATAGATACATGTCCCAACACATGGAATTTGGAAATAGAGGGTGTAACATAATAAAGAAACTTAAAGAAAGAGGAGAAATGGAATAACTCTTACAAAATTTCAGCATAGTAACAAGTGTACATGAGAGGGATTAATGAGATATAAAGAGGTCTATAATCATTAAAACATAAGAATGGAAGTATGTGGGAGGTGAAAAATCATACGCCAACATTTGTAATGGAAAAATAAAGGGGTATATCAACATAAAGAAACTTTGACAAAAATGAGAAAGGAAGAAATCCCTTGAGTGTGTGAATTCAAGAGATTGAGGAGGTGATTATTGAGAGATTGGGGAGCCTTGGGAGGATTCTAAAGATCAGATAGAATAGTAGGGATGTGATTTAAGGATTTTGAGAAAATAGAAGTGGGATCTTGGGTGGGTTTATAGAGGGAATGGGTGGGTAATTCTTTAATATTTCACAAACTTAGTTTTTTGGAATCTATCTAATTAAATATTCAAAACCACAAACCTTACCATGGTTTTTGCCCATGTTTTTTGCCAAAGGGAAGTGTAAAAATTATTTTATAGGTAAAATATATGAACTTAATAAAATATTAAGCTTGCTTATGTGGAGGTGAGTCACACTCTCAAGGAAATCATTTTAAAATGTTAAAATATTTTATAAGTCTTGGAGGGTCCACTAAGACATTATAAATTTAATCAAAAAATATAAAATCATAGTATTTTAAAGGTAAAATATATATTTTCTGAATATCCCTTTTGTAGTATTATATTACATCACTATTGGGTCATTATGGTGTTATAAAACACATTATATTTTTAAATAGTATTTAATTTTTACCCAAAAATTTAACTGTCTCAGAAAATTATGAAAAATTCACCATTAGATAATTTTAATGTAATGAATCCAAAAATAATATTAATTTTATCTAAATATTTTTCTAAATATTTGAATTTTCACTTTTAAAAATAACAACCGTCATTTATTTAAAATTGACGGGTTTTGACAAAAACAGTTTCCAAACCTTAATAAAAGTTATGTTTGACTTCAAAAAAATTATATGATAATTTATATTTAATAAAAAATTATATAATAATAATATTTTATTAAAATATTATTTATTCCAAAAATTAATTAATTCATCAAAATAAATTCTTTAATTAAAAATATTATTCCAGTTTTATCGTATGAAAATATAATTCTTATCAAAATGAATACTTAATCATTTATAGAGTAAAAAAATATATTAAATAAATAGAATCATCACTTATAATTAAAATGAGTGTTCTTATAACACTATTATACTAAAAATATTAATAAAACCTCAGTTTAATAATTTATATATTTCTAAAAAGTACCATTTTACCCGACAAATCAATTTATCTAATTCATTATATTTTTAAGAAAAAACTAATCTCATAAAGGAATTGATGGAATAAGAATTTTATTTATAAAAAGGGATTACACAATAAGTAACTAATTCCTTATTACATATCCCTTTATAATACTCGCATAAGACCTAAGGGTAAGGTGTGTGATGGTGACATACTCTTGGGGTAGCTTCGATAACATTTCTAGGTATGTAATCTCTATGAACATACACTTCTCCCGTAGGTGATTCCATTCAAGATTTACATGTAGAAGATTGACTAGGTCTTTGTTAAGAGTGAATCCCAATGACACTACCTCATTTCTGAGCTCAGAAAAATGACCGTTGTATGACTTGAGTCTACTAGATGTGGTCATCCTCTCCTTTGTCTGTGTCTAAAGAATTATTTTTAAAAACCTAAAATTTATACCAGTCATGTGATAATTTTTCAACGACTATATTATCAATAGTAATGATACTAAATTGTCATTTAAAACCAATAATAATAATTAAAAATAGTTTATGTGTTTTGTATATCCATAAGACATTTAATTAAATAAAAGAAAGAGAATTTTATTCATGAATGTTCGAGTCGTTACAAAATAAATGTTGTTGATGTTGACCAGGAATAAAAAATGTTGAAACAAAAAAATATATGTACTGATTAAGATACCAAAATCAATTGAAATACACACCTACCTCAAGTAGGTTGAAGAATATCCAAGATAAAATCCATTTCTCAGATGTGGTTTTGAATCCTTGCTAGCGGCTGAAACCTAAACCACATTCTGATCACCTTCGATATTTCTTTGTCCACTCTCACTAATGGCCGATCTCCTTCCTCGTTTGTGGTCATTCCCTCGCATCAGACTCCCCTACCAATAGTCAAACTTCTTCTCACTAAACCCTACCTACACTTGGCTCACGAAGACCTCATCTTTATCCAGTGATTTCCCTCCCAAGGAAGACCTTCAGGGGAACCTGTTTCCTCCAAAATGGGGATTTCCCCTTCTATTCATGATTTACTCACTCTTTTTTGTCCTTTCACTTTTTATTGATTTCATTTTATTACTCATCTCATTTTTTCTCTGTTTTTTTTCTATCTCATTTCTCTCAATTTTTTAAGATTATCATATTTAGTATTTTATAATCATATTTTAATAATAAATATTTTATATTTATCATTTTTTATATATACGTATTATATATAATATGATTATTTAATTTTTTCATTTTAATTTTTAAAAACATGAATATTAATTAATTTATATTAATACACAATATTATATTTACAATGAATATTTTAATTTAATAATATTTATATAATCGAAATATCATAAATAATATTCATGTTTAAAATGTTTTATAAAATAACTATAATACTTAAATTTTCTTAAACACATAATTATAATTTTTTATAGTCATAATTTTATCAATAGTTTTATATATTTTATAATAAATTATATTTTCTTTAATTATTATTATACTTTATTATTATTTCTAATATAACTTTATCATATTTATTTATTTATTTATAAAAACAAAATATTACTTGATGATATTTTATAAAATTACTTGATAACAAAAACTTATAATGGAAGCAACATCCCGACCTAAATCATGAGGTTCAAACCGGAATGCTACATGGCCTTATGTGCGCCTCCCCGTACACAAGAGGTTGTCGACTAGAAGCAAGGGTCTCAAGTGAAACCTTGGGGAGACTATACCCTCTGTATCATGTCACAGGTTCAATAATAATGAATAAACCAAATAATAAACAATCAGAGTAAATGATGAAACTGAATAATGACATACATATAAGATCTCACAAATTGGTAAGCCTATCCAAAGTATAATGTAGTAGAAAAATACAAGATAAATCAAAATAAACAATCATCTTTTAGGTACTCCGGTGTTCATCCTGATCTACTCCAGCTCCAACCTCCACCACTCAACTGTGCGTTATAGGGCCCCTACCCTTCATCAGATATCTATTCATGAAATCTACAAGTTTACCAAAATTCCTGAGTAGGGTGTGAGTACAAGACTCAGTCAGACCCCACCAATTCATCCTAAACCAAATGTGCTCAAAATAAAAGTGTATGTCGTAATAAATAATGTAAACTAAACACACAATCCAAAACTGAACGACTGCATGCTAACCAAGCTTCCACAACCCCCAGACGTGCCTACTTAAGCTCTATAACAGATGTATAACCTTGGTGTCAGATGAATAAATGATAAGCCACTAGGATAATGAATCATGTTTCTCAGCGTTGTCATGCGACACAGTATAAAAGCTCGGAAAGAAGATATGTACTCTGTGTGTACATGGGAAATGAGAGATAATCAGCTTCCCTTAATCGTCGAGTTGACATACTCAGGACCGAGAGCTAATCGACATCCTATAGTCCTCTAAGCACACTGTCGAGTAACATACTAGCTACCAAGAGATAATCAATGTCCCCTATTAATTGAGTGAATCCTAAGGCATCATCGTGTGAATTCCTCATATAATGAACTCTTTTCTTCTGTCATGCACATCCCTACTCTAAAGGATAACACTAGTCACGGTGGTCCACTACATCGCATCCCCTAAGCATCGTCATGTGCCTACCCTGTGCATCGGACCTTCGTCGTCAGTCATTGGCATCCCTCTTCCGAAGGATAACACAAGTTGATGGTCCACCTATCATGGATACAAGAAAAAAACCACAAGGTATACATAGCAAGAAAGGATATATATATATATATGTGCAATAATAACACATCATCACGAGTAAAGTAGCACAGAATGTACATATAATCACATAGTAATGTGAAGGAATAGATACAAGTACTCAAAGCATCATGTGTAATAGTGTTTTTGGGGCTACACATATACCCACATGCATTCACAATCAAGCATGGTTATTAAACATGTCTGTGCCTAATCATATTAATGGAAATAATTTATAAACAATCCCAAAAGGTTAAAGAACTTCCTACATTAATAGTCTGAAAATCACTCATAGTTTTTCTAACATCAGGGTGATACGTCAAAGTCTCGAGCTATTGGCATGTTGGTGTTCTAGGTATGTCAAAGGTTTTCCTAGAATCAAAACAACTATTTTATTTCAAAATAAATAGAATATAAAATACAATGATATCTTCTCTCTCCTAGATAATTTTTGAATTATTAATTAAAATATCACATGCAATGTTATTTTATCACTCCTGAATAATTTTCAAATTATCATTTAGATTATCATATGTGAGGATAATATTCATTATTGAATAATTTCAGAATTATTAAATTATCACATGTGACGATAATTATCTTTCTTGGATAATTTTAGTTTATCAATTCAAAACACCACATGTGTTATAAATTATCCTTCAATAATTACACTATTGTAATTTCAAAAAAAAATCGATTGATAATTTTTTTGTATATTACATAAAATAATTCAATGATTTATCCCATTAATAATTTTTGATAAATTATTCACTGATAAAAAATTTAATTATCAGTTGACTATTTTTTTCAAAATTATCCTTTGATAAATCAAATTAATTATTATCTAGCAGTTACAATAATATATTACTTGATAAATCTATGAAATTATCCTATTAAAAATTATATTATCATTTAATAATTTATCATTATTATTATTCAATAAGACATAATTATTATTTGATATTTTATATTAATAATTTATCATTCGATTATCCCTCAATTATCTCATGGATATTCGATGAAATTATCCTTTTATAATTTAGTAATTATCTTCTGATAAATTAACAGATTATCCTTTCATAAAAGGAATATTTTTATCATCGATAATAATTTTTTTTAAAAACCCTTTGATATTTTTATTTTAAATTCCATTTAAAATGAAGAAAACCAAATTGAACAATACATTTATACCTTCAAATCAAAATTATGATCTAGGTTCTTCTCGTCCATATGAATCCAATGAAACTGATGGTTCATAATTCATATCATTAACATAGAATATATTGAATTTAAAATATTGGATAAATAATAAATAAAAACAAAAAAACAAAAGAAAACACGCCTAAAATAAACCATGTTGTGTAGTAGAGAGGGAAGAACAATGCACACTACTACACACATAGAACACCTCCAATTGGATCTTCCCGCCTTCACCTTTCACATGTAGAGAGGTTCGAGGTTCAATAAAACTCATCCAGAGAAACTGTAGTGGAACAAGATTGGTTCAGCCATTTAAAAACCCAAACTGCATATAGAGTTTTAAAACAAAAAATTTATCAACCATTTTAATCCACGATAAAACTTAAACATGAATTCAGAGTCAATAGATTCTTTCTAGGAACTTATTTTCAAGATTTCTCATTAAAAAACGTGAAAAAAATGAAGGTTTAAAAAGGGACTTTGTGTGTTAATGGAAGTTTGGAAATTTGGGGGAGAAGAACAAGCGTATGATTATTTATTCAATTAATTAAATATTTAAATTAATTTATATAATTATCAATAACTTAATATTAATTTGGCGCCATATCCAAATGTCTATTTTGAAAAAATATTTATACCCTACCTAGGATAAACACCCCATTTTGGACCCAACTGTGGTCTCATATTTCTCATACGATGTACTATTTGAGAAATTATAATTATTTAATATTAAAAAAATGGACAATTTTTTTAAAAATTTAAAAATGGTTATTTTTGTTAGTGAGATATCCAAACGTCCTAAGATTACAAATGTTATACCCCAACTAGGGTAAACCCTCATTTCTGGAAACAATGGCTGTGTCTAAATTTCCGTAAGACCATTTGTGTGATATAAAATTATTTTCAATAATTTAATATAGTAAACATTTTTTTTTAAAACATTAAATTGTGAGCGTGGCATCCAAATACTCGTTCCCTTCGAATGTTATACCCTTTCTAGGGTAAAAACCATGTTTCGCAACCAACAATGGTCTTAGGTTTATAATACGATGCATTGTTTTGGAGTTATTTAATTATTTTGAATAAATGGTCAATGATTAAAATAATATATTTAATTTTTTTATTTTGTATTCACTTGGGCTTTTAGGTCCTCTAAAACTCATACTAACTCAGTTTATAAATCTAAAAATATTCTATTGAATATTATAGAGTATTAACTGGGATTTTTTACCCTTTCGTGATGAAATTAATATATTTCAAAAAAAATCATCGATAAATAAATTTTTCCACTTAAGATATTAATAATTTATTTGGGATTTATTATTATTGTTAGAAAAACAGGATGTCAAAATTCTCCCCCTCTATTAACTTCTCATCCTCAAGAAGTATATCTAGTGGTCTTGCTCAAACAAAGCAGGCTACTGATCTCAAACATTAGACTCACGTACCCACATCTCTTCTAGGATCCATCCATGCTGCCAGTGAATCTGGACTAGTGGTACCGTCTTTCCTCCTAATGCATTCTCTCTTTGGTATATGATCTGTATTAGACGCTCCTCATAAGATGCATCAGTATCCAACTCAACATCCTTGCAATCAATAACATTCATAGGATTAGGTATATACCTTTGAAGATATGACACATGGAAAACGTCATGAATACTACAATAGTGTGAAGGGAGGTCTATACGATACTCCACAACCCCTATCCATTAAGTGACAACAAAGGGTCCAAAAATATTTGCTGCTAGCTTGCCCCGCTTCATCATACGTTTGTTCCAAAACCATGGAGTCACTCTCATGAACACCCTATCTCCTACAGAAAACCCCAAGGGTCTCCTCTGACGGTGGCCATAAGACCTATGTCTACTCTCAGAAGTGATTAATCTCTTATGTGTCAACTGTAATCTCTCGGAGGTCTCATGAACCATACTAGAGAGAACTACTATCTCTAACACTTCATTCCAATAGAGCAGTAAGAGACACAACCTCCCATAAAGATAATAATAAGGTTCCATTTGAATCAAAGTCTGATAATTGTTGTTATATGAAAACTCAATCAAGGCCAGGTGATCATCCCATGCTCCACTAATGTCTAGCATGCATTCTCATAGAATATCCTCTAGTATGCATATAGTCTACTCAGAATGTCTATCAGTCTGAGGATGGTACATCACACTCAATATTAGTTGAGTCCCTATGGATTTTTGCATGTCTCAAAAAAAAAATTGATACACAATGTGAATCTCTATCTAAAACAATGCTCAAAAAGAATCCATGAAGGTTCATCATGTCTCAGACAAATGGTTTTCCCTGATCCTCCATTGAGTGAGTCTCTCTGATTGGTAAGAAGTGAGCAGAGTTTGTTAACTAATTGAAAATCAGTAATACTACATCAAGACTCCTCGGGGTCCTAGGTAATCTCGTCACAAAGTCCATCGTGACTTCTTTCCATATCCATATAGTCATACAGAGTGGATGCAACAAACTATCGGGATGTTGGTGCTTGGACTTCACCCATTGATAGGTAAGACATCAAGAGAAAAAAATAATAGAGTTCTAATGGGATCCGGTGAATTAATTATGGTGTGATCAAACCCAAGGGATCAACAAGAGTACTTCCTAGGAGGTCACCGATCCTAGTATTACCCTCACCCAAGCACAATTAACTATAGAGTTATAATGAAATCTAAAAAATCGAACATTTAAAGAAACTCAACCCAGTTCCACTTCATTAGATTCAGTCCCTCTATGTGAAGATATAGAGAAGACTCTTGTGGTCCAAGTAAACAAGAAATCTCTCACCGAGGAGATAGTGTCTCCAACAATTCAGAGCATGAACCACCACTGCTAGATCCAAGTCATGTGTAGGGTAGTTCTTATCATGGGGTTGTAGCGGACGAGACCCATAAGCTACTACCTACTCTCTTTGCATCGACACCACCCCTAGACCAATTATTGATGTATCATAGTACACTGCATAACCAATCTAAGGCTCAGGGAGTCTCACTAATGGATCTATCATCAAACTTTTATTTAGCTCAAGGAAATCCTTTTTTACACTATTCTAACTGTTGTAACTTCACTCCCTTCTTGGTCAGTGCTTTCATGTGTGATGAAAGTTGAGAGAAGTTATGGATAAATCTTTAGTAATATCTTGCCAACCCCAAAAAGCTCAAAATCTCAAGAATTTATTGGGGACGTGTCTAAGACATGACTTCATCAACCTTCTATGGGTTTATTGATATACTAGTATCAAACACCATATGTAAAAAAAATCATCTCTTGAATCCATGAGTCACACTTCTATAGCTTGACGTAAATCTTGTGTGCTTGAAGCGTACTCAGAACTATCTCTAGGTTCCAAGCATGTTACTCTAGTGTCGATGAGTATATGGGGTTATCATTAACAAAAACTAAGACAAAAGATTCCATATGGATGAAATATATTGTTCATGAGGTCCATGAGAACTGATATAGTGTTTTTCAGCTCGAACGACATCAACAAGTACTCATACAGTCTATATTTGCTCTGAAATTACTTCTTCAGAATATCCACTTCTCTAACTTTCAACTAGTGATAGTTCAATATAAATTCAATACTGAAGAACCACTAAATCCTAATAGCTAATTTAGAAGATCATTCCCCATGTGCAATGGATACTAGTTATTTATCATCACCTAGTTCAGGTTTTTGGTAATAAACGCATAGTTGAAGGATATGATCTGCCTTCTTGGAAAACAAATTGGTGAACCCCATGGTGAAGTACTTAGATTTTTGACTCCAAGTATTCTATTCGAACCTTGATCTACTTCAACTCAGTTTTAAGCTAGCGATATAGGTATTGAAAAAGATTCACTCCCAACATTAGCTCAGTCTCAGCTTAGCACGTTAGTCCTTAAGAGTCTCTACTAGGTCTAAGATTCCCAAACATATCACAACCCATTCTTATGCATCTTGATATCCTTCGATGCTCTGGAAGGATGAAAAATTCTAGAGTTGGAAATCATTACATATTTGACCACAGTTCTGAAATCCTATTCCTAGGAAAGACACTATGTGAAAAACCGTTGGTTGAAGTGGACCTGCAACCTATACCATAGAGAAAGTGTGAAAGAAGGCTCAACTGCATTCTACTACACATCTAATGGTAATGCTAAAACATCTTCCTTTACATAAGTATTTCAAATTACTTTCCAAGTTTTCCAATAATCCAAATCCAGGTGAATTATTATGTAACATGAAGGAAACACTTTAAAAAAGAAACAAAGTCATTAGGATAAACTAGAATCCGTCTATGGGATTAAACAAGGTTTTCCGAATTAGTCTATGAGATCAAATAAGTTTTTTCCTTGGAGTCTACCCTTAACCCAGGGTATACCCCTCATAGAATTAACCATTTTCTTCATCCCTACGTGTTAGTCATAGTCATTATATATATACTAACACAACAACATGATCAGTTCAACTAATTAATTCCAATAAGTTATATCACAAAACATGGAAACATAGATATATCACACGAAACAAACTATCCCACACAGATAGCACAAATCAAGGCATTTAATTAATGAACTACAATGCAACACAACAACATGTATATATATGACATCTGAACCTATGTTCCTACTCATGATGCATTAACATACACGAAATATTATAAATAATAGATTACATCATGTGTGTCACCCAAGGTTAATAAATATTAACAATATAACATAAATTATCTACTTTAAGGCAAGTCGAAGTTCCATTATTCAATGCTGTCCAGACACTGTTATAGTTCCCCTGCCCAAGTCCCAATTTCCTATCTCCTGTCTATCCTATCCCAGCCCAACATAGGAGAACAAAAAAGTTAGAGGGTAACCTATTCCTGATACCATTTTGTAACCTCTTGACCTGAATCACTAGGTTTGATCTAGAATGCTACATGGCCCCATGCGCGCCTCCCTGTACGTAAGAAGTTGTCGACTTACAATGAGGGTCTGAAGTGAAACCATGTGGAGACTATAACCTATTTATCATGTCATGGGGTCGATTATAATGAGTAAACAAAATAATAAACAATCATAGTAAATGAGGAAATAGAATAATGACATGCATATAAGAGCTTCCAAAGTGGTAATCCTATCTAGAGTATAATGCAGTAGACAAATACAAGAAAAAATTAAATAAACAATCATCTATGGGGTAATTCGGTGTCTATCCCGGTCTGCTCCAGCTTGAACCTCCACCACACAACCGTCCGCTATAGGGCCCCTGCCCTTAAATAGATCTCTGGTCACAAAATCTATAAGCGCACCAAAATGACCGAGTAGGGTATGAGTACAAGGCTCAGTAGGACACCACTAATGCATCCTAAACCTGATGTGATCAAAATACAAGTGTATAGAATAATAAATAATGCGAAGTAAACACATAATCCAAAACAAAGTGATTGCGCACTAACCAAGCTGCCACAACCCTCGACCGTACCTACTTCGACTATATGCCATATGGATAACCAAGGTGTTCAATGAATCAACAATAATCCATTGGGTTAATGAATCATATTTCTCAGCATCGTCGTGCGACATAATATCAAAGCTCTAAAAGAATACATGTAATCTAAGTTTGTAAGGGAAACCAAAGCTAATCATCATCCCTTAATTGTCGAGTTGACATACTGAGAACCAAGAGCTAATCAGTGTCCTTTAGTCATCGAAGCAAACCGTCGAGTAACATAATAGGGACTGAGAACTAATCAGTGCCCCCTCTTCATTGAGTGCATCCCAGGGCATTATCATGTGCCTTCCTCATGTGGTGGACCCTTGTTGTCTGTCATGCACATCCCTCCTCCAAAGGATAACAAAAGTCACAGTGGTCCACTACATGGCATCCCCTAGGCATCGTCATGTGCCTACCCCATGCATTTGACCCTCATCGTAAGTCATGCACATCTATCCTCCAAAGGATAAAGCAAGTTGATGGTCCGCCTGTCTTGGCTCCAAGAACAAAACCACAAGGTATACATAGTATGACATGATATATATATATATATGAAAGAATAAAAAATCATCATGAGTAAATTATAACACAATGTAAAAGTAATCACACTATAATGTGAATAAATAGCTACAAGTACTCATGACATCACATGTAATATAGAGTTTCTGGGGCTACACAAATACCTAAATGCATTCACTATTTAGCATGGTCAGTAAACATGTTTTTGCAAAATAATATTAATGGAAATCATTTGTAAACAATCCCAAAAGGTTAAGGAACTTCCTACCGGAACAGTTGGAAAACCTCTCATAGTTTTTCTAGCGTTAGGGTGATAAATCAAAGTCTCGAGCTATTAGCTCATCAGTGCTCGAGGTATGTAAAAAGTTTTCCTAAAATCAAAACAACCATTTTATTTCAAAAGAAACAAAATATAAAATATGATGATATCTTCTCTCTCCTAGATAATTTTTGAATTATTAATTAAAATATAACAAGCGATGATATTTTATATCTCCTGAATAATTCTCAAATTATCAATTAGATTATCATATGCGATGATAATTTTCCTTCTTGAATAATTTAAAAATTATTAAATTATCACATATGATGATAATTATCTTTCCTGGATATTTTTAATTTATCAATTCAAAAAAACACATGTGTTAAAAATTATCCTTCAATAATTTCACTATTGCAATTTGAAAAAAAATTATTGATTGATATTTTTTTTGTAGATTACACAAAATAATTCAATGTTTTATCCCATTAATAATTTTTGATAAATTATTCACCGATAAACATTGTAATTATCATTTAACTATCTTTTTTCGAAATTATCCCTTGATAAATCAAATTAATTATTTTCTATAAGTTAAAATAATTTATTGCTTGATAAATCTATGCATTTTTCCTATTAATAATTAAATTATCATTTAATAATTCCTATAATTATTATGTAATAAGAAATAATTATTCTTTGAAATTTTCGTTTAATAATTTATCATTTGACAATCTCAAAATTATCTTGTGATTATTCGATGAAATTATCCTTTTATAATTTAATAATTATCTTCTGATAATTTAATAGATTATCCTTTAGTAAAATGAATATTTCTATCCTTGATAATAATTTTTTAAAGAAAATAATTTGATATTTTTTAAATGATCCATTTAAAATGAGAATAAGAGGATTGAACAATACATTTTTACATTGAAATCAAAAATATGATTTAGGTTTTTCTTGTCGATACGAATCCAACGAAACTAAAGGTACATAAATTCAATCATTAACATAGAATATATTTAATTTAGAAGATTGAATAAATAATATATAAAAAACAAAAGAAAACACACTGAAAAGAAACCCTTGTGCGCAGCAGAGGGGGAAGAAAAAGGCACACTATTGCACGCCTAGAACACCTCCAATCGGATCTTACAGCCTTAACCTATCATGTATAGAGAGGATTCAGGTTCAATCAGACTCATCCATATCAACTACAGTAGAACAATATTTGTTCGAACATTTAACAACCCAAGCTGCGTACATAGTTTTAAAACTAAAACTTTTCCCACCATTTTAATCCATGATTCAACTTACACTTGAATGTGGACTCAATTGATTCATTCTAAGAGCTTATTTCCATGATTTACAGGTGAAAAAATGTGTTAAAAGTGAAGGTTTAAAAAGGGTCTTGGTGTGTTAATGGTGGTTCAACCATTTGGGGGAGAAGAAACAACATATCATGATTTATTTAAATAATTAAATAATTAAATAAATTTATATAATTATCAATAACTTCATTTTAATTTTACAGCATATCTAAATGTCTATTACAAATAAAAATTATACCCTTTCTAGGATAAATACCCCGTTACGGACCCAATGGTTATCTCAAATTTCTCATAAGACGTACTGTTTGAGAGATATTAATTAATTATTATTCAAAAATGGATTACAAATTAATTTATTTTAAAAAGGGTTATTTTCCTAAGCAAGACATCCAAGCATCCAATGCGTACAAATGTTATACCTCAGCTATGGTAAAACCCCAATTCCAAACATAGTGGCGATGTCATAATTCTTGTGTGACATTCCATATGTGAGATATAAAATTATTTTCAATAACTTAATATATTAAACATTTAATTAAAAAACATTAGCTTGCGAGTGGGACATCCAGATACCTACTTCCTACAAATAATAAACCCTTCCTAAGATAAACACTACATTCCAAACCCAACTGTGGTCTCTATTTCTTCATATAATGTACTGTTTTGGAGTTATTCAATTATTTTGAATAAATTTTCCACACTTAAAATAATTTATTTAATATTTTTATTATGTCTTCGCTGAGTCTTTTAGGGCCTTGAAAACTCATACTAACTCAGCGTATAACTCTAAAAATATTTGATTGAGTATTCTGGAGTGTTAAATGGGATATTTTTACCCTTCTGGGATGCGTTTAACATATTTCATGATTTTTCACTGATAAATCATTTTTTCCACTTAAGTTATTAATAATTTATCAAAAGAGATATTTATTTTTATTATAAGAAAAACATGTTGTTACAATTTATTATTGATAACCATTTTCAAAAAAAAAATCTTATATTAATATATATATATATACATTTTTAATATAGAATGTAATTTAAATTAATTATTCATCATAATTTCCTAATTGTTTTGATTATATTATACAGAAATAATCAAATAAATATATTTATATTAATATGTATTTTTAAACAAAATATAAATTGTTTATGATTTAGAGTATTAAGTTAAAATAAAATATCTTTTTCTTAAAATTAATAATTTATTTAAAAATATTAGAAGACTTGAAAATAATAAATACTCATGAAATCACAATAAAGTAACTTAACTACTAATATTTGTTATATAATTTTAAATATTAAACTCAATCAAATTTTATTTAGATTAAAAACACATGGTTTATAAAACATTTAATTTTTTTAAATTATAAAACAATTCATTTATTAAACCCTTATTTAATATTTAAAAATTTATGGGATGTTAAATTCTTCCCACCTTAAAATAATTGACCTCTCGCAATTCATTTGATGTATTTAAGAAAATTATGAATTCCCATCTTCTGAATTAAAGTAAGCTAGAATCATTAAAATTTTATACTCTACCGCTTAGACAACATATAATCTCTAATGTTTCCTAGACTGTTGTTTTGATACCAACTGTAATGTCTATAAACCAGCATTTTTGAATTTGGTTCTAAAAATGATGTGTATATTTTTTTATGAAAGAAAACTGAAAAATACACTGAGCATTTTACACTGTAAGACCTTTTCTGGTCTAGGTTTTGGAGAATTAGACAAAACCATACATATTTTCAAAGCTTTACAAAAATAAAATAAAATAAAATATCTAATTTTTTTCACGTGGGCTAACTCCCTATTAAAGATAAAACTTCATGAGAATTCTATGTGATCCTATAAACATTTTATAAAAATATAGGGTGATCATAATTGCCTAGTAAGGAGCTTCTAAAAGGCAGTGAAAAACAATTTTGAAAATTCATCTTTGAAAACACCTTTTGAAAAATACCTTTAAAAATAATATAATGGTTTGATAATATTTACACTTTGAAAATGTTTTAAAAACAATTTTGTGATTTTTTTGTAAAATATTATGCATGATTTTGAAAAAAAAATCATGGGGAAATTTATTAATTGAAGGCTAACTCGGACTACCCACTTTCCCATGGGATGAGTTCAATACTCAATTCCCTATCGTGTTTACAAAGTTCAAGTGCCTAATTTTATAAAACCATTGTATGAATTCCTTACTTATATATTCAATTTTCAATAGAGTTTTTTTATTTAAAACATGGAAACATATTTGTATACATTTGTAGATTTATATATAAATTCTTTCCTAGGAGGACATCTGCTAGATTTGGATCAAACAAATGTCATCACCATTAGACATTTCATAAGTTCATGGAATGTTAATTAACAACCATTTACTAAAATTTCCTTCATAAACTCGTAAAATCCATTTTGAAAGTAGTTCCTATAAAGGAATAATTTATTCAATGCATATTCTTATATATATATATACACACATTTATGAATGAAATTTCATGAATAATTAATGGAGTATGACCATAATCATGATCATATATAACACACATATATATAATGATAGTTTGAAATGACATGATCCCATTGCTTGAAGTTATGGTATTATTAACCTTTATTTGTTACATAAATTAATACTTGATGATGTAGGTTTTCACCTACATAAAAAAATCTACTTAAGATTAGTTATAAACTTGAAAATAATACATGTATAAACTATAAATTTAGAAAATAGTGTACATATATATACACACTTACTTGAATAAAAAATTAAATTGGATGACCTAAAAATAAAATAACTTAATAAAATATATACATAAATTTAATACACACTTTCTTATCATAAATAAAATATAAATAAATAAAATATATCCCTTGATTAAAAGTAAATTCCAATTAAAATATAATTTAGATAACTTTTAAAAAATAAACATCCCTTACATAGAAGCAGAACCAAATTTCATAACACATTAAATATATTTTCAAAAAATTAAATCTATAGAGAAAAAAAATTACTAAAAGTAATAATTCCCTGACCTATTTGTAGGTAAAGAGGAACTTGAGAAGAAACTGGTGTTTGAACACACTGATCAAAATAAAAGCAGGGAGAAGAGTTTTTAGACATGTGAGTCGAATAACCATTTTAATGAAATAAGTAAGGGCTGCAAACACATATATATTCATTCGACTGTAAAAAATATATAATATATTTTAATTTTTATATCGTATTAAACAAGACTCACAGAAGAAATAATTGTTCATGGTAGGTTTCCATGATCAATATTGATGCTATATTATATACATATCACACTAAATTGATATCAAAAGGGGATTCAGGATTTTGAAAAAAATAGAAAGAGACAATTTTCTCATTCAAGAAAGAAATAACAAGTCTTAGAGAAAATGATAATTTTATATGATTTCTAAGGAAGAATGTATATTAAATATAAAACCACTATTTTTTTTTTGAATAAAAAAATATTCAATGATTTAAAGAGTGCATTAATATAAGTAAACAATAACATTATATGAAAAAATCTAGATCAATAATAAATAAAGTGTGTTCATGTCAATCGGGAGGGATAAATGATGATACGAAAAATCAGGGCATTGATTCAGACACCAAAAATAATTAAAATACACCCATACCTTACGTAGATTAAAGAAGATACAAGATCGAGCCATTGCTCATATATAGTTTTTGATCCTCACCAGTGGCAGAACCCTAAACCGTGTTCTAATCACCTTAGATATTGCCTGATCCCCTCTTGATGGTGTTCAATCTTCTTCATCGCCAACAATCAAGAGCTCACATAAGACTTCCCTACTAACATATAAACTTATTCTTGCTCGACCATATCTGTTCTTGGCTCATTAAGAAATCATCTTCAACCACTGCTCTGCCTCCCAAGAATGTCCTTCAGTCGAACCTGTTTACCAAAAATGGGATCGCCCCTTCTATTCATGATTTACTCTCTTTTTTATCATTTAATATTTTTACTCATTTCATTTTTTATTCAACTCGTTTCTCTCTTTTTGTATCTAATTTATATTTTTTATTTTTTTATATTTAATATTTTCATATTAAGTATTTTATAATATATTTATATATATATTATATGATGTAACGTCCCGGATCTGGGTTCCACACAACGGGTGCCCTGAAACCGGTCAATCACATGACCTCAAGCACATTTCCCCAAACGCCAGTGGCTACCGACTAGCAGTGAGGGCCTAGGACTGATAGTGTAAAAATTATGCCCTCATTTGTCAAAGTGTAGCACAGTAGAACAAAATATAAACATACATAAGTGGAAGCAGTAAACAATATAAACCTAAAATGGACAATGGAACTGAAGTAAAATATAACAAACAATCATAAATATATGATGATGCAATATGTCTCTAATTCTAAGAAATCAGCCAGAATAGGATACACTGCAATCTAATACAATACAGCACACAATACAAAGTAAAACAAAAAAACCAAGAAATACAATAGGAATGCATCAGCATCGCAAGCCTAATATCGGTCCCATGCCCTCCTACTCCTCTACAACAATCATGTACCTGTGTAGGGAACCTTTCCCTTATCGACACCTGTAGAAACATAATCTGTTTGGGCCCAAGACATGACCCAAATAGGGTGTGAGAATAAATCCTAGTAGGCAACCACCAAAGGGCCGTGCCCAACTGTCAGTGAAAATGTGCAACAGTAGTGTGAAAAAATGAATTGCAGTAAACTAGAAAGTACTCAAAAGTAACCATTCCTACCAGTTACATTGTCATTTTAATAATTATTTAACAATCCAAGATAATTACATAAGAGTTTTCTGAGACTCGGCCTAGACCAAAATCTCCTATACCAGTGCCACAGTAGAAACCAGATATCTAACAGGTAAAAGACAACAATAATACCAATCCTTTCATTTAGCTTGGTAGGTACAACATAAGAAATCACCAGAGTGAATATTTAAAGTAAACATTGTCCTCAGACATGTGTATCTTACCCATAAGAAAACAGAAACAAAACCCTCAGGTGACTGCCCACAGGCATAACGAATATTTCCCACAGGCATACGAGATTTCTCCCTCAGGCATGGAAGCTATTGCCCATAGGCATGAGAAACGTTGCCCTCAGGCTAAACCAAACAATGCCTTCAGGCTAAACAAACACTTCCCTTAGGAATTCCATAGGAAAAACAAGTAATCGGGCCGAGACCGTCGCATAAGAAAAATATTTATATATATTTCCTCTCAAGAAAACTCAAAACATGCTATAATCACGGAATACCCACGGGTATCCTTCCAAATGGATAAACAAGGGAAACACACCCTCGGGGTGGCCCTGGATCAAAGAAACGATCCCAAATAGCAGTTTATACCCATTTATTAGATTACCTATGCAATTCTAGGTATCTCATCAGTCAAATTCTTAGACACATGACACCCTGAACATGGGCGTGTGGCACAAAGGTACACAAATTCAACTTGACAGTTGTATTTAAACACAAGACCACCTACCTCGATCTCCTCTGATCGATATACGTGAGCATCACCCCCCCAAAACAACCAAGAATGACGTAGATATGAGATAAACGATTACCCATTCAAACATAAATAACTTCCCTTAGAAAGATAATTGGAAGGTTAGGTTCAAGAAGAGGGAATGCCTTACCCGCGTGATTCCAACGAGACTTACGGCGGAAGAAACGGAGTCCCGGTGTGCGATCCGGATCTCCTCCAAGGATCAACCTTCTCTATTGTGGCTCTTGGTGAGTATTGTGCCTCCTCTGTCAAAAAAGGGGCAAATGCACATTTATAATAAAAATACACAACTACACGGCATGTACTTCTAAAGTACACGACATGTACTTTCCTTTTAAACTATTCCTCTGGCGGCTACTTTCTACCACCTCACTTTTCATCTGCTGACTGATTACACGATGTGTATTACTAAGTACATGATGTGTAGTTAGTTTATACACCCTTAATTGCTGACACGACTACATGCCCTGTATTCTCATCCCACACTGCCAAAGTACACGGCGTGTATTTTGTTTTTACACCCAAGCCTACACGCCCTATATTCTTTTCTCACACAGACCAAAGTACACGACATGTACCCATAAATTTTAGATTTTTCCCACATTTCCCTTGTTTTCTCAAAAATGCTTAAGGAAAAGGAAAATAAGAAACTCGTACCTCAATAAGAAGAACTAGGTTCTTAAAAAATTCCCCCATTAAGGAAATTCGTCCCCGAATTTCCCTTCCAAGGGTGGTGAAGATGAAGCTGAGAACAACTCTGGCCACTGAGCACATATGTCGGTCTCTCGCTCCCAGGATTCATCCAGCACTTGGCCATGCTGCCATAACACCCATACGAGAGGAACAGATTGGCCTCAGAGAACCTTCATACTCCTATTAACAATACTAATCAGATTCTCCTCAAAGGATACATCAACCTATAGTTCAACCTCTTCGGGCTGAAAGACGTGAGATGGGTCAGAGTGATAACGGCGCATCTGAGATACATGGAAGACGTCGTGCATGGCCCGATACCTCTGTGGTAACTGCAACCGACAGGAAACCGGTCCGACTCTCTCCAGAATCACAAAAATCCCTACATACCTCAGTGAAAGTTTACCTTGTCTCCTAATCCACCTGTGTCCCAACCTCGGTGAAACATGAAAGAAAACCTGATCCCTGACCACGAACTCCAAGGGTCATCTGCGGCGATCAACATAATATTTTTGATGAGACTGTGTAGTATCCATCTTCTTCTAAATCAACTGGACCTGATCTGATGTCTCGTGCAGGAGATGTGGTCCCAGTAAAGTTGCCTCATCTGCCTCCAACTGGCACAAGGGTGATCGACATAGCCTACCATACAAAGCCTCGTAAGGTTCTATCTCAATAGTTTCTTGAAAACTATTATTATAAGAAAACTCGACCAGGGGTATGTGCTTCTCCCAAGAGCCCCCAAATTCTTGGACACATGCACATAGCATGTCCTCTAGCACCTGTATTGTACACTCTAACTAGCCTTCGGTCTGAGGGTGGTAAGATATGCTCAGAAGCACCTATGTACCCAGTGCCTTCATAAAAATATTCCAAAAACGAGACCTAAAATGGGTGTCCCTATCTGAAATGATAGAACGAGGGACCCCATGAAGACGTACTACCTCTTGGATATACAACATTCTGAGATCGTCAACTCCGAAGGTCTCCTTAATCGGCAAAAAGTGAGCTACCTTCATAAGTCTGTCTACAACAACCCATATGACATCATTGCCTCAAGGCTACCTCGACAACCCAGTTACGATGTCCATCGTTACATAATCCCATTTCCACTCCAGAATGGGTAACTTTTTTAATAGTCTGGTTGGCCTCTGATGCTATGCCTTCACCTGCTAACAGGTGGAATATCTCTTAACAAAACCAGCTACCTCTCTTTTCATACCTGGCCACCAATACTAACGTCTCAAGTAACAGTACATTTTGGTAACTCCAGGATGAACTGCCCAAGCTGAATCATGAAATTCCCGCATCAACTCATTGCGTATATCTCCTGGAACCCACACTCGTCCATGGATACGCAGTACCTCGTCATTTCCTATAGTCCAACCAGGAGGAGGGTCCTCACTATCCACCGACTCCCGTAGAACTAGGCCTTATGAATCTAATAGATGTCTCATCCTCACTCTATCCAGGAGGGTAGAAGTCACAACTAAGGATGAAAGATAGGTTTATCCCTGACTATCGTGCACATCCAAATGCATCTCAGAGAACAAATATATAAGCTGCCACTCACCACTGACCTCCTGCACTGCCTATAACTAAGCCCTCCTACTCAGTGCATCAGCTACTGTGTTACCCTTACCAGGTGTATAGGAAAGCTCAAAGCCAAAGGAATGAAGGTATTCAACCCACCTTCACCGTCTCAAATTCAAGTCACGCTGAGTGAAAATTTACTTGATACTTTTGTGGTCAGTAAAAACCACAAAATGCTCTCCCAGAAGATAATGTCTCCAACAGCGTAACGAATGAACCATTGCAGCCAACTCGAGATCATGCATCTGGTAATTCCTCTCATGTGGCCTCAACTTTCGAGACTCGTACACAAATACTTGATCACCCTACATCAACACTGCTCCCAGCCCAATACCTGATGCATCACAGTAAACTGTATAGATCTTCCCTTCCTCTGGAAGTATCAGGACTGGTGTTGTTTTCAACCTTCCATTCAGCTTCTGAAAGGCTGTCTCCCAAGCTTCTGACCAAACGAACTTCACACCCTTCTTAGTCAAACCCATCAACGTCACTACTAAGCGGGAGAAGTTCTATATAAAGCACCTGTAGTAACCAGCCAGCCCCAAGAAACTCTGTATTTCAAACACATTCTTAGGGTTCTCCCAGGAAACTACTGCTATCACCTTCTCTAGGTCTACTGCAACTCCTACCTCTGAGATAATATGACCCAGGAAGTGAATCTGGTCCATCCAAAAGTGGCACTTTGAGAGCTTATCATATAACTGATTCTCTCTCAGTATACTCAGTACAATCTCAAGATGGGTGGCATGTTCGTGTCCAGTGTGAGAGTACACTAAGATAGCATCCATGAAGACCACCACAAAATAATCTAGATATGGGTGGAACACACGATTCATCCGAGCCATGAAATTTGCTGGCGCGTTTGTGAGTCTGAACGTTATGACCAAGTACTCGTATAGACCATATCTATTCCAAAAAACTGTAAGCGGTATGTATGCTGGTCTAAAGTGAAAGTAATGATATCTGGATCTCAAGTCAATATTCGAGAACACTCATGCTCCTCGAAGTTGATCAAAAAGATAATCAATCCTCGGTAAGGGATATCGGTTCTTAACCATCAAGTGGTTCAGTTGCCAATAATCCACACAGAGTCTGAGGGTACCGTCTGCTTTCTTCGCAAATAGGACAGGAAAACCCCAATGAGAAGTACCGGATCAGATGAAACCCTTTGACGGCAACTCCTCCAAATGCTTCTTGAGCTCCTGTAACTCCGGTGTATCCATCCTATAAGGAGGAATGGACACCAGTGCCGCTCCTAGCACATGTTCAATAGAGAAATCCACCTCTCGCTCTGGAGGTAGACCTGAAAAGTTGTCGGGGAAGACGTCCCAAAAGCGATTCACCACTGGAGGGAAATCCTCCTGACAAGTTCCTTGGTCATCTAGATATAAACTCACAATCTGGGTTGTTACTCCACCTCAACCGTGATGCTCTGGGTCAGATCGACATACATGGACATCCCATTCACAACTGTATAGAAAATCTCCACCCTTTGGTGACGTGAAACTCACCCTGCGACGATAGAAATATAAAAAGGCTCTAAAAGGTACCAACCAGCCCATCCCAAGAATGACATCATAGCCTATCATCTCTAAGACATAGAGGTCCCATAAGAAGTGAAACCCACCTACCTCTAGGGGGAACTCCTTTAACTGATGCACACTTACTGTTATCATTCCCAATGAAGTGTCTAGCATCATAATATCCGAAGAAGTAGAAACACAGAGCCCAAGACTCTCCACAACAGGAACAGATATAAAGCTATGTGTAGAACCAGTATCAAAATGTATGGAAGATAAAACAGAAGAAACTAGAATAGTAACTATAATAGTGGAAGGTCCAGGATCCTACTCTCGTTGGGTTTGTTGCATTGAATATGTCTGCCCAGTGTCACGACCCTATGACACAGCCTGGATACCCTGAGATGACCCGCCCTTCTATCTCTGAGATCCTGGTGTGTGAATACTATGACCATTAACACCACCTCACCTTGAACGTCCTAACGTATCCCAATTCCCTGGCTGGTAAGAAACTGCTGGCCCTGATCCTGCACACAAAGTCTACACAGAACCCCTCTCACTAGTCACTAGTGGAAACACCCTACAAAACACTAAATATGACCCATATTGACACAAGTCCGCACTCCATTGGGTCACGTGGACACTGAGGTCTCTTGTGCCCCTCTTTACCACACTGGTAGCACATTACCTGGCTAACTGAATAATTCCTCTAGCTAGTACTCCCACCGTGAGAGAAATCCATCTGCCTCTTCCTCTTACCAATAGAAATAGCACCGGAGACCGGTGCCGAACCTCCCTGGTTTGCACCACTAGCTTCCGGCATATTCTGATCAGTAATCAATGCTTGTTTCACAATAGCAGGCACTGTAGCAAACATGAAAAAATTCACCAATGCTCGGATGTCATATCAAATACCATCCTCAAAGATTTTATCCCTCAAAGTCTCATAACCCACCAAAACAGGTGCAAAACGTTGTAGCTCGGTGAAAAGAGTAGAATAGTCCATCACTAATATGGCTCCCTACTGCATATTCATGAACTCTCGAGCTCGATCTGCCCTTAGCATATCTGGAAAGAAGAAGTCATAAAAGACTACCTGAAAATATTCCCACGCCATGTCTCGATGATGCTCAGTATGGGTGGTGACATCCCACCATCTCTTGGAGGAATCACACAACATGTAAGTAGCGAGCTTAACCCTCCTCCCAGGAGGTGTCTCCAGATGCTAGAAGACCGTCTGCATAAAACCCAACCATGAATCCACAGCCTGTGTTCTGTCAACCCCTGAAAACGTAGGCGAATGCTGCTGCTGGAATATATGTGTTAGCTCTTCCATAGATGTGGAAACCGATGGTGCTCCTTGGATGGTCTGCATGAACCGCATGAATCCTTCATAGAACTGTGCATCTGCACCTACGCCTGGTATAACGGCTGGTGCCACATCTGGTTCTACTGGAGGATCCATCGGTAGCCCATGGCCTACCACCTCTGAAGTATAATCGCCGCCACTTTCTTGGGGAACAACTGGTGGTCGTCTCAGCGGCATGACTCTACAATGTCAAACACACGCCTTAGTTTAATTTACTATCGAGGTTTATTTTGTCCAGTTAAGTGTGCTAACGCAAAAAGGGAAAGATATACAAAAACTGGAAAAAAGATACTACACGGCGTATATAAGGTCTACACGGCGTGTACCCTTAATCCCTTACATGGTTGTGTTCTGTTGCCAGCCTGAGCGTGTCTCAACCCTAGGTACACGGCGTGTTACACCCTCACACGGTGTGTACACCACCCCATTTCCCCAGCCACACGGCCAAGTCCACACGGCCTCTCACTGGTCATGACTACATGGTGTGTACTAGAAAGGTAACACCGACCTGTGTTTGTTAGTTACATGGTCGAATTCCAAGATTACACTACACAGTGTGTTTAGAATGGACACGGCGTGTATCACCTAAGGTTCCTCCGTCCGTGTTGTTAGTCCCACGGCGGACACAGGGTCAAATTTACATGGCGTGTACAACCAGTAAACGACGTGTTCCCACAAGAACTTACCTATCCCGTGTCTCTTCCCACACGACCTATGACACGGTTAGAGACTACATGACATGTATATATAAGTACACGGCGTGTACTTAATTTTTTTCATTTCTTCCCGAATAGAAGAGTACATGGCATGTAGTCAAAACTACACGGCTTGTATTATGGGTTTTTCCGAATAGTAGGCATCCAAAACTACTCCGAAGAACCTTTTCCTTTAATTTCTAGTGTTGGTATGCCAAATTCCGATCCATGGGGGCCCATACTCCCCAAGAACCAAAGTTTAGCACCCAACCTTTTAATGTTATAGTACAAAATGCATCAAAAGGCTGGATCATGATCCGCCAAATTTCGGTCCAAGAGAGCCCATACTTCTCAGGAACCAAAGTTTAGAATCCATAAACTCAACCATAACATGTACCAATACCCTATCTACTGTAGGCATATCTAACAAGGTACCTATCACAACAACATGCATTTTCTTGCACAACATCTATCACAACAACATGCAATTTCTAATGCTCCTACATGGCATGGAAACTATGCATGACATGTGATTCTAACATGTGCCTAAATTAGGCCTGAGATGGCTTACCCTCATCTCATCGTGTTGCAACTAAATAGAACCCATGTATAAAATATAAACAGTACAAAGCATGTGAATCACCCAATGATGAAATCAAATCAACTTTAATAATCATAAACAAAAAATCACAATTTAATTTGAGGCAATTCGCCATTTACCTCTACACGGGGTAGCTACTCCCAGACACAGTTTATTACCAAAACCCTTAACAATCTATCTCTTCCCGATGTCGCCAAATAATAAAATAACTCAGAGGAAAGAAAAAGTCCTTTGATACCACTTTGTAATGTCCCTAATCTAGGTGCCACACAACGGGTGTCCCGAACCCGATCGGTCACATGACCTCAAGCGCATTTCCCCAAATGACAGAGGCTATCGACTAGCAGTGAGGGCCTAGGACTGATAGTGGGGAAAATATGCCCTCATTTGTCAAAGTGTAGTGCACTAGAACAAAATATAAACATACAGAAGCAAAAGAAGTAAACAATATAAGCATGAAATGGACAACAGAACTAAAGTAAAAGATAACGAACAGTCATAAGTATATGATGATGCAATATTTCGCTAATTATAAGAAAGCAACCAGAACATGATACATTGTAATCTAATACAATACAACACAAAGTACAAAGTACAGAAAAACAAAACCAAGCAATGCAATAGGAACACAACAGCATCACAAGCCTAAGCTCGGGCCCATGCTCTCCAACTCCTCTGCAACAATCATGTACGTGTGTAGAAACCTTGCCCTTATCGACACCTACAACAACATAATCTATTTGGGCCCAAGACATGACCCAAACAAGGTGTGAGAATAAATACCAGTAGGCAACCACTAAAGGTCTGTGCCCAAATGTCAGTGAAAATGTGCAACAACAGTGTGCAAAAATGAAATGCAGTAAACTAGGAAGTACACAAAAGTAACCATTGCTACCAGTTACATTGTCATTTTAATAATTATTTAAAAATCCAAGATAATTCCATAAGAGTTTTCCGAGACTCATCCTCGACCAAAATCTCCTATAACAATGCCAAAGTAGAAACCGACTATCTAATAGGTAAAAGACAACAATAATACCAAGCCTGTGATTTAGCTTGGCAGGTACAATATAAGAAATCACCAAAGTGAATATTTAAAGTAAAAATTGTCCCCAGACATGTGTATCTTACCCACAGGCAAACAGAAATGAAACCCTCAGGTGACTTCCCACAGGCTTAACAAATATTTCCAACATGCATACAAGATTTCGCCCTCAGGCACAGAAGCTACTGCCCACAAGCATGATAAACGTTGCCCTCAGGCTAAACCAAACAATTCCCTCAGGCTAAAAAAACACTTCCCTCAGGCGTTACATAGGAAAAATAAATAATCGGGCCGAGACCGTCGCATAAGAAATCAATTTATATATATTTCCTCTCAAGAAAACTAAAAACATGCTATAATCATGGAATACCCCCGGGTATCCTTTCCAAATGACTAAAAAAGGGAAACACACCCTTGGGGTGGCCCTGGATTAAAGAAATGATCCCAAACAGCAGTTTATACTCATTTATTAGATTAGATATACAATTCTAGGTATCTCATCAGTCAAAGTCTCAGACACACGACACCGTGAACATGGGAGCGTGGCACAAAGGTACACAAATTCAACTTGACAGCTGTATTTAAACACAAGACCACCTACCTTGATCTCCTTTGATCATTATACGTGAACAGCGCCTCCCGAAACAAACAATAATGATGTAGATATGAGATAAACGATTAACCGTTCAAACATAAATAACTTCCATTATGAAGATAATTGGAAGGAAAGGTTCAAGAAGAGGGAAGGCCTTACCCACACAGTTCCAACGAGACTGAAAACAGAAGAAACGGAGTACCAGTGTGTGATCAGGAGCTCCTCCAAGGCTCGACCTTCTCTCCTACTGCTCCCGGTGAGTATTCTGCCTCCTCTGTCAAAAGAGGGGGATACTGCCCTTTTATAACAAAAAAACACAACTACACGGCGTGTACTTCTCAAGTACACGGCGTGTAATTTCCTTTTAAACTGTTCCTCTGGCGGCTAATTTCTACTGCCTCACTGTTCATCTGTTGACTAATTACACGACGTGTATTACTAAGTACAGGGTGTGTAGTTAGTTTCTACATCCTTAATCACCGACACGGCTACACACCCTGTATTCTCAACCCACATTGTCAAAGTACACGATGTGTGTACAAAAGTACACGGTGTGTAGTTTGTTTTTACACCCAAGCCTACACGCCCAGTATTCTTATCTCACACAGACCAAAGTACACGACGTGTGTGAAAACGTACACGAAATGTACCCATAAATTTGTGATTTTCCCCACATTTCCCTTATTTTCTCAAAAAAACTTAAGGAAAAGGAAAAGAAGAAACTCGTACCTCAAGAAGAAGAACCAGGTTCTTATATATGAAATATGATCATTTCATTAATTCATTTATTCATTTTAAATTTTTAAAACATGAATATACATAATTTTATAACAACCAAAAATATTATATTTAAAATTTAAAATTTCATAATATTTATATAATCAAAATTTCACATATAATATTCATCATAAAAATGTTAATAATAATAATAATGATTCTTACATTTTCTTAAACACTTATTTTTATTTTTTTATAATAAATAATTTATTAATAATTTACTATATTTTATAATAAATTCTATTATCATTAATGATTATTATAATTTATATTTATTTTTAATATATTTTATCATTTATTAATTTATTTATGAAAAAATACAGCACTTCATGATATTTTTTAAAATTATATGTTGACCAAAACTTATAATTTAATAATGATAATCATTTTCAAAAATGATTTATTATATTAAAATATATATTTGCTACTTTTAATATAAAATGTAATTTAAATTAATTATTTATCAGAATTTGATATGATTTATTATTATATTATACAAAAATAATCAAAAATATATATTTATATTAATATATTATTTTGAAACAAAATAATATTTTTTTTATGATTTAGAATATTAAGTTGACATAAAATATTTTTTTCTTAAAATAAAAAATTTTATTCAAAAGTATTATGAGATTTGACAAAAAAGAAATTTTCACATAAGTACAATAAATTAATTTTATCTCTTTGAATTATTATATAATCTTAAATATTAAATTTAAAAAATGTTTATTTTGATTAAAAACACTTAGTTTATAAAAGGTCTTTGTTTATATAAATTTTAAAACAATTCAATTATTAAACACTTATTTAATATTTTAATATTTCTGGGATGTTACATTCTTCCCCCTTAAAAGAATTGAACCCTCACAATTTGTTCATCAAACTTAAGAAGATTTGGAATTTTAATATTCAACATTAAGAAAAACTATAATTTCTAAACATCTATACTCTACCGCTTAGACAACATCAAAAATTAAAAGTTGTTTGGACCGTTTCTCTGATACCAACTGTAAATTCCTTGAACTCGCACTTTCAGATTCAGTACTAAATATGTTGTGTATATTTTTGTTATAAAAGACAACTGAAAATAAAAAGACCATTTTACACTCAAGGACCTTTTCTAGTATAGGTTTTGGATAATTAGACAAAACCATACATATTTTCAGAGCTGTACAAAAACATGTCCAATTTGATTCGTATGCACTAGATCCTTATCGAAGATAAAAATTAAAGAGACTTCTATTTGATCCTATAAACATTTTATAAAAACATTGGGTGAGAATAATTTCCCAGTAAGGGGTTTTAAATGGACAAGGTTTTTTTTTGAAAATTCATTTTTGAAAATACCTTTTAAAAAAATACATTTAAAAATACTATAATGGTTTGAAAATACTTACACTTTAAAAATTCTTTTAAAATAGTTCAATGATTTTTGGAAAACATTATGAAATATTTTAAAAACAAAAACATGGGGCAACTTGAAACATTAAAATATGTCTTGACCAACCTATTTTCTTGAGGGACAAGTTCACTCCCCACTTTCTTACCATGTTTACAATGTTCAAGTTTCTAATTTTATAAAAAAAATTAATCTTTCCTTACACATATATACATTTCTCACTGTATTTTTTCCTTAAGAAATGGAAACATATTTGCATACATTTATATATTTATATATAAATACTTTCACAGGATGAAATCTTTTATATTTGGAGCAATGAAATCTCATCACCATTAGACATTTCATAAGTGCATGGAATGTTAATTGAAAAAAATGTACTAAAATTCCCTCCATAAACTCATAAAATAAATTTAGAATATAGTTCTTATAAAGTAATAAGTTATTCAATGCATATTATATATATATACACACACACATTTATGCATGAAATTTCACGAACAATCAATGACGTATGACTATAATCATGATCATGAATGACATGTATATATATTATTAGATTGAAATGACATGATATCATTGAATTAAATTATGTTATTTTTAGCCATTATTCTTTACATAAAATAATACATGGTGATACAGGTTTTACCATCCAAAAATAAACATAAATGACTTATTTAATAATAGTAATAAACTTTAAAATAATACATGTATAAAATCGAAATTTTGAAAATAGGGTACATATATATATACACCATTAGTAGAATAAATATTTAATTTATAAGCACTAAAAATTAAATTAATTGAAATAATATATACAAAAATTTAATACACCCTTCCTTATCATAAATTCAAAATAAATAAATAAAATACCTCCCTTGTAGAAGAATAAATTTTAATTAAAACATAATTTAGATAAGTTTAAAATAAATACACATCATGTACATGAAATCCAAACCAAATTTCATAACACATTAAATACATTATCATAAAATTACTTATATAGAAAAAAACAATTATTAAAATTAATAATTCTCTTACCAATTGGAAGGTAAATAGGAACTTGAGTAGCTACTGGTGTTTGAACATGATGAGCATAATAAATGTGGGCATAAGAGTTTTTGGACATGTGAGTGGGATCATATTTTTTATGAAATAATTGTGGTACAAAAACATATATATAGTCATTCAGATGTAGAAAAATATAATATATATATATTTTTATACCTTCCACAGTAAGACATGTAGAATCAACAGTTTTTCAAGATAGGTTTCCATGATCAAGATAGATGATATAGTATATATATCTTTCTATGCTGATATCAAAAGAGGATTCAAAACTTTGAAAAAATAGAAAGAAACAAAGTTCTCATTCAATATAGAAATAAAATATTGTGTAGAAAACCCCAAACTTCCAGGCTTGTTAAGAAATCATGTATATTAAATACATTCCCATAAATATTTTTTTACAAACCAATATTCAAAAATTTAAATAATTAATTATTATAAGAGAATAAGGACATCAGATGGAAGAAAGTCAACATCTAAAATATATACAGTGTGTCGATGCCGATCGAGAAGAAAAAAATGATGAAACAAAAAATCATGGTACTAATTAGGACATAAAAAATTGTTAAAATAAACACCTACATGACATAGGTTGAAGAATATCTGAGATCAAATCTGTTGCTCAGATATAGTTTTCAATACTCACCAATGGCTGAACCCTAAACCATATTCTGATGTCCTTTAATATTATTTGGTCCACTCTTGTCGGCATCCAATCTCCTTCCTCATCCATGTTTGAGACCACGCATCAGACTCCCATACCAACAACCAATCTTCTTCTCTCCCGACCCTAGATGCGCGTGGATGATGAAACCCTTATCCTCGACCACTTCTTGGCCTCCCAAGTAAGACCTTCGATCGAACCCATTTTCCCCCAATGGGCTCACCCCTTCTATTCATGATTTACTCTTTCTTTTTATTTTTTTATTTTTTAATTCATTTTATTTTTTCATTCATTTAATTTTCTCTATGTTTCTTCTATCTCGTATCCCTCTTTTTCTTTTGTTCAATATTTTCATATTAGGTATTTTATAATCTTAATTTAATAATAATAATTTCATATTCATCATTTTATAATATATAAATATTATAAAATATGATAATTTCATTTATTCATTTCAATTTTTAAAAACATGAATATTTATAATTTTATAACAACCAAAAATATTATATTTAAAATGAATATTTTAATATCATAATATTTATTTAATCAAAATTTCATATATTATATTCATGTTTAAAATGATTCTGAAAATAACAATAATACTTACATTTTCTTAAACACTTAATTATATTTTTTATAATTATAATTTTATTAATAATTTAATATATTTTATAATAAATTATATTATCTTTATTTATTATTATAGTTTTTATTTATTTTTAATATAACATTATCATTTTATTTATTTTATTTATTAAAACAAAATTTTACTTCATGATATTTTATAAAATTATATGTTAACCAAAACATATAATTGATTAATGATAATCATTTTAAAAAATAATTTGTTTTATTAAAATATATCTCTATTGCTTTTAATATAAACTATAATTTAAAATAATTATTTATCATAATTTCAGAATTTGTTTTTGATATTAGTATAAAAAATTAATCAAATAAATATATTTATATTATGATATTATTTTTTTTAAAATAGTATTTGTTTATGATTTAGAATATTATGTTAAAATAAAATATTTTTTTCTTAAATTGATAATTTATTTTTAAATATTATAAGATTTGAAACCAATAAATTTTCAGAAAAACAAAACAAAATAATTTCATTTTTAATATTTATTGCATAATTTAAATTATTAAACATAATCAAATTTTATTTTGATTAAAACACATAGTTTATAAAATATCTTAGTTTATTTAAGATTTTAAAACATCCAAAATGTTACATCAGAGCCTTCTACTACCTAGCTAGATTCAACTAGCATGATCGATATCATAATGACCTTGGAGAATGTTCTTATTCCATGCATCCATCTCCAATATCTAGGGTTGAGGATGATCTGATCAAATAACCTTGGATGCGTGGTCTGAATGTTGGTCATACTGACCCTCTTTCAGAGATATTTAAGGGAAATATTAATTTTCATGGGAAAAACATTTATATCTCCATTTATCGGTAGCACATTCTCCACGAGGATATCTACTTAGACATCATATGACATAAAGGATATTGGTCACTATTTCCCTTCATATGGGATTCAAATAACTCAATGATTGCCTAAATCTAGTGCAATCTCCTCAATCCATTTAATTGGTAGAGCATAATCAACATTCAGTTCATGAAATTCGTTAACATGGGCCATTTTCAAACCATTTGAAGCAATTATTTGAGTGACATTATTACTCATGGGTTGTCTTTATTCTCTTTGGTATAACCCTGCATCAATGTATTGAGACTCATAGGATTCAAAGGTATATTTATCACTATTAAATTCCCCTATTCATTCAACAACATAGTATTTGATACATTAATAATATGATGAGGTAACTATTTCATACTGATATAACCAAGGTATTGATAAAATGATATTAAAAGATATGTATTTTTAGACAATCATAAATTCATAGTTAGAGATGAGTTCTTCAAATTGAGACACAATCCTAATTCATACAAGAGGATTTATTCAGTCTTATCATACCCATGGATCATCAAAGTAAAGGGAGATAAATCAGATTTATTTTTTCATAACGGTTTAAGTTTTCGGATCATTCTACGCTTAATCCCAAAGAAGATGTCAATCAATATGTGATGGATATGGACATCGTGAAACATTCAAGATATGTACGAGGGCCTAATGTTCCCTTCTATAATGGTCTCCTTATCATGTTTTGTGAAGGAGAGAGTGCATGAAATTCCATATAATTGGTCTCTTTATGGTAATATTATATTATGTTGACCTCAACTTCAAACTCTTTAGGGATTAAAAGGGACTCTATAGGAACTTATTAAAGATCTTTTGATAAATGATGAGAATATGATATTGAGATCTTTTCTGGAAAGAAAAAATGCTATTTCCGGATGTCATATTTATGTGATAGATTCCTAAATTTCCCACCTGGAAGATAGTCATTATATTGAGGTTTGGGATGTAAAGTTTTCTATGCTAGAAAATATTTTTTCCAATCACAATTTGAGGATCTTTTTGTTATTTTTGAGTTGGGATGATCACTCCTTACCATGCTTTGACACTGGATGGGTGACTGTTTTATTTTTTAATTAGTCTTCCAATATGGTCAGATTAGATCATGCTTTAGATGACTCAGATTTGGAATGGTATTCCCACCAAGCCCGCTAAAGTGTTTATCACCGAGTTTTAGTAGCATATATGGTTCTCATAGGTATATGTATTGAATGTTTAGATCCATGTTTCCCAGATATTCCTTAATCCCATCATCCTTGATGAAATATTCCCACTATTATTTGAGTCTAATGGGGAAAATCATATTTATATGAATCTTCATGTTTTTCAGAGAAAGTATTTTTAAGTAAATTACATTAGTATGGATGTAAATATACATTTTATCTGATGGGGGATCTGTTTTGTGGGAAGATACCCATTTGACCATTTTTTGGGGTTGTAACTGTTCTCCATGTACTGAAGGAATTAAATCTGAGAGGGTTTGAACCATCTTGTGTATCAATCATGGTTTTTTTTTGTACTTTTTTATTCCATATGAATCATTCCAAATTTTTGAAAGATAGTTCGTAGGATATTGTAGTGATGATGAAGTTGGATGCATTTTTGTGGAAGAAATTGGGGATGAGACTATATGATTTAGTTATGCCATGTGGATAACTTGCGCTTGATTGAAGATCATACCAATCATCCAATCATTATATTTTTTAGTAACCTTTGTTTGTACTTTATTCCATTCCCCTTCTTCCAACAATAATGTTATAGAAATGTAATACACTTACACTAGTGGTTTTCCTAACATAACTTTTCATAATATAACATTTTATACAGAAAATATTTAATGACAAAGCATGCTGAGATGGTGTATCCCAAAATTTCATTATAAGGATAATAATTCATGTAGTCTTTGAGACTAACCTAATTAGGATAGGTTTGTTATAAAATATTCAGAATTATTTTTCCATGGAATTGTTTAAATATATAGGGAGTTTTTCATTTCAAAAAGAGTAAAAATTATTATTTCCTTCTTCAGACAACAAAAACCTATTCTATTTCCTCCCATCCCGATGAAGGAATTTATATAATTTTTTTTTATTTTATAAGAGGGGTAACCACGTGTCATTTCATAGGTTTAGGTGTTGAAGTGGGTTTTGGAGCTTGATTAAGTGTAACAATTGTTATTTCTACCTTTTCTATCCTCATTCCTTTTACTAGTGGCACTAGATGATGCTTGGTATTGACCCCCCAAATGGAATCTTCCAATATCCGTGGGACTGCAGAAATCTCACAGAACCACCATGTTTAGTTTATATAGACGAGGGGCAATTTTAATTCATCATAGATATTTTTAATGCAGATACATAACAATGCCTATTGAGGTAGTTTTATATTTAAGGATAGATTAGTCCTTTCCACCTAGTGATAAAGTCCAATGATCTATCTTTTTCATATTTGATGTAGTTTGAGAGGTTGAGGGCAATTTTCTTCCTCGATGTGAAGCTAAATTTGTGTAGGAACTATAAAAAATGGTCATACCACCCTAATATTGATTTGGCCAGAAGAGTGTTATTACATACAAATTTTATTCTATCCAGTGTATGCATGAATCACCAAATCATAACTACCTATTTTTATTTGAGGGTTCCCATAAAGGGACTACATCGAGATAAAAATGCATCGAATGAATTTTTAGGTCCCCGATTCCATTAAAATCTAGGAAATTTTGATTTCCAAAGTTGGGAAAAGTAGAAGTCCCATCAACCAATTCAGGGAATGAATTTCTCTCCAGTTGAGCTTGTGTATGCTTCCCCTATATGTCTTCCATTTGAGTTTATAATGACTCAATAATGTCAATAATATTTGATGAAAGAACTATTTAATTAGACATCTAAGTAATGGAAATGACTATTGAATACTAGCATGATGGTTTTTCCACCATATGCTACTGAAAGTTGGTGTGGGTTAGCCTAGGGAATCTTGCTTGAAATGGTCATGAGTGTTACCCTAGTGGAGGGAAGTCCTGATATTATTCCACGATGGGATCTAGATAAATTAGTTATCTATATCCTACATTAGGTGGATTACTTGGTCATAGTCTTATTGGTATTATAGTTTCTTATTATCTATGGATATTTAATGATAGTGTAATGTGGGTCTCTACTTAGAGAGAATACCCAGCAGGGATATTTACCATGATTAACTCATCATCAAGTTTGCTTAACTTCATTAACTCTACCACTTATTGAGAAAATCTCTCTTCAATTTAGGGAGGTTTAAATTATTTAGGTAATATATGGGGCATATCGACACCCTTTCTCATTTATTTTTTTGAATCCTATCGAAGATACAGTTGTTGATAATTTTAGGGTTCTCCCAAATTGTTATCTTGAATTTGGTTTATGGTATAGACATATTCTTCAACTATTTTGGTGTGGATCTTATTTGAAACAAAAACATTCTCCACCCAATCTCTTGCACTAGATTCGTACTCTGCATCATTCGTAGGTCTAGTGATAATGATGTTTACTAATTCATAATGTGCTTATGGTGTCATATCATCATTATACGGATAAGGAGATTCATCATCATTAGTGTATCTGTCGAGAGGTATGTAATAATTCCCTTGAGTAGTCATCCTATTAAGGGGAAACTTTGGTTTTCAAACCCTATGTTTCTTCACTACTTCATTCCATGACTCCCATAGGACTAACTTATAGAGGGTAATTCAAAGAGAGTCCCCATAAACACTTTTCATTCATTTTCCCAAGGATAAAGACAGTGATGAAATAGGATAAATTGTGAAGTATTTTTTTGTGAATTTCCTCCCATCATGGAAAATGCCAACTTTCATGGGGGGGTGTTATAAAAATTCTCCAATCCCTATGGTTTGGGTCAAAAGTGGATTTGTTGTTGTAATATTTTAGACATTTTTAAGGCTTTATGACCTTATAGGAGACACAAGTTGTAAAAATACCCCCATCCCTATGATATGGGGTTTCTCATGGATGATATTTTTAGCACCTGTTTCCACCACCAACTTGATCTTGTGACCTTTTATCTTAGCATAAATTAGGTGTAGTTCTTAATATGAGCATTAGCTACTATCCAATATAGGAAAGACTATTATTGAAATTTTTAACTTGATCAAATAACATTACTACTCATCCTTTTTATAAACATGATGTAGGAGTCTTTGAATATCTCACTCTCATCAGGTTTTACATTTCTAATATTTAGACATAGGAAAAGACTATTGAGTGTACCACCTATCATGAATACGTTATGGAACTAAAATAATTAAGTTATACGATGTATATCTTGGTGAGATTATTGATTGGGGAGTAGGGTTAAATATAATTCCCCTTGTTCACCCACACCTCTGATATTCACATCAGGTGGAACATGAACAATCAGTTGGAATAAAGTGTTGAAAGCATTAAAGCATGTGTGTTAGAGATTTTCACACAACTTTCTAACCTCATTCATCATTCCATTGAAAGTTTTTCTAAGTCAATATATTTTTGAAATCCTTAAATTGACTTAATATAGTTCATGTATTCCACATAATAAATAAATCATTCCTTAAAATGACGAAGAGTCATAAACATGTTTAGCTAAAGACAGATTATACATTCCACTATCAATTTTTTCAGAAAGTTATACTGAGAGGTGGTTATGAGACCAAAAATAACTAATATGTTAACTTTGTATAGTTTTTTCCCCATAAAAAATAATTTCTCCTCATCTTCTATGAGATATTCCTCTATTTGTTCTGATAAGTGTAGTAATTTCCCTACTACCTTGTTTTGGAGAGTGGGGCTGAATAAAATATTATTTGTTGTAGAGGAAGTTAATAAACATGATGGTCATTTGGCGAGTAACTTTTTTCCTTAGGATATATATCAAATGAGAAAGAATACCACTCATTATATATAGGGAACTTCTTGTAGCTGGACTCAATCTCTTTAGTGCCTCACGATATATGGGATTTCTCAACGTTACATCAATAGGGGAAGGACCTTCCTGCCCGTGTAATATTTCATTGTAAGGATGACCATTATATAAAATACCATTATGTGGAGGACTACCATTATAGAATTATTTATAGCTATAGTGGTGATTCCTATTACATATACACCAGTGAGGAACTTAAGGGTAGATAGTTTCAAGTGGATGGTCTTATTTACAATTTATCATCTTATTGTAAGGAGGATTTTCATGGTGTTTATCATGAGAAAAGTTCCATTTATCAATTTTTATACTACCATAGGGAGTATCTTCATGGAGAGTTCTCCGAGGAGGACCTCCAGAGCTGCTGGTAGTGACATTGTGGGGATGTCATTCAAATTTTTTCCTACTTCCTCCATATAAAAAAATTCAGTAGGATATTGGGCTGAAATTGATAATTGTTTAAGGGTACCAAGAATGTTATCATTGTGTAGGGTAGAAAAGAGTATGATCCTTATATTTAGTCTTCCCCTGGTGATATTTATATTTGGATTCTCCCCATTGGGTATTCAAAGTCATTCATTATGCATAAAGAAAATTCATATTTGTAAGCCTACTTGGATAACCCATTTATATCCATTGGACCGAGATAAAAATATTTTTAAGAACAAGTAGAAATATTTTCTCACCTCTTAGTTTTCATTAGGATATGTTGATGACACTTTATGCACTAAATAAGAGAAGGAATACGTTCCTTCTCTTAATAAGATACCTAATTATTATGACAAGTATTTAATGACTTTATAGGAATATGTTTTATCCCTAAAGTGGATATTGAGATGGGTTTTTTATGTCTAGTTGGAATGGGAATGTGTGACTGATCTTGTTGTTAATTCTTTACTAGGATTTACTGACTATCCTCATAAATAGAAGAATAAATCTATAATTCATACAAAGTAGCTTTTGATATATGTTGAATAACTGATATAGAAATGGGGAGGGGAGAACATGGTCATTCCCCGATGGCTGTCGAGGAATGGTGAAAACCATTTTTCCCCTGCTTCCAATATAAGTTAATTTCTCTATAAAATGTTGATAGGAATATATTTCTTCCCATCCATTTCCACCTAAATTTTCTGGTCAAATTCTTTATTCAGAATGAGGATATATTACCATTCCATTATAGGAGTAAGGATAAGAGTGTACTCCTTCCCACTAGTTGATATAGGTTTATATCATCAAGCTTGATATAAAGGTGAATGAATATGTGAATGTCCACTGATTGTTGTCAAGATATGATTAAAATATTCCACTAATGGTAATAGAGTTTACCGATAGGTTTTTTGGGTGTGGGAAAGGGTGTGTTCTTATCCACCAATTGCTTCCAAGATATATTGGTTGGATTCTATAGTGGATTTTAGGGATATTGGACCACTTCTTATTATTATAAAATGATTTATCATGGACATCTCTCATGGATGCTTGAGTTTTAATGACCAGAGAGGGTGTTACTTGGAAGGAATCCTCAGTCGGCTTCTTAGGGTAAGGTTTCATATGGTTCTCATGATGATGGTTGAAAGGATCCTCTTGAGTGGCTCCAAAATATGGATGAATTCATGGTTGACCTATTGATCATTGTTTCATTGATAAGGGTTGTATGTTTCACTTTTCTCTGGGGAAAATATCTTGAAAGTGAGTTGATGTGGAATTAGGTGACACCTGATCCTTCACGAATCCTCATTATGCTGATATTTATTGAGGATCCATGTTGTGGAGGGATTCTCACACAACCTATATTTTTCGAATGGTACCATTCAGATAGTTCTCCTAGATTAGTGAATTTTCATCTAGTGCTCAAGGTACTGGGGGTGATAGAGTCATATGATTTGACTTGGACCTAACATGTTCTATTACTATGGAATAAGTATTTAATTGAAAGGATTACAATTATATTAAAGGTATTTAGGATGATGTATGTCCCAGTAGGTAATGAGAAACAAAATCAAAATATCATGTCAACGCAGTACTATAAGAGTGAGAATAATGCTTAACTAAATGTGTGTGGGGTAACCCATTTTATTTTAGGTTAATGAAATATTCACATAAGGTTCAACATTTTTTTTAACACAGGATATATTTTCTTGATGAGAGTTTGTCAGGGGCCATGTGTGGTTGCAGAATTTGTACATTGTTTCACTAATCTCTCTAATATTATCTCCAATAGGGCCTATTCATGGAACCAAAAAACACCCAGTGGCTCCCACAACCATGAAAAGCTATAGACATTCATTACATAGGTATTTAGCCATTGGGTATTCTTAATAATGACACTTAGGAATTGACATTGGTCAATATAATGAGAGTTCAAGCTCATCACGCCATTTTAGAGGGAATTATTTTCTAATCCTGGATTGTATTATATATTTATGTCATGTTCATGAATCATTCCCATATCCTAGTATGATACCAGTTACCTTGAGACTATATATCAATTATTAGTATATTCTGATGTGATTGTCTACACATATCATAGGTATTCCATTGACATGAATATATATATATATATATATTATAGGATATACATTAACGACTCTATCTATATGTAATATAAGTTCTCCATATTTATATTATTATTACTTAGCGATGCTAGTATATAGGTCATTATGTTTTAAATCAGTCACAGTTGGGCACTCAAGATTTTATCACCATCTAGGAAGGAAGTAGATGATTTTGATGTAATTATTGGGATAATAAAAGGAATTACTATATAACCTTGTGAAAGGAATTATAACCTATGTAGTTTAGTGCCACTTAATTAGGTACATCATACCATTGAAGGTCTTGTAGTGGGGGCTGATATGTGTATTTTAATTCCATACAGTAAGGATGACAAGGAAAAATAAACCTAAAAATGGTTGGTGAGGGATTTTAAGAATGAACAACCCTTTCTAGTTGACCTCGATGGGAATATGGACCAACAAGTATGGGTTGTTATTGAAAGGAATATGGCCCTGTGAAGATAGTTTTTTCCAAAATTATCTCTCAATGAGAAAAATGTGATAATACCCTGAGGGAAGATAGACCTTCGAGTGGGGGAATGATTTTTTTAGGAATATGGACTGATAGAGAGATGATCCACAGGGAATATTATATTGGTGGGGATAGATAGAACATTGATGATATTGGGTTTGAACATCAAAGATACATCCTCTGTATCCCATCAAAACAGAAATCAAAACACACGTAGTTTGAATGACACAATTTAAGGTCATGTGACATGATCATACCATGTTGTTTAACATCATATGGTAAATATGTTGACATTCACTTTAATTTTTTGTGGAAATTAAATTAACTATGTATTTAAACACCATGTCTTGAGGATGTGGGATGTTTGAATATTTTATATGAGGCTTTAGAATTTGAGAATCATCTTATATAACCTTCAAAGATTGGAATCAGAGTCCATGTAGTTTTAATATTGGGGATGTTTTTGTTGTAAAAGATTCAACAATAGGGGATTGAGTAGAATTTACTCAATGAATCAAACCTCAAATTATTTATTGGTAATATAATCCCTTGAAGGAATATCTAATGGGGAACAAGTCCATTTGAGAATAAAAAAAATGGTTATTGTGGATTAAACCAAAGGAGTCTCAAGGAGGAATTTTGGTGACACTAATGGAATGATCAACGCGTATCTTTGAGATCAGATGAATCATGCTCAATGTGAGAAATGAAAGATAATGGAGAATCAAGCACACTAAAAGAGAGAATGATACTGGTTTTTGAATAGGGATTATGGAATGAGTCTTTTCAAGGCTCTCTCTCTACTTATCTCATCGATGACTGATGATTGATGAAATCATCAATAGGAAACTCTTGGGTTTCATGTTAGGTGAATTACCTTATACTTCCATCATACTACCTATTTCTAGGATAGAGCAAGGTACTAAATATGGAGAGAAGAGGATTGTGGGGTCTATCATCAAATACGAGGTTATTAATCAAGGAGGGATGCCCTTTTCCACTTAGGAGTGGATGATAGAAGGTTACAGGTATGCCACTATTAATAATTCCACTAACTTATACATCTATTGAACATGTGAAATTGTAAAGCAATAGGTACATATGCCACCAATTTCATGTAGCACGTTTGGATCAAAATCCCAATAAAAGGACTAGAATGGTGGATATAGGGATTAAACCAATTGTTGACAACTTTATCCTTAGGAGGACTCACACATCCACTAGGATCCTAGGATGATTGAGCTCAGAGTTGGTTATCCAAGTATTATTTCATGTGCCTAGGGAATCCTCACCAACATCATTAATATTAGGACTTTGATAATTAAGGGAATATAAGACTACAAACCCATGAATTCTCAATGTTTTTAGGGGGACACACATGAAACACCTTTTATTAATGGAATATGGGATTGAAAGATGGGAACACTAGTATGTATTACCTAATTATATACATTCAGTGGCTTTGGAATAGTCCTTAGTAATTAGAGGCACAAATGAAATTTTTTTGTGAAGGAATGTTGTACTATAAAAGTAAATGTGTTCATTGTTCTTTAGTATGAGAATAGAGGAGGATTTTTTGCTATAGTAAAAGGCAGGAAGAATACCTCACCCATGTAATACTAGGGAGAGTGCAATGCATTTTCCTATGTGATACTAAGGAAAGGTGATGAGGGATTCACCCAAGTGAAAGTAGGGTGAAGGGATAAGGGATTCGCCAAAATAGTTCTACGGTGAATTGATGATGGATTATCTGAAATTATGATAGGGATAAGTGATGAGGGATCAGCTATGTTATGTTAGTGTAAAGTAACTCTCTAGGCGACATGACTTGGGTGAAGCTTTTCCTTAGTGGTTGGGGGTCTTGAAGATTTCCTCAGGAAGAGGGATGTTCAAGTATACAGTTGGGTAATGGAACTTTTCACTAATTTTATTTGACTAAGGAAGAATTGATCCTATGTAAATGTTATTAGTGTTTTAGTCTATTGGGGAACTCAAACACCCTATCTGTTGGTTAATTCCCCTCAGTTTAGGTCTTCAATACGCTACCTAAGTGATTTAAGAACATGAGTGAGAGACTAGGTTGAGTAGAGATTCAATTCAACTCTATATCTTCCATAATGTGTGAATGAAGAGCCCATAGGTCCTATTTCTATGAAAATTTATGACCCCGAATGACATTGGTGTCTTATGCTAGTGAGTCACGCCAGTGAAGCTTGCGTGAGGTACTCAGTTGTGTAAGTGACATATGAAGGGTTCACTTTTTAACACTTTAAGAGTTTTAGGGAATATTATATCACCTTTCCCAATTCTTTTTCATTCCCATGCATGAGGATTTACTTCTTCAGTATCTTTATCCTTTGTATGAATAGAGAGTTCCACTAGTTATTTTTCTTGATGGAACTCATGCATGGTTGTTGTAACAATACAGTCTCAAAAAACCTAGATCTGGTAGAGATATTACATTATTTGTAAATAATATAATATTTCTCTAAGGATCCAACATCATTGTAGCCTTTTAATAAATGATAGATAGATATTTTTTCATGTTACTCTAGAGAACATCAAATATTGAATAAAAGCACCAAGAGAACATTATTATCCCTTATAGCAGATCCTTGAAAATTACAAATAGTTCTCTTCTAGGTTTCTGAGGAAAGGAAACAAAATAAGGGGGAGATTAGGTTCTTAGTACAGTGTAGAATATAATAGAAGATATCATAACATAATCATGAAATAAATAGTATGTCGAAAAGGAAATAAATGATAAAAATAATTCCATAATTTAATAATATCGAGGAAATACTATATCCATGACAACAAATAAAAACATGGATAATAATTACTGATATCATACTAATGGAATTTATAATTCCAAACATCATAAACATGTATTCAATTCATTACACAAATAATACATTTATAAATAGGTTTGATATATACCAATACCCTAGTTATTTTTCCTCATAAGACCAACCCATGCCTCGGGGGGGCTATCTATATTAGGCCCCACTCATCATTAATTAATTCTAATGCATTCATAATATGTGTTAACAAGATATTTCATAAAATTCCCTAAGGAACTAATTACATAATCTCTGAAATAATAGAATAATAGAAATCCATATGATGGAAATACAGAAAATAGATATTTCCCCATTTAATGGAATAATGTGGTCATCAAGGAGAATATCCAAAAAATCAACTTAGAACTATAGGGTATTCTCAATGTAATATTATTTACCCTATTAAAAGTGATAAATATAATGTAGTGGAGAGATTAATTTTAATGGTTTGGTTTATAAAAATAATATAGTAATTGAGTTCAATAGTTTTCAATGGTTGGATAAAAAACCAATGGTAGGAAAATCCTTCATTAAGGTTTATAATGATTAAGTGAATTATCTAAAGAATGTACCACCAAGAGTGTCTATATAGGTGAGTAGTATTACGCCCACTCATTAATCACCATAGTGATGATTGAGTTGAATCTCAACCAGCCTTTTTATAGATATTCCACTGAGGTAAATATGGGCCACAACTGCATCCACTTTCTAATATCCATAAAGATATATCATTGCTAGGAAAACCATACACATTTTACCATTCCAAAAAATTTACAATTTTTGTGCATAATGAAGCATAATAAAATATATTTAATTATATTAAATCTCATTTTAAATATATCAAATCGATGATAATTCTATAAAATTACATGTATGATGAATTTACGATAAACCTTTATAATTTCAAATGGGAGGGGTGGAGTGGGAACACTTATGTGGGCATAATAATAGCATAGGATAAATGCTATAATGAAAGGTGATAAGTATCATCTCATTAAAAAATCAAATGGGAGAAAATAACTTGAAATTAAAACCATGAAAATATATGGAAATGGCATTATAAAATTATTAAAAAGTATATATACTTCATTTATGCATTTTTAACCTAATTAATCCTAATTAAAAATTAACCATGGTAAATATTTTATTACTAAAAATATAAAAATCCCAATATTACAAATTTTGACATTTTGAATTTTAATTTAAACTCCATTTAATATAATTAAAATTATTAATTTTATAAAATCAAATTTTAAATTAAAACCTAAGATATTTTAAAAATTGTTTTTATAGAAAAATGAATTTTCTATACAATATTTGTTTTATATTCATATTTATGATTAATTATTAATTGAATGAGTGTTTATATATATATATTTTATTTTTAAGCATCATATTAGAGTTATAATTGAAAATAAAGTAATCTATTGTATTTAGGTAAAATTTATAGAACTCTTATAAAATTAATTATTTCAAAATAACCATTTTACTTTTACCATGGTAATTAATCTGTAATGTAAATAATTTATTTTCAATGCCTGAACATAGGATTGAATTAATCACATAATTATAGAAAAAATTATCTAAATATAAAATATATTTTATTAATAAAATTTATATGCATAGGAAAAAATTAATATTGACATTAGCACAAGTGAACCCCATTTTTTATAAAGTGTATTTTTATGAATAATTATTTTAGGATAAAATTATTAATTATTCTCATTTACAAAACCTTAATAAACTTATTGTAAAAAAAATAAATTTTATTGGGATTACATGTCAATCCAAAAAATAATTTTACCAAAATAATATTTAATTAAAATAAAATACCAAAAACATTTTATTTTTTTGGAAAATATAACTTAAGTTCATAAAATGATAACCATAGGTTTTCTAAATTGAGAATAATCTTTAAAAATATATATTATTACTCCTTAAACAAATATTTGGTCTATTAAAAGTTTTTATAAAATTCTTGTTATTTCTTATATAATGATAAAGTCATAAAATTTATTTTTTTCGTTAAAACAATATTTTTCACTATTCAATTAAAAATAAACTATTTCAAAAAAATCCTAAAAATTCATCTTAAGATAATATTGAAATTATAAATTCAAAAATTAATCTAATTTAGCTAAATAAAATTTAAGTTTTACTTATAAATAATTTCATGAATGAAGGCACTTTAGAGTGTGCATTATGTAATAGTTTTCGAATATTGGGTTTACCTACTAGAGTAAGGTCTCCAGTATAACATTATCCCCATTAAATAATTTAATTCTAAAAATTAAGATACATATAAGATACTAAAAAGATGTGTTTACTTATTCATTAGTGTCTATCCCAGTTCCCATCTCACCTTTTTTATCTAGTGATCTATCCAAATCACTTTAACCAATCTTGTTATTTGATTCTACAACACTTTCACTCTCATGTTAAGAATTTAGAAATTCTATTTAATATAAGACAAATCATATTCCAATTACACTCCATCATTGGTGAGTATATGCATTGAGTCTGGAATGTGTGTCCTTAAAAATGAAATATAATAAATTTCATACACTTTAGAGAGGTTGGGAAGAAAGGTGGGATGATAGTCCATAACAACAATTCATTCCAAAATTTAAAAAGGATGAATGTACCTTGGATTTCATTTCCAATTATTTCCAAAACCTATAGACCCATTCCTTGTAGACACCATTAATTAGAGATGACCCCCCTTTTGAAATTATAGATGATTTCTCTAATTATTTTAATAGAACATTCTATATTATTTTGGAATCTTTTATATGATTCTGAATAGCCCATACTTTCCCTATTATATCCTCTATAAGTTCTGGTCCCACTAGCATCTATTCGCTAATTTATTCCCAGCAAGTTGTTGTGTGGAATCTCTTCCCACACAATGTCTTATATAGTTCCACATGTATGCTCAAATAGAAACTATTATGGTATGTGAATTAGATAAGTGGTTGATACTGATCCCATGAACCTTGGAAGTCAAGACAGCATGACCATAACATGTATTCTAATGGTTGAATAGTTCATTATAACTTCCCATCGGTTGTAGGGTGATAAGTAGTTTTTAAATATACCTCAGTGTCAAGAGAAAATTGATGATTCGTTTTGAATTTCAATTTGAGCTGAGGGTCATGACTAGATACATTTGATAGAGGTTCCCTGTGAATTCTCATGATTTTATTTTTATAGATCTAGGTAAGGTGCTCAATGGGTATGTCTCCCCTTATTTATATGAAATATTTAGGATTGACATGAAGACCAATGATGACCTATATATCATTGTTGTTCCTTGGAGTCATTAAATTTCTATTGAAAAAGTCCATTGTAATATTTTTTACTTGCATATAGGTATACGAAAAGTTTGTATTCTCCCCTTAGGATGTTGTATTTCATCCTTCACGTACCGGAACACTATGAATTTAGACCCATAACATACAATTTCACACTTAATACCATATCACTATAAATTTTATCTCAAATACCTATACATATTTATGGTACTAGGGTGTTTAGAGATATTTGAGCTATGTTATTCATCTCGGAGTTCCCTCTTCAATTTAGGTATGGATAGAATATATAACCTCTTTCCAAACTTCAACACTCCATCTTTATAGATTATTTTAGTCAATTTCCCATCATTCAATTCTTTAATATGAATTTTTATATCCTTATATACTATAGGTAATTAAATATCTTTTCCTATAAAGACGGATTTTCAATTTCTTGGAAATGGAATGATGGATCCCCTTTCCTAAACACTACTATATCTATCTTTACTAGAACCTTAAATATAGGGTCTTTATTAATCCTCATCATTGTTAGAACTCAATGGCCACTCCAATTAAATGAATGAAACACATTATTTTCCTACCCAAGGTAGTAGTGTATCAAGAAATCATAGTCCTTGAGTAATTCCAAACACATTCTTTTCCTCATGTGGAGTTCTTTATGAGAGAAATTACAATTTAAACTTTTTTGGTCCATATATAAATCAAATAATTCTCCATATAGATAGCTCCCCCATATCGTCATGGAAAATATTACTACTTTTAACTAAAGGTCATGAATTAGACAATTCTATTCATGAAAATGAAATTAGCTTGACGTATAAGAAACCACACTATCATTCTACATAAGGCCACAAAATCATCCTTTCTTTTATGCTTGGGTATATATTAAAAATCCTTCTTATAACGATGTTAAATTAAATACTAGAGCATCAATATATCTACTCTTTGTAAATTCAAAACTTTATTCAAAATCCCTGTACTATTTGAATTTAACTCCTTTATGTTTGAACTAGGTTAACGTGTTGGATAATTGGGTAATATTTTAATCAAACCATGGATAATAACCTGCTATACCGAGGAAACTACATATCTTAGTCATATTATTTGGTTTATTCCCTTATTTAAATCCATTTTTCTTTTAAGGATCAACAAATATTCTATCCCTTGAGACAATATGTTCAAGAAAAGAATCATTATAAAACCAAAATTCACACTTAGAAAATTTCCCATATAATTCTTTTTCTCTAAGGGTCTTAAGAACTATCTTCAAATTGTTCTCATGATCTATATTGATTTTGGATTATACCAAGATATCATTAATAAATACCACCAAAAATTTATCAATATAATCCTGTAATATTATATTTATCAGATCCATAAAAACAAAATTTTCATTAATCCAACTAAAGGATATTATTAGAAACTCATAATGAATATTTTTTATAAAAAATATTACCTTCAATATATCATCATTATTCACCTTTAATTAATGATAACTATAGTGATGATTGATCTTTTAAAAATAATTATCTCCTTGAAGTTGATCAAATAAGTGATCAAAACGTGGTAAAGGATACTTATCCTTTATATTAATGAGAGTGAGTTCCCTATAGATGATGAAAAATAACATAGTCTCATATTTTGTTTTTAGGAATAAAATAATGGATCCACATTGTGAAACAATAGGTAATATCAATCCCTTATCATATAAATCTTGTAGTTGATTCTTTAACTCAACAAACTCTGCCAGTGAAATTCTATATGGAATTTTAGATATGGGTATTTCATGAAGAATGAGTTAAATATAAAACATAGCTTCACTATTAGGTGGGTGAGTAAGAAAATATTTTAGAAATAAATCAATTTTTTATACAATGGTTATATCCTATATCCTTAGTATTTCCTTCATATCCATAGATATTTTTGTATCTTCATTTTCTCTCATAATCAAATTAAGGCAGGCTACTATAGGAGGGTCTTGAAAAGACTCGGGAGGTGAAGTCTCTCTTTTTAAAATAAGTGATTATATACCGACTTCATAAATTGAAATATCATTATCTTGATAATATTTTTTTTCATTATACATTGAGATCCAATCTATATCAAGGAAAGTAAAAAATCAACAATAGGTATAAACATCATGTTTTCCACCAGGGAATATCTATGATTCATAATAGAGACTAATTGAATTTTTTTAATTTAAATAAGAATACATTTTAGTGTCTTAGCTAAAAATTACATTCTTATAGTAATAGGGTAAGATTAAATATTATCATAAAGCATGCATAATGTAAGGGAGTTCATAGATATGGAATAAAAAAATCATTCACTATCTTTGAGTTTCATATTAGTATACTTTTTATCATTTCATTTGGAACTTCAACCTCATCAGTAGTGATCTCATAAGTTATGACTTGATCCCAGGGATTTATTAAGGTAAATTATCTTGATATTTGGGGCATTGGTTTATATTGTGACCCATCTCATACAGTTAAATCATTGGGCATCAAAAACATTTACCATTACTTTTCATTCATGATCATGATGTCCTTTTTATCCCCACTTGAAACAAACTCCCATTCCCTTTAATCAAGTCCCCAAATGTTTTCATTTCATATTTATTACATGTGGGTAATTCCACTCTTCCTTTCTTCCCCTTTGAAATAATTTTCTTTCTATGTTTCTCAAAAGACCTCTTCTCCTCCAAATTTCCTTTGAATACATGTGTGTTGGAGAACCAATTTTCTGTATTAATGGGATTCGAGGATGTATCATCATATGATGAATTTTTTTTGAGATAATAACATCCTTTTAAGTATTTACATTATCCTAGAAAATAATTTATCAATATTTATTTTTGTTTTATGTATATAGTTTGAAACACGTCTCTCTATGCTCATAACGTTAACCTCACATTCAACAACATTTTCCTCTTCCTTATATTTAATATTGAGTAACTATATTTTTATTTTTCCCTATGCTCATGATGAATGTATTTTTCATAAAATATATCCTTATAGGTTCTCCATTCCATCTGTAAGAACCCAGTTCTTCCATTGAGGCATGAGTTTCTTTTTTTTTTGGTTGTACTTAAGAAAAAGGGGGAAAACTAGCAAAGTATTGGCTTAAACTTTTCACATGACATGGCTCCAGGTTACACACCATGTAATTCTAAGTACATGTCGTGTAATGTATGCCTGTTTAATGGTTGTACATGGAATTTAGGGATATTAGTAAGGAATAGAGGTTCAGATGAGTACACACCATTTACTTTCTAGTACACGCCGTGTATTTAGTTTGACATGACCTTTCAATGATGTGGATAGTAAGTTGGTGAAAATGGGAAAATCGGCTATATACAAACTGTGTATATTTAAGTACATGTCATGTATTTTTTTTTTGTTAAAATAGGTAGTAGCTTCGTTTTTGTTAAAATGTGCAGTATGGGTCACCGGGTTCGCGAACCAGCTGTTTCAGAGGAATACATTCCTCCTGATTCTTCATTCGAACCCTGATTCAAATGATGTCAGATGTGTTGGAACCCAATCGTTAAGATCTTGATTCCTCTTTATCCGTTATTTGTAATTTATTTTCTTGACCTAGTTATTTAACCTCAAGCACTTATACCAATTATGTAGATATACTCCATTCTAGGATGAATTAGAGGCTGATGCTGGACAAGGAGAGTCATACAAGTACGAGGTAGGTGGTACATACCTTGTTTTGAGTTTTAACATACATTTGGGGGTTACATATTTTTAGCGAAACAATGGGTATTGAGAGAGACCCCTATTATTGCATATTTAATTGACTGTGTACCTTGTGGGATGCCATTGGGCATTCCATTACATTGATTATACGAGTGAGGTCGGGTTAGAGGATGTCGCTCCATGGGATATTTTGGATGGGGTTTCCAAAATGGTTATATATATTTTTTGTTTTAAACTTGTATATTGAATTTGTTTAAACTTGAATAAGTTAATTAGAGGAATTCAAGACGTCAGTGCTGCTAAGTAATAGCTGATAGTTAGTGAAATTCAAATTGTTTAAATTGAATTTATTTTTTAATGTTCTTTAATGTGTTATATATATATATATATAATAATTGATATTACATATGATTAGGCCCTTGGGGTTGTGATGGTTCTGATTTGAGGTTGGGATGGTATGGACAAAAAGATTGACTGATGCTGATCACTGGTTGGGCTTGGCCTAGATTTTATTGGGTGGGTTTGACCACATGATTGGGCATCATGGATTCTGGTTTGAGGTAGTGTGACTATTAGGTTGGAAAATACCTAGGATACTTGGATGGAATGGCCATTGTATTTGAGTGACATTTTCGCAGGGGCACGAGGTTTCAGAGATGGTGTTGTTTGGGTTCTTATTTTAGTGATTTCCACTCACCCATGATGGCTAAAGCACCAATTGAGTCATGTGAACACAGGTAGACTCCGTGATGAGGTGTTTTTGACCACTCATGTGGGTAGATTCCATTTATAGTTACAGTTTAAGAATTTATGTTTTTTGGGTTCTTACCATGGAAAGCCACATGGAAGGTGAGGAGCCTTCATAGGATAGTGATCAGGCTATCGGGTTGGGGGCTCTGGCTCTCCCTGATTGAGGATATGGGCCTAGATATTTATTTCAGGGCAGACATCATTTTTCCTCTGATTGTCATTCCATGGGACAACATGAACTTACGAGAACGGGTCCTTGGGATTGGGATACTGTTGTTTGGGTGTGTATTCAAGATGTAGGTACTTTGAGACACATGGTTTCAGGAGGCATGTGGTGCCAAGATATGTGATTGAGGTGGAACATGAGGGTTCACCTAGGATTTGTGACTAGAGTGGTACTTTGGTCCATGGGCCAAGGACTCTATTGGATTATGAGATCCCAACATTGGCCGAAGTAGGTGAAACTTCCTGGTGGCTGCTACACACCAGTGGAGAATGTGTTTAATTATTGCATCACACTGTTTACTTTACATAGAGATGCTTTATTCATAAACAAATATACTGGGTACGAACTATTTGGTGGTATCCTACTGATATTCATCTCACGCCCTACACAGTCCATTTGGGATGTGTATAGTCTTTCTGGATTTACGTACATGGAAAGGATCAACCTCAGTAGCTAGAGTGTAGTGTTGTTGGGCATGGATATTGGCATGGACCTTGAGTTTATTCCTAGATGGAGTTTTACTTTTTTATATTTCATTTATGTATCAGCATGCTTATTATTATGTGTAGCTAATTTGATTAGCCATGGGAACACTTTTTATATGGATATGTATGACCTGCTATGAATGAATTCCTTTTTTGTTTTAGTAGTGGTTACAAGTGGTGCTTAGCATGCTATTCTGTTTACTTTCAACTATAGTTGTTTCTATATTGTTTCCACTATTTATTTAATAAAGGTGTGCTTCTACTCTGCAAGTCTGGTTTGAGTCTACTAAGTCATTTATTTATGCTTCATATGTTATAATTATACTCAAAGAAGTGTATTATCTATTCTAAGAGGGTATAACCTCCCCACTATACTCATTTACACCCTCGATGCTAGTCAGAATCCTTGGTCATTCGAGTAGGTGCACCTAATTCCATTAGCACCCGGCTTGTTAGCACTATTCAGGTGGCTGATCGGGGAGAGGACGCTACACCATCCACTCAATCTCCACTTCCTCTTTAGTGTTCTGAATTAGTTACCATAATTGATTAACATCTTCCTTAAGATGATATACCACAATGAAAAATTTTTCCCTTTCACTACTTCCCAAAGTGAGAAATATATTTTCTAAGGACTTGAAACATTTATCATCTAAAACATATTAGTAGTTCCATTAAATAGTTGAGGCTATTGTCTCATGAAATGGTCAAACATTGTTTCACCACATTTTGGATCACTAGGTTTCTCTATGCAAGTGTGATAATTTGTAATAAACTAGGTCAACTTCCCCAGTATAGTTATGATCAGATAATATCCAACTCTATCCTCATTGAATTTCTTTAGAGGAACATCCCTACATTAACTATGGGTGTTGATACGGTTTCCATTCCTTCCTTTAGACTCTGTCTCTATGAAATGGTAGAAAAATAATTATAACATAATATTGAAATGTAAAATATAATTACTATTAGGTTTCCTAGGAAAATAATTCCATAAAATCTTAAGGTATTTCCATAATATTTGTAATATCTAACAAGGTTCTTCGAAATATAGTCCCTAGAGTTTCTACTAAACTTACTTTAATACTAAATGTAACAACCTAGTCTCTAAAAACACATTTTCATTAGTTATATTATATTATTGGTAAATAATAAAATATTTAAAAAAGGTACAATGGATTAGTAGGATTTTAAGACTAGATATATACATATTTTTTAAACTTACACTTGAGAACATAAAATAGAACATAAAAACTCTAAGATAACATTGTTCTCCCTACTAGTAGATCCCTAAAAATTTAACATAGTTAATTTCTAGGATTCTTGGGGGAAGAAAAAAAATAAGTGTGAGTTTAGATGATCATTAAAAGGTATCCTATAATGTAAAATATCAAAACATAAGTATGACACAAATATTATGTAAAATTGGAAATGAATAAACAAAATAATGTTATAATCAAACGAAAAGGAGAAAACACTATATCCATGACAAAAAAATAAAAACATGGATAATAATTAATGATATCAAACTAATGGAATGTAAAATTTTAAACATAATAAAAATATTATCAATGCATTTTCCCAAGACATGATATGTAAATAATAAAGGCATATTCCAATATGGTTACTTAGTTTGTCCCTTAAGACCTACCAATGAATCAAGCAACTATCTATATCGAGCCCCACCCATTGCTAATTATGTCTAATACATTCAAAATATGAGTTAACAAGTAATTTCATAACAATAAAAAAGTAACTTATTACATAATAATGGATATCTATATGATGGAAATATAGAAAAAAATACATCCCAAATCAATGGAATAATGTGGAAATCTATGATAAAATCTCAAAAATAAACTAAGAACTATGGGGTGTCCTCAATGTAATAAGAAGAAACATTTAAAAAAAGATAATAATAAGTTGTTGGATAGGTTACTTCCAAAGATCTAGGTTATCAAAAGAAGATATTAATTGAGTACAATAGTTTTTAATGTTAGGATACCAAAGAAATGGTAAGAAAATCCTTCATTGAGTTTCTTAAAGATCTTGTGAATTATTCAAATCATATCCCATGTGAGTTTCTAGGAACATGTATAATCTTAGTCCCAATAATCATAACTAAAAATGAGGATTTATTTGAAACTAAATGAAACCTTTTTAGGGTTATTACCCTATTTCATTTGTTCCACAATTTCATCCACTTTTTAGTATCCACATAGAGATTCCATTGGTAGGAAAACCATACTCTCTGTACATTTCCATCATTTAAGATTTTTAATCATTATGTAAGAATGGGAAAAGGGTTTAATGATAGGAAATATAATTATCAATATATCAAATGGTTGATAATTCCATATAATTATAGTCATGATGACATTACAATAAGGGTTTGTAATTGAAAATGGAATCGGTGGAATGGGAACCCTTATGTCGGAATAATAATGAAATAGGATATAGGATATAATGAGGGAGGTTAAGTAGTATATCATTATAGAAATATAAAATGGGATATAATTTCATGAAATTAAAAATAAGTAAATATATAGGAATGGAATTATTAAAAAAAATCATAATAAAAATCAATGAGAAGAATTGGAAACCCTTACTTTCCTAAGTAGCTTCTTAAAGATTGGGATGAATCAATATAAACATAGGAACTCTTTATGTGGTATTTATAGAGGGATAATGAAGGGAAAATCACGGAAAATTAATTTGGGGTGTATTAGGATGATATAATGGGTGGAATGATCTCCTTTTATAAGTGAAAAGTGGGTATTTTTCATACAAACTAATGCAAGGTAATGGGTAAGAATGGAATCATTTGGGTGTTTGGTGGTTCAGGTGAGTTAGGTGAAGAATTGGTAGGTGAGAAATTTCAGTCTGATTTTTATAAATAAAAATGTCTTATATTAAGGTGTTAGTGTCCATTTAAATATTAAAAATTTGAGATACCTCATTTACCCATTTTTACCCTTATTAATATTGAATAAGAAATAACCATGGTAATTATTTATTATAAAAAAAATAAAAAAACCCATATTAACAAATTTTCAAATTCTAAATCCGATTTTTGGCTCTATTTATTCTAAATCAATTTATAAATATGATAAAATAAAATTTTAAATTAAAACATAAGATATATAATAAACTGTTTCTATAGATAAATGTATTTTTATATATTAAGTGTTTTTTATTCCTATTTCATATAAATTATTAATTAAATGAGTGTTTTTATATTTATTATATATGATTGAAAACAATATTATATTAAAAATTTAAAATATATTAATCTAAATTATTTAGATAAAATATATACGACTCTTATAAAATTAATTATTTGAAAACAATTATTTTACTTTTATTGAGGTAATTAATATTTACTCTATGTAATTTATTTATAATCCCTAAAAATAAGATTGTCCTTGTTGAATATTTTTTACCTATTTATTCTAAATATAAATTCAATTTTATCAAAAAAAATTAATATGTGTAAGAAAAACTAATTTTAACAATAGCGTGTGTAAAACCTGTTTTTTTAGAAAAAGTGTATTTTAAGAATAAGAATTTTGTTTAGAATAAAACTATATATGTTTTTTATATTCATGAAATAAAATGTTTTATTATAAAATAGATTAATTTTATGTGGATTCCAAATTAATAAAAAATATAATTTTACCAACATAATATTTTATTAAATGAAAAGACCATTAATATTTTCTTTTATTGAAAAATATCACTTATGTTCATAAATTGTTAAACATAGGTTTCATAAGTTCAGAATAATATTTAAAATATATGTTTTTACTCAATAAAAATATATTTTATCAATTAAAAGGTATAATAATTTTCTATGTTGTTCATATATAATGATAAAGTCCTTAAAAACAGTTTCATAAAAAAATATTTTTCAGTAATCACTTAAAAAGAGACTATTTTAGAAAAATGGAAAAACATATCCTAACATAATATTGAAATTATAAATCCAAAATAAAGAAATTATTTTAAATTAAAATTAAAATTTTATTTTTAAATAAATTCATTAATGACGGCTCTTTAGATGGCACTTTATGTAGTAGTTTTGGGATGTAGTTTTTTCCATCTTGAGTAAGGTCTCAACTATTATAGTTTCAGTCAATAATTATATGGAGATGGTGTCTCTATAGTGGTGATTTTTTTTCAAAGTGATGATTTTTTTGGATTTATTGATTTTTTGTTTTTTTATTCTATGATATATATATTGGTGAAGCGGTGATGATGACATATGACAATGAAGATGCGACAATGGTGTGGTGATGATGGTGACATGTGATAACAACATTGATTTGACTAGCCTTTTGGGAAATGGATCATTTTATTAGCATTTTAATCAATATCTATTTTGGTTTATATAGGTGGAATCATATGTATTATGGTGTGTGAGATTGTTTTTTTAATTTGTGATTATTGTTTGATTTTTAAATCTGTTTGGGTGGTTTAAATTTTATTGGTTGGTTTCTATTACAATGATTTCAGTATACATTCTTGATTTATAATTGGTTCAAACTGAATATAAATCTTTATTTTTTTAAAAATACCAAAAAATAGATTTGTATGGGGGGGAAATTAGTGATTATTCACTTGATATAGAATTCCATAAATATGTTATTGTGCTTCTTCCACTAACTCTTTTTTATTCTACTCCTCCACTTCCTCTTACACTTCTTCTATATTCTTTGTACATAATCACTACACAAACACACACACACACACACACACTCTCTCTCTATATATATATATATATCTTATTCTCCTTAAACCATCATATTATAGAGTGGAAAATCCATATCCAATTCAAATTCAAATAAGTAACTCCCTCTTTAAATACTACCACTTCTTTTTGAGTGTTGAGGTCTATACACACATTCTATCATGACGCTATAATACTTATCATGAAGATGAATATCATGAATTACTCATATTGTTATGATGTTTTGGTTTTGTTATCAATAAATATTGATTCCATTCACACATGATGAATTTGAACAGGCAGAATTTATAATACGTTGAGTTGTGTGAAATGATTGGGAGATATTGATATGTGCATGCCATATTTTATTTTTAAAGGAACTTAAAATTTGAATAATATCATTATAATCTGGTTTAAATAATGATGAATTAGGACATATTCCTTGGAACAAGAATATTGGAATATTGAAGCATGTACAATGGGATAACAATAGGAAGAGATTCAATGTTACCTATGAAGACCAATACATATGTTTGAGTCCTCTGGTTTCCGTTTTTGACTCACTGTAGAGATTCATGAAAGGTACATGAGATATTTTTAAGGAAAATAATTTACAATAACATTCCTTGACTTTTCGATGATGAACTATTGAACTAATAGATAATCACACGAAGTATGAAGACCAAGATATATATTTTTACTTATTGTGATGATCATTGATGTTTTCACTGGATGAAATATTTCATATCCCCTGAGGGATGAATATCTCTCACAAACTCTATCCAAACCAATATTGTGGTGGAAAGAACATTTAAATTAATTTCTATTTGGATTGTACTTTATTGATTTGGAGATTATGACGGATGAATTTATTATATATATATATATATTTTTTAGTGTTAACATGTAGGTAATACTGAGAATATGTCATTATGATTGGAATGAATATTGATATATCACATATCTTTTCACATGGAAATGGATAATGAAGATGAATATTAGGGAACAAGGTGAATCAAGGAGATGAGATGAATCTATAGAATCATGATAGGGATTGGAAGAAATTAAAAATGATAGAGAAGATTGGAACTGTAGTGGTGTCTTGGACATGAATAATTCTATAAGAGAGAGAATATGACATGGAAATAGAACTCTCCTACACCCTGATCATTCGAGACAGAATAATAATTAATTCATACATAGATGCCTCATAGTATAGTTATATTAGTAACACTTTAAAGTTGTTAAGGTTGAGGTAAAGTCTTTTTAAGTATGTTAAAGTCTTGATATGAATGATTATGACCACTCCACAATATGATTGAGTTAATATTCTATATGAATTAGTTTACTATGACATGAGATAGATCATTACATAGTTTTGTGGTTATCCCATGATAATGGTGATGGTAGAATGAGATAATCTTATGAATATTTATTACACAAATGAGTAAATATATCATGAGAATAGAGTTTGTTTTACATGAAGATAATCAAAATACTACTAGATATTTGAATTGTGAGTATTCATATGAGTAAATAAAGACATGTTAATTGCACCATGAATACTAGCTAGGAGAATATGATGTAGTGCATGTTTGATAGTGAATTGGTCTTGCATAAAAATTTAATAGTTCACACTATAGGGAATGTTAAATTTAATTTAGCCTCATATCATTTGAGGAATACACAATATGACACTATGTGAAAATAATTCAAGGGAATGGAGGTTTTTGAATTTATGGAGTCACCACGCTAAGAAGTTCTGGTTGAATCATGGAGTGAGGTGGCTACATGGGGATATATAGATTTCACACCAGATGTTACCTGCTCATTCCCTAATTAAAAAAAATATTTTTTTTGGATCTGATGAGAGATTTAAAGAGATATTTTATCCAAGATTTTTAGATATAGATTTTGACTAAAGTCTATTCCATTAGGAATATATCACGGTGTAACATCATACATTGAAACATGATATGAAGCAACTTTCCATAATATGGTTAATTCTAGAATATCCCAAAAACACATTCCTTATCATTTAGGTATGAAATATGGACTCAATGAAATAAAAATAATTATTCAACCATATGAATTTGACTAAGGATTTAGTGAATAAATATTACAAAGAAAGAGGAAGAGATTTGGGACTCATGGATTGCTCATGATTTTGATTGAAGATATAGAGATATGAAATACATTTATAAAAGGATATTACATAATATTAGAAATAAAAATGAATAAATTAAAAAATTATATTACTGGATAAAGTCATGAGGGGTCCATCCATATGGGCCTATATTGAGGGATGAACATGGGTGCACACTTAGTACAGAGTCTAGAGACACTCGAAGAAGATGAAGGAAAGATTACAAATTTTATAGGTATTTCTTGTTTTTGGTCTGTTTTACCTATAATTTTATTTGAAATTATTATAGGAGGTTAATTTGATTTCCTTGAAACATATATAAATTCATTCTTTATTGATAATAATGCAGTTAAGTGATCATTGGGATGATAACTAATGATTCAAAAAGGATATAACAACTTGATGAATATGGTGAGTATACCTTGTAAAAACCCTTATGCTAGTGTGTGTTATATCTAGAACCTCTTAGTATTAATAATATTATTATTTTTGGGATAATCATGTGATATTTGAACTGATTAGAAACCAAGAAAACTGGAATGTTAATGAAGAAAAGAGAAGAAAATTTGTTCTTATACATTGAACACATTTTCATCCCACCTCTCAACAATCTTGAAAATGCTTCCAAGACCTATCAATAGGTATTAGAGTAGGTTTAACCATGTGGATAAAACCATTAATATTCTCATATCATACATATAATCACAAAATTATAATTACTATGATGATTTTAAAATTTTCTGAGATTCAAGTTAAAATCACCAATAATCCTATATAGGATCGTGTGTTTCTAAATAATAACTGATTGAATATTTTTGATGTGGATCTATTTGAAAATTTCATATTCTAATTTATATATATTCCTTCAGAAAAATAATTTTACAACCAAATTTTTTTAGTTGAACTTTATCCTAAGGATATCTTTTGATACATCTCTTGCTGAAGATATGTTGTTCTTGAAATTTTATCCTTTAATTTCCATGATGTTTTGATTAATCCCCTAAATAATGAAGTATAATTTCAATGATCTTTACACTAGTTTTTAGTGAAATATCCAAATGTATAATTTTAAATTTTGTGTAGAAATGAATTATGAAATACAAGAAAAATAGAGGTAAAAAAGAAATATTATTTGTATTTATAAATATTCTCAAGTGCTTACATATAAAAATTCTATTGATTTTAAGTAATAAAAAAAGAATATTCATACTAAGACTATATTTATTCAGTGGATATTTGAAATGGCTTAGGTATATATGGATTTCCTGAGAAGATACACCTCACAATTTGATGTTGAATTTGATTAATATAAATATGAATTGATGATTCCATAATCCATTTTTGGAGGATTTTGGGATAGAATTTGGGAGGCTATTATAAGTATAAAAAAATACTAACATGATATTGTAGACTTAGAGTACTCTAATACCCTGAAAACTATTAGTGTGGATTTAAAAATTTTGGACATGGAGGATCATCATTTTTTTGTATCAAGAGCTTATTGAGAAATCTCTAAATAAGAAAGAAATTTTTTCATTGGTTATTAAAACTAATATGACATCTAGAAACATGAAGAAAATTACTTAAAAAATAAAAAATATTAAGAAAACATTGATCCATTAAAAAAATTGGTACATGTTTTAAGGGAAGTGGTAGTGATTCAAAACTATAAACCCCAATTAATTAGAAACCAATGAGTGAATGTGTTGATACAAAAGAGATATAATCATTAATAAGACCCATTGATTTATTTCAATAATTTTAGAATAATGAGAATAAGGGATGAAAAAATTTAAAAAAAAGGATGGTTGGAATGTGTTTAGGGGAAAACTAACCCATGTAGCGAAGTGGTAATTGATTACCTCCTTAAAGTATATATAAATAGATAAAAAGGTTAATTAAATAGATGTAAAAGACACTTGAAATTAGAAGGAAACACTAGTTTCTTAAAAGATTAAACTTTACAAAGTTTTTTCTCATGGTATGATAATTTTTGTTACAAATTTAACAACTCTTGGTATAAAGTTATAATAACTAAATCAAGTAATAATAATTAGGAACAATATTTTTGTGAGAAAAAATGTTTTCCAATCACAGTACACATGATTAGAATTAAGGATGGCACCAATTATTAAGAAACATAATTTTTTTCTCATATATTTGAGGAAGAATATTGAGTTACATGATGAATACAATATATAAATAGAGTGGAGGCCTAATTATTTTATTGAAAATGTTGTTGATGTGAAGAAAAAATGTCTCAACAGATATATAGAGAATAAAAATGAGAAGAAGAATCCAGTAATGAAAAATGTTTTCGAAACATGTATCATGGTTAAACATGATAAAATCACTTTAAATAAGAAGTGTATTACTATTTAAAGTGTATTAATATCTTTAAAAATCCCAAAATAGGTTTGAAAGAACCTAAAACATAGGTATATTCATTGGAAACTCTTAAAATTACAAAGAGATATCAAAGAAAAAAATTAATTGTTAGAATAATCTAAGGAGGAAGCCAACATTCTATTGATGTTACCAAGGAATAAAATAAGGGTCTAGATAATAAGTTAAACAATAATATATGAAAAGGATTATAGGTAAATCTATAAATATTTTAAATCCAAGGCTATTCTAAGTGGAACAAACACATCCATTTAAAAGCTATGGTTTAATATGATAAACACTATTCCTTTATTTATGCATGAATTAGTTGATGATGTTTTGGAATAAAAAGTATCTCATAATTTATAAAATCACAGAGGGTATTTTAAAATAATAATTATACCAGATGATCACTTATGAACAATATGATCTTCTTAATTGATTATTCTTGTTTCTTTCAATGAGTTATCTCCCATATGATTATAGTAATTAGTTGATATTTCCATTGATAATAATTCAATGTTTTGGATTATATTCTATGTTTTTAAGGAATTTTAATAGTTTTTTTCTATAGAATGGTCAAGAGATAAATTATCTTTCATAATTAAAAATATAATTCTTCCTTTCACTTATTTAGTTTTTAAATAAATTTGTATAAAAAGAAGAGAAATGTGATCATTATTCTCTTTCAAAGAGGGAGAAAATATACTAAGGGAAAAATTAGTATACCCCAATAAAGATGAAGAATTAAACTTCATTAAATGCAAGGTAATAATATCAACTCTATCAAGGGGAGAGACCAATGTACAATCACACTTACATACTCTCTATTTTCCATTTGTAAAATATTGTTAATAGGGTGGGAGTGGAGAAACACACAAATCCTAAATGACTTTATTGGAATTAAAAATATTATTTTAGTGATTAAATGGCATAAATTTACTTGTGATACTAAAAAATTTTCAGGTTCTTTCGCGATTATTTAAAAAGAAATACAATTTTTGATTGATGGAAGATTTTTTATGGTCATGTTTCCAACAATAAAAAGCAAGATATTGATATGCCAATGCATGTCATAAAAATAAATTCGATGTACGAATCATATTATTATGTCATCTTCGATTTATTATTAGTGTATGATGATCCCATTTACACATGATTCAGTACATGATGGATTTCGAATATATTTTGTTTTGGGATATGGTTTTGGGAGATTTATATGTGAATTCCATGTTGGATTTATTAGGGAATATGATGTTTGAATAAGATCATTAAAAGTTGAGATGAAGATAAATGAAGTAAAGAGTGTACCTTAGAGGAAGATTATTGTAATATTCTAATATTTATTATGGGATTCTATGAGATGATATTCAATGTTACCTATAAAGATAATTAATATCTTTGAGTCTATTGGTTTCCCTAGTTGAATCATTAAAAGGATTCTTGAATGTGTTTATAGAGTTTTTTTGGAAGAAATTTATTGAATATTACATTAATTTAATAACCCTTGAATAAATCTTAGAATAATGGAGAATCACATAGATTATGAAGGTTAAGATATATATTTTTACTCCTTTTGATAATCAATTATGATTCCATTTATATATGATTGTATGTCCACCAAGTGATGAATACATGTCACAAACACTATCCAAACCAATAATATGCTAAAATGATACTTCAAATGAAGTTATATATTGATTATATTTGATTAATGATGAGAACAATACACACTAATTTATTATACATATATATAAGTTTTTTAGTTTTATCTTTTACGTATTATTGTGAATATCTACTTTTGATTAGAATAAATCTTGATATATCAAATATCTTCTCACTCAGACAAAGTGAATGAAAATAATGATTAAATATAAAGGTTAATATAGGATCCTAAGATGATTTAGTAGCATTATGAAATGGATTGGAAAAAATTAGGGATTTTAGAGAAGACTGGATAGTATGTGGTGGCTTGGATATAATTAATTCTATGAGAGGGAGAATATCACGGTGTAAGGGAACTCACAACACTATGATATGTTAATCTAGAAGAAAAATTCATATTAACTAGATGACTCATACCACAACTATATTTTCTATGTCATAAATCATTTTAGGTTGATATAAAGTCTTATTGAGGTTAATTGTAGGAATATTATGACAACACTAAAAAAATATTTAGTTAATATTACACAATAATGAGTTTAATATGATATGAAAAGGATAATGCCATGTTTTTATGGTAACATAATTCTGATGATGGTAGTCTAATGAGTTAATCTAAGGTGAGAAATGATTAGTATGATGTGAATGAATGACATTATGACCATGATAACTTCACCCTAATTAGTCATCTGACGAAATAAAGAGGAATAAACTATTTTGTGGAGACCGGCCCGGAGATGTTGACGCAGAGTTGGTTTTTGAGCCAAAAATCCTTGTGTCATAACAAAATGGTTCACAAAACTAGTGTAACATCCTATATCCACAGACATATTGACCAGCGTTCTGACCGGTGATCACTACTTGAGCCTCAGGTATGTCTCCCCTACACCAGAGGCTACTGACTAGTAGGGAGTGTCTAGGGAACTGTGAGGAAACTATACCTTCATCTCATAGTGTGTAATAACTGATAAAATAAAAAAAAATCATCCCAAAATAATAAATATACATCAAAGTACACATACTCAATAATAAAAGTCAATAATAAATGTATGAAAAATCAAGAATTCATGAAAACTCACGGTCAAGCCAACATGCATAGACTAATCATCTACTAGGCTGATCATGTATAAAAAATAAATAAAAGGAATAAAAGAAAAAGGATTTATAGATATGAAAATTCTTTACCGCATCTATATACAAACATTTTCTATGATATCAAGATTAATGAACCAATCATGGGCCTCTTTCTTATATAAACATGTGATCAGTGAGATCTTCTTGGTTACCCAAGTGTCATGGACATCCGAGAAGGGTGTGACTAAAAATCAATAGGGAAACACCAATGAGTTCCTATATAATTATATTAAACACAACATATGTACATGTGAAATGATTATCTAAGTAAATAAATATATTACAAACACAAAAATAAAATAACAAATTTCATTCATTAGGTTTGGACCTTAAAATCATGATCGATTATGCCTACTTCGACTAGCTCTAGAGTGTGTTTGAGCAGATCACATAAACATTCCAACTAGTATCAGTCCCAAAAAACATATAGTATCTTGTCCAAGAACCTATTAATAGGAGGTAATCCAAGGAAATATGATATTATAAGGCATGAGATGATTCGTAGAAGGTAATCCTAGTAAATATAGTAGTAACAAGAATATAGCCAATTCTAAGGGTGATGACTGTAGGCAATCCATATAAATGAGACATTATCATGGATTCATCTAATATCGTAGGAATGAGTCTCTCCCTCCTGAGATTTTCTCTCTCCCAGGGCTTCCTAGGTTTCGAGTCTCCCTGTCCGTCTGGTTTACGGCGGCTCCCCCTCCTCCTGTGCTCTCCACCTCCAATCTGCGCCTCACCGCCCCCTCAGTTCCGGTGCCAGAGGTTCGCTTTCCTTTCTGTGCCCCTCCCCGACCATCCGCGATTGGGTTTTTTGACCCTTTTCCCTGGTTTCCCCTGCCTAGTCCCGGACCCTGATTTCCATGCTTCGAAGGAAGTCGGGCTTCTTCTTCTCTAAATCGCCTTGAGTCGCTGATCCAGCCTCCCCTGGGGTCTCGTTTTCCCTTCAGTCAGAGGCAAGCTATGTCGGTGTCAGACCCGGGAGAGGGCCGGCGGTCCCAAATCCCAAGTCTCAATCTTTTTCGGCTTTTCAGATCTGAGCGTTCGTGCCCTGCAACTGTCACCAGTCTTGAAGTTTCCATTCCCCTGTTTCCTTTCCCCAGCTTCAGCTCGTGGCCCTCTGAGCTCCATGACATTTTCCAGAGTTCGAGGATTTCTTTCACCTTTATTCGTTTTCTTCCTGTTTCAGTTACGACAGCCGGTGTCTTGTGGGCGGTACACCGGTTCTTTGTCTTCGCGAAGGCTCCACCATGATGTGCTTGTTTGCGAAGCAACTCCAACGATGATTCATCGCGTTGGGAAAGTGCGAAGCTCTTGCCGCGAAGCACCTGCCACGAAGCCCCTGCCGCGAATAACCTGCCACGAAGCTCCTGCCGTGGGGCGTGACTAGATTTGCGAAGCTCCATCCGCATTTCTCCACCACGTTGAGGGATCACTTTGGGGACGCCGCGAAGCTCTTGCCGCGGGGAGTTGTTTCTCAATGTCCTGCTGTGCGCAGTGAAGAAGGCGGTGTCCTGTGGGTGTGGTCATCGCGGCGAGTCTGTTCTGCGACGAGCCTTCGCGAAGCTTATGCTGCGTTGTGATGCCGCGATGTTTCTGCTGTGAGGCGTTGCACCACGACGACTGGTCTAAGTGGCGGTGCAGGTTTCTTGGACGCGTCCTCTCAAGTGTCAGGGTGGCTCGTGATGGCCGCAGACCTTTCTGAGTGGACCGCGCTGGGAGGCCGCGAAGGAGTGTCTGGTCCAGTGACTTCCTTGTTGGATCAGGCCTGATTTGTGTGTGGCTGGACTGGGTCAGCTTTGCGCACCGGGTGTTTTTTCCGGAGCTTTTTCCAAGTTCCTTTGCAAGAGTTCCAGGGCCGTGGGGTCCACCAGGGTAACAGTCTTTTGGAGAATTGCGTAATCTCTGTTGGTACTGCTCTATGGATGAAGAACTTGTGAATCAGTGGAAGAGATTGTCCCTAACGAACAAAGAAAAGACGACCATCGAGACACGAAGAAATGAAGACACATTTGTGGAAAAGTGCGTGTCTATTCTCATGGTTGGAAAGTTTGTGGAAAACATTTCGGTAGATCAAGGGGCTCTCAAAAACACTCTACAGAACATCTAGAAACTTGAAGTAGGAGTGACTATCCGGGAAGCGGGGGTCAATCGCTTCGTCTTTGAGTTCTTCAACGAGAGAGATAGAGACAAAATCTTGCGGGACAGACCATGGTCTTTCGATAACCAACTCCTCCTCATTGAAGAGTTCAAAGGGGGGGACAATATCCAGTGTGTGAATTTAACCTGCTCCCCCTTCTGGGTACGAATTAAAAGAATTCCCTTCTATGCCAGAATAGAACGAATCATGAGAGAAATCGGGGACAGTTTAGGTCACTTTCTTAACTGGGATAGCTTAGACCCAATAAAATGGTCCCCCAAGGTCCAAATCAAGGCGGAAATTGAAGTGTCAGAGCCTCTGATGAGGGAAATGTTCCTGAAAATCAAAGACACCAACATTTGGATATCATTCGAGTTCGAGAAACTCCCAATCTTCTGCTTCACCTATGGTCTCCTTGGCCATCTGGAAAGAAAGTGCACCATTAAACATAATAGTGGATCAGGTAACATTATCCTCAAATATGGCCTTTGGATCCATGCCAAAACGAATAAATATGTTGTCATCCCTGAGACAGACAAACAAAAGGACCGTGACCGTCTCACGCTGGCACATACCAGTCAGACGGAACCCATACTTGACAAATCCCAAATGCTAGGACCATTGGATTTCCCTAATGCTGGCCATACCACTCAGATAGATGTTGGAGTTCACTCTAACCCCCTGAAGGACAAGACTCAAACATATACTAAGTTGGTGACAACGCACAAAGAACCACTAATACACTGCACAAAGCCAATACTGATGCACACCGAACCACAAGATCTGGATCCTGACCCACAACCGACCGCAACAGGTGCTCTAACAATAGAGGCACATGGAATGACGAAGAATTCATCACTGGGCCCAATTACCCATCGAACGTGTAAAAGGGTGCAGTGAGGAGAAAGTGATGGTTTAATGGAAGACCCTATACCCGGGGTCGGGAAAAGACATAATGAAACAGACCACTCAGGGAGGAATCCCACCAAAAGGTGGAAACCGACATGTGGAGAAACCAGTCCGGGAGAACCAAAGGCGGTGGAGGGCGAGACCCAGCCCCACCTAGAGCAATGATTTCTTTGTACTGGAACTTTCATGGGCTTGGAAACCCACGAACGGTTGACATGATTCTGCGCAATTGCGCTCAAAGTTGCCCCGATATGGTTTTCCTATCTGAAACCATACTGGAAAACAAGGACACCAATGGTATTGCTCTGAAGTGCAGCTTCCATGGCTGCTTTTTGGTGCCCAGACAAGGCCATTCTGGGGGCCTCTGTCTCCTCTGGAAGGACCATATCGATGTCAAAATTTTGTTTTTCTCCTCACACCATGTGGCAGTGACTATTCAAACAGACTCTCACCCACCCTGGATCTTTGCGGGATTCTACGGTTGGCCATCCCATAATGATAAGGTGAAGTAATGATATCTTCTGAGTAATCTGTGACAAGACTTACCAAGACCTATCCTCTTCAGAGGAGATTTCAATGAGATTATGTTTCATAAGGAAAAGAGGGGCGGAATCATTCGACCCTCAGCAGCTTCGATGTCAAACTTCAAGGACGTGGTCTCTAAGGCGGATCTGGTCGATCAGGGGTACACTGGTAATCCTTTTACTTGGTTCCGCGGCAATACTGAAGGCACCCGCGTTGCTGAGCATCTTGATAGATTTTTGGGCTCTACTAATTGGATTAATCTGTTCAGCATGTTTCATATCGGCCACATGACCCTTAACTTCTCAGACCACTGTCCAATTCTCATTGATTGTACACAAGGAGAACGAAATAGACAACCTTGCAGACCTTTCAGATTTGAGATTTTTTGGGAAAAAGATCCGAAATGTGAATAGGTGATCAGATCAAGCTGGAAAATCACTCAAGTGGATATTTGCCTCAATCTCCAACAGGTCGTGTCTGAGCTGAGGTCTTGGAGCAATAAGAAATTCCGCCACCCTGACCAGCATTGTGGTGTCCTTGAAAAGATACTTGACAACCTCCTCAAACAACCCACATATAATTTTATTCTCTCTAAGATTGGAGACTTACAATGAGAGCTGGACACGGCCCTGCGTGTCAAGGATAATTTCTGGGCCATGCGGGCGCGTGATAATCACATTAAAGAAGGGGACGCTAATACCCGATTCTTTCACCAAAAAGCTTCAGCCAGGCGTAGGAAAAACATTATTACTTGCATCTTACAACCCGATGGAAGCAAGGTTTCTGATACCAATGGTATCCACGAGGCCTTGACATACTACTTCCAGAACCTCTTTGCTGTAGGAACCCCTTGAATGTCTGCTAAGGTGAAAGATTGTATCAGACCTGTGATCACCGATGAGATCAATAGACAGCTCACCAAAGATGTGATAGATGATGAGATATGCCTATCTCTTAAACATCTTCATCCCACTAAGGCCTCGGGACCAGATGGGTTCCATGCCCTTTTCTTTAAACAATACTGGAACATTATCGGTCCCGGCATCTACAACATGATGAAAAATATCTGGGCTAGGACTACTAGCATTGCTACCATCAACAAAACTGTCCTTGTCCTTATCCCCAAAATCAAGAAACCTCTAGCGATCCCTGATTTTAGACCTATCAGCCTTTGCAATATCTTATAGAAGATCTTCTCAAAGATCCTTGTCAATCGGTTGTGACCTTGGCTACTTGATATTATCTCTGAGAATCAGAGCGCTTTCATGGCCAAGAGATTGATCACTGACAATGCGATTGTGGCCCATGAAGTGTTCCATTCCATGAAATCACGCTCCACCGCAAAAAGAGGAACCATGGCCTGGAAACTGGATATGACCAAGACCTACTATAGAGTGGAATGGCACTTCATTCGTGTAGTCATGCTGAAAATGGGTTTTTGTGCTAAATAGACAGATATGGTCATGGAGTGCATCTCGACCATCTCATTCAAAATCAAGGTCAATTGGGATCTCACCAGAGGATTCACCCCATCCTGAGGCCTTCGCCAGGGAGACCCCCTCTCCCCTTTTCTCTTCATACTGGTGGCTGATGTGTTTTCTAATCTTATTTCTAGGGTTGCAGCCTCCAAATCTATTCATGGGGAAAAGATCTGCCGTGTTAGCCCACCAGTGTCGCATCTTTTCTTCACTGAAGATTGTCTCCTGTTTTCCAGAGAAACAATTAATGAATGACGGGTGACCAACCATGCAATCCAATAGTATGAGAGGGCGTCTGGACAATCGATCAATCATGGAAAATCTGAAATCTCCTTCAGTGTTGGGGTAAATCTATCTAAAAGGGATTATCTTTTCCCATCATCTAGTATCCATATGGTTGTGAAACATCAGAAGTACCTTGGGATTCCCACGGTGATTGGCCGATCCAAAAAGAAAATATTCACATCTCTTGTGGACAGGATCGAGAAAAAAATTCTTGGCTGGTCCCCTAAAGGAATCTCTAAAGCAGGCAAAGAGAACCTCATCAAATCCGTTATCCGGTCCATCCCCAGCTACTTTATGTCCCTGTTTAAGCTCCCGGATTCCATCATCAACCATATCCACACACGCACTGCCAATTTCTGGTGGGGGAAGAATGATGGAAATAATTGACCCCACTGGTTGGCCTGAGAGAAACTCTGCAAATCCAAATCAGAGGGAGGTATGGGTTTCCGGAATCTGCATCTCTTAAATGATGCACTGTTGGCCAAGCAAGGATGGCGCCTTCTTAACCGTCTATCATCTCTTTGTGCACGGGTTCTCCGGGCTAAGTACTTTCCCCATAAGGACTTTCATGCTTCCTCTCTTGGTCCCCGCCCCAGCTTCCTTTAGAGAAGCATCTGGAGGGATAAAAAGATTATGGAAACAGGTCTAGGCTAGAGGATTGGGTCTAGCTCATCGGTCAATATCTGGACTGATCCTTGGCTTATCGACAAGGATGGTAGGCGGGCTACATCCCCAATCCAACCAAGACATGAAAACACCACTATCAGCTGCCTCCTCTCCGACCAGGGATAGGGGTGGTGTCTGGAAAAAAAATCCTTGATTGGTTCAATGAAAGGTATCAAAGAATTATCCTTAGCATTTCCTGGGTCCCTGACGCAGGCCCCGACTAGCTTTTCTGGATCATTGAAATCTCGGGCGAGTACACGGTGAGGTCCGGTTACAGACTGGATCTTGGCAGCCACTCAGTCGGCCGGGATGAGGGACCATGGAATTTGATTTGGAAGCTCAACGTTCCCCCTAAATTATGCCAATTTTGGTGGCAGATCTACACAGTTACTCTCCCAACCATGAGCCTCCTTGCTTACCACCATATGGATAATACTACCTTTTTCCCCTTCTGCCTGAACATTCCAGAAACTCCTTTGCACGCCACCATTCATTTCCCGGGAGCTAAGAAAATTTGGACTAAATGGGGCCCGGCTTCGGCTGATTCATTGACATCAGCCTCTGACCTCCCTGATCCTCTGAAGCATCAGTTCTCCTCTTTTTCCACGGCTTCTTCAGGTTCACGTTGCACTCTGGCATGGATTATTTGTGTCTGAAAAAACGATGTTGTGTTTCATCAAGCCCACAAACCTCCCGAATTCTGGATTAAATGGGCCACCTCTTTGATTGAGGGATGGAAAGACCACAATGGACACTTTACACCATGTGTTACCCTCCCCTTCCCCCCCTCATTGGAATCCCCCAATAGAAGGGACTCTTAAGATTAACGTGGATATGTCGCTCCCAAAGGTTGGGCTTGTTTCTCTCGGCCTCCTAGCCCGAAATCATATGGGGAAAATCCTTGCTGCAAAGTATGAACCACATCGGGATTTTCTGGGAACCTGTAGTTGCTGAGGCCATGTACATCCTTATCGGCATGCCGCTCGCCATGGAATGTGGATAGAGTGATATCATTGTTGAGTCCGACTACCTTTCTGTGATCGAGGCTATTAACCACAACTATGGTGGGCTCTAGTCTTTTGGCATCATTATCAGGAGAATTCTCTCGCTTTCCCAACACTTTTCCTTATGCACCTTCTCCTTTACCAAAAGAGAAGGGAACAATGCGGCCCATCATCTTACGGCCTCAGGCCCTTTCGATTCCAACCAGCTCTGGATGGAAAATTTCCCTTCATGGCTTTGCACATGTACTTCTACTGATTTTAGTCATTAATGCTTCCTATTTTAATCAAAAAAATCTAATATCATAGGAATACCATAGTCATTAGGAATACTCTCTAGATCCTAGGTATAATCCTAGTAATCCTATATATGTTAGGCTTGTCCACCACATCCAATGGTGTATCCTTGGAATCTCATAATTACATACATATAGCTAGATCCTGGGGAGTATCTTGGGAATACCTTAATATTAGGAAAAAAGGATGAATCCTAGGTAGTATCCCAAGAATCCCATAGTAGTAGGAGTTAAAGTCACATCCTAGGTGCTCCCTAGGCATCTCAACTCATCAATCATAAGGTCAGATCCTATATACTCAATAAGAATCCCATAAATATAAAAATGGAGGGCAATTTATCCCTCTGGTCCATATCAAAATTTATCCATCAGTACAACCACATTAGAATCACACCAATTATTCATGTTCTATGGTGACTCATTCATTTACATATACCCATATCTGTATATTCCATCCCTAGGGTTAGTATATCACAATAGTACCCTATGAATTCCCCTAGGTCTCATTATAACACGAACAACCTATTTAGGATCCTTCATATCAAGTTCATCTCTTTGGTTAGTACCCATTTTGTGGTGGTAATTTCACCCCTTATCCTAATTTAAATCATATAACAACCTAAATGAACTAATAGTCAAGGTCCAATTGGTACCACTCTCAATGGGTGAAAAAATTCCCATATCACTTCCCAAGTCAAATTAGGTCGGTCCTCTCAACCAACCTATACATAGTTCACCTAGGGAATACCCACCCTAGTACTCACAACTTAATGGGAGAGGAACAATTTCTCTATACTCATCTCAACTAACCCAAAGACTTTAAGGTATCTCACATTTCCAACATAGACAATCCCTAGTCCATACATCTTAATTCATCACTCACTTCTATATAGAGGTCACTATGGGAACCTATCTCTTGGGCCTATAGATATTTTTCACATCAATTAATTTCATTTATACCCTTCTCAAGTCTATGTATCACATGAAATATATTTATAATCATTACATCATCCACCATTGACCATGGGATCAACTAGTGTACATGGTTTTATTGTGTCCGTTGACATTTCATTCTATCCACAGATAGTAAAAAAAATTCAAATAAGAGTTCAATTTCTATCAGTGTCATGATCACATATCACATGCATATAAATAAATGAATTTACTATAGGGGGTTCTCAATGATCAACTACCAAATTTATACAATTTCTTTTTTAATCCCATCTGGAAAACTCTTACCTGAGCTCATACCAATCCAAACAGATATCTTCTATCGATATGAAGCCTGAGTGGCCTCATTAGACCAAAACCACAATCAACCACCCAAAACATTTCTATTTCAACCTCTCGACACCATCCGAGGAAATATTTACAACAATTAGAGCATAGTCAAAAGTCAAATTATTTTAATTTAGGTGAAAACCTCGAATAAATCATCTCATTGATGTACCTTCAATCAAATGACATGAAATGGTATGTTATTATCCTCTTAGGATGACCTTTATCCACACTAATATAGAGTCTCATAATATAATGATAATTACACCATGATATGGTGGAATCATAAATAAAAACTAATCTAGAACATCTAAAAATGAGAGGAATAATAAAGAGAGGGATAAAGAAATAAGCGATATAATTTCTCACCTTAAACCACCATTGAAATAAATAAAATCCACCCCAATCTGATGGGGAATAAAAGTAGAGGATAAGGGGAGATCTCCCCTTCACTCCACTATGTGTGGAATAGAATAAAATAGAGGATGTGAGGTTTTAATTAAAATAAAGTACATCAATATCTTTTAAAAATTAGGATAGGGCTATCCATGTTGTAGTTCCCTTAAACAAGATATAAAGGACCTCCCCTGGGTGTCCCCTAATCCCTTGATAAACCAAGGACCGTAATGTGGTTCTTTAACCTCTCAATATTTTTGAAATGAGCATAGTTGAAGCCCCCATGCATCATATTGACCAAAAATACACCATCAACAACATTATCATCCCTATTTTGACCACTCAAACATTTTATTGGTTGATAAAAATGGGTGTTTATTCAGAACATAGGAGTTTTTATTCCCATGAGTGCACAATGATGCAACAAGGCCACCAATCCTCTACACTAACCAGAATTCTTGGATACTTGGATTATTTTGACTTCTGCAACACACAACCCAAAATCCATGAGAAGACTGCATGATGTTTTGGATATCCATTTCCCAATTTATAGGTTCCATGATATCCACCACAGTGTGTCTCCATACCCATTTCACACAGTGAGGCTCCCCAAGTTCCACACTCATATAATGATCTATTTCCATTGGACTATGCATTTCATCCTCCACCACGTTGTGTTCCTCCATTTAGTTTCAGAACTATAACAAAATTCAATTTCAGGTCCAACCAACTTCACTCTTCTATCCACCAAGAGCTCAAAGAACCTCTCAATCCTTTATCAACATCCATAGAAATATCCTTGATATGTTCAAACACATGAAAACTCAATTTAAACCCTTTTTCTCACAATTACCTGAACTTTTAAAAAATAAAATTCAAATTTCACTAAAATTTATCAACCTATACAGATTTTGATCTTTATATTAGGAGCTGGTGAAGTAAATAAGACCACATCATAATTGAGGAATTCATGAAAAAACACATTATATGATAATAATTTTTTGAAATTATGGTTTTTATAATTTAAAGAGTCTCCATGCCATGGAGGTCAGGTTGTGTTGCAGATTGTGGTAACTATATAAAGTTATATAGATTACACACTATAAGATACATGAACATTACTTAAGTCTGTTTTTTAGAAAATATAAAACCATGGAACATTTTTTTGGACCAATGGTTGATTATGTGGGGTTAAATATCATATAAAATCATTGACATTGTGTTCACCATTTTTTTCACCCAAAAAGATACAACTACAATGGATTTGGTTTGGCCCAATGGTTCATTGTGTGTGTGGGGGGGGGGTGGGGGGTTCAATATCTTGTAAAACCATTCACTATAGGTTAAAAGTTATTATTCTCAATAGAAACTCACAATGGTTCCCACATCCATAATTGGGTATAGACCTTCTTTCTGAAGGTAGGTGGTTAGTTGGGTTTTCATACCTAATTTCACTTATGAACTAACATTGGTTGAGAGGATGGGAGGTCAAGCGCATCACACACTTTGGAGGGGGGGGGGTTATTTCTTACTATGGGAATCTCTTATAGATTTAATATATGTTTATTAATCTCTTTCTAATCCCAATAAGGAATCTGTTACCCTAAAAAATGATCAATTTTTGAATCAACCTATGTGCAAAGGAAAATCTATTAACAAGTACATCTATTTGTATCTGAGTTTCTTTATCCATATCCATTTAATTGGTAGATGCTTATATATTGAACCCTTATAACCGGGCACTTTAGAGTTTTTTTTCATCAAAGGAGGTGATTAATATTTTGGGGATGGAGTTGAACCATTATGAGGTGTCCTATGCATCCTGCTTATAATTGGAATTAATACCCATGTAGTTTGGTAAAGTAGTATAGTTTAGTATCATAGAAAAAAACATATATGGGGGAACTTCAGCACCAGATATTTGAGTTCGATCCTCAAGAATTGATCTTATGTATCCTGGTTACTGAAGGAATTAGAGTCATCATAGTTCAGTCACACCCTTTGGACCTACCCAAAGGCAGATTACCTTATAAAAAAGTAGTTCTATCATGCAACTGATCAAGGCTTACACACTATGGTTTCCCTGGATGGATGAGATTAAAAACATGAGTTACATGACCATTATAAATACCTATGTCCATATGATCCATGATCGGTGTGAGAAATAATGGATATAAAGTAATCAACTTCACTCCATATGGATGCAGGACTTATGTGTCGGGACTTCCCTTTGAATATATAATATGATTTTCAGGCATTAGGAAAGAATCATATGTATCATGTTTATACAAGGAATCAAAGTCAACATAGTTCAGTTGTCTCTTTAGTCCTCTAGTGGATGAGTAAGAAATATCATCCCATTGATGTGAATGGGTTCTAATGGTTGATATGTTAGAGATGTGTGGGAAACATTCACCGAAGTGAATGATTATTTAATCTCATAACTTAGAAAGGAGTTCTAAATATCATGGTTATAACATGAATTATAGTTCTAATAGTTTAGTTTCTCAGGTCTTACACACTAAGGTTTATCTTATATATCCACTGGATAAGATTATCCTATATTGTGATGTCTTCATTACACGACTTTATTTTCCTCCTGACATGTCTGATTGTATACCTAACATGTTTGAGGATATCTAAAAATGTTCTGGTGATGTATTAAAATGTCTTGAGAAAATCACATGATCTTTTTTTTTAATTTTTCGAAAGACATAACATGATCAAGGATGAAATGTCCAGAGGTTGTTGTTAGATCTGATTGAGGATATCTAGAGACAATCACATGATCCCGAGTGACATGTTTGGAGGAAATTTTAGAATCCGAATGGTAAATATAGAGGCCATCACATGATGATTAATGACTTCTACTTGAGGGTGTATCAAGACCTAGAAGAGTATTTCTGAAGACAATTTCATGATCTAGACTTATTCGTAGGAAGTCACGTGATCTGGATGACTTATCCTAGATTCATTTCCAGACCTGTATGACATGTCTGAGTGTCACCACATCACTTGGTAAATATGATTGTAGGGTGTCTCAATACCTGGATGAGTATGTATGAATATGACTTGTTTTCTCGATGTGCATATCCAAATACAATCCCATTATCTCGGTTGACATGTCTATAGGGTGTAACATGACCTAGCTAACCTGCCCAGGTGCAATCAAGAGACCTAGATGACATGTCCTGCTGTCACTACATTACATGGGTTACATTTTTGGAAGATGTTATAAGATTCATATGGCTTTCCTAGGGGACTTTGAAAGCCTCAGGTGGTATACTCAGAGGGCATAATGCAACTTTATTGAAATGTATGAATGACATTGCATGACCCAAATGGCATGTAGAGGGAACATGTATGACTTTAGCGACATATTCCAATATTGTCGCATGATTTGAGTGATTAATGTGATGTGGATGAAGATCAATGAATATTTATTCTAATTAGTCTCTCGTATTTTAGTCTTTATTCTATAATTTATTCCATATGTGCCTTGGGTTTGTCCAGTGATAACTTATTTTAGGTTTCGCATGACCCACTCAACATGTAGGACCTCCTCTAGAAGACTCGGATGGCACGTTATAAGTCCTTCACATGATCTATGAGTGATCACGTGAAGTTCCTATGCATACCATGTTACTCCTTATGTAATTACCTAATTTTTTACATGGAGTAAGACCTTTGTTATCTCATGACTAGTAACTCTAAGAAGTCTACTCCATATGTGATCATTCATGGATGTATAGGTGTAGGTCTATTTTTTTATGATGAGGGGGGGGGGGGAATTAATAGGACTCCCCATCCCAGTTTTATATGAATTTTTTTATCACGTATCTCATAGTTTTGGAATAGAGTCAATGGAGGTCTTTAGTGTCACATGATTCACATGATCCTACCATATATCATTCGGGGGGTGTCACATAATGATCAACGACTATGGGAATGTTCTACCTTTTTGATTTTTATTGGAACTAGGCTAACAAAATGGATTTATTTTGACCATGTTGACATACCAAGGGTTTTTTACAAGTTCATTCCAATATATCTTGGAATCATTTTCTAATCAGGATTCCTGTTGGTAGGATTTCACGTAATCAGAGATGGTTTTTCTGGGGTCTTCTATGAGACAATGGTGGATTGTCAGAGGGCCTTCATGATATCAAGATGGCATGCCAATGGGTCTTATAGGTTCATGTTGGGTTGTTGATGTGGGCCTCATGTGATTAATGGTGATCACTCGGAGCATATGAACCATTTCATGTGAAGGACACGTACCTTGTTCCTTAATAAGCTCCCTTCTTTTCCCCTTTTATTACCTTTATTATTTTACAAGGGATGGGGATCTCACAGAGTTGTGAAACTATTTTAAAATAAAATCACTCTCTTCAACTGTGATGTGTCACATGACCAATAATGAGTTGTTTGGTGATGTGTGATAATTGTCATGGAAAACCCATATTTTTATCTATAGAGTCGATAGTGGAAAAACTAACTCTAATTGACATGTTTGAGACCCTTCCTTTGATGAAGGTGACATTTCAGCGAGCACTTATGTGAAAAGGTGGACATGTATCTAGGGATTCCATGGTGTCTTGTGAAATGTATGGGTTTGTTTCATAAAGATAAACAACTGGATAATGCCTCCATTGTCTGCAAATTTTCACTGTTATTTTATGATGGGTTTAGATGATTTTCAAGCATCCAATAGATGATAAGTCACACAGTGTGAATGAATTTATTTTGAAGACTTTTCAAGATTCGTGAGTGTATTATACACCTTTTCAAGGATAAGGGGGTGTCAAATGGGATCTTCATGACCTCCAGCAGGGCATGTACTATGCACATCCCATTAACATGACCTTTTTAAGGTCATGAGATATTGTTTCTTTTGGAATGTTACATGATCTTCGTGATCATGGACACCTTATCTTCTTTTTTATTGCAGATAGAATAATACACATGTTTCTGGTATTTCTTCCTTTTTATATTTGATGATTCTTATTTGGTGGGCATCAACAAATTCCCCCCTCAGAAGTGGTGTTCGTAGAGACAAGGGCTTTGTTCTGTGGAATGTAAATGCCCAGCTGAGTCTTTGGGTTATCTCCAATCAGCATCCTCAACAATGTTTGGTCTTATAATAAATCATCCAAAATCTATATAGTTCCCTATAAATAGGGGAGCATAAGGTAAATCATTCACCTAATACTTAAAATCTCTTGAGCTCTTGTGTTATGCTTCCATCACATGACCCCTTCACCAAAACATATGCAATAATTGATCACAATACTTATATGAAAAACCATTTTTGAGAATCTTTTTGTGAGATATGTTTTTCCTTAGCACTTGTTCCAAAAAACCAAATACCTATCTTGTTTAATTGATTGAACCTTGGACATATGACTGTATGATTTTCCTTGATGTTTTCTTAGGATTCGATGGTTCAGTCTCAAGATTACATGACCGTTATTCTGATCATGTGACCATATCAATCTTATAATATCACGAATCTCATGACTGGTGATGTGGTCATGAGATGTTCTATGGAATATGTAGTTAGTGTGATCTCTATGGGTCATGTGTTTTGAAAGACATGTATCTGTTCATCCAACCATTAATCCCCTTATGGGTCATGAAATTTTCATGATGCTTCCAAATTTTATGCACTTCCTTTTATAAGATTTTATTTTCATTTGTCTGACATATTCCACTTACATTCGTTCAGATGGATTCTAGTTCCCATTTAACTTCCACTATGGCTATAATAAGGGATATGATCACTCATAACTGTAATGATGACCACTAATATTATGTGAATTATAATAGTGATGATTCCATGAGGGTTCTCACATCCAAACTCCAAAGTTATCCTTTATCTCAACAATATCCCCTATATGGATTAAGCCCACTGTATGACATTAGAATCCTTTCAATTGAATAAAATATACCATCTTTCCAAATGTTATCTTCCATTTATTATATTTAGAATATGGTTCCTAAGGATGCACCACTGGTCAAATCATATTCCTATGGGGTTTCTAATATGCTGGTGAACTCCCCTCTTAGTCTAAAAGGCTATGATTTTTCCTACCATCCCATCACCAAAATCTATTGAAGTGTATTTTCCTATTATAAGAATAACTTGGGTAGTGGATGGAGTTGTAAATGGAATTTTTTCCATGGTGGTAACATTTTCAATGAATGGGTGTGGCCATTCGGGGTTAGATAGAGTTGTTTAGAATTTTCTGACCAGATACACTCTATCTATATTTATGACGAAATATGGGTCTCTCAGTTCATCATCTAACATCAATTTGATCTTATTAGAGAATTATTTTGATATTGGTAAACTATTACCAATTCATTCCATATATCCCATGGCAAATAAGGAATTAGAATTTGGTACATGTATTTATTGGGAGGGAAACCACCTTAGTGAAATGTAAGAAAATTTCCTTCCTACTGTAGACATATAGGATGACATCACAAAAACTCCAGATTTGGAATAAGATATGCTAAATATTTTTAAGGAACATTTATGGAAGGATATTAATATTCATTCACTCATATCCTTTAAATTTTGGATTATCATTTTACTTTATCGTAACATAGCTTGGCCGACTACTATATGCCCTCACCTGTGTCCTTCCCAACAGGTTCATGAAAATGTTAGATCATATTAGGAAATCCTAGAAACTCTAGAATATACAAAATGGGTCTACCCGGTGAGTCCAAAGATATCAATGATCCATAGGCTAGAAAGATTCATGGTCATGTTCTTGAATGGGTGGATTTTCTCGGCTGGGGATGTACGTTCGGGTAATTGAGTTAGTATGTTGGTGATGCCTACTCCGTTAGCAGAGGGAGGGTCTCTCAATATATCTACACTGACTCTTTTACCCCAATTACCTACTTTTGGTTCATATTCAATAGGAAAACATCCCATATAAAAATGTAGTTTTTATTTGACTGGATATGGGAGCACTTTCACTGCTATAGATACAACAACACTACTAGGATCCTTGGTTCTTTGTTTCTCCCTCAGCCACTAGAAAAATTTGGGGTTGAGGAAATGACACTAGGCCCTAATGAGGTTGCTGAAATGTTGATCTAGAATGATCACTTCAATTTCATGCTTTATCCTGCACTGACTGAGCCAATTACTGATAATGGCTATGTATATCATGATGAATGATCATATAAGATCTCCCTTTAGGATGGAGTTCTTGTGGCCAGGATGGATAAGATAATCATTTGTGATCCATACACCCTTTGCAAGTTCTTTTTCATATTTGGATTCATCCAAAGTGTTTATTTTCTCCCCATAGCTAGCATATAAGAAGAATTAAATCTATTTATTATCAACCAATTTTGGATGATATTAGTGATTGAGGATACTAATGATGATATTATCCTTCTAATTGTTGGTACCACTTTCTTTGTAACTTATGATTATGCGCAAGCCTATATCAAAGCCTATATGGGTGGCATGATGAGTAGATTGTTCCTCCATGCATACATACCATCATATTCACCGAACCCTTTTTCTATTGAAAAAATATTGCTTATTCAATATTTGGGTGAGTCTAGGAAGTGTCCTCATCCTATTGATGACCATCCCATTATTGGGTATGAATTTGTTGAGGAGGATGGTGCTTTCATATAGGCAATGGAAGATGCATCTTTTGAGGGAAGAATATATAGGGATTCTTCCTCCCTCATTTCCTTATTACCTGAGCCAATTATTCCTTATTACGACAGAAACATTCCAATAATTAAATAGGATTATACATGGATAAGGATAATCTAATAGAAACTCCACAGTTGGGTTACTGAGACACCCCTAGAAACATTTTGTGACCATGAAGAACATCTTCATTGACTCTTTTATGACTTGGGGGCGAGCAACTATGGTCATTTACCATTTTATGAAATCATGAAACAAATCATCCTAATGTAGAAATAGTTGTCTAATAGAGAGCGGAAATTTCATAATTTCGATGATAGACTCCCATGGATAAACTATTTATGGAAGATTTGGAGGCATTGGAATTGATCTATTAGATGATATCTGATCTGCACACCCAAATGGATGTCTTGAAAATATATATAGAGAGACATGATGAGATCATACATCACTCAATATACGACCTTTTGTTGTTATCATCCTCAATAGAAACTACTTACAAAAGAGTTCAAGAGTATTATACTCTTATCAAATCTCTCTTCCTTCATGCTATAATATAAGAAGTGTGGCTGAAGACACATCAATGCTCTATTGATTATTCTCATTAGACTCTTGTTGATTTGGCCAACTCATCTGATGAAATACTATTGAATTCTGATCATTGATTTGTTTTTTGTATTTGATTGAATTATCATATAGGCTTTTAAATGTAGAGATGCCTCCTTTTGTGTGCTATCAATGAATATATCTTCTGGACATTCTATATTTTTTCATATACTTTTATTTCATTCATGATGTTCAGGATATTTCATTGATCCGATGTTTTATAAATCATCAATGATACCCATACTTTGTATAATATAAAGTAAACTTGATTTACTAGATTTGAATGTTTAAACAATAATATATTTTTCTCTTTAAATTCTCATAAATACCCACCAACACAAGATTCATTTCCAATGTTTCTACTCCAGTTATCTCGAGATTACCCGATTCATTAAAGGATAATTTGGGAAGAATATATATCCCGAAGAGAGAGTGATCTTTCATTTTTCGAATTTAGTTGACCTAGTGAGCATAGATTTATTTTTTATAAGGCCATGTGATGGGCCTAAAAATATATATATCTCTTTATTCATATTTCCCATATTTTTTACTATGCTTCATATATGGGAAGAATAAGTGGGCATGGACTTGAATTTTTCTTAGGCCACCCTCTTATGAGTTTGAAAATTGATAAGTTTATGAATTTGTCCAGTATTTCAAAGGAAATCCATTATTTTATTTAGTTTAGTGTCTTTTAGCTTTGGCCTTATATTGTTGTAGGTAATGGTATTTTAGATCATACCTTATATGACTGTATTCTAGGGTCTTTTAGCCCAGACCATGAGATTCCATGAAGCTTAAAGTCTTGCTATGAGGAAATAAAATATGATTTACTTTAATGAATTGCTTTCATGAAATGTTTGATGAATATGGAATGTGGAGAAGACATGCGAGGGATTACCCTAAACAACCTAAGGTTTTGAGTTTTTCCATTTCATTTCAAAGCTCATGGGGATTTAGAGTTACTTTCCTAAAATGATGATATGACTCTCTTTGGTAGGTCAATGCCCTTATGCATTAGAAGCATGGCCAAAAAAAGGCGTACCCACTCTTTTCCAAGGGATATGAATTATTTTTGGGATGGTATGGGAGGATGGAAAAAATATAGAGAATTCAACGTCTACTTGGATATTCATAATATGGGTTGTGTAAATAATGGATCTAGGATCTGGAATTGATGAATCAAAGCATAGGAAAGACATGTTGGGAATGAACCATAATTCCTTGAGGTGTCATATTCTTCCACGATGTTACCAAGGCTCCTAAGGATCAGTGTTCCTTTCCTGCAAGGAGGATATGCTTTTGGTTGGTAGGTCAAAGTCCTTATTCATCCATAGCATGGTCAAACATAGGTATCCCCACTCTATTATGAGGGCCATGAAATGATTGAAAAGGCTCAAATTTCTGGAAGATGAATTTGGGGATGGAGTGAATGTAATCCAAGAAGAGTTCTAAAACCATAATTAAGTTTAGTTTTTTATGTGAATCTCTATCCCTACACCCTATGTTTTCAATTCACAAATTGTGGGACATCAAAAGGGTTGGGAATGGACTGTCACCTCACTAATTTTAAAATGGAAACAATACACAATGATGTAACATTGATTATGTGAATTCCACATGATTAATATTGTTATGGGGGTTGAAAACCATGGTCTAAAGTGCTTGGTTCATGAGAATTATTTGAGAAAAGCATGCAAAGGGTGACCCAAAGATCCCTAAGGTTTTGTGTTCAACCACAATGATGTTAGGGCTCACAAAGATCAGCAATCCATTGTTTCATAGTATTACACATTTGGTTGATGACCATAGGTGTATATGTTAGAGCTATAGGTAGAATTTCATAGTAAAAAAATTATCTCATGAAGTTAGGTATCCTTTTCCAAGGGCCATGGAATGTTTATGGTGATTCTAGGTGCTCAAATATTGATGTGTGTTTTTTTGGAAAATGTTATATTCAAGAAGGATTTGAGAAACCCAGAAGTTGTGTCTCTACCTAGTGAACATGTCATCACAATGATAAAATGTGACAAATCATTACTCTAACTTTCAATTAGACCGAGGGGTCCAGTGAGAATGGATATACGTTTACTAGGGGTACAAAGTATGACTTATGAGTTTTATGCCTTATTTAATTTCACTATAATTTCTATATAAAATTTGTATATTAAGAGTTTACCCAGAGGAGACTTGACTTTTTATTAAGAATACCTTTGTAGGGTTTCAACCATACAAGTTTTATGTCTCTTTTTTAGTAGTTTAAGGTCTTGAAATTTGAACTATTTAAGGCTAGATTTTAGGGTCATAAAACTTTGACCAAAGTGCAAAAATTTATGGTATTGACACACATTGACCTATTATGAGGGTAAAGTTACATAGTAGCCTAATTAAGATACCCTGTTTCAAGAGTACTACAACATCCTTAGGATCAAGAGATGATTTTTTTTAAATATTGCCTCAAGATTCTCAATTCATGAGTAATGATATGTGACAACTATGTCGTGGATAGACTAGAACACCCTTGGGAGCTGTGTCCTACCATGGTTATGTATGGATCCCAAGTATTAGAAAACCATTTATATAGGGATAAAAAGTCTCTAGTTGGTAGGTATGTTCCCTTATGCATCTATATCAAGGTAAAAAAGATAGACCTATTTTTCTTTTAAAGGGCCATGAATGTCTTGTGGTGACACAATATTCTTAAGAAATGAAGTGTGATTTATGGGAAGAGGGGATTAAAAGATGATAGAAGCACCCCATACTATGGATGATCGGGGAGAGGATCTTGTGATCCCTTGATTGTGAATAATAATGAGTGATTTCCTCCACTTTTAATATCAAGTAGTGGGGAAATATTTTTCATGTAGTCTCAAATTCATATAACTATAATATTTTCCTTGCAGTTTATCATTGTGTGACAAGGAAGTTTTATGAATTTTTCTAGACCATATATAGTTAGGGGTGAAATTTTATCCGTTTATATATTTTAGTGTCACTACATATATTTTGATAATAGGAATAAATCCATAGTATGTTCTTGTATAAAGGTTTCATGTGTAGGTATGACCTGTACACAGGAATGGGGGGACATATTTTTGTTTTTATTTTATCATGGATAGACCCAAGAATCAGAGATCAAGGCATCACTATATGTTCTATAAGGTAGGAATCATTCCAAACATAGTTCATGAATGGAAGACTCTATACTAAGTTTTTAACCATACGTAGTGGGAGGAATTTTTTCATAGATTATTGTAGTTGGGACCATGATTGGAGATCTTGACGTCACTACATATATTGTGATAATAGGAATCAAGCCACATGTATTTCATGAGGGTACAATTATTTTAAAGTCTTGTCGAAATAATGTAGGCCCCGTGACATGAAAAGGTAATAGTGTGATCGGGCCCAACAATGATGGTATGTTTATCACTACATATCATGTCATGACATGAATCAAGATAGATGTAGTTCATGAATGAAGGTGTAATGGGAGTCCAAAAGTAGGTGTAGTGGTCCTATTGAGGGGATCCACCATAATGAACATTTTTTTATCATTCAAGAAACATCAACTGTGAAGTTCAATGTCTTGTGATGAGTACTCATGGTTTGAATTTTAAGGTTTTACATCTAGGAACATAATAACACTATTGTGAACTGATATGTCTTGGTCACATGGGGAATCCTATACCAATATTCTTAAGCTCACATGATCTATTCTTGGTGTAAGAAATAAGGAATCAAAAAATTTATCCTCACAACTAATAGGTGATTAGAGAAAGGACATGTTCATTTTATATCATATGGTGGGAGAGAAAATATATTGGATCTAAGCATCCCTATGTATCTTATTGGAATGATAATGTAGATTTATTTGTTTCTAGAAGATCGTGCAGTTTAGTGTCATGCTATAAGGAAATAAGAAATATAGTTTAACACCATAAGGTAAGGATGAATCTGATTTGACATTAAAGAATAGGAATATTGGGGATCCATTAAGTTTAATTTCATGAGGTGAGGAAAACTTCTGTGAAATTTTAACGTCATGATGTAAGGACAAGTGACATTTTGCAGTTTGACATCTTTCTTCCAGACAGAATCCATGCTATTTAATTTACTATGGTTGGTACAAGATTCTTATAGTTAAATGTTATGTGGTCTAGATGAGAAATTGGTGATGGAAGTAATGAAAAGTATTTATTAAGAAACATCTCATTGGTAGGGGTGTAAAAATTTCCCCATCCATTATATCTAGTGAGTAGGCTTCATTATGACAGACCTTATGTGTAATATATGTCCCTTCACATTTGGGTTCCAATTTAGGAGGATTATTTCTTGGTATCATTGGGGTTTTTGAGAACTAATACTAGTTCTCCTAGAGGGAATGAATATTGGTGCATATTTTTATTGAATGATCGTGCGACCTTGTTCTAATGAACTTTTTGGTCATGCAATGTACACATCCTATTCCCATCGAGCCACTTTAACTCATCCATATTATGTTTCTATTTCTCATCATTTGATATTTTTCGAAAAATAGATATTAAGAGTGAGGGAAAATGAAATTTTATGGTAAATACTACCTTGGTATCATACACCAATGAATATAAAGTGTCTTGTGTAGCAGTATGCATGGTGGTACTGTAGGCCAATAAAGCATGGAGGAGTTTTTTCATCCAGGACTCCTTGTATTTATTTATCATTCTCTAGAGTATATTTTATGGAGTCTTATTGAAGGCCTCTATTTATCCATTTACTGGTTCATGATAGTGGGATGAATAATTAGACTCAATGTTGAACTCTTGGTAAAATTTATTCATCTATGAAGCACAAAAGTTGGTTTCATTTTCCATTAGTATAATGTGAGGGGATCCAAATATAGTGATGATATGAGACTTCATGAAGTTGATGATGATATTATTCCTAACTTCATTGAGGGGTATTTCATCTTCCAATTTGGAAATGAAGTTGGTATTAGTAAGGATGTATTTGAACTGCTTAGTCGGGCATGTGGATATAGTCCCAAAAAAACCATTCCCCATACAAAAAATCCCCATGAATATTAAGCTATATGTTGAAATTCTAGGGGATAATGGATGAAATTTTCATGAATCAAGAATGAATGAAATTTCCTGGTGAATTCCACAAAATTCTGATAATGGTTTTCTAGTAGTAACATAGTCTCCTAATTTGGTGAGAGATCCTGGTCCTAGACTGATGAGCGCCACTAGAGCCTATGTGGACTTCTTCCATGATGGATAGAATATCTATTCTTGATATGCATATCAGGATGATTCCTTCAAATCCACACTTGTAGAGGGAATTTTTTTCATTTGGACCATCCCATAGGGAAATGTTCACTTCACGGTGCTGAATATATTCCCGTCCGATATGGTATATTAGGAAACACCATTTGCAGAGATAATAAATTAAGGGCTCCATCCATCCAGGGGTGGATATCAGTGGATAATGCTTTGGAGAAGTGTTGAAATATTCAATTTCTTTTATGGAATAGATGGTGATCAATGAGACCATCGCTGGTGCATGATGATGAAGATAAATTCATCTTAATCAATGTAATCCAAGACCATGGCTACATTATCCAATTCATCTGCATAAGAATTCTGTGATTGAGGGACATAAAGAAATATGGGGTAAAGAGGGAACTTTTCCATCAGTCCTTTAATGTATCCAGTGAGAGGGCCCAATTATTCCTTTTTGATCGCTTATTTTCCATTGATATTCTTTATCACTAGTTCATAATCCCCTTTTATATTCAGGTAGTCTATCATCTGCTATAAGTCCAGTTCCAAGCTAGTGATGATGGATTGGTATTTTGCCTCATTATTACTACAACCTTTTGATAGTGATCAGTAGTAAGGAAAAATTTCTTTATCTGGAGAGTAAAATACAACCCCTAGGATAACCTGTTTGAGATTCGGATTCTTGATCATTTTTTTATAGGACATCATGAAGAACAACCAAAATGCATATCTAATGTTTGGGAAGTGTTAGGGGCATAAAAAACATCCACATCAAGGTGTTCGGTATTAACTGCTGTACTTTTAGAGGTGGGATGTTCCACAAGGAAATAATCCATGTAATTCCCTTTCACCATTTTTTTGACACTAAATTTATGTCATACTATTGAATAATAACTTCCCATCGATCCAAATGCCCCATCATCATGGGATGACTAAGGATGTACTTGAGCGGGCCAATGTGAGAGACCAAGTGGACTTCATGGTTCCACATGAAATGCCTTATCTTTTTTACTAAAAATATGAGTGTGAGGTAGTTCTTATTCATATAATAGTATTGAGTATTAGTTCCTATCATTGTACAACTGAGGTAGTAGAGACTGCTCCCATTCCCCACATATTTTTTTTCTGTGTGATGAGAGTGTCAAGTGATCATTACATTGCGGCTATATATAATATGAGTGGTTTTCCTTCCATTGATGGAATTAGGAATGGTAATTGTTTCATGTACTTCTTGAGACACTTGAAGGATTATTGGTAGTCCCCATCCCATGGATTGGTGATTCCATTCTTCATTATCTTGGTGAAGGTGGGAGAATTTCCAACAAGAATGGATATGAAAAGATAAATGTAGGAGAGGTACTCTTGGAGCACCCTCATATCCTTAGGATTCCTGGTGGGATGTCAATTCTAGAATATCACTAGTCTTTTCTTAGTTGACCTCAATGGCATTGTAGATTCCAAAAAACACTCAAGTCCTAAAAGAGGGTGTTTGCAGATAAAGTGAAGGCATATTTCGCCCTAACAATCAATTCCGGGCAGATCAGAATGGGCACGCAAAATATCCAAAAGTTACGTGCAAAATATCTCCAGCACGCAGAAATCCATGGGATCAGAGTACATTTTCCGTACATGTGCGGAAGCTTATGCGCACTAACGCCCAACATAGACATTTGCATGCGGGCGCAGAATCTTTCGCACCGTCAACCCAGGCGTGTAAACATTTGCGACCCATGAGCCCCAAATGCCTATAAATAGAAGGGATCCACTTAAAATTCCGGTGGATGAAGAATCCAAACCGCATCCCGTGTGTGAAATACACCTCTTCAGTGTACCAAGAAATGGCTTTCAGGTACATGATTTTTCACGACAGGTCTTCTTGGGGTCTGCCTTCTCGCAAGACTACTCGGGTATGACCCTCACCCAAATCCCTTTAAGTCATGGCCTTTGTGTGCAATTCATTATCCTTGCACGCACATCATTCCCCTTGAACACAACTCATTCCCTTTGTGTGCAAAACATCATCTCCCCTTTGCGCGCGAATCTCTCCGATTGCGCGCAAACCCAGCCTTTTACGCGCGGTTGTTCCAATTGCACGCAACCCTTTCCTATTGCGTGCAAACCTTCGGGACCACTCGCCCAAGCCATTTCCATGCAACGGCTCCATCTGCATGCAAGCCTCTCTCCTTGTTTGTACCTTTTTGCACGTGTTTGATGTACCTCTTCCGGACAACATTTTCGGGCACCTCTTGCACCCAAAAGTTCTACATCACACACCCTTTTCCCATACAACCTTCTTTGTCTGCATGAAGCAATTTCAAAGTCCCTTGGACATTATTTCCCATTACGTTGCTTCACCTCATTCTTCTTCACATAGGTACGCTAACGACTATTGCTTCTTCACATAGCCATGCTAATGTGGACCCCTCGATGGAACACTCCATAACAACCCATCACCATGACATTACTGATGCCTTACCTTCCTCAAGGGAGAGCGGGTATCAGTTATGTAAGTCCTAAGGGGTGTGGAGTGAACCTACCTTGTCTGAGATATAGGACGTTAAACTGCCAAGCACCATCATCCTCAACAAATGATGTTAAACTGTGACCTTGCCCCGTGCCTCACACATGAGATGACCCGTTTCAAACATTCTCCATGCCCACTGGTCTCCATGGGAGTGAGATCATTCCTCACATGGTGTGAGGTCCTCTTTATCAAAGCGAAATTTGTCTATGGGGAAAGGGAATCCACCTTGGTTTAATCCCCTAGCTTTTATTGTAGGAGGTAGAACCCTTGGTCATCCTCTCTTTTTCTGCACCAAAGACTAAGAGGAGAAATGGGGACAAGGATTTTATTATCCCTCCCCTCTCCCTTTTGGCTTTGTCACAACCAGGCCTCCATCCTAGAGTGAGTCCCAATCTTCCTCTCCTTGGGCTTCTAACCACACAAAGCCCCTATTTCCTCTTTGGGACACTAACCACGTGTAAGCCCCATTCCAATTCCCACTGACTCATCTTTCACGACGTGATCGTCAGGTCTTTGATACCTCTTGTTTCTCACACCAAGCATGACTCACGTGGTATTAGAGTAAGCATCAACCATGGCATCCTCTCTGGGTATCCTAGGGTGTAATCCCCACACCCATCCCGAATAATGGTAACTTTGATCCTTGCTAAGGCAGGGTGCGTAGGATGCCTCCCTGAGGTTCAAGCCCAACACCCAATTGTTTCGATGCCCCCTTCACGTCAGTTCAACACAACCACCCAAACTATGTGGACTTTGATCCTTACCAAGGAAGGGTACGTAGGAAGCCTCCCGGAGGTTCAAGACCAACTACCATTGGTCCCGACCATCTTCAAATCAGTGTACCAAGCCCCCATCCAAAACTATGAGTACTTTGATCCTTGCTAAGGCAGGGTACGTAGGAATCCTCCCTGAGGTTCAAGCCCAACACCCAGTTGTTTCAACGCCCCTTTCACATCGGTTCAACACAACCATTGGTCCCGACCATATTCACATCACTGTACCAAGCCCCTTTCTGAACTATGCGGGCTTTGATACTTGCCAAGGCAGGGTATGTAGGATGCCTCCCTGAGGTTCAAGCCCAGCAACCCAGTTCTGACCCACTTCACGTTGGTCCACCATCGTATCACAAGATGTTAAACTGAATTCCCATTTTCCATCCTGCATGATGTTAAACTATACCTATTCGAACTATGTAAGTTTGATCCTTGCTAAGGCAAGGTACATAGGAAGCCTCTATGAGGTTCAAACCCATCCAGTGGTAAGCCGTTGTGACCCCATCCAGTGGTAAGCCATTGTGACCCTATCCATTGGTAAGCCGTTTGAACCCTATCCAGCGGTAAGCCGTTGTGACCCCTCCATTCAACGGTAAGCTTTCACACCCTCGTTTGATGGTAATCCATTGAATCTTATTCAACAGTAATCCATCATCAGATGAACTACGAAGGTTTGATCCCTATCTCCTAGAAAAAGTATGTAGGAAGCCTCCCTGATGTCCAACCCCAAGCACTGGTAAACGTTGGTGTCCCCCCTGTTGGGACCCACATATTTGGTCTGCCCCTCGAGGGTCAGACCAACCCGGGTTGCTAACCATGCATAAGCCCCATCATATCATTGGGTCATTGTCCTCTGCGTACACGCCCTAATTTTATGCCCCAACCCAGAGATTCTATTTTCTCCAGACCCCATCCATGTGTCCATTCTCACGGGGTGCCTCCTCAGGTGTCCCATCATCCCACTGAACTACACAGACTTTGATTTCCTACCACAGGGATATGTAAGAAGTTTCTTCAAGTATCAATCCTTATATCACCATCATTCTCACATCGGTTCTGTATCATTCTCCCTCCACTTAATTTAACTCTTCATCATCCATCGTGATTCTTACATGGGCCACCAAATCCCTGTAGGATCATTCCAATTCATCTCCTCACTTCTCCTAGAAGAAATCGGGTAACTAACCACACATTATCCCCAGTATCAGTGCTCCCTCCAATGGTTGCACACATCTAATCCACTCTAGTCAGTGTTCCGATCAGTCTGATTCGTCTCTGCTAGATGTTAAACTTGCAGCATGCCCTGTGTTAGACATGGGAAGCTGTGGAAAACCTCAGAGACATGCCTATGGAATATAATTCCCCACATTCAACATGGGATTCCTCGGGCTTACACACCCTAGAGAAGACCTATTATAAGGGGAAGAATCCCAGACATGATAGTGTCCCAGCATCCTGACATGCTAGTGATGTACCAACATGACTACTCCCCCAACCGAAGGTTGTTGCCGTGACCGAACCCCTTGTAATGTTCTGACAGAAGCAGCATAATTAACCGGCGTCCATAAAAGCATGGCACTGGGAAGAGTTTCAAAAACAATGTATTAATCTATAAGGGAGACCTAGACTAGGTAACGAGTTCCGAGTAAGAATCCACTGAAGGAGGAACCAACACCCCATCATCCCATTTCAATCAAGGAGAAAACTTACCCAAACAAGAGATGGATGCCACCAGCCTTTGGAAAGCGGGAATACGGGGCAACAGACAACGCAGTCATCCCCGACACAGGAGGATGTGTGCATCCTGACGAAAGCGTCAGAAACAGAAATGGTGAACCCGACGTGAAGTTCTTCTCCTCAATATGGAGAATGGTAGCGTTCAAAAAATTAGTAGACTGACGTGTCACCGGATCCAGTTATCCAGTGCCATGTCCTGCAAAGAAAATAATGGGCCTGACATGAAACTAACCATAATATTGGGGCTGTCGAACATCGGGCATCCTGGTCTGTGATGTTGTCAGTGTGGATCCATCTTACCAGCAATGGGAGACAGAATGACGCTGGGGCACTGGGCGTCAATTTCCTTGTTTCGGGCACTAATGGCTTAATCTTACTTCCTTTTAGGACTTAAGATACTCTAATAGGAAACCAGTAACCACCCACCCACTGACGCAGGTTCAGGGGCAGCACCGACGTGAAAATATTGCGTGGCCCCACCACTCCTACAATAGGTCCCACATCCACAGCTGCTGGGCACCCACGCCCCATCTCCCCTTCAGAAATCATTCAACAGAGGGTAATAAACAAACTCATACATCCATACTATGAGGAGGGGATTATCCCGACTCGGGATATGGCTTGCCTGAATCTAGAGGTATCTCCGCCTCATCACTAACACCGCCCCCAAGGGCTGCGTAGGGAGCCACTGCTCCCCACCCCAATGCACAATCATTTTAGGAGCCTCTCCCTAGAATGCCTTGATGACTCTATCCCCTATGTCGGTGAGGTAGGAGGTTTCTGGTCCGGCACGACTGAGATCCCATTCCAGGGCCCCCAAAGGATGGCCCCCACTAGGTCGTTCTCATGCCGCCACCCAGCCCCACAGGCTGAATAGCAGTTGAGATATGCACCTGCGCCATCTGCCCCGGTCTGGTTAACCTGACGCCAGCGTTGGGTGCAGGCCGAGGAGTACGCCTGCCAAAGGGCGTAAACTTCAACAACTACTATGGAACGCACCACCACTGACTTGTATCCTCATCCCCCTATGAACATTGGGTAGGGGAACTTATATTCCTAGCTTGGGTCGAGGCCCCAACTGCCCCACGGGCTGGCTGGGTCGACTCTCTTGGCCGCCAGTGCAGGGAGCACCCACTACAGACCAACCCGCAGTAGCGACGCCCAATACGGAGGTCCTCCCCGTACCACCACCATGGAGAATGCAGACCCCCACTTCCAATCTTGGCATAGAGGTACGCCCCATTCTACCTTCAATCCAAATGAGGGTCCTTCCCGTGGTAGCGACACTTTATACGATAGCCTCTCCCGCACTCACTACATCAGGTATGGGGTCATTCCTCCTGCCGCGAACCGCCGGTGTGGAGATGTCATAAGCCTGGTCAATCTTCAGTATGGGGGCCTTCCCCATGGCCTTACAGTAGCTGGTGAAGATCCTCCTCACCTCAAAAACCGGGAAAGTGAAGGTCATCCTCGCTTCATTAGCACCCAGCATAGAAGTCCTACCCGTGTTCGGCCTGACCAGTATGAGAACCTTCCTCGCACTAACACTATCAGGGGAAACAAGCATGGAGGACCTACCCATGCTCCTACCAGATCCAGCGAAGGTCCTACCTTCTCCAACATTTCCCAAGGGGATTCCCTATCCACATCATCTAGTAAACATAGAGGTCTTCCCCATGTTTTCTTTGATATCTGTACGGGTGCTCCTTGCACCACGGATTACTCAGGCAGAAGTCCTCCCTGCCTCAACACCAGTACGGTCGAAGGACCTCCTCATTCCATAATCTTACCTTTCCCGAGGAACCATCCCAAGGCATGAATATGGGTTGTCATCGCCACAAAAGGAATACTGGGAAGGTTCAGACCGAGATGAAACCAGTCTTCTTCTCAGATGCTGAGGAAGAACATGACTCCATGATGGAACCCTCACCTAGATTGTCTATGTCAAGGGATGGGGTGGGGACAAGGCATATTATCCTCATCCTTCCAGAGTGTGAGGTTCATCGGATTCCTGCCTCCCGTTGTAGGTACATCTATGAGGAGGAAAATCTGTCAATTTCATGGGTTTCGGTCGTGAAATCGCCACCATCTTCACCAGAAGCACTCTCTACCCTGACAGGAGATCACAAAGAGGTGTTCTGAAGACCAATGGTGGAAGAGTAGCAACATGGTCCAACACTAGTATCCCTAGTCCCTATTTTAGAAATTGTGGTCGTCATCCCATCTTATCGCGATGTAGCAGCTAGGTCACTACACTCTTCAGATGATAGCTTGAGATGTGGTGGTTTGTCAGCCTATTTTTCATATTCTCCACTGGCCATCCTACCTACTTCGGTACCGATACTAGTCCCTCAACCTCCTCTAGTTTATGAGTGGGGAAATGAAGGGACTTGACCTGAATCCAAGCCCATGAGCTTATGGGATATCCTCACAACGAACCACTTCTCGGAGATGTTCTAGCCAGTTGTAGCCCCAAATTTCAAGACGCCAGAAGCACTCACCTAGGAAGAGATTGGATTATTTCTCCATAACCTCTATGAAACCTACTTTTGTCTGCGACATTAGCAAGTGGACTACCCCAAGAGCCAGGCACACTTCAAAGACATTAGCCAACAATTCTGTTTGGTTGACTTGGACACGCTCCCCGTGGCCCAGTGCCCTGAGTCACTATGCCGCCATAGGTTCCTCCAACAACAATGCGTTCATAGTTTTAATGTTCTCTACCAGATAATCGAGGAGGCTTCTACCCATGTGCAAATCTGTGGTTGGGGGAAATACGCGGCCCTCCATTTTAGCTCTATCCTGTGTCAGCCTGATTTTCTGGGAGACATAGAGGATATGCCCCTGGGCAGTATCACGTTCAACATGACATATCCATTGGGAGAATAGAATGACGTAGAGTTTCTCAGAGATTACCTACCCCTCGAGGGAGTATCACACGTATTGGATCAGTTGGGAAGGATTACCCATAAACAGATAAATCCACTAGATCTTTCTGTACCTACCGAGTCCTTAACCCTCATCTGGAATCTAAATAAAGTCAAGGAGCCTATCGGAGCCATCAAACCCTCCGACCCGTATGAGTTAGTTCAGAAGGTAAAAGAAGATTCCAAAAAAGTCACATTGCATCAGCAAATGGCTGAGCACAAGAAGATGGTCGATGACCTCCTTGCTGAGCGTGCTGCAGAGCGGTGACCGGATTACGACGATCCTCGACCAGGGAAACTGAGGTGGACACAATATCCCCTCAACGACCCACCTTTAGGCGAACCTGATCTTCCCTCCCCCATAGACAAGGCCGAAGCCAGAGCTTATGGAAAGAGGGAATGTTACGTATCGCCAAATCCTCCTAAGCAGCGTGACAACCCTCGTGATCCAGCTCAGGTTTCCCCAGCCTCTCCAAGGTCGTTCCACCAGCCGCTCCACGAGCTGTTGGGATTGTATATTGTGTTGAAGAACCTAATAATGAGATGGTGGTCTAGGATGCTCTTCAAGATAGGAATACCCGACCAGATGATCCAATGGAGGCACTCATTGCCCATATCAAGGCATTAGAAACGCGACAGATGGCGCTCCTGCCCGATGGAAATCCATATCCAGCATGGGTGGATGATATGCCAGCACCCCCGAGATTAAAAAATCCCACATTTTCCCCATTAAATGGGATAGGTGATCCACCATAGCATCTGGCCCACATTATCTCGAGGTGTGGACCCATGTTGGGGACTCCGGTGTAGTAGAAGGCTGCCAAACTCTGATGTTTCATGCAGACATTGGAAGGACCTGCATTCCTTTGTTACAACCAGCTACCCAATGGATCAGTGGCCAATTGAGAAGAACTTCGTAGGCAATTTACCTACTAGTTCGGTTCCACTACTTGGAAGAATAGTATAGCAAACCTCTTCAAGTCCAAGTAGAGGCCTGATGAACGCGTCACATACTTTATCGCCCAGTGGAAGGGGATCACATATTCCCTTGACATGACACTGACTCAGGAGAAAATGCTAACAATGTGTGTGAGGAATGTCAAGACAGAACTGGTCCCCTATTTGATCACTCATAATTACCCCGGGGGATTCCATGACTTCTTTGATAAGACCCAACTCCTAGAAGAAGCCTTGCAACATGCCATCCAGACACACCCATTGCCTCCTGAAATTCTTGCGAGAAGGGATGAAAGGGCTGAGCCCGCTTTTGTAGCCTAGATAGAGGCCCCCAGACAACTGGAATTACTAAAAGTGGATCCACCTTCACATCCTTGGAGTGGACCACCACCCTAGGTGCAGCCTCTAGCCCAGCAGCGTCTGCCTCATAATCAGCAGGTGCCCCCACGCAGAGCGCCACCACCACCCAGGAGAGATAACAAGGTCCCACCTCCTCGTTAGGATCCTCCATCCCCACATTAGGGTCATGCACTTAGAACCCCATTTCCATACATAAGGAACCGAACCTACGTTTTCAACGAGGCTTAGGTCCCTGACTACTTCCATAGTGCCTTGGAGCATGGGATTGTACGAATGCCTGAATGCAGGAGGCCAGAAGAGGCGAACCTCACTAACCACCATAACTACTGCCCTTATCATCGGATCCTGGGGAACACCCTCAAATAGTGATATGTGTTCAATGAATTGCTCCAAGACCAAGTCGACAACAACATATCCAGGTTGGGACCAGCCCCGGCACAGGTGGCGTGTGTCTTCGTAAGGCCAGATAACAGCAGTGACAACGAGGGTGAGTGGCATTAGGTTTCTAGCTGCGGGTATCAGAAATATGATGACTCGATGGCTCATAAAGAGGTCTCTCATGCCCATGGTGTAATCCGTACATGACTGAATTATCTAGAGCCTTTAGAAGTAATAGACAATACATCTGTGTCGTCTTCTTAGCAGTCCCCTTCCTAGAATAGAAAACGTCAGTGGCGTAAGGGAAGACAAAGTCCCCCGCCTATGCCATCGTCATCCCATACTCTCAGTGAATTAATGCCACCAGAAATGGTGATTCCTCATAGGATTATTCTAGTAGTGGATAACTCTTCGAGTGATAGTCATGGGTAAGCCTAGGTTAACACCGTAGAGTTGGTAAATCCCTTCATAATTCCCGATGAAGAGGAGCGCTAAGAGGATCTTCCCAATGTAACCAGTCGGCACCAAAGTCACCATGGCTATGGCTACCTAGGTCATCGGAGTGCCTCAACTAGTACTTATAGCCAGGTTATGCATGCTACCGAAACTAGACATCAGGCTCAGCGAAGATCTCAACATACACAACCTCCTCATCTGGTATCCTCAGATCCACCTCCGCCGCTATTTGTGCTGCTTGATTGGGCATAGTAACCTCTACTACACCGTGACCAACTGAGCCCTACAATGGACCAGTCTCAGTCCTCTGACCTTCCTCCGGTAGTTACCCTACGGGCTTCAACGAGTGAGAGGCAGGATACTCCTAGCACCAGTCAGGCACATATCCAACCGGAAGGGCCTGCCATACATCCTGTCATAGAGCGGCCTCCTATAAGCAAAAGTTCATGCTTAGAATGAAAGTATGATGTTCTCAGACACCTTTCCAGAATCCCAGAAAATCTCTCCATCCTTGAGACCCTTCTCTTTTCAACAGATATGCATGAGGCTCTCATCGAGGCTTTAAGGATCCCCCTCCAGTTTGAGACAGAAGTAGCTGTCGCAAAATCCTTTTATGCTAAGGTGGTCGAGAATGCTAAATTTCAGGCCATCATCTCATTCTCTATAGAAGATGAAGGCTCTACTATATAGGGTTACATTCACCTACTGTACATAATTGTCCTTTTCAATAGTGTGGAGGTTCGCCGATGTCTTGTCGACACAGGTTCTGGGATCAACCGAATTCCGACTCTAATACTGCAGAAACCGGGGTTATCTGAGGATGATTTAAGTCCCTATGACCTAAGAATCCATGTTTATGGTAGGTCAGAACAAACACCGGTTGGCAAGATCCACATAAATACCCAGTTCGGTGGTCTGATAGCCAGCATTGAGTTCATGGTTGTCTCCTAGGACACCACCTAAAATGAGCTGATGGGCAGGCCATGGATCCACCTACATGCGGTGGTCCCTTCATCATATCACCAATTCCTTAAGTACTCCCTCAATGGTCGAGTGGGTGTACTCCAGGGTGAATCAACTCCCTTTGGCTCTTGTGAAGCCCACTATCTAGATGCTGAATATTACAAGAGCAAGGAAAAGCAGATTCAGACCAATGAAGTTGATCATGCTATGGCTGCGATCAACCCATGGATAGATCTGGATGATGCCTATATATTTCCAATCCATCGATTGGAGGATACAACCCCAGACATAGGACAATGCTTTTTTGTTTCTGGAAATAGGGGGAGAACATTCCCAAGTACAAGAGACATTGGGTGATTACCTCGTACTCCTATACAGATCAGGCTCATGTGACACCAGAGCCTCCTACCCCTATAAGGTATCAGGAGGTCTGCCCCATGGAAATGAAAATACGTCATACGTGCTTGTTCCGTCGGGCTGGAATAAACTGGCTCAAGCTGATGAACTACTATTCATCAAGAGTGGCCCCTTAGGCCAAAGGCCAGATGGGATTAGATCAATAGACTTCATCGCTATGGTCACAACCACACAAGAGTCTCTCGATGCAGTGTCCACTGCCGCTCAGGTTGGTACCATCTATCCATTGGGAGATGCCAACTTAGAGGAAAATCCTCATGCTGAGGATCCCTCCTCTATAAATAAAGAAGAGGACATAGAGTATGATCCCTATGCCTTTGAAGAGGGTGTATCTTCCATAGTTAACGAGTTGGTATAGGTGAACCTTGGTAGTGAGGCAGACCCAAAACCCACACTAATCAGTGCCTCTAGGCCCCCCAAGGAGCAACAACGGCACATAGACTTTATTAAATAGAACCGTGATGTGTTTTCCTGGAGTTACGATGATATTCCAGGACTAGATCCTCAAGTATCCGTCCACCACCTCAGTCTTCCGGAAAATCATTGCATCTTTAAGCAGCCTCCCAGGAATATTCACCCTTCTCATGGTGCCATGGTTGAGGCTAAAGCTGACCAGATCATCAGAGCCAATTTTGTTAAAGATTTCCATTACCCTAAATGGATATCCAATATTGTTCCATTCAGAAAGAAGAACATACAAATTAGAGTCTTCATCGACTTCTGGGATCTCAACTGTCACTGCTTGAAGGATGATTTTCCCCTTCCTATGACGTAACTCTTTATTAATGCTACGGATGGGCTCCAAGCCCTCTCCTTTAGGGATGGGAACTATGGATATAACCAAATACGAGTGGTCCCCAAGGATGATGATTCTACAACCTTCAGGGCACCACAAGGTACTTTCTATTACAAAGTCATGTCGTTCGATTTAAATAATGAAGGTGCCACCTATCAGCAGGCTATGCATCTCATATTTAAGCCGATTCTCAGAACATTGGTGGAATGTTATGTGGACGATTTGGTGGTCAAATCTCTCCAGTGCTAGGACCATCTCAAGGATCTTGAGAAAGTGTTCGGCTTCCTCCGTTATTTACATTTGAAGATGAACCCATTGAAATTTGATTTCAGGGTCACCTTTGGAAAGTTTCTTGGCTTCGTTGTCAGATACTGGGGCATCGAGATCAACCCAGAGAAAATCAAGGCCACCAACAAGATATCTCCCTTGAGAAATATCTGGGAGCTTTGAGGTTTCTAAGGCCACATATCCAACATATGACGATTCATTGCGAATCTGTACGGAAAGTGAAATTCCTTTTCTCAACTCACGTAGAAAGGCACACTCTATGAGTGGGATGGAGAATGTTAGACTACATTCAAGGAAATAAAGCAGTATCTGCTCCAGCCTCTCATTTTAATGCCAACGGTCTCCGGAAAGCCGCTGGTCCTTTATGTGACTTTCCTGGAGCAATATCTCAATGCCCTTCTTGCCTAGAATAAAAATGAGGGATGGAGAACAACCTTTACTACCTGAACTACATGATCCATGATACGGAGACCAGATACTCCCCTATCGAGAAGAGCTGCCTCGCACTGGTATTCATAGTACAGAAGTTGCGACATTACCTCCAGCACCATGAGGTACTGCTGGTGTGCTGGGTAGATCCACTGAAGTACATCTTGAACCACCCCATGTTGACAGGATGTCTAGCTCAGTGGGCGGTAATCCTCCAGCAGTTTAACATCAGGTTTTTCCCTTAGAATTCTATTAAGGGGAAAGCGCTAGAAGACTTCCTCACCGCCCATACAGCTTCTAATAACCAGTCCCTGGACCTCGATTTCCCCGATGAGGCGATCCTCTCGGTGGACCAAGCCATACCATGCTGCAATATTCATTTTTATGGTTCTTCCCGGAGCCCCACCGGCAGGAGGCTCAATGATCCCAGACTCAACAGGGTGGGCCTAGGTATCGTCTTCATTACCCCATCACAAGCCATTCTACTATACCCATTCCTGTTGTCATAAGGCTACACCAACAATGAGGTAGAGTATTAGGCTCTCATCACTGTCCTCGAGATAGCCCTCAATATTGATGTGCCCCATTTACATATGAAAGGGTATTCCGAACTAGTCATTAAGAAGATCAACGATGACTATGTCGTCAGAAATCCAGAGCTCGTACCATTGTTGGAGCACACTCTCCAACTAATGGCCCAGTTCCCATCTCATCCAGAAGTTACTGATGTCCCTCAATCTTAGAATGGTCAGGCTGACACCCTAGCCATCCTAGCCACATCGCTTGTAGAGCTCGAACAGGATGATCTGATTATCCATGTGGCACAATAGAGAGTCATTACTCCCATCACCCCAGATGATGGTGATATCACATAGGTACGCCACCTTACCACCAGCACTCCCACGTCAGGACCCACAGGTCCTCAGGATGTAGTGATTAAAGTGACTCCTGATTGGGGACTCGATGTCATGGGACCTTACCCACCGATGAAAACTCGCCAGTGTAGGTTCATCCTGACTGCTACAGATTTCTTCTCCAAGTGGGCAGAGGAAATTCCACTCAAGGAGGTCAAGTCCAGTTCCATCGTCTTCTTTGTGAGCTCCAACATCATCTACCGATTTGGAGTCCCTCACACTCTCCTCAGCAATTACGACATGAACTTCTGTGTAGCTGAGCTGAAGAAATTTTACTCTTCGTACAACATCTGTTCTAACCATACCTCCCTCTATCATGCAAAAGAAAATGGATAGATCAAGGCATTCAAAAAAACCCTCTCTAAAATTCTACAGAAAATGGTTGGTCAGAATAAGAATATTTGGTCGAACAAGCTCCCCAATGCCCTCTGGTTTTATCGGACAACGACTCGTAATTCCACCCTGGTGACCCCATACTCCCTAGTGTATGGTACGGAAGTCATCATGCCTATCAAAATTCAATTTCACTCATTGCACATAACTGTCTATGATCAGCAAGCACCAGATCGAATAGTTGAGATCTATATGGCCAAGTTAGAAGCACTTGATGAGAACAAACTTCATGGCCTTCACAATCTGGAGAGGCATCGGAACAAGATAGCTAGATCTTTCAACAAGAAAGTTTGCCTCCGCACCTTCCTGCAAGGCGACTTGGTATTGTCTCTAAGAACACCAATGATACTCAGTAGGAAACCACCCAAGTTGGAGCCCAAATGGGAAGGACCTTACGTTATTCAAAAGGTTTACTCCAATGGAGCACACTCCCTGGTTACAATGGATGGTGAGAATATAACTCCTCCCACCAATGCCAAGTTCCTCAAGCAATACTTTTCCTTAGTCGTACGGTCCCGCATGACCTTAAACTGTCCAGTCTTACATGAACTTAAACCGTGAAACGTCCCGCATGAAATTAAACTATATTTTATCTTGCAAGACATTAAACTACATCTCAAGAACTACATATGGATTGATTCCCATCCACATGGGATACATAGGAATGCTCAGATTCATCGTCCTGAGTCCGTCCCCACACTCTTCTTGTTTGGCTACCCCTCCTGGGTGTAGTTCCCTCAGAGGATCCCATGTGAGGTGATCTATGCCTCTTTAGACCCACTGGCAGTAAGATTATGAAGGTCACACTATGTGCCCCTCCTCGTTCTTCTAATCCTCCCACATCCTCACCGCATGATGTTTAACCCAGGCATTTTTTCTGTTGTCCCATACCCAAGATCCAAGGTCTTCCCTTGATTCTTGCCTCACAAAGGTTACATGACTTGGATGATGTGTCTTGAATCTGGTCAACAACCATCCTTTTTCATTGTCCCCACCTCCATGTGTCCCAGACATGGCGTGTATTGATTCATTCTTCCCTGTTGTCTCTTCAGATGGTGGTTCCTTATGTAATGAGGAAGGACTGATCCTACTCCTTGTTTCCCACACCGAGCATTGTTTACGTGGGATTAGGAGTTATGGTAAGGAGATACCCATATGAGTGCCATACGAACAAAGATGGCCGAGACACCCAGTCTCAGGTCCCTTCACCTTTTCGGCCCCCTGGCCTAAGTTCTCATTTAGGACTGTGTGGTGTGGTATGGACTCACATCATCATTCACGTCAAACTATTTTTCCATGCCACACATCCCCCTTTGAGGCATACCTCCCTCATATTTTCCCATGCATATGGCGTTAAACTAGGCATATACGGTCCGAGCTCTATGACCATAAACTAAGATCACCAACGTCGAACTGCAAGAGGGATATGACATTTGGTTCGTGGCTTAGCCTCAGGTTCCCCGGTCTTCTCAGGCTCCTGGCCCCAGTTCCCACTTAGGATTGTATAGTTTGGTATGATATTATGTCCTCATTCACATCGGGTTACTCACTGTTCCGTACACATCCCTCGTTAGGGCATCCTACCTTTATCCCACGTCTTTTCTGCATGACGATAAACTGCACATCTTCCTCTTTTAAGAACTATGTGTGGCTTTATTCCCATCCTTATGGGATACTTAGGACCACCTGAATGTCTATTCTTCAGGTCCAGCCCCATATATTAGAACCCCCTATTATCATTCCCCCCAACCTGCGTCCTTCCAGGAAAGGGGTATATGGTATGGCTTCATGTTCCTCTTCATTTGGGCTTTCATTATATTTCACATCTGAAGGGACCCCAAGATGGCATGGATGCTCGGCCTAAGGCCCCTCTTAAAATTACGATCCAACATTCTTGAGGGTTTTAAACAACAAATTGATACAAATCCCATGTTGCGAATATGGTTAGGGGTCGACGCTCATCTGTTGTTCCCATTTCAGGTCACACGATATGGATGCTGTGTTTTGAACATGGTCAACAGTTATCCTTAATCATTATGCCAACCCCACTTCAAGCCTTAAATTTTGGTGACATGATTCACATCATTTTCCACCCCACCATGTCCAGGCAGAATTTCGACACTCCTGGCGCTATCCTTGAGTGCATATTTTCACAATAGGAGGACAAAACCATGGTAAGGAATTCTTCGGGGCTCCGCACCAATTTTCCCCTTTCATACATTCCATGTATTGCAAAGATATCCTCCACCCTTTTTTCCTACATAGAGTTCGACTCACGTGGGCTTAGAGATTTGATTGAGGTCTGTGCCTACATGGAAGGGTTCCACTTCTCCATGGTCTGAGCTATAAGACTTTAAACTAATAACTCTTCATACTTTCTATCTTAGAACTACGTCTAGCTTGATTCCCATTCTTATGGGATACATAGGAACGCCCGAAAATCTCATCTATGGGTCCAGCTCAACTGTGAGATAGTCTCTCCTATTCTCTAAGCTATACTGGCCCCTCAGCCTGAGGTTCCTTCCCCAGAATCGTGTGTGGTGTGATGTGGACCTTATCCTCATTCACGTCGGGTATGATTTATCACAACAGGCACATTCCTTTTAATGTACAAAACATATTTGTCCCACATGACTTTAAATTGTTGAGTCTTTATTGAACAACGTTAAAATGCATGGTTGGTCCCATCACATGACCTTAAACTATGATATTATCGTCCTGGACGCATGATAAAAAATGGAACTACATTGTGATGACCACACCAGAGGGGACATCATGTTGGGTATTGGTCATCCACCATACCATTTTTCAATGCCAGCATCTGTCTTGATTCATTTGGTGACACCGGGATCCCCAATTCCTCAGTTTATCGCTTAAAAACACATATAACCTAAAGGACAAACAAGATCTATTAAATACTGCTTCTTTATGTGCAAGGGCTAGACCCGCACGACCTTATCATCCATGGCACTGGTACCTTGTCGTTCCTTTCCCAAAACTATGTACGGCTTGATTCCCATTCTTATGGGATACGTAGGAATGACCGTGTACCTTGTCTCGGGCCCAACCTAACTTTCGTTTTCGGTCCCTCGACCTAAAACCTCCCCAAGTAAAAAATGGTGATATGGACTCCAGGTCCTCATTCACATTGGGTTGTATAATTAAATCACCATGTGTCTCCCGCATTTCTTACCATCCATGGTCCACGATCTATGACCATAAAATAAGATCACCCTGTGTCCTTTCCACAAGACGTTAAAATACACGACATCCTTTCAAAACTATATACGGATTGATTCCAATCTTCATGGGATATGTCGGAATGCCCAGGTATTATGCCTTTGGGTCCAACCCCTAGGAATCGTAAGTCCTATTCCCCCTCTTCTTTCGGCCCCTTGGCCGAAATTCATTTGGGGAACCCTGTAACTGCAGCTCTACCCTGAACAAGTTCGGGATGCCCCATGAAAATGATGGGATGCGTCAGTTTCATTACCAGATAGGTCATGTCTAGAAGTAAGAATGATCCATGATCAGACCAGTACTTCCACCTAATGTGTTTCCACCACGGTGGAATAATTTCAAGAGTGTTGGAATCCATTTGAACAAACCTTAGGTCTACACTCCATGCTTCACATTCCCTTTATTTGGACACTTGTCCCCTTTCATGTCTAAAAGAACCCCCTAAAGGTATGGATGCTCAGCCTATGGCTCGCCTACTATCCCGGGCCAATGTTTTGGAAGAAAAATGAATGACATTTCAGGTCAGGCCTCATGTTTCGAACATGGTAAGTGGTCGGCCCTCATTTGTTATCCCCATTTCAGGCTAACACAAGAAGGATACTATGTTTTGAACACGGTCAATTGTTATTCTTCATTGTCACGCCATCCCACAATTTTCGAGCCTTGGGTATCATGATTCACATTTTCCATTATCCCATGTTCGGATTAATTATAACGCCCATGATGTTACCCCACTTATGTTCTAGATCACATTGGAAAGACAACACGTCAATTGTTCTGACGTCCTCATCCTCCAATCAAGCCTCTCCCATTTCTTCTTGGAAATACGAGTTGGTTTTTCAAAAATTGGATGCCCGAATCTTGGTTGGAACTCCTATATTCAAATGAAGTAATAGCACGAGCATACCTTGTTTCTCACATCGGGCACAACCCACGTGAGCTTAGGAATGGATTTCTATTTATTTCAGGATTGTGGTTGGAGTGCATTAAAACAAACAAACAAGTAAATAAACCTATCCATACATTAAGTTCAGGACAAGAGATAGTAAAGAGAAATGAGTTTACGAGTTTGACTAAAACAGGGCCCTTAAGGATTAGCATATTGGATAGATCACTCCAACACTACTACCTTTTGGCTTGTAGCCTCCAAGATTGCTTCCCGCCCCCTGAGAACCCTCTCTTCATCAGTGGCCGCAATGTGCAGTTCACTAACCCTAGACTGTGCTTGTGCCTGTTCAGTTTGAAGTTTAGTCATTTGGTGACTCGCTTCCACTAACTACTCTTGGGCGTCCGCCAGCTGGGCCCTCAATTTCTCAACAAGCTCAGAACAGTTTTCAATGAATACCTCCTTTTCTTTTGTCTGATCTTTAAGGAGCCTGATATCCTGCTCCGCCTTAAGGAATGCTTGGGTATGTCCTGACTCTTTATGACAATGGGAAATGTTGGAGCGTCGACTGCTCTCACGTATAATCTCAGCCATATAGTCGCGGACTATCGAATGAAGAAGTTGATCATCCACCCCTCCAGCATAGAGAAAATGCAGCCAGGTGTGGAGGGACCCCATCCGTTTTAGCCATTATGTCTGAGGCTGACTGAGAAAGTGCTTGATACACTTCCACCCCTTACACCACATCATACGGCTCTCATCAGCCGCCTCCGAATCAGAATCGTCTATCTCCTCAGGATCTGCAGGCTGATAGTTGGGGAAAGCAGCCAAGAGATCAGCGCCATGGTCTTCTTAGGGTATTCCTCCCAAGGGGTTAGTCTATTCAACGTTTGGGTGAACTTTCTCTCTTGCCTCAGTCTCAGAAGCTCCTTCACTGACTTTAAACCCCACCCCAATGTTAATGTTGCTGATATCCACAACTCTCTGCTCATAATGTGCCCGGGATGGCTCGGTTTGGGAAGTGTGCTCTAAATGGGCCGACATATTTTCCATCGGAACACTCGCAGATGGTATGGATTTGGTGGTCTGTTGAGCCTCCAAAGTCGTGATTACTGTAAAAATAGTGAACACCCTAATCAGCTGGGATCTCTAGTAGCCAATACAAGTGTTTAAGTGATAAAACATACAATAACTTGACACATCGGCCTCCGTCATTCCCGTTGCCGCAGGAGCTATCATAATGGGAGATCCCTCAGCACTCGTTAGCTCAATAATGGGTGTCGGCTCCCCAACTTGTTCCATCGGCACCTCCCCCCTTTGGATAGAGCATTTTGGTCGACGCCAATATTCACCTGAGCAGGAAAAATAAATCCGATTGAAATTATAAAAAGGAAGGGGGAGAATGGGGAGGGGAGGATGGATAAGGAATGAGGTATGCCTCAAGTAGCTCATCTATGTCCACATCAGAGAAAAAAATCTCACCACTCTCCCAAATACTTCCTTTGTGGGCCGTCCCATGAGACCCTCCACCTAAGAGCTCCTCTTCAGCTTCCCCTACTTCTTATTCTTCATCCTATCCACCTATCTCCTCTTATGACACACTGCCCCTGGATCCTCATCGTTGTCATCATCCTTGAATGACATCTTTTTAGGATTGTGCTCCTGGTTGAGCATTACCTTCAACAGGAAAGATGGTTCCTCACGCTGACCCCGTTGGCGTGCATATGCATCCATGGTCGTTAAGTACACATTCCAGTGATATAAGATCACCCTATTATCAATCCGAATGAGTCTGACCTCTAGAAGTTGGATTCCATCTCTTATTATCTTTTTCTAGAGGGCTTCGGTTCCCATCGACTACCGTAGGGTCAACCAGGCCGACCACAGCGCCGGGATGGTTGAATCATCGGAAGGATGAAGCAGGTATCTTATCTGCTCCCTGGGAAGCTCCCTGACCACTTAGTGAGCCCCTCTCCACTTGGTGACGGGGGCATGACCACGCCATACGGCATTCCTACTATTATATTCCCGACCTATGCGGGCCTAGTTGCCTGACTTTCTTCTGGCCTTCCCTCCCCAACATCACCATGTCTCCTCTCTCGCCGCCCAGGTTCTACACTGGCTACCTTGAGCTTCCAGAATCTCTTCCTTAAAATCCCCTTAGGTTATTCTATGAACCAATGTTCGAAATATTATGTCAAGAGGCCAACATAAACTCTGGTGGGGGGAAGGGTAATGACATCGCCACAACCTTGGGTTATAAATATCAGCCACATTTGGTGAAGAATGCAGGGATGCCTCTCCTCTCGGACATCTGTATACACTTTCTTCGGCATCCAATGAAGGCATCCAAACTACTTGGAAAATCTTGACAGCATGTAAGGCTTAGAAAAGATCTTCCTGTCAATCCGGGCCACAAGCACCCCACCTCTGATGCTTTGGAAATATTCCCTTTCCTCCAGCGAGCCTTTACCGTTTTCTATCATTTGGCCAGTCGAAGTGGAGAACAGACTGAAAGTGAAATTAGCATGATTGCCGATTTTGATGCTTATCCCCTCTTCATTGAGCATCAAGGGCATGACCCCGGAAATATTCAGCAAGGAAGGTCACAGGCCATTTCCCAGAGGACGAATGGCATTTGGAAAGGTATATCCACCGAAATGAGCCGCGATCCAGCCATGAAGGATCTAGAAGGGACCACAGATCCTCCTCGGTGAACCCCCTCTCGAAATGCACCCCAAAATGGTGTACAAACGGGATAACACAGGGACTCCCAAATTGAACCTCTGATTAGAAGAAATAATGCCATCCATCACCAATATCGCTGGAAGAACTCCCATACTTGCGTCCCTCACTGGTAGGAGCCACCCACTTAAGAAGGTTGCAAGAAATCTAGAATACCGGACGTTCGGGTCCTGACTCTCATTTACAATGAATCCCCATGATTGATATTCCCCCGCCTCTAGGATCCTCCAGTATGATCTGATTTTTCTCCTCTATGCCGCAGTCGGACACCATCTTCCTCGCCCTAGAATCTTGAATTGCAGATCTCTTTGCAAAAATAGGCTGAACTATTTTTTGTAGGTGATGTCCTTTAGAAAGTCCTTGACCACCATCCTCTCTTTAGCCAGCTCCAATAGATGCCATGTCAAGACGGGAGTTCATGATTTGTCTCCCCAGATGTTCCTCATCAGAAGGAATTCATCGTACTAATGCCCATCCAAAGGGATACCCCCGATGCAATGAACATCCCAAAGGGTGATAAAAGCTTCCACATGATGAAGAAAGAAGGTATTAGTGTCAAGGTACCATCAGGTAAATAGCTCTGCCCCAAGTTTATGTTGACAGTAGAAATTGAAATGCGACGTCCACACCACCTCAAATAACCTGATGTGTCGCAGTTCGGCCCCAAACTTGTCACACATCTATCATACCCAATTCACCCAGGCCCATTAACTTGTGAAATTACCTCCAGACCTAAAGTCCCAATCCTACAGCCAACCTTTAGTTTCTTCAGTGACACTCTGTCGGAAAATACTTGTGTAATGGGCCAGATAATCCTCTATGACCAGATTACTTCCCGAAATGGTTCTGGTCCTAGGGTTCAGGACATAAACATCCATATGTCTGGTTTCTCTAGCTGGATGGCCATTGTTAGTGATATTATACCGAGTGAGGTCATCCTCACGGGTCACCCATGACCGCGGTGTGTCGACTTCAAATCCTGGCACGAGTACCTCCTCCAAAAATACCAAAGTCCCATATCGATAAGTTGTAAGACATCACATACTCCTTCTGGGTTGGGGTCAACACATTGAAAAGATTTTGGTTGCTGGATACAATCCTTCGGGTTCCATAAACCTCAGGGTTGGCTATAATCTCAGACCTTCGAGCGACGAATGCATCTTCTCTCTCAGCGTCAGTCTGATTAGCGGTCATCTTCTTCCATAAAAGTACAAATAAATTAGCACAAAAAGAAGGCTATGGTGCGCAGAAAAACCAGGGGATGGCACGAAAAAACTGAGGCACTGGTGTGAAAAAGCCCAGTCTTGCACGTAAAAAAATGGTAGAACTTAGGGAATTATGTGCAACAGAAGTATTATTCACGCAAGGTAGGGAAGCCTTTTCGCACGCGAGAGCTCAAGACTTATCATGCGAGAAAAATCCATACAAACTAAGGGACCTGTGAGGATTTTATAGGCACAGAGAGGGGTTTTCATGCGCGTGAAAATGGATTACATGACTCTTCGAGAATTTACATGCCGAGGATAGTTTTTACACACACCGACCCCAGGTGGATCTACATTTTGGAAGTTCCCTCGGAATCTGACCTTTTCGTACCCACACCGATCCAATTCTGGGGGGGGTATTTGTAGATGCCAAAAAACGCTCAAGGCATAAAATAGGGTGTTTTCAGATAAAGTGAAGGCATATTTCACCTCAGCGATCAATTCCGGGTGGACCGGAATGGCCATGAGAAATATCCAAGAGGTGCACGCAAAAGCTCTCATGCACGCAGAAAACCACGGGATCCGAGGACATTTTCTGTGCATGCACGAAATCCTACGCGCACCGACACCCATCACAAACATTTTCACGTAGGCACAGAATCATTCTCGTCGTCGACCCAAGCGCGTAAACTTTCGTGACCCAAGATCCCTGAATGCCTATAAATAGAAGGGTGCCCCTTCAACTTTCAACGGTTGAAGAATCCAAACCACCTCTAGTGCGTAAAATCCACCTCTTCAGCGTGCTGAAAAATGGCTTTCAGGTGCTGGATTATTCAAAACAGGTCTTCTTAGGGTCTGCCTTCATGCAAGACTACTCGGGTTTGACCCTCACCCAAATCTCTTTAAGTCATGGCCTTTGCATGTAATTAATTCTCCTTGAGCACAAATCATTCCCTTTACATGAAACTCATTCCCTTTGCATGAAAAAAATTAGCTCCCCTTTGTGTGCGAATCTCTCTGATTGTGCACAAACCCTTCCTTTTACGTGCGGCTATACCAATTGCGTGAAACCCTTTCCTATTGTGTGCAAACCTCCAAGACCACTTGCCCCGACCCTTTCTGCGCAACATCTCCATATGTGCACAAGCCTCTCTCCTTGAGCGTACCTTTTTTCATGTGTTTGATGTCCCTCTTCTAGACATCATTTTAGGGTGCCTCTTGCACCCAAAAGATCTACATCACACACCCTTTTCCCATTCAATCTTATAGGTCTGCATGAAGCAATTTCAAAGTCCCTTGGACATTATTTCCTGTTGCATTGCTTTTCCTCATGCTTCTTCTCATAGGAATGCTAACGACTATTGCTTCTTCGCATATCCACTCTAACGTGGCCCCCTCGATGGATCACTCTACAACACCCCATCACCATGACATTACTGATGTCTTCCCTTCCTCAAGGGCATGCGAGTATCAATTATGTAAGTCCAAAGGGGTGCGGAGGGAACCCTCCTCTTCTGAGCTGCAGGACGTTAAACTGCCAAGCATAATCTTCCTTAGCACATGATGTTAAACTGTGACCTCACCCCGTGCCTCCCACATGGGGTGCCCCATCTCATAAATTCTCCATGCCCACTGGTCTCCACGGGAGTGAGATCATTCCTCACATGGAATGAGATCCTCTTTATCAGAGAAGTGTTTGTCTATGGGGAAAGGGAATCCACCTTGGTGTAAGCCCATAGATTTTCTTGCAAGAGGTAGAACCCCCACTCCTCCTCTCTTCTTCCATGCCAAATACTAAAAGGAGAGATGGGGTCAGGGATTTTTTTTATCTCTCACCTCTCCCTTTGGGCTTTGTCGCCACCGGGCCTCCATCCTGGAGTGAGTCCCAATCTTCCTCTCCCTAGGATGAAAACCATGCATAAGCCCTTATTTCCTCTTTGGGCCGCCAACCACGTGTAAGCCCCATTCCACTTCCCAAGAACGCACCTTTCATGATGTGATCGTCAGGTCTTTGCTGCCTCTTGTTTCTCACATCGAGCATGACTCACGTGGGCTTAGAGTAAGCATCGACCATGACATCCTCTGGGTAGCCTATGGTGTAATCCCTACACCCATCCCAAACTATGAGGACTTTTATCCATGATAAGAAAGGGTACGTAGGAAGCCTCCATAAGGTTCAATCCCAACACCCAGTTGTTTTGACGCCCCCTTCACTTCGGTTCAACACAACCACCCGAACTACATGGACTTTGATCCTTGTCAAGGAATGGTACGTAGGAAGCCTCCCTAAGGTTCAAGCCCAATAACCATTAGTCCCGACCATCTTCACGTCATTGTACCAAGCCCCCATCCATAACTATAGGGACTTTGATCCTTGCTAAGGCAGGGTACGTAGGAAGCCTCCCTGAGGTTCAAGCCCAACACCCAGTTGTTTCGACGCCCCCTTCATGTCGGTTCAACACAACCTTTGGTCCTGACCATCTTCACATCGGTGTACCAAGCCCCTTTCCAAAGTAGGTGGAATTTGATCCTTTCCAAGGCAGGGTACATAGGACGCCTCCCTGAGGTTCAAGCCCAACAACCCGGTTCCGACCCACTTCACATCGGTCCACCTTCGCCCCGCATGGCGTTAAACTGCATGCCCCTTTTTCTTCCCACATGAAGTTAAAATGTACCTATTCGAACTATGTAGGATTGATCCTTGCTTAGGCAAGGTATATAGGAAGCCTCCAGGAGGTCCAACCCCATCTAGTAGTAAGCCATTGTGACCCCATTCTGCTGTAAGCCATTGTGACCCTATCCAGTGGTAAGCCATTGTGACCCCTATTCAGCGGTAAGCTGTTGTGACCCCTCCATTGACGGTAACCCTTCACACCCCTATTTGATGGTAAGACATTGAAGCCTATTCAACAGTAAACTGTCATCAGATGAAATACGTAGGTTTGATCCATGTCTCCTAGACAAGGTACATTAGAAGCCTCCTTGAGGTCTAACGTCAAACACTGGTAAACATTGGTGTCCCCCCTATTTGGACCCACATTATTGGTCTGCCCCTCGAGCGTTAGACCAACCCGGGTTTCTAACCATGCATAATCCCTAGCATATCATCGGGTCATTGTCCTATGCGTACACACCTTGATTTTATGCCCCAACCCAGAGATTCTATTTTCTCCAGACCCCATCCATGTGTCCATTCTCACGGGGTGCCTCCTCAGGTGTCCCATCATCCCATCAAACTACACAGACTTTGATTTCCTACCACGGGGATACGTAGGAAGTATCTTCAAGGCTCAAGCATGATATCACCATCATTCTCACGTCGATTCCATAGAATTCTCCCTCCACGTCATTCAACTCTCCATCATCCATTGTGATTCTTACCCGGGCTACCACATCCCGGTAGGATCATGCCAATTCATCTCCTCACTGCTCCTAGCAGCAATCGGGTAACTAACCACACGTTATCCCTAGTATCAGTGCACCCTCCAAGGGTTTCACCCATCTAATCCACTCCAGTCAGTGTTCCGATCAGTTTTATCCATCTCCGCTAGACGTTAAACTCGCGACATACCCTGTGTTAAACATGGGAAGCTGAGGAAAACCTCCGAGACATGCCTATGGCATATAATTCCCCGTATTTGACGTGGGATTACTCGAGCTTCCGCACCCTCGAGAAGCCCTATCATAAGGGGAAGAATCTCAGACGCACCAGTGTCCTAGCGTCCTGACATGCCAGTGATGTCCCAATGTGACTACTCCCCCAAACGAATGTTGTTGTCCTGACGGGACCCCTTGGAATGTCCTGAAAGAAGCAGCATAATTAACCGGCATCCATAAAATCATGGAATTGGGAAGAGTTTCATGAAAAATTTCTTAATCTATAAGAGATACCTGGACTAGGTAACGAGTTCCGAGGAGGAATCCAAGGTAGGAGGAACTGACACCCCATCATCCTATTTTGATCAAGGAGAAAACTTCCCTGAACAGGTGATGGATGCTACTCGCTTTTGGAAAGCGGGAATGCGGGGCAACAAATAGCGCCGTCATCCCCGAAACAGACGGACACATGTGCCCCAGCGAAAGAGTTGTAAACAAGCATGGTGGAGTACCAAAAATCCACAGAACTTACTTATTGTTACCTTAAAAGGACGTTTAAGGTGATTCATCTTTAGACTATGTTGTCACATCTTGTAAAAGATTGTTTAATGGTCAGTGAAGTGATCACATCACTATCGATATTTGACCACCAGGTCAGGGACATAACATTTATCTATTCATCCTGATAAGGGAATAAATATATGACTCATGGTGTGCTAATAATTGGAACCAATATTCTTTAATCCAATGGGAATTACCATATATAAAATGATACCCTGGGTGTTTTGAAGGAAGCGACTTGCTCATATTCAAAGGATATATTTATATGGTTGTACCCTAAGTACCCTTACATAAAGAAAAGGTCTTAGAAACTAGAATTTTCATCAATCAAGAGTTTTATGATAGAAAATAGAAAATAATATTTTGGGAAGTGATGACTAAGGTCCCTGAAATCAATGTAGACCATAATCGCCCATTCTTTTTTCTTTACAGGGACATTATCGGTGAGTTATCTTGGTTATTGTAATTCTCGAAAAAAAATTCCTTTGATCAATTTGTCAAATTTTACCTCTAAAATCATAGGAACAGAGGTTTATATCCTCTTAGAATCCTTCGTTAAACCTCGATGGTCATTGGGTATGCTAATATGGTGTGTAGCTAGATCTAGATTCAGCCCATCTATTTTTGTATAAGTCTAAGAGAAAACATATCAATATTTTTTTTGAAATTAAATATATATCTCTTTTTTCTCAATAGGAATGGTGTAATTGATCAATGTAGGCCTTGGTTCTTTGTTCATTACACGATTTACCTGTCTGAGATCATCAGTAGTGGTGGAGACAGCTTCCTCAAATGCAGAAGTGGAATTCCCAAGGTCATCCAATTACTCTTCTATCTATGAATCTATGGATGAATTTTCTGATGAGGTTGATAATATGAGGGAAAATATGTAACATTAGGGATGAGAGAGGCCATGGGAAGAGACTTTTTTATCCCCTTATGCTAGAGTCATTGTAGAGATATTATGGAGATGATTTTATTTTAGGATACTGGTGGGGATAGAGGGGGATTAAACATATGGGACTAAATCTATTGCCTCAATCAGGTTTATGGGTAGAATATAATCACTATCAAGCATACTCTTTGGATTTATTAGGGTGGTACAAAATCTTCTAGGGGACGAAACCTTTGTGTTGTCATCCACCATTGGTTATTTACATTCACTTTTATAGAAATTGACCTCGGCATATGTGGCTTCACGTGTATTTATGGGGGAACTATCAACATGAAGTATGTTTAACTTTCCATTGATGGGGTATTTTAAACATTGATGAATTGTTAAAGGTATTTCCATGTGCTTGTGAATCCAAGGATTTTTGAGAAGGAAATTGTATGTAGTGTCCTACTAGATAACTATGAACTTAGAATTTCATTTGAGATCCAAAAAATGAGCTATGATCTTGATATTCTTGAGTGGTCATTGCTCACACTTTTCATACCATTGAATGGTCATATTTATTGGGGGATAATACACATTTTATATCCTAAACATCGAAGGGTCTAAATTGGGATGATGTTGATTCTAGAACCATTTTCAATCAGATCCCTTCAAATATCAACATTATTGAGTCTGCCTAAACATATAGGGGCCTGATCTATCCTGGGATGACCACTTCTTGATCCTATTTTGTGAATGAGATAGTGAAATAGAATTTTTATGGAATGGTATCCACTTGATAAACCTCATCCACAAAAAATTATATTATGAAATCATGTGGGATCTAGAGGTCTTCAATGAGTGACTATAATAGTTCATTTAAAATATGGAGAACATTTAGGATTGAGAGATTGGATGGGACAAACAACAACTATTTAAGAATGTAAAACCTTTTTTATAATGTTCAGTACTTCATAAAGTGGGGTTTCTCCTTCTTATATAGCTCAGGATATGAGGTATTTGAGGTATACATGTCTGTTTGTTGGGAAGAGGTCAAGGGAGAATATGGTTCCAGTGGTGTAGATTGTAATGACCTTCACTGTTGTTTGAGGTGATCAGATAATCACACCCCTTCCATTCGATCATGTAGGATAACTGGGTGTGTGAGATCACTGGTGGGTTATTAGATACCTCTATGTCTCTATTGGGATTTATAGAGTGTTTTACCATGGATATCATCTTTATATATATATAAATATATCCTCTATGGGGGCATGGCAAAAATATTATGTCCAAACATACCATTTCTGTCCTCTATATCCTTGATTTTTGTGCATGCAGCCTCATGTTCCCTAAGCAGGTACGAGGAACACATATTCCGAGGAATACTCATCATGGGAGAAGGGGTTTTCCAAGTGTATTTAGTCAACAAAAAAAGATCATATCTTTGTATTATGAGTGTACCAATTGGTGGGGAGGTACCCGAGGTTCAGATATTATAGGGAAGAAATCCATAAGAGTTAGAGTTTGCATCATAGCTAAAAATAACTCTGCATACTTTGCCTTTTCTTGTGTCTGATGGTCATATACACTTCTAAGAGGCACATCTAATGTCACCAACCTTGGGGAAATAACCATTATGGGTCTACAAAACTATTCTCACTAAGTGTCATGATCTCAGTCAACTACCTTTAATGTCATCCAATTTCCAAACATATATCCATGTTATGCCTGAAAATTTTCCAATCACCTTATTTTTATTACTGGGAAATGATTATGAAGGTCACATATATCAAAGAGTTATCTAACAATACCTATCTAGAATCAACCAAGATTTAGAGGGCGTATTTGAATATGAGGAAATCCTAGATGTTACGATCCAGCCTTCTATGGGAAGGACTGTAGTGGGGATGGCCTGGGAGGATAAACTCATTGCGATTTCTGGTCTGTAGAAGCTTGAGTAGGTTATTTCTCATGGATGCAAGGAAATAATTAGGGTATTTATTATTTTGGAGGGATTATGTTTTATTCATCCATTACTCAAATCTAGGGAGAATTTGATCTCTTTTTTCTCTTCTGACGATGAGTGATTTTGTTGTTGTTATCACTTGATCAGAGGCGATGGGTGGTTAGGGACCTACCTAGGTGATTAAACGGGAAATGATGCTTGCTTGAGGGTAACCTTGGAAGTATCTACCTTGAAGAGAATTTTACCTAGGTCGAGGTCATGAGTTTAGACTTGGCTTAGGTCAACCAAATGGAATCTTCGATGAATTGTTCCAAATCCACATAGATATTACATCGGTATCATAGGTGTCTGTAGCTCATCCCAATGATTTTAAACATAGATTTCCTAGTATTTTCTACTATGAGAGAGGGATGATAAGTGAGTTGGTTAATCCTTTAAATCTAGATATGAATTCATAAACCCTCCCATTTTTTCATTTCTTGTAGTTCCTTATGTCATCAATTGTTGTTTTCCTCAGTACAGAGATGAACTATTAAAGTAAATGTTGAAGAAGGTCTTCCAATCCTGTAATAGATCCTACTATAAGACTATTGTACCAAAAAAGGCTGTCCCTATCCATGTATATACAAAACAACACATCTTTGTAACACCCTAAACATCCATGGTATGTTTCCCTTTGAATAATGCAATAGCTTGCATTGTACGCGACTTCAAGATTCTAACACACCACGACCAATCAAACTAGACATTATGAATAGTAATACCCACTTTTTGAAATTTTATAAATTTTATTTTTCAAAATGGACTTCATTTTTGATTTGTAATATCGAAATTATCCTAGGGTGAATTTTTGTTATTTTTCTGAGAACTTCCAATTTTTGATGAATAGTGAAAAATACTAAACATTAATTAAAAACAAATTCTTTAATCAAAATAATTTATAGTGATAAATTATAATATTGAGTGGTTTAAAGTATAATTAGAATATATTTTTACCATTTAATCCAGTTTTGGTCATTGGACATAATTTCACATTTAAACTGGACATAATCAAGTGTCAATCTTTTGATAGTTATTATTTTTGGAAAACACGTTTTTTGTTTTAACAGCGGGAAATAATTTTAAATTAATTTCTGCCACTTATGTGTTTCAAATTTGGAATAATGGATTCCATATTTGGAATCAGGATATCCAAATTGTGTAAATAGGTAACTTTTATTTTTATAAATTATGAATAATTACTTCGGTAAATATTTTATTTACCATGGTTAAAGGGTAAATTAGGTAAATAAGGGTAACAAAATAATATTATAATAATATAAAATTACCCTAACATGTGTCCTAACCCTATTGGATGATTCATGTCCGACCATGGGCATACTTGGGTCGATTTTGGGACCCCATGGAACCACTTGTATGTTATAATGACACTTTATAATAATTAAGTTAAAATAAATACAAAAATGACATAAGCATATATCTTTTAGTAAAACAATTTTTACATAGGGTTATATATGTTATCTCTTAGACTATAAATATTCATTAGAAATATAACAAGATTTAATACATAATGGTATTTTATTTATAATTTTTAGACATTAAATAATTTAATTTATTTATGACACAATGATGATGTAGTAATTACCTTAATAATGAAATATTAAAATAAGTGATATTATAAATACCCAAATAAATTTAATTTGAGACTTTTTATGAATTACACTAATTTTCTAGGTTAATATGACATGTTATTATTTATTTAATTAACTTTTTTCTAAGTAATCATGCTGTTATAATTTTCACAAAAATCAAATTCCAAATTGTGTCAAAATTGACATAAAAGAGTTTTTAAAAAAAATCTTATATTATTAATTGATATTATTTTCCTAACAATATAAGGTTCGGCCAAACAACTTATATAATGATAGGTGTATCATTAATGAACAACTTGGGGTTCTCATGGAAGTATATAGTAAGTTTATTAACCATATAATATAATAATACAAAGAGACATGGTAAATGTCAAACTAATTAACTAAGAGTTAAATCTAAAAGATAAGGTTAATATAGTGACCCAAACCTGTCTAAAACCTATTGGTTGAGTGGTTTTAGACCCATAACCACCTTAGACTCGAAATAAATTACTTTGGAGTAATTAGAAATCTAATATGAATTTATTATAAAAAAATATTTCTAGCTTTTCCTAAGGTACCCCTCACCCCTCTTATAAAAGGGCAACCCCCCTTCTCTCTAATTCACACCTTCAAAGCCTTTTGGTTCGGACAAAACCAGCCCAAATACCCACTAAACTTACCTCACTTCATCCTAGAGGCCTTAGCTTGATCATAAAGTTAACCTAAGGATCCCTTTTGATCAAATCAAAAGGAAGAAATTGAAGAAGAGGTAATAATTTCACCACCCTCTTTCAAGTTCCTTTCTTCTTCCACTTCTTCATTCTTTGTTACTTCCATTATAAAGTAATAACTCCAGTATCTTCTATATAATGTGATGTTATTATAAATATGGTACATCCATATTCATTATTCTATCCATCCTTTGAATAACATGCCACCATACGTGCGTACGTACGACTTACTGTCTCCACGTCGTGGTGTAATTGTTATTCAATACATTATTATTTGGATGGGTATGATAATGATGTGTAATTGATGTAAATAATAAATATAACATGATAATGATTCTGTATATATGATATAACATCCAATTATATATTATTTTAATATCAAAATAATGACATTGTCGCTCGTGCGTACGTACGGACTACCGTCTCCACGAACACGATGAGATTACCCATCGTATCCATTTATGACTAATTTTCATTAGATGATTAAAAATAATTTTTAAAGACTTAATATAATTCTGGATATGAATAAGATACAACCCATCCATAACAAACATGGCTTATGTAACAAAACATATAAAATAAAACGAGTAAGTTAACACCCGAAACAAAGATAATACTAAAATATTATTAACAAAGAAATATTAAAAGATCATATATGATATCATATTAATGTAAATGATTCTTGTATAATTTAATAACAATTATTTCACCATTATATAGGAGGTTAAAGTACCCTCAACCAAGGAAAAGTACAAGGTAAGGGGTTTTCATCTCACTTTTTATTCCCGTGAGATCCATGCTATAATTGCCACTATTTCCTTTTGTGTGGTGTATGTTCTGCCCATGATTGTATTATTTATGTAATATACTTTAACTTCTTTCTATTTACATCTTCATTTTACGATCCTTCTTTCATGGGGTGTATGTTTCGTAAGTTACCAAATCGGTAAGGGTTTATTTCACAATCTCTTCATTATCCGAGGTTGTTTATACGTAATTATCTACTACGACCTCTTTATCATCCACATCCATGTTTCTTAAAAATGTATTTCAACAAATTTTTACTATTTACTGGACTATGGGTTAAATTCATTTATACCCTTGTTTTAATTTTTATAAAATGGGTCAAAAGGAATCTTTCCGTCGTTTTCCAAACAAGGTAGTTTTTAACCTTTTCGACAAAATTAAGGTAAGAATGTTTTTTAACTTATATGGCGGGTGCGGCTATTTTCTGCCGTTATAACATCATCGAAGCTTCACTTACAAGCTTATAAGAATATTTTCAAAATAAAGGTTTTATTTTATAATTATTTTACTTTTAAATGATTTAAAAAAAGATATTTCTCTCAAACAGTTTTGATTTCATCTATGTCAACATCCTTTGATGGATTTTAAGATTATTTGAATTTGATCTATTATGATACATAACTTCCATATTATATTTAAGGTTATGTGATATGTTTGACTGTGGATGTGTTATTTTTATACCATTCATGGTTTATGGATAAAGTATTGACATTTAGTATGCTAGTTTTAATACGAATGTTTATGTTATGTTTAAACCTTTTCATCTGAGGAATGCATTGCACTTAGTATGTGATGGGTGGAGCCCGCTATAGCTCCTCGATGCATCGATAGGTCTCATGAGACAAACTAGTTTCCTGGAACATGGATTTGAGAAAATCGTATTTATAGTCTTGGCACAAGGCCTTGACTATGTGGTTATTATAGTCTGGAATTATGCATTCCATTATTATGAAAGTGGTTATTGATATTGCATGTGATTATTCGAATAGTAGAATATCTATGTGAATAAGAAAATGGAATTATTTGATTTTATATTTTCCATATATTTCTGAAGTTCAAGTTTAAAAGGCTTTTGTTTTAGTTATACATTGCCTTAAATGTTCATGCTTATTTATGAAAGTTTCTTCTATATTGTTATCCTTACTGAACATCTGATCTCACCACATTCTATGTTTTATTTTCCCAGGATGTGAAGAAGTATTTTATGATTGACCTATAGGGAGGTCTGAGGGGATATTAGTGTGGTCTATGGAGAATATGTTGTTGTAGTTTTTCACTTTATGATCTAATGTAAACTTATTAATGTATCTAGTGTTTCCAAGGATACAAAACTAATCGGTCTTTTGAGACTTGATATTTTATGATCATGCCAATATTATGTAATAATGTACTGAATTTTGGTAACTAGGGTCGGGGCGTTACAGTTGGTATCAGAGGAAGTTTAGTAATAAACCATAGAAGCTAGATTTAGATAAAATCTGATTAAAGCACTTATCCCTAAGATAGAATTTGAGGATTACTATAGAAGAAATTCCTAGAATTTTGTATTGTAGAGATTTGTGAGTTTTCCAAGCAATACATCCCTATCTGGATACGAGCAGGTAGAGACGTCTCTGGCATAGATGTACCTAGGGGTAAAACCCAAAAACATCGCTTTGAGCTAGACTCGAATGGAAACTGGTGCACGACAACGGGCCTTTATGTACTCTTGGTTACGACACTCCCGGGGGATATGCTTAGGATAAATCTAAATTTCTTTACAAACCATTATGAAGGGTTTATGAGTATATACTTCCTCAAAGAAAACATTTTTATGATTATCGATTATATCCATAAACTATTCAAATTATGTTAAGTGTTTTACAATTTTGGGATTATGTATTGTGATTCAAAAACAAATCTAGTTTATGCCATTTTTTAGAAATGGAGCCTAGTGGAAGGAATGGAAATTGTATCAACGCACACACTCCATGTAGGGATTTCCCTCCAGCTCAAGATAATTATAGTGGAGCTGGTGATTCAACTGGTGCTAATTAGCTTATCACTATACAGGGACAACTCACTCAGGTTATGAATAATAACCTTACTCGTATGGAGCACCCTGATCTGCAGCGTGGAGGATCAATGTTAGATCGCTTCATGAGGCAACAACCACCAACATTCAATGGGAGTACAAATCCACTAGTAACTGAGAAGTGGATAAATTCCTTAGAGAAAATATTTCAGGCTTTGGGGAGTAGTGAAAGGAAAAAGTTGTCATGGCAGTTTACCGCCTCACTAGAGATGCTGATCAACGGTGGTCATTGATTCAAAATAAAAAAGAAGATGAAGAAGTATCAAGTATGGAATGAAGGGAGTTTAAAGAAATTTTCTTAGAAAAATACTTTCCTCATGACCACCAAGAGGATATGGAAAGACAATTTCTCAGTTTGAGGAAAAAGGAGAATGAGAATGTTGCAAAGTATGAGGCTAACTTTACAAGGTTAGAGAGGCATGAAACAAATTATATACGTAACATGAGGAGTAATATTGATCGTTTAATTGATGGGTTAAAACCATTTCTACATCAAGCATTAGTCTCACAATCCTTCTCGTCATACGAAGACATTGTCTCATGTGGTATCAAGACAGAGAAGTAATTCTCTAAATCATATGATAATAAATTAAAGCAAGAGAAGAAGAGAACGATGGAGCAAGAGACAGATACAGGGAAAAAGGGAAAGAAGGATTTTCCATTATGTGATAATTGTGGGAAGAAACAACCTGGTACATGTCTAAAAGGAATGGAAGTTTGTTACAAATGTGAAGAAAAAGGTCATCAGGCTCATGATTGCAAGGGAAAGAAAGAGGTTGTCAATGTTGAATGCTACAATTGTAGAGAAATGGGTCATTATGAAAATGAATTCCCTAAGCGCCAAGGAAACTTACCTCAGAAAAGTCCAAGGTATTAGAGACAATTTTATACTATTACTACAGTGGAAGTGGAATAATTAATGTATTTGTGTTTTTGGACTCAAGGATTATATTCTGGTTATAAGAATAATATGATATATATATAAGGATTTTACTACAGTACTTTTTGTTTTCATTAAGATTTTAATATGACTAAGGTAATCATATTTTCAGTATGTGACAATAAGAGAAACATTACTTTGTTTGGGGAATCTGATGTTACAATTGATTTTGGAATTTAGATACATTTTATAGAGAGTCTGGACAGAGGTACTTTGGATAACAATAATGTTTGGAATGGATTAAGTTAAACTTTGGATAGTATTGTTTAAGGTTAAAAAAAATTCTTATGATTATTTTTTGAATATTATGATACTATATTTTTAAGAAAAAGGACAACCTGCAGGTCGGGTGATAACCCATCGCGTCGAACAAAGCTGCAAGAATCGAACCTACAACCATAGTGCGACATGCCTTTATTACCTACCGCTAGCCTATAGGAAGTCCCTGGTTATTAAAAAATATTTTTCTTCATTTTAATGGTATGTGTTAATATTTGGAACCTTATACGATTAGGATAAATATAATATTTTTGAGTTCTACTATCTTTTGGAGTGAAAGATGAGTTTGTGGTAGAAATTAGTTGAAGGATAAAATTCTACTTGTCAAGTATATATATATATATATATATTTCTCTTATTCTAAGAAGAAATTTATTCTTAAACTTTAGGGAAGGTATATTAAAACCAAAAATGTGTTATCCTAATACCTTATGTTTTGTTGAAATGATGATATTTTAAATCATCATAGATTGATGGCTTTGAGGCCCTCAATTTTACACTTGTTTGTGATTGATGAACTCAATAACTACCTATAAATATTTACGTTTTCCCTCTAATTACATGTCTATAATTTCCAACAATGTTATCCTATTCGAAATTCTAATTTGGTGGTGACATTCTCATTTCTTTTTCCCTCTTATTAAAACTAAAGTTTATTAACCCTATTTTTGATATGGGTTTTCCACAAAGGTATTTTCTATTATCAACCTTTTATTTTTGAAGAACAATTTGAAATTGAGAGGATGAAATATATTGAATGAGGGTAGAGTGTAACACCCCAAGCTTCCATGGAACGTTTCCCTTTGAATAAGGCAATAGCTTGCGTTTTACGCGACTTTGAGATTCTAACACACTATGGCCAATCAAACTAGCCTTTATGAGTAGTAATACCCACTTTTTTAAATTTTATAAATTTTATTTTTCAAAATGTACTTCATTTTTATATTCGTAATATCGAAATTATCCTAGGGTGAATTTTTGGTATTTTTCTGAGAAATTCCAATTTTTGATGAATAGTGAAAAATACTAAACAATAATTAAAAACAATTTTTTTAATCAAAATAATTTATAGTGCTAAATTATACTATTGAGTGATTTTAAAGTATAATTAGAATATATTTTTACAATTTAATCCATTTTTGGTCATTGGAAGTAATTTCACATTTAAATTGGACATAAACAAGTGTCAATCTTTTGATAGTTATTATTTCTTGAAAACACGTGTTTTGTTTTAACAGCGATAATTAATTTTAAATTAATTTCTGCCACTTCTGTGTTTTGAATTTGGAAAAATGGATTCCATATTTTGAATCAGGATGTCCAAATTTTGTAAATATGTAACTTTTATTTTTAGACATTATGAATAATTACTTCGGTAAATATTTTATTTACCATGGTTAAGGGTAAATTAGGTAAATAAGGGTAACAAAATAATATTATAATAATATAAAATTACCCTAACACGAGTCCTAACCCTATTGGATGATGAATTTCTGACCATGGGAATCCTTGAGTCAATTTTCGGACCCCATGGAGCCACATGTATGTGATAATGACACTTTATAATAATTAAGTTAAAATAAATAAAAAAATGACATAAGCATATATCTTTTAGTAAAACAATTTTTACATAGGGTTATATATGTTATATCTTCGAATATAAATATTAATTAGAAAGATAAAAATATTTCTTACATTATGGTATTTTATTTATAATTTTTAGACATTAAATAATTTCATTTATTTATGACACAATGATGATGCAGTAATTACCTTAATAATGAAATATTAAAATAATTGATATTATAAATACCCAAATAAATTTAATTTGAGACTTTTTATGAATTCCACTAATTTTATAGGTTAATATGACATGTTATGAGTGATTTAATTAACGTTTTTCGAAGTAATTTTGCTGCTATGATTTTCACAAAAATCAAATTCCAAATAGTGTCAAAATTGACATGAAAGAGTTTTTAAAACAAATATTATATTATTAATTAATATTCTATTCCTAAAAATCTATGGTTCATCCAAAAGACTTATATAATGATAGGTGTATCATTAATGAACCACTTGGGGTTCACTTGGAAGTATATAGTAAGTTTATTAACCATATAATATAATAATACAAAGAGACGCTTTAAATGTCAAACTAATTAACTAAGAGTTAAATCTAAAAGATAAGGTTATTATAGTGAACCAAACCTATCGAAAAACTATTGGTTGAGTGGTTTTAGACCCATCCCCACCTTATCCTTGAAATAAATCAGTTTGTATCCATCAGAAACATGATATGAATTTATTATAAAATAATATTTCTAGCTTTTTCTAAGGTGCCCCTCACCCCTCTTATAAAAGGGAACTCCCCCTTCTCTCTAATTCACACCTTCAAAGCCTTTTGGATCGGCCTAACCCTGCCCAAATACCCTCTCAATTTCCCTCACTTCATCCTAGAGGCCTTATTTTGATCTGAAAGCCAACCTAAAGAGCCCTTTTGATCAAATCAAAAGGAAGAACCCGAAGAAGAGGTAATAATTTCACCACCCTCTTTCAAGTTCCTTTTTCTTCCACTACTCCTTTCTTTGTTACTTAAATTCTAAAGTAATAACTCCCATATCTTCTATATACTGTGATTTTATTATAAATATGGTACAACCATATTCAGTATTATATCCATCCTTTGAATAACATGTCACCATACGTGCATACGTACGGCTTACCGTCTCCACGTCGTGGTGTAAGTGTTATTCAATACATTATTATTTGGATTGGTATGATAATGATGTCTAATTTATGTAAATAATAAATATAACATGATAATTATTCTGTATATATGATATGAAATCCAATTATATATATTTTTAATATCAAAATAATGATATTGTCTCTCGTGCGTATGTACGGACTACCGTCTCCACGAATGCGATGAGATTCATTCCCCATCGTATCCGTTTTAGACTAATTTTAATTATATGATTAAAAATAATATTTAAAGACTTAATATTATTCTGGATATGAGTAAGATACAACCTATCCATAAAAAACACGGCTTATGTAACAAAACATATAAAAGAAAAGGAGTAAGTTAACACATGAAACAACGATAATACTAAAATATTATTAACAAAGAAATATTAAAAGATCATATATGATATCATATTTATGTATATGACTCTTGTATAATTTAATAACAATTATTTCACCATTATATAATAGGTTAACGTACCTTCGAACAAGGAAAAGTACAAGGTAAGGGGTTTTCATCTCACTTTTTATTCCCGTAAGATCTATGCTATAATTGCCACTATTTCCTTTTGTGTGGTGTATGTAATGCCCATGATTGTATTATTTATGTAATATAATTTAACTTATGAGTATTTACATCTTCATTTTATGATCCTTCTTTCATGGGGTGAATGTTTCGTAAGTTACCAAATCGGTAAGGGTTTATTTCATAATCTCTTCATTATCCGAGGTTGTTTATACGTAATTATCTACTAGGACTTCTTAATCATCCAAATCCATGTTTCTTAAAAATGTATTTCAAAACATTTTTACTATTTAATATACTATAGGTTAAATTCATTTATACCCTTTTTTTAATTTTTATAAAATGGGGCGAAAGAAATCTTTCTGTCGTTTTCCAAACAAGGTACTTTTTAACCTTTTTGACAAAATTAAGGTAAGAATGTTTTTTTAACTTATACAGCGGGTGCAGCTATTTTCCTCCATTATAACATCATCAAATCTTAACATACAATATTATAATAATATTTTCAAAATAAAGGTTTTCTTTTATAATTATTTTACTTTTAAATGATTTCAAAAAAAGAGATATTTCTCTCAAATAGTTTTGATTTCATCTATGTCAACATCCTTTGATGGATTTTAAGATTATTTGAAGTAGATCTATTATGATACAGAACTTCCATATTGTATTGAAGGTTTTGTGATATGTCTAACTGTGGACATGTTATTTTTATACCATTCATGGTTTATGGATAAAGTATTGACATTTCGTATGATAGTTTTAATACAAATGTTTATGTTATGTTTAAAACTTTTCATATGAGGAATGCATTGAACTTAGTATGTGATGGGTGGATCCCACTATATCTCCTCGATGCATCGGTAGGTCTCATGATACAAACTAGTGTCTTGACACAAGGCTTTGAAAAAATATTATTTGTAGTCTTGACACAAGGCCTTGACTATGTGGTCATGATAGTCGGGCATTATAAATTCCATTATTATGAAAGTGGTTATTGATATTGCATGTGATTATTCGACTAGTAGAATATCCATATGAATAAGTAAATGGAATTATTTGATTTTTTCTTTTCCATATGTTGCTGAAGTTCAAGTTTAAAGGTCTTTTGTTTTAGTTATGCATTGCCTTAAATGTTCATGCTTATTTATGAAAGTTTCTGCTATATTGTTGTCCTTATTGAGCATCTGAGCTCACCCCTTTCTATGTTTTATTTTCCTAGGTTGTGAAGACGTATTTTATGATTAACCTATAGGTATGGTTTTAGGGGATATGAGTGTGGTCTATGGAGACTATGTTGTTGTAGTTTTTCACTTTATGATGTAATGTAAACTTATTAATGTATCTAGTGTTTCCAAGGCTACTAAACTAATCGGTATTTCAAGGCTTGATATTTTATGATCATGCCAATGTTATGTAATAATGCACCGACTATGGGTAACTAGGGTTGGGGCGTTACATCTTGGTCACCTCCTATTGATCTTGATGGCCCATCATTGGACCACATCAGGACAAAATGTTTGTGAGATGATGTTCTGGGTCTCCTGAACTATCAAAGGTGGAGAAGGTAGGATTACCAAAATTGGGTGGGGGAAAGGTTTCATCCACCCAATGAAGATATAGATTCCCCTTAGACTACATAGGTGCACATTTCCCTTCAATGGATTCCATTTAAGAAGCCATAGACTGGATAGTGTTGGTAAATTATAGAGGTACTACTGTATGAGCTACCTCCCATCTATAGGGAGCAGGTGGGTTTTATAGAAGCTACTATTGTTTCCTATTCAATATGGCATAGATATTCTCATGTATGAGTTGGGTGTAATGGTATCCTATTATGGGATCCATTTTTACGAGATGTTATCTGGTTTATAGAAACATCAAAATTCAATGTCAGAAATGTGTTCTCATTACTTCGAGGGGCCTAGTTGAAATATATTTTGGACATACACTCCTCTCATTCTTGATTTATTAGAACCATTAAAGTTGGAGAATTACACTTTAGTGACTAAATGGATCAGGTATTACCGGGTCACCTAATTTCTTTAGTGGTTATGACATTACATGACACAATATTTGGGGAATTATAATATTATAGGGGTGTAGTAAAGTGGAATGAACCATAATTTCCCAATCGTTGAATACAGATGTGAGAAAAGGCTTTGGATATCGGTTGTCAAAGAGTTTTGATACAATGGAAGAAATCATGCTTTAGATTTACACTGTGCATTTCTGGTTTTGGGTCTCGGGCCATGGAGATAATATCTAGGTCTAGTTGACTATATAGTATCTTGATGGTCTAATGGTGACCCTCATATCTTGGATAAGGGAGGTGTCTAGCCTCTAATAGCTGATGAGTTGTGGACATGTTTTGGAATTGATACAAAATGCACAATTTCTCTAGCTCATCTAGGATCTCATTGTTAGAATTATCATGGGTCCAAAACATGGTGGGGATGTTGTTTTTAGACAAATATTTCCATATATTAATTTCATATTCCTCTCACCAGAATCCCATGCCTCCATCTGTTCAGACCAAAAATATTTTTTCTTGGGATCACCTAATGACTAGTGCGGAGTGTTTCTAGTAGCTAATGGGGAACTATATATAGTTGAACTAAATGGTTTGAGAACCTATATATACATTTTAATATGAGTTTTCAACACATCTATATCCAGATGTTTCTGGGAAAGGAGAGTATTTCCTTATTCGTGGTAGATATAAATATGGGAAGGTTGACCATGAATAATATTAGGAGTAGAGTCCCTTCAATACATATCCAAAATTCCATGATGAGGACTATTTTAGAAATGATCACCTTATCCTTTATTTGAATAGTCGACCAAACCTTGGGGTGTTGAGAATGTGTCTGAAAAAATATCAAGGACATTGGCATTGAGTTGTTTACGGATATGAGCCACATTCTGAATCATGGACATAATATGACAACCTTCCTTTTGGGATTGTGTGGGGATATGACTTCAGAGTATGATGACCACTGAAATATGTTGATAATGCTCTGGTGCTACAAGAATATAAGGTCCCTACTGAGAAGCTACTAGAATAATCCAACAATAATATTGATTATTGGTAAGAATATGATCCATCTCTGAGGAATGTGATACTCTCACTTATAGAGACTTAGATAGAAAGGGTGTATCAGTCTAATCCTGATGCTTTAGAGTATTCCCCAACCTTTTTCGATAAGAATATTACCATGTCCCAAGGAATGAGCCACTATAACATGGTGATCCCCAGTTGGAAAGGGAATATGATCTTAGTCTTTATATGCAATACCTATTGGAAACTTCCAAATGGACCTCCAAAATGGGATAAGGGATATTAGACTCCTCTTGTATGGCCTCTGAAGGATACTAGTACAGTCGTTAATTAGTGGAAACTGGGATATGATCCTGGCTTCTGTGAGCTACTAGAATATTCCACGTAGCTTCCCTGACATGAATATGAGCATGTACCAAGCATTTTCTAATCCCACATGGTGATAACTAACCAAAATTGGGATATAATCCCGATCCTGAGCCTTTAGAGTATACCACCAATATTTTTCGACAAGAATATGACCCCTTCTTAAGGCATGTTTCAGTCTCACTTGGTGAGCCTCAGCCAAAATGGGGATATGATCCCAATCTTGAGACTTGGGAATATGCAATTTTTCTTTTTCAATAGAAATGTTCTCCTATATCAAGGAATGTTCCACACTCACCCAGTGAGACCTGGTTGGAATGGGGATATGACCCTGGTTCAATTCCTCATCCTTTACCAGAATATACCAATAACCTATCTAGACAGGAGAAAGAATGTGAAATTAATCAATTGAAATCACTTGTTTTTTCTAACTAGAGTTTTATGCTGCACATGCTATAGGAATAGGAATATGAATCTATCATTAAATCTGTAATAGTATGGGAATACAGTGGAGAAATTATTTAGTTATTTCAAAGATAGAGTGAAACTTTAGCAAAGTGTGAACATAAATGTAAGTGTAAATTTTTTTGTCTCTAATATATATTGGAATATATCTTCAAATGAAGAGGGGATATGATCCCAATTATTTCATACTTTCTTAATTGGAATATGCTAATGGGATTCATGAGCAGGGGTAGGGATAAGAACTTTCCTGTTTCTTGTTATAGGAATATGCCCATATACTTATTCTGAGTGAGAAGGGATATGAGCCTACATACTGGACACTTACAGAATATGTTAGTGGGATTCATCAGTGGAAGTGGAAATATGAGACCACTCCTAGTTATCCAGATATTTCGGTGCTAGAAGATTCTTCTTTATCGTTCATTCATGGGTGTCAAAGGGAGAAGGGTGTCTGGTGGTACCCTCAGTAGGAGACTGAAGGGAACCATCAAGAGGGCACTGGAGATGATGGTTTACAAGGGACCTAATTTGTGGCCCATGAACCAGAAGGGATTCATAATTGACTCCTTGGTCCACCTTCACCAGATACCGAAGGTGGTGATTCTTGTGCTACATGGATAAGATTACAAAGCAGTTGGTGGTGATAAAGAGAACCACCGGCTATTATGTATCTTTATTTAGATGATGACGACTTGTCAATATTAGTGTTTGGATTCCATTTCATTAAGTGTCAAGTGTATTGATTTTACCATGTAGATGGTATTTCTAGACCATTTCATTCACCACATGACACTGAAGATTATGGGAAGGTGATATCATTCAATGACGCACATGGGTTATGACCATAGATGATTTTCCAGAGCAGTCAATGAATGAAGAAATTATCTCATATTAGGTGGGTTTTGTGAGAGTAGTATCTATAGTCATAATGAAAATAAGGAACACAGTCATTGATCAATAAAACATCATAGGCATGATATGTGATCAATCATATAGGCATGGGTAAATCAATTTTCCTTTCTTGTTCTAGTCAGGTCATTCTACTCGCATGGACTTGTCACAATAAGGATGGAATTATTTCATGAGAACCCTATCTTCATTTTATATATTCATGATAGTATTTAACTTCTATTAGTGTGTATTATTTGAGAAAAATCTACCAACACGTGGTAAACTAATAATTATATTGTTTGAGAGATTCAAAAAAAGTTCACCATTAATGTTTCATATGAAAAGATAAAACTACTGCATATTTATTTTAGTTCGATAGTTGATTGAGGGGGGTTATATATCTTATACAATCATTCACATTAGGTTCAATATATTTTTTTCATTGGAAAAGATACAACTTCAATGTATTTGATTTAGCACGATGATTGATTGTGGGGGGTTCAATATCTTTTACAATCATTCACATCAGGTTTTCCATTATTTTTCTTAATGAAAAATCCCAATGGTTCCAACAACCATAACTGGGTACATACCTTCTTTCCAAAGATAGGTAGTCAATTGGGGTTACAGACCCAATGTCACTTAGGAACTCATATTATTTGAGAGAATGGGAGGTCAGGGTGATATTTCCTAGGGGGATTGTTTCCTACTCTGAGACACTCCTATAGATTTAAGACTTTTTCTTGAAACAATTTCTAATCCCAATACAAAATTGGATACCTTAACAAAATGATCATGTTTTATATCCCTCTATATTAAAAGTTATGTCTTTTAATGAGTGTATATAGAAAAGGTTATCCATCCATTTAACCTTAAAATGTATCTTCTTATATGTTGAAGGTATATAAATGGGTGCTTTAGTGTTTTTTTCATCCAAAATAGGTAATTAATATTTCATGGATGTGGTTTATCCATTATGAGGAATCCTACATATCCTAATAATAATAAGAATCAATACCTATGTAGTTTTTTAAACTCATGAAATTTAACATCATGATAAAATGATATATATGGGGGCACTTAGGAACCATATAATTGAGCTTGAGCATCAAGGAGGCAGCCTATGTATATTGGTTATAGTAGGAATCAAAATCATCGTAGTTCAGTCACACCATTGAGAATTACCCGAAGGTGGATTCCCTTAAACGAGAGTAGTAATATCGAGTCACTAATTATGGATTAAACAATGAGGTTACCCTATATGTTAGAGATTCAGAACACATGTTATGCGACCATTTAAAATCTTTAAACCCATGTGATCCATTCTCAGTGTGAGAAACAAGGGATATAATCTAATCAACTTCACTGTATATGGGATAAGGCTTTATGTGCTGGGATAACCCTTTGGATTTTTAATATGAATCTCAAGCTGTATGAATGTGTCCTATATATCCTAGTTATGGAAATAATCATAGTTATCATCGTTTATTTATCTCCCCGGCCTATTGGTGGATGAGGAAGAAAGATTATCCTATGGGATAGATTGGGTTATGATGTATGAAATGTAATATACATGGGGAAAATCTGCACCAAAGTGGATTTTTATTTGATATCGAGCCTTATAAATGCATCCTACATAACCTAGTTATTATAGGAATTAGAGTTATCATTGTTAATTTTATCAGGTCTTACACATTAAGGTTTCCTTTATATATCCAATGAATAAGATTATCATGTCCTGAGATGTTAGCTTGACATGGAATGATTGTTTTCCTAATATGTCTGTTATTTAGACATGTTTGAGGATGATTGAACATGTACTAGAGATGTTTTAATATGTCTTGTGATAAACACATGATCCAGTTTGACTTTTTTGGAGGACATCGTATGATCAATGTTGACATGTCCGAAGGGTGTTTTGAGACTAGATAAAGTATGTTTAAAGAAAATTATATGATCTAGGATGAGATATCTGGAGGACATTTCATGAGATGGATGTTATTCCAGGAGGCCATCGCAAGATAATGACTGACTTGTCATTTTGGTTGTTGCAAGACCTAGATGAGGATGTCTGATCACAATCACATGATCCAGACTTGTTCAGAGGATGTCACGTGATTTGGATGACTTCTCCTGGCATCACTGCGATACCTAGATGACATGTCTTGGTGCCACCGCATCACATGGGCGACCTTTCTAAAGGGTGTTGCAAGACCTAGCTAAGGATGTTCAAACATGACTTGGTTTCATAGTGAACATATCCTAAGGCAATCACATGATTAATGTTGAAATGTACAATGGTTATCACATGGCTTGGATGACTTGTCCTAGTGACATCTCAAGACCTATATGACATGTCCGGGTTTCACCGAATAAATTGGGTGAAAAGTATGGAAGACATCACAAGATGAATTTGGATAGCCCATGGGACTTCACATGACTCAGGAGGCATGTTGGTAGGTCATTATGAAACTTTCTTGACATGTATGGAGGTCATCACATGATCCAAATGGCATGTCTTGGTAATGTAGTATGACTTGAGTGACATATCCCAGTGTAATAGCATGATCTGGGTGAGTTATGCAAAGCTCATGGAGATCAACGAAACTATCTTCACATAACTCTCCCATATTTAAGTCATTATTACAACCTTTATTGCATATGTTTGTTAGGTTTTTCCTATGTTAGATTATTTTAGGTTTTCATGAACCAACCGACATGCGGGACCTACTTCACATGATTTTGATGACACTATTGAAGTACTTTTTGTGATCTATGGGTGATCATGTGAAGTTCCTATGCATTCTATGTGATCCCTTAGCTTGTTCACCAAGCTTTTACCATGTATAAGACCTTTACGACCATATGACTGGCTACTCCAAGAGGTATACTCCGTATGCAACCAATCATGGATGTTTAGGTGTGAGTTTATTGTTTTTTTGTGATATGGGTGGGGGAAATTTATATGCCTCACCATAATAGTTATATTATACCTTTTGTAGCACATATCTTGTATTTCCAGGTTGGAGTTGGTGGATGGATTTGGTGTTACATGATATGCATGATCATACTGTGGGTCATTTGGGGGGAATCACATGATGATAAACGACCAAAGTAATATTTTGACCTTTATACATTTATTATACCCTCTATAATCAAATTGATTTAGTCTAACCATATTTACATACTAAGGGATTTGAAAAAGGTTATGATGACATGTCAATGATTATTCATGAGATCAAGATACCTATTGGAAGGATTTTATATGATTGAAGACAACATGTTTGGGGTCTTACCCAAGATAATGGTTGCTTGTCATGGGGCCTTCATGAGATCAATATAACACACTAAGGGGTGTTTTTCATCATAATGGATTGTCATGGGGGGAACTTATGTGAACAATTGTGATCACCCCAAGTCATATGACCCTTTTTAAATGAATTCCAGTGCTTCTCCTTCCACAAAAAGTTCCCATTATTTCCCCTTTTATTTATATATTTATTTTACAAGGGATGAAGATCTTGTGAAGTTGTGTGAGTTTTGTGGTAGAAAATAAATATCCTCTTATGTGATGCGTCATGAGAAAAATAATGGGTCTTGTGGTGATGTGGTTGATTTTTCATGGAAAACCCTTCTACTTGCCTTTGGAGCCGATAGAGGAAACATCAAATCAGATGGACATGTTCAAGACCCTTCTTATGATGAAGGTGACATACCAGCAGTCTCTTTAATGACATGGTGGACATGTCACCAGGGATTTTGTGGTGTCTTGAGAACGCTATGGGTGAATTACATGAAGATCAATGAATTCATAAGGCCTTCATCTTCTACATATTTTCATATTTATTTTATAATGTTATTAGATAATTTTCATGTTTTCACAGGTTGATATGTGTGTAGTGCAGAGGAACTTTCCTTGCAACCTCTTCATGATCAATGAGTGTCTTGTATGCCTTCACAAGGACAAGGGGAGTGTTAAAGGGGATCTGTGTGTTCTATAAAAAGGCACGTGCTACACATTCAATGTTCACATGATTATTTTAATGTCATGTGTTAGAATTTATTTTATAAGTTTACATGATCTACGTGATCTTGGACACATTCTCTTCCTTTGTTTTGAGGAGAAAATAGTACCCATGTTTTGGTTATTTATTTCCTTATATATTTTTTGATTCTCATTTGGAGGGAATAAACAAATTCAAAGGAGGATTTGGGGGAACCAATGAAATATTTTAAGAGATACTTCAACTTTAATTATTATATATAGAGTTTGAATTTGATGTGAAGAAATATATCATGATGTAACATCATTCATTACACCCAAATTTAAGGTTCCATGAAACAATCCTGTTAATTCGAAAATAAACTAATACCATATACCCGATATTTTGGAGATGAAATAAGGACTAATTTTTTTAAAAATCATCAGCTAACCAGATGAATTTTTATATTGATATCATGATGATATATTATATATAAACATGATGAGATCTGAGACTCATGGATTGATGAATATTTCCCTTAGAGATATCTAATATATAATATTTATTTTCATGGATTTTCAATGCTACTAGAAATGATGATAATGAAATTGCATAGTATTCAATTGGATTAATTAATGAGAGATCCACCCATATGAGTTTTTCTTAAGGGAATAACAAGGGTACACACATAATCAAAATTTTGGAGTCAATAAAGGAAGATGAAGAATGAGTCACACATGTTAGAGAGCCTTATTTTTATTGTTCTATTTCCCTTGTAATTTTCAGTGAAATTATTTCAAGAGTATAAGGATATTCCATTTATCCATCTACTATGTAATTCTTGTTTGATAATAAGGTGATGAAGTGTTCATTTGGATCATAACAAATGATTCATAAAGGACGTTACCACTTCATGAAAAGGGTAGGTGAAATTTAAAAAATCTATTGTGCCTGTTTGTGTTCAATTTTTTTCTAGTCTTCTTCAATAACCTTATTATTTTAGAATTATTGGGTAACCCATGAACTAATTGAAAATTTGGGAAACTATCATGGAATGGAAGAAAAGGGAGGTAATATTCTAATTAGACCTTGACCATTGATTCATCCCAAGAGTGGTCAAGCACCAAGTGGAAAAAATCAGTAAAATAACTAAAATTATAGACATAATACATCCCAATAACATATGAAATTCATTACGGTGTGTTTTAGGCTAGTTTAGTTTAGCTTATTTGACTTTCCATAAAACCATTCTCAAAATGTCCAATCATGATTTACCATGACCTGTATAAATTTTATTTCAGTTCAAACTCTAGAGCACTATACCTTATGCCTTGTCATAGACCCCATTTGTCATTTTAGATAGTTATTTTTCATTCACATTAAGACATGTAACCCAATATAATCTTCCTTATTTCAATATATATATGACAACTTTTATTCTAACAATGTTCTTCCATACTTCCATTAATACACACCTCTCAGTATTTTAATTTTACTCAAAATGTCCAGAACTATTCAATTATGGCGTAGTCTATGTCATTTCAGTTCCCAAACATATACCATGAGAGTCATATCACTTTTATCATAGTTTCTTTAATCCTAACTATTTATCACTTTAGATAACAACCAAATTCCATGGAAAATTGACAAAAAAAAATTTCATGAGGAGAATTTTGTTACTTAAAATTCATGTTTCCATACATAATTTCACTTTTTAACTACTATGACACGTTATTATTTTCACCATGGTATAACCTATACTTATTCATTAGAAAATGATATTCCAAAAATCTAGTTCCCTAGAATCTAAGACTTTTTTCTTCTTAGACAAAACTGATTACCATTTTGGCTATATCCAAGGTGTATTCTGTCCAAATTTAATAAATCCTTATATAAAATTATTTCTTAAATACTTCAAATCACTTGAAATCAATTGTAAAACTTATAATTAACATTATATAAACTAAAAAAATATAAACCATCACGAATTTAATATGATTCATATTATAACTAATGTGTTGGAAAAAATATAACACCAATGTCATTAAATAATATCCCCTTGATTTCTAATTTAAACAACTACACATTTGAAAAATATCTATTATTTGGGTTCCATCAACATCACAACATTTCTAGTTCTCAAAAAACTCACTCAATATGGATGCAATAATATAAAATTTTAAATTTTGTTTTCAACCTTAAAATTCAAGAAACTATTTGTGCTATCAAATTGTTTTCAACCACTAAACATAAATCACCGTTTCAACTTATAAATGAATAATAATTTATCCATTCTAACACTATATAAGATAACTCAATGTAGGAAGAAAGAACTATGAATAATATTAAAAAACATGTCCATTAGAGCACCTCATGTCCGCTTCTTCCACAACTTCTTTCACAAATTCCACATACATTACTCTTCAAAACTATTCCCGCAGACAATTTTTTTGGCATAGATAATAAAGAAACATTATAATAGTTCACACACTACACTAACACACACACACACAATGAATTCACATATTTACAGTTTTAAAAACAATCACTAAATTTATGTTGTTTTTTCGCCCATTTGAAAACAAAAACATAATTAAAAGAATAGTTGGGATGGATTCACCAAAACTTATCCGTGAATGGATTGAGGTTGAACTCCGATGATAATTTTATGAAATTTAACCTCAAATATTAGTTTAGGGAACACATATACAATTTTTTCAATGTTCATAATGAAATATAGCTTCAATACTTGTAGCTCCACTGTCTCTTTAATAAAATGGTACTTGATCTAAATATTATTTGATCAATAATGTTTAATTATATTTCCTGATAAATTGATGGAAGTTTTATTATCACAATTATTGAGAAATGAAATTTCATATCAGCATGAGGTCATTCAATTATGTTTTCATTCACATAAATTTTATCCTCTCTTAGGTTGAAACAATATATTCCACATAAATAATGAACAATGGTTTTGAACTTTTCTTATTTGTGTCCCATGACACATACCTTTACCGTAGAAATATAACTACCCTATATGTTGATCTTCTATCATCAACATTTATATCTCAATTTTTTTCTTCATATCTAAAGATATTGGTCCTTTATTATCAGATATATTATAAATCAGAATTCACCAATCCTTTAATTTATTTATGGATCGCTCTCATAATAATAATATATGACTCCTTAGGTGTTCTTTGAAATATGGCACAAAGTGTAACAATATAAAAAAGATATGGTTGTGAAGCAGTTATGTATATTAAATTACAAATTATTTTTTTGAACTCTATTAAATCAACTTAATTTCAATATACACAATTTTATAGCTTATTTACTATTAAAATTAGTTAATAAACCCACTTTTATTTTTTCATTCTTAACTTCTTCAAACGTTCCCAGACATACTTCTTTTGAGAAATGAGAATGTGATCCCTCTCTTTAGAAAGTTATAGAATCAAGAAATTCTTTATATCTATAATAATGAACATCACAAACATATTCTTCAACTCCAAAGAAACCCCATCATGAATATATTCCTAATTTAAAACAAATATTATATTTTTTACATGACAATGGAAATTAGTGATTGATTTTTTACTTATTTAATGTATAATTTTTTAAATATTACCTTTTAAAAATTTTGTGACCTTAAACCAAGTTAATAAATTTTATTGAAATTATTTTAGGTATTTTTATAATCAATATAGATCATTATTTATTCTAAAAACATGTCTTTCATTTTCCCGAAGAAATAATCCATCAGGTTTCCCAAGATACAAACTCTATTACAACTATTTGTTGAGGTAGGATGTCTTTAAACCATCTAGAAGATCTTTTAAAATAATTTCATGGGAATAGAATAAAAAATAATAATGGTCCCATGCCTAGAAAATAGTTTTAACGACCCATTAAAATAAATTTCTTCCACCCGTGAGTTTCCTTTAACATAAGCCTTGTTTTGTTTCTCATCATATCCCATGTCTCATTCAACTTATTTTAGATACACAATATTTTTAGATAACATTATTATTAGTTGAAATTGGGGATGGATTATATGTATTATCCTTCTCAATCTGATCCAACACCGCATTTATGGTATCAATATCCTCTTGAATCTCTAAATAATCTTTCACACATCTTGGATCAATTGAAGAAAAAAATGATCAATGTGTCATAATTCAAAAAAATTCCTTAGTTTAAATCACATATTGTTGATCACCAATGATATTATTGAACTTGAACTTATTTAATAGCCTTGTAAGAGTAGAAAATGGTTATTCTTAATTATTAGTAATGGATGTATAACTATATTTAAACATTAATTCTTGTATATTCCAATTATTTTTAGAATCTTCATCATACATGTCAATAAATTCTTATTCTTCGACTTCATTTATGGAACTATATTCTTGATGTGTGACTTTATTCTTTGAGTGTCACAACACATTACTATTAAAAATATCCACAATGTTCATTTTTTTCTTTATTCTAGAAATGAGAAACTCTTGTATTTGGAGGATAACCATGGTTAATACCATCAACTATACTTTACTTGAACACCCATAAGTTTTCATATATCACCATGATAATATAAGGCCTAAAAAATACCATAAAAATTTAAATATCTAGGTATTCCTATAATAAATTTTTTATAGAATCATATCTAAATTAGATCAGACCAAACAATAGTTTTAAATTTAAAAATACTATATTAAAAAATTTCCTTAGAAAATCAAGAAGTATAATGCTCTTATAACATGACATAGGGCATTTACACTAGGGTATTTTTATTATTTTCTAAAATAATTTTTTTTACAAAGGTATAATGTTCACAGAAGTCATGAAAAATACCATGATTTACAAGATATGTTTTGAAATTTCTACTTGTGTATTCAGAGCCATTGTCCACCCACAATGTTTTCATTAATAGAAAACACTAGTTTTTTTTAAATCTATTAATAATTTTTAGTTTCTACGAATTATGCTTCATGAATATAATTCATATAATAAAACTAATGAATTAATAAGAAATTAAAATATTTTCTCCATTATTTTATTTCTTTCTAATAGGTCCAAAAAATTTTAGTGATTGATCTCTTATGGGTGAGATATTTTAATCTACAATTTATTGTAAAATAATTATAAATATTCCCCTTTTAACATGTTGAGAGCATATAATTTATTTCTTTATTTACAATTAGAAATTGAAGAACATTATTTTCTTGGGTAATATTACACATAATCTTTTAACCATCACATGCAAGACTTTAATGCTAGAATTTATTTTCATCCCTCAAACTCATGTACTATGAGTTTTCTGCATTACCAACATGAAAAAATAAGACCAATGTTAGCTATAATATCATCGATATAGTTTGATATTTTAACAATTTTTCAAAATATTATATTTTTCGAAACCCATTTCATTTCCTTCATTAAAAAGTTGAGAAATTGAATTTAATTTGTTTTTCAATTCATCTACAAATAAAATTCTCTTTGAATTCTGATTTTACTCTATAATGATCGCTAAAATAAATACTCTTATCTTGAGTAACCCATAATTTCCAATATTCAATGATCATTCCTATTATTTTTTAAAATCCTTTATTAGATTAAAATATCTTATGATATTTTAAGATCATCCACTATCCATGATCCATGGATATTTATTTTGTGATGCTTTGAGTGCTACTTAAATATCCAACACATTATCATTTCCTTTCTATTTATTATTCTAATACTTTTGAGTATTATAATTCATAATTTTTTGGTAGGTAGTATATTTGGATAATATTCAGAATTTTTTTTAGTTGGTCCCACCTTTTAAAAAATTCTTTCAAATTTTGAATCCTTTTTCCAATCTCTAGTCCAATATTTTTAGATTGTTTCTAAATTTTTATACTTTTAGTGGGATTAATTCACTAAAATTATTCCACAATATAATTTATGTTTGTATTGATATTGGTAATTAAACCTATAACTCCTTTCTAGGATCCTAAATCCTCTAAAATACTAGCAATAACATTAAAATGAATATTTCCCTTTGAAACCAGATTGTTTTCTAGAATCAGACTCGTATCATTCGTCTATATTTTGACCATAAAACATGGATCTTTTTTTTAATCCAAAAAATATTATAGATTCCAAATAATTTATTTTTCATCCTAGTATTCTTGAACTACTTTTAAAAATCATTTTTTAATCAAATTTCCCTTTTAAATCAACATTCATTGAATTTCTATATTTCTAAGAATTGTTCTTATATATCACAAAATAGATTTTCTCTACCCATGTATTTTCACTGACCTTATAAATAATTATTTTAGATGATATTTATTCAAATTTTTTAATACAATTATGAAATATATAATTGAACACATTAATTTTTTTCTTCAATGAAAAAATGTTTTGTTGAAAAAATCTAAGCTATTTACTATTTTAATTTTTTTAGGTTTTAATATTATTTATTATCTTGGACTCATTTTCAGAAACTAATGTGTCATTGGAATATAATGATTGACATTATTCATTTATCTTTTTATTCTACATCTCTAATTTTTAATTATTTAAAAATAATTCTTCAATCTTCCATTTTATCATAAACTTCTATTGAGTTTCCTCTACACATCCATTATTTTTTATCTCATTACTATAAAATCTTAATAATTTAACTTTTAATCAATTATTTTTTCACCAAATTAATTATAACTCTTGAATTCCACTTCATTCTCATTGTTATCATCTTATTCAATGTTTTATAATAAATTAACCTTCATAAGTTAATAAAAATTTATAACTTCCCCATTTGAAGAGAACATGGAATTATCAAGTGTTGAAACATTATTATTTATGTAGATATCTATCTTACAATCGTAATATTTAAATTATTCTTCTTTTTTAAACATTGGAAAATTTTCTATAAAATTTCCAAAAAACTCATCACTCAAAAAATTTGTGTGGAAGCTTCCCATGAAACATTTCATTTTCCTCCTATCACACTTCTTAAAATGAATAACATGGGAATTTTAAATTTTATTTCAATATTATCTTCACATGAGAAATATTTATCATTAGAATTTTCTTTTCCACTCTTCCATATTTTCAAATATTGAAAGGATACTTATTTGTGAGATTTATTCTTCTTATTAAATGTTTTTCCTTTACTAATTTCATATGCCATCCAATGGCCCGAAGGCCTTAAAATATTTTTATTTATTGATAAAGACCCCTTTTAAGGGAAGAAGGGGGGAGAACCTAAAAGACTATATAGACTTAGGACAATCACACCTGAAGGAAAAAAAAGTGAAAACCAAACTGAAAACCAGAGCAGCCCATTCCCAGCATAAAAATAAGTTGAAGCACTACAACATTGCGATGCAGATCGGCAAGCAAGTGTCCTGTGTCAAAGAACAGGCCTGATCCGATGGCTGACGTCATACCCTCTCAAACAACCAAATCCGAAAAGCACTACAATGATGAAATGCTTTCTCTGAATCCTCCTTTGGGCATGTTCCAAGTGATCAAGTCCAGCTTCACTAACATTCTACCTCCAAGATCAAACAAAAATATTCCACCAAACACATCAATCAAAGCATCCATCGAGGTTGATATCAAGAAGTCACCCATATCCAAATCATCAGAAGAAACTAGAAGACCAACAAAAGGGTAGAGCCAAGTCAAACTCTCCCACAACGATCACCGCTAGAACCGAAACAAGAAGAACCGCATCTTGACCGTAAGGTACCCTTCTAAAACGTCCACAACAACCCAAAAAGGGTGAAAAACCAAATAGATGAAGCCAAATATTCATCACCTAGGACTAGAAGATCCAAAAACACATCAATGGATTATTTCCGATGAGGGGATCCGAGCAGGTCTGAGCAGACAACGCCACTTTGGGCTGGAGCTGGACGGAACCAAACCAAGAAGGAAACCCCCACCGACTTCCAAAACGGATGAGTTGTAGGATACAGAAGGGACCATCGAGGGAGAAAGGACCCCTCCAATGATTCCACCAATTCAAGTTCACCACCAGAGCACCAAAATCAGAAAAAAAGGAAGCAAAACTATACCCCCCCCCCTCTGAATCGCACCAGAGCAGTTGCAGTTCCACCCCGGATGACATTTGATTCCAAAGGTCAGCCGAGACTAGATCAAGAGGCTGTAATCCATCGCCAAGAAATGCTGATGTGCGCCAAGGCTATGCCTATACCTAAATCCTGAAATCTCTCCGTGCGACCCCGAGCCAAAAACCATCCGACGAAAACCGACACCGAGCTCCGAACCACGAGAGGCCGCCGCATCAAGATCCTGACCGTGCCGATAAAAAACCGTGAAACTGTCGGTGGACCTCTCCAACGCCCATCCGAGATCCCAAGAGATGAGTCCAATCCAACTGAACACTCCGGAGGGGGTAGGGGAGGAGAAACTATATGAAAACCTAGATGCGAGGGAGGGTGGGGGGGAGGCACCACTCAGAGGCCTGAAAAAAGGATCTTCCATTCGCCCCTAATTTCATATGTAATCAAAATGAAGTGCTAATATTACACTGAAATTGTGTTTGTATCATGGTATTTAAGCACCAAAACCATTACATCATTTCATTCAAAAATATATTTAATATATTCTCAATAACCATACCATCCTTTATCTTCTTACGAAACCAGTAATGATGATCAAATTATTATTAACTATAGTTAAACATTCATATAAAATTTAATAATTATTCACAATGAGATCTTTAATTTTCATTATCAAAACCTATCATTTATATTGATGAATTTATTATTACCATCACAATTTTTTTTCAATATATATATAAAATAAATTTTACTATTAAGAAATCTTTTACTATTAAAAACTCGATTTTTGAAAGAGATGGTATGAAGTCATTCTATTCATGTACATCATTCTCAAAATTGTTTTCATAAACTTTAATCATAAAAATATATTCCAAATAAGATGTGAAATAGTTTATATAATATTTAAATATATCCAATGTGATTGATAAATTAGCTGACACCATTCAATTTTTCTACATATAATAATTGTTTTCATCAAAAGTTGGAATGCCATTGTTTTTCAATAAATTATTTAGATCCATAACAAATAAAGAAATTAAAATTAAAAACATAAATCATAGAATCACTTATTTGGACTAAAAAAATAAAAATTTAATCATCTTCAAAGGAAACATCACTCCAATACCACTTGAAAATGACCCACATGAACAGTGAGAATTCAATAAGAGGGGGGGTAGATTAGTGAATTCACTTAATTTTATGTTTATAAATTAAATAGTATTCAAAAAATGTTAATAGTTAATAAAAATATCACTATATAAAAACCAAAAAAAATCCAAGTAAGCGAAACAATATTAATAATATATTTTTATATGGTTCACCATTGAAAATGAGAAACTATATCCTTAAAATGACTAAGAATCACCCATGATCACATGATTGACTAGAGTCAACATGTTGGATATAATAAATATTTATTATACTAAAAATGTTTATAAAAAATGTGTCTTATAACTTGTTTAATGTTTTATCCAAAAAATAGAGATATAGAAAATGAAATATAATAATAAGAGATTTTTTAACTAAGATATATTCCCATAAAGTAATTATTGTGTTTCTTAATATTTATGTTCTTCTTATTATTCTTCTTTTTATTCTTCTTATTCTTATTTATCTCCATATTTTTCTTTATTCTCTATGTATACTGTATATACATTCTCCCTCATTTCCTCTTATTCGAATATAAATCTCTTCGTAAAAAGTAAAAAAAAAACCCTCTCTTTTCATTCAAATATTAATTTTCAATTTTAATTCAAACAAGTAAGTACCTCTTCAACTAATCCAATTTAATTTTTTATTATTCATATTAATATAGAACTTATATGCACACTTGGATATTATTTATGATATTAAAGGATCAATTTAGAGTATCCCTTGAACCACAAAGTGGGACACATTAGAAAAATATCTTGAATTTTGTACACTCTAACACCATGACATGTTTCACTTTAGAGATAGTTATTTCAATCCATTATAGTTAAATAACTATATATTTCTCTAAAAAAATTATAAAAATTCCCATCCAAGATTCACCACATAATGTGTAAATTCAATTTCTATTCAAACTCGACAGTACTGCACCTTTTTACATGGAATAGACTCCCTTCATCATTTTAGAAAAAAAATTATATCCACACCATGATATAGTGTTCCCTATTTAAATATTAGGATGATAAAAACTGCTTTATCCTAAAAATTACTTGGGTATAGATCACTAAATGTTTTTATTTTACTCAAAACAACCCTACCATTTAGACCAAAGTGTAGTCATTCCCATTTTGGATCCTATACACATAACTTGCGAGTCTCCCCATTTTTTCTTTCCATTTATTTTCTGTTTAATGTTTAGCACTTTAGAACTCAAATAATTTCCATGATATAGTGATAAAACACTCATCTCAAATAGGTAATTTTTCAAAGTAAAAATCTTTCTAAAATTAGTTTTTCCATAAAAAACTCCCTATTTTTATCTATTATGAAATTTTATCTAGTACACCTTGGAATATTCGTGACGTATTCTTTAGAATATAACATGTAAAATTCCCATTTCTAAGGTAGAGAATATATTTTTCTTCAAAAACACCACCACAACTATTTTGAATCTACTTATTGAATAATGAGCCCATATTCACTTCCTTATTATCTAAAATCACCTTTAAAATACTTTTTATCACTTATAATCTATCCAAAAATTTGAAATGAAAATTTTCTCACAAAAAAATAAAATAAAATAGATATTGAATATGATTTAGATAACAATTGATGTTTCGATAAAAAAATTCATCACCCGAGTCATTAAATCATTCCCACTTGATATTATCTTCAACAAAATGTCTTATAAAAAATCATTTTATGGTTCCTTCCCCATCATAAAATTTATTGGTCTGAAAAAAATCTATCAATTTGATCTCAACACTCACACTATAATTCCTCCCCTTCTACAACATTAACATATGAAAATGGAAATTTTCAAAATAAATATCTAACTAAAATATATGATAATATTCACTATATCATTATAGATTCATCATGATTACAAAAAAACTATACCTACTACGCCCCAACATGTAGATATACATTTTTAATAAAGATATAAAAGAAAACAAAAATTTTAACTATATGAGTTGATAAGAAGATACACTCATTACCGTGTAATGATAGTGTTATAAATAATTTGTTATATAATATAGATCTTAGTTATTTTTTAAAATTTTTAGTATTTGTTAAATAATTATACCAATTTTTTCTATGGATAGTTAAGACACTGGGAATAAAAGTGAGGAAGATATGGATCTTGATTTTAAAACTAATGGATTTATTAATTATTTTCAGTGTTTTTCTTTATTTATTCTTATTCATTATAGTTTCTAATTTATTTAGTATGAATTATTCAATGATGGTTGATTATATATTGGTATTTAGTGAGTAGTCACCTTAAGTGGTAATGAAATAATAATATGAGGATGATTACATAATGGAAGATGGAATTTAATTTTTAATATTTTTTGAATAGTTATATATTTATATTAATTTGTCAATATTACCACCATTAAATTTTTGATAATTTTATTTAAAATGAAGGTATACTAATTTGATATGAAATTATTTTGGTTCTGAGATTATCCTTGATAATTCATCTGCGTTTGGATTGGGAATTAATGTATATTATTTTGAGTATGTTCTTTTAGAAAAATGGAAATGATATAATTAGGATATTATTGGCCAATAGTTAAAAAATAAATGTGAAAAAATTAAATCCTCTCATAACTTAATTAACCGATTCTATCCATAGGTGAAGAAATTAATATTTTTAGAAAAACAATCCTTTGAAATTAGTTTATTATTTATGTTTTTTGTCGAAATAATAGATAATTTTTTATTTGATTTTTATTGAGTTTTTTAATTGTAATTTAAATATTATACAATTAAATAGTTTCAACATTATAGGATATTTAGAATTTTTTATTTTACCTATATACCAAACATAGAATTTGTTAGGACCAGTTATTGGATTTGTTTTCAATGATATGTCAATATGTAATGAAGTAGTTATGCCTAGAAAATTTTTATAGATTCATCGCATGGATCTCACACTTGAGAAATTCTCTATACTGCAACTCTGATGATTGTTAAAGTGATCTCAAATGTCAATGACATTTTCTATAGAGTTTTCATGCCAGTTAACAAGAGTAAAGTCCATGAAAAAATTAACTACATGAATAAGATATGAAGAATTCCATGCATTGTGTTTTAAGGGACGAGGATGTTGAAGAGATAACCATTAAAAATATGAATATATATTTTTCAAGAGGAATGAGAGAAGAAGATAAAAGGAAAAATATGTTTCAGAAGAATTTGGCTTGATATTTTAATTATGAATGGATTTAAATTTCATTTGGTACTTATAATATTATATTTAATTTTTATTATAAGCCTTTATAAAAATAATTGACAACCCACCAGACAGTGAAGGATAACTTGACCATAGGATTATATAATACCCAAAGGTATACTATTCCCAAGGGAACCAACCTGGGCTAGAGGTTAGAGGAAGAGGTGTAGACCCATGTGTAAGGCCCCCAAGAGCACACTATGCAGAGCGCATGGGAAGAGAGGTGGTACTGCCATGCAGTGTGGCATGATGTCATGAGGGTCCTAGATTTATGACTACTTATAAGAGAAATTTGTTGATAAACCATGGTTCCAATCACTGATGAGATTGTTGTGGGATGGAGAATGGTGTGGGTATTGTTCATCCACTAAAAACGTTATGCATATATCAATATCTGTATGATACAGATTATAAGATCCATCCAATCATGTTGGGTGATCATCAGCCTCTAGCCTTATTTGAAGTATTCTTCTCGAACGATAATTATTACATTAATGAACTACAACCAATATTCCTCAGACTAAATAGAAAACCATGATCCCATTTATGTGCCTACATTAATGTTCTGAGATCTAAGTGAGATCTGTGCAAATGTTTCAAATGCGTATCATACATGGACATGCATAAAAAGAAGGTACCTGATCCGTGATGATCATTAGATGAAGTTGACATTCTGGACGATGATAGATTCTATGTTAATGCACAAGTATGGTCAAAATGATAATTTCATGTAGTTACAATTTCATTCATTGAGTTAAAAAAGATAACAAATGAAGAATGGAATAATTCCACATGATTTTATAATTATGTGTGAAGACTAGAGAGAACCGGATTATGTTGGGTATTCAATGAAAATAACAGTGAGTATGAGTATTTGGGAAATTACATGCATGGAGTAAGGGTGGAAGTGGTTGTGAATAGAGTCAATTATCAACCAAGTCATTTGAGTGTTTAAACATGATAACATCACTGAAAAAATTAATGGTAAGCCTCTGTGAATAAGTTTGAACCTAAGTCTATAAGGTGATTGAGATTAATTAATTCACGCATGCAATAGGTAGAGACATGTATCAGTCAAACACACCTGATAAGAATAATTCATTTCATGTATTCATACATGAGGAAAATAAAAATACCCACATATTTAGGTATTCGAATTATCCATGAATTAATAATACCAATTAGGTTATTTTAGTGAGCTAGAGAAAATAAATACCCTCGGTTTAAGGGGTATTGAAATGATAGAAATTAATAACCATAAATAATGGGGTATTCAAAGAAGAGGAAATACATAATATCCCACATTTGGGTATTATTATTTGAATAGTAAGCGAAATTAAATGTGTCTCATTCTTAACACATTTAATTATGATTTTAAATGAGAATTTAAATCATTATATTTATTTAAGAACCATGCACCAAATATGTGTATAAATAATATTATGAAGGTCATGAGAATGATGTACTAAATTGTGAGATCATTTTTAGACTCCTTTAATCCATTTTACAAATAGAATTTTGAGGCTGAACCATAGATGGGTAATTATTAATAAAGGTGATTCCCTGTACCTAAGAATTTTAAGAATGATAATTCAGATCATTTAAGATCTTAAAGGAGTATTGAGTCCAATAAGATTGACCAAGTTATCTATTGAACACATTGAATATTTGTACACATGGAAGGGACATATATATTTCTTGTGGAATAATATTATCTATGAAGAAGATTATTCTAGTCTTGGATCAACAATAAAGAGGAATCTTGTAATTGGGGTGTTTATCTAGCTACTAGAGGCTTGCGAATGGGGTGTCTAACCAATCAAATGAGAAGAGTAGTTGGGATGTCTAAAAAACTACGAAGAGTGAAACTCGGTTGTCTATAAAATTGTGGAATCAGTGTTTCTAACCAGTTCTATTCACTTTTGGGGATAGTGAAGAGAATCCATGTTGGGGTGTCTAATATACATGGAAAGGAGTAGGCCTTTGATTTCAAATCCTTGTAAATTTTGGGTGTTGCTTCTATTATTTTACTACAACGCATTAGGTGAGTTTGAGAGAAACTATATATTATATAGAGAACCTTAAAATGATCAAAAGTTAGAATGTAAAAGGATTAAAATTAGAAAAACAAGGCTACCACTGATTCAACCCTTATCAGTGGAACCTAACCGGTACTTGGGATCTATAAGTGGTATCAGATGGTATGTTCCCTGTAAAGTTCAAAAAACATTAATGATGTATTTTGATGAAGATTATAATGATCTAATTACCCGTTTTTCAAGAAAATTCAAAAGGATTAAAATAAAGAAGAAAGTAAAACATTATCCAAAGAATAATCATATGAGTGGAATCAATCCCATTTCCATTCATGAAAATAAGAAGAATAAGAATCCATCCCAGAAGTTGTGTTATCCAATCAAGGTAAAATATGAACCTATTTTTATTTTTGAATCTAACCTTCATGTGGGGAAAGAATATACTCTTTCATACTCTCACATAAATATAAAAAAGAACTATGGTTCCTGTGATGAAGAGAAAACAACATCAAATTGTTAATCCTAGTAATTCTCATGCAATGAAAAATAATATAAATTAATAATAATGGATGAATTTTATTCTTCAATGGTGAAATATTTGACCTTGTAAAATAAAAAATTAAGGATAGAAGGAGCGTCCTTGAATCTAAACTTGAAAAATGGGAACCAAGATAAAGGATAAAAGTGATACAATAGTAGAGATTTTCCAAGAGATTCTAAAACAAATGACAATTAAACAGAAGCTAAAGAAAAAATATTTGAAAATAATATATCTTGAGGAGAGGTTTAACACCTCTAGATAGAAAATAAATATCATTATAAAATATTTCATTACATGTTTTGAAAAAAAAATGAATCCAAACATGAAATCTGGAAATAAGACTTTATCCCATGCACAATATGGAATTGTGGTCCCACAAAAGATGAAAGAACCAAAGTGTTTTTATTGGGGATTATTTGGGAACATAATTATTAGATGATTCAAATCAAAAAAACCCAATGATGTTATAATAACTCCATTAGTTCCATCATCTCAATAACGTAGATAACAAATGAGTTATGAATTTTTTGTGTAAATGTTTTATTTGTTCTTACCTTGGTTATATGGAAAATAATTTCACATAGAGGATTGAATACAAGGGTAAAGAATCCATTAGGTTACACTCCACTCGTATGACATACAAGGAATCAAATTATCCTTGGAAAAGGCCTATTAAAATGGAAAATATACTTAATGTTTAGAAGAATGAAAAGGAGTCACAATGAAGGGTGTGTCAATCACTCAAATCTGAGAACTCACATCAATTGTCATGGTGGAAAATAATTTTTTTTGGAAAGAGGTTGTTCAAGCTATGATGAGTGTTGAAAAATATGTTCAAAAAAATAATAACTCAACGGGATGAAAATATGTACAAACTCTATGAAGCATGTCAATAATAAAGAAGCCATATCTCATGCTTACCTTATAAATATTAATAAAGCAAGGATGGGAGAAAAATATAATCGTGAATATTTACACCAAAAAATAATAAGTTTCTCATTATTCCATAATATTTTATATGTTTTGAGATAACATGCATATAATTTAAGGAGAAGTGTTGTTCATCATATATTTCATTAATTTCCATGATTATAAAGATGAGTGTATCCCTTGAGGGGGAGATTTTCTAAGATATGAGGTATTCCAATCACACTCTCATCCCTTTATTCAAAATTTTATTAATCATATGAATTAAGGGGGGAGCACATGGTTTATGATAAGACGAGATAAAGGGGATATATATCTTTTTTACCTAAAAATTCTATTGTGTTTATTGAAATATGTGTATTATTAAACATTTTTATTGATAAATATAATTTCTCGTATCCCCTCGTATGGGAATTGATAATTTCTAATAATGATTTCACTTGAATGGTTATTTATGCATAACTTAGACAACAAAGGTTGTATATCTCTTATTTTATACACTCAGTTGGCCCATGTAGACTTATATTTGATTAACTAAAGGATCATTTTTTAAGATACCTTTGTGGCAACATCCTTATCTTTGAAGTGATCATGAAATTTTCATATATGGTAGAAGATCATGTTTTTTAGAAAATAATGAGATGAGAAGATCCCCCTACTAATACTTTACATTTGATTGTAAAAGGAGGTGACTTTTTTTTATTAAACATATTGAATATTTATTATATGAAGATATATTGAAAAAAATATAAAGGGGGATATTTTTGGGCCTAATGATTACCTTTTTTATCAATGAAACATCAATAGGTGATGAAGTAGTGATGTTTGGAGAATTTTTATAGAGTCATAGTATTAGATGTTTTATTTGAGAAATTATCTATGTTATAACTATGATGATTTTTGAAGTGATCCAAAATTTCAATGACATGTGATAAGGATCTTTCACATTGTTTACCACAAGTTATGTCCATGAAAAAACTGATTTTTCTAATAAGATTTTAATAAGACCATGCATTTTGTTTTAACTCATGAGGATGATAAGAGATGGAAAATAAAAAATATGAATATATATATATATATATTTCATGATGAATTAGAGGGGATAAATGGAAAGAGAATTTTTAGAAGAAGTTGGCTGGGTATTTTAATTGATAATGGATTTATATTTCATTTGGTACATATATTATTATAAGTAATTTTTAATGGAGGTATTTATAAAAATATGGGTCAACTGACAAAGTATCCAAGGATAGTTCGACCTTGGGTTTATGTGGGACCTAGAGGTCAACTGCTCCCAAGGGAACCAATCATATCTAGTGGTGGGTGGAAGAGGTGTGGTCGCATCTGTGAGGCCCACAAGAGACCACCACGAAGTATGCATAGGAAGAGAGGCGATACCACCGTGCTGGGAGGCATGGTAGGAGGGGGTTCAAGACTTTTCACTACTTATGGGAGTAGTTGATTGATAAACTGCGGCCCCAAACACTGATGATATTGATTTGAGATATAGAAATCAGGGGTACTATTCCTTCACTAAAAAGTCACAAATATATTGATAGCTGCATGATGTGGCTTATATGAGTAATCTAATCAACCTTGATGGTCATATTCCACCATCTTTATTCGAATTATTATTCTTGCATGGTAATTCCACCATTGATGAGCTGTGACTAAGCTTCCATAGACCAAATATAAGACCATTATTACATTTTTTTGGCCTCATTAATTTCTTGATATCGATGAATGATCCATGAACATGTTGAAAAAGTGTTTTTTGGGAAAAAATCCCTCAAGGTATCATTGAAGCATTTTTGAGGTGATTGTGTTTGTTGACAAAGTGGACATCTGAGTGGTGATTGTTGACAAAGCAAAACAATGACATAAAAATTTGTTGACAAAGAGGATTTCTTGGTGGAATGTCTAGTTCAAGAGTTGTGGTTAATGATCCATGTTTTATTTAAGTGTTGGAAACTTGCGCGCCATATGTTTTTCAAGATCATATCATCAAAATATGGCAAAGGGATAAGGGTTGCGCAAGTATTTGTGGTGTCGCGCAAGTGACTTGCGCGCTGTGAAAGAGACTTGCACGCCGATGCCTTGGAAGCTTGAGAACTTGCGCACCTATGGTTTTTCAAGATCGTAAGATCAAAAACTGGAGAAGGAAAGAGGTTCACGCAAGTTTGGAAGTTGGTCGCGCAAGTGACTAGCAGGGGAGGAGACCTGCACGCTGAGACTTGCGTGCCGAGGGAGACTTGCGTGTCGTCGCACAGGGGTGACCAAATGCCTATAAATACTGGACCACCCCTCCTCATTCTTCACCGGAGTTCAACACTTTGAGAAATCAGGGCTCCCGTCAAGCAGGTGTGGTGGTCGCGCAAGTGGTGTGTGGTTACGCAGGTGGAGTTGCGTACTAGTGTGAGGAGTTGTGCGCCTGTGTGAGAAGTTGTGCACCGGTTGGTAGTTGCACGCCAATGTTGGTTTGGGAGTAAAAGGAAGTGAGTCGCGTAAGTTTGGAGGTGAGGAATCTTGTGTCACGCAAGTGTGTGAGGTGGACTTGTGCGCCAGTTGTGACTTGTACACCGATACATGCGTGACGAGGTAGACGTGTGTGCCAAGTAAGGTTGATTCCCCGACCACATTTTTTGGCTGCGTGGAAGCTGGACGATTGCCTGATACCTTTGGTGCAAAGTGAGATTCATCTATGGGTGAAAGTTGGACTTCAACATAGCATCTAAATAAAGAGAAATATGCATTCCTTCATGAAAATGAGAGACCTACAGGTCTATAAACTGTGAGTGGATCCTTTCCGACGCAGTGAGAAAAGGAAGAGGAAGAAGGTGATCCTCTCCACCGGCAGTGAGCCAAAGAGAGAGAAACAAGGAGTGACCCTTGGGAAAGCAGTGAGCTAACCCTAAACCTTGTAAAGGTAGTGAGCCTAGGACAGATTGATTGTGCCCAAACCTTGTAATCCACAGCTAGTGAAGTTTAGTGGAATTTGGTATGACTGACAACTTGTCGGTGTATGCTCCTTGAACGTAGCCCAGTGAGGGTGAACCAAGTAAAAATAATTTTGTCCTGTGCATGCTTTACTTTATGTTTATATTGTGCAACAGGAAAGAGAGAGAAGAGTGTTTTGCTTAACAGCGAAACAAGATTAGAACAGGCGTTAATTTTAAATTAGTCATACCCTGATTCACCCCCCCTCTCAGGGTATTCAGCCTTGTGAACCTAACACTGTTTCATTCATGGATATGCATAAACAAAATGTACCCCATCATTGATGATCATTAGATGAGGTTGAGGTCTTGTACGGTGATATAAACTAGATATATACTCAGGTATTATCAAAATGTTAATTTAATGTTGTTAAACTTTCATGAATCTAATGAATAATAAGACACAATAATGTATTGAGGACACACGATGTCTTAATGTTTCATGAAGAACAATGAGAACCCAATTCCTTCAGGTATTCAAAGTGAGGCAGAAAGAGTCTGAGTCTTCAGGAAATTACATGCATGAAGGTAGGGTGGCCGTGATTTTGAATAGATGGAAAGAACACCTGAATTTTTTAACTTTTAAAATATGGATTCTTTACATAAAAAATGGAAATTAACACGAATATGTTTAAACCTGAGTCTTTTGGGTGATGGAGATTCATTAATTCATGCATTAAATATGATGATATGTGGCTCGACCATTAATGTTTCTTTTGAGTTTTAGTATTAAAATATTTAAACTCTTAATCATTTTTAGTAGGTAACAACACTAGGTCATTGATCAATGTTTTTGACACTGTTACTCAGGATCTCTTAAAAAATTTCTATAGAACTTAGTAATATAGATATTAATTGGTTTACTAAGTCATGTATTTTCTTCCCTTTTTCTTTTTTTTTTATTCTTTTTTCATGTATACAGGTTTCTTATATTTTCAATTAGAGGGTTTAAGTGTATGGAAATGAGGCTTATGACATAATTTTATAACATTAATTCAAGTGAACCTATAGGATATATTCCAAACATATAATGGTACCATTTTATTTACTAGTAATTAACAATATAAGAGTATAATCTCCCCGATTTGAATAATAATATAATTAAACGTTTTACAAAATATTATTTCAAAGATATAGCTCAAAAATTGAAACATACTAGAACCATCATAGTCTATGGTTCACCATCCATCGATGGGGTAGCCTCAGATATTATTCAACCTCCCAATCAAGATTTATTTTTTGAAATCAATCCAAGAGTACAAAAAATTAATCAAAACACAAGATTATTTGAAAAAATGAAACACGAGGATCCTTATAGCCAATTATACAATTTCTTTGAGATATTATTCATAACTAAATATAATATAGTCTCAATGAATATCATAATGTTTTTGGAATTAATAATATCATAGAAGGATAGACTGAAGAATTATTTGAGAAAACTTCCACCAAGTTCCATAACAATTTAGGACAAGTTTTCCAAAACATTCTAGCATAAATAACTCCTACCCCCAAGATAGTGAAGTTTTGAAATGAGATACAAAATATTTTCTAATAATATATGGATTTTTCATTCCAAAAATGAAATATAATTATGTATATTTTAATGATATTCTCATACTATTAACTAGACATTATGTTTCAAATAAAATCATTTTACTATGGTTTATAATTAGTGTACTGATCCATGAATGATGCCTTCATGAAAGGAGTATTGATACTAAAAACATCATATGTCATAAAATATATCCTTGATGAAATATTTCATAATTATTAGCTTTGAAAATGTGAGAGAGGAAGACCAAGGATAGAAATTTAGTAAAAAAAGGATACCACTCATTTGGAAACCCAATTGGAAGCATTTTTAAAGAATATAATTTTTTTAGATGGGTGTACTTATATCTCATTACACATTCAAATTTTACGATATTTTGATATGTGTAGAGGGATACGTTATTTCCTTCTGTGTTGAGATGGTTCAATGGTAATGGAAGCATTGGATTATATATGTGAGAGTTATAAATAACCCATCCCTTAATAGTTTTAGAATTAATATAATTATTGGAGGATAAAACATCAAAATAAAAAACTAATATGGAATTTATATTTTAGTGGATAAAAATTCAACTAAAAAATAGATTTTCATATAAAAAACCTTAAAATACAAGACCATGTATTGTTTTGATAATGATTCCAACCTCTAAGACCTTAGTTCAATTAGTCTCTGCTGTATCTCTATCCAAAACGACAAAGTGGGAATGCCTTTATTGATGACATGATTAAATATTATTATTAAAAAATAAAAAATTGGATGAAAAATCATGATAATTATATTATAATTCATGATATCACGATCATAAATATTTACCATCAGGTGAATAAAATGAATTCAACTTTATCAAAATGATTACCATATACAATTCTAAGAAATTTTTATATAAATACAATAAAATAAGTGAAGGGGATAAAACAACATAGTGGGTGAGAGAATTAGGAGATCAATAAAAATAGGATAATATAGAAGTAAAAAATAAGAAAAATGAAGGAGAACATAATGAGAAAAGAGAGGAGGATAAAGAAATTAAAAAAAGTGTAAAGTCGAAAAAATAAGAGGAGAATCCAATGAAATTTGAGAAGATAGAGCCATAAACCCCCTCCCATTTTCAATTAGGATGAATCAAGGACAAATTTAAATCCAATATACGATGGTACTTAAGATCAAAAAGAATATATTTATAAAGATACCCTATAATTATATAATTTATGAAATTCCATCATATGAAAAAATCTTAAAGCATCTCATTTATAGTAAAAGTAAATTCGAAGATATCAAAATAATATCCTGACACGAGGAGTGCTCTATTATAGTTCAAAGAAAGATCCCTCCAAATTTTAGATATTTAGGAAGAATCTCCATCCAACGTGTTATTAAATTGTATATGTTTAGGAGAACAATTTATGATAAGGAAAAACATGAAAATTTGATACCCCTAACTATATTTTGAAATGATGGATTAAGTGAACCAAAAAAATGTGAATTTCACTTAAACTCACCAATCACCCTATGAAATACCTATGTGGTGTTCTTAACTATATATCTATCATGTTTAAAGAGATAAATTTCCCCCAATGATTTTTTATTCTAGAGGTATAGAAAGAAGAGGATGTTCCTAGTATTCAATAGATACTAATCATTTATACAATAAAGGCATTGATAGTTATTAACCAAGGAAAAATGAAATTTAGAATTAGTGATTAATAAGTTTTCATTGATCTTGTAAATTATTACATTATTAGAGTAGATATTGGGAAATTAAAATCAATATTTATAACCAAATACCACTTATTTAAATGTGTTTAATGTAATAAGAGGAGAAAAACATTGTGGAACTCATAAAATACATGGTGCACAATAATGAAGTAAACAATAATTCTAAGGATGAACTAGAATCTAGAGATATACAAGGGGAAAAATTTATCAAAAGAATCCTACCTAACATTAACCCCTTACCTTATTAAACCACACACAATTATGATTAATTCACCTATAGATACATTTATTTATTGATTTCGGGAGAAAAAGAAGCTTCTCTAATGCTTGGTAATAATTATTTGAAATTTGGGCTATAAAAACGATTTATATACATTAGTATAGGATCTAAAATAATTTTTATAAACTATATGAATGGTTTGATGATCCTTATTGAATAAAACTCGTAACATAGAGCTATACCAATAGTTTTCCAAATTTGTTGTTATAAAATTTTATACTAATGGTTTTGTAAAACCTTTGGTATATTTATTGTAAAAAAACCATTAGAATGTGTATAACCAAATAAATATCCATTATTATTCAAGTAATTAATCACTAGAATATTAAAATATATATATATAATTAGATAAAAAATATATGTATGTATGAAATTAATTATAAATTTTGAAATATTTTTTGTTGTTATAAATAATAATATAAAAATAGTGGTTTAACATAGACGAATGGTTTTCCAAAACTATTGGTTTAGGTGCTTGAATGTATTGGTAGACATAAAAATGTTTTTCCTAATATCTAGAATAGTTCCATTGTTATAGACCATATTTTGAGTAGTAAATAATGAATTATCATAGGAACATAAAGAAAAAATCATAATGGTGTCAAAAAATTATAAGCTAGTGTTAGAATTGGGTATGAATTAACATAATGATTTTTATTCATATTGTAATTCCAGAATAAGAGATTGAAAATAAAAATCAATCACAATAGAGAGCTAATATCATAATAAATTATGTGTTAAGAATGAGGTCATGATGTTATTTGATTATATGATTTTGATCCATTTTAGATAGACAATACGTTTAACTCCCATGAAATTTCAATGTAATTTTTTAATATTTTTTTGAATTATGAGGATATTTATGTGTTTGATCTATTTGAGGAATTGATGGTGTCTCTGAATTTTATTTTGAGAAAGTAGATTTGGTTCACAATTGGAACTATATAGTAGCTAGGTCATCATACCATGATGTAGGGAGTTACAGAGTTATGAGAAGCTTGATCCATGATAATATCTCATCCATGAGGGGAATAAAGGCGTAAAGTCTCAATAAGGTTAGGGAGTCATGATATGGTTGAGACCACCAAAACATGGGGCCTATAATTGTTGAGATGTTGAAACCCTAGACTGTAAGGATTTATCCATTTTTTCAGGTACCCTCAAATGTAAGGGTTATCATGTGTAATGGTGGAGGAAGGTAAAAGGTCATGGCATTGAGCAGGGTTCCATGCAATGATGAACTAGTGAAAATGAGGGTCACAGAACGATAATATAAGGGGTCACACCATGATAAAATCCATCATAACATGACCACCATGGTCACATTTGGATAGTGATTTGGGAGGGGGGCTTTGTCTAGGGGTTTTTGAATCATGACCTAGAGGGACCATTCCACAACTTCGACATTGTGGGAAGGAATCACTATATGAACATAATGGTTACACCATGTCCAACATAGTGGTAAATTTTAAAAAAACTTATCATGGTGGGTGGAGATCATGAAATCCATGCTTTCACCCCCTTTACCCCTCCTCTTCCCCCTAACCCCCACTCGATCATGGATGAAATTTTATCTAATATATTAATTATTAATCACCTCTCGTCACCTATCTTGATCATTTTAGGTTCTATTAGTTCTGGTGATATTCTCTTGGCTTGTATAATACCTTCCATTCTCTAGGTGTCCTATCATTTCACTATATTATTGGTTTACATCCCAAAATACTAAATATGAGGGTTTGGGGTAAATTTTAGATGTTATATGGACTTGGTGAGAATCATATAGGATGAATTGGGAAGTTTCCTCCATTAATCTTGATGAAGGAATTATTTACCATGTTCGGATATTCATATATAATTGTATAGATTCACTTTTATTAAGGGGACTGAGTTAGATCTGTAGAGTTATAATTTTAGTAAAAAGGTGATTGGGTGGATATGTATTTATTTAGTTGACCCATTAATGTAAGATTTATAGGTTAAATTACATGTAAGAGTGTAATCCAGCCTCATTTTGTGGTTAGAGGTAGGATTGTCTGTAATGGTGAATTTGTCCAAGAGTGATTTTTTCAAGTTCAATAATGTCAAAAGTGACCTAGTAGGGAGATATTTTGGTATGGGTGATGATTCATGATATAGATAATATTTGAATAATTTTTATATATTTTTCAATGATTTAATCCCTACCAATTTATCAATTTGAGTGTATTTTCATGAATTTTGTAATAATGGATTGTTTTGGGCTTAAACGTCAAAAATACTTAATTATAGAGTTTTAAGATATTTTAATCGCTTTGGATTTTATGTATTACCATTAAAATATATATCCAATTTAATTGATTCTTTTTTTGGATTACTTTGTTTGTGGGATACAACTTACTCTATCAGACCAAGATCTAATTCGTCAATCAAAGGGCCTAAAAAATCAGCCAAGTTGGAAAATATTTCAAGCCACCATTGTTGACCCAACCTCTATAAATTAAAAACAAATTAGGCTACACATCTCCATGTAAGTTTATTCTAGCTGGATTTGGAATTGGAATCGTAGAAATGTTTTTCCATTAAATTTCATGCCATCATTCACTCAGTAAGGAAAAAAATTGAATGCTTATCATTGAAAGAATATTTGGGTAATCCTCATCCATAAAAATATTAATGATTAATTATGACATAAATCCCATATTATATGTAAAATTAATGTGAAATTTTAATAGTTGGTAGGAAATTAAATTTGGAACAAACTATAAGAAGTCCCCTTTGCATGATTAGGAAGATAGGTGTTACCACAAGAGAAATCTTTCTATGGACAGATTCTGATGGTAACATTTCTAATTTTCTTTTCTCTATTTTTTTTCTTACTTTTCTTAATTCAATATTATTCCCTATACATCTTGATTACACCATACCATGTTGGGGTAAAAAATTGAGTGATTGGGTAAGGGTTGGTTTTCTATTTTTAATGCTTGACTTCTTGGACTTAATTGAATGAAATATCGTCCTCTCTTTTATGATGTCGTTTTCAATTTAATATAGCAGTTTTTATGATCAAGTACAATATTATTTGGGTTTTGATTATATTATTGATTTTTTTTCTTTGGTCAATGATCATTGTCTATCTCCACTTGGTTCTGGTTTATATACAATGAAATAAACTAAGGCATATGGGTGATGTACTCGATGATCATTAGTACATGTGAAAGGGGTATTGGATGTTATTGATTGTTTGGGATAAACAAGAATAAATTGGGTATTTATTAAGTCATCTGAGGATATTCATTTCAACTCTCTTACATAAGGGAGGATAAAAGACTAAACTATGATCTTGGTAAGGGTTTCCCTCACCATCACCATTTGACAAAGGGAGTGAGAGGAAATGATTTTGGAATCTTACTTTAATCAACTAAGATGAAGATGATTAAATTAAATGGAATAAGGATATAATTACAATTGGTAAACAATACCCAACCAGATAAACCTTCTCATATCATATTTTTCAATCACTTAAGTTGACAATTGTTTTTCAATATTTTAATTAATTTATTTCTTTTGTTTCATTTGTTTCATTTTATTTTATAACCAAAAAAATTAAAAAGAACCACATTTTCCCTTACATTAAAAGTGACATTGTTTTGGGTGAACTCCTCTCTGGGAGATTACCTAGGGTTAATCACTATAATAACCATAGGTAATATAATATTTTTTCCACACCCCACGACAAGCATGCATCAATCTGGGTATCATTTCTAGGGATTTAGTGCAACATAATAACCATAAAAAATATATTTTTTAAAATTGAATGACATGTAGTTCAACTGGAAATTTAATTAATTTTAATCCTGAAATTGAAATAACACTAAACAGGCTGAGGAAAAAAAATTCAGGCCAATTTTGAGGAAATAAACATCTATAATTCAAGTGACACTCTTAGTGTTCACTATGAACCTAAAATCATGGTTGGGAATACTAAATAAACCCTAAAATATCTTTGTTAACCTCAATTTTATATTCAAAATGACTAACTCATTGAACCTACTTCCCCAAATGATTTTTAATTGTGTGTCAATATGATTCATGTGCTTTTGAAATTTCATGGTCTTATAGGAGAAGACCCAAATTGGCACATACAAGAATTCAAATTCACTTGCTCAATATTTAGGCCCATAGGAGCAATTGAAGACCAATATATGTGGAGGGAATCCCCTTATCACTCGAAGGAGAGGATAAAGAATGGGTTTACAATCTACAACCAAGGGATATCAGTGATTGGGAGGATTTAAAAATATATTTCATGTAGAGATTATTTCCCACATCTAGGAGCACTGCCATCAAAAAAGATATTTATTTCATATGGAAATAAACTGGATAGACCCTCTATGAGTATTAGGAGCATTTCAAGAAGCTTTGTGCCAGCTGGTTACATCAAGAAATAGAGGAAACCATTTATTGTGTTCTTCCACCAAGGGGTTATCAATAATGACTGATATATTATAGATGCATCATCTAGAAGATCAATAATAGACAAGTCACCTACAGATGTCATAGGTCTAATTGAGAAGATTTATAAAAACTCACAATATTTTGGAACAAGAGGTTCAGGAAAAAGGAGAATCCATGAGGTGAGAACATATGATTTATCAGATTTAATCATAAGAGAAATGGGGGAACTCACTAGGATAGTAAAACAATTGGCTATGAACCAAGGGAAGGAACAAAAAGGCCTAAATCAAGTATGTGGATTATTCACTTCAACTTATCATTACATTGACCAGTATCCAGAAGTTCATGGGATAAATAGTTGTGATGAAGCCAATTAACAAAGGTAATTTCAACCAAATCATGCACATCAACCCCAAACCCAACCAGGATATGGATTCCAATAGAACCCGGTCATACCTTGTTTTCAACAATAATACCATAACCCCCATCCATTCCAAAAATACTATAAATAGACCTTCCAAAAAACCATTTTAAAAACCACCTTTCCAATGAAGGACTTATTATCAGCCTTCCATAAGTGCACCATCAACTAAATATCATCATCTATGAACCAATGTTTTTGGGTTGTAAGATAAGATTTATACTCTAACTGATCAATTTAGAAGTTTTATGGAAATTATTAAAAATTATGAAGGAAATCTACCAGCATAGATAATTACAAATACAAAAGATAATGTCAGCATAATAACAACAAGAAGTGGAAAAGAAATCCCACCACCAGCTACCACTGAACCTAAAACAAGACCAACTATGTTGAAAGTAAATAAGGTTGAGAATTCTGAAAATTATATGAAAATTCACCAAGAAGAATAAAATAAAGAGGAAGAGGCAAAGGATAAGATGAGGAGGAAATAAACACAATTAAAAAAGGCAACAAATGGACATGAAAGACTTACACCCACCATTTCCATCAAGGATGATTTAATCAAAGAGTTTGTGGGAAAAATCCCTTCAAAAATAAATTCTAGACACACATTAGAAAGTGGAAGTTAATATCCCCCTACTTGAGGATGCAAAAAAATTACAAGATATGAGTTTTTTTGAATTACCTTTACACTAAGAAAATAATAATGCAATGGAATGAGAGGATCAATATGGGAAGAAGTTTCTATGTCCTTATCATACCATAATTGACAACCAAATGTCATGATCCATGTATGCTTTCCATTCCATGCATCATTGGATCATTAAATTTCCCTAATTAATTATATGATCTAGGTTCTTAAATTAATTTATTTCCTCACTCAGTATATACTTCTTTGTATATGGGAGAATTGAATCCCATAAGAGTGGTGGTCCATATTGAAAACATATCCACCATTTTCCCAACAAGAGTTTTGGAATATGTTCTTGTGAAATTCTAAGATCTTTTCTTCCCAAACAACTTCTATGTTTTTGAATTTGTATGAATATTGTATCCCATAACACTCACCCATCATTTTGGGAATTCATTTCTAAAAAACAGCCAAAACCATCACCAATTTCCATGAAGGGAAACACACCATGGAGTTTGGAGATAAAACTATCCACTTCAATATTTTTGAATCTATGAGACACCGATCAAATGAAAACTCACTATTTTCACTCTCCCATGAAGTTGGTATTGAAATAATTTAATAAGCAAACATGTTTCATGAATTATTAGAAATATGAGAGAATTTTTCCATTTTAAATATCAATGAACATGTGAATAATGAAAACTTGGTAGAATATGATTTTATTTGGTTAGAAGAGGTAAAATATGATTTCATTGATATTTTTTTAAATTATAAAGAATAATATATGATTTCTTGTGTGTAAGAGGTCCAAAATTAGGAAATGCGGAACCTTAATTCTATTTCAACTATTGAGAATCCCCCAGATCTAGAATTAAAACCACTCCCCACTAATTTGAAATATGCGTACCTCATAGAGGGAGATAAATTAGCCATGATAATTACTAATAATCTATCTAAATCCCATGAGGAATATTTTATTGATCTTTTAGGGATAAGGTAAAAGAAATAGGGTGGAGTTTAGGTGATATCCTGGGAATAAACCTGAAAATATTCTCACATATAATTCATCTTGAGGGAGATTCCAAACTAGTCATACAACCCCAAAGGAAGATGAATCCCACCATGATGGAGGTTGTGAAGAAATAGATTGATAAGATCTTCAAATATAGGATCATATATCCCATTTCATATTCATAGAGTGTTATCCCCATTCATATAGTACCAAAAACGAATCTGGCATGTCCACTATGAGGAATGAGAATAATAAATTAATCCATGTGATAATTTTGAATAGTTGGAGAGTGTGCACAGATTTTAGGAAGATGAATCAGGTCATTCAGAAAGATCATTTCCCCATCCCATTCATTGATCATATGTTAGAGAGATTGGAATAAAAAAAGTAAATATTGATTTTTGGATGTATTTTCAGGTTATTTCTAGGTACCCATTTCTCCCAAAGATCAAGAGAAAACTACCTTTACATGTCTATTTGGAACTTTTTCATAAAAATGTTTCCATTTGGAATATATAATTCTCTAGTTAAATTTCATTGGTTTATGGTAAGTATATTTTCAGATCACATTGATGATTTATTGGATGTTTTCTTAGATGATTTTATAGTTTTTGGAAATTCTTTTGACCATTGTTTCAAAAATCTAGAAAATGTTTTATAAACCTGCAATGAAAAGAAACTGGTTTTAATTTTTTAGAATTTTCATTTAATGTTCCATAGAGGAATTTTCATTGGTAATGAAATTTAAAAAAAGTAATTTAATTAGATAAAAATATTAATGTTATAAATTCATTTCCCTAACCTACTTGTGTGAAACATGTTAGGTCATTTTTAGGACATAAAAAATTCTATAGGAGGTTTATCAAATATTTATGTATGATTTATATATCTATATAGATTAATTTTGAAACATGTTTATTTTGATTTAAATGGTTCATGTTTGGAATCCTTTTATTATTTTAAGAGGAGATTCATTACACCGCTAGTGATGCAGCCACCAAATTAGGAAGAATCATTTGAGATACTTTGTGATGCATCCAACCAAGAAGTTGAAGCAGAAATTTATTAGTGAGTAGAGGGAAGGACAGAAGTCATTTCATATGCCTACAAAAACATATATGTGGAACAATTAAATTACACCACAACAAAAAAAAGATATTTTTATATTTTTTCTTTTTTTGAAAGATTTAGATTATATTGGTCTGGAACTAATATCAGAACCTTTTCTGATTATGCACCTCTTATGTACTTGATGAAGAAGACCAATTTTAAACCAAGGATAGTGAGATGGATGATATTGATATAGGAGTTTAACATATAATTAAAAGACAATAACATATCTGAGAACTAATTTGTTGATGACTTAAGTAAATTTCCCATCATTGTTGAAGTTGAAATTCCAAACAAAGAGACACCAAATGATTAAATTACTAGATAGAATTTGTATTTGATTAATGTATAAGTGCCTTAGTATACTAACATGGTCAATTATCTGGTGACATATCAGGTCCCATGAAATTTAAATTTCTACTGAATTAAAAAAATGAAATCAGAATCTAGATATTACATTTGGGAAAATTCGTTACTTTAGAATATTTACAATGATCAAGTTATAAGAAGATGTTTTCTTAAATGTAAAATTAAATATTTCTTTGAGTTTTATCATGATTTATCTCACAGATCCCAATTTGGACCTCATATCATAGAAGTGAAGGTTTAAGAATCTTGAATTTATTAACCCACGCTTTTTAAATATGCTTATGATTTTTTTAAAAGGTGTGAAAAATGTCTGTTATCTCAAAATATTTCAAAGAGAAAAGAAATGAATCAAAATTCACAATTTGTTTTGGAAATTTTTGATGTTTGGGGGATATATTTTATTAGACCTTTATTAATTTCATTTGTAAAATCTTATATCTTTCTTTCAGTTGATTATGTTTCCAAATGGGTGGAGGAAAAAGCCACCCGGATTGATGATGCTACAATTATTTGTGATGTTGTAAGGGCTAACATATTTTGCAAGTTTGGAGTGCCTAGGGCCATCATCAGTTATCAAGGGACTCACTTTTTCAATAGAAGAATAGAGGATTTACTAAAATAGTATGGGTTTCATCATAAAACATCAAATCCCTATCATCCACAGAATAATGGAGAAGATGTAGTGTCCAATAGATAAATAAATGAATTTTTTAAAAGGTTATTAAACAAAAAATGAATGATTGGAGCCAAAAGTTGGAGGATACATTATTTTCTAACATAAAATCCCAAAAAAACCCTGATAGGAATGTGTATATATTGGATTATTTATGGGAAAATTTGTGGCCTTCCTATAGAATTGGAGAAGAAAGCATATTGAGCTACGAGAAAGATGAATTTGTATATTGAAAGTTCTGGAAAAGAGAAAAGATTTTTACTACAGGATATGAAGTAAATTATAAAGTATGCTTTTAAAAATTATAGGATTTACAAATAGAGAACAATATTAGCTAAGGATTAGATGATCCAACCAAAAGATATCCATCATAGAGACAATGTGTTGTTATTCAACTCAAAACTCAAGCTGATACTAGGTTAACTTCATTCCAAATAGGAAGGTCCATTTATAGTTACTTAGGCACATGCTTTCGATACTGTGAATATTATGAAGGATGGAGATTAGGATCCAATCATATTTAATTGACATAAGATGATGAAATTCCATGTGAACTTTTTATCAGATCCGGTGGAGGAGTTTACATGCCTCTAACCATTTTATCAATAAAATCCATCAAGTCATACCTCTGCATAACACTTTTTATATAATATAATTTAAAATAAACTTACATTTTAAATTCTACTTTAATTAATTGAGGAAATTCTATAATTTAAGTGTGGGGGAGGTAACCTTTGTAGTTTTGGATTTTCAATTTTCGTTTTCTTTTTCTATTTATTTTAAAAGGTGTGTTTTTCAAATTTTTCTTTGATTATTTTTAAATTTTTACATGTTTCTGAAACATTGATCTAAAATGATATTATTTTCCAATTTATTCCATGAAACTGATATTAAATGGATACTAAAAATCACTTTGTTTTGAGTTCAAATCATTGGAACATTTCATGAAAATGCCTCTTTTTTTGAATCTCATGCCATAGTTCATTGTCTTTATCTTTGAAATAAATTTCCCATGAGGCACCTTAACCATTTTTTCATATTATTTATATTCACCTCACTTCTTGAGAGAACCAAAACATTATTTTTTAAAATAATATTTGACTTATTCCTATCAAAACATGAGGGTTTGAGGTACTTGGGATTTAAATGATTGAGGTAATTCTTTGGTTTGAAATCCCCATTTTCAAAAAAAATCCATTTTATTCTGGACTACCTTATATATTTAATCCTCGTATCCCTTATAATACATGAACATCCTATTAGTTTAGCCACATTATAATAAATTCTTCCATATCCAACCAACTCTTGATGTGAAATTTCATGATCTAGTTAAACTTTAGTGTGGGGAAAGCTATCTTATATTGTGCTACCTCATTTGAAAATACATTGGGTAGAAAATAAAATTTTTAAGAGATCATTACTAATTTATAAATCATTATATTGAAATATGTGCCTTTATGGAGATTTTATTATAAAATAATATCTTCATTTCAAGTGCTTCCATAGGAAATAGAAAGTCATGCCTTTCTAGAGTTCTCAAGAAAAATTATATTAGATAACATTGACATTTTTTTACTGAAATATTGTTGGTGGGGTATGTACATAAAGTATTCATATATTATTATGAGGTGATTTTCTACTATTGGGAGTGATGAGTAGACCATACTCAAGTGAAAATTAGAATCATGCAATTTGGTCTTCAAAAAGACCCAAGCCCTCCTTATCTAGCCTCATAAATTTTGACATCTAAATACAACCAACTGAAAGACACAGAACAACCTTGAAAGTTAATCATGATAATCACGTATTCTTGACTCAACTTTTGTGGAGATATATGAATTTATCAAGCCCATGGTAACCCTTGTGTGATTTTGGATGAGAAAAGTGTTCTTGAAAAAAATAAAATTTGTGATTTGAGAGAACATTAATGTGAGGTAGGTGAATTGTGTGCACGATAAGATAAATGAAGTGAAATTATATTGAATTATTTTAAGGGATAACCTGAAATAATTTTTTTATGAGGAATGATATCTTTTTTTTCTTATTGAAAAATTAGTAGATCTCATGAGTAAGTGTTTTGAATTTTCTTTGATTTAATTTTAACACTTTCTTATTCATGAGTCCAAGTTAAAAGTGTGTGGAAATTGATAGAGATAATATTTTAATCATTTTTTTTTATTTTTTTTCAATTATTCAATCCCCACTAATTGATAAAAATGGGTATATTTTCATGAATTTTGGAAATATTTTGTGTTTTGGGATAAAACATCAAAATTTCTTAATTTTGGATTCTTAATAGATTTTAATCACTTTTTTTATTTCATGTATATCTTTTAAAACATTGATCCAAATTAATTGATACATTTTTAGGCTTCCTATGTCAATGTTCTAAAACTTTATCTTTTGTACCAGGATCTAATTCTTTAATATAGAGGCCCAAAAAATATGTCAAGTTGGAAAATCATTATGTCCAATAGATCAAACCCTTACTCAGTAAGTTAAGAATAAATCGAGCTACACACCTCCAATTAAGATGATTAAATATGTATTTGAAATATTACTTGAATTATGGTCTTTAAATTAAAATTTAAATATTTATTAACTCATTAAGGTATTAGTTGAATGATTAACATTGAAGTAATATTTAGGGGACCCTCGTCTAGAAATATTTATACGCATTAATTATTCCATAATCCGATTTTATGCATCCATTTAGTGTCAATTTTTGTTCGAAGATCATAAATTCAATTTTTAAGAACCTATAATATGTTCCCTTGGCATGATTCGAAGGATAGGTGTGCCGAACTGGAGAAATATTTTTGTTGACAAAATTTGGAGTGAAACTTTTCTGTTTTTATTTTTTCTCTTTTATTTTTCTTATTTTTGTAATGCCTTCTTTTCCCCCATTCATCTCAATGACCCTAAACATGGTTGGGTAAGAATTTGAGATATTGGGGAAGGATTGGTTTTCTATTTTTTAATGCTTAAGTTCTAGGACTTAATTTAATGAAATCTCTTTCTCTCTTCTATGACATTGTTTTTAGTATAATATAGCATTTTTTTATTATCAAGTACCATTAAATTTGTTTTTTGATTCAGTTATTTATTTTTTTGTTCAATGATCATAATATATATTCACTTGGTTCTTGTTTATATATGATGGAATAGACCATGGATTAGTGGTAATGTACTCTATGCTGGTCAATACGTGTGAAAGGGGTAGTGGATGTTCTTGATTGTTTAGGATAAAGAATACATGATCATTTATTGCCTAATTCATTTGAGTAAATTCATTGAAACAATCTTTCAAAAGGAAGTAGAGTAGAACAAAATAAGATCTTGGTATGTTTTTCTCTCAATATCACCGTTTGACCAAGGGAGTGAGAGGAAACAATCTTAGAATATAATTTTAATCAACTTAGCAGAAAAGGATTGAATTAAATAGAACAAAGACATTATTACAATTGAAAAACAAACTTTAAACTGACCACCCTTCTCATATAATAATTTTCAATCTCATGAGTTAATTTTTTTTTCAATATTTTGCTTAATTTCATTCTTTTATTTAATTTCTTTCATTTTTTTTCAAAACCAAAAAATTCAAAAACAACACATTTTCCCTTAAAGTTAAAGTGAAAAAATATTTTTTGTGCCCTCATATTTGAGAGATAGGGTAAATCACTATACTATACTTCAGTAATATAATAAATTTTTTTCATGCCCCAAGATAGGAATGTTTCAATTACCTTCATTTTCATAGGATTTAGGGAGTCGTTATGGTTACATGAGAAACCTTGAGTTGATAGGAAGGGATAAAATGATTGGGATCTTGTTGGTTTATTTATACAACATGATTTATTATTCCAACCATATTATACGTGACATTTTGAGACAAATAGTTATGAAAAAATCCTGATTGATTATATGGTGGGGTTTTATATAATTATATGTGGTTAGGGATGTTGGGGACAATCATGTGTAAAAATTATAGGCTCTTAGACGATGACCTTAGACCGACCATGAATGAGTAGGTTATACAATGAGATGATGATGTTGGGAAAAACCTTGAGTGGAATTTTTTGGTTTTAATTAGATGTTACGAATCCCATATTTAATGATAATGTTTTTTGATAACTTCATATTGGTTTTGAGGGGTGGATTCCTTTGAGTGAGAATGGTGTGACCTAATATTTGATACAAGATATTACTTGGTAAATAATGTGGGGTCATAACATGGGTGGAAAGGTACTGGTTAGGTTATAGATGACATTTTTGGATTTATATGGCTCTTCCTTTCAGCATGGAACCCAAGAAGTTATGGGTAGGGCTTGTAGAGCCATGGTCAGTTCACAATAACCCATAAGAGTTGTGTTATGTATATGTATTTCATTCTTTAAGTGAATACACATTCATATATATATTTCAATAATGTTAAGGATATATTGGTTGTGTCCTACCAAGTTTATTAATCACACCCTTCACAAGAATATTGGTGTAATATAGATTTATTTTTGATAGATCTAGCTAAGGGAAATGGACCTACATCGGGATGCTGTATAAGTGGAGCTTGTTAGGGATCTAAGGTGGTTCCATGACAAAATCTTTGATCCCATTACTGTCATTACACTAATATTATTTTTTAATTTTTTATTATATGTATTGATCTACACCAATATAGGATCCCTTTAAATTGAATATAATCTACTTTATTTCATTTTGATATTTTAAAAAAAGTTGTTTTCTTTGGATTTTGCTGAACTTACCCATAGTTGTTTATTTACTTCTTATTTCTTTCTCTTTGTTAGTGATGGATGATTATCTGCTATCAAGGGAATAGTCTCATCATTTCATGAATTGTTTTCTCACTACTAGTCGGATGTCTCTTTCATATGGGGAGGTGAACATGAGGTTGTGTTCCATTATGTCTTAGAACTGATGAACTAGGACATGGATTTATAAAATTGTATTAGAGATCTCTATTTATTGTTAATTTCTTTGTTGAATGGAGATAGGACGGAAGAGACATGATAATAATGATATTATTTTTTCTATAAAAAATATATTGGATGTTTGAGTTTCTAGGGAAGTGATTTGTCATTTATTTATTTTGTTCATATTGTTTCATGTTGTTCCTTAACTATTATTGTGAAGTTATGGTTTAGGAGATTTTACTCTTTCATTGGGTGGTGAGAGTCAGTGAGTTTATAAATCACGAATATTTACATAGGTATACATATCATATTATTTATTTAATGTGGTTTATAAGTTTTTAATTAATAAAATTTTAATAGTAATATATTTAATTTTTTTCCAAATAAATCATTTTTAAAATTTAATTAATTTATACCAAGTTTGTTTTAAAATATTATTTTTTATTTGATTGTGATTAAAATGAAGGTACAAGAGATATCTGATTATGACCTGAGTGAGAAGTGTGTAGTTATGAATAGTGGTTCATGATATACCCTTAGGGTGTATCCCCTAGGGTTTGTGTGTGTGTTCACCATTTAATAGCTTAAATTTTGTTGATATTTTTGTGTTTAAAATAATTTATAAGTCCTTATTTTTTCATTTTAGAAAATTATTCATAACCAACATCCCACAGTGAGACCCAATGATCTAGTTGAGTATATTCTTGTGGTAGTTAATGCTCAGGTTATACCTCCATATGTTTATAAGTTTGAGGATAATAATGATTCTAAGTCTATCATGATTTCTCAGGAAGTTAAATCACTTTATGTAGGGATATTTCATCTAGTAACAATATGCAGTGGAGTCTCACATTAGGCTAGAATTATTATGGGTGACTTCACACAATATTTCGAACTATAACACCCCCTATATTTTTATATCATATGTGGTATACATGATGTTGATAATTATATTGAGTTCACTTAGTGGATATTCAGGATAGTGGATATACATGTTTATTGACTTGTGAAGTTGGAATCCTACATGCTCTAGGGACCTTCCTAAAGGTGGTGGAGTGTTATGGTATATGGTACATGGAATGATATATTATTATTTAAGGATTTCAAGGACAACTTATTTGATGATTTATTCCTTTATTCACTAATCCTTGACCAATAATAAAAGTTTACAGAGCTATATAAGGGGATGATGCCCATGATGGACTTTTCTACTCACTTAATTGACTTATTAAAATTTTTTCTATTAATTGTAGGGAATGATTCACTGAAGCCTTATAGATTTAATATTGATATTACAGAAGGATCAATCAATATTTCATGATGTTCAGCCTGACATCTAAAATAGATATGGTTCATGAGGCCCTCATTATTGAGATTGGATTAGTGGATATGAGTATAGTAGGATTACTTCCCATATTTAATGGTATATGTGGATTCCTTTCCACTAGATCTATTAGTTATTATTCTAGTGGTTGGAATAAAATATTGGATAAGATAAAATATGGTGGTGAGAGGTATTCATGTAAGGGTAGGTTTTTATTTATCCCTTCAAATATAGATGTTTACCTTACATGCTATCAGTATGTGTAATTAAAAAATATAATATATCAAACATGATTCCATAAAAGGTGTTCCATTAATGTGGTAGAATGGGGTATATAAAATATTTATGAATGATGATGTCTCAATTGGGTCCAAACTGAGAATCTGGGTAGATTTAAGCTTTTAGGGCATGGTTAAGGGGACCTTAGACTTATTGGGGGGACACATAGGCTACAATTGTATCATTCACCTTAGGGGTTTATTCCTTAGGTGAGATGTGTATCATTGGGTTATGGACATTTGTTCAACACAGTTTGTGTAAATGTCTTGGACCAGGTTCTGAAAGATGGGGAATAAATTCCTTATACCATTATAGGTTTGTTTTTAGTTTCTCTAATGATTTAAATTTCATTATTTGATATAGGGTAGTCTAATTCTACTACTTCTTCCTATATTTCATCTGATTTGGGGTTTTCTATGGAGTTTCCCCTTTAGATTATATCTATTAATACACCTATCAGGAAGAGGCTGGATCATATTTATAGGTTCCCATCATGTACCATTATGGTTGGGGGCTAATGACATATATGGGACTTCTTTATCCTAGTTATAATGAGTTTTGATGTCATCTTTAGGATGGATTTGATAAAATTATTACAGGCTCGTATTGATTTCTATCAAATGTGGGTGACTTTTACCTAACATATGGGAGATGAATATGTACTTATGGGATGAAATAATATAGATATGAGTGTATAAAGACCCAAAATCCATATAATAGGATCCATTATAGTACAAGTGGAATGTACGGTTCTTATATGGGATTAGGTGATAGATTTAGTTACCTTGACACATGTTGTGGACCATTTTCAGGATGTCTAGTTAGATGAATTCTTAGAACTTTCGCCTAAATGGGACATTGAGTTTTTATTGATCTTATACTATAACTATATCCAATATCAATTCTTTCTTATCATATGTCATTGATTGAGTTGGGAGAGATAAAGGAGAATCTTAAGGACCTAAAGGTGAAGAGATTTACTAACCAGAGTACCTTCCTTTAAGGTGACTTGGTTTTATTATACATGAAAGAGGATTATAGATTTTGGTTGTTCATGGATTACCAAAGGTTGAATAATTGTACAATGAATAATTTTTATCTATTACCAAGTATTAATGACCTATTTGATCATCTAAGGAGATACCAATGGTTCTACAAGATCAAACATTGATCTGGGTACCTTCAGTTGTAGTTAAGGGTAAAGTATATATTGAAGACAAATTTTTTAGAGTATATTTGGGTTATACGAGTTCCTTATTTTCCCATTAATTTTAAGAAATTTATCAGAAATGTTTATGCCCCTTATATACCATATTTTACATCTTTACTCAAACTTTTTCACTATGGTGTTCACTGATGGAATATTTTTTTATTTACCGATCTTTTAGTTTCATTATTAGATCCTAGATACTATGTTGAATATACTTAGAGCACATTATATTTAAAACAAGTAATAAAAGTTTAAAATTTCAATCATAGAGGTTTGATTTCTTTGAAATGTGATCTTAGAGGTAATATTCTTGATTGATCTAGAAAATGTAAAGGAAGTGATGCCATGACAATAACCAAGGAATGTATTTGATATCCAAAGTTTATTGGGAAAACTAGGTATTATAGGTAGTTTATCCTAGAATTCTATCATTTCACACCACCTATGATAGGGATAACCAAGAAGGGATTAATGTTTTAGTGGACTAGTTGATATAAAGTGGCCTTTTAATTTTTAAATACATAGTTCACATTTTCTCAGATTCTATTTCTTTCGGATCTCGAGATCAATTATACAATTTATTGAGATGGCTCAGGGTTTAGTTAGGGAGCAATTCTGATGAAGGTAGATCTGGTGTTTGATTATGGGTCTCATCAACTCTGAATCCATGAGAGAAACTACACTACCAATTATTTCGGTATAGTGGTCGTGGTTAATGCTTTGAAGTGTTGGTATCATTTTATTTTTTTAGGAGAGGGTTTCCATCTACACAAACTATAAGAGCTTGTGATATATATTCTCCTAGAGGGAATTGAACTTATGGAAAATGTGTTGGCTTGAGTACCTATATACCTTCAACATTGAGAAAGAATATTCCAAAGGTAAGTCGAATATGATATCCAGGTTTCTCATTATTAAGACTTAGAAGTATGGAAATTAGATATCTGGTGAGGAGTGTAATCAAATGATCTTACTTTCTAACTAACATATTGATGTATCATGGGACTTAGTGTCTATGACCTATACTCACTTGGTCATTAACTATTCATTAGTGTAATATGTAACAATTATCTCATATATGAATTCTAATTATCTTGTTATGTGGGAATGAATTATGGTAAAATCTCCATTATCAGTATGATCTCAAGATGAGTATGATACGCTCAATATAAATAGTAGGGTGGTGGTCCATAATTACATCAGAGAGGATCTGATGATGGACTCTAATACCTCTTGTTTTTAAGTTTATATAGGTTTGACAAATATGTATCCTCACATTAGATATAATTTAGGTTGTCCATGTATGACGAAGGTCATCATGAGTTTTATTTCTCACTACCTTATTAGTCATAGGACAAAGGTGGAGCAATGGTGTCCATATGGGTTACATCACCCCCTTACAATATAATTATTTGTGTGGGTTGAGATAACCATGGACTCATAATGATCCTACCCATGACCTTGAGATATCATGATTCAATATGGGTTGTGGTTAAGTGGTTTTTTATCACTACTTTTTTTATCTAGGAAAATCAATCAGTGGGTGAGATGTGGATGATATTTTCATGGGAGATAGTTCAGTTCCACATGGTAACTATGATAATAGTATCAAATCAGGATTCACGTTGGACATTGAGATTCTGAAAGATCATGTATAACTCAATAGGGTATTAGATTAATATAAATATAGTATATCACCCATTGATAAATGGGAAGTTAATAGAAAAATCTAGATACTAGACTATATTATCTAGGTGTGTGTAATTTATTTTAGTTGATTAAGGGATGACCATCCAACATATTCATTTTATTTACATAAAAATTAAATTCATGCTTAGATATAGATCCCCCATATAAATATCTTTATAGTAGTCCATACTGGTTTCAATTGTTCTAGTTATATGTAAGAATGGCAGTAATGATTAGGCCGAGCTTAGTGTAGGAGTCTACTGAGTGGCTAAAAATAAATTTGAATTGGTTTATTACTACTCAGAGTAGAATAATATCATATTATAACCAGAAGTGACCACCCATAGAGTTCTGGATTAGTGACTAGGTTTTATTTTGTGTATCACCTCGATTGGGACATCAATAACATATGAAATTGAGATATAAATTATGTGTTTCATGTGTCACAACATTGGAAGTAAAAGATTGACCTTATGATTGTGATTGATAGTGATGATGTTGAGCATGTGGAAGACGCATTTTTGAGGACTTCCAAGTACATATAATAGAATAGAGTGAGAAGTTTCTGAGAGGAAAGACAATATACAGAAACACAAACATATCCCGGAGGATACTTGGGATATGGAATCTGATATATGTGGGTAGTGGATATAGATATTCGATGAGGACCCCCAGAGATGATTCTTGAGGATGAGAATCCATTTATGGGGGAGTTTTTTATTCCCCTATAATTTAAAGGTGAATTTTTGGGATTTTGTTAGTTATGTGTATCTTGATGACTTGGTATTATTTATGGTACTAGTGGTGGTAGAATATTGGATTTTTCTAATTTTTAAGAGTCCTGGAGATAAAATTATATTACATGAATGTATTCAAACTATGAATTAGGGAGTCAGCACATGGAAAGAGGTTGATCCGTGATCAATTCTTGGAAAATATGGGTATCACAAGATGAGATAATGATAAGGGTATAAGTTCAGGACATGAATGAGAGAACAATTGTGTGAGGACTGAAAATATAGAAATGGTAAAGTCAAAAAATGTAAGGTATTACTATTATGTAGGGGTACTCATATAATTAATATTTATCATGCATGAAGGTATGGGAAGGATGGAGGTAAAAATGTGGAAGAGATTTTTAAAATACTATGTCTTGGAGTTGGGGAGGCTTGCAACATGTCATAAGGAGAGTTCACACAATTGAGTAGTACATATTTATATGACTAACATGGTTATTTAATGATGGTGATTTACTATGGGGTTGATAATTTATCTAGGGGAAGTTGTATTGTGACCTAGAGGTTCCATGCTATTACATTGCCCTTTTTTGAATAATTCACGACATTACTATGACGGTCATATCATGACTAAGCTAATGAAATTTAAAAAAAAGAAGGAGTATGGGGAGGAAGATTTAGAAAATCACCATTGGACCACTTTAACCACTCTTATACTTCCTCATTAACAAAAACTCAACTTTTTCTAACATTTGATATCCTTCATGGCTTCTAAAACTCCTCCTTTCACGTATATTGTATATTTGAGGCACAATTAGATTATTTACCTTTCTCTTGGTAAATATTAATCCATACATTACCTTAGAATATTATTCTTTATTTATTTAGTTTATATATTAAAACATTACCATGAGGGTATGGGGTTTATTTTAGTATATCTATATACTAGGAATGAATCAAAGAGTGAGACCTGGAAAGTATGATGCATTAATCCTGATTTAGGATGTCCTTATCATTTGACAATATTCATATATATTTGTATGGCTTGAAATTCATATGGGTTCCTGATTTTTTCTTACAAATTTATTATTTTGGAATAAAAGTGATTTAGTGGATCAGTATTGATGTAGTTGATACCTATTAGGGTATTTATTAGTTAAATGGCTTCAATGGGTTGAATTGCACCTCATTCTGTGACTATAGGTAGGACTGACCACCATGGTGAATGGGGAATAAGGTGAGTTGTTTGTGCTCAGTTTAGGTTAAGGTGACCTAATAGGGTATTATTTGGTTATAGATGATGAGACCCTTAATGTGACACCCCTATATTTGATAAGTAGGGAATTGGGTTTCATATCATGTACAAAACACAACACCAAGCTTAAACTGCTGAAAAAATATATTATTTAAATATGAATGTTATTACCTAGATGTAAAATAGGTGGATAAGAATAGGGAAAAAAATATTATGAAACATTTATGGTTTACACATTTATAGAATAAACTCATTTTTTATCACTTGATAATAATTAGTTATAATAATCAATTGAAAGTAAAAGAAATGTTTTTTCAAAAAATATATTTTTATGCACATAATGTTTTTTTATTTTAATAAATTAAATTATTCACTATTGGTGTATGATTTAAATGAAATTTTTATATTATATATTAAATAAAATATTTTATTATTAATAAAATATCTTTTTGGGCATGATAAGACAATAAATTCATTTTATGCTTGAAAACAATAATTTTCAAAAAAAAGATTCACCACCTTTTCCACACTTATTTTAAAATTATTTTTTAGAAATATGAGAAAATTTATTTAAAAACATTTAATTAAATTTTAAATCGAAATCCCAGAATTTAAATAGAGTAAATATTTAGCAATTTTCTAAATTTTTTGATGAATAGTAAAAAATATATATTTTTATTGAAGACTATCTTTTCATTTGAAGAATTTATATAGTTATTTTTTTAAAAGAGTTTTAAAATTAAAATTAGTTAAATTATATTTTAATTAATCAAATTTAAGTCATTATAATCAATTATATATTCAATTTTAATATAAAAAATTTTATACTTAAAAAATTTTTCCTCTGGAAAACATTTTTTTCTTCGTGTCTCTATGTGTAAATTTAACTTCAATTATGAAAATTATATTAATTGAATTTGGAAAAATGTATTCCATTTTGGATATATAATAATTTAAAATATATAATAATGTTAACATAATATTTATTTCACAAGGAATAGTAAAAATAGTAAAAAATGATTACCGCAGTTAAGGTTCAAACGGTTTTACCATAGAGTAAAATTAAGAAAATAATTGATAAAATGACGTAAAACATATAAAATTACTATTTTATGACCACATTTAGACCTTATATAATATAAGTTTTTATAATTTTATATTTTTTATCCTTATATAATGTGAAAATCATGCATACAATTTATTCTTTTAAAAAACTCCAAGTGTATCATTGCCCCAACTTATAAATGGGAACACCAATCCCAATACACTTCACAATTAAAAATATATTTTTTAGCCAATAAATTAACAAATGCTTCCTTAAATCCCACTGCATGATCTATAGTCCCTTTTTTAATTAGAAAATAGTCTTAGAAATCCTTTATGTATAAACAAAACGAGGTTTTTTGAAGAAGTTGTATAGTTCTTAACCATGCATTTTAATTTTATTTCTTCTTATAAAAAATCAAATCTTCATAAAATATTCTAAAATAAGGAAAAAAAATTCTCAAATATTATTATATTTTATGATGTTAATGGAATAACCTATATCCATCTCTTCTTCATCAAATGGGTAATGAAACCGTAGATTGTGTGTATGGAGGACTAAAACCTCACGACCTGATTTAAATCATTTTTTATCACCACCTCCTAGAAGTATATATAATTATGGATTTAATGTATATACATAAATGATATTCAGGATAAAATTATGCTTCTTAAAATATAATAATACATATACCTTCTTACTTGCTAATCTATTGGAAAATGATAATATTACTCTTGCATACGTGCATAATACAATTTCTACGAAGCGATGTGCAATGTTTTTCAATTTATTTTTGGATGGATGGTAATGAGGAAAAATTTAATAAATATATATCATATTTATGATATAAAAATTATTCTATAAAGATTAAATTTTATTTACCTTTCCTTCACTCCATCCGTTAAAAATTGAAAACAACATTCATGTGTAAGTACGACCTATTATCTACATGAACTATGAAATTCATTTTTCTATCTCTATCATGTATGGATTATTATAAATAAATAATGAATATATATAATATATTTATATCATGATTTAAATTATGGATATTATGGAGCCTGGTTCAAATTGCAACAACCAAAACTACCAAGAAAACATACCTGAAAAATGTATTAGTTATCACCTAGAATAATGTGTTTAATAAAGAATTGTCTATAAAAGGGTTTTAAATAGTTATAATAAAATTATATATGATATAATAATTATTAATATTTTTATTTAATATAAGTATAATAATTCTCAATTTATTATGAAGGAGGTTTAAACATGCACTAAGGAAATCATACCTAAGGTAAGGGTTTTCGGCCTCACTTTTACTTCCATGAGACATATGAAATATTCAACACATATTTCATTTGATTAGTATATATAATACCCATTTGATATTTTATATAATGAATATAATTATATTAATAGTTTTTAAACTTTCATTTGATGTTTTTTATTTCGTGGGTGTTATGATTCGAAAGTTACCAAAGTGGTAAGGGTTATTTCACAATCTCATCATTATGAGGGATTATTATGCTTAAGTATACATTGGGAGTATTATTTGATATTTATATCTAAAAATAGTATTTTTTCTTCCCATATGGTTATTCATAAAATTTTTAATTAATATAACTACTTTTCTCTCTTTGGTAGTTAAAATGATTGAGAAAGCATATTATGAAAATAAGACATGATGTCCATCATCAGTCAAAAATAATTTTTATTAAAAATATATGTTTTCTAAAAATTAGTTTTTACAATTTTTTTTATATTCTACAATTATTTATAAATTAAATTTTTATACCTTATTTAAATTTTTTAGAAAATATTTAAATGAATATTTCTCTTATATTCCGAACAAGGTTCTTTTTTCTTTTTCTTGCAAAAATGTGAAATGTATCTTTGTTTTAACATACTCATCTTGAATAGAACTTTTCCCACATAATGATAACTCATTTATTTTAAGATTAATTTAAAATCTCAAAAGTTAATTTTAAAAGAAAATATATTTTCTAATATCTTGTAAATAGTTATCATTTAGAAGTTATTTTCAAAATTGAAAAAGGTTACGTTCCCTCAAGAATGTTTAATAACATTTTATAGTATTTCTATTAATCAATAAAAAAACCTTATTTTAATTATTCACAAAGGAGGATATGTTTTTATGATACCATTATTATTATTTAAATGGATTTTGTTATGATTATTTTGATTAGGGTGTAAAATTTGGATACCATTCCCCGTAATTCATTAGATGGTTTATGACTATGTTTTTTGATTTTGGAAAGTATTATAATTTAGATAAATATTTCAGAACACTAATGTTTGTGTTTATTATGTTTATTGATTGGGTACATTATAAAAATTTCATATTATAGTTTTAAAATATTAATGTTTACATTGATTATGTTTCTCCCCTTTCATATGAGGAATTCACTGGACTTTAATATGAATGTTTATATTGATTGTGTTTCTCCCCTTTCATATGAGGAATTCACTGGACTTAGTATGTTATGGGTAGTGCCTATAATTTTCCATCAATGCATCAATAGGTATCATGAGACAAATTTTCTTGGGTAATTAAATGAGTACTTACCCATTTATGTAATATTAAGTTTCATAAGGACTTGAAGGAATGGTTATGATGTATGACATCATGCATTCACTCACTATGAAATTAGTTATTTATGTATATGTGATTATTCAATTAGTTATAATATTCATGGAAAAGATTTAAAATCATGTTATTATTTAAGTGGGATTATTTTATCATCATTTAATCATTCTATTTGATATCCGGAGACCCAAACTCTTAGATACTTTGAAAAAATATAATCTTTAAATTTATGTCCTTAATAACAATAAATATGACACAATTTGTTCTTCCAAAAATTACACCATCAAAAAGAAATATTGGATCAATAAAATACCCAAAAGACCTTTTAGGCTTAAAGTTTTATAGAATTAGGAAAAACCCTTAAAAACATGGGTTCCTAATAAAATGGTTCATAATGGTCAACATAATATCCCACTACATATAAATTTTTATATTCTATGTTATGTTTTCAACATCTCCCAAAAAATTATTCATATAAAAATACCCTCTAAAAGAACATTTATCACCATTCTTAATATCTAGGGGGAAGGTAAGCATAAGAAAGGGTGATATCAAATGGTCATTAAGGATAAATAAGGTATATATCACAGATCAATTGACCATAATATGAATATTAGTGTATGAGAACATGATAATAAAATTCCAAAATCATACACTATAAATTATAGATCAGGATAGTATTTCATGACATAAAGATTTTCAATTCATAAGATATAAATCACAATGGAATCAATGAACATGATATATTTGAGAATAACATTAGGATATGACATAAGGTTTTGTCTTAAACATAATAAAATAAAATCAATCCCTTAGTATTCAATTTCATTTCCAAGACAATCATAGTGAAATGGGTTCACTCCCCAAACCATCATAGTAGTCAAGGTTCACTCCTAGGACTATCATAGTGTACAAAGTCACTTACTTAACTAGTTTCACCCCCATTCCAGTCTTTTCAGTATTAGGAGATATCAATCTTTACCCAATAAATTTGAGTGAGATATAGTTCCCATCCTTCACATAATTAAAATGACACATATGTGTTCTATAATATCATAAATAATTCATTATATCAGAACCCCTAAAAGGAAATGGGTTTCATAATGATTTCATCATAGCATAACCCATGGAAAATATATGGTTTTCATAAATATTTCATCAATTAATCATATAATAACATGTGTAAATGAAATGGGTGTCATAAAAATATTATCTTCATAAAAACAAACCATCTAGAGAAAAAACAAGGATGATATCCTTGGATCATATACCCAATAAAGAATAATTGAAATCCAGGGATTTTATCTTCGATGAATGGATATAAAATTAAATGATCATTAAGTTATTCTAGAAGAAAATAAATATTCCATTTTTAAAATAAATTATTTAAAAAACAATAAAATTATAAAGGAACAATTTTATTTTAAAAGAACCTTTTAAATTTCAATGTAATATTTAGAGAAAAAAATTAGTCATAGTGGTCGGAAAACCTGTTCATTCCATATAATTTAAAAAAATCCCTTCCAAAAATTTATCATAAAAGTAACAATGATCCTCATTTATAAAATGATAAAAAGATTCATTTCAAACAATTTTATAGGAAGTAAAACATGGTTAAAAATGAATTTAAAAAATTATAGTAGAATAGTATAAATCTTGTTTAATTTTTTTAGAAAAAATTGATATGGAAGAAATTATTTTTTACTAAAGATTCAAATGAAGTTGATTTTACATAAAAATTTATTTTCCATATCTTGAGTGTATAAGATGAGGAAAATGAAAGGAAAAATAATATTTTAAATAAATAACTAGAGGATAATAAAATTCATAAGTTTCATTAGAGGAATATTATATTATTTAATCATCAGAACTTAATCATAAAAAATCCTGATGAACAATTATATTATAACATAAAACCCTTACCAAATTGATAATATCTAAATCACAAGTCCCATAAAATAAATATCCTTACATGGATATTTAAATTCTCATAGTTTTCATAATGAGGGTCATAATATAAATTTATATGTAGTATATGCACCACATAAAAGGAAAAAGTGGAGTATATGGAATGTGTCCCATAGAAATAAAAGTGAGATAAAAACCACTTAACTCGATTCTAGACATTACATGTCTATCCATTAAATAATGTACAATAAAATCATATAAATTATTTTATCTCTTGAGAAATTTTTATAGGTATAATAAATTATCTTTAAACAATTTATTTAATTTATTTTAAGGATGATTTTAATTTATTAGGTAGTTAAATCCATGTTAGGTATTTTGAGGATGTTCTGTTTATAAATTTCAAAATAGATTCAGTATGTTGACCATAGAAAAAATAGTTCATTATTACATAATATCAAAATAGTAATCTTGAAATAATTATCATTTTTACACTTAAATTATAGTTTTAAATATTACCATTAAATATGATTATGAAAAGTGAACGTTGTTACAATTATGAATACGGTAATCCATATAAACCCAAGAGTAAAATTTCCATTTTTCAAAGATAATTATTAAAATAAGGTAAGTATTATTTTATATTTAAATATTTACCATTATTTCATAAATAAAATATTACTTTTGGAAATATACTTGTATATATCATCCATATAATGTGGTGACGAAAAATGAATTGCATCACATCGTGGAGGTGATAGTTCACACGTACGTACGAATTACGTTATCATTTTTCAGTGTATAAAAAGGTTAGAAAATATATGATATATTTTTATTATAAGCCTTTATAAAAATAATTGACAACCCACCAGGCAGTGAAGGATAGCTTGACCATAGGCTTATTTAAGACCCAAAGGTAAACTATTCCCAAGGGAACCAACCTAGGCTAGAGGTGGGAGGAATAGGTCTAGACCCATGTGTAAGGCCCCCAAGAGCACACCATGAAGAGTGCATGGGAAGAGAGGTGGTACCACCATGCAGTGTGGCATGATGTCATGGGGGTCCTCGATTTATGACTACTTACAGGAGAAATTTATTAATAAACCATGGTTCCAATCACTGATTAGATTGTTGTAGGATGGAGAATGGTGTGGGTACTGTTCATCCAATAAAAAAGTTATGCATATATCACTATCTGTATGATACAGATTATAAGAGCCATCTAATCATGTTGGGCGGTCATCAACCTCCATCATTGTTTGAAGTATTCTTATAGCAAGATAATTATTCCATTAATGAACTAAATCCAAGATTCCTTAGACTAAAGAGAAAAACATGATCTCATTTATGTGGCCACATTAATGGTCTGAGATCTAGGTGAGATCTGTGCAAATGTTTCAAATGCGTATCATGCAAGGACATGCATAAAAATATGGTACTTGAACCGTGATGATCATTAGATGAAGTTGACATTCTGGACGATGATAGATTCTATATTAATTCCGAAGTATGATCAAAATGATAATTTCATATAGTTACAATTTCATTCATCGAGTTAAAAAATAAAAAAATGGAGAATGGAACAATCCCACATGATTTTCTAATTACGTGTGAAGACAAGAGAGAACCATATTCTGTTGGGTATTCAATGAAAATAACAATGAGTATGATTATTTGGGAAATCACATGCATGGAGTATGGGTGGAAGTGGTTGTGAATAGATTCAATTATCAACCAAGTCATTTGAGTGTTTAAACATGAGAACATCACTGACAAAATTAATGGTAATCCTCTGTGAATAAGTTTGAACCTGAGCCTATAAGGTGATTGAGATTAATTAATTCATGCATGCAATAGGTAGAGACATGTATCAGTCAAATACACATGATAAGAATAGTTCATTTCATGTATTCATAAATGAGGAAAATAAAAATACCCACATATTTAGGTATTCGAATTATCCATGAATTAATAATACCAATTATGTTATTTTAGTGAGCTAGAGAAAAGAAATAACCTCGGTTTAAGGGGTATTGAGATGATAGAAATTAATACCCATAAATAATGGGGTATTAAAAGAAGAGGAAATAAATAATATCCCACATTTGGGTATTATTATTTGAAAAGTAAGGGAAATTAAATGTGTCTCATTCTTAACACATTTAATTATGATTTTAAATGAGAATTTAAATCATTATATTTATTTAAGACCCATGCACCAAATATGGGTATAAATAATTTTTTGAAGGTCATGAGAATGATTTACTAAATTGTGAGATCATTTTTAGACTCCTTTAATCCATTTTCCAAGTATAATTTTGAGGCTGAACAATAGATGGGTAATTATTAAAGAAGGTGATTCCATGTACCCAAGCATTTTAAGAATGATAATTCAGATCATTTAAGATCTTAAAGGAGTATTGAGTCGAATAAGATTGGCCAAGTTACCTATTAAATACCTTGAATATTTGTACACATGGAAGGGACATATAGATTTCTTGTAGAATAATACTGTCTATGAAGAGGATTATTCTAGTCTTGGATCAACACTAAAGAGGAAGCTTGTAACTGGGGTGTTTATCCAGCTACTGGAGGCCTGTGAATGGGGTGTCTAACGAATCAAATGAGAAGAGTAGTTGGGATGTCTAAAAAACTAAGAAGAGTGCAACTGGGGTGTCTATAAAATTGTGGAACTGGTGTTTCTAACCAGTTCTATTCACTTTTGGGGTAAGTAAAGAGAATCCATGTTGGGGTGTCTAATATACATGGAAAGGATTAGGCCTTTCATTTCAAAACCTTATAAATTTGGGGTGTTACTTCTTTTATTTTACTACAATTCATTAGGTGAGTTTGAGAGAAACTATTTATTATATAGAGAACCTTAAAATGATCAAAAGGTAGAATTTAAAAGGATTAAAATCATAAAAACAAGGATACCAATGATTTACCCCTTATCAGTGGAACCTAACCAGTACTTGGGTTCTATAAGTGGTATGAGAGGGTATGTTCCCCGTAAAGTTTAAAAAACATTAATGATGGATTTTGATGAAGATTATAATGATCTAATTCCCCGTATTTCAAGAAAACTAAAAAGGAGTATAATAAAGAAGTAAGGAAAATATTATCCAAAGAATAATCATATGAGTGGAATCAATCCCATTTCTATTCATGAAAAGAAGAAGAATAAGAATCCCTCCCAGAAGTTTTGTTATCCAATCAAGGTAAAATATGAACCTATTGTTATTTTTGAATCTAACCATCATGTGGGGAAAGAATTTAATCTTTCATACTCTCACATAAATATAAAAAAGAACTATGGTTCCTGTGATGAAGAGAAAACAACATCAAATTATTAATCCTAGTAATTCTCATGCAATGAAAAAGAATATAAATTAAGAATAATGGATGAATTTTATTCTTCAATGGTGAAATATTTGACCTTATAAAATAAAAAATTAGGATAGAAGGAGCATCCTTGAATCAAAACTCAAAAAATGGGAACCAAGATAAAGGATAAAAGTGATACAATAAAAGAGATTTTCCAAGATATTCTAAAACAAATGACAATTAAACAGAAGCTAAAGAAAATATATTTGAAAATAATATATCTTGAGGAGAGGTTTAAAACCTCTATAGAGAAAATAAATATCATTATAAAATATTTCACTACATTTTTTGAAAAAAAAGGAATCCAAACATGAAATATGGAAATTAGACTTTATCCCATGCACAATATGTAATTGTGGTCCCACAAAAGATGAAAGAACCAAAGTGTTTTTATTTTGTATTATTTGGGCACATAATGATTATATGATTCAAATCCAAAAAACCAAATGATTTTATAATAACTCCATTAGTGCCATCATCTCAATAGCATAGATACCAAATTAGTTATGAATTTTTTTGTAAATGTTTTATTTGTTTTTACCTTGGTTATATGGAAAATAATTTCACATGGAGGATTGCATACAAGGGTAAAGAATCAGTTAGGTTACACTCCACTCGTATCACATACAAGGAATCAAATTATCCTTGGAAAAGGCCTGTTAAAATGGAAAATATACTTAATGTTTAGAAGAATTAAAAGGAGTCACAATGAAGGGTGTGTCAATCACTCAAATCTGAGAACTCACATCAATTGTCATGGTAGAAATGAATTTTTTTGGAAAGAAGTTGTTCAAGCTATTATGGGTGTTGAAAAATATGTTCAAAAAAAAATAACTCCATGGGATGAAAATATATTCAAAATATATGAAGCATGTCAATAATAAATAAACCATATCTCATGCTTACCTTATAAATATTAACAAATCAAGGATGGGAGAAAAATATAACCGTCAATATTTACACCAAAAAATAATAAGTTTCTCTTTATTCCATAATATTTTATAGGTTTTGAGATAAAATGCATGGAATTAAAGGAGAAGTTTTGTTCATCATATATTTCAATAATTTCCATGATTATAAAGATGAGTGTATCCCTTGAGGGGGAGATTTTATGAGATATGAGGTATTCCAATCACACTCTCATCCCTTTATTCAAAATTGTATTAATCATATGAATTAAGGGGGAGTACTTGGTTTATGATAAGACAAGATAAAGGGGATATATATCTTTTTTACCTAAAAATTCAATTGTGTTTATTGAATTACGTGTATTATTATACATTTTTATTGATAAATATAATTTCTCGTATCCCCTCATATGAGAATTGATAATTTCTAATAATGATTTCACTCGAATGGTTATTTATGCATAACTTAGACAACAAAGGTTGTATCTCTCTTATTTTATACACTCAGTTGGCCCATTTAGACTTATATTTGATTAACTAAAGGATCATTTTCTAAGATACCTTTGTGGTAACATCCTTATCTTTGAAGTGATCTTGAAATTTTCATATATGGTAGAATATCATGTTTTTTAGAAAATAATGAGATGAGAAGATCCCCCCACTAATCCTTTACATTTTATTGCAAAAGAAGGTGTCTTTTTTTATTAAACATATTGAATATTTATAATATGAAGATATATTGACAAAAAAATATAAGGTTGAATATTTTTGGGCCTAATGATTACCTTTTTGTCAATGAAACATCAATAGGTGATGAAGTAGTTATGTTTGGATAATTTTTAGAAATTCATAGTATTAGACGTGAAACTTGAGAAATTATCTATGTTATAACTATGATGATTTTTGAAGTAATCCAAAATTTCAATGACATGTGATAAGGATCTTTCACATTGTTTACCACAAGTTAATTCCGTGCAAAAACTAATTTTTCTAATAAAATTTTAAGAAGACCATGCATTTTGTTTTAAATCATGAGGATGAGAAGAGATGGCCAAGAAAAAATATGAATATATATATACATATATTTCATGATGAATTAGAGGAGATAAATGGAAAGAGAATTTTTAGAAGAAGTTGGCTGGGTATTTTAATTGATAATGGATTTATATTTCATTGGTACATATATTATTATAAGTAATTTTTAATAGAGGGATTTATAAAAATATGGGTCAACTGACAAATTAGACAAGGATAGCTCGAACTTGGCTTTATGTGGGACCTAGAGGTCAAATGCACCCAAGGGAACCAATCATAGCTAGTGGTGGGTGGAAGAGGTGTGGTACCATATGTGAGGCCCACAAGAGAACACCACGAAGTACGCCTAAGAAGAGAGGCGATACCATAGTGCATGTAGGCATGGTAGGAGGGGGGTTCAGGATTTTTCACTAATTGTGGGAGTAGTTGATTGATAAACTGTGGCCCCAAACCCTGATGATATTGATATGAGATATATAAATTAGGGGTACTATTCCTTTACTAAAAAGTCTCAAATATATTGATAGTTGCACGATGTGGCTTATATGTGTAATCCAATCAAGCTTGATGGTCATATTCCACCATCTTTATTTGAATTATTATTCTTGCATGGTAATTCCACCATTGATGAGCTGTGACTAAGCTTCCATAGACCAAATATAAGGCCATGATTTCATTTTTTTGGCCTCATTAATTTCTAGAAATCGATGAATGATCCATGAACATGTTGAAAAAGTGTTTCATTCATGGATATGAATAAACAGAATGTACCCCATCCTTGATGATCATTAGATGAGGTTGAGGTCTTGTACGGTGATATAAACTAGAAATATACTCAGGTATTATCAAAATTTTAATTGATTGTTGTTAAACTTTCATGAATCTAATGAATATTCAGACGCAATAATGTATTTAGGACACACAATATCTTAATGTTGCGTGAAGAACAAAGAGAACCCAATTCCTTCAGGTATTCAAAGTGAGGCAGAAAGAGTCTTATTCTTTAGGAAATTACATGCATGAAGGTAGGGTGGCCGTGATTTTGAATAGATGGAAAGAACACCTGAGTTTTTTAACTTTTAAAATATGGATTCTTTACATAAAAAATGGAAACCAACATGAATAAGTTTAAACCTCAGTCTTTTGGGTGATGGAGATGCATGCATTCATGCATTAAATATGATGATATGTGTCTCAATCATTAATGTTTCTTTTGTGTTTTAGTATTAAAAATTTTAAACTCTTAATCATTTTTAGTAGGTAACAACACTAGGTCATTGATCAATGTTTTTGACACTGTTACTCAGGATCTCTTAAAAACTTTTTATAGAACTTAGTAATATAGATATTAATTGGTTTACTGAGTCATATATTTTCTTCCCTTTTACTTTGTTTTTTTATTCTTTTTTCATGTATATAGGTTTCCAATATTTTCAATTAGAGGGTTTAAGTGTATTTAAATGAGGCTTATGACATAATTTTATAACATTAATTCAAGTGAACCTATAGTATATATTCCAAACATATAATGGTACCATTTTATTTAATAGTAATTAACCATATAAGAGTATAATCTCCACGATTTGAATAATAATATACTTAAATGTTTTACAAAAGATTATTTCCAAGATATAGATCAAAAATTGAAACATACTAGAACCATCATAGTCTATGGTTTACCATCCATAAATAGGGTAGCCTCAAATATTATTCAACCTCTCAATAAAGATTTATTTTTTGAAATCAATCCAAGAGTACAAAAAATTAATCAAAACACAAGATTATTTGAAAAAAATGAAACACGAGGATCCTTATAGCCACTTGTCCAATTTATTTGAGATATTATTCATAACTAAATATAATATAATCTCAATGAATATCATAATGTTGTTGGAATTAATAATATCATTGAAGGATAGACTGAAGAATTATTTGAGAAAACTACCACCAAGTTCCATAACAATTTAAGACAAGTTTTCCAAAACATTCTAGGATAAATAACTCCTACCCCCAAGATAGTGAAGTTTTGAAATGAGATAAATAAATCTTTTATAATAATATATGAATTTTTCATTCCAACAATGAAATATAATTATGTATATTTTAAGGAGATTCCCATACTATTAACTAGAAATTAGGTTTCAAATAAAATCATTTTACTATAGTTTATAATCAGTGTGCTGATCCATGAACGATGCCTTCATGGAAGGAGTATTGATACTAAAAACTTCATATGTCATAAAAGATATCTTTGGTGAAATATTTCATAATTATTAGCTTTGAAAATTTGATAGAGGAACACCAATGAGATAAATTTAGTAAAAAAAGGATACCACTCATTTGGATAACCAATTGGAAGCATTTTTAAAGAATATAATTTTTTAGATGGGTTTACTTATATCTCATTACACATTCAAATTTCACGATATTTTGATATGTGTAGAGGGATACATTATTTTCTCATGTGTTGAGATGGTTCAACGGGAATTGAAGCATTGGATTATATATGTGAGAGTTATAAATAACCCATACCTTAATATTTTTCGAATTAATATAATTATTGGAGGATAAAACATCAAAATACAAACCTAATATGGAATTTATATTGTAGTGGATAAAAATTCAACTAAAAAATATATTTTCATAAACAAAACCCTAAAATACAAGACCATGTATTGTTTTGATAATGATTCCAACCTCTAAAACCTCAATTCAATTAGTCTCTGTAGTATCTCTATATAAAACGACAAAGTGGGAATGCCTTTATTGATGACAAGCTTAAATATTATTATTAAAAAATAAAAAATTGGATGAAAAATCATGATAATTCTATTATAATTCATGATATCACAATCATAAATATTTATCATCAGGTGAATAAAATGAATTTAACTTTATCAAAATGATTACCAGATATAATTCTAAGAAATTTTTATATAAATACAATAAAATAAGTGAAGGTGATAAAACAACATAGTGGGTGAGAGATTTAGGAGATCAATAAAAATAGGATAATAAAGAAGTAAAAAAATAAGAAAAAGGAAGGAGAGCATAATGAGAAAAGAGAGGAGGATAAAGAAATTAGAAAACGTGTAAAGTCGAAAAAAATAAGAGGAGAATCCTATGAAATTTGAAAAGATAGATCCATAACCCCACTCCCATTATCAATTAGGATGAAGCCAAGACAAATTTAAATCCAATATACGATGTTACTTAAGATCATAAAGAATCTCTTTATAAAGATACCCTATAATGATGTAATTTATTAAATTCCATCATATGAAAAATTCTTAAAGGACCTCATTTCTAGTAAAGGTAAATTAGAAGATTTCAAAATAATATCCTGACATGTGGAGTGATCTATTATAGTTCAAAGAAAGATCCCTCAAAATTTTAGAGATCTAGGAAGAATCTCCATCTAATGTGTTATTCAATTGTATATATTTAGGAGAACACTTTATGATAAGGAAAAACATGAAAATTTGATACCCCTAACTATATTTTGAAATAATGGATTAAGCGAACCAAAAAAATGTGAATTTCACTTAAACTCACCAATCACCCTATAAGATACCTATGTGGTGTTCTTAATTATATATCTATCATGTTGAGAGAGATAAATTTCCCCCAATAATTTTTTATTATAGAGGTATATAAATAAGGGGATGTTCTTAGTATCCAATAGATACTAATCATTTATACAATAAAGGTATTAATAGTTATTAACCAAGGACAAATGAAATTTAGAATTAGTGATTAATAAGTTTTCATTGATCTTATAAATTATTACATTATTAGAGTAGATACTGGGAAATTAAAATCCATATTTATAACCAAATACCACTTATTTAAATATGTTTAATGTAATAAGATAAGAAAAACATTGTGGAACTCATAAAATACATGGTGCACAATAATGAAGTAAACAATAATTATAAGGATGGACTGGAATCTAGAGATATATAAGGGAAAATTATCAAAATAATCCTACCAAACATTAACCCCTTACCTTATTAAACCACACACAATTATGATTAATGCACCCATAGATACATTTATTTATTGATTTCGGGAGAAAAAGAAGATTCTCTAATGATCGGTAATAATTATTTGAAATTTGGGCTATTAAAACGGTTTATATACATTAGTATAGAATCTCAAATAATTGGTATAAACTATATGAATGGTTTGATGATCCTTATGGAATAAAACTCATAACATAGAGATATACCAATAGTTTTCTAAATTTGTTGTTTTAAAATTTTATACTAATGGTTTTGTAAAACCTTTGGTTTATTTGTTGTAAAAAACCATTATAATGTGTCTAACCTAAGAAATATCCATTATTATTCAAGTAATTAATCACTAGAATATTACAATATATATATATATATAATTAAATAAAAAATATATGCATGTATAAAATTAATTATAAATTTTGAAATATTTTTTGTCATTATAAATAATAACATAAAAATAATGGTCTAACATAGACAAATGGTTTTACAAAACTATTGGTTTAGGTGCTTGAATGTATTGGTAGAGATACAAATGTTTTTCCTAATATCTAGAATAGTTCCATTGTTATAGACCATATTTTGAGTAGTAAATAATGAATTATCATATGAACATAAAGAAAAAATCATAATGGTGTCAAAAAATTATAAGCCAGTGATAGATTTGGGTATGAATTAACAAAATGATTTTTATTCATATTTTAATTCTAGAATAAGGGATTAAAAATAGAAATCAATCACAATAGATAGTTAATCTCATAATAAATTATGTGTTAAGAATGAGGCCATGATGTTATTTGATTACATGATTTTGATCCATTTTAGATAGACAATACGTTTTAACTCCCATGAAATTTCAATGTAATTTTTTAATATTTTTTTGAATTATGAGGATATTTATGTGTTCGATATATTTGGGGTCTTGATGGTGTCTCTGAATTTTATTTTGATAAAGTAGATTTGGTTCACAATTGGAATTATATAGTAGATAGGTCATCATACCATGATGTAGGGAGTTACAGAGTGACGAGAAGATTGATCCATGATAATATCTCATTAATGAGGGGCATAAAGGTGTAAAGTCTCAATAAGGTTAGGGAGTCATGATATGGTTGAGACCACAACAACACGGGGCCTATACTTGTTGAGATATTGAAATCCTAGACTGTAAGGGTTTATCCATTTTTTCAGGTAACATTATGAACTAGTGCCAATGAGGGTCACATAACGATAATATAAGGGGTCACACCATGATAAAATCCATCATAACATGACCACCATGGTCACATTAGGATAGTGATTTGGGGGGGGGGGCTTTGTCTAGGGGTGTTTGAATCATGACCTAGAGGGCCCATTCCAAAACTTGGCCATTGTGGGAAGGAATCACTATATGAACATAATGGTTACACCATGTACAAAATAGTGGTAAATTTAAAAAAACATATCGGAGTGGGTGGAGATCATGAAATTCACGCTTTCACCCTCTTTACCCCTCCCCTTCCTCCTAACCACCACTCGATCATGGATGACATTTTATCTAATATATTAATTATTAATCACCTCCCATCACCTCTCTTAATCATTTTATGTTCTATTAGTTCTGGAGATATTCTCTTGGCTTCTATAATACCTTCCATACTCTAGGTATCCTATCATTTCACTATATTATTGGTTTCCATCCCAAAATCCTAAACATGAGGGTTTGGGGTAAATTTTAGATATTAGATGGACTTGGTGTGAATCATATAGCATGAATTGGAAAGTTTCATCCATTAATATTGATAAAGTAATTCTTTACCATGTTAGGATATTCATATATAACTATATAGATTCACTTTTATTAAGTGGACTGAGTTAGATCTGTAGAGTTATAATTTTAGTAGCAAAGTGATTGGGTGGATATGTATTTATTTATTTGACCCATTAATGTTGGATTTATAGGTTAAATTACATAGAAGAGTGTAATCCATCCTCATTCTCTGGTTAGATGTAGGATTGTCTGTAATGGTGAATTTGTCCAAGAGTGAGTTTTTCAAGTTTAATAAAGTCAAAAGTGACCTAGTAGGGAGATATTTTGTTATGTGTGATGATTCATGATATAGATAATATTTGAATAATTTTTATTTATTTTTCAATGATTTAATCCATACCAATTTATCAATTTGAGTGTATTTTCATGAATTTGGTAATAATGGATTATTTTGGGCTAAAAAGTCAAAAATGCTTAATTATAGAGTTTTAAGATATTTTAATCACTTTGGGTTTTATGTATTACCATTAAAATATTTATACAATTTAATTGATTCTTTTTTCGAATTACTTTATTTGTTGGATACAACTTACTCTCTGATACCAAGATCTAATTCGTCAATCTAAGGGCCTAAAAAATCTGCCAAGTTGGAAAATATTTCTAGCCACCATTGTTGACCCAACCTCTATAAATTAAAAAAAAATTAGGCTGAACATCTCTATGTAAGTATATTCTATCTAGATTTGTAAGTCGAATCGTAGACATGTTTTTCCATTAAATTTCATGTCATCATTCACTCCGTAAGGAAAAAATTGAATGCTTATCATTGAAAGAATATTTGGGTAATCCTCATTCATAAAAATATTAATCATTAATTATGACACAAATCCCATATTACATGTAAAATTAATTTGAAATTTTAAGAGTTGGTAGGAAATTAAATTTGGAACAACCTATAAGAAGGCCCCTTTGCATGATCAGGAATATAGGTCTTCCATACAAGAGAAATCTTTCAATGGATAGATTCTGATGGATAACATTTCTGGTTTTATTTTCTGTATTTTCTTTTTCTTAGTTTTTTTAATTCAATATTCTTCCCTATACATATTGATTACCCCATACCATGTTGGGATAAAAATTTGAGTGATTGGGTAAGGGTTGGTTTTGTATTTTTAATGCTTGACTTCTTGGACTTAATTGAATGAAATATCGTCCTCTCTTCTATGATGTCATTTTCAATTTAATATAGCAGTTTTTATTATCAAGTACGATCTTATTTGGGTTTTGATTATATTATTGATTTTTTTCTTTGGTCAATGATCATTGTCTCTCTCTACTTGGTTCTGTTTTATATACGATGAAATAAACTAAGGCATATTAGTTATGTACTCGATGATCATTAGTAAATGTGAAAGGGGTATTGGATGTTATAGATTGTTTGGGATAAACAAGAATCAATTGGGTATTTATTAAGTCATTTGAGGATATTAATTACAACTCTATTGCATAAGGGAGGAGAATAGACCAAACTATGATCTTGGTAAGGGTTTCCCTCACCATCACCATCTGACCAAGGGAGTGATAGGAAATGATTTTGGAATATTACTTTTATCAACTAAGAGAAAGACGATTGAATTAAATGGAATAAGGATATAATTACAATTGGAAAACAATACCCAACCAGATCAACCTTCTCATATCATATTTTTCAATCACTTGAGTTGACATTTTTTTTCAATACTTTCCTTAATTTATTTCTTTTGTTTCATTTCTTTCATTTGATTTTATAACCAAAAAAATTAAAAAGAACCACACTTACCCTTACATAAAAAGTGAAAAATTGTTTTATGTGAACTCCTCTCTGGGAGTTAACCTAGGGTTAATCACTATAATAACCATAGGTAATATAATATTTTTTCCCACACCCCACGACAAGCGTGCATCAATCTTGGTTCCATTTCCAGGGAGGTAGTGCAACATAATAACCCTAAAAAATATATTTTTTAAAATTTAATGACATGTAGTTCAACTGGAAATTTAATTTATTTTAATCCTGAAATTGAAATAACACTAACCCGACTGAGGAAAAATATTTCTGGCCAATTTTGAGGAAATAAACATCTATAATTCAAGTGACACTCTTAGTGTTCACTATGAACCAAAAATCATGACTGGGAATACTAAATAAACCCTACATGATCTATATGAACCTCAATTTTATATTCAAAATGACCAAATCATTGAACCTACTTCACCAAAAGATTTTTAATTGTGTGTCAATATGATTCATGTGCTTTTGAAATTTCATGGTCTTATAGGAGAAGACCCAAATTGGCACATACAAGAATTCAACTTCACTTTCTCAACATTTAGTCCCAAAGGATCACCTGAAGACCAATATATGTGGAGGGAATCCCCCTTATCACTCAAAGGAGAGGATAAAGAATGGGTTTACAATCTACAACCAAGGGATATCAGTGATTGGGATGATTTAAAAAGATATTTCATGTAGAGATTATTTCCCACATCTAGAAGCACTTCCATAAAAAAGATATTTATTTCATATGGAAATCAACCGGATAGACCCTTTATGAGTATTGGGAGCATTTCAAGAAGCTTTGTTTCAGCTGCTTACATCAAGAAATAGAGGAAACAATTTATTGTGTTCTTCCACCAAGGGGTTCTCAACAATGTCTAAAATATTATAGAGGAATCATCTAGAGGATCTATAATCGACAAGTCACCTACAGATGTCATAAGTCTAATTGATAAGATTTATGAAAACTCACAATAATTTGGAAAAAGAGGTTCAAGAAAAAGGTGAATCCATGAGGTGAGAATATATGATTTATTAGATTTAATCATAAGAGAAATGGGGTAACTCACCAGGATAGTACAATAATTGGCTATGAACCAAGGGAAGAAAAAACAAGGCCTAAATCAGGTATATGGATTATGCACATCAACTTATCATTACACTGACCAGTGTCCAGAAGTTCACGGGATATATAGTTGTGATGAAGCCAATCAGCAAAGGCAATTTCAACCAAATCAGGCACATCAACCCCAAACCCAACCATGATATGGATTCCAATAGAACCCGGACATACATCCTTTTCAACAATAATACCATAAACCCCATCCATTCTAAAAATAATATAAATAGACCTTCCAAAAAAACCATTTTAAAAACCACATTTCCTATGAAGGATTTATGATCAGCCTTACATAAGTGCACCATCAACTAAAAATCAGCATCTATGAACCAGTTTTTTTGGGTTGTAAGATAAGATTGATACTCTAACTGATCAATTTAGAAGTTTTATGGAAATTATTAAAAATTATCAAGGAAATATACTAGCATAGACAGTTACAAATCCAAAAGACAATGTCATCATAAGAACAACAAGTAGTGGCAAAGAAATCCCACCACCAGCTACCAGTGATCCTAAAACAAGACCACCTATGTTGAAAGTAAATAATGTTGAGAATTCTGAAAATTATATGAAAATTCACCAAGAAGAATAAAATAAAGAGGAAAAGGCAAAAGATAAGATGAGGAGGAAAGAAACACAATTAAAAAAGGAAACAAATGGACAAGAAAGACTTACACCCACTATTTCCATCAAGGATGATTGAATCAAAGAGTTTATGGGATAAATCATTTCAAAAATAAATTCTAGACACACATTAGAAAGTGGAAATTAATATCCCCCTACTTGAGGATGCAAAAAAATTACTAGATATGAATTTTTTTGAATTACCTTTACACTAAGAAAATAATAATGCAATGGAATGAGAGGATCAACATGGGAAGAAGTTTCTATGTCCTTATCATACCATAATTGACAACCAAATGTCCTGATCCATGGTTTCTTTCCATTCCATGCATCATTGGATCATTAAATTTCCTTAATTAATTATTTGATCTAGGTTCTTCAATTAATTTATTTCCTCACACAGGATA